>JAVRKA010000052.1:0-2400000 GCA_034508555.1 Venustoraphidia nigricollis | reverse complement strand
ATAACTGAAGGTATATAAAATAGATTTCTATTGCATCTATCATACAAGGAATAGAAATCTATTTTGTATGCCTTCAGTTATGACTAATTATGTCTTCAACTCTCCACTTTTCAGGATGGCGTACATTTTCAACGATATCAACAACAAAACGGATATAAATATTTTTATGGACTCTCATTACGGTTTGAAGAAACAAATTTCTGTTTTTTTAAGGTCATAATACTAATACAGTTCAATATATCCTTCTTAGTTCTTTTATTTACTAATTATTTAATGTATGTTTTGATTTCTCTTTTTTATGTTTTTTTCTTTATTTTCACGAATCTGTGCTGAATCATCTAAATTTATAATAATATTATGTGCAGGCTTATTACTGGACATTATTGTCTGTTAGCCTGCCAGATTTACAAAATAAAATAAATAAAATAATGAAATTATATTCGTATCAAGAAGGTTATTCAATAACTCAACCACTAGTATTACGGTTTAGATCATTAATAGCAGATTCCTTTTTTCCACTGGACATTCTGAGCAAGTGCCCAAGGCCCCGCGATCGATGGGGCACTCCTAGTTCCTGTCAGATCAGCATTCGGTAACCGATTCTGCCGGCAAATATATCGATATATTTTTTAATAATGCATTTGTTAATTATTCATTTGCTTAGTAATTACGCCCTTTTTTTAAAGAAAAAATAGTCCTCTGTATTAGCCATAAGGGTCCCATTATCCTAAAGTGCCCAGGGCATCTAATAAGTTAGAGACGGTCCTGATTAACAGACATGTGATATTTCCACCATTAACACGTGTAACAGAGTAGAAATATAATCTATGACTTACACAAAGATTAATAATAGGATAAATCACGTTTGGTTCACAATTATACTTGACTCTCGGTCGAGTGAAGGTTCATATTCTAATAGTGTCGAATGTAAAAATTAAGGATATGGAATACCGTTGCAAATGTGCTTTAATAGAGAAGTGTTGATTGCTTAGAAATGTGTCACTAGAATGACTGATAATTCAGCCGTCGCGATAGTGGAAGATTAGGGCTTGTATGAGCCTTAGTTCAATTGATCCTTTTCTAACACTAGATAAAATCTTACGTAAGAGGGGGGGGGGAGTCCGAGAAATCTTATGTGCTCTTACAGGGTGGTAAGGTGGATCAAAAATGGCCAAAACCATTCTTACGTAATTAATGAATGACCCATTTTTGACATGAAGGGTGTGAATGAATCTTTTTGCTATATGCAATAATAAAGCACTCGTTTTGCTATAGGGCGAACAAAATAATTAAGTTCGTCGAAAGTGTATTTTAATTATCTAAAATTAATATCTGAAAACGGAAAAGTTTACCTGTTTGATATTTCAAATATATTGTGTAATCAAGTCGTTAAAATACACACTTCACAGAGTTCACTTTTCATAAACATGTCAAACCTTTAATGTTAACTTGTAGGCATTGACACGCACGCAATACGCATTTGATTACTACGTAGTAACCTTATAAAATCTGTAATGCGGAAGAGCCATATGCATCTGGCATCATAGATGTCGACCGTCGACGCGTAAACTGAAAATATTCATGGACCCAGATAAAACGTAATTGGCATATGTTCGGGATTTCCGGGAATATCCCGGATTTCGTTGATTTGTGCACTGTAGTGGAATTTAAGTCTTCTATCCCAGAACGCACAACTTTAACTATCCCTACGATTCGTGCTTATGATCACAGAGCCGACATTTAACTAGTTTGAAAGATAGATTGTAGATTATAGACGCTCAACATCCGAGGTCAGCAGCGTCAACTAGTTTGAAAGAGCCATCAGTCAAAGTTGTCTTTTACGTTATTTTTCTTAATTTAATTTAGAAACTTTGTTCTAGGTATTGCATTATTGCCAAATATTAATATGTATTTTTATTGAATTTCCTAAAGCCGGGTCCAGACGTATGTAACGTGTAATGTACGATTACGTGTCATTTAGCGTCAACAGTGTGGACAGCACACGAACTCAACGCGAATCGTGAAAGCGAATCTTTGTCAAGAGCTGTTTCCACTCAGTTGCTACGAATATGCCGAATAGGAAGGTCATGATAGCTGGTGCTGCTTTTATTTATTAACTACAGATTTCAGGTTTTTTTTTTAAAGTAATCCGGATTTTTCGGATCCCAAATAACACGTTGTATCATGAACGTACACACGACACAGCCGTCACGAACGCCGTCCAAACAAGTACTGCGAGCGCCTTTGTGTTCGCGCTAAAAACCGACAGCCGATGGATCACGGCGAGCGCCGGCGCGAGCGTTACATGTAATGCTCGTAGTGCCGTCCACAAGCAGAATTCGTGTTACATTACGCGTTACACACGTCTGGACCTGGCTTAAGTATAATATTGACCAAAAATATAAATAAGTTTTTTGAAAATTTATTCAAATATGAGTGAATATAAAGTTTATTTTAACAGTTGTAATATTAAGTGACGTAGTGGCGCTGAAGTCTCTGAATAGAGTAGAATAGAATTTATTTCTACCCTATTACATTACGTATTACTGACCACTAGTAACTTTTAATTTGTTATATTAAGACACCAAAACTACATTTGTCGAGAGTTTATAATCTTGTGAATTAAGGCACCAAGGACCATATTTATAGAGAATCTATAATCTTGTTAATTAAGGCACTAAGGACCATATTTGCTGAGAGTCTATAATCTGCAATAAATATATACTTTGTTATATTTTAATGAATCCAATATTTACATTTATGGATAGATTCTAATTCTATATCATTTATTGTAAAAATATATCTGAAAAGGTAGGAAGGTAATATATCCGAGCGACCGCAGAGTTATCAGTGATCTCAAATAGTATGCTTATTGTTTTGCAATGAATGCTACGAGCATATAAAAATAATCTAATAAAACGGGATTCTGCAAGAAAACGAAGAAAAAGATTTTATTCTGCATTTAGTTTTGCAAACAATATCAATATAATTTCGTTTATATGTACATAAGATATCGTACAGTTAAGCTTGCTAACGGAACACTCAAAATGTCAGAAATATGTTCTCTATAAACAACAGTTCATTAAACCAAAATTTGGCAGTCTCCAGAGATAAACAGTTTATTATATTGAATTCTTTTTTTACAATTTGGTATTTACTCTTTATATTTGAGGTGTAGTACACTTGTTCTATGGTCGTCTAGTATATATTTTTAATGTACTTAATACAGACTTCACCACCTATTTTATCTTAGCGAAAACAAAAAAAGGTAGTAGTGTACTGAGCAGCCTGAATGAGTGCTAACCAAGTTTACGGTTAAAGATTTTTATATACACGCTGATTTTTATCTTTCCAACAGATCGAAGTACGTTTGACACTTAAATAGTAGTAATGTAATGGAAGTGTCCTAAAAAAACTGACAAACAGTGATTTCCTATAGAAGTAGTATTGCATGACCAGTTTTGTCTTACAAAACAAGGGTACAATATAATAGGGGTAAAAATACATCAGGCACCTTTCAGTATTCCGTTACTTTAAACTGTTGAAATATAATAATCAAACCCCCTGGAGATACACACTTATGCATATTTATACATTATATACAGCGTGATCCGCTACAATATAATTCGCTTGTGGGAAAAATTTGTACCAAATCCTCCTGTAAAATAGGCATTATCCTTTAAAGCTAATAATATATTTTTGTCTTTCAGCTTACGACTTGCCGGGTGGGAACTCATGGTCAACAATGATGGTTTATAATCTTTTATTAAAACGAAGCTTTAATAGAAGAATATAAGCGATTCAGCTGCCTCACTAATCAGCACAACAGTAAGCTTGTTATTTATAACAGCGTTTTACTGTATAATGTAAATAGAGAGAACAAAGCTTAGGCTGAAATTCAAATATCAATATCTGAAGATTATTTTTAATGGATACCGACAATGTAAGTATATGTCATGTAGAAAAATACATGTGTCTATGTATTGATTGTAATAAAACACGATGTGTATTTAAGATTGAAAGATTGAAAAATGATCCCGAGCACGGTCGACGAATCAATTTATCATTAATGAGATGGAAGGCGATGGCATCATTTCCGTGTCTTGAGGGCAGAGCCCTCTTCGCAGTACCAAGTCTCTCTCTCAATACATTCCCTCCTCTATCGACTCAACTCTGTACTCCGTAACATTACCAACACATGCTGTTACCAATATATCTAGAGCGACAAGACAAAATCGGTTATGTCTCGTTGTTGGTAAATTCTTATAGACTGTAGTATTTTATTTATTGCGTTGATAGAAAAAAAAATAAAAGAACGAACCAACGAGGTGAGTCGGTTCGTGGACACACGACGGAAGTTATGTTTCTTACGCATTGTATATTAATGTTTAAAATTTATGTGCAGGTACACAAAAAGGCAATAGAATTATTATTATTTTTTATATATATTAATAAGAAATATTAAGAAAATGTCACTAGAAGCAAAAAAAACTTAATTTGCAAACACGAGAGGTTTGACATATCAAATAATTTGTAAACAGACAACGACTTAACGACCACGGCTACCGTTTGTCTTTGGTTTAAAACAGGTATACTAAATGCAGTTTTCATTTTGACAGACCGCCGTCTCCCACCCCTTATAAGGTAGTATAGATCGATCTGAATGCAATGAAATAATAATAGTAATGACGTATGTGCGCTTTGTTTCTGTAGTACATGGCAATCAGCCTTAACCTTAAAAACTTGTACATTGTATAATCATTAATTTATTAATTATATAAGTTCCGTAGGTATAAAATATCTGGAAGTCAGTTATAATTCAAGTCTAAGAACCATTACGCGTATAATTTCTTGAAGACCACAGTTTCTATGGTCCTCTCCTTGTCTAAGCTATGGTCAATTTTGTGAACCATCTCACATGCTCACTCGCTCGGTTTTTTCCAGTTAACGCCCTGTCCCGAGACCTGTGTTAAGAAGCATAGCTTGAAAATATTGAATTACAAAAAAAAGTGTAAATATACTCTGGTCAAAATTAAAGGTAACTTTAATTTTTCAGGAAAGTGTGGTTACTTATGTTTAGAGTTGTGTAACTCAGATCTGAACCGGTTCAAAGAGTCGACTCCGACAGAAGATCCGTGAGAGCCGACTCACTTTTTTTTGAGCCGACGGATCAACGGATCCGCGTAACTCAGTGAAACACTTAACACACAGAAGCACATTTTACACTTACGTATCAGTTCTTGCTTTGATGCATCTGTCAGCTCAAATGACTCATGCATCTCATGTTTGGCTATGCATTCTTGATTCTATACAGGTCGTGATATGATTGACTGAACTAGGTAACTCAGTGGCAGACTGCAGTAACATATTCAGAACTCGGCTCTTTTTGAACCGTTTCAGTGAGCCGGATCACATACGGGATCCAGATGCAAAGATGCAGATCACTAAAAAGACCCGTTTTTCCCATCTCTACTTATGTTTAATGTGTGTTATTAAAAAAAACTATGCTGTGTTTTTGAGGTTCACTGGTTCATTGTTGAGGGTTTCAAAAACAGTACATAGGTGATTTTGATATACAATCAGACGCTGCGTCGGTGTAGAAAGGTATTTAGGGCTGTCAATTGTGGTAGGTGATGTCACAATTCAATTTTCCGCTGTCTGCTAGAAAGTTTTACGTGCATTGCAAAATAAATTATTACAGAACATGATACTCTGAAAAAATTGTTTGTTTCTTCCATTTTACTTACTTATCTGTACAGTCGAACGTCAGTTGCAATTGCAATTGAAATAAAGAATATTCTGTTTAGAAAATAAGATTTCTTAAACTGTTTATTGAACTTCTCGGTGTCTCATATCATTATAATCACGAATAAGTTCTAAGACTAATATTAAAATTCACAAAATCATAATATTTTCTCTTCTTTAGGTTTCCAGAAAGTAAAAAAAAAGTGGATCCGTGTACTTATGTATTCAGTTTTTTCGCAAATCTAGAGTAGCGGTAGATACTCGGCGCCAAGTTCACATTCACTTTTTTCTCTTTCCCTCTCACTCGCGTGACAGAGTCTACTACTACTCTATCTACACTAATATTATAAAGAGGAAAGATTTGTATGTATGTAATGAATAAACTCAAAAACTACTGTGCCGATTTAAAACCATTAGAAAGCTATATTCAACCTGAGTAACATAGGCTATATTTATTATACCGGGTGTTTTTAGTTTATACCGGGTGTTTTTAGATTATACCGGGTGTTTTTAGATTATATAAAACGCGTTACGAAAAACGTCTTATACGAAAGGGACTTCGTTCCAAGTTTTTTTTTTAATTTCTTTTTGGGAAATAATATTTTTCTTCGATTTTTGAACATTCACAAATAAAAGCGATTGAATTCGCGCAAATTCAATACACGTTGAGAATTTAATGATAATGATTCTCATCTTTTATATCCTATATATTACATTTACACCCGGGCGAAGCCGGACTGGACCGCTAGTACAGGATAAGTCTAGAGTAGCGGTAGAAAAATCTCCTAAAAGGGAACATTAAAATTGGACCAAATCTGATCAATTTTTTTCTGAAAAAATATATTTTAGGGACAATTAAAATTTAAATTTTTTTCCTTAACTACAGACATTCGAAATATGAAAACATTTTCCGTTAGTAAGAATAGAACTTGGCGGAAAACATGATTTCAAATCTTTTTTGCAGACTAAAATATTGAATTTAAGATTTAAGGATCATTTGAATGTGAACTTGGCGCCCTTTTTTACAGACATCCGTAGATGTCTGTTTTGTGCGGTAAAGCATTTTTTAGACCAAATTTGAAAATCATAAGAATGGTTGCTGTGAGTCGACCTTAAAAGATAGACATATGGACTTTTTTTAGAAATTTTTAAGAGAAACTACTCCACTATACATTATTTTCGTGTAACGAACTATTTACCTACGCAGCTCTCAGAAGGGACGATTTTTTCCGACTTCATTCACAATTAATATCATCATACTGCTAGCTTATTTTGCACAAAATGTTCTTAAATTATAGTCTATAATTTTCCGAGATAATCCCTCTTTCTATTGGTGAAAATCGCATGAAAATTCGTACAGTAGTTTCTGAGATTAGCCCGAACAAACAGCGCAACGGGGGACTTTATAATATTATGTAGCGATAGGTAACTACGCGATTATATTAAATGTTTATTATTTTCTTAAGACTTTATGTTGACACAAATTGTACATTATCGATTTCTTAAAAAAATATTATTGCTGAAAATAATATTATGTAGGTCATTAAATCCATAAGAATTTTATTGCGAACGAGAGCATTTAAAAAAATCACTTTCCAATTAAATAGCCGGTTTTGTCGTACCTACTAAAAAAAGTCCTCATCCGGTGACCTTGAAATCAAAGTTGCTTAGAGATACATACATGTATACTGCAACTGTATGTCCCATGTATGCAAGATGATAGCATATTTTATTGGATGTTCCAAAATGTTTCAACTATTTGTCAAAATATAGTGGAAACATTTCTTTAAAAAAACCTCTCATGTTCGATGCAGTAGAGTTATTTTTTGTATTCATTAATGACACGTCTCATTTCTCTGTTACAATGTGCTGGAGTTGTCCACCTATTATCAAAAATAAATAAGTACTACTCGAACTTTTAACTAGGTATATATTTATCATCTCCCTATTAGACATTCTATTTTATTTTATCAATATACATCTTTAACGAAAATGTGAATATCAATTATTGTGATCACGCCAAAGAAGTATAACTTCTGCCGCGCGTACACGCACCATTTTTTACTCCTCTTTTTATGTGTAGAAAATGTACATTTGTCAGAGTTTTGGCCATCATCTTACAGAATATACATCGATCTCATCTATGTAGAATTTTTAGAAGTTGAAAGGTAGTGACACAGAATAGTGAGAACAGTGGGGTTCCACTCGTTGGGTACGCAACCCTAGACATAATTTCAATCGAGGAATAGTCGAAGAACGTTTGAAACACTCCGTATAGTTTGTATGCAATATAGTCGAATGTTCATAAAGCAGATTAAAGTTAGCTACTCGACTCATTCCAATTGTAAAACAAGTGTAACACAGAAATTTAACTTAAGTCAAGGTCAATATAACTCCTGCAGAAAGCAATTTGTTCTTGACTTTACATGATTCTTTGCTATTGTCATGGTTTGTATTATAATCTTATCCGGATAAAATTTTGATTATAAAACTAGCTTTGTTTTTCTTCTTAGAAAACTTGAATACATTTTCATTTCCAATCACATTTTATACTGTGTAAATAATGACGGAACTTTAAACTCCAAAAGAACTAGTTTTCTTTATAAGAAATCACTAGAATTTTAAGAAGACTTGGATCTTAATATATTATTATTATAAAATTGTATTGTAACTGAAATAAATAAAATAATAGTTTGATTCTAATAATTGGGAATGTAAATCCTTTTATTTTTTAAAAAATGATTTAAAAATTGAAATTCTAATTACAGTCCTATTACCTACTACATATTGAAATATTTTTTTACTAATATTTTATTTCACATACGTTTATAAAGATAAATGTTAATTTGCCTTCTCGTAATACGAAATCTCGTGACATTCTGTGACGAATTTCATGTTTTTTTATTCCTTTTTCAGGGCAAAAATATGTGTTTTTTTGAAATTTTGAAGCAGCAAGCCAAATTTTGTGAAGCTTGATGCTTATTCACAGGTAATAAAAACAGTAATAAAATGAATTTTGCGACCACAGTTCGAAATTATTTTTTTAAGTGTCTGAAAAATAGGTTTAACAAAATTTATTGAGGTCGCTTTGATAATTCACGCTGCAATAATATTGTTATTTGTGTGTATTTAAGTGCCTCTCCATTAAAAGTAACCACAAAACACCAGACCACTTATGTCTAAATGACTGACAAACCAAACTGCCGTAATATCCAAATATTTAACTTAGAACAGGAGAAACTTTTTGCAGTAAAAAGGTCCACAAAAGACTTTTCTACATAAAAAAAAGCTTTAAAAATACCTTACCGACCAGCTTTAGAAAAATTGTTTTTTAAAAAGTTGTACTGTATCAGGTACAATGATTAGTTTTAAATTATTACGTAATTTACTTTCATGTCTCTATTATCTAAGTTATTGTAATAGTATTTTAAAATTACTTTTATTAAAGCAGAATACTTTTAGTTTGGAACGAAACAAAACTTATTAATTCCACAATACATTATAAAAGTAATTGTACGAGAGAGAGAGAGAGAGAGAGAGGGGGGGGAGAGGGAGAGAGAGATTGTACGATACAAAAGCTCGCTTAGAGTATACAGATATAGATTCAATAACATGTAATACATTTTCAGTATTTTTTATTAATTATTCTTATTCTTACAGTAAGAATTTTATAGTTAATATTAAAGACACAATATTTATCGTATTACATTCTACAAACATTTGAATGTATTATTATTTTTTGCGCTACCTCGTATTAAAAAGTTGCTCATGCATGTATACAGGCATTACGCGCTAGTGCAGTAAAGTAAAACAAAACTGGTCCTGCTATACAAAGTCCACAGTAAATCAGTGTTTGTCTGTCAATTGTTTTTTTTTCAATATCTGCCATTAAAGGTGACAGTTGTTTGTGAATGAACTTAAAAATTTTGAAAATGCAGTGAATGCAGCTATTTTATATGAGATACGTAACCAAAATACTACAACTCGTGTGACTGTACTCATTTTAACTCAATGAGTCGAATTGAGCTGTCGTATTTGTGATTTTTGAGATGTCAGCAAACAATATTTTATTGAAAGTATAGGTACGTCGATTGAGATGGATAAACTATAGTTCATAAGTCTTAAAGCTCCTATAGATTAGCAGATTTACCAAGAATCGGAATCCATTGCACCCATTTCTTCTATAAAATCTAATTTGCCTGAACTCTTAGAATATCCAACCCATCTTAACACATTTTAATTTTGGCTCTCCTAATGTTCCTGTGCTTTATCCTTCTTGAATCTCCGAGATAGTCATGTTGTTTGTTTTACGTAATTTTGCTTTAATTCGTAACTATTTGTCTTGTTTCTGATTTTAATATTTTAATACATTATATCTCGTGAAAATAGCGCAGGTTAAATTACTACTTGTTAAAGCAAAAGCCAATTCTGAGAAAGGTCAATTCGATAATTAACTGTTAGAACTATTATTTAACGAATGCTATAATTCACTCAATTTTTTCTTAGAAATTTTGGTTGCACAATAGTTTTTGCAAATAGTTATAACCTGCAAGACAATAAAATTTTAAAAAATCAGCGTTGAGTTTTCGCAACAGAACAAGAAATTAATAATCTTGTCACGAAAGTTTGGCGACTTCTTTGAGTGTAGCGCATTTTGAGTAGTGTTTACAAAGTACACGGCAGAGTTAGACACTACTCAGTAATATTAATTCGTCCAGTAGATCAGAGACAAGACAAGAGCAGAATAGGAACTCGCGACTGTCGCTGGCCTGCTGCGTGAGAGATTACAGAAGCCTTTGGACACCAGCTACCTAATGATTCGCCCCTCTCTGCCGGTCTGTCGTACCGTGGCGTGGCGCGCTGGCTGTACACCATACACACAGACACACTGTCACTACGTTCAGTACACTACACTAGCGTCGGATCCGGAGTTGGACGTTCGCGCGCGTCTACTCCCCACCTAGTGCCGCTGCATCATGCCGTTCCGTTGCCTCCCTCGATCTGACTAGCGCTAGCCAGGCGCTGGCATCAGTCCGGGATAGCTGGTTGCGAGGTGTGTATGGATTTCAGCTGTTTGTTGTAGAGAGCTACTAGTTCATTGAGTGATACCACGCTTATATTGAAAGTCGAGTTCAACAAGGCGGGTGGTTGCTATAACTACTTTATTAACTCACTGTAATAAAATCTATGCTTATGGTGATCATTGATTAAGCTCATCAAATAAATAAATATTATATTACCGGTGTCATTGTTACTGTAGCTATTTAATTAATGTTGTTTAATTATCTTATAGATCTTTGTTTATTATTATTCGAGTGAACAGTTTGTGACAGTTTATGTTAATATTCTGTCGAACTTATTGATGATGTGATCTTAAAATTATAACCAAGTACATGATCTAACAATTAATTAAATAAAGAATGTTAATCAACGAAGAAAATACCTACCTTTAAGAATATTGTCAACACTTATTAAAAGTTAAATTGAAGAATTAACCTTTAAACACTCTACTCATGTCAAAGCAGTGTTTACACAGAATGCCGTGTCATATTTCATAAATATATGAGAACATTTATTTTTAATATAAAAAGACAGTGATATTAGTTATATCAAATGTATAGTAAAAAACTTTATCACTTATAAAGTGTTCATCGAAAGTTTTTACAATTTTCTTGTGGAACTCACATATAACTGTGTCAACTTCAGCAAACAAGTTAAATAATGAAATATATGGTACTTTTGAAAAATTGTTGTTATTGGAAGAAAGTTTATTTCATATCACATGGTAGACATTTTCATTTAGTAAATTAAATCAAGATACGTAAAATTAACAATTATACAATCTATTATCAATTCACTGTCATTGAATCGTGTCCGATGAGTTATGTAATATTATAGTTAATCTATTAGATTGGTTATTCATAAACCTAAATATTTTAGTGTTGTGACTAAAACGTTGTGTTTTGTTCATGTGCTCGGTGTCCAATATATTATCTTAGATGGAGTGGTAACGATACAATCGTGTTTTGCCAGTGTTTTTGCCAGTGTTCTGTCTACGAGATCGTCGCCAATTCAAAGGATAACATGATTGGATTACTCTTGATAACAGGTTAGAATTACATTTGCCATCTACATTATGTACTATATTATACTACATGCTATAATTAACAACAAACTACACATTTTCATTATCTGTTCACACATTTGCAAAACCTGACACTGAAAAATAAAAATGAAATCAATTTTTAATTTCTAATTTTCACATACTATTGGCAATTAATAAACCAAGTTTTGCTAATCGTCGAGGAAAGGTTTGAGTGAGGAACAATTTAAAATAGAAACTGTACCGGCGTTTCTCTTGTAGCCAACGTTTCAAAAAAAATATTTTCATCATCAGGGCGTCAGGATAGTTGTACTAATCTTAAAGTTAAGTACTTGATTATATTACTTTGGGTTACTGGGTGCTCAACCAGCCTGAGACCCTGGTGTTGAAATAATATTTTTTCGAAACGTTGGCTACAAGCGAAGCATTGGTAAAATTTCTATTTTAAATTGTCCCTTACCCTAGTGTTTTATGATGAATCTTCTAGGAAGGAAACTCCAATATATAGCTTAAGGATCCAAAGAAAAAAAGCCGTATTCTTTAATATTGCTATATTTTCTTAGTATTTTACTGGACAAAACTAAACGTGACCCAATTTTACTAGTTCTTATTAAGACGACAAAAAAAAATCAAAAATCCGATGAAACCTTAGATCTCAACGATGATAGTTTTCTTTTCAAACAACTCAGAAACAAATAACCTAACTCACTCCTTTTTCAAGAATTATTCCTAGAAAACTTTTCTTAGCAAACGAAGACCATTTTCCCTTCCAATAGTATAAAACTCAACCCTGAAATTAAGAAATAGATGAAATCTTTTAAATTTGACATTGCATAAGATAATTATTGAAGAAATAGACTGTAGTCTAGAAACCCAACACAATTTCAAGAATTATTTCCAGAAAATTCCGTCTCTAAAAATACATTTCTAAAGCAAACGAAAGACTCCTTTTTACCAAAAAAATACATAAATAAATAAAGTTGATAGCTGACATTAAAAAAAAACGTCTTTAAAAAGTGGCAAATCATAGATCGGAATTTTTGATGAGATAACTTACTGTGCCTAATTGCAATCGATCTTGTTCTATATCATACCTGAGTGGATCGATTCAAGCACTTATGGTTGAACTAAACTCTCGTAATTGAAATAGATGGATGATCTTTAACAAAAGGTACATAACTGGAATGCCTTTAAGTTACATTACAGACGTCAAATATTTCAGAAAGAAAGTTTTGGGTAAAGTCCAGAGTACCCTTTCGGCGGTAATTAGGCTAATCTTTGTCATTGTATCAGTATTAGATTATGAGGAATGAAACGATGTTTTGGATGATCTTAGAGGTTAAGTAAACCAGAACATCTTACTAGAATGCAATTGCAGATTATAGTTGCTCGTTTTTCTAAGATGTGAAAAATTCGTGCACGCTGCTAAAAGCATTTTACGAGGTTGACTCTAATTAAATGATTAATGTTGGAGAAAGTCTGGATAAAAATCCGTGGCAAAGGATCAATTGAGAAGCAATACTGAGTTTAAAATTGCATTTATGTACTGACGCTTTGGTGCACTTCGTGAAGAAGGTACCGAAACGTCAGTAAATAAATGCAATTT
This sequence comes from Venustoraphidia nigricollis, assembly GCA_034508555.1. Classification (NCBI taxonomy): domain Eukaryota; kingdom Metazoa; phylum Arthropoda; class Insecta; order Raphidioptera; family Raphidiidae; genus Venustoraphidia; species Venustoraphidia nigricollis. The sequence goes on along the minus strand of JAVRKA010000052.1, from coordinate 2,386,546 downwards.
TAAACTCAGTATTGCTTCTCAATTGATCCTTTGCCACGCATTTTTATCCAAACTTTCTCAAGAAAGCATTGTCAGAAAATCTGATTTGGCAATGATCTTATATTGTAACCATACACGTTTAAAAGCATAGTAGAATTTCAAATCGATCCTGCTCGAAAAATAATCGATCGATTGAAACAATTTTTTTCTACGCTTTTTGATCGAAAATTTCGCTTGGAATGCGATCTTTTCTGTGTAGATTAGTCATTTGTTTTTGTGTGAGTAAAATCTAATGTTCTACATGGTAGAGAGTTAAGACAACGACATTAGTCTGCTCCTGCATGTATAACAACTGTAATACATGACCTTAATCTAAGGTCATTGTCAAATCAAATTTTTGGACAATGTTTTCTGCAACCCATAATAAGATTCACTTAACTATTGTTACACTAATAAATTACATACTTTTAAACATACTTATATGTTGCCAAAAACGTTACAATGCTATACGAGAAAAAAATTAACGAAACTCCTAGTTTTTCTTTGGTCAAATGTATTAATTAAGTACTCTCCACTGCCCACAATAGATATTTATTTCTGTCCTACATAAAGCTAGTAAGCTACTTTGTAAAAGCTTTTTCACAGCATGTGAAAGTGATTTTATCATTAAACTAACTTTATTTTTTATAAATGGCGTGGGAACCTTAAGAACACATTGTAATTTGTTTAAATAATGTTTCTTTTAGAATAATTGTGTCAGCAAAAAGCCTTAAATAATGATTTTTTTCTCTAAAGAGAGAGTAAAATTCTTTTTAATTTGTAAAAAACAAAACGTTCTAATTCAGCAGAAAAATACAATTCATGGTTAGCATGGTTGTTCTGTAATTAATTAACTTAAGATGAATGTTTAAAATTTCATGACGCTTCAAATGAAATTTTTGTTTGCTCTAGCGTTACATTCACGTTCAAAAATAATTATTTGTTTTAATATACGTTTATGTTGTTTTGTAATTAATACAAAAATGTTTTCATATAAAATATAACATTGTGTATTGTAAGGGACGTCGTTGTTTTGGTTTGATTGCGGTATATCGTTTCCACGGCTCGTGTATAAAACGTCCAGTTTTGTGGGTTTTGTGGTGAAAATATCAAATTAATTTTTCGAGTTTATTGTTAAAAAAGACTTTAAAAAATATTAACCTCCTTCAAATTTCGAGATGGGAACCAAAACTTTTTACATAATATCTACTTTTATTAAATTGATGCCGATCTTAAAATGTCATTATTTTCCTCTTTTTAGTGACTTACTTGAAGGAGGTTAAATTTTTTTTTTTTCCTTTTTTGCTGGATTTGATTTCGCAAAATTTTTCATAAGATTTACAATAATCAAAGTTTAAAGATTCCATATTACTATTATTTGAGCCATCATTAATATCCTTCATCCCACTACTTACGCGCATTTCAATCAAAATTTTTAGACGGAGAGGTTTGGTACTAACTAGAGAAAGCGAAGTTTTGTAATGCAGACGCGGTCGCGAGGGCATACACGCACGAACGGACATCTTATGTGGACCTCTTCTAAGAATACGAAATTTTTTTCTTTATGAGAAACAAATTAAATTTTGTTTATAATTATTATAAATGAATAATTAATTTATTGAATAATAAATCACTTAGGTAATAATAAATAATAAAATAAACGGTGGACAAATATGACTATTATTCTATAAGAAAATCCGCTGCAGCACATACATGTCTACCTTCAAAAGACAATTTATAAATCCGGGCGGAGCTGGACTGGGCCGCAGATAAAATATACCTATAACATATCGTTCTATCGGAACGCTCTGAATTTAAGTCACACTACGAGGCTAAAAAATGCTGTTGCAAGGGTGCCGCAGTCAGTTGATTACTCTAATTATTGGAAATATTTTGAAGGTTTAAAAAACTTTTCCGAAAAAGGAAGGGTCACTTTAGGTTTGTGATGGAACAATTTTGTGAAATACGTACGAATAAGGTCGTAGTGTGACATTGAAAACGTGTGTTTGTTGGCACAGTTAATGCCAACTTTTTTCTAGTAATTCGTACATAAATTATAAAAGTAGTCCATTAGAGATCTAAGTAGATTTGTCCTTTATCTTCTTTATAGAGAAAGAATTTGTGCAAAATGTTGACGAATAGGTCTACAAGCAGCAATCAGCCGAAGCCCTATTTTTGGCTTAAATTCAGAGCGTTCCGACAGCCTTAAGGCTACCGACTCCCAAAGTCATTTAGGCCGAATATCAATTAATTAATAATAATATTTTTTTCCGGGACAAATACGTTTTGGATATAGGAAAATTGTCAAGGTTACAATAAATTATATTACATTAATCGTGGACATGCATTAATTAAATATTTTTTCAATTTTTATAATGTATTCGCTACTATTTCTGTTAAATAATGTTTCCAATTTGTTATTTAAAATAAACTGAAAATCTATACCAATTTTTAAATTAGAACGTAGAAACTGGAAGTTTCAGTGAAAACTGAAAATATTACTTGTAAAAACCGTATCCCTATCGACGATCTCGTACTCAAGTCTAACTTTAATTTTTGTACGTTTTCGTTATTTTTTCACACTTGAGAAAGTGTTAGGTTCTGTTACTTCAATTTTCTGTATCTTTAAATTATTATAAGATGTAAATAATAAAATAATACTTGCTCAGAATATTTATACTCTTATAAAAAACATTAACACTAATTATAATGTAGGTTTTTTTTCAGGATGTGATCGTTTTTCTTATTTTATTCTCTATCTCTGATATTTCTAGTTGCGTCAATTATTGTCACATAATATTAATAATAATATCTTTATTTAGGTACAAACAATAGCGTTTGACAGGCTGTCGAACGTCTGCCATGTTTAATATAACACGTACATACGACATAATAACAAAAATGTAACAATAAAACAAAACAAATACAAAATATATAACAAAGCAAATATGAGATATAAGATTCAAGATTTGGTGGATACTATTCAACTATTATATGCCAACAAATAATCCATTAATTTTTTTAGGGTAATGGAAATGATACTAAAGACTTCGTAAAAGTAACTTTTTAAAATGTTTGTGTATTATGCATGACAATCAGCTATAGGTACAATGTATTATTATTATTAGCTGTAATAAAAAAAAAAAAAAAAATAGAGTCATCAGAGTATTTTTAAAATTTAATTTTGGATGATTTTGTAGCAAAATAGAATGGATATCTAGTTACGTACTGATATACCATGTACTATGTGTATCGACAAGGCTGAAATCGTCGATAAAATTGACTTCGATGCCGTATAGTTTTACTTTGTATTCATAAATGACACGTCTCATTTCTATGTTGCAATGAAGTATAACTTCTGCCGCGCGTACATAAGTACACTCACCACGTTTTTACACATATAATTTTTGGTAGATTTCAATCAAGTCTACGGTACCCCTTGATGACATTATTAATATAGATAAAGTTCTTTTTTGTCAAATGGAGTGAGAGACATAAAAGAAGAAACAAGAAAATGTTGGTAAAAAAGATGTTATCATAATGTCCAAGAGTTTTTTGACAGTCACCCTATTGGATTGAGGAAATGATGCATGAAAAATAATTGTCATAATTTTAACATTTTGATAATAATGACAATTAGGTATTTACTTTTAATTAACGCTAATGGCAATTTTATTGATGTGTGTGTCACTGTTTATACACAAAAGTTTTATTACAAAATAAATTATTCTACCTAGAATATAATGCTCATCCATGAGAATTTTCCTTGTGGCGTCTGGGTGTACTTTTCTGTCGGTATAATAATTAATAAATGGTATAATATCATAATGTAAATATATATTCTGTAATACAATAATATACGATATATATATATATATATTAGTGTCTTTTGTACAAGCAAATTGCTAACTGATTGTCAATTTTTCTCGGCGCATACGTGGTTTTTGACCGATTGCGATCTGACTGGAAATTGTTCATATAAACTGACAGATGGCAGAAACATAGCTAATTAAATAAATTATATTTCAAAACCCTTAAAAATAACAGCGATGTAAAAAATACAGCGAAAACTACCTTTGATCCACTTCTAAACATTCACTAAAAAAAGCGTAAAAACAAGTTGTAGCAAAAATTATGACATAACAATTTGCCCAAGTCATCAACTAAAAATTTGCTCCCAATTAGCGAATAATTCTGACGTTTAGAAACCGATCCACAACCAACACTTTTGCATCTGCGAGCGTCGGATTTTCTATTGACGGCTCACGTTTTGTCCTATGCGAACGCATTTTAAACAAATGCGCATGCGTCATCAGTTTGCTGATGGTTTCTGATCGTTGTGCTAACAAAGCTATTATTACGTTACAACAAAATAAGGATGACTACTGAATGAAAATAATAATTTCGTCTAGGTAGAGTTCCACTGGGCAGCTAGTATGCAGCCCCAGATCCACGATTTTTTCGAATCGGGGTAGAAATTTGATAATGACGCGCCCTGTCTCTAGCGCTAGAGATAAATTGTTTAAAAAAACTCGAAAATATATAATGAGTAGCATTTTTCGTAACCGGGAGGGGAGAGTAAGAATCCTTTAATACATTTGCACTCTTTTTTACCTATTATATTATGATTTTGGCGCTCCGGTTGCACCTCCCCCCAGGTCCTGGTGTGAAATAATTTATGGACAGCTAGCTCCTTAAAATATTATCCACGAAATGTCGATAAAATGTCGGAAAACAACTGCGTACAGGGGGAGCGAGTGTTAATCGTCTGTAATATCCATGGTCGTTGAACTTGATGCAATATTAATGACATTATATCTGAGATCTAACAGGTGACCTTACGCAGAAATAAGGGACACGATCTGGAATGCCTGTAGGGCAACGTGACAATCGGTTTGAGAACGATGTATCAGAACGTCTTCGAGTTGAACGTCCATAGCGACGCCGACGGAATGTCGAAGAATATTCATCATACTCGATGGTGGTGGTGGGTGTAGTAGAGGTGTTCGTTGCCAACCTCGCGTGGTAGCCTTGTACACTGGTCTGCAGTATATCGTATAGGTACGAATGATATTAAACAAGTTGAAGGGGAACCCCCTAAGTCTTATATGAACATTCCTACTAGCAACGGGTCTGTATTATGGCGTACAACGTCAGAAGTTAGTACATAGTAAGGTGCCTGCAGGGTGATTGCCTTCAAAACACCAAAGCTCCCTTTCCTCCGCTCGCCAACGCTCTCTCACTGTGCTCTCTACTAGTCCTGTGATGATAAAGGGAAAATAATAACCAGGGTTGTGCGTACTCTTTATAAATATTTAATGATTCTAATGTTTTCATTGCTGATTAATCTACGCTTTTATTCTTTGTATCATCGCTTTATTTTCAAAGATCATTTCTCATCGCAGCTGAAACAACGAAATTTATTTACACGTTTTAAAATTCGTGTTCTGCATATATTTGATGAGCATTAATTAAAACGATAGACGTGGAACAAAAAAGAGTTACTACAGTATCATTCAACGCTAAATTGGATGTATTTTTAAGATTAAAATCTCTATTTTATAAAAACGTAGAGACAATTGTAGTAAGGCTATCAAATGTAAACATACATGTTGAAAACAAATTTACATTGCTTGGATTTCTTTCGTTCATTAAGGTTGTAAAATATGCTCTCCGGAAATTTCGAACTGTGGTGGCAAAATTCATTTTACTACCGGTGCTATTAACTGTAAAAAAACCCGGGTCGCAGTGCCCAAACCCTGCCGACAATATAGTGTATTTGCTAATACAGGCAGTGTGGCTTTATTATGCGAACTTAAAGTAGGTTTTTGGGCAAAATAAAAAAATTGACTCCTTAATACACCCCTTAAAAGAACATTTTTTTTCTCAATTGCAATATTATTATCAATCGAACCTCTATACCAAATTATATACATCTTTCAGTATATAATTCACTATCTGCAAATTAATGTTTTCATAAAATTTGTAAATCCGGTCCTGTCGGGCCGATTTTATTAAAATTTTAGGAACACTTTTTAATTACTACCATAGGATTAAATTTCAATTTTGAAATGATTCGGAAAATTTTTTCGGTATTTTGAGGCCCAAAAACATTTTCCAACCCCTAAAAACTACCCTTAAAATGGTCCGATTAAGCCCATTTTAAATAGGCTTCTTGCGGTGGTGGATTTCAACACGTGGGCCAAATTTAGTTGAAATCAATTAACTCTTTCGAAAGTTATTGCCCGCACACATATATATATATATACGTATATATATACGCTTATATATATATATATAAATATATATATACATATATATATAAACATTTTTAAAAATGGTGCCAAAGTGTTTAGAAGGTTATGAAACGTCGAGAAATTTTGGTCCGACCCCTAGGTCCCGCCATCCGACCGACGCCAATAGTGTATGTTGCCATATGGCAAATACACTAATAAGTATCATAAAATTTGGCTTCCTGATTAAAATTCCAAAAATATTTGTTAATAATAGAAATTAGTTTCACGGGTATTTGGAATAAAAATATTTTGGAATTGAACTTTAAAGATGAATATTTGTTAATATTTCTATGCAGCACGTCACAAGATTTCGAATTACTGGAAGGAAAATTAACATCATCAAGTTTTTTCTTTACAAATTTTAGTTAAATGTATTGACAAATTTGGCTTGCTCATTAATTTGTTTCAAATTTGTTTATTTTTCTGTACAAAAAGTTGTTTAAAACTTATGGAAACTTTTTCGTTTTTAACTGATTTTAAATCGTTTATTTAGATCATATAATTTGTAAAAACACGCCATGACAGCTTGTCTGTGTCTATAAAAATGTTTACTGTCGAATGCTATTTTATCCTCTAAATACGTTGATAAAGTGGTTCATTGACGACGTTTTGGTACGGTAGACTTGATTGAAGTCTATCACAAACAGCGCCGGCCCTGAGGTAGAGCGAAAGGAGCGTTCGCTTTAGACGCCAGGTGGCAAAGGGCGCCAAAAATCCAAATGCGAAAACTTTCTTAATGTTAAAGAAGCAGAAGTATATAATAATTAATGCTACTTATAGTAAATTTAAATTCAGCGAGTGTTTGCAATAAAAGTTGATATTTGAAAATTTGAGACTTATTATTTATTTAACGTAAAACCGAAGAATTTACGTGAAGTGAAAGCGTCGATCAAAGAGCGCTAAAAAACAATCTCTTTCTACTAATCACAAAATTCCTAATTCCTTTAGTCATAAAATACGTTTTCCATATTAATACGAGCCAGTACTTATAATCACATTCTAGTTTCAATTTAAAAATTGTATCCACACAAAACATGATTCGAGCGAAGCCGGACTCGCTACTAGTGTTATAATATGTTAGTATTGAATATAATGAACATAATGATGAGAATTAATAACGATTTCTAAATCTCTCCAACTTATAAAAATTTTATTTAGCAATTCTTTTCACGTACTATTGGAGTTTCCACATCGACCGGTTGAATACCGCTGGGAGAGATTAAATAACTGTTGAAAGAAATATAATAATCATTTCTGGCAATGCGGTATTAATAACTTCCTACCCTCATTATTGTGGTTAGTTTTTTCAACTACCGGCTTATCTACACTAATATTATAAAGAGGAAAGATTTGTATTTTTGTATGTTTGTAATGAATAAACTCAAAAACTACTGTGCCGATTTAAAAAAATTCTGTCACCATTAGAAAGCTACATTCACCTTGAGTAACATAGGCTATATTTATTATTAGAAAATATTAGGGATCCTTACTAAAACTTTAGTAACGTAACCCAAGGTGTAAAAAAAATGCCATAAAACATCTTTCGTCGCATGCGCTGCGGAAACTATTGATGATAGAACAAAAGTATGTTCTACAATATTAAATAACATATCAATAACTACAAAAAACTTCGCGATACTATATGTCCAACTATTATCGTTATGTCACAATAACCACTTTTTACATTTTAATAATCTATATAGACAAAAGACGATGTATATGTAATCTATGGACTCCAAACGGGTAGACCATTTTTGATGAAATTTTCAGACCATCTTTAGATTAGCCCAGCGGGTGATCTTCTGAAGTTTGGTAGCGATCGGATCAACAGAATTTTTTTAATTTCTTTCTGGGAAATAAGATTTTTCTTCGATTTTTGAACATTCGCAACTAAAAGCGATTGAATTCGCGCAAATTCAATACACGTTGAGATTTTAATGATAATGATTCTCATCTTTTATATCCTATATATTACATTTACACCCGGGCGAAGCCGGACTGGGCCGCTAGTGATGAATATAAATATGAACACATTGTAAAACCCTGTATGATAAATACAAGAAATATAGCTGGTGTTGTGGTATAATAGCGCCTCGGGCATAAATTATATTAGAGTGAATACATACGATGGAACGAACATATTTCGTGGTGTGTGTTGCAGTATATGTAGAGTAGAGCTGGCTCTCCTTTGCGCCGGGTTAGTTGTCCGTGGAGCGTAGACGTTCATAAAATGAACTGAACTCTCCGTGCTGTGACTGCTATTATAACATGTATGTATGAATATGATCTATGTAGGGTTGTCTCTGTATTCTGCGGCCTTTATAGTCCAAGAGCTATTAAGCATTTTTGGGTAGGTATTTGAGACACTGAAAATTTGTACAATAACTCTTTAGTAATATCCGAACACAAAAACACAGACCTGGCTGAAGGGTAGCGCGGCTTAACCGATTCTAAAAATGTTTGCGCAATTAACAATTCTTGAGGCATTTTGTAATTTTGGGCACCGCTCGATAGTAGCAAGCGTTTTTTCGTTGACTTAAGTTACAAAATTGGTCTCTACGAATTGCGTTTTTATTTTAACCCTTCAATTCCCATATCCAAGTTAATAAAGATTTTTGGTTTCTTTTTAAATAAAATGCCTTGTATACATTTGGTTATGACAAGAAAAAATATAAATAAAAAATAAACTACCCCAATTTTCTTTTATGGGGATGTCACCTACAGGTGACACTGGGCGTTGTGAAATTAGGACTTTGAAGCAGACATAGATTGTTTCTTATTGTTACGGTAAGAAAAAAACGTTAGAATTTATAATGATATTTATTTATATTTAGATATATCAGTTTCTTTATAATAAAAATAGTTTATCTGAAAGAAACAAAACACTTATCTATTCTAATATCATAAAGTTTGTTTGTTTGTTTGGTTGTTTGAGCGCGGTAATCTCAGGAAGTACTGGTTTGAATTGAAAAATTATTTTTTTGTTGGATAGTCCATTTATGGAGGAAGGCTATAGGCTACATAATATCAAGCTACGACTGGTAGGAACGGAGCATCAATGAAAAATGTTGCAAAAACGGGAAAAATTATTCCTTTTGAGAGCTTCCGTTGTGGCATAAACGGTTATTATAATGCCCAGTGTCACCCGTAGGTGACACGGCATATTTCCAACGTCGTAAAAAACGTGTTCAAAGTTATTTTTACCAATAAAAAAATTTGTGCAATAACTTATTTATTTATTTATTACACGCAATAAGAAAAAATAACAATAGTTACGGTTTAGGCATTTTTATTTCACTTTTTATCGCAAGAGATTACACAAACACAGACTGCTCGAATTTCGCGCGAAACATCTGATTATATTTGACAGATGATATTTGGCTAGTGTTAGAAAAAAAATATTAATAGTGTTACTTATTGGCTTTGCAATAATGGTAGTGGAATTAAATAATAAAATCTCCGTGTGGTAGAAAAAAAATATTAAACTTCTGTCACCTACAAGTGACACTGGGAATTGAAGAGTTAACGCGTATATCTTGTGTCCTACCTGAAGGTTCATTCTAAATATTGGTGAAAACATTTTTTTAAACGGATGAGTAGTTTCGGAGATGACCTCCTACAATCAAACTTACAAACTTTACCTCGTTATAATATTTTTGTAACGACTTGTGATAATATTCAATTCTCTCTTTATCTTTACAATTTTATTTTCGAATATATTTGGTGGGTGATTGAAATATAAGTACTAAGAAAATTGCTCAAGTGTTACGAGAGATAAAAAAATATATATGACTAAAAGTTTTTGAACAAAATGTTGATGCATCTATTTCGTGACAATTGAGTATCTTATATATGAGTTGGCTTTAAAATTGGGTCACGTATGTTTGTAAGAACATAATCGACTATCGAACTGTCATCTTTCATCTCGAATTGTTCAACTTAGAAGAAGTTGCAGCAAAAGAGTCATATGTTTTTCCTCAGTGCATTGACAACTGTGCTATGGTCACAAATGAGCAATAAATTTAATGGGGTCGTCTCACGCTTCAAAAATTTGGTAATTTTGAGGGGCGCGTGTAATTCGTCATATATAAACGAATAATGTTCTTAGTGTTCTTACTTATTTCTTCTTAATTGCAAACAAGAATTAAAGAGATGTATAAAAAACCGGTCAAGTGCGAGTCGAACTCGCGGGAAGAGGGTTCCGTAGTATTCCGTTTTCCGTGAGTACTTTAAGACTTACGATTTTCGTAAGACTTTTGTTTAAGTTTTCCTGTAAAGTATGGGTGAGATCCGACATTAGGTACCTATTTTTTCAAAATTTTAGTCCCAGTAGTTTCGGAGATAAGGAAGGGGGATGGTCAATTTTCGCCTATTTTCTTAAATGACTTCAAAACTATTTATTTTAAAAATATAAAAAAATATATTTGAGATTCTCACAACAAGGTCTTTCATTAAATATGTCACACGATATAATTTGCAAAACTTTTTTTAAAATTTTCTAATTTACTCCCCAAAAATAACCCCCATGTTTAAAAGTCATTTATTTACGTTGCACGTCCGTGTTTGGATCACTGACATACATATGTGTACCAAATTTCAACTCAATCGGTCCATTAGTTTCGGAGCAAATTGGCTATGACAGACGGACGGACAAACACGCGAGTGATTCTGTAAAGGTTCCGTTTTCTCAAAAAAATGGTTTTATACTTAATCTATTTGTAACGTATGTAGATTCCTACTCTCAAAAAAGTGTGGGACGACCCCATTGTGACACAAGCTTGTGTAATCATTTGTTTTATGGCAAATATGAAGTCGAGATACATTATCGATATAATGTTTTTTGTCGACTGCTTTTTTCCAAAATCAATCCTAGATAACATTTTACGATTAAAAATATATGTGTAAAGTTTAATCATGGTTAGTATATATGGGTCATCATAAAGTAAAGGATATACTTTAAAATTCTTATACAATTTTAAGAAACTAAATGCTGGGTTGCAGAAAGGATTGTCAAATAATTTGATTTGACAATGACCTTAGATTGTGAACACACATATTTTTTTTAAGAAAAGAATTGTAGAATTTTAATTCGATTCTGTTCGAAAAATAATTGATCGATTGAAATGATATTTTTTCTAAACTGTGTAATGCGTATACGTGTAGTTAACATAGTTTTTTGTATAATTTTTACTTCGAAACGACATTATTCTACGCATTTTAATCAAAATTTGACTTGAAGAACGAACTATTTCTGTGTAGATTAAGCATTTGTTTTTGTGTGAATACACTCTGATGTTGTATATGACAGGGAGTTTGAATACATTAGACTGCTCTTGCATGTATAAAAACTGTAATTATATTATCACAATCTAAGGTCATTGTCAAATTCAATTTTTTGACAATGTTTTGTGCAATAAGCGTCTTTCATAATTTAGTCCTGTTCGTAGTGAAGACATTTAACTATATTTACTAAAATAATGTTTTTTTATGTATTTAGAGAAATAGAAAGGATATACATGCTTAAATATATATTTTGTCATTGTCTTACGGTCATTTCATCTTTTACGCAGTGTTACATCTTTTGCTGCCGCCAGAACTATCTTATCTGAAAAGTATGCAAATTCGATGGCTTTTTTTATATTTTTTTCTTCACAAACTATCTCTATACTGAAACTTAAAGCTTATAGTGAAAGAATAAAATTGAAACATAGTCGTAACATTGTGACTCGACTGCCGAATTTTGATTTCAAAAACACAAAAAGAAGTTCAGATTTTAAATATCTTTTAGCAGATTTCAACAGATTGTAGTTTTCTGTCAACCCCTGGTTTCTTAAGAATGCTGTACTGTAATATAGCGACCGTAATATGACGGTTAATGACATCACAAAACATGTGTGCATAGAAGTAAATGGATGCCGCTTTTTTACGTAACGGTGGTGCCGTCGATACGGAGGTAACCACAACCATTTACTTTTAGATATACGGTTTTTGTGACATCATTCACCGTCATGTTACAGCCACTATATTACAGCATCGCTACGCTACAAAGTTATATGGAATTGTAAAAATTTAAAGACGCTAAATATAAAATCAATAAATTTATATTGAAATTTAGTTTCTTCGGAAATTTTTACCATGCACTCGTGTTTTACAAAAACTATCGCATCCCAAGTTTAATTATACTGCGTTTATGAAATAGGAGGGAGTGAGTCATCATTATATTGCGAGCATTCTTAAAGGTGGCGGTTCGCGCCGCGATAGAGACAGGAGACCGAGACCGGAGACAGAGACTGGAGACCGAGACCGTTACTTGACCTTAGGTTTTCTATGTATGTCAGTTCGCGAGCGAGACCGAGACAGGAGACCGCGACGCGAGACAGAAGACCGCGAGACGGTCTCTACTCCGGACCAGTACTGTCTGGCGTCTCGCTCGAGACGCACGTGTAAAATTGTGAAAAATGACGTCGTTTTCTGATGAAGACACCGATAAATTGATTGAAATGATTAGACAACATCCTGCGCTATTTAATTCTCAACTTGACGCATACAGAAATGAAAATTTGAATGATAATATTTCGTGGCCTCTAGTTATATATGATTTGTTGATAGGCATTCTTCGTTTTGTTTTATAATAATAATATAATAGCAAGTCATCGTCTTCTTCTTCTTCCAGTAGTAACTTCATAACTGAATGGCTTTCCAGAACACGACACGATTGACTCTAACGACTCAACAAAACTGAATGAACAGAGGTCTTTGGTCTCTGTACACAACAGACCACCGGAGACGGAGACATTTGTCTCGGTCTCCAGTCTCTGTCTCCTGTCTCTGTCGCGGCGCGAACCGCCACCTTAATAGTGCAATGAAGCAATTGTAAAGTATACCCGGTCCACGTATAAAAACTGTGCTGCTTACATTATATTGTGAAGTGTACGAATCACTATCTAGAATTTGCAAACTGAATTACCGATAAAAATCAACTGTTCTTTAATAATTTGGGATACTAGTTTGTAGGCGCTGTAACAAATTTTAGAGTGATTCGGTACAGTTAAACAAACATTCTTTGAAAATGATTTACTCCATCGTATATTTACAAAATTCTTAAAAAGTTTGGGAAAACCGCAATGAAATGAAAATATAGGCAGAGCTACCGTTTCAAAAGTTAATTTTGCGGCTTTTGTAAACTTCCTACTTTGCAGTTAACGTAACTTTGCAACCAAGCTCCGCTGCATATTTTGTTTTTAAACGAATAAAGATTGATTAATCGCTCAACCTGATTGTGCATATTTTATTTTCATATAAGAAATTCAGTTTTTAGTGTATTTGCCATATGGCAACATACACTATTGGCGTCGGTCGGATGGCGGGACCTAGGGGTCGGACCAAAATTTCTCGACGTTTCATAACCTCCTAAACACTTTGGCACCATTTTTAAAAGTGTTTATATATATATGTATATATATATATATATATATATATATATATATATATATATATATATATATATATATATATATATATATGTGTGTGTACGCGCGATAACTTTCGAAAAAGTTAATTGATTTCAACGAAATTTGGGCCACATGTTGAAATCCATCACCGCAAGAAGCCTATTTAAAATGGGCCTAATCGGGCTATTTTAAGGGTAGGTTTTAGGGGTTGAAAACTGTTTTTGGGCCCCAAAATACCGAAAAAATTCTTCGAATCGTTTCAAAATTGAAATTTAACCCTCTGGTATTGATTAAAAAGTGTCCCCACAATTTTAATAAAATCGGCCCGACAGGACCGGATTTACAAATTTTATGAAAACACTAGTTTGCAGATAGTGACTTATTTATTGAAGGGTGTATTTAATTTGGTGTAGACGTTAGATTGATAATAATATTACAATTAAGAAAAAAATGTTATTTTAAGGAGTGTATTACGGGGTTAAATTTTTTATTTTGTCCAAAAACAAACTTAATTTCACATAATAAAAGTATAAAACCACACGGCCCTATACAAGCAAATACACTATATTGTCGGCAGGGTTTTGGCACTGCGACCCGGGTTTTTTAAAATTTGTTATTCATTGACACTTATACTGAGTTTCAGAAAGCATCGTCAGAAAATCTGATTTGACAACGGTCTTAGATTGTGACCAACATAGAAGCATAGAAGAATTTTAAATCAATCTTGCTTGAAAAACAATTGATCGATTGAAGTAACATTTTTCTTAAGCATGTATATACATGTATTTAATTCCAATTTGAAACAATTTTTTCTATGCATTTTGATTAAAATTTAACGATAGTTTTCTTTTTAGATCAATCATTTGTTTTTGTATGAGTATAATTTAATGTTTTAGATGACACGGAGTTTCACAACGACATTAGACTGCTCCCGATGTATGAAAACTGCAATTATGTGATCAAAATCTTAAGTCATTGTCAAATCAAATCAATGCTTTCTGCAATCCAGCATTCGAGTTATGTATATTTTGCAACGGAGATTGTTACTACAATTACGTTGTGAAAAATCAATATACGAAATTGCTCCAAGGTTTGAAATTGAACTGGCAAATATATTATGTCGAAACAAATATTTTCTCTGAATGCTATATAATTTAATTATACGAAAATACATCCTTTATCTCGTTAGTGTGAAAACGGACCCATTAGCTTTCTATTTAATATTACCTCAAAGCAGTATAATAGCTCTTTAAGAGACGATATAATTAATTTCCTGGTTCGGAGGAAACTGACTCATGTATGAAATTTAACCTCTACGCATTTTAATGTATAAAGAATTAGTTTTCAAACATCTTGAAAATGATCAGATAATTATTTAGATGAATACAATTATTCAACGCTTTTGGAGGTTGGGGAGCAACTCATGCGTGATATTTTCCGTGGCACGGGGAGTTACAGCGATTTACCGCATCATTCGAGTGTGGTAAATTCTATAGAGGGCAGGTTAGATGAAAACCAAGGAAGTCACGGAAATAAACTAAAAAAACTGCTTGCTTGCAAAAATTGAAATTTCGCAGCTCTTTAACTCTTCAATTCCCATGTCCAAGTTAATAAAGTTTTTTGGTTTCTTTTTAAATAAAATACCTTATATTATACATTTGGTTATGACAAGAAAAAATATAAGTAAATAAAAAATAAACAACCCCATTTTTCTTTTATGGGGGTGTCACCTACAGGTGACACTGGGCGTTGTGAAATTAGGACTCTGAAGCGAACACAGATTGTTTCTTATTGTTACGGTAGGAATAAAACGTCAGAGTTTATAATAATTTTATTTATATTTAGATATATCAGTTCCTTTATAATAAAAATAGTTTATCTGAAAGAAACAAAACACTTATCTATACTAATGTTATAAAGCTGAAGAGTTTCTTTGTTTGTTTGATCGCGGTAATCTGAGGAACTACTGGTTCGAATTGAAAAATTATTTTTGTGTTGGATAGTCCATTTATCGAGGAAGGCTATAGGCTATATAATATCTCGCTACGACCAATAGGAACGGAACATCATTGAAAAATGTTGCAAAAACGGGAAAACTTATTCCTTTTGAGAGTTTCCGTTGCGACGTAAACGGTTATTATAATGCCGTGTCACCCGGAGGTCACACAGCATATTTCTAACGTCGCAAAAACATGTTTAAAGTTATTTTTGTCAATAAGAACATTTGTGCAGTAGCTTATTTATTCATTTATTACATGCAATAAGACAAAATAACAATAGTTACGATCTAGGCATTTTTATTTCACTTTTTATCGCAAGAGATTACACAAACACAGACCGCTCGAATTTCGCGCGAAAAATCTAATTGTATTTGACAGATGACATTTGGCTAGTGTTGTCAGAAAAAAATAATCAATAGTTTTACTTATTGGCTTTGCAATAATGGTAGTGGAATTTAATAATAAAATCTCCGTGTGATAAAAAAAAAATATTAAACTTCTGTTACCTACAAGTGACAATGGGAGTTAAATTTGACACTTTTCATAGGCGTTCTGATGCAATTTTTGAATCAGATTTAAATTTTTTAAAGGTTTTTCGATGAAGAGAAGTTTCCAGGCGATACTCTGAAATTTTAATATGTGATTTATGGATGTGTCATAAATGCAGCAAGTTTTTCTTTTCAATTTTCAAGCGTGTTTTTTTTAAATTTTTTTAAACTATTATTTTATTAATCACATCTATTGTATTATTATATAAAGACTAATTATTATAAATATTATAATTGTTGAAACTAATTACCTGGCTGTTGTCCGCTCACCTACACATCAGGGTCTGCCCACATTGTAATGTGGTGTCGTGTTTATATTAATATAGAGATACCGTTATCTTTGCGGTTCAACTGGTTCAATCTATGTTGTATAGCCAGTACCTATTCAATATCCATACGCCTGTCTACCCACCAAACTATTCTCGACTGATATATCATTCAACAAAAATAAAGGGTTTGAAAACCGTAAGTCATTAGTATTCTGTTGTTTACATAAAAATTATTAAATTTACCAAGTACTACCGCAATTCATTATATCCGAGAGCTGTTAGATATTTTTGGGTAGGTATTTGAGGCACTGTAAAAATTTGAACAATATCTCTTTAGTAATCACCTTTTTTTTTAATTCACCTTCTTTATTTAATTATTTTAATATTATTTTTTTATTTTTTTTTTACAGGATAGAAGGCCCAAAAAATAAAAACAAATCTTATTAGTTTTTAATTAAGTCTAACGTTTCGGCTGTTAATCACAGCCATCCTCAGAGACCTAATTTCTAATAATAAAGTCGACATTTTAAAATTATCCTTGTCATATTCCATACAATATGGTCTTGTTTAGTAATTAAACTTATTATTTTATTTTGTTTTTTTATGTACCAAATTTTATCTACTATGCTTTTAGTTTTTTTTATAAATCTTAAACCACCTCTTTAGTAATATCCGAATACAAAAACACAGACTTGGCTGAAGGGTAGCGGGGCTTAACCGACCCTCAAATGTTTAATCACAGGTAGAATTAGAGATGGGAAAAACGGGTTTTTTTAGTGATCTGCATCTTTGCATCTGGATCCCGTATGTGAGCCGGCTCACAGAACCGGTTCAAAAAGAGCCGAGTTCTGAATATGTTACTGCAGTCTGTCATTGAGTTACCTAGTTCAGTCAATCATATCACGACCTGTATAGAATCAAGAATGCATAGCCAAACATGTGATGCATGAGTCATTTGAGCTGACAGATGCATCAAAGCAAGAACTGATACGTAAGTGTAAAATGTGCTTCTGTGTGTTAAGTGCTTCACTGAGTTATGCGGATCCGTTGATCCGTCGGCTCAATAAAAAGTGAGTCAGCTCTCACGGATCTTCTGTCGGAGTCGGCTCTCACGGATCTTCTGTCGGAGTCGGCTCTTTGAACCGGTTCAGATCTGAGTTACCCAACTCTAGGTAGAATGTCCCACCGAAACTACATGTTTTTTGAATATATCTATTTTTAGTTACCAATATTATTGTTTAAATTTCAACGTATTTTTAAAAATTTTTCAAAAATATAATTTTACAAACACCTGGCTAAGTTTTAGACCCGATTAAGAAATTTGGCTTTTTTATTTTTCAGCTCCTTAAATACTAAATTTGAAGGTATTAAACTTTAAGAATGCCTCAAGGGCTTTTTATTGCGAAAACATTTTTTGCTAATTTATAAATTTGAGGGTCAGGTAAGCCCCGCTATCCTTCAGCCAGGTTTGTGCTTTTGTATTTGGATAATAGTAAAGGGGTATAGTACAATTTTTCACAGTGCCTCAAATACCTACCCAAAAATGTCTAACAGCTCCCATCATATTGCATCCTAGAGAGAGAGAGATAACAATGAAACCGTCCCAGTATGGCCAACTGACAGAAAATAGTCTTACATGTTCCCAGTAACATTTAATTCAGGCTGCAATTCAAAAAATCGCAACTTTACATTACATTTACATATTTGCACAATTGTAATTTATGTATTTTGACATGGAACTATAGGCATGTAATATTTTACTCGCACGTTTCAAATGTACTTTCGGTGATTGTTATTTTTTTCCGTTTTAGTACATTTTAATAAAAACTTCTTTTCAAAAAATGTTTACTTATATTTTGTTCGTATAAAAATTTATGAAAAATAATGTATTAATTTTTTATGGGCAATGTATATTGATCAGTTCGGTCAACCAAACTAATATTTATATTTTGTTAATACATATATCATATCGATTTGTGCTTTATGAGTGAATGACTGTAATACCTCAATACACCAGGCCAATGCCCCGTATACATGAACTTTTTATGACTTGTGTTGTAATTTAAAAAAAAAAATTTTAAAGGGATAGGTAATATTTGTTTATTAAAAATAGCTTAACAGTACAAAATAGAAAAACAATAAAACCTATTTTTTTCATAAAGTAATCGTGAACCTGGGTTAATAAAAACACTTTTTATTTAAAAATTGAACCGCCTTCAAGAAAGCAACTAAAAAAAATAAAATAATGAAATGTTGAGGTTGGCATCAATTTAATGAAAGTATAAGAAGTTTTAGTAATTAAATTGAATTCGTCCTCAAAATTTAATTATTTCCCTCTTTTTAGTCATGCTTTTTATGGCGGATCAATTTATTTCTTATTTTACTTTACGCACTAGTGCGAAATGTGTTACTTTATTATCGTTATACAGACATTTAAAGCGGATAACAGTTTTCAAGATATGAACTCAAAACTGACCTGCTGTTAGACATTTTTGGGTAGGTCTATGAGGCATTGTGAAAATTTGTTCAATACCTCTTTAGTAATATCCAAATACAAAAACACAGACCTGACTGAAGGGCAGCTGGGCTTTATCGACCGTCACATTTTTAAATTAGCAATAATTTTTTCGCAATAAAAAGCCCTTAAGGCATTTTGAAATTTTAATACCTTGAAATTTAGTACTTAAGGAGTTGAAAAATAAAAAATCCAGATATCTTAATCGGATTTAAAACTTTGCAAAATTAAATTTTTGAAAAATTTAAAATATATATTTGAGGGACGTTGAAATTTAAACAGAATAATATTCGTAACTAAAAATATATATATTAAAAAAAAAAACAGGTCGTTTCGGTGGGACATTCTATCTGTCAGGTGATTAAAAATTTGAGGGTTGATTAAGCCCCGTTACCTTTCAGCCAGGTCTGTGTTTTTGTATTCCGGTATAACTAAAGATGTATTATACAAATTTTCACAGTGCCTCAAATACCTACCCAAAAATGTCTAACAGCTCTCGGACTATATATAGAAAAATGAATAATCTATATAAGTTATAAATGTGTCTCCTGACCGTTAAATTGATCGATAAGATACCACATTATTTAGAACGGTAGATTTGTGGTAATCAGTCGACAGTGAATGTTTCAGGTTCATTTAGATGTCGGTATTAGATTATGGTTTAGTGGAGTGTCTACTGAACCGTGCATTTATTATATTACAGAAAAGAAACATGTTATAATAACACTTTTTATTATTTATTCAAATGTGAAAACGTAATTTTACTTACAAATATAGACTGTTTTTCAAATACTAAAACTCTTCAAAACAAAGCACTGCTAGATTAGATTAGAATCTAATCTAAGCACTGCTAAGTTTTATATTTACAAAATTTTATAGTTAAAAAATTTGTTTTCAAAATAAATATAAGACAGTCTTTTTCTTATCTGGATTATGGTAAAAAACATTTCGCAATTTTTATCAAAATGAATATTTTTATTATTATCTAAGAGCCTGATGTAGTTTTTAAAATAAAAACGAAACGTTGCGATTGGATATTAATGCATTATTAATTGATTGATCTACAGTCCTCTAAAAAATATACAGTGGAATCCGTTTATAATGACATCGAAGGGAATTGACAAACACGTCATACTAAGCGGACGTCATACAAAGCATTTTTGTAAAAAAAAAACCTTTCTTTTTTTTTAGGTATTCCTTTGTTTCGCGTGATTTTAAACTACTGAATTAACGCTTGATCAACATTTTCTTGCGCGATTTTCGAAGCCTCTTCGGTTTCAAAACATTTGAATTGAACGATCGCTTAATCCGGTTCTTGTTTTTGAAAATCATTGAGATTGTCGAATGACCCACGCCCAATTCCTCTGCGAGAGATGAGCTTGATTCTCCATTTTCTAATCTGCATATTATTCACCTTTCTCCTCAATCGTAAATGCTTTACGACGTTGAGATGACATTTTTTACATAGGATATCACTAAAAACAATGCGTGACGTTCAACTATCAATTACTTACTGAGATTCAAAA
Organism: Venustoraphidia nigricollis; assembly: GCA_034508555.1. Taxonomy (NCBI): domain Eukaryota; kingdom Metazoa; phylum Arthropoda; class Insecta; order Raphidioptera; family Raphidiidae; genus Venustoraphidia; species Venustoraphidia nigricollis. The sequence goes on along the minus strand of JAVRKA010000052.1, from coordinate 2,365,923 downwards.
CAAAAACAAGCCACGTGCCGAACGTCGTCGGGAATCAACGAACATTGCCGAAGGTGTAAAGAATCATGTCGGTCACTATAGACGGACAAAATTTATTAAAAATGGGTCATAATAAGCGACATGTCACTGTAAGCGAAGTCATTATATCCGACTTTGTTACAAAGAATTCTATATGAAAACCAAACCTCGTTGTGTAATTACGTCATAATAGGCGGTTGGTCAATATAGGCGGAGTCATAATAAACGGATTCTACTGTAATTACAAACTTTTACTGCAAAAATGAATAGAATAATAAACCGTTATGCAAATGATACCATTATAATAGGAAAAACAATGTTGGAGCACATATCTTTTCTGAGCATGCATCGATTTTCCCCAAAAATAGTTGGGCTCTTCATATTTACGTTTTAAACATTTTACCCAAATTTGGTTTCGATCCACTTAGCCGTTTGACGTCTATCGTGACCACAGACAAATTGTCGAATAGATTTTTGTCAAAACGAAAAAATTTTGGTATATTTGGATCTAAATTAGTACCGTTCTCCATTTGTGAAGTTGGAAAAGTTCAGTGCAATAACAAATAAATTAATGAATTAATTCACAAAAAACAAACTATGAGACAAGCAGACGTTTAGATTTTTCTAAAAAATATGTTTTGAACTCCAGAGACCTGAAAACGAAAAAATGTAAAATTTTGAAAAGTGAATTTTGCTTTTGGAACGATAAAATACCTATTATGTTATCCAAGAAATAAATTATAACTACCTATTATCTCGCTTGTTCATGATATACCGCCATCTTGAAGACTATAGAAAATTCCATTCAATGTACGAATTGTCGTTGATGGTTGATATGATTATTTTATAGGCCTTGAGAGGGCATCATATACAGTCGTTGCTACTCACCAAGATGCTGATTTTTTAACATTGAAAGAATTCAAATCAGTTCGTCGGTTCTCGAGTTTATTGTGTACATAAATTACCACAAAATACTCTACAATTTAAAAAAAATTGGAACGTGTCGCGGGACACGCGTTTGGAACGAAGTCCCTTTCGTATAAGACGTTTTTCGTAACGCGTTTTATATAATCTCAAAACACCCGGTATAATCTAAAAACACCCGGTATAATATAAAAACACCCGGTATAATCTAAAAACATCCGGTATAATCTAAAAACACCCGGTATCACCGTGTACCAGTATACATTATACGTCTTACGGTTTTTCGTGACACATTACATTTTTTGTCTTACGGTTTTTCGTGACATGAATATTACATTTTTTGTCTTACTGTTTTTCGTGACATGTTACATTTTTTCTCGGCTAAGTCCCCTCGCTAACACGCGATAAGGAACTTCGTTCCAATAATAGTAGAGATAACACTCTGGGTTCCCTTCTTTATCTGTCATCAGAGTCTCCACTGTCGATATTTTTCGATTTTTTCTATATATGATTTTTGAAAAAAATACTTTTTTGTGCAATTAAAAAATACCTACATATCTTTTTATTATTATATTAACTTAAATATACGATATTTATGTAAATTTATTTCTAAAACCTACACAACTATAGCATATGTAAATCGATTTTATTTTCTGCAATATTATTTGTAGAAGTTTTGAAAACATAATCGGTTTCCATTTTGTTAACGTTACTTTCATCGCTTGTTTAAAATCATTTCGTTGTGATCCTCTATATGGCAATTTAATGATTTTTTGATAGTCTGTAAAAGTAAATTTGCATCGAAAGTTGTAGGTACATTACGCGTTTGCTCTACTTGAACTCGTAATAAATATATTTTGTAACGCGTTTTATCCATATATTATTATGTTTTAGCAATTCTATGCCTACGCGATAAAAGTATTGCGGTAGCTTATACGGTTCAACACTATTTGAAGGCATATAAATAAATTGTCGATTAAATAAACAAACTAGCAAATCAACACAACAAAAATGTGAACGGCTGTGACATCACAAACACGATTGTCAAATGTGCGATTTAACCTTTCTAATACGAGAATAAATTAATATGGGTTATGTTTTATTTCTTATCTCCAATTTTTTAGGATTCCGTACCTCTGGCGGTGTCGGATGTACTTTCAAAGCAGGCGAATTAACGTGCTCGGTCACCTACAGGAGGACAACCATCTTTGGTTACAATGAGGAGGATGGAATAGTTTTACAGAACAATTTAGTAACCAATCTTCTGGAGTTCTTAAGAAGATCCAGATTATTGGCTGATTAATAATAATCCTAACAATGCGTTTAACGTCCATTTCTCGACTTTATGTCATAACAGACGCCATTCGCACCATTACTATTGACAATTTACCACTTCCCGTTATTTTCTACATTTTTTACAACTTCAACTTATGTAATAGCAATGGGCGAATGAAGGAATTATAAGAAATTAGGATAAGGTAGACAATTTTTGAACTAGGAGTTTGATAGGTAATCGGCCATGGCCCCAAATAAGGAACCATCTCGATATTTATCTGGAATTAATTGAGGGAAACCATGAAAAACCTCAATCAAGATGGCCGGTTTCTCGGCGAGAGGCAGTAGGAAAAAGTCCCAGTCATATCGGTCCCCGCCGGGATTCGAACCCGTACCTCCCGAATGCGAGTCTAGTGCTGTCACCACTACTCTATCCAGATCGGTTTATTGGCTGATTAGATCCAGTAAAAGGGAAGCATAAAAATCCTTTGACGATGTGGTGCATTTGGACCAAGAGACCACCCCATTCTATTTTAATCTTTAATCTTTTAATTAGCTCAGTTACATAACGCGGTTCGTTTAGGTATATTATTCTGAGCATTTAACTCAATAATATAAGTACAATATATATATATATATATATATATATATATATATATATATATATATATATATATATATATATATGTATATATATTAAGAGCACTGTGGTTGGAACAATAAAAATAAAAGAATAGTTACTTCTTACCACAACATATTTATTCAGTGGATGTACATTTCGAGAGCTAGCTCCCATCTTCAGCAAAACACTAGTTTTTTTGCTGAAGATGGGAGCTTAGCTCTCGAAATGTACATCCACTGAATAAATCTGTTGTGGTAAGAAGTAACTATTCTTTTATTTTTAAGTACAATATACACTATCTGAACTGTGATGTCTTTGTCTAAATAATGATCTGAATAGAAAAACGCATGTGCGCCTTTGTTTCGGCTTACGTTAAGAAGCAAAGCTTAAAAAATTACACATTGTTTACTGGAAACTCGTTTAAGATTAACAAATTTATTGACACTAAAATTTAGTAATCCTTAAATCGCCGGATGCCATAACCTTATGTTTACTGAACCATTGCAAGGTGGGTTGTTTTATGTGGGCACGAGACAAGTGTACTAAATCCTAAAGCCAACTATATTACATATAAGTTATAAAAATTAAATGCGCCTTTAATGTTTTTAACTAAAGCGTGTCGTAAAGGAAGACCAGTTTTTCCATATTTGTTAGCTCAAGAAATTTAAACGGAACAGTTCTAAAACTATACATACAAGTTATGATATCCAAAATTTGAAGACTGGAGCCTCCTACCTTCATTTTAAATATAGTCACAGGTGTGCACAGGTAAATTAATTGTGTGTTTAGATCTCTAAGCTCTCTGTTTATTTTTATTTTTCATTTTTCTGAGCAACTAAATTTTATATCAGTAAATAATCAATATTTGATGAGGGAAATAAAACACTTACCGTTTACTTTTGAGCGACAATATAGGGATGAAGAAAGAAACTTTTTTAATCTCAACATGATGTACATATTTATAGAAATTAGTTTCACGGGTAATTGGAATAAAAAATCAATTTTAAAGATGAATGATGTATTTATATTTTCTTATGAATAAAACTCTTTTGAAAAAGCTAATGCGTTTACAAATAAGGTTTTTTTTTTTAAATTTTGACTCTTAAACTTTTTAGTGTATTTGCCATATGGCAACATACACTATTGGCATCGGTCGGATGGCGGGACCTAGGGGTCGGACCAAAATTTCTCGACGTTTCATAACCTCCTAAACACTTTGGCATCATTTTTAAAAATGTTTATATATATATGTATATATATATATTTATATATATATATATATATATATATATATATATATATATATATATATATATATATATATACGTATATATATACGTATATATATATATATATATATATGTGTGCGGGCAATAACTTTCGAAAGAGTTAATTGATTTTAACGAAATTTGGCCCACGTTTTGACATCCATCACCGCAAGAAGCCTATTTAAAATGGGCGTAATCGGGGCATTTTAAGGGTAGTTTTTAGGGGTTGAAAAATGTTTTTGGGCCCCAAAATACCGAAAAAATTCTCAGAATCGTTTCAAAATTGACATTTAACCCTTTGGTAGTAATTAAAAAGTGTCTCTAAAATTTTAATAAAATCGGCCCGACAGGACCGGACTTACAAATTTTATGAAAACACTAGTTTGCAGATAGTGAATTATTTACTGAAAGTTGTATATAATTTGGTATAGAGGTTCGATTGATAATAGTATTGCCATTAAGAAAAAAAATGTTATATTAAGGGGTGTATTAAGGAGTCAAATTTTAAATTTTGCCCAAAAACCAACTTAAGTTCGCGTAATAAAGCCACACTGCCTGTATAAGCAAATACACTATATTGTCGGCAGGGTTTTGGCACTGCGACCCGGGTTTTTTTATATTCTATTCAAAATCGACTTTATTAAGCTTATAATTCACGTATTCACATATTTGTCAAAAGTATATAAAAAGTTAAAATTGGAATAGCAGTCTTGTTACACTCTATACAGGTGTTTCTAAAATAGGCTTTTCCAAATTTTTACAAGGTAGGGGAGACCGGGGTTGGTTGACCATAGGGGCAGGTTGACTAACTAACATAACGTCGGAAAATATAAAGTGTATATTCGTGCAAATTCGGTCACATTCGCGGACGACGACTGCGCACATCTCACCGTTCGGTTTGGTAATTCGCACTTGTCGTTCGAAAGTTATAAGAGGTTGTTGTGTTTGCGTTCCGGTAAGTAAATATTTTTATCTTTACTTATTTTGTTCTCCTGCTTCTCAAACTTGCATGAATTTAAATCGGCTTGGATATCTTCAAGGTTTAGTCTTTGCTTTGTGAGGTTACGGGTAGTTTTTCCCGTTGAGTAAGTTCAACTAAAAATTACATCGGTTTAAAATCAAAATGGACGTATGGGGCTGATTGACTAACACTGAACAGGGGTTGGTTGACACACTCTGATCTGTGTGTCACCAACCCCAATGAATTTTTATATCGGTTTTAATTATATTTTTATCTTCAGAGCAATGAGGACGTACAAACGGAAAACCGAAAGGGGTCAAACTCCCAAAGAAGTCATGGAACTGGCATGCAACGAGGTAATTGTTAATAATAGAAGCATTCGGGGTGTCGCAACGGAACATGGCATTCCATATAAAACGTTACACTGCTACGTTTTGAAAACGAGAAGAAATGTGGATGAAAGTAAGGAAGTCGAACTTGAACGGGTGGGTTATTATAGAAATCGTCAAGTCTTCACTGATGCCCAAGAAATAGAGTTAGCTAATTACATCAAGAAAGCCGTAGATATTTACTACGGATTACTAACCAACTATTATGAAACATATTTTTGAGAATTTTTTTTCGTTTGAAGAGAATATACGTTTGTTTATTTTTTTTTAAGAAAATATACGTTTGTTTCTCAGCAATATATTTGTATCTGCACATATTTGTATTATTTTTTAACGATTTATCCGAAAAGTCAACCAACCCCATACCATGTGTCAACCTACCCCGGGTACGGGGCTGGTTGACTCAGTTTCAATGTGTTCGAAAAATGTCAGATAACAAGTAAATGAATACATTTTAGAAAAATTTGAAAGTAAACTTCATTAGCTAACAGTATGATAAGCAACACAGCCCTAAGTTTGCATCGATAAATCTAATACCTACTTATTGAAAAATACAAATCTGAAAAATTGGCCAACCATCCCCGGTCTCCCCTATAGTGTTCATTATAGGTAAACCAAAAAGTTCTTATATTCAGATGAAAAAAATTCTATTATTTAATTGATTTTTTTTTTTAGATTTTTACCTACCAAAAGTTTAAAATTTGTAGACATTTTACGTAAAGAAGGTGTTCTTTGATTAAATCAAAATCGGTAAGAATTTCCGAGTAAATTTGGTTTATAAATTGCCATTGTTTACAAAATATAATTTGTAAAGATGGAATTTTCAAACCCATTTTATTCGAAAACTGTTACCGATATCGATATAATTTTTTAACAAAAAATACAATTTTTACGTAAAAATTGTCTACAAATTCTAAATTTATACTAAAAATGGACAAAAAATCATATAGGTATTAGAAAGAAAAATAAAATTTAATCTGAACCCCTGCCCATGCTTCCCTAAAAATGCATTTTAGCGGCCTTTTTGATTTACTTTGATGAATTCTACATGGTGTAGAATCTGGAAACCTATTTTAGAGGCAGTCTGTATACAGTTTCTTATAAAAAGATGTAATAAGCACAAAACGGGGCTAGGTATTTATTAGAGCTTTGTATAACACCTAAAAAACAAGACAATAGAATGGCTGAATGATATTTTATATGTATTTATCCTTGATCTATTTTCTTCTATTTTGATATATACCGCCTCTTTTAAAACTATTATAATAATAATAATAACAACTGGACATTATATCGCATCCAAAATTATTATTATAATTCAATAATAAATCGCAGGTATTTGGATTAATAATACAAAACAATCGTGTTATTGTTAATCTTGCTACGTTTCGACTACTTTAGTCTTCGTCAGACTCATAATTAATAAATGAAATAATCAATCAAATGATTTATGTTTAAAAATTTATAATATTGAACACAGATTGTATTTAAAATTAATTAAATAATGTTCAAAAAGATTGGTAACGTTTCAAATTTAGTTATAAATAAAAATTACTAAATTTGAAACGTTACCAATCTTTTTGAACATTATTTAATTAATTTTAAATACAATGTGTGTTCATTATTATAAATTTTTAAACATAAATCATTTGATTGATTATTTCATTTAATAGTTATGAGTCTGACTAAGACTAAATAAAGTAGTCGAAACATAGCAAGATTAACAATAACACGATTGTTTTGTGTTATTAATCCAAATACCTGCGATTTATTATTGAATTATAATAATAATAATAACTTTATTGGATAAGTGTAGATAAAATCTGTGGCACAGGATCAATAAAAACACAATACTGAAGTTTAAATTTGCATTTTCCCTGACGTTTCGGTGCGCTTTGCACCATCTTCAGAGTTCGCACCGAAACGTCAGTGAAAATGCAAATTTAAACTTCAGTATTGTGTTTTTATTGATCCTGTGCCACAGATTTTATCTACACTTATCCAACAATCATCAAGGATCACAACCACTCTAATTAACTTCTTTTAATTAGAGTCAATTTCGAATAATAACTTTATTTAGAGCACAACAAGATTAAAGATTAAAATAGAATGGGGTGGTCTCTTGGCCCAAATGCACCACATCCTGAAAGGATTTTTGTGCTTCCCCTTTTACTGGATCTAGTCATCAAATAATCTGGATCTTCTTATGAGCTCCAGAAGATTTGCTACTAGATTGTCCTGTGGAACTATTCCATCCTCATCAATGTAACCAAAGATGGTTGCTCTCCTGTAAGTTAACAAAGTCAGATAACATAACTTATTTCAACGATTTTCGTGCACTGAAAGTCAAATCAAGACTTGTTAATAAAAGAGTTCTGAAAAAAATCTTAATCGTTAATTTATATTTCAATAATTCATTTTGTGTTAACTACAAACCAGATACGCTTAGCTGTCTGTGGCTCGTCAGTTCCATGTCCGACCGATAGAAGCGCTGATGCGACTCTTCTCGTTGCCAATAGACGAGACTTTCGGTAATAAAAACCTCACCCTGTAGATTGCAGACAACAGAATAGATATAGGAGATAACGGTGCAGTGGCTGCAGACACAACTAAGAATTATCTTGTAATACGGATTACTATTTTCTTTTTGACACATGCATATAGAAGAAGAAGATCTTCACTAGCATTTAATTCTTTGGCGCGTTTCCAATTTTTCAAATTGCATGCAGCTCTCCGGGCATTTTTGTAGTACTACACGATGAACACAAAATTTACTGTAAATAAACTGATATACTGGATGTTCCATAAGTATATTGCGACAGATTTCATGAGGTGATTCCTTAAATCAGGAATGACGAACCTATGGCACGCAACATTACACTGTCGATACGACATTGATTGTAGTGACGAGTAAAGCAAGACCAAGACCAAAACTGAAATAGCCTTGGTCTTGGTCTTGCATATTCAGTCTTGGTCTTGGAGTTGCTTATTCAGTCTCGGTCTTGCTTATTTGGCCTGTTACGTCTTTTGAAAAATTTTCCTAAACACTATCATGGTCAAGGTTTTTTAGAGGTATAAATTAAAAACGTCGAATTAAGAAAACTATTTCACTACAATCAAAAAAATATCAAGAAAAAAATCGTTGTCTATTACAGTTATGAGAAATATTCTCATGTTACTTATTTCAAACGGAAGTTATAATTTTTAGCTTAGTCTTGCACATTTGGTCTTGGTCTTGCATATTCGGTTTTGGTCTTGTTCATTTGGTCTTGATCTTGCTAGTATAAGCAAGACAAGACCGATTTTCCTCATCACTAATTGATTGAGGTACCGAAATAATTAAATATATGTTAGACTTTGTCAAAAAATTTGTCCATTATTCAAAAAACAAATATAAAATCGCCATTTTGATTAATTTTTTGTTCACTCTTTGGTTGCTGGTTGATTACATTAAACATATTTTGAGAAAATTTGGCACGTAAATGTGAAAAGACTCGCCACCCTTGCCGTAGATCGTTCTAAGAAAAAAAGTTCCCATAATATGGGTCTGGAAATATTTATCCACTGAGGTATGACCCTACAAAAACGGGACAAGATCACCAATAGGTTTCCAAGATCACCCGACCTGAATTCTTTCGACTACTTTTCGTGGGGCATCTCAAGTCACTCGTTTACGCAGATCCATCCCTATTGTCCCTATTGAAGATCTAAGGCAGCGCATAATGGCGACATATTCCCAACACTCCACGAATTTGGAACGCGTCCATGTTAAGAAGAACAAAAGTATGTGTAAACATGAGAGGTGGACATTTTTTACATTTACTTTGATGTTTCAAAATGTTTGTGAATATTATTCATTTTATTGACTTTTTTTCTTTCTTATGTCCTTGGTACTTAATATAAAAATGATTTGTCGGGAAAAAGTACTTTTTAAGTAAACACTTATTAGTGTATTTGCCATATGGCAACATACACTATTGGCGTCGGTCGGATGGCGGGACCTAGGGGTCGGACCAAAATTTCTCGACGTTTCATAACCTCCTAAACACTTTGGCACCATTTTTAAAAATGTTTATATATATATGTATATATATATGTATATATATATATATTTATATATATATATATATATATGTGTGTGCGGGCAATAACTTTCGAAAGAGTTAATTGATTTTAACGAAATTTGGCCCACGTGTTGAAATCCATCACCGCAAGAAGCCTATTTAAAATGGGCGTAATCGGGCCATTTTAAGGGTAGTTTTTAGGGGTTGAAAAATGTTTTTGGGCCCCAAAATACCGAAAAAATTCTCAGAATCGTTTCAAAATTGACATTTAACCAGTTAGTAGCAATTAAAAAGTGCCCCTAAAATTTTAATAAAATCGGCTCAACAGGACCGGACTTACAAATTTTTTGAAAATACTAATTTTCAGATAGTGACTTATTTATTAAAGGCTGTATTTATTTCGGTGTAGACGTTAGATTGATAATAATATTATAATTAAGAAAAAAAATGTTATTTTAAGAGGTGTATTAAGAGGTTAAATTTTTTATTTTGCCCAAAAACAAACTTAATTTCACATAATAAAAGTATAAAACCACACGGCCCTATACAAGCAAATACACTATATTGTCGGCAGGGTTTTGGCACTGCGACCCGGGTTTTTTGTTATTTATAGCGACGTTTCGTCCCTTTCTTGGGACTTTTTCAAGCTTTATAACTGTAATTGAATTATTAAAATTTTAATAATTCAATTACAGTTATAAAGTTTGAAAAAGTCCCAAGAAAGGGATGAAACGTCGCTATAAATAACAAATAAGTGTTTACTTAAAAAGTCCTTTTTCCCGACAAATCATTTTTTTTATTATTCATTTTATTTTGTGAAATAAAAACGTTCGGTAGTCTACTGCTGATCTTGTCCCGTTTTTGCAAAACTATAGCTCAGCGGGTACGCATTCCCTGATCCATGTTTATGAGAACTTTTTTTCTTAGAATAATCTTAGGAGCCACCCTCTAAATCTTTCGTATTACTTATGGGACGTTCTGTGTATTAAGACATCTTTACACGTTGTCAAACCGGAAACTTATTGTATTTTATTCCTACATTTAATATTTTATAAACAAAATAAAAGAATATTGCATTTGAGATAAATCATACAAAATTACTTTTCGAAAGACAATTAATGTGGAATGCACTATTTTATAAGTGTCAAATTATTTGATGTATTTTTAATATATACTAGTGAATAGTCTTCCAATTTCTGTAGCTACAATGTATTATCAAGAAAAAATTAGAAAATAGTACAGCTGCCAACTCGACAAAGTTATACGATTATAAAAAAAAATATCACCATTATAAAAATATATCTTTAAAGTTCAATTTCAGAATATGTGATAATAGAAAACAGTTTCACGGGTAATTAGAATAAAAATAAATCAATTTAAACACTCATTGATTGCAACGTTTCGTCTTTATTCAATCAAGGCTCTGAAAATTTTTTTTTACAAAAATTAACAATTAATGCGAAATTGCTTATTATATCATAGTTTTATTATAATTTAAACATATTGAGGCTAGTCACATCATTGTTTCTTTTTAGTAAATTATTTAATACATAAGGTTTAATATTTTTATTATATGATTGTTAATTTTTGTAAAAAAAATTTTTTTCAGAGCCTGAAAAGTCTTGATTGAATAAAGACGAAACGTTGCAATCAATGAGTGTTTAAATTGATTTATTTTTATTCCAATTACCCGTGAAACTGATTTCTATTATAAAAATATATAATGGAATTGTTCAATCTGAGGTCTGACAGGTATGCAGAAAAAAATTGCAAAGTAGACGACGATAATTGATAAATTGATACTTCTCTAATAAATTTCATCAAGTAGTATTGAAATTATATTCGAGATCCTAACAACAAAAATAATTAGCCTACTACCGATTTGATATTTTTTATCGTATTATCTGTTAAATTCAATAATAACATTTTAGTATTGTTGTCCAATAGACTGTACAATCGGAACTTAAATACTGAATATTAGTAACAATAATATCACTGGAAAGCCAGAATTTTATTTATGAAAAATAATTTGTTTTTGCCACCAGAACAATTTAGATCCAATAAAACGTTTTCAAGAAATTTTAAAATTTACTTTTTTGCTATCATTTTGTTAACACAAAAATAGAACGGCTGAATCAATTTTGATATTTCGGTGCATATTTAAACGCTTTGATTGGCACCCTAACGAATTTGAAATAATTTCTTTTTCGCGAAGTTTCGTGTAAGATCCATTGTTTTGCAGTATTTTTGTTTGAACGAGGAAAAAAACGACTAAGCCGACTTTGGTAAAATTTCTTTTGGATCATTTTGACGTTAATATGCTTCGACTAGCACCCGAACAAAATCAAAATAATTTTTATTTGCAAGATTTTGTTTTAGAAAGAAATGACCACGTAGGTACGTACGTACAGAGAGAGAGAGAGAAAGAGAAAACAACTTCCCAATATACTGGCAAGCTAATTAGTTTAAACAATGATATATTCGAAAAACAGAGCTGGGTAGAGTAGTGGTGACAGCACTAGACTCGCATTCGGGAGGTACCGGATTCGAATCCCGGCGGGGGCAGATGTGGCTGGGACTTTTTCCTACGGCCTCTCGCCGAGAAACGGTAATTCCTGTACCGGCCATCTTGATTGAGGTTTTCCATGGTTTCCCTCAATTAATTCCAGATAAATATCGAGATGGTTCCTTATTTGAAGCCATGGCCGATTACCTATCAAATTCCTAGTTCAAAAATTATCTACCTTATACTAATTTCCTATAATTCCTTCATTCGCCTATTGCTGTTACATAAGTTGAAGTTGTAAAAAATATAGAAAATGACGGGAAGTGGTAGATGAAAAAATAGTAATGGTGCGAATGGCGTCTGTTATGACATAAAGTCGAGAAACGGACGTTAAACGCATTATTATTATTATTATTATATTCGAAAAACGTAAAAAAAATAGAGCAAGTTGTTGCTACACTATAAATACTAAATCGTTTAGAACAGTCTGTAGTATACACTGCAGTTATTTGTCCATCAATAAAATGTAATAGTTTCATTAATGTAAAAGTATTATTATTACTATATTGTTCCTTTCATCGTGTATAATAATTGCACCTGAATATTTCGAAATCGAAACAGTGCTGCATTATTAGAAGGGCTTTGTAGAAGGCTATCGATAAAAAAAGTATTATATATGAATTATTTGGATATCATTATGAGAGCTGACCTAATACTTTGCATTCAACTGTTTGAACGAGAATATTGCATTGCATGCATAGTTTCAAGTCATGTTTGTACACCACATACAGGTAAAACTATGTCCGCAAAATCGATATGCTTGAAAAGTGACAGTAATTATTAATAATTGTACCTGCATAGTAACAAGAGTACCTACAGTATTTTATCGTATAAGTTGCTATGTAGTCACAGTATCACATTAATTCTTAGTAATTTTTTTGTTATCATGTTTCGTAAGGAAGTATGGTGAAAGGGTCGAAAAATCTTGTCAGAGCTAAGGTCATATTCTGATTGTTTCACCCTCAAAACGTAATAGACGGGGAGTTAGTAACGGAGATACAAATTAACTACGCTCTACTGCCATTTTACATCCGTGTTCCGTATGAAAACTGGGCATTTGGCTTGAAAAATCTTGTCCGAGATAAGGTCAGATTATTATTGTTCCAACCTCAAAACGTAATATACGGGGAGCTAATAACGGATGTATGATTGAACTACGCTCTGATGCCATTTTACTTGCACGTTCCGTAAGAAAATTGAAGTATGGCGATATAGGGTCGAAAAATTGCGTCAGATTCTGATTCTTACACTCTCAAAACGTAACAGACAGGGAGCTAGTAACGAATCTATGAATGAACTACGCTCTGCTACTGTTTTACTTCCATGTTCCGTTAAGGAAATGGAAGGTATGGTGATTGGGTCAAAAATCTGTGGTCCGAGAAAAGATGAGATTCTAATTGTTCCACCTTCCAAACGTAAGCTAGTATGAATGAATTACGCTTTGCTACCGTTTTAATTACACGCTCCGTAAAAAAATTGAAATATGGCAATAGGGTCGGGAAATCGCGTCCACCGGAAGGTCAGATTCTGGTTGTTCCGCCCTCAAAACGTAATAGGCAGGGAGCTAGCAATGGATGTACATCGCTTTGCTACCGTTTCACTTGGACAAATTATCTGTTTGCTTGCTCTGCTTTGTTGAGTTTCAAGCAATCGATCAGATGCTGATGAGGCAATGTCATATGGAATAAAATTATATAGATTGTTTGAATGACTTTCCTAAAACTGAGAACATGGCGAATGAAATCCTTTCACGAACATACATACGTTTCGAATTTAGATTTGAAATGCATGTTGGTGAATGATTTTTCCCAGAACTAAATATTTGCGATGTTTGTGTGGTAAAACGGTGCATTGATATATTTTTTTTATTGTAGTAAAAATAAAGGATACGCGGGAAACCACGATTAATAAAAACAGATGCAATTCCAATAAATTAATCAATCATATAAAACAGTATATAAGTATCAAATAACATTAAATTCAACATTTACCCGTTTTTTTGGCGTAGATTTTTAATCCTCGGAATAAATGTAAAATGTTTGTTAAATGTATCATAAAATGTTTAAAATACGATTCTGTTTTAACTGAAAATTGTTTTAGTAGTGTTTTAGTTATAATAACATATAATTAGTAAATATTACATTGTAACATGTTAACCTTGTTCTGATCTTCTGTCAAATACTGTAATTGTTTTAAAATATCAAACAAAATAAGAATAACAATAAAAATCTACATCCTTACAATACGAAGAAACCGCATCAAAGTGGTGCTAACATAAATATTGTTTATTGAATTATTGGCTATTACGTAATTATATTGGACAATGTCAAAATCGATGTCAATAACACGCAATTTATAACTATTAGAAAGGTGATGACAAATGTATTTTGTATGAATGGATAGTTTATAACCGGTAATTTATTCAATTATTCTGTGTAGGACGACTTTTGAAGGTTCCCAAACCACTAAGAACCCAATAATCGCCTGTCCGTCTTCCAGTCTTCATAACCGATTTGAAGAAATTACATAGAAATAGGTGTTTTATAACCTCAATACTAAAAACATTATATATAAAAAAAAAATGTTAAAGCGCTTTTCCAATGGGAAGTATTTTTTTAAGTACAACATTGAGAGGTATCGCTGGATATGTCTTAAAATGCTCAATACTGTAAGATTTCCAAATATGTAATTCAATTTTATAGCTCCAGTAGCACACAGTCATTTGCAGTATGTCTCTCACTCTAACTTTTCAGCTTTTGAAATATCTGAAAAATTAACTGTTAACAGAGTACTACTTTCATTGAACATTTTTACGGTCACTACAAAGGAATAAGTTTTAAAGAAATACAACAAAACCTGTTGTTAATTGAAAAATTGTCGAATTTCCCAACAGTCTTTATATAAATATAAATATGTGTTATAATTGTTTTAATATGCTTTTTCACCCCTAGAAGTTTGTCGGCAGACTTCTTTTAATACATTTTAATGACATCAAAATTCAGGTGAATCATATACTAAGTACCACATAAACAATTAAGGAAATTTTCCGAAAAACAGCAAAATATCCTATAATGGTCCACACCCACTGAATTGGATCGGTATACGCACACTGAATGTTACCGAGTTGGTCCGAGCCGACTTGTGCGTGGGAACTCATTTAACTTAATGTATCCCAAAACTGCTGATCGTGCCGAGCCAATCCAATCCGATTCAGAGGATGTGGACTAGCGTATAAAAACCGATTTTAAGTATTAACGGATTTTTTGTTCCATATTTCTTTTAGATGTTGATACCAAATTCAAACAATAATTTTTATTTTTAATATATATACCTATATACAAAAGTGTTGATTTTAATACCATCCATTATAGTGGTGTAATTCATGTACGTACGTATTCCTGACAACCACGAGCGAAGATAAAAAAAAATATGAAAAACAATAAATATAACAGTAAAGTTGGACCATAAATCATTGAAACAAGAGCGTTGGTTAGCGAGTACAAGGGCAGTCGACAGCGGACATAGCGGTGCCTGCTTCAGTGGCGCTTCAGACAGACTGTAGAGGTACTATTATCCGACCAACCAAAGATAGTTTAACACAAGAATGTGCGTGGGATCCTTAATTTAGGGAAAGCGGCTTAAAACTAAACGAGCGATTAGGATCTAATGTGTGTTAAATTCTACAATTAGTAACTCAAATTTGAATGGCACCCTGAGGTGTTTCTTATGCAATATCCAGTTGTAACAATGTAGTCTGTTGATTCATTGATGCACCTTTAAGTAAAGTGCCAGTGGCGTTGTACGTAGGATCCGTAATTTAGGAAAAACGGCATAAAACTAAACGAGCGATTACGATGTGTGTTAAGTTCTACAATTAGTAACTCAGTTTTGAATAGTAAACCTGAGACTTTTCTTATGCAATATCCAGCTGTTGATGTAACTTTAAGTGAAGTGCCAAAGGCATCAAGACCTAGTAATTGACCGAACTCGTAGTTGACGAAATTTGTTATAGAGATTTGTGTGTAAAAGTGAATCGTAAATCAATATAAAAATATTATTTACAAGAGTTTTCCCTTATCTTTAATCGCATCACCCACTACGCAAGAACACCTTCTTTACCGATGAATTTTATGTGTTCCGCAGACGTCTTCTGGTTGGCCATACAGTATTTGGAAGAATACTACGTTCTGTATGTAGACAACCTTCCAATATCCGTAGCTTCCTAGTACCGTGACGCGTAAAGTTACTGTGCATTTCAGGATAGTAATATTTCCGTGCACTGCAAATGTAATAATTATTCCGTCAAGACACAGAATAAAGTGTTTTTATACAGGATGAAAGAAAAATGGACCACCAAACTTTTATATGTGATACTTACGAATTTAGATAAATACAAATTTATTAGTTAAAAATGAATCGTTAGTGAATTAGACCAATTTTAGTAGGTGTTTTTAGACAACATGAAAAAGTTCGATTAAAAGACAATATCTCTTAAAATATTCTTGGGAAATTTTTACAAATCCTTTACAATTTGGAATAAATAACATTTTTATAGGGTACTAGAAAATTGTACCGACAAATTTTAGACGCTGATAGTTTAGGCTGCAGATAAAGGTATTCTTTAAAATGCATTGTTAAGGAACTGTGGAAATTTTCTTAAAATTTAAAATACAGAGATATATTCAGTCAATAAAAATCTGTTTTAGTGCCATCAACAGCTAAGGTTATTTGGGCCTAATACTTCAAATTATTGTTTCCTTTTCACATCCCTACAATTACCTACACGATGTCTCAAATTATAACTTCGATTTTAGAATAGACGTCAAGCGGTTGAAATAATTTAATAGGTGCCAACTTTGAGAGTTATTTAAATTAAATATATGTATTTCTTTTCAATTTCTCCGTAAGCTAGAAATTGCCTAGCCGGCATTTGAAAAAGTGATGCCAAATAATATCATCTAGGAAATATTTTAAATTTGCATCAGATATTTGAAGATGTAATTGTCCTGGGAAAAAAACACGTCTAAGTAAGACATTTCTGTCATAATTGTAAAAAAAAAAAATGGCATCGACCGCCGGGATCTAGCCTACGACTTTTAGAGGTTACTAGACAACCTCAGTTAATGTTCTACAGTCGGTTTTTGTAGTATATGGCGTACGTACATTTTCAGTCTCACGAATCAAATTTATCCTATCGTGCTAAAAGAAGTTTTACCTTAAAAAAACAAGTAGCAGCTACTAATACTAGTTTTTTTATTGATATTGTAAAACAACAAAAATTTTATGCGCATGTTTAAAATGAACAGGAAAAAATTAATATGTATGAGTTCAATTGAATATATTTCATGTAAAGCAGATACGAAATCTGCAATGTATGGAGTTAGCAAAAATTAAAAAAAAAAAAAAACAGTGATACCTGCATCTCATATTTACATAAAACTGTATCAAGAATAAAAAAAATACTAATCTGTAACAACTGCATCTATAGGGTTACTTACCCAGTAGACAAGTGCGAGTGTTAAAAAATTACAAAACATTAACCATCGAACACAAAACAGAGTCTTATGTGTTTGGGTCGTATGTCCGTGAAATCATATAACTATTCAATAGATGGACCGATTTTAATGTAATTTTCTTGGTAAAACAAAACATTTTTGCGGAAAGGTTGTAAGAAACAAATGAATTAATGAAGAAACGACGTCATCTTGTAATCTCATCCAATCTCGATAAAATGGAGAATGTAATAATATTTTTGTCCGAGATTTAAAGAAAAAACCTTTTTCTTTGGTACTAAACTAGCCAAATACAATATTTCTTACATTTCACAATCTTAAGGCTATTTATGTGTAACTAATGTTAAATTGAACATTGAAGATTTTCCATATCTGAAGTAATAGATATTAATAAATCATAGATGATCATTAGCATCTATATAAACATAGATAGCGAAACTTAAACTTAATAAATAAAATAAAAATCGTCATTCATAGATGATAATGAATCGTGTTTACAGTTTACTGAATTTTAACGAGTAAGTACATCGTTGCATTAGAATGTATTCCCTAAGGTTAATAATTTAAACGTTTTGTAATTAATGCTCTGTCGGTAAGTTTGTATTGTTTGTGAATATTATTAGCATATTTTTAAGTATATTTAATTGGAGTCCCGCCACCTCTTGTGTTATTTAACTCATCACAGCTACGAGAGAGCAGCTGTGGCGAATCTGCAGTATGGATGTATGTACCGGCGCGTTATAACTATAAATCACAATATGCTAATTTGCATGACATAGATGCAAGCTTCTAGTTTAGTGGCTAACGAATGCACGTTGTGCTTCATCATTATAATATTATGTATGTGCTAAAGGAGTCTTCTCTTGAATGCGGAGCAGGGTTACAGGAGTTCACTGGTCAAAATGAAAAACGTTCTGCTTCCATTAACAAAATGGATAGAATGATGTAATTTCATCATCTTTTTGCTATAATGCTTCTTCATCTTACCATGTCTTGGATGTTGAACAGATTAACAGAAGTTTACTGGCTAAAATGGGACGTTCTGCTTCCATCAACTAAGCAGAAATGCATTTGGGATTTGCTATAATGCTTCTTCATCTACTGTCATGCTTTCTATTTATTGAATGTGGAATAGAGTAACAGAAGTTCACTGGCCGAAATAAAATACTAAACGGAAATGCAGATGTAATTTCATTATCTTTTTGCTATAATACTTTTGCATATGCCGGTATTCTCACCATTTCTTAAATGAGGAAGAGACTAACAGGAGTTCACTGATCAAAAAGAGCTATATCCATCTCTTGAATGCGAGACAAGGCTACAGAAGTGTACTGGCCAATATGAAAAACACTGTGCTTACATTAATAAAACGGAAATAGAGATGTAACTTGTGTAGCGTACACTTTCAAGAATTATATCCTCTATATGATAAAAGAAACATGATTTCTTGAATACAGAACAGGGTCACAGAAGTTAAATGACAAATGAAAAACGCTCTGTGTCTATTAGTTAAACAGAAATGCAGATATAATTTCACTTTCATCTATTTTTACTATAATGTTTCTTCATCTAACCTCATACTTACCATTTTTTGAATGTGGACCAGGGTTACAGAAGTATACTTTTAAAAATGAAATGTTTTTGCTTCCAGCGCAAATAAAAATGCGTTGGTTCTGTACAGTACAAGACAAAAATGATTTTACTTGATAAATAAAACTTCATTACTTGAATGTGGAACAGGGTTATAGAAGAAATGCAAGAATATGCGAATATGAAATCGAAGTACTACGTGAAAAAATCTGTTTTGTAGATTTTTTATTACGAACCTTCGTTTTCTTAACGAACGTTAAGAAAAATTTAGTGAACAAGCCTCTGAATCAACTGTATATGGTAGCACACATCTGTAGTTTGATTGGTGCAAAGAAGTGCACATATCAATGTAACGCATCAAGAACTACCTACAGACTGCAGGACGTCGATATATCAATGAACCGTGCATCATGAACGATGACCATGCACTTATCTGCAACTGATTCAATAATTTGATTGATTAGTGGAAGCAGTGCATGAACTGTTTTTACAAACCATCAGATCAACTCGATGGAATATCTTACTTACTTTAGTTCACGAAGGTGACTTATTCAGAAAAAAAGTAAGTAGGGTTCGCCAATATGTTTGATTTTTTTATTTTTGTAGTAGGCGATTCAACAAAATATAATTAACTACATCTTTAAAGTTCAATTCCAGATATGTTATAATAGAAAACAGTATCACGGGTAATTGGAATAAAAATAAATCAATTTAAACACTCATTGATTGCAACGTTTCGTCTTTTATTTAATTAAGACTTTTTCAAGCTCTGAAAAAAATTTTACAAAAATTAACAATCATATAATAAAAATATTAAAGATTATGGATACTGTTTTCTATTATAATAAATTACATGCTTATACCCAAAATATAGTTGTCGGATATGAAAGAACAATAATATTCATTGCTTGTTTTAGAAATCCCACATCATCTGTTATTCATAAACATTTGTTCCTTACAAATATTCGTTACCTATAAATACGATTAGTTATAAATAATCCTTAGATAAGTTTTATGACTGGAAAATCTGGGGTTCGGGTTGACATATGGTCTCCAAACGTGGCCACAGTCACAGAACAGGAAAATACGCGTTTCTAAGAGAAGTAGCAAATAGATCCTCAAACGGCAGACATTGAAAAATAGAACACGAGTTCAGTTCGATCTGAGTATTGGTAGAGTCAAGACATACTTTGGGTTGCTGTTCTGCTGACTGTGGACTCGTTAGCGCACTCCCGGTTGACGTCGTAGTGTACTGTAGTTGTTTTGATATTGTGTATCTATTGATTGTGAATTACCATTACTGTGAATAAATGATGACGAAAACAAATCAGACTGCTTCCTCGGCTCCTGCTCCGACATCAGAAGTAGGCTCCGGATCGTCTACGGGATTTTCTTCTGAGCATTTTAGTCTCTTGCTAGAAATGCAAAATCGTAATCTTGTGGAGTTAATGAAAGTCGTGGCAAAACCACCGCCTTCTAGCTCAAATATTTTGTTACCCAAATTTAACCCAGAAAATTCAAGTAAGGATCCTGCTGCTTGGTGTTCAACAGCAAATATGTGTTTAGTGGAACGTCCTCTGGAAGGCGGCGCACTTATCATGGCACTTAGTGAAGCTCTTCAAGGAACTGCGTCTTCCTGGTTACCTCAGGTGTGTTATCCTGGAATAACCTGGACCGAATTCAAGGACCTTTTTCTAGTGAGATTCGGTGGCATTGATACATCGGCGGCTACTTTAATAAATCTACAGAATAGTCGTCCGAGAGACGATGAGTGTCTGGCTTCTTATTCAAATCGACTTCTGTCATCGCTTTCACTAAAATGGAAAAATCTAAGCGTCGAAGAAATGCTAGTGTCTGTTGTCTTGGCGCATACTTCGCAGTTTGATACTCGCCTTCAGCGCTTAGTATTTACTACGGACATCAAGACTCGTGCTCAGTTACAAAAAGAGTTGAAAGCTTTTTCTTTTTCGCGAAAAAGACCTGCACCTCTTCAGGACGAACGGGTGGTACTTGATATCAAGCGATTTAAACCGTTGCAACATATGAAATGTCATTCCTGTGGAAAAATGGGACATAAGAAAATAAACTGTCGATTAATGACAGACAAAGTAAAACCAGAGCCAGTGTCAAATAATCAAGTAGCGAGTAAACCAATCTCATCTTATAAGTCGGTTACCTGCTTCAAGTGCGGCGTGAGTGGACATATCGCTGCAAGGTGTATGTCAGCGACCAGCGGTAACTCAACATACAACAGAAATGGTAACACCAACGAGCGGCGGGTGGATATTTGCGCAGTGGCAGCCCCATCGGGATCGTTGATCCATCGTGGTGAGTCTTTTTCATTTTGGTTTGATTCAGGAGCGGAATGCTCATTAGTTAAAGAGAGTGTAGCACCTCGATTTTCGGGAAAAAGAGAAAATAACTTGATAATTCTAAAAGGAATTGGAAATGCTAGCGTAAATTGTACCTTACAAACCTTAACTACTGTAACGATCAATGGTCATACGTTAGAGATTCTCTTTCACGTTATTTCTGATGATTATTTAAAATGTGACATAATGATTGGTCGTGAAATTCTCGGGCAAGGGTTTGATGTAAATATAAATTCAAGTAATTTTAGTATATTTAAAAGTAAACAAATTAACGCGTACAGTCGGATTGAATCTAATAAAATTGATTTAATTAATGTCGACACCGATGTAACGGGCGATACTAAAGCACTACTTATTTCTATTTTAAAAGAATTTACCGGGGGAGACTGATCACTAAGGGTAGTTGGAGATTGTACTACTTACACCAGACTGTAGTCGTAACTGCAAACAAAAAATAATGGTTTGTTCAGGGCGCGGCGCGCAACTGGTGATGTAGCTGGACCCCAAAAATAAAGCTTGAAGTCGCTTCAAACGTGTACATAGCTGTTCAACTATGGTGATATACGGCTGTGCCAAAGTCGCACCACATCTGTCATACGTCATATTATGGTAGTCGACAATGTGGCATAGGCTTGGTGACAACGTGTACATAGTAATGACAACTATGGTGGTACACGGTTGTATTCTATGTAAAGTTTTAAATATGATGAGGCTGGCGACAACGTGTACATAGCTGTGACAATTATGGTGGTATACGTTTGTGCTAAAGTCACACCACATCTGTCATATGTCATTGACAATGTGGCGTAGGCTTGGCGACAGCGTGTACATAGTTGTTACAACTATTACACGATTATACCATAATATGTAAAATCTTTAAGCGAAAATAACTATTGAAAATTTCGTCATCGTACTGCACTTCTGAACAAAAGAAAATGTACACTTCTTAACTAAATTTACTATCATAAAAGTAAGTTACAAACGAAAGATTTATATGGTGTTGAAATAAATGTTTATAGGTTCACCCAGAGACGTGTGATTCGTCAGGTTGGCCGTGTCGGATATGAAAGAACAATAATATTCATTGCTTGTTCGAGGTTTTGGAAATCCCACATCATCTGTTATTCACATTAACATTTGTTACTTACAAATATTCGTTACCTATAAATACGGTTAGTTATAAATAATCCTTAGATAAGTTTTATGACAGGAAAATCTGGGGTTCGGGTTGACATATGGTCTCCAAACGTGGCCACAGTCACACAACAGGAAAATACGCGTTTCTAAGAAAGGTAGCAAGTGGATCCTCAAACGGCAGACATTGAAAAATAGGACACGAGTTCAGTTCGATCTGAGTATCGGTAGAGTCAAGACATACTTTGGGTTGCTGTTCTGCTGACTGTGGACTCGTTAGCGCACTCCCGGTTGACGTCGTAGTGTACTGTAGTTGTTTTGATATTGTGTATCTATTGATTGTGAATTACCATTACTGTGAATAAATGATGACGAAAACAAATAAGACTACTTCCTCGGCTCCTGCTCCGACATAGTAATTTGAAATATGATTTTTTTTAATAACGTCAGCAACAGATGGAATTCTCGACAATAACATAGCAATAATTATATTTTATCATTCTAACTCCAAAAAATCAGCTGTTCTGAAGATCTGTCATAAAGGAACTAGTTAGGTAGCTGCTAATCATGCTTTGGTAAATTGAAAAGCAAATATCATAAAATTTAATACTAGCCGTTACCCGCGTCACCGCACGCGTTAACAGAAATTTTATTTTCAAATGTTAATATTTTTGTTGCTAGAATCGGCTACAATTTTTTTTCTTAAACAACAAATTTTTACTAAAAAGACGTAACAAATTACGGAAGGAGAATAGCAAAAAATTGTACTGTTCCGTTGAAAAAAAAAATAAATAAAAAGGATAATCTTTCTACATTAATGTTGAATTTCTGTATAGGAATATTATTTGATTATTAAATGAATAAAAGTATCGCAATATACGCGTTTATATTTTTTATAATTAATGCATAAGCACACTGTATCTATTGGTTGAACATGTGGATAACATTTCCACAAAAATTCGTCATAAGGCACATACGAGCCATATCAAAGAGAATTCATTATAAAGAAAAAAATATATTTTTTAAATATAAAACCTATGTTTTCTGTACAAATTTTAAATTTTTAAATAGCTATGTAAAATTCAGACCAGTTTATTATGTTAATTCGCTAATTGAATAAGACGGATTATATCCATAAATATTTGTATACCAGGGTGCTTTAAAATATTAACTGGGGGCATTTTTGTTATGGCAATGCTGATATAAACGAATTTTCAAAATTATTTATTTGATAACTACCTACTAAAAAAAAATTATAATGTTTCTAGTGCGTGATGACATAATGAATATGACATTTTGTTAAAAACGAATGATAGCGAGTTCCATTAGTCACACGAGCCATAATATCATCAGGCATGAGCGACCCATAGTATTTTTACGCGTCGGTGCCCCTATAAAATAGGTGCTTTACACATAATAAAAAAATTTGACAGTTCAATTTTGAGCAAGTTCATTTCCAATTCTAGGCTGCGTTTGTTTTTTGAACTTTTACTACTTTTATTTTATGCACTAATACAAAATGAATCATTTTACTACCGCTAGATGGCACGAAAAGCAGCTATTTTATTTCTTTTTTAATAGAGATGAGTACTGCCAAACTTTACCGCCAGGGGCGCTAATTAAATAATGACCTCAGTCTGTGAATAGTTCATAACAGTGTGTGCTGGAACTTTTTGAGTTAAAAAAGCGGGATTCTTTCGTCGAAAGCGGGACATAGTAAAAAAACGTATATAATCAGAAGTTTTTAAATATTTATTTTTTTGAGTTCAAATTACGTTTACGTGAGAATAGATAGCAAAAATAGCCATAGAAAATGTATTTTAATAAAAATATGATATATTAAATCAGATTTACCGTATCGTTAAATAGTTGTCTTATCCGTCTTCTGAATAAAAAAACAATAAAAATAAAAAAAAAACAAATCAAAATCAAAAAAGTTTTATTCATTAGAAAAATATGGCGTTTCAAACAATAGTCTGAGGAGTGAGTGTTACAAATTGCAACTTACAATAAGAGAATAATTATTTACACACGGTCGAGCTATCCCCGAAAAGCGGGACTGAGCCTGTCCCGCGCGGGACATTTAATTTTGATTTAAAAATCGGGACTTCCCGCCAAAATCGGCACGTCTGGCAACGCCGGCTAAAGAGTACACCGTAGAACCTCTAGCTTTCTTAATGAATACATTTTTATCTGTAGGCATTTTTCCTGATTTTTTAAAAATTGCAAAGTTTGTAGCAATTTTCAAAGGTGGTAATAAAAATAATTATAGACCAGTGTTGATTCTTCCAGTACTGTCAAAAGAGATAATAATCAAAAATAGACTTTTATCTTTTGGTGACAAATTCAAGATTATTAATGACATACAGTTTGCATATCAAAAAAATAAATCTACGTCCTTAGCACTAATAAATTTTTCAAGGCCTGCTCGTTCTATTATTTTGAAATAGCCTGTATCTTTGAAATAGATTTGTAAATATAGTAAACACATTCAACATTATGTATGCATGTATGTATAAGCCTCACGAGCGATTAGTCAATTACAATACTTAATTAAGCCCCGGCGTGATTTTAAAACCATATTATACTCTTCCAGCTATTAAAGGCTGTATAGGTACATTCATATACTTACATACATGCGATATAAATAATCTATAAGGATGAGGAAATTGTTTTGGATCCCATCCAAGTCTCCTTTCATCAACCTATGCGAACCTATTGATTGCCGACTGTTGAGTGTACTTTATTCTAAATCATTTAACCTTTTAACTACCGCGTGTTAATTTATCTTGCAGACATTTTAACGTGTCGTTTTCATTTTATAAAAAACCCGGGTCGCAGTGCCAAAACCCTGCCGACAATATAGTGTATTTGCTTATACAGGCAGTGTGGCTTTATTATGCGAACTTAAGTTGGTTTTTGGGAAAAATAAAAAATTTTACTCCTTAATACACCCCTTAAAATAACATTTTTTTTTCTTAATTGCAATATTATTATCAATCGAACCTCTATACCAAGTTATATACACCTTTCAGTAAATAATTCACTATCTGCAAACTAGTCTTTCTTAAAATTTTTAAATCCGGTCCTGTAAGGTCGATTTTATTAAAATTTTAGGGACACATTTTAATTACTGCCAGAGGGTTAAATTTCAATTTTGAAACGATTCAAGAATTTTTTCGGTATTTTAGGGCCCAAAAACATTTTTCAACCCCTAAAAACTACCCTTAGAATGCCCCGATTAGGCCCATTTTAAATAGGCTTCTTGCGGTGATGGATTTCAACACGTGGGCCAAATTTAGTTGAAATCAATTAACTCTTTCGAAAGTTATTGCCCGCACACATATATATATATATATATATATAATCATTTTCAAAAATGGTGCCAAAGTGTTTAGGAGGTTATGAAACGTCGAGAAATTTTGGTCTGACCCCTACGTCCCGCCATCCGACCGATGCCAATAGTGTATGTTGCCATATGGCAAATACACTAATTATGTTAGCGATTTTCCGTTTTTAACATGCTTCTATTAGCTTCACCTGTAAGTTTGTAATGGAGTCTATGAACGTGAAATTCACCTACTTCAAAACGTCAGATTAAACTGAAACTTTGTACACTCATCAAGGGCCGATGACAATACAATAATTTAGTAAGTTCGTCTCATTATCCTGATTAGGACCTTCAAGATAAAAAACTTATAAAATTACAGCAAGCAAACTAACACGCTGTACAATGACGTACGTTGAGATGTCTACCTCATAGTGAAATGCAATATTGTTTTTTAGTCTTATAATTAGAGTAAAAAAATTAAAACACGCTTTTATAGACTAAAAAATGCAAAATAATTTGAGAAAAAATTAGCTTTACTTTAAAAAGCGTGGATGCTTAATATCGGTAATAAATTTTCCATTTACTAGCTAATTGTAAACGTAGAGCTATTAAGGAAATTTAAGTAAATTTACAGGAAACCTAATTTTGTACTCAAATTATTTTGCATTTTTGAGTTCATAAACGCGTGTTGTTCTAGTTTTTTTAAACTCTAATTTTAATTTGTTGATTGTTTTTTTTCGTACTATATTATTTTGTACATCGTAATAGCAAGACAAATTAGTTATGAAGAGCACTCCTAACTCTAAATCCATGAATAATGACTGTTAACCAACACCCATTGTTTTGTCTCGAATGACCAAAATGTTTAATATCCGGCTAGGACCAAAATGTCTTTGCCGGTATTCTAAACTTTTAAGTGGACTGTATTTTTTAATAGCTAATATTCAGTTAGTGATAAAATCGACTTACCCATACGTTGATGCTTCCTTTGATGTTGATGTATTTCAGTTTAGGGAAATGAAAAGGAAAGGAAAACTGAACACTTTTCAAACAATACTGGATTGAACAAATATCAATTGCGATTTCTAAATCAAAAACTGAATTGAACCAAATTATCAATATACTTCATTGATATACTGCATTGATCGAATATCCATGCGTTACTTATTCAAACGAATATCGAAATGCTACTGACTAAATCAAACTTGCAATCGTGAGAGTAAAATATTGAAATCTTCCCATGACACAATTGCCATCTATTGGAAATAAATAAAAACCAAATTCTATACGCACAGTGGCGTCAACACCCATTGTTGTCGTAACGTAACAATGCAATATTAACAAAATATTTACAGTTTACACGAATGTCATTGTTGAGATTCAAACCTGAAACTTCCAGAATTGAGCTGGTTGAGTTGTTAATTACTAAATTATAGCATGGTAGAGTAATTGACAACTTGATCAGCGCTATTTTGGAGGTTTTAAGTTTGAGTTCCGACAAAGACATTTCAGTAAATAATTGTTTTCTAGTCACTGTTAAGCAACACCCATTTTTGTCGCAACGTAACAATGCATTATCAACAAAATATTTATAGTTTAGACGAATATCATCGTTGGGACTCAAACCTGAAACTTCCAGGATCGAGCTAGTTGAGTTGCTAATTACTAAATTATGGCATTGTAAAGTAACTGACAACTTGATCAGGGTGATTCTGAAGGTTTCGGGTTTGAGTTCTGACAATGACATTTCAGTAAATAATTTTTTTGCCATTGCATTGTAAAGTTACAACAGTTGATCTTTGTCAATAATAATTTGCTAATAATAACCAACTGGTTGTATATTATTTTGACTTAATTCAATAGATCATTGTGTACATTTACCACCTGCGTTCCAGAACAATTGTGGTCTTTGAAGACAGGTGGTCAATGTAAAGAAACGACACGTTTTACATACACCTTCAGCGGTTCTATGAAACTTGTCAATGTTCTCAAGTGATCAGATTGTAAGGGTGATCGGTATCGTAAATTCTACTGTAAAAAATCGTTTGATCTTATGATAAAAATCCTTAGCTATGTTTTTTTTTAATAAATCAATGCTGTTCAATATGTCCTCTTTTTCACCCGTATAGTTCTATCTTACCAGCAACTGAGAGTGTGTGCTTGCATGTAAAATGCACTTCCATTTCGGAAATCTCTAATTTCTATGAAAAATCTTATTCAATCTTTGATGTTAAGTCTGTCGAAACGTTCTGAATTTTGTTTGTGCTGAGACCTAGCGGTAAGGGGCGAGGTAGGCAAAAGACATATTGTGGGTGTGACCTTCTTTAGCTCTGTCTCGCTCAAATCATCCGCACGTTTCAATTTTTGGCTAGTGCCTACTACGAGGCTAAAAAATTTTATTGCAAGGGTGCCGCTGTCAATTGATTACTCTAAATCCAGGCTAGAATGCGGTAAATTCGTCCTCTATAAACGTCACCAGTGAAACTAACAGGTTATATGAAATACTATTTTAATTCAGAGCCTAATTGTCCAATAGACCGACAAGACCACGACCAGGAACAAATTTAAGACAAACAGTAATTTACGATGGAGTTGGTAATGCGAGACCAGTTTTGTTTTACTTTACCCCACTAGTGCGTAATAGGTCACTTTACATGCCTGTAACTTATCTACACGTCTGCTACGCATTATAACAGAAACTGCTTTTTAGCTTGAAAGTGGTTAATGATTTCGTAAAATACACATCTTCAGTTAAAAATACATTTTGATATTATGTCTGTTTCGATTTGCTTTTACGAAACTGATTTGAAAAATATGCCTGTGATTTCAAGATGCGATTTAAATCAACGGCAACAATATTTTAAACATTAATAGGCATTCGGTTATTAGTGTATTTGCCATATGGCAACATACACTATTGGCGTCGGTTGGATGGCGGGACCTAGGGGTTGGACCAAAATTTCTCGACGTTACATAGCAATAACTTTCGAAAGAGTTAATTCATTTTACCCAAATTTGGTCCACATGTTGGAATCCATCACCGCACGAAGCCTGTTTAAAATGGTCTCAATCGGATCAATTTAAGGGTAGGTTTTAGGGGTTGAAAAAAGTTTTTGGGCCCAAAAATATCTAAAAAATTCTCAGAATCATTTCAAAATTGAAATTTAAACCTTTAATAGCAATTAAAAAATGCTCCTAAAATTTTAATAAAATCGGCCCGGCAGGACCGGATTTACAAATTTTCTGAAAACACTAGTTTGCAGATAGTGAATTATTTACTAAAAGGTGTTTTTAATTTTGGTGTAGACGTTCGATCGACAATAATAATGTAGTTAAAAAAAAAATGTAGTTTTAAGGGGCGTATTAAGGAGTTAATTTTTTTATTTTACCCAACAATCACCTTAAGTTCACATAATAAAGCCACAAGGCCAGTATTAGCAAATACACTATATTGTCGGCAGGGTTTTGGCACTGCGACCCGGGTTATTTTATTTTAAATTTATGTTTTTGATGTACTAAGCTCCCTCCCCATTTCAAGTAGAGTATAACTAGATGAAGTATCACAAAATTGGTTATACGTCGGAGGATAAAATGACATTTTTTCTTTATTACATGTAGTTGTTCGAAGTCCAACCTGAATAAATTTTGAGATTATCTGATTAAAGTTTGTATGTTCTGTGTTGCACGAATTACGCACAAAATTTAATTTCATTTTAGCTACACAAATTAACATTATGTAATTAGAATTTATTATGAAAGTGTACTTGTAATTTTGAGTACTGACTGTAAAAAATGTATAAGGCATTCTATTTTGTATTTCACAGAGTAAAGTTAATTTATTTTACGTTCATTTGTACTGTAAAGTTGCGTGAAATCTAATAAATGTAGCTTCCATAGTAAACCATAGGCTAACCGTGCAAGAATACAACGCAACCTACAATTATAGAAGTGAATTCGCTCAAAAATTTTGAAAATTAGATGAAAATCAGCTATTTGTAGAGAGTACAAGCAAAAAATCCTATATATATATATTATATCTCGTTCGTGATTATATCTTATGTTAAGGCCCCAGTACACAGTGGTCTGTAGTGGGCCATTGTAGACCATCGCCATTGTGTACAGGGGGTAATGGTCTGTAGTAGCGGGACAATTGTGAATCGTGGTGCGCAATCCATTTGTTGTTGGTTTTTTTGACACACTTCAAATGAATCGTGGCGTGGCGTGGCCTGTGGTGTTCACACAGTCGCCCATTGTTTAGACAGGTACCTACTTTTCTTTGTTGCGTGCTATACTATATAAATTTTTAATCGCCCCAAATGTCAGTATCCTGGAGCAAGGAAGAGACTTTTAGGTTTATAATACTATAATACTTGTAAACAGTAAATAAATCAATAGCCGCGGCCGTAATTACTTCCACGTCCATCGCAAGTGCTTCGCCAGGCAGAAATGAGCCATGGGCCATTGTGTGAACACCAAGTGATAGTGGCCTACAGTTGCACATTGCAAAGCATGGTCCACTACAGACCACTGTGTACTGAGGCCTTTACAGATAGCCAATTGATGTAATCAAACCACATCGCACCGTCGCGTCATTTTAACCGCCACTTCGAATGTTTTGATTGCCTCAGATATCAGCCTGACAATCTGCATCTCAGTCCGTTACGATTTATTAATTTTAAATCAAAGCCCACCCCTAACACGCCAAACGAATCCTCGACTTGCAATACACAGGCTAGTGCAACCGCAATATATTCTAGTTATGCAGCTTTCATTTTATCCATAAACGATTTACGACAAAAGCATACCAACATATGCATATAATAATATGTGTATATGTTATAACCACCCCCGTACTACACAGGAATAAGTGCATCGCAATGCCTTCGCTGTGCATATTGTGCACTGCGGAACGTATTCCAGATTTAGTTTGTGTTTAAATCATATACACTGTACACCAACGATTCTCAAACTGTCCCACCCATACAATTCTCGGTCTACCTATTTAATTTTGATGTGAAACATCTATTGGCGCGCTTGGGTGGTAGTGAAGTATACATACAGATAAGCATAGGCTTAGCCTATTCAAAAAAAGCCCCAAACATGTGTGCGGTGTTATTTTCAATAAATTACCGATTTTAATCAAAGATGCTAAAAACCTATCAAATTTTAAAAATAAATTAAAAACTTTTATATTAAACCAATGCTTCTAGAGCCTTGAAGAGTTTTTATCTACCAAATTTTAATGTATTTCTTTTACTTTTCACTAGGCTGAAAGACTGAGATGTACTACGTGGCTCAAGTGTACTTTGTAATAGTGATGAATTTAAATTGTAATTTTTTTATATGTATTATGACTTGTAATGTTTATTGTAAATTTGTGACTCGTCATATTGATACCATTGTATCGAAACATGACTAAATAAATTACTTACTTACTTATTCCAGATTTAGTTTGTGTTTAAATCATATACACTGTACACCAACGATTCTCAAACTGTCATATCCATATCAGGCATTCTCGGTCTACCTATTTAATTTTGATGTGAAACACCTATTGACGCGCTTGGGTGGGAGTGAATTCGTTTAGATTGCACGTGTTGCACGCAGCAACGATCCCATTCGACCAGATTCACGTCTCGTCGGCTCTTTCCGACTTGGTGCTCCCCTTTCAGTACCTATACTGAACGTTTCCCTCTCTACTACACTATGCACTGGCTACGTTACGTGTGGGTTAGTGTATCTGTGTATTGGAACGAATGTAAACAAGCGGAGCGTCGTTACAGTGTTTATAAATTTTAAAAAACGACTGTGATATAGTAACAGTAAAACGTTAGTTTGTTGTTTATTTCCTCCCATTCATTATGTCATCAAAAATATTTCAGATCAATTCATGCTAGACCTTGAGCACAGGCTCAAAATCTCGCAAAAAAATTAAAAAGAAAACTAGATTTCTATACTTGTAATATATTTTAAGATATCTGTTACATATTGATGGATATAGTCTAATTTTTGCGCTTTAATAACTAATTAATCGATGAAAAATGGTTAGAAAAGATCTCCAAATACTGAAGCCGCCACTGGAAATAAATGTATCAAGCGACCTTATTTTTTTGGAGATACACTTTACCTCACCGACTAAAA
The DNA here is from genome assembly GCA_034508555.1 of Venustoraphidia nigricollis. Lineage (NCBI taxonomy): Eukaryota > Metazoa > Arthropoda > Insecta > Raphidioptera > Raphidiidae > Venustoraphidia > Venustoraphidia nigricollis. Next base: position 2,333,755 of record JAVRKA010000052.1, on the reverse strand, counting down.
ACCGAAAATAACATAGTTTAGAATTGTATTACTTCTTAATTCATAATAATCAATAACTAAGCTCTAGAGAACAAACATTTTTCAGTATCGTATTTTCTTATTAACAGCTCATAGACTCTGTTTTATTTAATAGTTCCTTTTACATCCTGTAATTTTATCCTTTATTCTTTGTAAATAATAAATATAGCAACGCCCATATTGACATATTAGATAGATTGTAGATTATAGAAGCTCGACAGATTGACATGTGTAATATTATTGCCTCTACTAATATATAAAATTGTAACAGGACCTCAGTCTATAATTTTGTTTTCTTGTTATACAGCGTGTTTCCAAAAGCCATGGCTATATCTGTTCCCAGTTTTGCTAAGTTTTTAAACTAGATTTTATAGCTTACCAAGTAGAAACATGAACGGTTCACATTATTAGTGTATTTGCCATAAGGCAACATACACTATTGGCGTTGGTCGGATGGCGGGACCTAGGGGTCGGACCAAAATTTCTCGACGTTTCATAACCTCCTAAACACTTTGGCACCATTTTTGAAAATGTTTATATATATATATGTATATATATATATGTGTGCGGGCAATAACTTTCGAAAGAGTTAATTGATTTTAACGAAATTTGGTCCACGTGTTGAAATCCGTCACCGCAAGAAGCCTATTTAAAATGGGCGTAATCGGGGCATTTTAAGGGTAGTTTTTAGGGGTTGAAAAATGTTTTTGGGCCCCAAAATACCGAAAAAATTCTCAGAATCATCTCAAAATTGACATTTAACCCTTTAGTAGTAATTAAAAAGTTCCCCTAAAATTTTAATAAAATCGGCTTAACAGGACCGGACTTACAAATTTTATGAAAACACTAGTTTGCAGATAGTGAATTATTTACTGAAAGTTGTATATAATTTGGTATACAGGTTCGATTGATAATAATATTGCAATTAAGAAAAAAAATGTTATTTTAAGGGGTGTATTAAGGAGTCAAATTTTTTATTTTGCCCAAAAACCAACTTAAGTTCGCATAATAAAGCCACACTGCCTGTATAAGCAAATACACTATATTGTCGGCAGGGTTTTGGCACTGCGACCCGGGTTTTTTTTTTTATTTCAAAATTTATTTGCCAAGTTTCATTTTTCGAATTTGGGTTTGGAATAGAAATTGGCACCATTTCCATTCTTTTGGTGGTCGAACAAACTGTTAGAAGAAAACTTGACTAATTTTTTCACATTTATGGTTTGGTGGGATATATAAATACTTTGCGTAAAGTTAACAAATCTTTTCCTAACAAATTCCCTCGTTTAGGGTAGGTAGATAGTGATGTATCAGTCATAAAATTTTCGATTTTCTGGAACGCATTCCTTCTAGAAATGTTGAGATAAAGGCTTGATTTTTACAGGATTTTGACGAAATGAACCTCAACAACGTATTGAGTAGCTTATGAGCTATGAGGGGGTAAATAGGTCAAAAGTTGGTTCTTGTAAATAGACGTTCAGTGTGTGCCTGCCTGTAGACACTCTAAGATGGTACGTGAGAAAATGATTGGAAACCGCTGTACTATATTCTACTACTAGATTCGCGGTTTGTTCTAGTTTCTACTTTCTACTTCTAACAGTAAATTGAATATCTTCTGCTATTGAAATAATTTAATAGTGTTTGTTTTGTTACAGTTAAATGTACAAAAATGTAAATAAAAATGAAGCCATTTGCAAAGTAGAACATAGAGAATCTAGTTAACTGTTCCTAACAACAAGAAATGAAATGAATTTATGTTGTTTTTTTCTATTAACCGACAGTGGAACCGAAATATACTGCCTGTTAAAGACGGGAGATAATTAAGATTTACATATTGTTAATTTTAACCGATACACAAAGTATTTTAAGAATATAATAAAAGCTCAGTTTGAGCTGATCGATAGGACAGTATTCCGCTAGTGTATTAGTAGGACCCCGCTAACACGGTGGATTAAGTTCAAGATCCTCGCTAAAATGTGGAATATAGTAGATTTATTTTTTTATTTTTTAACGGGAAATTGGACTATTCAAATTTAATATAGTTAAACTAAATAAAAAAAAAAAACTTATTAATTATAATGGACGTGAACAATATTGAGAATAGTAGATTTACTTGTATATGTCATAAGAAAATGAAACTATGGTGATCGGGTTAGCAAAGCTTATAAAACCGTTAATTATAAAGAAGATAACACAATTCTAAAAGTAAAATTGTTTTATTTACAAGCGCTTTAAAAAAATCCATCATCAGATATTCCTGCAAACTACAAATTAATGCATTATAGAAATTAATTAATACTTTTGGCTTCGATTTTAAGACAGAAAGCCTGACATTTGTGATCTGCTGGAATTACTCGCAGGCCATCTGTAACAGCGGGCCGAAACAGTTTTCTCGTGCACACTGATACGAAAGTACGTACTTTCGACCGAGTATAAAGAAAAATAGTATACACCACACGGCCAGAAAAATGAAATTCCTGCCCTTGCAGGAATTTACTATTATTGAACACTTTTAACTATAAACTATTTACTAGTATGCTGATACCTGCATTTAAGATTTTTAGTTGAATTCAATATTAGTACCACATGTTGATTAAAATTATTTATTCTTACATTTTGAAAGGGTGAATTGTGAATGAATTTTCGGAGTTAAAATCAAAATGACGTGAAACTATCAACAACAAAAAAATGAAATTAAAAAACCGTGCCCATTATAAAGTCAAATTCTGATTATAATATGTACTCCCAAAACGTAATGGCACGTGAAATTTTCTTTCATTCACAGAACGTCTGAAAAAATGTACAGATTTTAATGATTTCAAGTTTGATTCAATATAGGGTTGTCGAGATCTTGAGGCATATAACTTCTGGTTCATTTATTAAATGTAAAATAATTTCAACGTTTAATTTTAAACTTAAAAATTATATTATGAAAGACATGTTTGTCTTTTGGAAGAAGGGTTTGTAATACTGTAAAGTTCCAAATCGATTTTTATATTGTAAATTCTACATTTTTGGAAAAAACCGTCTCGCGCCACTCATCTACATAAAAACAGCGCCATGCGAATTTTTTTAAATGCCAGTGCTCAATAAATATCGTCTTTATAAGTGCGCATTTGCGGTGATTAATCAAGGAAATGAGTGTAGGGAAGAAATGTCGACTTAAATGATGTCCGTCAGTGAAATTACTTAGATTGATGAGTTTGGTTCAAGATGAATAGTTCGACGTATAGGTGATTAAACGAAATTCATTCAGCTACATACATAGATATAGTGTACTTACGCTTTTCAGATCAACAAAATTATTTGTCTAAAATGAGGGTTTCGATTTTTCATCATCAGTATCGTTTTTTTTTGTTATTTGCTTAAATTATCGTTTTTCATTAGATTCAGGTTAGATACCTATAAATGTAAATGAAAAAATTATAATGAGCCTCACCCCCATAAGCTCACATTAGAAGTTTAACTTCTTTAGTTTTTAATAATATATAATTAATAATATTTACACATACTTAGCAACACACTATAAACTTCTGTCCTTGTCAGTTTCATGTAATTTTGAGACAAACTTACTTCCCCTTTATGTGGCAGTTCTACTTTTTACTTTTTTCAAAAAGATACGTCGTTAAAAAGTTTAACTTCAAAAATTTTTATAATTCCAAAATATATTATTAATAAATTTTGGAACTGTCTTTTTTTTATAAAAGCAATGGCCATTATTAACAAAACTTGTTATTTAGTATATCTCAAGTAAAAACTGAGATATTTCATGTTCTGAATAGCATATTTTTTGCAATAAAAATTCTTCAGGAAAATTCCTCGACAAACAGGTGCCGTAAAATTAATGAAATTTAGTACAACGAGTTTTTGTGCATTATATCAGGCATTCGATAATTTAGAGGAAAATTTATTACTGCTTTTTTCTAGCTCAAAAATGAACACCCACAAACTTTAAATCATATTTACAAACTCTTATATATTTTGCGGTTACGTAATTAAATTTTATGATGTTCACACCTCATTTTAAATAGACTTGTTCGATTTTCATACAGTTTGATATAAAACAGCTTGCATGAACGTTTTATGTACGCAAAAATCATTTGTTTTAATTTCTGAAGCTACACTCTGAGTAAGTATTATTGCAAGACTTATTTTTCAAATCTCATTTTTCGAATTTGAAATTGATATTGATTTTGGCACCGTTTAGATTTCTATTCTTCTGGTGACCGAACAAATTAGTAAAAGAGATTTATTAAGGTGTGGTGATGAAGAAGAAGAAGAAGAAGAAAGATTTATTTATTTACATGATATTTACAATTTTTATATTACAAGTTTGCTCAGTGTATAATTTTTACAATTTTCCCACTGAATATGTTTATGAGTAATTTTTAATTACAAGAATATTTGTTTACATTTATTTTAACATTATTGGAAAAAACGAAAAAAAAACAGTACTTGTCATTATTTACTGTTTAGTTTTAATTTGGATATATCGTATACTAAAAGTTGTTTGGTAGAAGAGAACTTGGTTCATTTTTTCACATGATGTATATTTTTGATAGGATTTCAATTTACTGGAAACACTGATGCATTATTTTTATTAGATAGCGTGAAACACTATAACAACTGCGTAAAATGTACATGTGAGATTAGCGCAATGTGCATAATAGTGGACTGTAACAATGACAAAGTTCGAACTTTGTATGCGAATTGCATCATGGCTAGCTGAATATATATGGGCATTGTTGAACTTGATACGTAAATGAATTATAATGTGTAGTAGGAGATTATAGTCCATTCCGTATACTAAAACTGTGTAATCCATATTAGTTCACCAACCACAATGGTACCGTACGTATGAACGAACTTTTGCTGTGTATAATATACAGTACGTTCATTCAGACATGTTAAATGTGGTAAAGTAATATATTATATCCTGTAGTTCAAGCTCCACTGAAGCTACAACTATACAAAAGTCTACTAGACAACGCTACTAAAATCTTATACGAGGTTAACTCTAATTAAAAGAAGTTAATTAGAGTGGTTGTGATCCTTGATGATTGTTGGGTAAGTGTGGATAAAATCTGTTGTACAGGATCAATAAAAACACAATAAATGATATGAATTGACAGCATTCGAACTCTGAAGATGATGCAAAGCGCACCGAAACGTCAGTGAAAATGCAAATTTAAACTTCAGTATTGTGTTTTTATTGATCCTGAGCCACAGATTTTATCCACACTTATCCAACTAAAATCTTATTACAATAAATAGGAGGTTCGGGATACAAGGCAACTAAAACAATATCTATTTACTAAATTTATTTAATGGTCGACGTTTCAGCAGAAATTTTCATTCCTTCGTCATGTACCGTAAAAAAATAGAAACTTGTCCAAACTTTAAATACTAAATTGTCGTTTCTGATAACGCCAAAATAGCTATTTCATAAAACAACAAAGCAACTAGCGACATCGGACATAACTTCTTAAAAGCTTAAAAAGGATTTTTAATAAGCTTCCAAGACCTATCAGATCATTAAAATCATTTTCTTTCTTTAAAACTGCAGTCTTCAGTTTTTTGATTGATGCGGAATTTTATTCGTTGTCAGACTATTTTAATTAAAGTTTTATTATTGTTGAACTTTTTTTATTGTTAAACTTTTGTTATTGTTAAACTCTTATTAGTGTATTTGCCATAGGGCAACATACACTATTGGCGTCGGTCGGATGGCGGGACCTAGGGGTCGGACCAAAATTTCTCGACGTTTCATAACCTCCTAAACACTTTGGCACCATTTTTAAAAATGTTTATATATATATGTATATATATATATATATATATATTTATATATATATAGGTATATATGTGTGCGGGCTATAACTTTCGAAGTTAATTTATTTTAACGAAATTTGGCACACATGTTGGAATCCATCACCGCACGAAGCCTATTTAAAATGGGCCCAATCGGGCCATTTTAAGGGTAGTTTTTAGGGATTGAAAAATGTTTTTGGGGCCCAAAATACCGAAAAAATTCTCCGAATCGTTTCAAAATTGAAATTTAACCCTTCGGTAGTAATTAAAAAGTGTCCCTAAAATTTTAATAAAATCGGCCCGACAGGACCGGACTTACAAATTTTATGTAAACACTAGTTTGCAGATAGTGAATTATTTACTGAAAGTTGCATATAATTTGGTATAGAGGTTCGATTGATAATAATATTGCAATTAAGAAAAAAAATGTTATTTTAAGGGCTGTATTAAGGAGTAAAATTTTTTTTTACCCAAAAACCAACTTAAGTTCGCATAATAAAGCCACACTGCCTATATCAGCAAATACACTATATTGTCGGCAGGGTTTTGGCACTGCGACCCGGGTTTTTATTATTTTTTATATTCTTATTTTACTGTACTTTGTATTGACTTGTTACAAACTTTTGTCACTGTAACTAATAAATTTCTATTCTATTCTATTCTATGTGCTCTTAACTTTTGACAGTTAAATATCATCAATACTTGTATTTTTTTTTAATTATGGATTCAATAGTAGAAAACCCTTTAATAGTCAAAAAGTTACTTTATGCAGCCACTAAAAATGTTACCTTTGAAAAATGTAAAATGTATATAAATTATAAGACCACAAATAAAACCCAACCTGTGTTTAAAAATGTTTTTCCAACTATATTTATCATCTCCCTTGACATCCTATTTTATTCTATCAATGTACATCTTTAAATGTGAATATCAATTATCGCGATCACGCCAAAGAAGTATAACTTCTGCCACGCATACACAAGTACACGCACCGCTTTTTTCATACCTGACAGGTTCACATTAAACATTTATTCATTTGCCAGGGGATCAAATAAAATCACGTTCGTGTAAAAAAGTCAGTAACATGAAAATGTGGTCATTCTGTATATCTGTGTAGCGATGTCGGCCATTATCTGACACATGAATATTTATTTAAATAAACACCACTAAATTAGTTGTTACATTAAGTTTAAATCTGCGTTCCTCTACCAGTTTGTTAGTTAAGGTTGAGAAAACGTTTTCAGTTGATTTGCGATATTCACGATTAATTATGTTTTCTGAAACCTTCAAGGGTCTATAATTTATGATATCTTTTCTGAAACCGTACAATACCCACTCCATGGATATGACTACGCTTGCTTCTAGTCATTACGAATTGATTTATTTAATCCGATTAGATTATATACAAATAAGATCATTAGCACCAATATTTAGTAAAAGAAATCATTTTTGATGATGATGGCGGTAGGTGGTTGAAAAAATCTGTTGATTTACAATATCAGCGATAATTATTTATAGACAATCCTGATATAGGTTTGAAATTATTTTACGTATTTTTGTGGTACCATATAGTATATTGCCTTCGGTTTAGTTATTCCCAAAATTCAGGTAAAGACTTTTTGATTATTTTATTGGGTGACTCTGTTTACCAGTTCTATCACAAATCAGTAGCGAAAAACATCTATGGATAAGATAATCTACACTGCGTGGCTCACCAAAGTAAATGTGTTAATCTTGTGGCTCAAAATATCAAATGAGGTTCAACATATTTTTTTTAATAATGATACAGTTTTCCGTTATTTTAGTTATACTAAACTGATATTAGAAATCAGCCCCTTTTAATAAAATCTTTTAGTAACAATAAATAAATCACTCAACGTTTTTATTAATGACAGTATAGTCAGTAATTTTATAAATGTTAAATATTTCCAGATTATACTCTTAACCAATAATTTTTGATATGCCTGATGATGACGACCTAAGTCGCCGAAATATGTATAGCAACTGTAATTTTAAAAAATACAGTTCATATTCTCGCCAAGGAGGGCTATACCATATTCATTTTCTAAATGTTCTGATTATATTTAATAAATAGTCGACGTTCCCGGAGCATATGTGTAAGGACGTTTTTGATTTTCAAACGCGCCTTTGTTTTTTCAACAACTCCAACAACTTGCATGTTTGGTTAGGTAAATTCTTGACGGGCATTCATCGCCAATCTTGCCATATTAATTATTATAATTAATTTTTTCGTATAGCGGAACATAAAAGAAGTTGCAGACTTGGCCACGTTGAAAAATCTGCAATAGCCGAACACACGTTAACGCTGGACAATCACAAGATCCTTTTCGATGATACGGAGGTAATAGACAAAACAGTGAGTTACTATCCGCGCATATTCAGGGAAGCCATAGAAATACAAAAACACACGCACAATTTCAACAGAAAAGAAGAAGGTCTGCATCTCAGTAAGACTTGGACACCAGCACTGAGGCACACTAAGCTAATGAACCCAACGACCAATCAGAGAAAAGCAAATTACGACCGAGTAGAGAACGCCAACTAACGGTGCATAAAAGAAGAAGGAACATCAATAGTCGACACACTTGCTTGTGAGCAGCCGAGAAGGACACTTCGCCCGCTACCACATCGCCTTTGATAATGTCTACCGCAGTTGTAGACGAAACGTCAGGTAGAAATACCAATGGTCCACGGTGTACAAGCCCGGAAACCAAGAAGTTTTGCAACAACGCCAGCCGTGAAAGCATACACAATTGGATATTATAATTAATAGTCCAGTGCCAGCTACAGCCATGTTACTTGATTCATCCTTGTTTTAAATAATCCATCCTTTCGGCTAAATGTATCACAACGTGAATATGTGTGTCAGAGAGAAAACCCTTCCAGTTTAATTATTGCTCAACTAAATTGAAATAAGCCGGATATATGGTTTTCTTGTCTAGTTAAAATGGAAACTAGCGTGCACCACTTGTACGTGAATGGAAAGGCAGCGAGTTCTTTTGTTAAATGCACGCTAAATTATTATATATAAAATTGTTTCCCAGTTTTGAGCTTAAATGTTTGATTAAAACTTTTCAACATTAATTATACAATTACGTAGTTAACATTTCATGTAGTACAATAAACATCAGTTTAGTTTCCCATGGAAAGTTACAAAGTGAATTAAAAAAAACAAGCATAATTTAATTAAATATAACAAGATTCCAATCTACGGTCACGGCATCCAAATTAAATTATTCTTTTTTTGGTAATGTGTAGGGACGTATTTTGAAGTTCGTCTAAAGTTTGTTCTACTTTTATATATATATATATTATGATAATTTCGTCTCCCCCATTTTGTGGGCCGGCCACGACTAGCTTTGCTAAGCGGCGTGGGGAACGTAGGTCACAAATCGCTAGCACGAAAGAAAAATGCCCAAAACTGAGCTAACAAATCCGACCACCAAACACTAAAAAAATTAAAAAAATAACAGGCCAACGCCTTAATCAACAATCAGGTGTGGACAATCCAACTGTCGAGGGACTCGATGGAAAGGAATTTAGTATGCCAACCAAAAGGTAACAAAGGCGCCAGGACTTAAGGGCACAGGATGTTAATCTCAGGAGTCCACCCTGAAACGCCAAGAGTCGGCTCAACAGTCAACCAAAAAAACTCCGAACAACAAAAAATCCCAAAACACAAGACCACTACAGATCCAACCCAATAATAAAAAAATTATAAAAAGAATTCCTAATAAAATCGTCCACAAGTCGCTTATCAATTTTAAATCATTTCATAATTCGCCAATTCCCTAAAATCGCGATGTAGTCACCACCGTGGCTATATCGTCGATGCTTTCTGTACAAGATAATTAAAAAAATCGGTTTCTATCAAGTCGCGATAGACAAGACATCAGTCCACTCGTTAAACTTGCGATCGTCCGGCTTACTATCCTATGCTAACTGCAGCGTTATTATGGACCGTTAGACTTCTTCGTCGCACTCATTAGTGACAAAATTTTGCAGCTGTAATTAACAGAATGCAATTTGGATCAGGAGTGTAGCTGAATAAAAAGATGGCGACAATACCAAAATTGTAAAACGTTACAACATATATAAAAAAAAAATTATTAATTGCAATCTTGATTTCAAATTTAAAGAATATTAGCTGGGTCAGTTTTGTATTTGATCGTTATAAAACACGAAAGCGAAACACAAATACCTAAGATAGTACAAAAACTATATCGGCATGTAAACGCAATGTTGAGCTACTAGTCTACTGAATTTATGAGTCGCTCGCTCCGGGTACGATCATAGAAGAACATTTCGCTCGCTACGACACCGTCTTTGATAATGTCTACAGCAGTTGTAGACGAAACGCCGGGTAGAAATGCCAATGAACCACAGCTTACAAGCCCGGAAACTAAGAAGTTTTAGAACAACGTCGGCTGTAAGAGCCTACACACTTATTTTTATCAGTTCGTCAATCACTTAGCACTCCCTCCTTCCACAGAAGAAGTCAAAGTATGAACTGGCAAATCAAAGCGTCATGTGATCGTATATTAGTTGAGAATGTTGACGCAGTGAATATTGAAAATGATCTTCAAGAATGTGTATAGTTTTACGCAGTGTTGTAACATTTAATCTGCCGAATTCAAGAAGCTATGAATATTGAGTCGCTTCGGGTACTATGCCTAGAAGGACACTTCACTCGCCACCAGATCGTCTTTGATAATGTCTACAGCAGTTGTAGACGAAACGCCGGGTAGAAATGCCAATGAACCACAGCTTACAAGCCCGGAAACTAAGAAGTTTTAGAACAACGTCGGCTGTAAGAGCCTACACACTTATTTTTATCAGTTCGTCAATCCCTTAGCACTCTATCCTTGCACAGAAGAAATCAAAGCATGAAACTGGCAAATGTGTTTGAGAGTGTTGACGCAGTGAAGATTGGAAATGATTTTCAAGAATGTGTATAGTTTGACGCAATGTTGTAACATTAACATTACCATTAACATTCTTTGTAAGCCTACAGTTTACTTTTACAAGTTCACAAAAGTATCTGAAGCTCTTTGTAATTAGCTACCAGCTCCTAGCTTCTAGTAGATCTTTTCTGACGGTGGTGGAGGTACAGCGCAGAGGTTAGAGTTGTGCCGAGGAGAGAGAGAGAGTAGAGAGTGGAGTGAAGAAGTTACACGCAGTGGCTAAAACCGAAGAGAATACCACAACAGTGAGACGACAGAGGGATGCATGGCATGCCGCGGCTGAGTGATTTGCTACCCTTGTCATGTAGCATGGAAGGCCAACTCTGGATGTGTACGTATGTGTTTCTCTACATTATACATGTCACGTGACTGATTCAGAGCTGTACTCTGTCTGAATCGAATTGTCAGTCAAATGACGTCATGAAACGAAAATATAGTTGGCCAAGCCACTGGCACTGTTAAAAGAAGTGCTTCTTTGTTCCAACCTCTCTGCAATCGGTAAAAGTTCCGTCACGCTCATGCTCAGTAGATAAAACGCGTTCCTATCGAGATATAGACTCTCTCTCTCTCTCTCTCTCTCTCTCTCTCTCTGATCATGAAACGGTCACAAATTAATTAATTTATTTATTTGACGGAATACTTTGGGTAGGTACTGCTGCCTGAGCTCAAAAAGAAGGTTTTGTTATTTTGTCCGTTTCTTAGTTTCCTTCGCAACTATGTTTAATTATTATTTCTCTTTTTAGTGTTCCATGTCAAAATGGGTAAAATAGAACACATAGAATAATTTCGGTGTTTTTATTTTTTTTTAATTCGATGGATTATGGAGTTTAGGTTTGTTTTCACTGTGCTTGCAATTGCAAAGAAGTCTATTTATATGTTAGAAATGTAGAAAGAGTGAAGAAAAATCTTTAAAGAGACCAAGAAGAATAGACGCTTTGACATAAAGCATAGAATATTAAAAAATAATCACACAACACTAGTTTTTTCTTGACGCACGTTTTGCTAATAATCAGAAGATGATGCTAACATGGCTTGCGAAAGTGTCAGTGTTTTGTGATTCTTTTTAATATTCAGGGAATGTATAATGCTTCTGAGATTAAACTAACAAGTTTTGCTGTTAAAATTGTAGCTGTTAAAAATCGGCATTAAAGTCATTGTGAATGAAGATTTACAGTTTACGTTAAGTCAACGTTACGTTAAGGACGTTTTAACTATTGCACGGTTTATGAAAGCTCCGTACCGTACAGTCATCTGCCTGTAGAGCATTGCAGATAACTCTCTCTATAACTCAAGGATTAGGGAACCAGACGACATCGAAATACATACATAGAAGTTTTGCGGTAAGATGTTGGCTTGTCTAACTACTCCTGTGAAGGTATATTCATTATGCGTACTGCGTAGCTGTATATACTGACAAAAAACAGTCTTTAACAGTCAGTATACGTATTTAAACGGTAACGAAAGTCGTATAACACGGAAATTAAAAGAGGTAGCGTCTTCAGATTTGTCTCTACCGCAAAAATAATTTCCGGGCAAACTGTAAAATTTAGCAGTCAGAGATGGGTCTCTAATGGTCTGCCCTCAGCGGTTAATATTATTGCACGCCGCACGGCATATATCAAATTAAGTGAAAGCTCAGGCTTGGGCATTTATGATTTGTAGCGGATCATCCTGTATATGAGACACATCTCGACTACACTACTAATAACAATGAAAGCTGTCGGAAGTATGAATAGCAGGGCAGTCTTATACTGCGAACCAATGAGTCAGCTTCAATCTGGGCATTTATAATTTGTAGCGGATCATCCTGCATATAAGGCATAACTTGACTACACTATTGATAACAATGAAAGGTTTCTGGAAGTATGGATGACAGGGCAGTCTTGTACTGCGAGCCAATGAATGAACTAGTCCATGGCGAATTAATTAGATGAACAGTGCGAAATAAATAATAGTCGTTAGAAAAAAATAAAATTGGCCGTCGTGTACATAAATATTAGTTTAATGGTGTGTGGAATAGAGTATAAATATTTTATTATTGCAATAATTGCGTTTTAATGTATGTTAGAACTGACTGGTATTTTAATAAATAAATATTTTTAACGGCACTACAAACAGTTTTGTTTCAATATTTTAGTTCCGATATTATCGAGATTTTCTGTGAAATTGAATTAGTCGTTTTTTTAACTGACTATTATATTAATCAAAATATTAGTTCTAAAAACAGAAACACAGCGAACGTTACTCTCTGCAAATAGGAACAAAGTTTAACGTGACGGGAAACGGGGAACATATTCAAATACGATTTACTGATTAGTATTGTACGTGAGTCGAGGTATTAGAGAAATGAATTCACGATCCCGAAGCAGGCTTAAAATAAGTCGAGACTCGAGAGCACAAGACTTCGAAATTGGAAGATTTAGCAACAGTACTTTTGTCATATTAAATATTTCATCTACATTTTCGTTATTTTGGAAAATAGTTTTTTACTTACGTAACAAAAATAGTAAGTTATGTTTCTAGTGCGTGATGACATATACAGAATGCTTTTTCAGTTGATTATTTTATTTAACAGCGTGTATAAATCAAATATATGAACAAATATTCCACGTATATTTTTTCATAAAAACTCAAAAATTAAAGAGAGTTTTGATAAAAACGTTACTTGAAATCTTTGTTCGTTTATTTGATTTCTACACGCTGTTAAAAAAAGAATCAACTTTAAAATCACCTGTATTATAGTAAATGCGGCATTAAAATAGAAACGAGCGTTAGAGAATTTAAACAGTCACGAGCCATAATATCATCACGCACGAGATACATACAGTATATTTTACACGTATCCCCTATAAAATAGCTGATTTTCACATTTTTTTCAAAGTTGGAGCAAGTTTACTCCTAATTGTAGGTTGCGTTGGATTTTCATATGATTAGATTATTATTTACTGTAGATATGGTGGTACGACTACGTTTATTTTACTTTACGCACTAGTGAAAAATGGGTCATTTTACTATAGCTATGGAGACATGGAAAGCAGCTATTTTATAGGCGATGTACATACAGAAATGTATTTTAAAGATTCTATATGTATTCATAAGTTCGACGTCTGTATATTTTAAGGCCGTCAACACCTAGGGCTGTTTCATCATTTTCAATTTGCTATTTTTTTAATTAATTGAAAAATTAATTAACTCAATTAACAGCTTTCAAATTACAACTTACAGACTTTTAATAGAGGAGACATCGATTTATATTCCAAATTGGGGGAAAAAACTGTTTTAAAAATAACTCCTTCATTACTTTACCTTGGCTGAAAAACGAAAATAAATAGAACGAATCGGTGCTGTTTAGAATTTTGTTCAGTACTGAAATATGATGCCACTCTATAATATTATATTTTTATCTATTTGTTCGAATAACGTGTTTACTACTTGTAATATTGAAAAACAGTGTTAAAATAAACAATAATGCTAATGCAATATTTGATATTTGTAAATAGATATGCGCTAAATAATGAATATTTGACGTTATCTTCAAAGCTTAAAACGGAGTTTACACTGGTAGTGAATACCGACTCACGCTTCTAATAAATGCGTGCTCTACGCTTGCGTGCCATCGTTTCGTAAAGTTGGTTACACTGGTCAAGAGTTTGCTGTCAATCGTAAAAATGCAGTCGTTTGTATTAGAGGTTACTATTACAACGTGCGAAGTAATAGTCGCTGAAATTGTAAGGCACCATATTTTGAGTTGGAAAAAACAAGAAAGAATTGATTTTGAATAGAAATGTTACTGGACCTTCAGCACTAATTCAAAAAGACCTGTTTTTGACATATTTGGATACTTGAAAAATTTATTAAGGATGTCTGAGGATCATTTCAATTATCTCTTATTAGTGTATTTGCCATATGGCAACATACACTATTGGCGTCGGTCGGATGGCGGGACCTAGGGGTCGGACCAAAATTTCTCGAGGTTTCATAACCTCCTAAACACTTTGGCACCATTTTTAAAAATGTTTATATATATATGTATATATATATATATATATATATATATATATATATATATATATATATATATATAAATGAAGTTCTTGTGATGTATCACCGCTTAAAAATTTGTCAACAAAGCCCAGACTTTATGGGACATAAACTTTTTACCCTTTTACCGGAGAAAATAAAAGGACTTTCTTTTAAATATTTCAAAAAATTCACAAAGCAATTTTTGATCTTAGAACCATTTTATAGTTTTGACGAATATTATATGTGCAATATGACACAAAGTTTTAAAAAAATATATCCAAATTTACTGTAATTCTGTATAATTTATACATTTTTGTATCACTCTTTTATTGACAATGTCTGTACAATTTTAATTGTGTTTGTGACTAATAAAGTTTGAATTGAATTGAATTGAATATATATATATATATATATATATATGTTGTACGCGCGATAACTTTCGAAAGAGTTAATTGATTTCAACGAAATTTGGGCCACATGTTGAAATCCATCTCCGCAAGAAGCCTATTTAAAATGGGCCTAATCGGGCTATTTTAAGGGTAGTTTTTAGGGGTTGAAAACTGTTTTTGGGCCCCAAAATACCGAAAAAATTCTCCGAATCGTTTCAAAATTGAAATTTAACCCTTTGGTAGTGATTAAAAAGTTTCCCCACAATTTTAATAAAATCGGCCCGACAGGACCGGATTTACAAATTTTATGAAAACACTAGTTTGCAGATAGTGACTTATTTATTGAAGGGTGTATTTAATTTGGTGTAGACGTTAGATTGATAATAATATTACAATTAAGAAAAAAATGTTATTTTAAGGGGTGTATTAAGGGGTAAAATTTTTTATTTTGCCCAAAAACAAACTTAATTTCACATAATAAAAGTATAAAACCACACGGCCCTATACAAGCAAATACACTATATTGTCGGCAGGGTTTTGGCACTGCGACCCGGGTTTTTTATTTCTTATAATCTTACCACATATCATACAAAGATCTGATTCGCATCTCAGAGAAGCTATACCGATTCGAAAATCTGTTTAAATTAGTCATGAACTTCGAAATCGTGGACCACGTTTGTTCTTCACTACCAGTGTAAACTCCGCTTTAATTCTTATAGGTTCACTTGAGCTTTGTGAGCCACGAAACCTGGTAACATAAACATTGAATGATAAATATCAAATTCAACTTTCAAGGTATTCCTTTTCATATATAAGATGTATTAGGGAAGTAGATAACATCAAAATACGACTTTCTGATAACTAAATGGTATTGATAAGGAAGTTAGGTTATTACTTAGGTAATATGTATATAGTATATAGAATGCTAATGAAATAACTTTTAGATTTATAATTTATAAACGTTTTGCGACCTTCTGACATCTTCTGGAACATACAAAAATAATGATAATGAAAATATCTTCGTCGATATTTCGGAAAAAATATCCGAACGGATGAACGGTGAGGTTGGAATTTTACTATCACTATTTAGAATGAACGAAACGCAGGCACTTTTCGAGCGAATCCGGGTAGAACAACTAGTACAAATATAAAAATATGTTTTATTGCAAACGGTAGTTATAAACGGAATATCTTAAAAAATGTGTTTTTTTTTTAAAATAATTATTAAGTATCTTATAAACTATTTGAACAATGAAATATTGCATTTCTATATTCTACAATGTTTTTGGCTTAATTTTCACACATCCTGTATATTTAGTAAGATAAAGCCTGCCTCCACTAGCCTAGAAAAACAGAATTTTGATGATCTCTAAGAAAACTTCTCGAATGTTTTGAAATTATTACACAGCGTTTCATGCAGGTGTATATCGATTACCTTCAGTTTATTATTTCTGCTTTTTGAGGACTATCGGCTGAAAATTGTTTTCCCATCTGATAATAATAATAATGCGTTTAACGTCCGTTTCTCGACTTTATGTCATAACAGACGCCATTCGCACCATTACTATTGCTCATCTACCACTTCCCGTTATTTTCTACATTTTTTACAACTTCAACTTATGTAATAGCAATGGGCGAATGAAGGAATTATAGGAAATTAGGATAAGGTAGGTAATTTTTAAACTAGGAGTTTGATAGGTATAATCGGCCATGCCTCAAATAAGGAACCATCTCGATATTTATCTGGAATTAATTGAGGGAAACCATGGAAAACCTCAATCAAGATGGCAGGTACAGGAATTACCGTTTCTCGGCGAGAGGCAGTAGGAAACAGTCCCAGCCACATCTGCGCCCGCCGGGATTCGAACCCGGTACCACCCGAATGCGAGTCTACCCAACTCGGTGATTTTGCAGGAAACGGAACGAGTAATTCTGAAAAACCTAAACTTCTGTTAAATGGACGTTTATAATTTAAAGGCACAGAATGTGTAACTGTTAATTTTCAACTGTAATAATTGTACTAAACTTCTAATTTTTTCTAATTTTTGTTTCTATTTTACTTCTTATAATAAAATATCTTTTTGTTACAGGTATACAAATCTGAAGTTTTACACTGCATAACATCCTTAAAGGTAACCTTAAATTTAGAGATTTTTTATATTTATATTTCTTTGAAGTTAAATTTGAAATTTATGTGAAACGAATTGATAATGTAAATATTTGGTTATTAAATAGATTAATGTTTGGTTAGGTCATCTAAATTAACGCTCAAACACCCCAGTAACTTTAGTCCATTCAAGGTTTCTTTAGTATTTAGAGTTTTAAAGCAAGAAGAGAATTTCGTTCCCTTATTATTAATGTGCTAAATTAGTGTCTAATTCCGTGTATCTCTGTTCTTTCATCTGCCATAACTATCACAAAGAGAAAAAAAAAATGAAGAAAATGTATAAATGCAATCAACGATATTGAAAAAACGGATTCGTTAAAAAAAATATAGGTATGCCTACCCACTAAAAGTTTTTTGTGATCAGCAATGATTCTTGACAAATCCCGTATTTCTATAAAAAGGGTAGTTGTTTTTGTCAGTAATTTTTAACAGCAGTGCAGTAAAAAACAGCAGGTCGATGTTGTAAAATCTGCGATTTGTTGACAACATAAAAACTCAATATAAATTCAAATTACATATCAACGAGGATATAAGAGGGCCCTGTCTATTTACTCTCTCTGTCTCGGTGTGCGTTGAGACGCGCCGAGATTACCTTTAACGCTCGCTTCACACATGCATACGGAGCTATATATGCCTCTCAAACGCCTGTGTGATCAAGGATGAGGAGACGTACTTATTACAGCTATTTAAAAAAAAGTACGGACGCTTTGAGATGCATCGAGATTATCCTTAATAATCGTTTCACACATGCATACGGAGCTATATTAATATATAGCTCCGTATGCATGTTTCATACATGCATATTGAGCTTTATATGCTTCACAAACGCCTGTCTCATTCAAGGATGTGGAGACGTCTTTATTATTACTCATCTTTAAAGTTCAATCCTAGATATATGTTATAATAGAAAACAGTATCACGGGTAATTGGAATAATGAAAATAATTTTTAATAATTGTTTTTTGTAATGCCAAATTGTATATTATATCATAGTTTAACTATCGTTTAAGCATATTGAGAGCTTGAAAAAAGTCTTAATTAAAGAAAAGACGAAACATTGCAATCAATGAGTGTTTAAATTGATTTATTTTCATTATTCCAATTACCCGTGATACTGTTTTCTATTTATTATTACTAATATATAAAAACCGGGAAGGGTTTGAAATGTTCGCCTAAATGATTCAAGGATGTGGAAGTGTCTCTATTTATTGCTAATACAGTAAAATGGTGAATTGTTTGAGATGCTCTGAGATACGTTTCATACTCTTACCCAGCTATATTCCTTTCAATTGCCTGCATGATTCATAAATGTTGAGATGTCCTTAGTATTGCTAATACAGAAAAATAGAGTTTGCTTTGAGGTGCACTGAGATCATCATCTATGTTCGGTTCACGTATGAATGCGAAGCTATAACTATCTACAACGGCTGCAAAAAAAAAACGAAAAATCATGAGTGGTTTGAAATGCGCTGAGATTACATTAACGTGCATACGGAGCTATTTCTCAGACGCCTGTTTGAGTCAAGGATGTGGAAATATGCACAGTACTCCGCAAATTGTCTTTAGTACCAAATGGACGACCTTACGTTTGAATCCTGTACTTTTTGCTTTTATAATAAGAGCAATAAATATATTTCTTTATTTCTATTTCGCTGACTTGCGAGTTTTAATCGAATGGAATGTTTAGAGTTTATTATTACAACCAATGTCTAATTAAATTGACAAATGTCTTCAGTGTTCAACAATTTCTGTTTTTATTGGGTTGATTTAAATGGCTTTTATTGTAAAGTAATAAATCAAACTTTGTTGGCGACTGTTAACAACAGACAGTTTTTTAATTTTTATATTTTTTCAAGTATTTACGAATTCATCCATTATTGCACCCGTTCTACAAATGAAAAATACAGTAGTAACGGGTAGTATTTACTGAAGAGAATATTTATTGTCAAAATGTTGACGAATTCTATGTATTTTCAAACACATTGAAATTATTTACGTGGCATTTTTTCGACATGATAGATATATATTTTATAATTTTGTAATGTGTGCATTAAGGTCCACACCCACTGAATCGGATTGGACCGGTGCGAACACTAGATTTTGCCGAGTTGATCCGAGTCGACTAGTGCGTGGGAGCTAATTTAACTTCATGTGTCCAATTAAATGGGTGTGGACTTTTTAACGCTGAGACTACAACTGTATAATGTTCGTCCGAGAGGTAGACCTAAAGAGTTAAAATTTTGCACACTTATAGTATGAGCCACGGAACAGAACCCAAAGTGGTCAAATTTTCGATTTTCTTACGCAGACAGAAACAGGCAGATTATTCGAAAAAAATGTGTAAAAATTCGTTACATAATAAGGCTATTTTAATATTTCAAATGGTCATTTGCCGAAGACAGTTCCATTATAGTACGCTTCGCTTAATGGAGCAGCGAAATAATGAATCAATGCAAAGCAAACCCGCCCGACGCATAAAACTGGACAGCTTGTGTTGCGAAGCATAAATGTGTGAATCACTGTATAGCCTTTAATATTTTTTGTTCCAATATATATTTTTAACGTGGAGGGACAGTTTGGTTGAGGAACAGTAGAAAAGAAGCTTTACCGATGTTTCGCTTATGGCCTACGTTTCGAAAAATATATTTCCATCTGCAGGGCCTCAGGCTAGTCAAAGAGTGCACAATTTACCACCATTTGACTAGCCTGAGGCCCTGAAGATGGAAATATATTTTTCACTGTATAGCATTTATAAACTGGACTATAGTCTTGAAAAAGGAGTCTTCTAATCCCTCATTTTTAATGTTTTGATTTCATTTGTCAACATTGATATTGTCGTCACAACATTATTTTTGTTTCCGGAGCTTCGTCCCGGATAAACAATATGTTAGGATATTAAATTTTCAATGCTAACATTGTTCCGCGCGTTTCAGTTTAATAAAATTTTATTATACATTTATTTTTGAATATAGATTTCGGCCGCAACTTCTTTCAAGTTAACGCCGATTTTTCTCAAAGTTACTTGAATACTATAGATGCTATAAACATGATCACGCCTGTGATTGCTTGAGTCGATTGGTTACGTCACCGATGTCAATGACTTGGTTTTTGTTATCCCAACGGTTTGGAAAAAGACTCCATGTGACAGGACAAGCCAACTTCCTTCACCCTCTCTCGTAGCTCGCCAAGTTACAGCTTCAACAATGCTAATACCCCAACCTTAATTTCTAGTACCCTTGGATTTTTCTCAATGATTCTCTTGTATTAATGTCGGTTTTGACAGAAACTCTATCTTAATTTAAAAATGCTTTATAATCAATTGGTACCCAAATTGATTGTGCACCAAGTTTCATCAGAATCAGTCCATCCATTTTTGAACGATGCCAATTAAAATGGATTAGGCAAAAGACGAAAATTTTGGAAACGAGTATCTGTTATCTGGATGTCATACAAAATACCGGAAAAGCCTCTAAAAATCGAAATTATGACAGTGATCGCGTTTCGTTTTTGTTTATTAAAATGATTTTAAGGATATAAGTAACACTATTGTTTTATCATCGATCTATTTATCTTCATTCATTTGTACGCCAGATGTCACTAAGATAGAAGTTCAAATCACAACACTTACCATAAATATGACTAGGGTCTCCAATAGTTAAATAGAATGTAAGACACTTAGGCCAATTTCCACATCCATAGACTCGAATGCGCTAATTTATACCACGTAGGTGCTCGGGTAGCTCCGTTGTGCATTTTAATATGTTTCGCTTCCAATTTTTAAAACGCTGATACGTAGGAAAAAATACATGTACCTAGTTCGATTTCTTCGTCTCAGCGAGTAAAAATAAATGACAAATGGTAATAATAATAAAAAAACCCGGGTCGCAGTGCCCAAACCCTGCCGACAATATAGTGTATTTGCTAACAGGCAGTCTGGTTTTATTACATGAATTTAAGTTTGTTTTTGGTCAAAATAAAAAATTTAACCCCTTAATACACCCCTTAAATTAACAGTTTTTTTCTTAATTGCAAGATTACTATAATCGAACATCTACACCAAATTAAATACACTTTTCAGTAAATAACTCACTATCTGCAAACTAGTGTTTTCATAAAATTTGTAAATCCGGTCCTGGCGGGCCGATTTTTTTCAAATTTCGGGAGCACATTTTAATTGCTACTAGAAGAGTACATTTCAATTTTGAAACGATTCTGAGAATTTTTTCGGTATTTTTAGGCCCAAAAACTTTTTTCAACCCCTAAAAACCACCCTTAAAATGATCCGATTGGGCCCATTTTAAATAGGCTTCGTGCGGTGATAGATTCCAACATGCGTGCCAAATTTCGTTAAAATGAATTAACTCTTTCGAAAGTTATTGCCCGTACACATATATACCTATATATATATATATATAAATAAATATATATATATATATATATATATATATATATATATATATATATATATATATATATATATATATATATATATATATATATATATAAATAAATATATATATATATATATATATATATATATATATACATACATATATATATATATATATATATACATACATATATATATAAACATTTTTAAAAATGGCGCCAAAGTGTTTAGGAGGTTATGAAACGTCGAGAAATTTTGGTCCGACCCCTAGGTCCCGCCATCCGACCGACGCCAATAGTGTATGTTGCCATATGGCAAATACACTAAAAAAGCTCTTTATTGCACGCGAAGTTCGGCTAAAGTTAAAACATTATTACAGCGCAAGAAAAATGAGTAGAAATATTAGCGGAAAATTATAACTGAAATTCATTTACGATAACTATACGTATCAATTTATAATTGAGTCTCTAAGAATGCAATTGTAATTTACAATTACGCTTCAACCTCTACGTTTTTTGAAACGTTTCTTTTTTGAGGTTTTCAAATTCTCAAGAATGATTATTATATAGAAGCAGAAACACAAGTATAGATTTTTCTTTAAAAAAAATAAAAAATGTGTTTTTTAGCTGCCATCAGAAGAATAACCATATATTTAGTCATTAAGGTTTATGTTTACAATATTATTAGTAAATAAACAGTGGTATATCTATAGTTTGCTACAATTGGTAAATAGTGGAGTGCCGTTAGGTTTATACCTCGGAATCCAGGGCCAGTCAATGAATCTTCATAAAACTTTTGGACTGCATTGTTAAAAGCTTAAATAAAAAAGTTAAAAAAAAAAATTTGCGATCTCGATTGTGGGGTGGATGCCACCCCTTCTCGGGGGTGAAAAATGTTTCGTTGAAAATAAGCACGGAAATGGATAGGTTGACTAATTCTAAGCAACTTTTGTTCTATAAAGTTTTTTCTGAAAGTCCATACTTTTCGACTTATTCGCGAGTGTAAGTGTCCATTTTTCAACCAATAAACCCACGTTTTCAGATGGTTTTTCCCGAATATCTGAAAAAGTAAGTATTTTATCGAAAAAATCATTCTTAGTAAAAATGTAGCTTATAAAAAAACAAAAATAATGGTGAGTTTGCAGTGTCTGTAGACCCAATACAAATGAAGAACTACCTTGTTGAAGGTTGGTTCTTATTCGTCAAAAGCCAAAATTGAAAGTTTCAACGTGAAGTTATCAAAATACAATGCATTTTTCAGGGGAAACTCATGGAACATTTTTTGAAGTGCTTGAAAGAACCTTTATTTTTATTTTTTATAAAAGTCCCTAGCATCAAAACTAACTGAGCTCTGACGAAAATAATGTTGGTCCCTATTTTTTTCGGCGTCAAAAAATGTGAAAGTCACCCCCTTATTACCACCCAAATTAAAAATAATCGTTACCACTTCACAATACACTTTATTTATGTACTTGTAACATGCTCTAGAAGCTTTTAACAATGCAGTCCAAAAGTTTTATGAAGATTCATTGACTGGCCCTGGATTCCGAGGTTTTACAATTTTTACGTCTAACGGCACTCCACTAAAACTACAATTAGAAAAAAATATTTTCAAACAACTGTCGGGATTTAAACCCGAATCTTTTCACTATCAGTTACTCTAAACTCTAAAGTGACAAATCTAAACAGTCAATCTTTCTCATATTTAAAGCATAATTATAACTCTAACAAATAGGCGTTTCTTAACAATTGTGGCAAACTATAGCTAATATTATTTATATAACTACATTCATGACCGATAAAAATGACTAAAAATATTGTCTAGGTCGAATTACTCTTAATCTAGATATATAAAAGGCGATGTATGTATGTATGATATCTACGGACTCTAAAACGACTGGACTGATATTGATTAAATTTTCAGGCAATCTTTAGATTAGCCCAGCGGCTGATCCTGTGAAGTTTGGTAGCGATCAATCAACAGAATTTTTTGTGTTAGTTTTTTGACAATTTTGATATTTCTTCGATTTTTGAACATTCACAATTAAAAACGATTGAATTCGCCCAAATTCAGTACACGTTGAGAATTATATGGTAGCGATTCTCATTTCTCATCTTTTTATCCTATATATATCAATCACATCCGGGCGAAGTCGGGCTGAGCCGCTAGTTATTTATAAATAATCAGATATCTTTGAAATTAAACGGCGGGGGAAACCGAGGGTCACAGCTATGTTCTATGTATTACATTTACACCACGGCGTTTAGAGACCTAGATTTGTCCTTTATCTTCCTTATAGAGAAAGAATTTTTGCAGAATGTTGACGAATAAGTCTACAATCAGTTGACAGCCGAAGCTCTATTTTTGGCTTAAATTCAGAGCGTTCCAACAGCCTTAAGTCTTAAAGTACTCACGGAAAACGGAATAGTACGGAACCCTCTTCTCGCGAGTTCGACTCGCACTTGACCGGTTTTCTAGGTCATTAAAGCATGTTGTTTTAGTTTCTTTAAAATCTATTTTTTTTCAAATTGGTTGCCATTGAGAAGACACTTCCATCCTTGGATATACAACGTCTGCGCCGAGAGAGATATGTATGGTGTCGTTACATACGTAATGGGGGCGCGCACACACGTATTATAGATAGCTCCATAGTAAGAGAGAGCGGAGCATTGTCTTCTCATGTCTATGTCCCCAAACAACAAAGGTGCCATACTATTGTACTGTGTACCGTGGCGCAGAGAGTGCCGACGCCGACGCTCTTCCAGAAGGAGCGTACGGCGACGCGTTATGAGCGTCACCGATGCATGACATAATAAAGTGACGCTGTCTAATGTGTTCTCAACGATCTCGCCTCGCGATGCTACCGTCTCGTGTCGTCATCGTCGTCATCATCATCGACATGCACCAGTGTGTGCTTCTTCTCCTTCTTCTCTGCTTGTGTATCATCACAGGCACTGGTTGGAACTAGGGATGTCGAAAAAATATCGATATATCGATATTTTTTATTTGATATGTCGATATATTTGGGCGATATTTAATATTTCGATATATCGATGTAAAATTCCGAGTATCGAAAACCGATATTTTTTTCCAGTAGCAACACTTGTATGTACGAGTATTATCGCGACTGACAATGGCCGTTTAATTATTCCGAAAATATCGAAAACTCCACTGAAAAAGAAACATATGTTTTTACATATGTTTTTGGAACATACTTTTAAGTGCGTTCCAAAAACAACAACATGTAAAACACGTTTCTTTTTCACCGGATTTTTCGATATTTTCGGAATAATAAACATTAAAAATAGCTATTCATACAATATTATCGTAGCTGTCATTATAACTGCGTCAAATTCTTCAATCATTTACCAGCAGAAATTAAAAATATTACAAAAATCAAATTGTTTAAAAAAACTGTTGCAGATAGGCTGATAAGACTTGAGTTATATAAAGTTAAAGACTTTTTTCATGTTTTTTAAAATATTATTAGATATAATGACTTGATACATGTACTATTTTGTGATACCTCTGTATTTAATAAAATATCTATCTATCTATCTATTTCATTTCTTTTCTACAACATCTATCAATTCATGCTGTACCAACAATTTTCTGTCGAATGTCACCTCTGGTACGCATGCCATAGGTTCGCCATCTCTGGCATTATTAATTGTTCGATTAATCTCTGAAATTATCTGCTCCTAAATATATTAGACGTTTGATTAATCAACAAAAAAAATTCTTATCGTTGTTTTTGATTTCAGATAATTATTTATTACTTGATTTATTAGAAATAATGTCTGTTAATTACTATTTGAGATTATATTAAGCTAGCCAATATGTATACTAAATTTCTTCGAGTGCCAATGTTCTCTTTAAAATTGTACCGATATATATCGATATTTTTAAAAAAATATATCGGTACCGATATCGATACTTGAAAAAAATATCGATACGATATATATCGATACTTTTTCGCACTTCCGACATCCCTATTGTGTATCATCACAGGCACTGGTTGGAACCCCTATATAATGTAACAGCGTTCTTGTTATATGCCCACATATACTCATCTAAAGTGTCCTCACATACATTTATGTGATAGTTTCATAGTGTCGTTATCGTTCCTGTATTCCTTTTATATTAATTGCCTGACTCATCATCGCACATCGGTCCATATCGTTAGAAAAGTTTTATAAATTTTACGGATAAAAGATTGATGTATAAAATAGTTCGCACCTGGTTATACTTAGTGATGAACAAAGCAAGACCAAGACTGTGATAGTCTTGATCTTGTTCAAATACTTCTATTCGTGGTCTTGGTCTTGCTTATACAAGGTGTCCCACGACATGACTGCCATAGCCTAGGACTGTGTTGCTGGGGTGATTTCAAGTCAAAAATGTCTAATGAACATATTACCCGGAACGCTATCCTAACTTAGCTAGAAGCATTTGAAATTTTAAATAAAACCCGTGTCGCAGTGCCAAAACCCTGCCGACAATATAGTGTATTTGCTTATACAGGCAGTGTGGCTTTATTATGCGAAATTTAGTTGGTTTCTGGGCAAAATAAAAAATTAGACTCCTTAATACACCCCTTAAATAACATTTTTTTTTCTTAATTGCAATATTATTATCAATCGAACCTCTATACTAAATTATATACACCTTTCAGTAAATAATTTATTATCTGCAAACTAGTTTTTTCATAAAATTTGTAAATCCGGTCCTGTCGGGCCGATTTTATCAAAATTTTAGGGACACTTTTTAATTACTACCAGAGGGTTAAAATTCAATTTTAAAACGATTCGGAGAATTTTTTCGGTATGTTGGGGCCTAAAAATATTTTTCAACCCCTAAAAACTACCCTTAAAATAGTCTGATTAGGCCCATTTTAAATAGGCTTCTTGCGGTGATGAATTTCAACACGTGGGCCAAATTTAGTTGAAATCAATTAACTCTTTCGAAAGTTATTGCGCGTACACAAACACACACACATATATATATAAACATTTTTAAAAATGGTGCCAAAGTGTTTAGGAGGTTATGAAACGGCGAGAAATTTTGGTCCGACACCTAGGTCCCGCCATCCGACCCACGCCAATAGTGTATGTTGCCATATGGCAAATACACTAATAAGTAAGCCCACTGATTAGGCTCGGCTGTTGGTTTTGTTATTATTAAAAAGGCCAGGTGGCTGTGAATCATTATTCGTGCTGATCCTGAGACTCTTCGCAGAGCTACCACTTCAATTCTAAGAAGAGCTAGACTATGTATACAGCAACTGGGTGGACATTTTGAGCAACTAATTCAATAAAGCGATTTCTTTTTAAATGGTTTTTAAATTGGTAGGGAATTCCTACTACTACTTATCTAAAATTTCAAATGCTTCTAGCTCAGTTAGGATAGCGTTCCGGGTATATGTTCATTAGACATTTTTGACTTGAAATCACCCCAGCAACACAGTCCCAGGCTTTGGCAGTCATGTCGTGGGACACCCTGTATAGTCTCGATCTTGGTTTTGCGTGTTAAGTTTTGGTCCTTCTCATCTGACCTGGTACTTGTTTATATGTAGTAATTTTTTAAACACTATCCTTATAAAGTCTATTAAAGGTATAAATTCCAAATAACACGGAATTTTAATAAACTCATAAATGACTTTATTTTATTGCAATCATGAAAATATCTATTGTCATCCATTAATTTTTATGCCCTACTGCAATATATTACTTATATTATGTAATTATTTTATTTTATTTACTTGCTTTAATTTCAGTATTACGTTAATGAATATACTATTTTTTCATTGACATAAGGACAAAAAATCACCTGAAAAGGGCGCAAAAATGCCCGGATCACCTGAAAATGACGTAAAAATGCCGGAATCAACTGAAAATGTCGCAAAAATGCCTTGAATCACCCGAAATGGGCGCATAATGCCCGGAATCACCTGAAAAGAGCGCAAAAATGCCCTGTAACACCTGAAAAGGGCGTAAACATGCCCGGAATCACGTGAAAAGTGCGCAGTATTGACCGGAATCATCTGAAAAGGACACTTAAATGCCCGAAATAAGCTGAAAAGGGCGCAAAATTGCCCGAATTCACATGATAAGGGCGAAAAATACCCGGATGCACCTGAAATGGGCGGAAACATGCCCGAAATCACCTGAAAAAGGCGCAGAAATGCCCGGAATCACCTGAAAAGGACGCAAAAAATTATTCCGAAGACATTGTTGTAGATCCTTTTTTTCCAACAGTGGTAAAGTTCATTTTTTTACATGTAGTGTTAAAATCTAGTGAAACAACTGACAATTTCAAAACACATGGTATGAATTTTGGTTAATTTTGTGGCTAGACACGATTCAATTTGCAAAATTTGTCCAAACTTGTGGCTTCTTTACGTGCCATTTCTTTGTCTTCTAGAACTAAGCTTATTGAAGGAATTGCTTAAATATCGAATCCTTATAAGTAAATGTATTGCGCTTTAAATAATGTGTTCACATGTCAGATGAAAATGTTCCTACTGACAATAAAATCCATTTTATTCTATTCTAAAATGACTTATTTCACAACCGTTGCCTGTTGCTAGACGCATTTGATTTCGAGTTGCTTCGAGTCTTTGAAAAATAGTGGTAGAACCAAGTTGAATCTTCCGTTTATTTGTGATCTAGAACTTGATTTTCTCGCTGTCTTTTCAATCCGTTCAATTTCTACTAAATACCAGGCCATTTTTTAAAGGTTTTCCACTAGGTGGCCAAACGAAAGATATCCTCCCCCTCCTTTTTTTGTCTATGGTCGTAAATCTAATTTGCATGTGCGATTATTACGTAAGCGATTGATTTGAATAAAATTAAATAAATTAAATGATTCATTCCCACGCATTAAGACATGGGAATGAATCATCTAATTTATGTTTAAGCGAGATCCGAAAATTGTGAAAGTGTTCTCGGTTCGTTTTGTTTTTAATTATTATTTTATTATTAAAAACCCGGGTCGCAGTGCCAAAACCCTGCCGACAATATAGTGTATTTGCTTGTATAGGGCCGCGTGGTTTTATACTTTTATTATGTGAAATTAAGTTTGTTTTTGGGCAAAATAAAAAATTTAACCCCTTAATACACCCCTTAAAATAACATTTTTTTCTTAATTGTAATATTATTATCAATCTAACGTCTACACCGAATTAAATACACCCTTCAATAAATAAGTCACTATCTGCAAATTAGTGTTTTCAAAAAATTTGTAAGTCCGGTCCTGTTGAGCCGATTTTATTAAAATTTTAGGGGCACTTTTTAATTGCTACTGACAGGTTAAATATCAATTTTGAAACGATTCTGAGAATTTTTTCGGAATTTTGGGGCCCAAAAACCCCTAAAAACTACCCTTAAAATGGCCCGATTAGGCCCATTTTAAATAGGCTTCTTGCGGTGATGGATTTCAACACGTGGCCTAAATTTCGTTGAAATCAATTAACTCTTTCGAAAGTTATCGCGCGTACACATATATATATATATATATATATATATATATATACGTATATAAATATATATATATATATATATATATATACATATATATATAAACATTTTTAAAAATGGTGGCAAAGTGTTTAGGAGGTTATGAAACGTCGAGAAATTTTGGTCCGACCCCTAGGTCCCGCCATCCGACCGACGCCAATAGTGTATGTTGCCTTATGGCAAATACACTAATTAATGTATAAAAGAATTGTTACTGCTAAATGACCGTGGGTCATCACAATATTAACGTTGAAAATTTTTTGAATATAAATCTCAGTCGATTTTTGAATAACTTTTGTGGCCAGATCGTGGTTACTACGTGGCCATTGAGCCACCTAAGTACTTACTTAAAAAATGGTCTGCTAAATACTGTTAGTAGACAAGCCTTTAATTGAACTTTCAGCTGTGCTGTCGATAACTGGAATGAGTTCTACGTGACTTTGCTTAGATTTTTTGAGGATTGTCTTCTGAAGTCCATCCTGATCTTTGAATCGACGCGACGTGTTGCACATTACAGTAAATTCATCACTAACTTACGTACATCACACTTACATACAATATGTATGGTTATAGTGCACCGGAATGAGGGTTGTAACATACCTATATGTGTGTTGTATGTGTTCCATGTAAGTGGTCATCGCTTATGTCCTATCACGGAAAACGCACGCACAGTTAATACGTGCATTACAGTTATTACACAAGGGGATCGAACCCCTGCGCGAACCGCCTACAGCTGCTGCTGCTGCAAGTATTATTCGGAGAGCCTACCGTCAGATTTTCTGCAATCTATCGAATACACGAAGTCTGCGTGCATTAGCATTAGGGCAGTATAAAACACCGCCCACATCTATTGCAATAGTACGTCCCGGTTAGGGTATTCGCACGAAAATTCTCGAAAAATGTGTCTTCAGTCGAGACGGGGAAAAAATTCATCGCCTCGAGAACTCGAGAAATCAATTCTGTGCTAGGTAACTATAAAAAAAACGCATATAACACGCACGTGACGAGTCTCTTGTATTTCTGAAAGCCTATTTTATTAGGAAAAAGCGTTGAATTAAAAGTTGATTTCTTTCTTGATTATTTTACGGGTTACTGGTTTTAGTTGTCATACTATGCACAAATTAAAAAAATAATGAAAGTTAATTATGATTTGTTTAATCGAAAGACTGTGATGTTAATAACAAAAGTTTCTATCTATAAAAGGCATTTTTAGATGAAGTTCGTTGCAAAATATTTGTTTTGTTAAACAAATTATCTAAATATGTGCTAGTAATTTTGTTAATTTAATTTTACTACTTATTTTTTATTTAATTCAAGACTGTTGTACAGTTGGGAACTTGTAGGGACCCAATAATTATAAAAAAGTTAAGGACTACCCTACTCTTTTTATATAGACCAGCCGAGTACAGTGTGTTTAATTTATTGTTTTTTGTTGATTTGTTAATTAATAACTGCAATTTATAGCAACTAAAAATTTGCCATCTGATGTAATTGATCTCATTTATCAGTCTAATTTGTCTTACAGCAAAAATTTGAAAGTAACATCGTGTTTTATTAAAAATTTCAAAATTTCTCGAGATACTCGAGAAATCCTGTTCGAGAATTCCCGTGCCTCGAGAAATAAAAAACGTCGAGAAACCAGAAACCCTAGTCCCTGTGCATATAGTAATAATTGCAATATTGCAATTAAGTTACGAAGCGTGGAGTCCGATCTGACGGAACCCAGTGGAACTTTTGTGGTTCACAGGCTTCAGCCACGAACTGATAAGCAGAGAATGATTGATTGGTCACAAGGCCAGTAAGTTCAGTTAGTTTAGTTGTTGGAGAGAGTTAAGGCAGTAAGTTAGTCGGTGGCAGTTCAGTTTGAGTTCAGTTAGTCGGAGGACAGGTAGTTGAGTAGTTAGAGTTAATGCGGTTCTAATTTTTCAATTTTTTTCCTGTTTTCAAGTGTCAACGACTACATAAAAGTAATATTAATGTTTATTTCATTAAAACTACTGCAATACTGTCTAGAATGAATCATAATTAAAATGGTCTTCAAAGTGTCGATCAGCATTTTCATATTACACAGCTAGTTCTGTCGCAACCTCTTATGTTATTTTTTAGTGTTTTTTTATCATTGACTACAAAAATAACATTGACATCACAAGTCTCAGAAAGTGTTTTCATCATGGAAAGCTAGAGTTTTTCCTATATATGTGGAAATTATAATTATTATTCAAGGAACACCAGAGTCCGGTGTGTTCTTCGTCATTATTATCTATGTAACTATCAGATTATATTAAAAAATAGACAATTTTAACCAATTTACACGCGCAGTAAAACGTTTTCTGTTAAACAATCCGTATTATATAGATCAGAATTTTAATCAATTTTATGAATTTTTATTACATTGACACTGTATATACTTATTTTATAAGACGATATACAATAAAGCTATGATTATGATTATGGATATTGTAACTCAGTGGCTACCCGAATGCTAACTCACAGGAACGAATTATTTGTCTATGTATTCGATACATAGAAATCTGACGGTCAGCTCTGGCACTACATGTGTTGTACACGTACATTGTGCCTTTCGACCCCTACGAAATATACACCGTGTCTAGAAATAGTAAGGTTTGAGATGGTATGTCATTTAACAGGTTCATCGCTGTGGCGGACACCTGCAGTTTCTCATAAGGTCTTTTGGTCGACCATACCGGACACCCGCGTCCACTCCGTTTCAATATATTTAATATGCAGCAAATGCTGCATACAAATGCACGTTTTATGCATATTTTAATTATATAACGTATCTGATATTGCCGTGTAGAAATGCAGCTTACGACTGGTCCACCCCATGCAGTATTAGAAGAGGGATTTTTGTTTGTTTCTCCATGTATTATTTACCAAAAAAATAAAGACGAGCAAGTGCGCATAGAACTCGCGTCTTGAGGATTCCATACTAGACAGGGGATATTTCGAGTGAAAAAAATCGAACTATTTGATTATTAATATATCTCGAGAGATTATTCAGAATCATTCGAATGATTTTTATACTTACGAGTTACGACTTACAATAGGTCCAATCTCTAATAATTAATTATCATATTATACGCTTTCTTTACTTTTTAAAACATTGCATTTAAGGAAGGTTTTGATTGAGGATCAGAAATAAGCTTTATCAAATTTTTCATAGTGGCCAACGTTTCGAAAGATTTATTTTCATCTTCAGGGCCTTAAGCTGGTCAAATGGTAGTAAATTGTTCTAATACTATACTATAGTATACTATTAGTATACTATTAGTATACTATTAGTATACTATTAGTATACTATTAGTATACTATTAGTATACTATTAGTATACTATTAGTATACTATTAG
Organism: Venustoraphidia nigricollis; assembly: GCA_034508555.1. NCBI lineage: Eukaryota > Metazoa > Arthropoda > Insecta > Raphidioptera > Raphidiidae > Venustoraphidia > Venustoraphidia nigricollis. The sequence continues at coordinate 2,301,090 of JAVRKA010000052.1, read as the reverse complement.
TATACTATTAGTATACTATAGTATACTATTAGAACAATTTACCACCATTTGACCAGCTTAAGGCCTTGAAGATGAAAATAAATTTTTCGAAACGTTGGCCGCTAGCAAAAATTTGGTAAAGCGTATTTTTGATCCTTAATCCAAACCTTCCTTCACAGTGACATTCTATTGGATCAACACTACTATATACGAAGACATTGTATTTAACATACGTCTTTTATATGCCTCTGTTCTATGAAACCCTGTTCAAGTCTCATAATCGAAAAGGAGAATTAAATTTATTAGTTATAAATAATATTATATCGAATGCACTAGCAGGTCGAATGGATTGTGTTTTCGCTCGCATAATATCTAACCACTCGAGGATATTAATTCAATGCACAGCAGCGTTGCCAGACGTCCCGATTTTGGCGAGACGTCTCGATTTTCGGGGATAACTCGACCGTACATAAATAATTATTCTCTTATTGTAAGTTGCAATTTGTAACACTCACTCCTCAGACTATTGTTTGAAACGCCATATTTTTCTAATAAATAAAACTTTTTTCATTTTGTTTTCTGTTTTTTTTATTCAGAAGACGAATAAGACTCCACTATTTAACGATATGGTAAATCTGACTTAAAATATCATATTTTTGTTAAAATACATTTTCTATGGCTATTTTTGCTATCTATTGTCACGTAAACGTAATTTGAACTCAAATAAAAAGATAAATATTTAAAAACTTCTGACCATATACGTTATTTTACTATGTCCCGCTTTCGACGAAAGAATCCCGCTTTTCTCACTCAAAAAATTCCAAAATCTCGACTTGGCAAAAAAAAAATCTGGCAACGCTGATACACAGTATTGAATACAATTATTTACGTCTTTTATCATGCTCAATATTATAAATTATGAAACAGTTCACAGAAGTTAGACAATGAAAAACGCAACGATTAAACTGTCACTGAAAGATGCGATGTTTCGTTTCATTTATTGAAACTTTTAACTGAAAAACAATTACAAATATACAGATAATAATAGTTTACAATCATTGCGTAATACTATGACCCATTCTTGCACACACTGTACACATACGTCTCATCGGGACCGACCTAGTATCTCTCTGTGTATTGGTATCTGATTACAACTAATTGTCTGCACATAATAATTAGAATTGATTTCAGTTCAGTGTACACATATCGTGCGTCCATAAAAAAAGTTACAGTACTGCAGAGTTTTAATTATTAACTACTTTCCTCATATTTATGGAATGTATACTACATGGAATTGATTCTCATTTCATATTGCGTCTCCTGAGACGCATAAAAAACTATACAGAGGATTTTTATTTGAGGTATCATTCTAATTTGTTTATTCAAATAAACAATGCAATAACGTATTTGAAAATAATAATAATAATGCGTTTAACGTCCGTTTCTCGACTTTATGTCATAACAGACGCCATTTGCACCATTACTATTTTCCATCTACCACACTTCCTGTTATTTTTCTACATTTTTAAAACTTCAACTTATGTAATAGCAATGGGCGAATGAAGTAATTATAGGAAATTAGGATAAGGTGGGTAATTTTTGAACTAGGAGTTTGATAGGTAATCGGCCATGGCCTAAATAAGGAACCATCTCGATATTTATCTGGAATTAATTGAGGGAAACCACGGAAAACCTCAGTCAAGATGGCCGGTACAGGAATTACCATTTCTCGGCGAGAGGCAGTAGGAAAAAGTCCCAGCCACATCTGCCCCCGCCGGGATTCGAACCCGGACCTCCCGAATGCGAGTCTAGTGCTGTCACCACTAGTCTAACCAGCTCGGTGTATTTGAAAATATTAGTTTTTATTACCCTGTACAGTGTATATAGGCTGTTCCTCGACGCTGGTGACCTAACTTACGGGTGTATTTTGAAATTTTAATACCTTGAAATTTAGTATTTAAGGAGTTGAAAAAAGCCAGATTTCTTTATCGGGTCTAAAACTTAGCCAGGTGTTTGCAAAATTATATTTTAAAAAAATTTTAAAAATTATATTTTGAGGCACATTGAAATTTAAACAGAACAATATTGGTAACTAAAAATAGATATATTCGAAAAAATATTTCGTTTGAGTGGGACACTCTACCTGTCAGGTGATTAAAAATTTGAATGTCGGTTAAGCCCCGCTACCGTTCAGCCAAATCTGTGTTTTTGTATTCGAATATTTCTAAAGAGGTATTGTACAAATAAAATACCTACCCAAAAATGTTTAACAGCTCTCGGTCTATGAGTAAATGAACGTCTACATGACTCGTCCACCATAATTCAAATACCAACGAAATTTTCTCTACATCCACCGAATTTTCTGTAAATATAATTCTGCAATTAATTAATTATTGATTGACGTTACAATATATACATTTGCTATGCATGTCTCTTTTACATTTAATATCGTTTTGGACATATGTGTATAGGTATTTTCGATTCAAAATTGCTTAAGGAATATACCTTGCTATGTCACTCGCGTTGTGGAATACCTTGGACAAGGAAATTACACTCAGAAATAGTTGATTTAAAACTTATATTAGTTATTTTACCAGTTTTTTAAATTACCTAAGGACTGGTATCATGTTCAAACGATGTTTTCAAATCCACTGTAAATGTTATGTGTAGTATTAATTTGAGTTTAGTTGGTATGTTCTGTAAATTTCCTTACGTCTGTAAACTTTTTAAATTGCTAACAGTGCAAAGAAACTAAACTACTGTGCAGTACTAGTTAATGCAGGCCAACTTTGAAGATATGCATCTCCAAACTGGAAGTCGTAGCAATCATTAAATAACCATCCAAATAAAAGTGACCGGCCAGTAAACTGCATTAATTTAAATTAAAAATTCAGTTACAAAGTTTAGAAATGTGCAGACTTGTAAATGTAAATATATTAAATGTGATGTCTTAATGTGAACTTCTGGCCAATTAGATATTTTTGACGAAAAGAAGCAACGTTTTGAAATGTTGCATGTATTTCTCAAGTGGTTAGAAAGAAAGATTCAAATATTTCTTCTCCATTCTCCGTTTTATCAAAAAAACTATTCTTAAAAGGTGATCCGACATTAGTTTTTACGATTATCTGATAAACCCTTGCAACGGTGGATAAAACAATTTACAGTGAAACCTCGCTTAACGCTGCTTCGTTTAACACTGTTTCAGTATTACGCGGTTTCTAAAAAAAAGTTTAGCCACTGTAACGTAAATTATGGATCAATTTATATACAAAATGATTCAAATGTTGATAGAAGCTCAAAGGCAGGACGAAGTGTCGTTGATGCAATCGTACTGTCGACAACAGCTTGCTGAACGAAACAGAAAAAGGCAAACGACATTAGATGTCTTCTTCACAAAAAACAAAATATGTTAAATGAGGAACCTTTCTCATCACAAACATAACTTCTTACTCGAATTTTTATTTGATTTTCATAAACGTTTTATAAACCGAAATCGATGTTAGCAATAAATAAATCTATAATTAATGTGATAAAAAAGTATTTAACAATAAATGTTACAAGATTAGAGAAGGAAAAACTAACACATTTTCTTATTCTCGGTTCTGTTTCATTTATGTCTATTATCTACGTATTAAGATGACCTCGTTTACCACGGTTTCGTATAGTGCAGGAACTTATTGGAACGTATCCCTCGCGTTAAGTGGGGTCTTGATGTATAAACAAGAATGTTGAGAATACAATTTTTAACAAGACAGTTTATATGCATTTTTACCTTAGAAGTTATAGTTATTGTACATGTGTGCTTTTTTATGAAAATTCGTCAAAACTAGTACAGCAGAACCCGTGTGTTTTCATCGAAATTAATCGACTCATATATTTTGAACTTCTCCTTCATCCTCACTTCGTGGCAGTCAGACCAATCAGAAAAAGTCTTTATTAATTTGACGTTAACGTCTAACGTTTTTTCCATTGGCTGAGCAGCGAGAAGTAGGGACTGCGGTGTCATTGATGCTTAGAAAGTAACTATAATAAATGTTTCTTTTTTTTAGTTAATTTTATTTAACATATTGATAAAAAATATATAGATATATAAAAAATTATGTATTTTAAAAGCTATGAATTTCAATTATCTGTCTATTGAATCATTGTATTTGTAATATTATGTAATGTCCTAGGTTAAAGTCAAATTCATTTAAACAATTTTGTGATAAAACAAATTTAAATCGTTTACAACTATTTTTAAAAACCTTACCGAGTAACGCAACAGGACCAAAACTAAAAATATGGAAATTCAAAATAGATAGTGTTGAAAATCCGAATGTAATACGTGTTACAAAATGCTAGGCAAAAGTTTTATTTGGTTTGCTCTTCACACCGTGCATTTTATCACTGTTTTAAAGTTAATAATGTTTATTATTGTTATTTGGATAGGGGTGCATATTTTCAATTGGTGAATGTTTGTGTTATTTGTTAATTAGAGGTTTCATTGTAAAGTACATAACTGTTAAACGTTACGTAATACTGTAAATTTGAAATACCTATCTGGTTATTTAAATATTTATACTTTTATCAATGGGATACAACCATATAACGTCAACATTAGTGCAAAATTTATTGTTGTCGCCATTGAATTATTATCACAACTTGAATTTTAATGAAGATATTAAAAATATTAACAGCTTTAAGGTTACTTTGTATTTAAAAATATACATGTATATGTGTAAATAAATCAGTTTATGACAGTTAAATGGAAATAATAAAACACGAGCAACTTTTAAATTAAACTTTCAATGGCTGTACTACTGCAGTAATTTTCCGAATTGATAAAAAAAATTATGTTCACATGGCTTTAGTGTTTTTGTTTTGTTTCACTATGGCTCAATAGAGGGTAGTAGAAATAGTAATTTTAGTTTTTATGTTCATGTAACGAATTTGAATCAGTCGTGTTTTAACCTGAGAATAGATTGTGTCGTGTTTTGATCACCAAAGTATAACAGTGAAGGTTTTCAATTATTAGAACATATTAAATGCAACAGAAAACAATTTGTGTCGTGGAAGGAATCCGTTAATCTTATCCTTGAAGTTTCTTTTCAACGATCAACTATGAAAGGTAAGAAAATAAAGTCCACTACTTTTTATTCTTTCGAGTCTAATTCGCCACAACAAATGCTGATAATAATATATTATACTTCATTATTATTCAATTTAAAGTATAGTATTTGATCATTGTATTAGAAACTACAATATTAATATAGATCGTTAAGTAAAGTCCTAAAATTTATGACAATGCTATTTTTCCGCAACATGAAACTGTCGTTTACATCACATAAAACAAATGTTAGATTTTCCACTGAGATTGTGATGCATGGATATAATATGTATTTTGAATAAAACTAGTTTTACGAAAATCCCCTGCTTTCCTTTCAAGGATTTAGATGAGATTTTTTGTACATTTCTGTATAATTTTTATCAATATGGTTTTTGATATAATTTACACTGGAATATTATTCCTAAGAAAATTGCTATGCTTAAGGCTGTCGGAACGCTCTGAATTTAAGCCAAAAATAGATCTTCGGCTGTCAACTGATTGTAGACTTATTCGTCGGCATTCTGCAGAAATTCTTTCTCTATAAGGAAGATAAAGGACAAATCTAGGTCTCTAATGGACTACTTTTGTAATTTATGTACGATTTACTAGAAAAAAGTTGGAATTAATTATGCCAAAAAAACACACGTTTTCAATGTCACACTACGACCTTATTCGTATTCATTTCACAAAATTGTTCCATCACAAACCTAACTCTTCCTTTTTCGGAAAAGTTTTTTAAATCTTCAAAATATTTCCAAAAATTAGAAGAATCAATTGACAGCGGCACCCTTGCAATAGCTTCTTTTAGCCTCGTAGTGGGACACCAGCCAAAAATTGAAACGTGCGGATGACTTGAGTGAGATAGAGCTAAAGAAGGTCACACCCACAATATGTATTTTGCCTACCTCACCTCTTACCGCTGGGTCTCAGCACAAACTGTGTGAAAGTGATCCAACACTGTTAAAGCATATAAAAATTAAACATATTTTTTGTGTCCCATAAAAATTTGCGAAAATGACATTATAACTAAGCCCCGGGCTGTTTGAAGAGGCAAAGGCAAGCATGTAAAGTTGGATATACATTATTTATACATGAACAGACATATTCACGTCTGGCACGCATGTATTATGTATGTGTGGTGGAGTGTGCGTGTGAACGCTGGCGTTTGTGAATCGGCGTCATACGTCAAACGTGCAGCTCGCGCACTGTGGCAATAGCGACACGGCCCGCGGCACTTTCACAAAACGTTACATTGAATAAAAAGACGGTAGGACAAACGCTACGCTACCCAATCCCACTGCACTACGTACCATTGCCATTAGTCTACCAGGATTGGACAACTTTTCGCTATTTTTAGGGTTCCGTACCTCAAAAGGAAAAAAAGAACCCTTCGTTGTCCAGCTGTCAGTCAAGACCCTTTTTCTTTGGACCGCGTAGACGTAACAAGTTGAAATTAATATTAAATACTTAGGTCTGCAATCCCTTGGAACTGTGAAAAAATCAAACTTCTAAGTCAACGCAATCAAAAGATACGACCGTATATTTTGACACTCGCACGGAAATCAAAACTTATAGCTTCATACCTCAAAAGGAAAAAAGGAACCCTTCGTTGTCCAGCTGTCAGTCAAGACCCTTTTTCTTTGGACCGCGTAGACGTAACAAGTTGAAATTAATATTAAATACTTAGGTCTGCAATCCCTTGGAGATGTGAAAAAATCAAACTTCTAAGTCAACGCAATCAAAAGATACGGCCGTATATTTTGACACTCGCACGGAAATCAAAACCTATAGCTTCATACCTCAAAAGGAAAAAGGGAACCCTTCGTTGTCCAGCTGTCAGTCAAGACCCTTTTTCTTTGGACCGCGTAGACGTAACAAGTTGAAATTAATATTAAACACTTAGGTCTGCAATCCCTTGGAACTGTGAAAAAATCAAACTTCTAAGTCAACGCAATCAAAAGATACGGCCGTATATTTTGACACTCGCACGGAAATCAAAACCTATAGCTTCATACCTCAAAAGGAAAAAAGGAACCCTTCGTTGTCCAGCTGTCAGTCAAGACCCTTTTTCTTTGGACCGCGTAGACGTAACAAGTTGAAATTAATATTAAACACTTAGGTCTGCAATCCCTTGGAACTGTGAAAAAATCAAACTTCTAAGTCAACGCAATCAAAAGATACGGCCGTATATTTTGACACTCGCACGGAAATCAAAACCTATAGCTTCATACCTCAAAAGGAAAAAAGGAACCCTTCGTTGTCCAGCTGTCAGTCAAGACCCTTTTTCTTTGGACCGCGTAGACGTAACAAGTTGAAATTAATATTAAATACTTAGGTCTGCAATCCCTTGGAACTGTGAAAAAATCAAACTTCTAAGTCAACGCAATCAAAAGATACGGCCGTATATTTTGACACTCGCAAGGGAATCAACACCTATAGGGTACTTCCCGTTGACCTAGAATCATAAAATTTGGCAAAAAGCATTGTCTTATAGCACAAGTAAAGGGAAAAATCCGAAAACCGTAAATTTGTAGTTACATCACCAAAAAAAACCGGTTAAGTGCGAGTCAAACTCGCGAGAAAAGGGCTTCGTACGATGTATTCCGTTTTCCGTGAGTACTTTAAGACTTAAGATTTTCGTTTAGGTTTTCCTGTAAACTATGGGTGAGACCCGACATTCCGTATTTTTTTCAAAATTTTAGGCTCCGTAGTTTCGGTGATAAGGGGGGGGGTTTGTATAATATATGGTGGAACCACCCCCAAGTGACAATTAACAAGCCGTGAGATGGGTTGTTTATTGGGACTCTGTAAGTGCAACCCTTGAGGTTCCAGATTTTAAAATCGTTTTACCTAAAAACTATTATTTTTAATTAGTCGGTCTGTGGAAATAAAAACCTGTAAATATCTTATTTGAATTGTTTTATTTTCATTAGTTGACAATAGATCATATATTTTCTAATTGATGAGTCAGTAAACTATTAATGACGTATACACTTTGTAACTGCTTTTACACACGTTGTTGCTTGAAATAGTGTTAAAAGATGACCCTGGCAGAGGTTAATAGTTTGACCAGTTCGTGTGCTATGTCTCCTTCTTCAGCGTCACCTTGCGGTTGACAGGTTCGATTATATTGGAATCGATATATGTGTGTGTGTGTCGTGTAGTGTGTACCTTTAGGGAAATGCTGTGGTCTGTAGCGTTCCTTTATTGAAAATTCTTGAGCTTTTTATCGTACTAGGTCAGAAAATATCAAATAATGTTACATAGTTGATTGATTTTGAAATGTTTTTATTCTTATATATTTTAACTGTTGTCAACGGTTCGTCTGTTTAGAAAAAATATTTATTAACTTCTTTAGTATAAGGAAGTATATAAGGAAGTTATTGAAATGGGTCCGAAAATAGAAATCAAAATTTCCAATACGATTAAACGCGGACGGCTGTATTGCAAAACTCGATGTGATGATAAATCAAACTGAACGTCAATTATTTTTTTTATAACAGCGCCATTTTATGAAATATCAGAACACTTTGTAAATCGGCTTTTACAATTCGACCGCGACAGAGACACTTAAATGATTGAACTGATGACCTTACTCTAAAATTTAAGCTACATTATGCATGACATTTTTAAACAATTTTAAGTGTTTTTTAAGTGATTTAACATTTATAATACAGAATTTCCTTTCTTGTATAATATATTACTGTTTAATATGTCACTTGACATGTAACCGGTCTGAATGCAGTGGCGTAACATTATTAAAAAACGGGGTAAAGGACATACTTTAAATTCTTACATCATTTTAAGAAATTTAGTTAGTAACAAACAAAAACCCGGGTCGCAGTGCCCAAACCCTGCCGACAATATAGTGTATTTGCTTATACAGGTAGTGTGGCTTTATTATGCGAACTTAAGTTGGCTTTTGGGCAAAATAAAAAATTTGATTCCTTAATACACCCCTTAAAATAACATTTTTTTTCTTAACTGCAATATTATTATCAAACTAACGTCTACACCGAATTAAATACACCCTTCAATAAATAAGCCACTATCTACAAATTAGTGTTTTCAAAAAATTTGTAAGTCCGGTCCTGTTAAGCCGATTTTATTAAAATTTTAGGGGCGTTTTTTAATTGCTACTAACGGGTTGAATGTCAATTTTGAAACGATTCTGAGAATTTTTTCGGTATTTTGAAGCCCAAAAACATTTTACAACCCCTAAAAACTACCCTTAAAATGGCCCGATTACGCCCATTTTAAATAGGCTTCTGGCGGTGATGGATTTCAATACGTGGGCCAAATTTCGTTAAAATCAATTAACTCTTTCGAAAACATTTTTAAAAATGATGCCAAAGTGTTTAGGAGATTATGAAACGTTGAGAAATTTTGGTCCGACTCCTAGGTCCCGCCATCCGACCGATGCCAATAGTGTATGTTGCCATATGCCAAATACACTAATAAATGGATTCTAGTTGCTTCAATAATTAGATTTTACTGTATCTATGGAAAAAAACTACTGAAATACTAAACATCTCGATTTAGAGAATTGTTCTCAAAATAGATAATAATTGTAGATTATAGACTAATGATGCAATGAACAAAGGAGGATTTTACTTGTACCTAATAGTAGCGATTACTTGTTTGGGTGAAACGTTCCCAGTTTTTAAGTTGCGCCACTGAAATTGTGCCTTCCTGTGAGTTGTATAAAATCATGTTGAAATATAACCATTCCAAAATCAATATTACGGAATATTAATATAGGTACATGTATAATATGTCTATTAGATATGTATCTTGAAGTGCTGTTAAAGTGATTGATTTTCTGGAATTTTCAATGTTTTATTTATATTTATATTTTTCTTTGTATAACTTGTCGACGTATGCCAATAATATTACACGAAACATTAAGATTTTTGACAAAAATTTGCTCTACTCTGTGAAAAAAATTATAATGAGCGTCACCCTCATAAGCTCACATAAGAAGTTTAACTTGTTTAGTTTTTATTATTATAATTACGGCGAAATTATTACACATTTTAAGAGGACACTTTGATGTTTATGTCATGTGAAAATTCTCAAATGGACAGATCGTCACATTCATACCATAGTTTTATTTACATACTACAATCTACAGGAAAACATTTTTAAAATGAATAGGGTATATGCATAGTTTTTGAAAATTGTTTAAATCAATTATTTTCGTATTAAAAATTATCACACACACGAAATCATTCATGAAAACGTTCATATTGAATTGAAAAATAAATATTCTCTTTGGGCAAGATATTTTGGTTATTCAAACGCGCCTTACGTCTTAGTCTATGTCAAACATTTTGTTTAAAGTATTGATTTTGGTGAAAGAATACCCAGCATATTTTATATTTCGCGCGTATTTATTGCATTTTTGTTTAATTGATATTTATTATTTAGCAAAAATTTAAAAAGCAAAAACTATTTGGAGTTCAATCAATTGCAATAAAGATTACAAAAAATAATATTTGAACTAAGTATAAGTTACATGCATATACCCTATTGTCTGTAGTATGTCAGCATTATAACCTCACATTATGTGACGTTTAATCCAAAAATTGTTCTGGTATCTGAAAACAGTATTAATTAGTATTGATTTGTAAAACTCTTTTAAATCCGTTTTTTCTGCATGTCCGAGTACGCGTAGAAGGGTTATAACGGCTATTTAAAATCGGTATGCTAGATATGTTTTAGCGGCTGTGATATAGAGTTAAGGGTTGATAAAATATTTATGTATGTAATATTTTATGTGTACATAACAAATTTCGATATAATTAAAGCAGTAAATCATACAGTAGGCACATAGCCATACACGTTGTCAGCAATCCTAGGGGCTACTGTCTCTGCAGTGAGTACGTGCTTTAATATTGGACAGGGCCGCACTACAAGAAGATTGAAGTGAAATCAAGTGTGAAGTTTGTTTTTGAAACGCTTTTTCTTTATACCCGGTCGAAAGTACGTACGTACCTACTTTCAGCTTCGTTTTTAAGGCAGAAAACCTAACATTTATACTTTGCTGGAATTACTCGCACGCCATCTACAACAGCGAGCCGAAAGAAAGGAACAGCGGGACGAAAGAGTTTTTTCTTTATACCCGATTAATGAACTAGAAAAAGACAGAAAAAATCCAATGCATCGTGAATATCCGAAAAAAGCGCTGAAATAAGGTACAAAAATTAGACATGATAGCATAATAAGCTGTCTGCTGGAACGTGGTTGTATTTTTTATGACAATAATTGAAACATTGATAATAAACGCACTTTCGACCGGGTATAAAGAAAAATAGTATACATCACATGGACACAAGATTTAAGGTTTCACGAACGAACATCACTAACACACTACCGTGAATTTATTTTAAGATGAAACATACACATTTCCGTTTACATGGTTACACAATAACATTTCTGACAGCAATGTAATTACGCGTTTATTTCAAAATAGAACATAAGAATGCGAACAAGTAATAATAAATACACATGATATTATGATTTTTTTTAACTAATCAAAGTAAATTTTCGAAAATTCCCCCATTCACTGCCAAGCAATGCCCTAAACGGGCTAATGCGTTCGATCTTTTAGTCCGATTTTTTCAAAATATACCTACGTATATTAAATAAAAAAAGCTGGGTAGAGTAGTGGTGACAGCACTAGACTCGCATTCGGGAGGTACGGGTTCGAATCCCGGCGGGGGCCGATGTGACTGGGACTTTTTCCTACTGCCTCTCGCCGAGAAACGGTAATTCCTGTACTAGTCATCTTGATTGAGGTTTTCCATGGTTTCCCTCAATTAATTCCAGATAAATATCGAGATGGTTTCCGTATTCAAGGCCATGGCCGAATACCTATCAAACTCCCAGTTCAAAAGTTACCTATCCTATCCTAATTTCCTATAATTCTTTCATTCGCCCATTGCTATTAGTTAAGTTGAAGTTTTAGAAATGTAGAAAATAACGGGAAGTGGTATAAAATGGAAAATACTAAAAAATAGTAAAAAAATAGTAATGGTGCGAATGGTGTCTGTTATGACTGTTAAGTCGACAAACGGACGTTAAACGCATTATTATTATTATTATTATTAGATGAAAAATTGTCTGAGGACTTAGGGTCAATTTTTTAAGTCAATACTAAATTTTTATTTTTATCACGACGTTTCAGAATTCATTTATTCTTTCATCAGGTGTCTGTCTGGAAACAATACATATAAGTACAAATATTTAAAAAAAAAATAATTCTGAAACGTGATAAAAATAAAAATTTAGTATTGACTTAAGAAATTGATCCTAAGTCCTCAGACAATTTAATTAGTCAGGATCGGAACAATCTTTGAAATATTATTATTATTATTATTATTGTGAAGGAAATATTCCTTAAAAAATTTTGCATCCACAAGCACCCAAACTTCGGGTTCGTCACCGCCATACTAGGGATACTTGTGGAGCAAGTTGTAACTATAACCGCGTCTCAAACCATGAAATGGGCGATTACAGTGAGTTTGGGTCAATACAGTTATTTCGCTCATTTAGAAATGCATTTCAGTTTTAAAGGACAAGGTTAAGCTATAATTAGAAGACGTTAAACTCTATTTTATATCAGCGATAAAGATTCTGAGATTATTTAATAAACCCCTCTCGCACTAACGTATTATCTACTACTTAATTTATTTATTGATTTTGTGAATCTGGATTTATTTTATTCAGACTCTGTTTGAAAGGAATCGAATATTACGGCACATTAGTTAGCATTGCTAAATACGGCCCTGTTTACAAGTGGCTGGTCAGTCCGATCAGCCGGGTGGGCGCACCTGATACTGGGCGTAGAGTTGCGTGAATATAATCAGGAATACCTAACTAATAGTGTGCAACCGACAACCGCAGTGGTCAAATTTATTTTTTAAAAGTTTAATAACAAAAAAACAAACGTTCAACAGGTGACAACAAAACATAAACTGATTAAAAATTATGCAAATTTTAACCCGTCTTCTCCCGAGTTTTGTCTATATAGCCACCACCTGTATGCCCGAGTATTTCATAACAGCAATTTTTTTAATTAAGTGTGATTTTTCTGTTTAAAAGCTGTCAAACTTTATCAACATAATTACAATTTTTTTAAACACTTGTTCCAATATTGGAACATTTAGCCAAACGCACAAAGTTTAAATTTTGGAACATTATATAAATTATAAGGTACCATTCTTGCCTGTTCGTGATTCATTTTAAGCCGCTATATATGCAATTATTGGTTGTTTAATTCCGTAGTTATATATTTTATTTATCGTAGATTATAGACGCTCGACAATTAATATCATTAGTGGCCGATCAAGCTACATTTAACCAAAGTTAGTGAAATACTATAAGTTGAGCATTAACATTGTTGAAAGTGTAACCAGGCGACACGGGAGAGAAGGTTAGTAGGCCTTCATACTTTTTCCTAACTGTCAAACGCTTATTTTTATTGAAAAAAAACTGGTCAAGTGCGAGTCGGACTCGCACACGAAGGGTTCCGTAACACCGTACAATATTTATTAACTTTATTTTATTTTTATTATTTGTTGTTATAGCGGCCATAGTATACATACTGTGTAAAAATTTCAAATGTCTACCTATTACGGTTCAAAAAATTCAGCCCTGTGACAGGCGGACAGACAGAGAGTGGAACCTTAATAATAGGTTCGTCTTTAAAGTTCAATTCCAGATATATGTTATAATAGAAAACAGTATCATGGGAATTGGAATAATGAAAATAAATCAATTTAAACACTCATTGATCGCAACGTTTCGTCTTTTCTTTAATTAAGACTTTTTCAAGCTCTCAATATGTATAAACAATAGTTAAACTATGATATAATATGCAATTTGGCATTACAAAAAACAGTAATTATTAAAAATTGAAAATTGTAGAAAATAATGTTCTTTCTTTTTTAAACATATTATTTTTTACAATTTTTAATAATTGTTTTTTGTAATGCCAAATTGCATATTATATCATAGTTTAACTATTATTTAAACATATTGAGAGCTTGAAAAAGTCTTAATTAAAGAAAAGACGAAACGTTGCAATCAATTAATTGATTTATTTTCATTATTCCAATTACCCGTGATACTGTTTTCTATTCTTAATAATAGGATTTCCGTTAGCACCCTTTGGGTACGTAATTCTAAAATTCAAGCCAAGGATTTCGAATGACGTAAGCAATCGATTCAACCAATCACAAACGATATCTTTTACAGCCTCTTACGCCCAACATAATATAGTACTTTACAAACGTTGGCATTTAACGACATCCATGAGCAGAGGTGGGATTCGAACCCGCGATAGTTTGATCCAGAAGCCAGCACGCTAATCACCACCAAACTTTCCTCATGTGTACAGTACCAATTTTTAATTAATAATAATAATAATAATGCGTTTAACGTCCGTTTCTCGACTTTATGTCATAACAGACGCCATTCGCACCATTACTATTTTCCATCTACCACACTTCCCGTTATTTTTCAACATTTTTAAAACTTCAACTTATGTAATAGCAATAGGCGAATGAAGAAATTATAGGAAATTGGATAAGGTAGGCAATTTTTGAACTAAGAGTTTGATAGGTAATTAAAATGTACGTTTGTAAAAACTAAAGACCATCTGACGTGATTTTTACCATAAATATATGCACTCGTATAACACTTGAAATTCGATAAATTTATCTATTATTTTATCCACTTTAACGACGTCTTTCCGCGATACGAAATTACCGTGTCATAAAAAATAGTATAATAGAGGTGTTATAGCGTCAATTACAATGTAACTGTCGATAATACAATGTTAAGAGAATATCATTAAAATAACCCATTGTAAAATATAATTTCATCTATGAGAATACTTTGTAAAGCGAAAATTGAAAAATAAACAATTCTGTTTTGTTTTTAAGTGTTATGAAAAACACATTTGTTTTTTACAACGGATCAAAAATTTATTCATGCAAGTAGTTTACGCAAAGAAGTCAAACTACTGGATATTCTGTGATATTGTTTTTGGACTACATGGAATTTGATTTTAAAAGTTTAATTTAACAAAAAAGAAAGTTTCTTAAGGTAGTTCTAGCGTGGTATAATAAAGTGAAATCACTTTTCCACAGATTTTGCTCATTTTTGTATCATAGACTCAAAATAACGTTTTCTAATGAATCCCAAAGTTTCAGAATTTTTGACCACTAAGAACACGATATAATTAATAAAAGTTCGCAATTTTCACGGTCAGCATGTGAAAACTGCGAACTTTGTTATCTCGCGTTCTAAACGGTCAAAAATTCGGAAACTTCGGGATTTCTTAGGAAGCGTTATTTTGAGTCTGTGAAAAGAAATGAGCAAAATCTGTCGAAAAGTGATTTCACTTTATTATACCACGCTAGAACTACCTTAAATCGGCAGTTTTGGAGCATATAAAGTTAAATGAGTTTCATCGAAACGAGATCGAAAAAAATCTCATACGTTCTCTGTTCAAGACCAAACCGAGAAAGTGCGGAGTTCTAACCTTGGTTTACTAGACTAGATTAGCGCTATGAAAATATGAAATATATAAAAAATAATGGATACATATAGATCAACGTTGCCAGGCGTCCCGATTTTGACGGGACGGCCCGATTTTTAAATCAAAATTAAATGTCCCGCGCGGGACAGGTTCAGTCCCGCTTTTCGGGGATAACTCGACCGTGCGTAAATAATTATTCTCTTATTGTAAGTTGCAATTTGTAACACTCACTCCTCAGACTATTGTTTGAAACGCCATATTTTTCTATAATGAATAAAACTTTTTTGATTTTGATTTCTGTTTTTTTTTATTTTTTTTTTTTATTCAGAAGACGAAAAACCCGGGTCGCAGTGCCAAAACCCTGCCGACAATATAGTGTATTTGCTTGTATAGGGCCGTGTGGTTTTATACTTTTATTATGTTAAATTAAGTTTGTTTTTGGGCAAAATAAAAAATTTAACCCCTTAATACACCCCTTAAAATAACATTTTTTTCTTAATTGTAATATTATTATCAATCTAACGTCTACACCGAATTAAATACACCCTTCAATAAATAAGTCACTATCTGCAAACTAGTGTTTTCATAAAATTTGTAAATCCGGTCCTGTCGGACCGATTTTATTAAAATTGTGGGGACACTTTTTAACCACTACCAGAGGATTAAATTTCAATTTTGAAACGATTCGGAGAATTTTTTCGGTATTTTGGGGCCCAAAAACAGTTTTCAACCCCTAAAAACTACCCTTAAAATAGCCCGATTAGGCCCATTTTAAATAGGCTTCTTGCGGTGATGGATTTCAACACGTGGCCCAAATTTCGTTGAAATCAATTAACTCTTTCGAAAGTTATCGCGCGTACACATATATATATATATATATATATAAACATTTTTAAAAATGTTGCCAAAGTGCTTAGGAGGCTATGAAACGTCGAGAAATTTTGGTCTGACCCCTAGGTCCCGCCATCCGACCGACGCCAATAGTGTATGTTGCCATATGGCAAATACACTAATAAAATGATAGGGTAAATCTGATTTAAAATATCATATTTTTATTAAAATACATTTTCTATGGCTATTTTTGCTATCTATTGTCACGTAAACGTAATTTGAACTCAAATAAAAAGATAAATATTTAAAAACTTCTGATTATATACGTTTTTTTACTATGTCCCGGTTTCGACGAAAGAATCCCCCTTTTTTCACTCAAAAGTTCCAAAATCCCGACTTGGTAAAAAAAATCTGGCAACGCTGATATAGACCCTAGATAGTTGCAAATATATTTAACAGTGAGCAAAATAAAAGATATCATTGAAAGTTGTCATACTAGCTCTCGTTTTCTCATATTATTAGTTGGTTTTATGTTATCATTATGAGCATGGCTACAGAATAAAAGTTTAACGATCACTGGTATAGTTAAGCGTTTAATGCAGAAGCAGAATAACTCCCGCTACTGAAGGTCTCTTTCTCTCTACTGCCGCGATACTGAAACGGAGATAACGGTGGATAAAAACTAAAGCCGGGCTGTAAAAATAGTAACGCGTCGAGATATACGTGCTATACTGCTTTACAGTTTATTTTATATCTACTCATTGTCAGAGTCTGGAATACATTATCAATATTTATGTAACCCTCTTCATATTATACCTATGTTACCTATGTTCTAGAGGTACTCATACGACCTCATCTCGCTAGCATTCCTCCATTTTCATTCCTCCATCTCTTTTTCTACATCGCGCTTAGTTACTTGCAATTCCATATCCTAAAACAAACCGGTTTGTTTTCATAAGAGTGGATACGCTGAGAGCTTCTTTATTAAATTACAACCTTTGAAATATGAAACCTGTTTTTGTTGCTGAGTGAATAATCCTGATTAGTTAACAGTTTGCTCTATCCAGAGTCTTTATCTTGCTTTTCTCATTTGTCTACCGGTGTCTAGCTACTGGAGATTCTGCAATATAAAACAACGATCGCGAAAGTTCCAACTGTAGTATGGAAACATTCCTGACTCTGATACTCTTATATTATTACGAATTTATGAAGGTTTGACAAAGAGATTCCTAAACTTCCTACTGTCAACTCTTCAGAAAGAAAATTATTCGATGCCACCTAAAAATCTACCATTGTTTAGTGAACAAACAGAAAGATGCAGTTTATCTATATTTCTACCTGTGGCACTAAAGAAAACTATTTTTGATATTGATAGTGGACTCCTTCTTAACCTCTTGCCATAATTATGTATAAAATTTTTTGAATAATAATCTTCCTGGACAAGATGAAATTTATTTTATTTAAAAACAATACTTGCAATGATAACCTATGCTATCGAAACATGTAGCAAGCAATGTTTTTAAATAAAATAAATTTCATCTTGTCCAGGAAGATTCTTATTCAAAAATTTTTATACAAAACTATTTTTCTTTATACGTGGTCGAAAGTACAGTAGAACCTCGATAATTTAAAATCCAAGGGAAACGTTAAAAAATTTAAGTTATCGAATTTTTTACTTATCGAGAGTTGAACTTAGAGAGGTTGTCAGAGTAAAATTATTAACTTACCGAAGTTTGTGGGTTTTATAGAGGATGTATTTAGTTCAACAGTAGACTAAGTTATGGAGGTCACCAAAATATTATTTTAAGTTATCGGGATCGATGTTCAAATTATTTGTTTAAGTTACCGAGGTTTTGTGATTTAAGTAATGGAGGTTTTATGCTTCGCGGGAAAAGAATTAAAAAAATTTTTAACTTACAGAGGTTTTAACGTATCAAGGATCTACTGTATGTATTTTCAGCTCCGATTTGAAGGCAGAAAGTCTAACCTTTATGCACTGCTGGAATTACTCGCACGCACTATGTGACAGCGGGGCGAAACAGTTTTCTAGTTCACACTGATACGAAAGTATATGTACTTTCGACCGGGTATAAAGAATTTTCTACTTTTTACATATCATTTGAATGTCATTTTTGTTTATTTTATTAAAGAATTTTATAATTTAAGGGGGTATTCTTATGTGAACGCATAAATTTTACCTCTTTTTAAGGATTTTTTTTTTAGACGACAATAACATTCAATCATTTTAATTTTTTTATATGTTTTTGTTTGTATCTTAAACTGTATAAAAACAATTTTTTTTCTCTTGTTTTACAGTTTTTATATATATATTTTTTTAAATTAAATTAGACACTAAAAAAAAGCAGGTCACTGGTCATGGTAATAGCGGCTGTTCATGTTGTCTGAAATAAAAAAATCGAATGGATCATTGTTCAGTAGGGATGTCGCTATCGTCCCTACCAAAATTAATCAATTTCATTAAAAAAAAAAATGGCGGACTGTAGAAAAAAAGTTTGTGTTTTTTGTTAATTTTTTTGTTAAAAATCGTTTAAAAAAAATAAGAAAATATTTTCGAAAATAAGCAATTTTGGTACGGACGATAACCATTAATGAGTAGAAGAACATATATAAATTTCAAAGCAATCGGCTGAATACTTTTTTTTTAGGACCATGACAGTTTTAGAAAATAATGTTTCCAGAAAAATGCGTTTAAAGTTTCAAGAGCCGACAAGTCGCTTATGACGCGTCGGCCACTATATGAGTTGTAATTTATTTAAAACTAGGAATTTCGGCCTCTATTTTTCACAGCATATTTTCGATAGGTTTTACTACTGAAATATGAAAAAAAAATCGATTTTTCGAAGTGGTCACATGAGAATACCCCCTTAAGTATCCATCCCTGAATTTTTGCAGATTCGTACTGAGATACCCAGTAGGTATAATTAATCAATTCTTAATGAAAGTTCGTAAGAAAATAAATAGAGTAAAGTTGACTTGATGCACTGATTATTTAACAATCGTAATGAACATCTATTGATTACCTATTACAGTATTGCATATATCTAAACGACATACTTAAACTTTGAAATCGTAAAACGACAGTTTCATGTGTTGAACTGAAGATAATAAAACTCTGGTCGCAGTGCCAAGCCCTGCCGACAATATAGTGTAATTGCTAATACAGGCATTGTGGCTTTATTACGTAGAATTAAGTTTGTTTTTGGATATAATAGAAAATTTAACCTCTCAAATTATTATTTTTTACTTAATAGCAACATTATTGCCAACCCAACATCCACACTAAATTAAAAACACCATTCAGTAAGTAAAATCGTATTCGCAAATTTCTATAAAATTTGTTCAGGCCGATTTTATTAAAATTTTGGTAGCACATTTAGATCTTTACTGAAAGATTTGATTTCAATTTTGAAACTATTCTGATAATTTTTTGGGTATTTTTCCACCCAAAAATATTTTTCAACCCTTAAAAGCCACCTTCAAGATAGTCCCATTAGACTCATTTTAATTGGCTTCGTGTGGTAATGAATTCCAATATGTGGACCAAACTTCGTTTAAATCAATTAAGACCAAAAATGGTGCACAATTGTTCAGGAGGCCACGAAACGTCGACAAATTTTGATCCGATCCTTAGGTCCCGCCATCCAATCGACACAAATAGTATATGTGCCACATGGCAAATGCACTAATGATCCGAATGGTATCGGTTATTCCATCATGGCGGATTTTAAATGCATTATTATTATTTAGCTAAATTTTAATATTTTTTTTTCCAAATAATATTTATAACAATATTATAAATATTTTAGAGGAATTAGGATTAATGAAATTAAATATTTATAATATTATTAACATCAAAAGGATTTGATATATACATTATTCAAAATATTTATAACGTTTGAATCATGTTCACTCAGTTATGCAAACTGAAGATAATTACGTAATCACAGTGACTACAAAATTCATAAGCACTGTTTGTAATCACTCATGTTCAACATGCCATTTTGGTAGTCACTTTGCTTGGTAAAATGAAAAAAAAAAATTATAATGAGCCACACCCTCATAAGCTCACATAAGAAGTTTAACTTCTTTAGTTTTTAATATTATTCCCAAGTTTAATTTTTTGTTATATCAAACTAATTAATAATATTTACACATACTCTAGAAACTCCCGTCTTTGTCAGTTTAATGTAATTTAGGAGACAAACTAATTTCCCCTTTCGGGGACAATTCTACTTTCCCTCGGTTTTTACTTTTTTCAAACAGATACGTCGCTAAAGAAGTTAAACTTCAAAAACAAACAAACAAACAAGTAATTTGGTAAGTACTCGGTAATCACCGTGGTTGGTAAAATAGGTAGGAATGATAAAATACATAGTATATATTTGACAAGTAATTTTACGTTTTAGCCACAGATACCTATAATTTACTCGTATATAGTCATTCTTGTTTTCCGTTGGATTAAAATTATTAATTATGGAAATTTTCCTGAACAATTACTAAGCTAGTATAATAAATACGCGTCTGACCAACCTTACGACGTTTAAATTCACTAAATAAACGAATCTTTTACTTAAACAAACTTTAGTAAAGCCATTGTTCCGCATAATAAATCCTAATCAACAGAGGCTCTACTTGATAAAGATTAGTGAGCTTTAGTGTGGATTTTATTAAAAAAAGGACATCGACCACTGTACTATATATAACTATATGTATGTACTGTAAGATTTGCATTTGAATGCTTACGTATGCAGTGTACACAATATATCTGCAAGTGAAATGTTGTCTTGTTTCGGCACCCCTACATAGAGGGTGTTCGTAAATAGGTTTTGAAAGTTCAGAGGTCAAGGTGAAATATTTGCTGCATTATCCATTCCACTAAACACTTCACTCGAGCAAAAATCGAAGCAAAGTAAAGAAAGCATTATCAGAAAATTTGATTTGATAATGATCGTAGATTGTCTTCATATATATTTACAGTTTTCATACATTCGAGAGGAATCTAATGTCATTGTGAAACTCCTTGTCATCTAGAACATTAGATTATACTCACATACAAAAACAAATGGTTGACCTACATAAAAAAGATTGCTTCCTAAGCTAAATTTTGGTGAAAATGCGTAGAAAAAAGTTGCTTCGAATTGGAAATCGATCAGAAAACGAGGTATGTGTACACCGTTTAAGAAAAATGTTGTTTCAATTGATCGATTATTTTTCGAATAGGATCGATTTAAAATTCTACTATGCTTAAATTAATAGATTTTAATGATAATATATAAGATTTTTATACGGCAGGTTTAGTCTAATTTATAATGGTGTAGACTGTAGAATATTAGCAGCCAACATAATGTTTATTTATAAACAAATAAACAAAATATCTTTATTTGTTTATAAATAAACATTATGTTGGCTGCTAATATTCTACACCATTATAAAATAGATTTTAATGGTAGAAATAATTAAAAATAACGAAAACTAGGAATATTCTCAAAAAAATTTGATATAACCAAAAAATCTTCGTGAGCGTGATTTGATTAAAAATGCAGATAATTTGGAATATGGGTATACATATATCTATCAACTTTATCTTCTTGGTATGTCTATAATGGCCATCAAGAATCATAATAATGATTGTTCAGTTGGTTTTACCGAGTGCTGAAACCATTGCGTAAATAAGTTGGTTTGAATTCATCGGCGTAGATGAACTTTTCCTATTCCAAATTATGTTCACTTTCGGTATTCCAAATTAACAACATGGCGTTCTAAATCTAATTTTTTGTTTTTTCTTGAAGTATTTACAAAAGCAAAACATAACCATACACTAATAGGGTCACTAAATAATTTAAATGATTGTGGTGAAGATTTTACGAATCGTAATAAATGATTACCACGGATGGCATTCTTACCGAAAAAGTTTTCACAATCGACGTTTCGTTCCCGTGTAGCGGGTACCAGAAATTACAAAATGGCGACTTGTTTTTAATTATGTGTTCTGACGCCATACATATTATGTCGTTTACAATAACTGAGAAACCTTAGTAGGTATTCCAAATGTCCAACAGTAATTCCGAAGATTGTTGTGATTCTCTTTTTTCTAGAAGGTATTAAGCTCGTATGTTGAGGATTGTATTTGTAACCATTTCATTGTTCATCTCCACTTCAGAATTTCTTCTGTTCGTGGAATCTTCAAGCCTATTACGTAATTATCCTCTATATATATTATATATTATTGATACTGTAAGCCTATTATATTTGTACTTGTCTTTTTTTGGACAACTGTATCTGCAGGATGTACATCAAATACATATAAAATTCTAATCTAACGTATCTATCTCAAGTGCACACATCGTAGAGTTGGGTAACTCAGATCTAAACCGGTTCAAAGAGCCGACTCCGACAGAAGATCTGTGAGAGCCGACTCACTTTTTTTTGAGCCGACGGATCAACGGATCCACATAACTCAGTGAAACACTTAACACACAAAAGCACATTTTACACTTACGTATCAGTTGTTGCTTTGATGCATCTGTCAGCTCAAATGACTCATGCATCAGATGTTTGGCTATGCATTCTTGATTCTATACAGGTCGTGATATGATTGACTGAACTAGGTAACTCACTGGCAGACTGCAGTAACATATTCAGAACTCGGCTCTTTTTGAACCGGTTCAGTGAGCCGGCTCACATACGGGATCCAGATGCAAAGATGCAGATCACTAAAAAGACCCGTTTTTCCCATCTCTAACACATCGCTACACTTAGGGCGTGTGCTCTATTATCGCTTTGTCCGTCAGAAGTTTCGTTCAAGTTATAAAAAGGCTAGTTTCGCTCGAAATCAATTCAAATTGTCGTTTTTTGAAATGTGGATATTCTGTTCTATAATTTTAACTGCAAATTACGAACAGCAGTTTGTCATTCACAAAGCAAGAGAAATTGTCAAAATTGAACTTTAAAGTGATATAACTCTGTTGTTTGTAAAGATATAGTCAAATCATTAGTTGAACTTGGTTTTTATTAAAAATCGATATTCACTCCGTAACAAAGCCTCTCTATAATGAAAGAAATTGTTTAGTTTCTTAAGTTTTGACTGTATTTCCAAAATTCTTTTGGCGTTAATTTTGAAATGTTTAGAACTATAGTCGTGCACAGTACAAAAATGAAACGGTTTAAGTAAGAAATTTATATTTTAATAGTTAGTTGCTGCCATAGTTATCCAAACTTGAAACATAGCATACTTTTTATCCAGCAAGTTTTGGGTAAATTATAATAATAATAATAATAATAATAATAATGCGTTTAACGTCCGTTTCTCGACTTTATGTCATAACAGACGCCATTCGCACCATTACTATTTTTTCATCTACCACTTCCCGTTATTTTCTACATTTTTTACAACTTCAATTTATGTAATAGCAATGGGCGAATGAAGGAATTATAGGAAATTAGGATAAGGTAGGTAATTTTTGAACTAGGAGTTTGATAGGTAATCGGCCATGGCCTTGAGTAAGGAACCATCTCGATATTTATCTGGAATTAATTGAGGGAAACCATGGAAAACCTCAATCAAGATGGCCGGTACAGGAATTACCGTTCCTCGGCGAGAGGCAGTAGGAAAAAGTCCCTGACACGTCTGCCCCCGCCGGGATTCGAACCCGTACCTCCCGAATGCGAGTCTAGTGCTGTCACCAAGTTTTGGGTAAATTATGGCAAATGTATAATTATTAATTTTCTCAATATTGAAAAAAATAATTTGTGACCTATACGATACTAGTTGTTAAGCCTGTCTCCGTCAGGCGCAATCGAAGTTTAAATATTCAAAAGAGCATCTTTCTTTTACATATAATATAGAAGTTAGACGATTTCCCCCCCTATTCCTGTCCGATGGAAGAACATTTGTAATTATTTGAAAACTTATTTGACATTTGATATCAAAATGTTTCAGAGTTTGTTGTTTGTAACCAAGGCAACTAACCTCCCGTTCAAGGCCTGTTGTGTTCTATAAAGTTTTTTTTTTTAAAAAAGCCCTATTTCGATCCTCGATGAAAAAATCGAAAATCCGGCTCCGTTACGTTCTGTCCCGTCTCTTATACTATAAGTGTACCAAATTTCAACTTCCTAAGTCTAGTAGGGCCTTCTGGAGGGCCTGGAAAGACAGAGATAACATAGTAGGAAATTATATAAATGTAGATAATATTACAGTAAGAAATAATAATTTATAAGGTCAATAATAAAAAAATTATTACAACAAAATACGGACAAGTAGCTCCGTACTACTAATACGGTAGTGAGGAATAACCTAAAATAAATTTATCACATCCTGTATTTAATAAAGTGTGAGTGTGACTTATCTTAGGTTGTGCCCCAAAGGAACGTGTATGTACATATATATAAGAAACAGTGTCACTAGGCAGTGCTACTGTTTGGCTGGTGGTAAGATAACATCCCCTCATTGTTCTGACCTCGTAAAGTGTTTTGTTTGTTGTCTAGACTTGGCAATATTGAATACAAACTGAGTGTTGCATAATATGTACTTTCTGCATATTTACGTCGCAGTATAGCATATGGTGGGTTGCACAAAGGATTATTAAAAAAATTGGCTTGACAATGACCTTAGATTGTCCTCATATAATTATGATTTTCATATAGACAGGATTACCCATCAAACTCCTAGTTCAAAAATTGCCTACCTTATCCTAATTTCCTATAATTCCTTCATTCGCCCATTGCTATTACATAAGTTGAAGTTTTAATAATGTAGAAAAATAACGGGAAGTGTGGTAGATGAAAAATAGTAATGGTGCGAATGACGTCTGTTATGACATAAAGTCGAGAAACGGACGTTAAACGCATTATTATTATTGTTATTAGACAGGCGTAATTTAATGTTGTTGTGAAACATCTTGTCATCTAAAAGATTAGATCGTACTCATATGCAAAAACATTTTGCAATCAGTGACAAAAATAATACTATTTAATGTCTTTCTTAAGACTATTATTATTTTCTTTTTAGTATATTTGAATAAAAGCTTGTCTTTCAAATTTTCTGTCTACTAATACAGTGTAAACTCCATGTAACGTCAAACTCCCTAAAACGTCGAAATTACTCGACTTTGGTTGGTTTGCCTTGTTGTCCATACAACTCTATGTAGCATCACACCCATTATAAATAACGACCATATGTCCATTATAAAGTAGGTAATTTCGGCAACTTATAAAGTACCTACTGTTTGCAGGTACTTTCTAAGTTGCCGAAATTGATAAGAACTGCAGCTTTATTGTCTAGCCCGTATTTACCCCCACTGTCGACATCATACGTACCGTATGTTTGTTTGTCAATTTTATGCCTTAGTATTAAATAATACTGTAATAGTAAAACAATATTGATTTTACTTTCTCTCCATATAACGATAACTCTCTATAACGCCAGAAAATATGCAGTCCCTTCAGCGTCGCTATATAGAGTCCACTGTATTTTATTTTGTGCTGTGATTATCAAAAATGAATTTGCAAAAATATTTTTTTTCCGTTTTCGAGCGTCTATAATTTTAAAGCATTCATTTTAAGTTCAGAAATGATAGTGCAGTATAAGTTAGTTTTCAATCGGAACTATATTTTAAAGAATTCGTGTGTAATTACTCAATGAAACGGTTTAATAGCTTTAAACAATGCATAAAAAAATTAATCCTGCCCTATAAACCTGAACACAGACTAGTTTTGCAGCTCACTTATCGGTCGGCGTTCAAATCTCTAGAGGATGAAACGAATTGTTTTGTAATGTTAATAAAACAGAACTACTGAACTGGTATAATTTGGAGGAAGATCGATGAAAGAGCATTTGGTGATTTGCCAACGTTTTCAAAATTACCTATATTTTATCTTCGTTGTACGACTGCACTACGGTAAATTTATTTTAGGTCTCCAATATATTTTCATTTGAACTTTGAATTATATTTTTAAAATCCGTGCAATTTAGTTGTTTTAAAGTAAATGAAAACTATAATACCTACTCGATTTTTTGCACACCCCCCTATATAAAATACATGCTTTTCATGCTTGTATAGAACGGTAGTAAAATGAGCCATTTCGCACATTGCGTAAAGTAAGACAAAAAAATGCTATATTAAGGTCCACACCCACTGAATCGGATCGGATCGACTCGGCACGATCGACAATTTTGAGATACACCAAGTTAAATGAGTTCTCACGCACTAATTGGCTTGGTTCGACTCGGCAACTACAACTGCCAATCCGATTCAGTGGATGTGGACCCCTACCAAAAGTGTGAACTGTGGTCACAAATGTGGCTTGTTACTAAAAATTTCAAAAAATATCTAATTTAGCCCAAAAAATTGAATAAAAAATGTGATAATAGTTCGTAACAGCACGTCAAAAGATTTCGGATTTCTGGAAGGCGAATTAGCATTTGGAAGTTTTTAGTGTATTTGCCATATGGCAACATACACTATTGGCGTCGGTCGGATGGCGGGATCTAGGGGTCGGACCAAAATTTCTCGACGTTTCATAACCTCCTAAACACTTTGGCACCATTTTTGAAAATGTTTATATATATATATGTATATATATATTTATATATATATATATATATGCGTATATATATATATATATATATATATATATATATATATATATATCTGTGTGCGGGCAATAACTTTCGAAAGAGTTAATTGATTTTAACGAAATTTGGCCCGCGTGTTGAAATCCATCACCGCAAGAATCCTATTTAAAATGGGCGTAATCGGGGCATTTTAAGGGTAGTTTTTAGGGGTTGAAAAATGTTTTTGGGCCCCAAAATACCGAAAAAATTCTCAGAATCGTTTCCAAATTGACATTTAACCCTTTAGTAGTAATTGAAAAGTGTTCCTAAAATTTTAATAAAATCAGCCCGACAGGACCGGACTTACAAATTTTCTGAAAACACTAGTTTGCAGATAGTGAATTATTTACTGAAAGTTGTATATAATTTGGTATAGATGTTTGATTGATAATATTATTGCAATTAAGAAAAAAATTGTTATTTTAAGGGGTGTATTAAGGAGTCAAATTTTTTATTTTGCCCAAAAACCAACTTCTGTTCTCATAATAAAGCCACACTGCCTGTATAAGCAAATACACTATATTGTCAGCAGGGTTTTGGCACTGCGCCCCGGGTTTTTTCTTTACAAACGTATGTTAAAAATACTGACAAATATGGCTTGCTAAATAATTTTTTCAAATTTTTTTCAAGTTCAAAAATTTGTGTAAAATCGTTTTTATCTGATTTTAATTCCTTTATTTGGATCCAACAAACTACAGAAACTTGGCTAAAATAAGAATGGTACATATTTTTAGTTTATTTGGAAGCATTAACATTAAATATTAAATTTGTTGAGAACTCCTCGTGGCGTTGGGATCGAATAACAGCCGTATTTACTTTTTGATTATTGCTATATTATTTTTACGTTTCGGCTGAGGTCCAAACCATCTTCAGAGATGGATCACAATCACAATCTCTACTTCACAGTACTTCAGCAACAAATTAACATTAAAGATTGAATAAGATTTTTCATAGAAATCAGAGATTTCCGAAACGTAAGTGCATTTTACATTCACACACATCCAACTGCACGAAAGATAAAGGAGGCATATTGAACAGCTTGTACTCAGTAACCTTAAATGAATACCCATTTCTTGAAATGTCAAGGAGTTATGAGTAATAAATTCCTTTTATAAAATAATGACAACGGATAATGGAAATATGTAATCTGAATAGTCTCTTATAATAACATGTCTAGATGATTGCGAAATCATGTCCGTCTCGTGCATTATGGTTTACTTTGTGGACCACTTGCCAGCAGCTGTTGTCTGATGTCTCCACTCTTCGTGCGCGCCGTGTCGTCCGCGTCGTCCAAGAGTGCGATGACATCCGACGATCGTGAGGAGCGCGTGCGGCCTGACATTGTGATTGGGTCGCTTTTGTTACGTCAGTACAGTACGTCTGCATCACTGTTTTCCCTTTCTTCTCCCCCTCACACACGCGCATATACTACATACAGCGTATAGGCCAAGAGCCCGTGAGTGCCAGACGTTCGTTATTTTATAAAAGCTGAAAGTTTGTCAGCGCATACTTCCAACAGAGGTAGAAACGAGTATGTATTTTGAGTCATCGTGGTTTTGCCAGGTAACAGGTAGCAAAGTTGTATAAAATATCGACTTAAGGTAGTTGTCGTGGTTAAGGCACACCGTCAGAAAAATCTTAATTTTTGTATACTTATTAAGGACATGATAATACAATTACCCTGAAAATTTGAAGTCGATCGACCGTATATGATCCGAGATAAATTCAATTAAAAATTGGATAATTAATATTGATTGTATACGATCTCTGTAGTTCTAAACCAGTTTCTTATTTATAAAAAAAGAACTAACTGTCAGAAACTTTCCAAAAACTGACAGTCTTTCAATGCATTTGTTATGAGTTTAAAAAAAAATAAGAAAAAAATTTTGACCGTCTAATTATTTATAAATAACGGTTTAAAGTTCAACAATTTATAGAAAAGTATACATGCATATGAATACTGTATGGGTTACGTTTCCATGGGTACAGTCTTGCATACAAAATATGGATCACTTAGCTACAAAGCTAGTATACTTTTGTGGCGCGTATAATCTATAACTTTTTGACAATATTGTACCACGACAACTACCTTAATTTCGTCGAATTATAAAGCATTAGTTTTTTACATTTTTTTAAAATAATATTTGAAATCACGTCGTCCATTTCAAGACACTTAATATCATGGCAACGCCTTGCCAGACACCCTTAAACTTCAATAAATTGTAACTGTACTTATGTTATTAGTATACAAGCTGAATTTTATACAGGTAACTATTAGAAGATATTTCCCCAGTAGCTAGACAGTTTTGACAGTTCTAACCTTTAGCTAGACAAACATATAGCTGTAGGTGCGAGCGCATCAATATCGCACTCGCATCTACTCGCGCTTGCACCTACCCTATATGTTTGTCTGGCTATGGGTTAGAATTGTCGAAACTGTCTAGCTACTGGGGAAACATCTTTTAATAGTTCCCCACGTAACCTGTATAAAATTCAGCTTTTATACTATAACGTATAAGTACAGTTATAATTTATTGAAGTTTAAGGGTGTCTGGCAAGACGTTGCCACGATATTAAGTGTCTGGCAATGGACGACGTGATTTCTAATATTATTCCGAAGAAAAATATAAAAAAACATACGCTTTATAATTTGACGAAATTAAGCCGGTATTTTATACAACAAAATTAAATTGTCGTGGAAAGAAATTATATAACTTGTTTCACCTCAATCCCGTGCGAAGGCGCGGATAACGGCTACTATTATTTATATTTGAGTTAAATTTTCAGTTTGTGTAGTGTTTTATTGATTAGACTTGCTTTAGTCGCCGCCAGATGTCTTAAAATAAAGTGTATGTCGTACAATACAGATAGAATCACCAGGTGGGTGATCACTGACACTAAAATACCAAACGAAACGATATCAGCTGTCGTGAGCCTGAAACCAGACCATAAAATATAATATACGTCTTGTGCTGATAAATTTAACTGCTTTTAAAATTGCTGATCAACGCGAGACTTTATGTAAAGAGAGACGTTTGGAGTTTTAATGCAGTCCCTTTTGAGGTCGTCGGGGCATTATATGGCCAGTTCACCGCGATCATCGCGAATGCAAAAGACATTTAAATATTATACATATTTTGTGCCATTATCAAAGCCATTTATGATTAATCTACCTACACATTTAATGTCCGGAATGAACAATGCTTTTTATTATTGTTCTCTTCGATGCAGGCTTTTATGAGTGATTTAAGACCTTATTTTAAAATTAATATGCTGGATAATAATTTTAATGTGTTAAACCTGCTTTTTTTTAAAGAAAGAAATAAAAGACTTTTTTATTGAAAGTTTGATTTATATAGTTGGTATTATAGTCCAAAAGCTCGTGGTCAAAAATTACAAGTACGTAAAGGAAGATTTGGTTGAGGATCAATGAATAAAAAGCTTTACCAAAGTTTCGCTATGGCCAACGTTTCGAAAAATTTATTTTCATCTTCAGCGAAACTTTGGTAAAGCTTTTTATTCATTGATCCTCAACCAAATCTTCCTTTACGTAACATTCTATTTGATCAACACACCATATACAAAAATTACAAGAATTTTGTAAAAGTTGTGCTGATTTTTCACTCGGCACTTGGCAGAACATGATTAATAATAATAACAGATAATTAAAAACACTTGAAAATTCTACAAAATTTATTATTACTTAAATTATTTCTCGACGATCGTTTTGGACAAGTCCATCCTCAAGAATATAAAACAGTAATAATAATAATAATAATTCATCTTTAAAGTTCAATTCCAAAATATGTAATAATAGAAATTAGTTTCACGGGTAATTGGAATAAAAAATCAATTTAAACACTCATTGATTGCAATGTTTCGTCTTTATTAAATCAAGACTTTTTCAAGCCATCAGCATGTTTAAATTATAATAAAACTGTGATATAAAAGGCAATTTTGCATTACAAAGATCAATAAAATTGAAAATTGTAGAAAATAATATCTTTTTTTTTTTTTTCTACAATTTTCAATTTTATTGATCTTTGTAATGCAAAATTGCCTTTTATATCACAGTTTTATTATAATTTAAACATGCTGAGAGCTTGAAAAAGTCTTGATTTAATAAAGACGAAACGTTGCAATCAATAAGTGTTTAAATTGATTTTTTATTCCAATTACCCGTGAAACTAATTTCTATTAATAATAATAATAATGCGTTTAACATCCGTTTCTCGACTTTATGTCATAACAGACGCCATTCACACCATTACTATTTTTTCATCTACCACTTCCCGTTATTTTCTACATTTTTTACAACTTCAACTTATGTAATAGCAATGGGCGAATGAAGGAATTATAGGAAATTAAGATAAGGTAGTTAATTTTTGTACTAGGAGTTTGATAGGTAATCGGCCATTGGCTTTGAATAAGGAACTATCTGGATATTTATCTGGAATTAATTAAACAGTATATATATTTTATATTCCTGAGGATGGACTTCTTGTCCGAAACGATCGTCAAGAAATAATTTAATAATAAATTTTGTAAATTTTTCCAGTGTTTTTAATTATCTGTTGTTGTATTTTGAGATTAGTTAGTATTTAGGATGGACCTAAATTAATATGCTTTATGAAACCGACAGGTGGCTCTTTCAAAATTACGTCTGACAGTTTTTTTAAGTTATATACTTCTTTTGGTGCATTGAGGGTAAAATTTTCTCTGCAACGAAAGTTGCATACGCAGCATGCAACGAAAATGAGACAACATAAACATGAACTAGTCTGACACTTGACCATTTTTTTAGTAACAAGTCATTTATAATTGTGTAATAAATTATGCAAAGGGCTAATTCAACTCTGTGCATTACATACGTGTAATACACAATGATGATAATAATAATAAAAACCCGGGTCGCAGTGCCAAAACCCTGCCGACAATATAGTGTATTTGCTTGTATAGGGCCGTGTGGTTTTATACTTTTATTATAGGAAATTAAGTTTGTTTTTGGGCAAAATAAAAAATGTAACCCCTTAATACACCCCTTAAAATAACATTTTTTTCTTAATTGTAATATTATTATCAATCTAACGTCTACACCGAATTAAATACACCCTTCAATAAATAGTGTTTTCATAAAATTTGTAAATCCGATCCTGTCGGGCCGATTTTATTAAAATTGTGGGGACACTTTTTAATCACTACCAAAGGGTTAAATTTGAATTTTGAAACGATTCGGAGAATTTTTTCGGTATTTTTGGGCCCAAAAACAGTTTTCAACCCCTAAAAACTACCCTTAAAATAGCCCGATTAGGCCCATTTTAAATAGGCTTCGTGCGGTGATAGATTCCAACATGTATGCGAAATTTCGTTAAAATGAATTAACTCCTTCGAAAGTTATTGCCCGCACATATAAATATATATATATATATATATATATATATATATATATATATATATATATATATATATATATATATATATATATATATATATATATATATATATATATACGTATATAATATATATATATATATATATATATATATATATATATATATATATATATATATATATATATATATATATATATATATATATATATACATATATATATATATAAACATTTTTAAAAATAGGGCCAAAGTGTTTAGGAGGTTATGAAACGTCGAGAAATTTTGGTCCGACCCCTAGGTCCCGCCATCCGACCAACGCCAATAGTGTATGTTGCCATATGGCAAATACACTAATAATAATGCACACACATGACCGCTATGATGTGGGCGGACGAGGATCAGATGCTACGTTCCGTTTCTATGTACATACAAATTATTACATCCAAGATTATCAACATGACACACGATACGTTTCCTAGTTAATCTTTTCATTTTTGTACATTGCTACATTACAAATGGCAACGTGTTATGAGCTTCTGAACTACGGTGGGTTGGACATGGAATATTATGTAGATACAAAATGCAAAGTCAAACTATCACACATATTTAGAATATTATATTAATCTTGACCAGATAATTTATAGATAAATGTGTTGTTTCCTAAATCTTACGATGATTGATCCATTAGTTCGTAAAATATGCTCTCGCGAAATTTCAAACTGTGGTTGACAATTCATTTTATTACTGTAAAGGAAGATTTGGTTAAGGATCAATAAATAAATAAGCTTTACCAAAGTTTCGCTATGGCCAACGTTTCGAAAAATGTATTTCCATCTTCAGAGCCTTAAGCTGGTCGAATGGTGGTAAATTGTTCTAATACCATTCGACCAGCTTAAGACCCTGAAGATGGAAATACATTTTTCGAAACTTTGGACATAGCGAAACTTTGGTAAAGCTTATTTATTTATTGATCCTCAACCAAATCTTCCTTTACTGTGACATTCTATTGGATCAACACTACCATATACGAAGCTGTGATTAAGCATTAAGCTTAATAAAATACATATTTTTGCTAAGGTTAATAAAATATATATTTTTGCCCTAAAAACTGAAGAAAAAAACATGACATTCGTCAATATTTCTTTACAGCACGTCACAAGATTTCGAATTACGGGAAAATAAATTAGAAGTTTTTTGTCTACAAACTTTTGCTAAACATATTAACAAATTTGGATTGCTGAATCATTTGTTTCAAATTAATTTTTTTCTGTACAAAAATTTGTGTACAACTTACACTAATTCTTTCGTTTTTATCAAAGTTTAAATCGTTTATTTAGATCAGTGGTTCTCATCCTTTTTCAGCTGGCGATCCACCTTTCCATTTCGAAATACCTCCACGGTCCATTGGTCCATGGTGGTAAAAAACCATATTTGTATCGTATCCCTTCCTTATGTATAGAAAATGTACCATCAAATATAGCTAATATATATTATATGCTCTTTTGAAAATACAGATTGATCATTGATAAACAATTTGTGTTCTGATTTGAAAATGGTTGACAAAATATAAGCACTTTGTAGCCAAAAATCAAGAACCAAGAAAACAAGAAAAACACAATTCGATTTGTTTCGATTTTTCTTATCTTTTCTGATGATTTATTCGATGGTTTTTGATAGTTTTAGGATTGAGTCGCGACCCACCTGTAACCCTTCCGCGACCCACTAGTGTGTCGCGACCCATCGGTTGAGAACCGCTGATTTAGATCAAATAATTAATCTGCAAAAACTTGGCTAAAAGTCATATATATGAAGAATGGAGACATGTTTCTAGTTTATTTGGAAGCATTAAAATCAAAGGTTAAATAAGATTTTTCATAGAAATTAAAGATTTCCAACTGTTCGTAACATGGAGCTATGCAGATAAAAAAGGGAGCATATTAAACAGCTTTTAAACAAGCATCTTAATTTATAAATTATTTGCTACTCTAAATCTTAATCCATTACCTTTTATGAACCCACTTTTTTTTTGTCAAATATTGAATATCTACATAAACTCCAACGATTGTGTTTAAATACGAAAAATGTTTGCTTGATTTTTAGTTATTGAAAAATTATATGTTTCTATGACTTTTACATTAAAACTTACAGCTATCTAGCTATGAATATGTAATAATTGTTGTGTTGCGGTCAATAATAGATTAATTTAATGACAGTTAAAATAACTGAAATTTGAAACTGTTTATACATGACCATAATATGCAATATGTATGAGTTGAAAATGAATTTAAATGTAATTATAGCAATGAGACAATTAATATGCCTAACTGACGAGTGATGGTACTAATTAAAACCATACATATACATAAATTTGTCATTTAATTTTGTTTTATGAATATAAATGATTGGTCAATTTTTTTAAATTTATGTCAGGTAATATTAAAACAGATTTATGTAATTGTATTTTTTTATGCAAGAGAATATAGGTACCTATTGTACGTATTGATTGATTAGGTAATCACAGGAAAGCATTGTACTGAAACACATGAGGTTACCTCGTTAATGAATGACGTTATCAAGCACGCAATATCAATTGACAGTCCTCTGGATAACGTCATCCCCCCAATACTATCCAACCTCTGTACCTATAACCTTCGTTGGATACATAGATAGACAATTAAAAATAACATTTTCGGAATCAATAATTTTTACCAAGGTTGAAACCGTAAATGAAAGAATATTGTAAAATGATTATAAATTAATCTTTAAAGTTCAATTCCAGATATATGTTATAATAGAAAACAGTAACACGGGTAATTGGAATAAAGAAAATAAATCAATTTAAACACTCATTGATTGCAACGTTTCGTCTTTTCTGTAATTGCCAAATTGCATATTATATCATAGTTTTACTATCATTTAAGCATATTGAGAGCTTGAAAAAGTTCTAATTAAAGAAAAGACGAAACGTTGCAATCAATGAGTGTTTAAATTGATTTATTTTCTTTATTCCAATTATCCGTGATACTGTTTTCTATTATAAATTAATTTCAACCAAAATTAGTAGGTACTCACGTATTAACAAAAACGAATAGGCGATTATATATCATGACTTTGTAAAACGAAATTTTGTTGGTAAGAGCCGCAGTAATTACTGCGCGAAGTGTTGTTTTACCTTTAAATGAGTGATTAGCGTGCCTATTTAAAGATAACTTGTGTTAACAACTGTAAATAAATAATCCGAAAGGCAACTTGGGCCATTAAACTTTAACCCGTTCGCGCATTGTTAATAGAGTCAGGTCGAGTTCTTCTGTGACTCATCTGACGTAAGGCAATACACACGTCCTAATCATGGAACTTCTATAATGGAACAAAAACAGGCGCTCCAACTGTAGCCAGTAGTCACTCAAGACCTTGTAGCCCGAGAGCTGTTAAGGTGGCGGTTCGCGTCGCGACAGAGACAGAAGACCGCGAGACAGTCTCTACCTCGGACTATAGTACTGTCTCGCGTCTGGCTCGAGACGCACGTGCGAAATTGTGAAAAATGACGTCGTTTTCTGATGAAGACACCGATAAATTGATTGAAATGATTAGACAACACCCTGCGCTACTTAATTCTCAATTTGACGCATACAGAGATGAAAATATGAAGGATAATATTTCGTGGCCTCTAGTTGTATATAATTTGTTGATAGGCATTCTTCGTTTTGTTTTATAATAATAATATAATAGCAAGTCATCGTCTTCTTCTTCTTCCAATAGTAACTTCATAACTGAATGACTTTCCATTACGCTGTGGATTAATAATTTTCCAGAACACGACACGATTGACTCTAACGACTCAACAAAACTGAATGAACAGAGGTCTTTGGTCTCGGTACACAACAGACCACCGGACACGGAGACATTTGTCTCGGTCTTCTGTCTCTGTCGCGACGCGAACCGCCACCTTTAGACATTTTTGGGTAGGTATTTGAGACGCTGTGAGAATTTGTACAATACCTCTTCAGTAATGTCCGAATACAAAAACACAGACCTGGCTTAATTTTAATCACCTGGCAGATTTAGTTATCAATATTATTCTGTTTAAATTTCAGCGTGCCTCAAATATGTTTTAAATTTTTCAAAAATAGATCTCATATTTGCATATCAAGCATCCTTCCAAAATTTGGTTTCAATCTGCTCAGCCTTTTGATCTGTATCGTGCTTCCAGACAAGCAGACTAACAAATTGGGAAACAGACTTTTTCCAAAAAGTTTTTCGATTCGGGGGACTTCAAAACGAAAATGTTTTCCTGAATTTTGAAAAATGAATTTTAACCTAAATTAATACCATTCTCCACTTATGAAGCTGGAATGCTAATTGAGATATTTGAAAGCGTTTCCATAAATCCTATTGCAAGCGCATGAACTGATTAATAAATGATTGAAACATTCCGGATCTGTCCGAAACGCGATACCGATGTAGTTGAGGCATGTGAACGGGGGACCTATAATTTTCTTGCACGTTTTGGCTATGCTTCGGCCTTTGAGAAGAAACACGCAATTGAAATTCCATTATAAAAGTTTCATGATTCTCACACACACACAGTTAATGAACAGGTTTTATAATAATATTATGTTTATTCATATGTCTTTTTGTTGTGAATATTTGTCAATTAATTTTTTTGCTTTTGTACCTTTAAATCACAATGCAAAAAAGAACAATGCCATTTTTAGTGTATTTGCCATATGGCAACATACACTATTGGCGTCGGTCGGATGGCGGGACCTAGGGGTCGGACCAAAATTTCTCGACGTTTCATAACCTCCTAAACACTTTGGCACCATTTTTAAAAATGTTTATATATATATATGTATATATATATATATATATATATATATATATATATATATATATATATATATGTGTGTGTGTACGCGCGATAACTTTCGAAAGAGTTAATTGATTTCAACGAAATTTGGGCCACATGTTGAAATCCATCACCGCAAGAAGCCTATTTAAAATGGGCCTAATCGGGCTATTTTAAGGGTAGTTTTTAGGGGTTGAAAACTGTTTTTGGGCCCCAAAATACCGAAAAAATTCTCCGAATCGGTTCAAAATTGAAATTTAACCCTTTGGTAGTGATTAAAAAGTTTCCCCACAATTTTAATAAAATCGGCCCGACAGGACCGGATTTACAAATTTTATGAAAACACTAGTTTGCAGATAGTGACTTATTTATTGAAGGGTGTATTTAATTTGGTGTAGACGTTAGATTGATAATAATATTACAATTAAGAAAAAAATGTTATTTTAAGGAGTGTATTAAGGGGTTACATTTTTTATTTTGCCCAAAAACAAACTTAATTTCACATAATAAAAGTATAAAACCACACGGCCCTATACAAGCAAATACACTATATTGTCGGCAGGGTTTTGGCACTGCGACCCGGGTTTTTTTCTTTATCTCTTAAATAAACGGGAAGTAGAATATTATTCGCTTTAATTTTAAACAAATTTTAATTCTACCAGCACTTTTTGTAATTCTTATAAATTATACCATTCCAACTCCATAAATAGGGAATACAAACACAAAAATCACAATGTTTTTTTCGTTTTGAGGTCCCTTGAATCGAAAAAAACATACGAACGACGGACTCGTTATTTAAAAGCGACGAGATACAAGGTTTCACAACAGTCCCACTTAACGATCTTTATAGTTAATGTAAATTAGTTAATAAAATCAACTGGAGTTTCAACTAGTTGACGTGGCACAGATAACGCTTTCGTTTCGTTGACGCTAAAATCGTCAAAGACCCACCACTATTACGTAAACATATAGGAGTCTCTTAAATATGCGGAATTGTTGAGTAAACTTGCAGGGTGGGAGTTGGTACATATTAATTAATATTTATATATGACAAGTGGCATAATTTGTCAACTTCCACCTTTGCATACTCGCGACACAGCTGCACGCCACCGCCAATATTAACAAAAGGCATCGTATTGTACTCGCATAACGGTTATATTATAATATGAACATTGAGATATTTCATATAAGTCGCTTAAACTTTCAAGTTTATGAACGATAGATACACTGTATCTCCGAAAGGTCAAGTTTATTGACAGTTTATAGTGAGTGTGTAAATACAATATATATTGTAGCGCGCCCCCAATTGATACGCCACTGGAAATGACATTGACTTCTCGAACAAACTGACAGAAGTTTCTGGAATGATCGAGAACGGAATGTACACGCCTATGAGTACAACACATGTGGGGCGCGACAGGCATTCAGTCAGAGTACAGTCACTCAGCCGACAGTTGCTACAGTGCAGTGAATTCAGTCGATAGTCAGTTATCGCGACTGTCAGGGAATTGTTACGGCGATACAGAAGACATAAATAATAATCAGTTAGTACATAAATCAGAGTACATAAATTTGTGTGTGTGTGTTAAGAGTAATGTATTGTTGTGTTATTATTTATAAGAACCCGTTTGTTTGTTTCATTGTTTAGTTTATTTCATTATTAGAGAAATACGTTTAGTTCATTTAATTGTAAGAGAAATACTTTTTAGTTTATCTGTTTTGTGTTTATTCCGTTTGTTGTAAATAAATCAGTTTTAAACCACCACAAAGAACAGTTTTGTTACAATATAAATGGATGTTTGTCTGAGATTAATGAACTTCGACACCGCTTGACAGATATATGTATTTTTCCACTTTGTTGTAACTCGCCACTAGATGACGCCAAGTGAAGCAGTGCTGTTATCGCTGCCGTGTTTTATCTCAATTGAATGTAGAGTCGTGGGTAGCGGCTAGTACTGTATATAGTAGGTGCAATAAACCTTAGTTTCTTTTTCTATTAAAACCGCTCACTACTTTTATATAATTGTTCTTTTATAAAAAGGAGTATACCTTCCGATAATTTATAGAAAACAATTTTACTCAAAAGCATCGCGACTTGCTTGGCAAGTAGCTCATCGTCTTAGCATAATTTTAAAGGATATTGTCAATTGTTTGTGGTTATCTTTCGCGAAAAGATCGATAGCTATTTTTCGTCAGTGTTTCAATTGTTTGTGGAACATTGGTTCTTAACAATTACTCATAAAAAAGCGTTTGAAGTTATACTTCTTCGGTTTGATTAAAAGCTAATTTTTGATATACGAGTACATGCAAATGATTTATTGAAATACAATATCTGAAGAGTTTACCTATAATATGATATTTACAAAAAAAAAATAACCTCAAATATTATAAAACACTTCCAAAATTTGATTTTAGATTTTTCTTTCATATTCGATCCATTATCAAAAATACGATATCATCAATTCTACTGGATGATGCTTAACAATCAAAGATTATATTATATAGTCTTCTAGTATATTATATATTATAGTTTCCTGATGGCAGAAAGAGCATTGATTTCGTCTATCTGTTATTTCAGGCTGAGCCTCTTATAGCTACTATCGAATTTCATTAGCGCGGCTAACTTCATACTGTCAAATTAACAGTAGCGTTGCCTGCTAAAATTTTACCCTCAACGCGCCAAAAGAAGTATATCTTCAAAAACCCAGCGCCGTCAAATCGCACCAACGATTTTAGAATTGGTTCTCACAGGATAGTAGTCAAGACTTTGGGTGCGAGATGACGTTTAGAGTTGGGTAACTCAGATCTGAACCGGTTTAAAGAGCCGACTCCGACAGAAGATCCGTGAGAGCCGACTCACTTTTTTTTGATCCGACGGATCAACGGATCCGCATAACTCAGTGAAACACTTAACACACAGCACATTTTACACTTACGTATCAGTTCTCGCTTTGATGCATCTGTCCAGCTCAAATGACTCATGCATCACATGTTTGGCTATGCATTCTTGATTCTATACAGGTCATGATATGATTGACTGAACTAGGTAATTCAGTGGCAGACTGCAGTAACATATTCAGAACTCGGCTCTTTTTGAACCGGTTCAGTGAGCCGGCTCACATACGGGATCCAGATGCAAAGATGCAGATCACTAAAAAGATCCGTTTTTTCCATCTCTAATGACTTTTGTTGCGAGGTACAGGGGTATTCCCATAAACGTACGCGCCGAATGTATTCGTGCAATCGTGCATCTTCGGGGTTCCTCAGTCTGTGATCGCTAGACTCTTGTGTATTGATAACTATATTTACTTATTTTAAAAGTAACAAACAAGTACTTCGTAATTTGGCGCGTGCAATTTATTAGCTGATGCAATTCCTTGTAAACAAAGCTGTTAGGCAAATTCCTAATGTAGACTTCAATAGTCGCTCATTAGCCAACAAGCTTCAGCAAGCTTATCAGACTCCATTCATCGCAGAGTGAAAAACGTTTCCACATTCAGGACCGCACTATCTTCACAATATTCAGTGTTGTTACTTTTTTAAGTTCGCAAAGAAATTAATCGTATACATTCGGATCAGCGTTTCCAGACGTCCCGATTTTTAAATCAAAATTAAATGTTCCGCGCGGGACAGGCTCAGTCCCGCTTTTCGAGGGTAACTCGACCGTGCGTAAATAATTAATCTCTTATTGTAAGTTGCAATTTGTAACACTCACTCCTCAGACTATTGTTTGAAACGCCATATTTTTCTAATGAATTAAAGTTTTTTGATTTTAATTTCTGTTTTTTTTTATTTTTTTTATTCAGAAGACGAATATGACTCAACTATTTAACGATAGGGTAAATCTGATTTAAAATATCATATTTTTATTAAAATACATTTTCTATGGCTATTTTTGCTATCTATTGTCACGTAAACGTAATTTGAACTCAAATAAAAAGATAAATATTTAAAAACTTCTGATTATATACGTTTTTTTACTATGTCCCGCTTTCGACGAAAGAATCCCGCTTTTTTCACTCTAAAGTTCCAAAATCCCGACTTGCCAAAAAAAAAATCTGGCAACACTGATTCGGATACTTGTAATTTGATTCGAGGAACTTGGAGGCTGATTCTTAATTGATCGAGTAGGGGTTTTCATTTACGTAAAATAAATAAAGACAATTAATATGTCCTTTCCAAATGTTTTATAAGAAATAAATTTTATATACCCTTACACAGACTAATTTTTTTATCTGAGGTAAGGCTAGATATGAACCTGGTACATGTGTAGCGTTACCTACTGGTAATTGTAAAGTATAATCCATAATTTGTACGCAACAGTGTAAAATAACTGTCCTAAAATTTTAAATGTAATTATACACTGACCATTTCGCGTACTAATTATTATATAATCTAATTAATATTGATTCACAGAAACTTTTTTTTTATATACTCCTATACTAATATAACCAGGGCATAGAATATGTTGAAAAATGTACAAATCGTATAAACAAAAAAAATTCTTGTGTAAGTCATCCATCATTATTAAAAAAAGGTCCAAGTCGCATTCATCTAGTTTAATTTAATTTAAAAGTCCTAAAGTTATTGTAAACGTAAAAAAATATGAAGGTAAAATAGTATCTAGATTGTAATGCATTATTTTTGGTACGAGATGTTAGGTTAAAACGGGCGATTTACTACATTTTTTGCACGTACCTTCTAAAAAATGACCGATTTTCACTTCGTAATAAGTATATATATATTCATATATTTCACAGTTCATGCCCAGTCATGTTGAAAATATATTTAGATTGTTTACGAAGACAACGCCTACTTTGCTATTTCAGTTGCTATTATGGATTTAAATGGAAACTGACGCAGAAATTGCTAAAGGATTGGTAAAATAGCATTTCTTTTGTTTCATTTTACGCATTAGTGTGAAATGGGTCATTTTACTATAGCTATACAGGCATGAAAAACAGTTATTTTATAGGATCGTGCAATAACCTATTTCTGAAATTATTTTAGAGGAAATGTTTTTTGCGCTACCTCTATATTTTTGCTCTATTATCAACCAAGGTTATTAAATCAGATGTGACCTCATTCCGTTGAATATTAGTGGGGGAATGATGTCATCCAGTGAACTGTCAATTAATATTGCGTGGTTGATAA
The DNA here is from genome assembly GCA_034508555.1 of Venustoraphidia nigricollis. Classification (NCBI taxonomy): domain Eukaryota; kingdom Metazoa; phylum Arthropoda; class Insecta; order Raphidioptera; family Raphidiidae; genus Venustoraphidia; species Venustoraphidia nigricollis. The sequence continues at coordinate 2,258,613 of JAVRKA010000052.1, read as the reverse complement.
AAATATGAACGGTCTTCCAGCTGACGTCATTCATGAACGAATTCACCTCTATATCTATAATAACCTTTACTGTCTATATTCTACTTTTCTTGATCAGCGGTCAAAATTGCTTGATGTAACTGAATTGTTTAAGTACACATATTTTGAGAATTCCGGGAACGTATTGTTTTTTTTTTGTCAAATATTCTATATAAGCGATTTTGCCTTGCGTAATAGCGTGTTAGAAACTGTTAAAATGTACGCGCTGCATACGAAAACACTAAGAGAACATCAAGTTAAACGTAGGCTGGGCTGAACTGGCATCAGAAGTTCTTGAATGGTGATTTAAACTTTAAAGTGTCGTCATTCAACTGTAGGACTTAGTTACTACAAAGAGAGCGTTGACTTTAATATTTGCTTTATCCTCCCATATTGCCAACACCTACATGCAGAAATCCAATAGGTATGTGTGTAATGTGTGTGTACACGATTTCTTAATACCAACATGATAACATCGGTACCTGAAAAATGATTATATACTCATGTTAGACATACGCTGGGTTGCAGAAAGGATTGTCAAATAATTTGATTTGACAGTGACCTTAGATTTTGAACACACATATTTCTCCATAAGAAAAGCATTGTAGAATTGTAATTCGATTCTGTTCCAAAAATAATTAAGGGAGTATTCTTATGTGACCACTTCGAAAAATCGATTTTATTTTTTTTTTTTCATATTTCAATAGTAAAATATATCGAAAATATGCTGTGAAAAATAGAGATCGAAATTCCTAGTTTTATATAAATTACAACTCATAGTCGCCGACGCGCCGTATAAGCTACTTGTTGGCTCTTGAAACTTTAAACGCATTTATCTGGAAACATTATTTTCTAAAACTGTCATGGTCTTAAAAAAAAAAGTATTCAACCGATTGCTTTGAAATTTATATATGTTCTTCTACTCATTAATGGTTATCGTCCGTATCAAAATTGCTTATTTTCGAAAATATTTTCTTATGTTTTTTAATCGATTTTTAACAAAAAATACAAACATTTTTTCTACAGTCCGCCATTTTTTTTTTAATGAAACGGACGATAGCGACATCCCTACTGAACAATGATCAATTCGATTTTTTAATTTCAGACAACATGAACAGCCGCTATTACCATGACCAGTGACCTGCTTTTTTTTTAGTGCCTAATTTATTTAAAAAAAATATATATATAAAAAATGTAAAATAAGAGAAAAAATTTTTTTTATACAGTTAAAGATACAAACAAAAACATATAAAAAAATTAAAATGATTAAATGTTATTGTCGTCTAAAAAAAATTCCCTAAAAAGAGGTAAAATTTATGCGTTCACATGAGAATACCCCCTTAATCGATTGAAATGATACTTTTTCTAAACTGTGTATACGTGTATTTAACATAATTTTTACTTCGAAACAATATTTTTGTACGCATTTTAATCAAAATTTAAATTGAAAAACGAACTTTTTCTGTGTACATCAAGCATTTGTTTTTGTGTGTACTTTGTATTCATAGATGATACGTATCATTTTTTCTGATAACGTCAAAATAGTTATTTCATAAAACAACAAAGTAGGTTATACTAGCGACATCGGACGGAACTTCTTAAAAGCTATAGTGTTGTTAACAACTTTTGACTGTTAAATAACCTCAATATATATATATTTTTTTAATTATGGATTCAACAGTATTTTATTTTATCAATATATATATCTTTAATGAAAATGTGACTATCAATTATCGCGATCACGCCAAAGAAATATAACTTCTGCACACGCATCATTTTTTTTTTCAAACGACGAAGTTAGTATGAACGAAAATACACATCAGGAATATTAAGACACAGAGAATCACTTTTCTTTATCTTTTGAGGGTAGGACAATTAGAATTGAGCCCTAGCTGTAAGATAAAATCAAAACTATAAATTGAAAATTTTAAAAGTATTTGGCTCAGATAACATTAACGATCACCTTAATTCTAAAAAAAAAATAAACGAAGTGAAAACGATAGCTAAAGGAATAAAAAGAGCGGACCTGAATATTATACAACAGATTTACAGTTTATTATCAAGAAAATAGACAAAATAACAGTCTTTATTATGACTTTGGCTGTAGGTGGTCTCCGTAAAGATTTGGAAATTTGCAACGGTATTGCTATTTATGCGCAATTTATTACATAAAATCATACTTTTCAGGTAATCTGGAGTCACTTTCCATGGGTGTTATGTTGCATACGTTAAATCTGTGGCCAGAAGACAATAGCCCTTATGTCGATATTTCTTTTATTTTTCACTATCTTTAATTAAACATTTTTAAGTTTATTTTGAGTAAAATTGTGCAAAAATCTATCATCCCTATAAATAAATACTAAACCTTACCTGTATTTAAAAACGACTTATTAATTATTGTTTAATGCGTGGGTGACATGGAGCTTATTTTTCCCAGCCATATACAGAGACAACATCATTCAACATACGCCTCGAGGTACCTTCCCCCTACATGAGCATAGCGTTGTTTTCTACGTTACAAATAGATAATAAAACATTTTTTTGAAAAGTTTTCGGAATCTTTTTCTTCAAAAGTGCGTATTTTTCAATGAAAATTTTGAACATAGATTACAGAGAAAGAAAGATTCAGCTGTCCTTGGTTTAATCACGCCTATTCGTTTTATAGGTAGATAACTGCTATGTACATCTCTTTCCGTAGACACACCTCTGTTCATCTAACGCAAAAGCCTATAAGCGTAATTTTGATGTCATCATATGGCGCCTAAGCTCAGCCGTTTGAAATGAATACATTTTTTAAATTCTTGTTTTTAATTATGAGGTAGAATTAGAGTTGGGTAACTCAGATCTGAACCGGTTCAAAGAGCCGACTCTGACAGAAGATCCATGAGAGCCGACTCACTTTTTTTGAGCCGACGGATCAACGGATCCGCATAACTCAGTGAAACACTTAACACACAGAAGCACATTTTACACTTACTTATCAGTTCTTGCTTTGATGCATCTGTCAGCTCAAATGACTCATGCATCACATGTTTGGCTATGCATTCTTGATTCTATACAAGTCGTGATATGATTGGCTGAACTAGGTAACTCAGTGGCAGACTGCAGTAACATATTCAGAACTCGGCTCTTTTTGAACCGGTTCAGTAAGCCGGCTCACATACGGGATCCAGATGCAAAGATACAGATCACTAAAAAGACCCGTTTTTCCCATCTCTAGGTAGAATATAAGAACGAAATGTTTGATGCAATACCTACATTATTTGTTTATGTAGATATAAATGTCCACACCCACTGAATCGGATCGGCTCAGCACGGCAGGATATACGCACACTAGATGTTGCCAAGTCGCTCAGAGCCGATTAGTGCCGAGCCAATCTGATCTAATTCAGACCTTAAGGAATAATGTGCACTGTTAAAATTATCAAATTTTGATGGCATAATCGATTTTGTCTATTTAACGTAGATTTTACGTACATATTACACGAATATAACACATTAAGCATGTAGGCAGTAGACTGTATGTCACGTGGCATCTGCTGGCTATGACCAAAACCGTCTAACGGTGGGCGGTTCCTAATTGAAGTATATTTAACGCTTTATTGATAAATAGTCGAGTCGTATGTGTACATACATCAGGTAATAGGCGTTGGCAGGTCAACTGGTTTGACACTTGTCATCCTTAATTACACATGTTTCTCTGTATACCTTGGTTGTGGAACTAGGGATGTCGGGAGTGCCAGAAAGTATCGATATATCTCGTATCGATATTTTTTTCAAGTATCGATATCGGTACCGATATATTTTTTGTAAAATATCGATATATCGGTACGATTTGAAAGAGAACATTGGCACTCGAAGAAATTTAGTAGATATATTAGCTAGCTTAATATAATTTCAAATAGCAGTTAACGGACATTATTTCTAATAAATCAAGTAATAAATAATTATCTGAAATCAAAAACTACGATAAACAATTTTTTTTATTTATTAATCAAACGTCTAATACATTTAGGAGCAGATAATTTTAGAGATTAATCGAACAATTACTTAATAAAGCCAGAGATGGCGAACCTATGGCATGCGTACCAGAGGTGACATTCGGCAGAAAATTGTTGGTACAGCATGAATTGAGGTGTAAATTGAAATAATTAAAAATATTCTAGATGCTGTAGAAATGAAATGAAATATTGTATGAATAGCTATTTTGACTGCTTATTATTCCAAAAATATCGAAAAATCCGGTGAAAAAGGAACGTGTTTTACATGTGATTTATTCACTGTTGTTGTTTTTGGAACGCACTTAAAAGTATGTTCCAAAAACATGTAAACATACATGTTTCTTTTTCAGTGGAGTTCTCGATATTTTCGGAATAATTAAACGGCCATAGTCAGTCGCGGTAGTTCATACAAGTGTTGCCATTGGAAAAAAATATCGATTTTCGATACTCTGAATTTTATATCGATATATCGAAATATTCAATATCGGCCAAAAATATCGATATATCAAATAAAAAATATCGATATTTCGATATTTTTTCGACATCCCTACGTGGAACCAAATTCTATATTATCACTCTTTACAATTTTAAAGCAGATATTTTTTTGGAGAGCGTGCAAAATAGTATATCCACTTACACCCGAGATTATACAATCGTGAGTTTTGACTTTGAAAAATTCTACACCGTACCCGAAACTATTTTTGTGAACGCAACCGACGTCGATCTATCGTGAGTTTATCTGAGAGTGCACCAAAATATACTTTATTAACATAGAAACAAGTGTCTAAAACAAAGTTTTGGACACTAAGGAAACCACGTAATCACATTTTAACAGTATTTACAAGAATTTCATTTTTAGGGTGCTAAGTGATGATTCAAAACTAATTTTATTACTGTTTTTAATAGTTGTGATAAAGTATTAAGCTTCACAAAATTTGGCTTGCTGCTTAGAAATTAAATTAAAAAAACAACAACGTGATATTCGTCAATATGTCTTTACAGCACATCACGAGATTTTTTATTACCAGAAGGCAAATAATTTTTTTTCTGTACAAACTTATATTAAAATGAATACTGACAAATTAGGCTTGCTCAATAATTGTTTTCATATATATATTTTTTCTGTACAAAACTTTGTGTAAAACTTATGCTAATTTTCTTGTTTTTATCTGATTTTAAATCGTTTATTTAGATCAAAAAAACTGTAAAAACTTGGCTTTAAGTCTTATGGGTAGAATGATACATGTTTATAGTTTATTTTGAAGCATTAACACCAAAGATTGAATTTTCTAAACTCATTTACAATAAACTACTGACAGAGCAACTAGGATAGAAATTACACTTTTTCTTTTTGAACTGTTTTTATATATTATTGTTTTCTATGGGCTAGGTGGAAGATCAACGCAATTTGAACCGTGCCTTTTGTACCTTTTATGTACAACTAGCGGCCCAGTCCGGCTTCGCCCGGGTGTAAATGTAATATATAGGATATAAAAGATGAGAATCATTATCATTAAATTCTCAACGTGTATTGAATTTGCGCGAATTCAATCGCTTTTATTTGTGAATGTTCGAAAATCGAAGAAAAATCTTATTTTCCAGATGAAATTTAAAAAAATCTGTTGATCCGATCGCTACCAAACGTCAGAAGATTATCCGCTGGGCTAATCTAAAGATTGTCTGAAAATTTCATCAAAAATGGTCTACCCGTTTGGAGTCCATAGATTACATATACATCGTCTTTTATCTATATAGATTATTAAAATGTAAAAAGTGGTTATTGTGACATAACAATAATAGTTGGACATATAGTATCGCGAAGTTTTTTGTAGTTATTGATATGTTCTTTAATATTGTAGAACATACTTTTGTTCTGTCATCAATAGTTTCCGCAGCGCATGCGACGAAAGATGTTTTATGGCATTTTTTTTACACCTTGGGTTACGTTACTAAAGTTTTAGTAAAGATCCCTAATATTTTCTAGCAATAAATATAGCCTATGTTACTCAGGGTGAATGTAGCTTTCTAATGGTGAAATAATTTTTTAAATCGGCACAGTAGTTTTTGAGTTTATTCATTACAAGCATACATACACACAAAAATACAAATCTTTCCTCTTTATAATATTAGAGTAGATAAACATTTATTAGTGTATTTGCCATATGGCAACATACACTATTGGCGTCGGTCGGATGGCGGGACCTAGGGGTCGGACCAAAATTTCTCGACGTTTCATAACCTCCTAAACACTTTGGCACCATTTTTAAAAATGTTTATATATATATGTATATATATATATATATATATATATACGTATATATATATATATATATATATATATATATGTGTGTGTGTACGCGCGATAACTTTCGAAAGATTTAATTGATTTCAACGAAATTTGGGCCACGTATTGAAATCCATCACCGCAAGAAGCCTATTTAAAATGGGCCTAATCGGGCTATTTTAAGGGTAGTTTTTAGGGGATGAAAACTGTTTTTGGGCCCAAAAATACCGAAAAAATTCTCCGAATCGTTTCAAAATTGAAATTTAACCCTTTGGTAGTGATTAAAAAGTGTCCCCACAATTTTAATAAAATCGGCCCGACAGGACCGGATTTACAAATTTTATGAAAACACTAGTTTGCAGATAGTGACTTATTTATTGAAGGGTGTATTTAATTCGGTGTAGACGTTAGATTGATAATAATATTACAATTAAGAAAAAAATGTTATTTTGAGGGGTGTATTAAGGGGTTAAATTTTTTATTTTGCCCAAAAACAAACTTAATTTCACATAATAAAAGTATAAAACCACACGGCCCTATAAAAGCAAATACACTATACTGTCGGCAGGGTTTTGGCACTGCGACACGGGTTTTTATTATTATTATTAATAAGATTTTCCATCGAAATTAGAGATTTCCAAAACGGGATCAGTAATTGAATTTTACAGACTCACACACAAACATCCAACTACTGGTAAGATAGAGTTATGAGGGTGGAAAAGGGGGCATATTGAACAGCTGGTAAACACTTTAAAATGAACAAACCTTATGTCATTATTATGATTTGTTTACGTCGTGTGAACAATGAAATGAAAACCGATCGTCCGTCCAAATTCTACAGGTCGCTAACCTTTGTATATAATGCAATATTTACAAGTATTCCGTGTTTGTTATGTGACAAAATGAATATAAAAACTGGTCGCAGTGCAAAACCCTGTCGACAAAATACTGTATTTGATGCCAATTCATACTTTTCGGCATTTAGCTGTGTTATTATTGTACTTATTAGTGTATTTGCCATAAGGCAACATACACTATTGGCGTTGGTCGGATGGCGGGACCTAGGGGTCGGACCAAAATTTCTCGACGTTTCATAACCTCCTAAACACTTTGGCACCATTTTTGAAAATGTTTATATATATATGTATATATATATATATTTATATACGTATATATATATATATATATATATATATATATATATATGTGTGTGCGGGCAATAACTTTCGAAAGAGTTAATTGATTTCAACGAAATTTGGGCCACGTGTTGAAACCCATCACCGCAAGAAGCCTATTTAAAATGGGCCTAATCGGGCTATTTTAAGGGTAGTTTTTAGGGGTTGAAAACTGTTTTTGGGCCCCAAAATACCGAAAAAATTCTCCAAATCGTTTCAAAATTGAAATTTAACCCTTTGGTAGTGATTAAAAAGTGTCCCCACAATTTTATTAAAGTCGGCTCGACAGGACCGGATTTACAAATTTTATGAAAACACTAGTTTGCAGATAGTGACTTATTTATTGAAGGGTGTATTTAATTCGGTGTAGACGTTAGATTGATAATAATATTACAATTAAGAAAAAATGTTATTTTAAGGGGTGTATTAAGGGGTTAAATTTTTTATTTTGCCCAAAAACAAACTTAATTTCACATAATAAAAGTATAAAACCACACGGCCCTATACAAGCAAATACACTATATTGTCGGCAGGGTTTTGGCACTGCGACCCGGGTTTTTATTTTTATTTTCTGACAAAATAAAAAAAAATCTTTGAATACATCTCTTAAGGTAGTTGTCGTGGTTAAGGCACACCGTCGGAAAATTCTTATTTTTTGTATACCTACTTATTAAGGACATGATAATACAATTACCCTGAAAATTTGAAGTGAATCAACCGTATATAATCCGAGATAAATTCAATTAAAAATTGGTTAATTAACATTGATTGTATACGATCTCTGTAGTTCTGAACCCGTTTCTTATTTATAAAAAAAGAACTAACTGTCAGAAACTTTCCAAAAACTGACAGTCTTTCAATGCATTTGTTATGAGTTTAAAAAAAAATAAAAAAAATGTTTTGACCGTCTAATTATTTATAAATAACGTTTTAAAGTTCAACAATTTATAGAAAAGTATACATGCATATGAATACTGTATGGGTTACGTTTCCACGGGTACAGTCTTGCGTACAAATTATGGATCACTTAGCTACAAGCTAGTATACTTTTGTGGCGCGTATAATCTATAACTTATTGACAATATTGTACCACGACAACTACCTTAAGAGTTTGAACACTCGGAAAAAAAATTTGATTAATCCAACATCTGACTGAATTATATAAACTGTTCTGTAACTAATTTTAGGCTCCCCATTATCTCCGAAACTACTGAGCCTAAAATTAAAATAGATAAATATAGATGAAAAATGACCCCTAACCCCCAGGAATGGTCAATTTTCATCTATTTTTTTTAATAACTTTAAAACTATTTATTTTGAAATTATGAAAAAAAAAATATTTGAGACCCTTGCTACAAGCCCTTCCGTTTGATGTGTCACACGGTACAGTTTGCAAAACTTTTTTTTTTGATTTGCTAGTTTGCACCCCAAAAAGGACCTCCATGTTTAAAATTCATTTATTTACGTTACACGTCCGTCTTTGGATCACCGACTTACATATGTGTACCAAATTTCAACTCAATCGGTCCAGCAGCTTCGGAGCAAATTGGCTGTGACAAATGGACGGACTGACATGCGAGTGATCCTGTAAGGGTTTCGTTTTTTTCCTTTTGAGGTATGGAACCCTACAAATAATGCGAAACGTCGATATTGTTTGGTTCCGTCATAAGACCGACGCCAATAGTGTATGTGTGTACGATGTTATAAGCAAAAACATTAAAAAAGGTCAAGTTTTCTATGCACGTTTGTAATTCCAACGGTTTTTGTGAAAACTGAAACCGCACGCTTGGATTGTCTTGACGTTTGTGTTGTATTATATCGCGTTGCTTCGTTGCAGCTAACTTCAAACAGACAGATGATTCGTTTCCTTTTAACACTGAATTCAAAGTGTTTTCCCAACACTTTGTAAAAAGGCGTGATTTACTAACGTCGACGCGGCTCTTTGTCAATTTATTTTTTTTCTTTTAAGGATTAACTTTTCGCCATTAAAGTCGGGCTGTTATTTATTATTTTGAAAGGTCTTGCTTGTTTACAAAGCCATTCTTTCTCTTAACTTTCAATTAAATATTTTTTTGTACACCCTGCTGCTTTTCATGCCTGTATAGCGGTTAAAATAATCCGTAAATAAAACAAGCAATCCAACGGTAATTTTCAAAAGTGACCGGTCAGTTACCGTTTTATTTTATAAGATCAACAAAGATAGTAAACCGCCACAAACAGGCATTGACTGCTAGATAATAATATTTTTTCCTTTTGTAAACTCACTCTGAGGACATAATATTATGACATATTAATACATAAATTATTTTTTAACCGACTTCAAAAATTTTTTTTTTATGTATCTATGTTCCCCGATTACTCGAAGACGCCTGAACCGATTTGGAAAATTCTTTTTTTGTTTGAAAGGGTATACATCCCAAGTGGTCCCATATAGTTTTTAATAAAATCGGTTCATCCGTTTTTAAATGACGTCAAAAAAACATATTTTTTAATGTTTGCTACCAACATTTGTAAAGCGATTATGATGATTCTTTTCTTATTTAATAGGGTGATCCCACATAAATTTTACTTAAATCGGTTCAGTAGTTTTTAAAAATGTGCGAAATCAAATCCACCACTAAAAAGTAAAAAATAAAAAAACGTTTTAAAAAAAATATTAACCTCCTTCAAAAAAGTCACTAAAAAGATGAAAATAATAATGAAATTTTGAGGTCGGTTCCAATTTAATAAAAGTAGATGCCTATTAATTTTAAGTTTCAGTAATAAAATTGGCACCGACCTCAAAATTTCATTATTATTTTCGTCTTTTTAGTGAGTTTTTTGAAGGAGGTTAATTTTTTTTTATTATAAACATTAAATACCAATACTTTATAACAGGCTTGAACAAATACTAGTAAAAAAATGTGAAAATGAAAAGAAAAAAAGTTCTGTAATTATCACTCTGTCGAATAAAAACAAATTCTTCAACTGCAGTTAATTTTAAATTAAGAATAAAACGTATATCTGAAAGAATTGAGGTAGAAAAGAATGATTATTACATTTAAACCAAGAGTAAAATTTAATTAGGTTCAGTGAATATGAGACCTAATTATCCTGTTGATAAGCAATAATCCTTGTTTTTTTTTTTAATTTAACTGAAAGTCGTTGCGTTTGAAAATAATGTATAAATTAGTTTATTTGTGAAGAACTTGGAAGTGAATTTAATTAAAATAAATTAGAATTGGACACCAAAAAACTGCTATTATCTACAAGCGAGCGAAGCATTTTGATGACGTAGTGAATAGAGAGTACGTAATATGTAAGAGTTGGTATTTATGCCTGTGAGCTAAGTGAACCGGGCAATGGACGACGTCTCAACGATGAGACTCATTTGGCGCTTAGATCGCACACGGAAGGAACACAGATTCGGTCTTTCTTCAGTTAACTCGGCTCGCTGCACTCATTGTTGCAGTTTAATCATCATTAGTCTGTCGCAACGGCCTTCTTCTCTCTTACTCCCGATATTTATATGTATTCGTTTCACCCCTACACACACAGAGATAAAATCTATTAGTGTCATAAATTATAAGAATATCAGAAGAGAAACTAAGCATATTTAAGCAATTTTCACTGAGCAGAACTATAGCTCGGGAGCTACATAGAGCTACAATAACAAACGTGACGATGGGTCGAGGATAATTTAAAAATTGCCATATTAAAGCATAATACATTTTTATAGAAAGTTCAGCTTCTTATAGAGCACCTAAAGAAGTAATAAATTATTACGAAACGTCGTGTTAAACAAAATAAATATTGACTAATTTATCTGCTCCATAAAATATCCTTTGAATTATTTGTTTTAATAATATATTTTATTTAAATACATAATTTTTGAAAATAGTTTAAATCAATTATTTTCATATTAACAGTTAAGTATCACACACACGAAATCATTCTTATTGAATTGAAAAATAAATATTCTCTTTGGGCAAGATATTTTGGCTATTCAAACGCGCCTGACGTCATAGTATATTTCAAACATTTTGTTTAAACAAATTTGTATTGATTCTGGTAAAAGAATACCTAGCGACCACATATATATATACATATATATATATATACATATATATATATACATATATATATATACATATATATATATACATATACTTTGATGTCACACTGCGTTTCGATATTTTATGTTTCGTGTGTATTTATTGTATTGTTGTTTAATTGATATTTATTATTTATCAAACATTTAAAAAGAAAAAAAAAAACCGGGTCGCAGTGCCAAAACCCTGCCGACAATATAGTGTATTTGCTAATACAGGTATTGTGGCTTTATTAAATGAAATTAAGTTTGTTTTTGGACAAAATAAAAAAAAATTGAACCCCTTAATACACCCCTTACAATAATAATGTTATTAGTTGAAATATTGTTATCAATCCAACATCTGCACCAAATTAAATACGACCTTCAGTAAGTAAATTCGTATACGCAAACTAGTGTCGGGCCGATTTGCTTATAATTTTAGGAGCACTTTTTAATTGCTACTAAAGGGTTAAATTTCAATTTTGAAACGATTCTGAGAATTTTTTCGGTATTTTTGGGCCCAAAAACTTTTTTCAACCCCTAAAAACTACCCCTAAAATGACCCGATTGGGCCCATTTTAAATAGGCTTCGTGCGGTGATGGATTCCAACATGTATGCCAAATTTCGTTAAAATTAATTAACTCCTTCGAAAGTTATTGCCCGCACATATAAATATATATATATATATATATATATATATATATATATATATATATATATATACGTATATAAATATATATATATATATATATATATACGTATATAAATATATATATATATATATATATACATATATATATAAACATTTTTAAAAATAGTGCCAAAGTGTTTAGGAGGTTATGAAACGTCGAGAAATTTTGGTCCGACCCCTAGGTCCCGCCATCCGACCGACGCCAATAGTGTATGTTGCCATATGGAAAATACACTAAAAACTATTTGGAGTTCAATCAATTGCAATAAAGATCACAAAAAATAATATTTGGACTAAATATGTTACATGCATATACCCTATTGGACCATTCCAACTTCATTACTATTGACATTTGAAAAATTGATTGTTCATGATTTTGTCCGCAAAATACAAATTTCATATTAATCGCAATTCACGAACAAAACATGGAAGCGTTGCACCCTATTCAAAATTTTTTTAAATTATAATTGGAGTTTAAATTATGAACAAAACATACCTGAACATTTTAAGAAAATGCCTGAAAAATGTCGAAAGTCTGATTTTTATATAAAATTTAACATTTACTGTATATTAGCTCTAAAATTCAAAAAAAAATGTCATTTGTACAGCATTACGTAAATACCGGATGGTTGACAGTTTATCAGAGTAAACGGAAGACATTTGTTATGGAATGTTTTACAAAACAACAACAACGTATTTTAAGTTTCAAAACGTCATTTATCAATGTTAAGGAGGGTGTTTCCAGGTGAATTAATTTCAAAAAACGGTGATATTGATGGGCTGCCAAAGTCTCCGGATCTGCCAATTCCTAAGGCTATCTAAAGAGACGTGTCGAACAGCTACAGCAAAATATCCGAGACGCTATAAGTGAAAAATCGCCGGAAATGTTTGAAAATGCAATGAAAAGTTACAGTGTAAAGTAATTTGGCCAGCCTGTATATTGAAAATAGTGATCTTTCTCAGTTTTTTGTTTTAGAAATGTCTTGAAAAGCTGTACAAATAATTTTAAACATATTGTGTTGATTTATACAGAAAAATTCTTTATCGAATCTGATAAATATTTAGTATAGGCAAGTGTAGAGGGACTCTCAAATTTATAAAACTAAATTTCAAATTTTGCACTATAAGTTCTTTGCAGAGATAACTGTGTCTCATAACTGATATAGTACTCGTATATTACACATTAAGGGCAGAAAGTTGAAATTCCTGCACTGCGCGTAACATGATGTCCGAGGCGAAGTCGTTACAGACGGCATACGAGTAATTCCAGCAGTGCATAAATGTTAGGCTTTCTGTCTTAAAATTAAAGCAGAAAGAGCGTACTTTCGACATGGTATGAAGAAAATATAATTGAAATCTAGTTTCAAAACGTTTTGAACATGTAGCCAAATAAAATGAGTCAAGTCACTTCTATTTTGCTAAGTTGAGTCCGGACCTATTTAAAACGAAAGAACGTCTCTAGTAATTGAAGTTGTTCACATTTAACAAGTTAGAATGTTCTTTTCATCCCCGTTTAAATATTTGATGTTAAATACACATTTCAAAGTGGCAAACTCCAGTTAATTCATCTCTGAAAATGCATATGAAGTTATGTGATATCTCATGGTAACTGATAATAATTTGCACACGCTACATAGTAAGAAAATGTAATTATTAGTTCTGTACGTTTTCATTATCACTTCATCGTAATAACCTCCATCTTCATATTATTTCTTTGCCAAACATGAGTTTCAGCTATGCAATCATCCTCACAATATTCAAAGTCTGTTATTGATATTCTCTCGCGAGTATAGTATACGTTGCACCGTCGTTCAAGAAATTGATACACGAATAGTATATTAGACCACAAGGGCAGAAATTTGAAATTCCTGCACAGTTCAGGGCTTTCTATCTTCGGTCCGTGTATTGTATATTATTAGTGTATTTGCCATATGGCAACATACACTATTGGCGTCGGTCGGATGGCGGGACCTAGGGGTCGGACCAAAATTTCTCGACGTTTCATAACCTCCTAAACACTTTGCCACCATTTTTAAAAATGTTTATATATATATGTATATATATATATATATATATATTATATATATATATATATATATATATATATATATATATATATATATATATAGGTATATATGTGTGCGGGCTATAACTTTCGAAGAAGTTAATTTATTTTAACGAAATTTGGCACACATGTTGGAATGCATCACCGCACGAAGCCTATTTCAAATGGGCCCAATCGGGCCATTTTAAGGGTAGTTTTTAGGGGTTGAAAAATGTTTTTGGGGCCCAAAATACCGAAAAAATTCTCCGAATCGTTTCAAAATTGAAATTTAATCCTCCGGTAGTAATTAAAAAGTGTCCCTAAAATTTTAATAAAATCGGCCCGACAGGACCGGACTTACAAATTTTATGAAAACACTAGTTTGCAGATAGTGAATTATTTACTGAAAGTTGCATATAATTTGGTATAAAGGTTCGATTGATAATAATATTGCAATTAAGAAAAAAAAATTATTTTAAGGGGTGTATAAAGGAGTCAAATTTTTTATTTTGCCTAAAAATCAACTTAAGTTCGCATAATAAAGCCACTCTGCCTGTATAAGCAAATACACTATATTGTCGGCAGGGTTTTGGCACTGCGACCCGGGTTTTTTTTTTTTCTTTATACTCGGTCGAAAGTACGTAGTTTCATCATTATATAAAAAGACGTAACTTTCAACTGAGCAATTTTGGGGTTATACGGAATAACAGCTACTACTGACTGTCGGCAGTCTCACGTATCAGTGTACACGAAAAGACTCTTTCGGCCCGCTGTTACAGATGGCATGCGAGTAATTCCAGAAGGGTATAAATGGTAAGGTTTCTGTCTTAAAATCGAAGCCGAAAGTACGTATTTTCAATCGGGCATAAAGAAAAATATGTTGTTATCCAATGTTACTTCCGACATTGTAAAGTATCACTAATCGTCATATTAGAGTGATTGATCCCTCAGATCGTAAAATCGCTCTCGGGAAATTTCGATCTATGGTCACAAAATTCATTTTATTATTGTTTTTATTATCTGTGATAAAGCATTAAGCTCCATAAAATTTGGCTTGCTGCTTAAAAATTTAAAAAAAAATATATTTTTGCCCTAAAAATTGAATGCGCGTCAAGATGCATGGACCAACTTACATTTTTTTAACTTTTTCAACGCCAATCGTTTGTTCTACGTTTGTACCTGATGCCTGCAAAATTTCAGCGTTTGTACCGAAAAAATTAAAAAGTTATTAGCAATAATAGGTGGCCAGCCAACTTGACGTCAAGTTGTATGGACCACGTCCTAATAACCACTTTTTTTCAACTTTTTCAACGCCAATCGTTTGTTCTGCGTTTGTACCTGACGCCTACAAAATTTCAGCGTTTGTACCGAAAAAATAAAAAAGTTATTAGCAAAAGCCACTAATAAATGTACACTACTGGCCAAACGTAAAGCGACTAGTTGAAAATTCAAATTGTACGGACAAATTACTTTTGGCCAGTAGTGTACATTTATTAGTGACTTGCTAATAACTTTTTTATTTTTTCGGTACAAACGCTGAAATTTTGTAGGCGTCAGGTACAAACGTAGAACAAACGATTGGCTTTGAAAAAGTTGAAAAAAAGTGGTTATTAGGACGTGGTCCATACAACTTGACGTCAAGTTGGCTGGCCACCTAGTATTGCTAATAGCTTTTTTATTTTTTCGGTACAAACGCTGAAATTTTGCAGGCATCAGGTACAAACGTAGAACAAACGATTGGCGTTGAAAAAGTTAAAAACATGTAAGTTGGTCCATGCAACTTGACGCGCATAAAAATTGAATCATAAAACGTAATATTCGTTAATATTTCGTCACGAGATTTCAAAAAAGGCCAATTAACACTTTGAAGTTTTTTTTTACAAAGTTATGTTAAAAATACTGTCAAATTATAGTTTAAACTCCAAAACACCGGAATTGTAGGGCGACAAAATTGAAGCACTACTTTCGGTACAAATAAACGCCATTTTACAACTAATTTTGTGTTATTTTCTGTATACTCCTAGCCGTAGAAGTAGCTCTGAGCAGGTCTGAGGTAGGCACATAATATATAGATTTGAAAATTTACACATCCTTTGTTTATCATTTTGTAACGATTATATATCCATTGTAACATTTTGTTAACGATAATGACTGATTCGACTCTATTTGTTTGAGACAATTTAATTTTTCATATACTTACCGGTGCAATGTTTCAAGGAGTAAAAAAAGAGCGTAGTATAATAATTTATTACTAGGGATTGTGTTCTAAGTCGTAACTCGTAGGTATAAATGACTAAATAACCTCTCAAGACATTTTAATAATCGAATAGTTCGATTATTTTAATTCGAAATATCCCACCTCTAATTCCAACGACCAATGTTACTGACCAAAGATGGCGAAACACTTTGTTTTAAATAAAAATTGTATTGCCAGAGGAAATAGATTCCAATCGATTTTCTTCAAAGTGGAAACACTTGATATGCTGCGCTTTTTAACTTCGCAACTGTTGCCTTTGTAAAATCAGCTACTATTTAGTTCAGTTAGTTTTTGCATAAAATAAGTTTCGCTTTCGAATGCTCTACAATATTTCTGCGGTGTCAAGTTTTCTCATTGAAATAAGCGCGGTAGTCTTTTATAAAATCTATAGCCGGCGTGTAGTTTCCCGTCTTTTATCGTACGCCTTTGTACAAAAAGTTTTCATCTTGCACGGATTTACTAACAATTAACTAATTTACTCCGCGAGAACGAATTTTCCGGCGAATAATGTTTGCATTGTTTGCATGTTCTATGTTTTAGTATAATTCTCATTGTCTCTCTTTTCATTTTCGTCTCTCTTTTTCGTTTTGCTATGTCGTTCCCATGTACTTCTGTTACATTGTAAGTATGTATGGAGAGCATTAAACCAGCGTCTTTTTATTTTTGTTAACTTTGTCAACATTAATTTAATTTGCATTTTAAATAATTTAAGTTGTTAATCTCCATGATTATCCATGTCAACTCGTTATTTTATCTGATGCCATTGCATTTTTATAACGCAGTACCTACTTCTGAAAATGAGACCAGAATAACTAAATAATATATTATGTAGACATCTAATGTCGAAATACACCCATACCTCGCTTTACGGTCTAGATACGTTCCACGAAACTTGGCCGCAAAGCGAAAAGCCGCATAAGGAATCAATTATTCTAAATTGCAAGATTGGAAACATGTAGATATATCGACATCGAAAAAAAGTTTTTTTTGTTGTTATAGCGAAACATTTTAGGCCTTAATTGAATAGGGCCGTTATAGCGAAATGCCGTACAAAGAGCGGCCGTATAGCGAGGTATGAGTGTATTCATAGTCCAAAGTTCTACCGTACAAAGATTGGACAGTAGTACCAAAATTTTATTAGTGAATTTAATATGATGTAGATCATCAAATTTTTTTAAATAATTTTTGATGGTAAATATCCTACATACTGATCAATACCACATGAGGAAATTTATGCATAGGATTTTATTAGGATTTGACATAATACAATACGACATCTGGTGATATTAATGTAAACCATAGTATAACTATATATACTAATACAGTCTACAATTTCATGCATAAATTAGTTTACTGTTCACTTTTCTCATTACAAGGAATGGAAAAGTTTTAAAGTAAAACATTTTCTTTGAATGAAAAATCCACTATTCGCACACACCTAAACGTAACATTTCGTAAGAAAGGTCTAGCGGAGCGTAGTACTGACAGCAATGGTTCATTTCTCCGTGTTAATTAATTAACTGCTCATACTACTCTCAGTTAGAGTTGCCAGGCGTCCGGATAAAGCAGAACATAGTTAGGCTTTTTGATTGCGTGTCCGGCCAAAATTAAACGGTGTCCGGCTTTTTCTAGAATTCAATTTTGACTGATGGCTTTATTTGACTGATAGAAGATACATTATTTGGACTGATTTGGCGTTTTATTTATTTTTCATTAGAATTTAACAAGATTTATGGTAATAATCAAAAAAAGCTTGATTCTACATAATTTTTTTTGCCGTACCTATTAATACTGAGAAAAAAATCCTCAATAATGCAGGGTGTCCGGCTTTTTTGCCCAAATGTCCGGGCAAACTGGCTGGTCTGTTCGGCTTTTAGGTTTGGTGTTCTGGCAACCCTACTCTCAGTACACGGAACGGTAAAGTTTTGAACACAAATATTTTCTTTAGAAAAATTTTTAAATTGTCAGAAAAACGCAAAGTTTTATTGCAGCATATTCTGTAGCTGCAAAGAAAGATCTGTTGCATTTATAAAACTGAATTCATTGAAATTTAATGTGGGAAAATGGTGGAAACCTGGCAGTGGATGTATAGCTGTGTGTACGTGGGTACGTGAGATTTCCGTGGAAAATAAATGTCACTGACGTATAAAATATTCCAACTGTAAAGAAAGTCTGAAGGAAGAGACGGTAAAGGAAGGAAGGAGATGCATGGGATACAAGCGGAAACTGGGATTAAATTGGTTTACTTCTACAATTGATACCGAGCACCAGATGCCTATATACCCGGCGCATCTACCCCACCACCAACTCTATCTCCACTTCCACCACCATGTATGTTAAATCTGTGGTCATAACACAAAACGACCTATGGCAGATTTTCCACTAATAATTGATCATTCAGTTTATTTAATTATCTGGTTTGTTATTTTTCGTTCGTATGAGGAGAAACTGTTGGTTATATGTTTTGATTTTTCTATCACACAAGCAAATGAGAGATGAATTGTAAATTTTAAATCTAAAAGTAGCCCCGCAGGTTTACTAATAAGTAACGAGTGTTCGAAGATGACCTTGAGCCGTGAAGCTAAAAGGTGATTGTTATATTTTTAACCGACTTCCATAAAAGAGGTTATTATTATTATATATTTGTTTGTTTATTTAGACATAGCTACTCGAAGGGCTAACCGATTTGAATATTTTTTTTAATTTCGGTAATTAGATAAAAAGACATACTTACCTACATTTGCAATGAAGACGTATAATATACAAAAAAAAACATTAATATAGTATTGGTGTGTTACGGGAACAGTGTAGACACCGTTAATTCCAAAATGTTTACGGAATGGTCCCGTATAATTTTTATCTATTTAAATAACTTCAGTATTTTTTTTTTTAGTTTTATATAATGAAATATCAAGAAAGAAGTCGTAAGGTTAAAGAAAAAAAGTAAAAAATAAAAACTTTTAAAATTAAATTGAATCTCCTTAAAAACAGTAAAAAGAAAAAAAAATAAAATTTAATAAGAGTACCTACATAGTTCCGTAATTAATTAAATTGTCGCCGACCTCAAAATTATATTCTCCTTTTAGTGTCTTGTTTTGAAGAGACTTCAATTTTCTTTATAAAATTGTCCTAGTCATAGTAGTTTTTAAATGTCCTTTAAAGAATAAAATTTATTTACAAATATAAAAAACAAAGTAGGTACAATATATAGCTACAATAAATAATTTATTGTGAAGTCGTTTCAAGCGCTAGACAAAAAAATCCAAAGATGCTATATCAGTTAGACGGGGCTCTTTCTAATGACTTAATAAAGCATGTGTTAGCCTCACTTACATAAACTGACGGGGGAAGTGAAACTTCTTTACAAATTATATCGCGCATGCGTTGACGCTCAACGAAATACACACATCTATTTATAATAAATGCATATGTATGTAAATGTGTATAAACACACAAATTTGCTATTATATAGTACTTTGACAGTTATACGTATTATCACAGACTAAACGTAGATCTCGCCACCAAAATAGAAGACATCCTCGACTATACTGAAACAAATATAATCAAATTATTCAAATTTTTAAACTTAATCAACATAACGAACAAAATATAAACTTACCTTATTACTCACCGGAATCTCCTTCACACTACCCATCTATTTAATATTTTATTTTTTTTTTGTATTTTTGTTCATTCAGTATATTATATTTTTCAGTGCTAATAACTCAATGAGTTGATGCACAATCTTTTTTTTGTTGTTTCTTTTTTGGCTTAAATAAAAAAAAAAAAGACTTACGCAAAACTATTGATTAGATAAATTTTGCTACATAAGTTATTCACTTGTCCCTTCCTCCCTCGCGCTCAAGGTTACTCCTATTTTTCCCCGCTGTTGAATAATTTCTCCTTTAACGTCACAGAAAATCTCAAACAGATACGTCGCTTAAAGAAGGTTTAGTTCAAAAAAATAATTTACAGTTTCATAAAAGAAATGTATCTGAAGATATAGGAGACATTCCTAAAAGTTTTACATAAATGTTTTTTTCTTGTGGTCACATATATGTGCGATGCCTCCTGCCTGCCCGACATCGTTTCAGCTGGATCTGGTTATATACTACGTACCGAATAACCTTCTTAATAATTAACTAAATTCAATAACTAGTAGACAGATTGCTCGTATTTTGTCCGATTTTATGTGCGTTCAAATTCAGTTCCAGCTCCGTTTCAAACAGCAAATCTCAACCGTTATATTGCGTACAACTTTATGCCATTTTAAGTATAAACATAAATAGCTTTCTCAAATAAGTAATAATCTCAGTTAAATAACGGTATCAGGAAGGATACTGTATTTGGTTTGGGTTTTATGTGTTTATAAATTTAGTTTTAGCTTCGTTTGATTACTATTTCAAACCACTGGACGCGTTTAAGGCTGTCGGAACGCTCTGAATTTTGTTTGTGCTGAGACCCAGCGGTAAGGGGCGAGGTAGGCAAAAGACATATTGTGGGTGTGACCTTCTTTAACTCTGTCTCGCTCAAATCATCCGCACGTTTCAATTTTTGGCTGGTGCCAACTGCGAGGATAAAAGATGCTATTGCAAGGGTGCCGCTGTCAATTGATTACTCTAATTTTTGGAAATATTTTGAAGATTTAAAAAACTTTTCCGAAAAAGGAAGAGTCACTTTAGGTTTGTGATGGAACAGTTTTCTGAAATAAGTACGAATAAGGTCGTAGTGTGACATTGAAAACGTGTGTTTTTTTGGCACAATTAAAGCCAACTTTTTTCTAATAAATCGTACATAAATTACAAAAGTAGTCCATTAGAAACCTAGATTTGTCCTTTATCTTCCTCATAGAGAAAGAATTTTTGCAGAATGTTGACGAATAAGTCTACAATCAGTTGACAGCCGAAGCTCTATTTTTGGACTGAAATTCAGAGCGTTCCGACAGCCTTAAGACTAATATAAAATTCGCAACCTCCTAGAGTTTTGAAACTTGGCAACATATAGAATTTTCTTCGTTTGATGTTTAAAAAGTTTGTGAAATATTATTTAAAAAAATGCCTTTTTATTATATAGACAATGAAATAATACCCACATAAAAATGTTCTACGACCATTATAACATTTAAACCAAAAGAGATATAGACACTTAGTTTAGTTCGTAATATTTTTCTATTAGTTCTGACTTCATTCACTTTGAAAAAAATTATATAATGGAAATATTTTTGAAAAATCACACTTTAATTGAAATGGCGAAAGTTTCTAAGGGTTGTATTAACGAGTTGAAAAGTGTTTTTGAATCTAAAAGAGCTAAAAATTTAGTCATTTTAAAAGAAGTAATTTTTTATTGTGTCAAATGTTTTGGATCGTTCTTGCATGTTACATTTCAAAAATATATTTAATCAATATAAATAAAAATTAAATGCTGTTCGTTGGTATAAGCGCATCTGTTGGGAACGGCAGAACCTATTTGTCTAACATTTTTTAAATGTTCGTAATAGCTTGAATGTTTCTAGGGAAGAAAAAGTGGGAAAATTGCCAGAAAAAGTGGAAAATTCGGGAAAAACTGAAAGTACCTTTTCCATGCGATTTATTCTTATTAAATTAATGTCAGAGTTCCGCTAGGCAAAACTGTAATAATAATGGTGGAGCCGACGGCTCCACTACTGTTGTCGCTGCCGTGTTTTATCTCAATCGCGTGCGAAGTCCGGTAGTTAATAAGAAAAATCATCGGTTATTATCGGTATATACTATTTCTCAAAGGTGTTTTTTGTCGGTATGAAATATCTCCCTTAATACTCTATCAATATTAATGTTTGATACGCCATTTTGGAGAGTATTTTTCTATCTAATGACGAAAAATAAGTTGATATCTTTAATTGAACGTTTTCATTAAAAAATTACAGTTTACAATTACATTATAGAAAATAACATTCAAAAGAAACAAGTGTCGTCATCTGGTGGCAAAGTTTATTTTAACAGTTGTCGGGTAATATGACGTGTAGTGGCACTGAAGTCTCTGAATAGAATAGAATAAAATAAAACAAATCTAGTAGCGACCTGTTTGTTTTAACAGTTGTCGGTAATATTAAGGGACGTAGTAGCGCTGAAGTTTCTGAGTAGAATAAAATTTATTTCCACCCTATTATATTAGATAACTGACCACTGATGGTGCGAAATATTCGCACGGGGACGCAAATATTACATAATATACTGACATATAAACGTTTATATTTAATATTGGTTGTATTATATGTCACTTGTGTTGAAGTCAATTTAATATCAAAAAGTATTTTGTTCAAGCGGTTGACACGCGTCTATGAAGACAACGCGATGACAAGAACAAATTCTAAAGATTGGGGGCGAGAGAGTTTAACGTTGATATTTGAAGTAGAAGTATATGTAGATTGTAGTAGGTGTATTATCAATAGAGACAAGTCACGGGAATATAGCTTGTATGTTAATACAGACCGTCGTAAAACTGACACAACCATCTAAAAGTAACAAACTCAATGGGGTGTGCGTGTATTAAAATGAATGGGAGACAAAGTCACGACATGCGCATTCCACGGGGGTTGTTGGATTCAGCACGACACAGAATTGCTGCCAGATCAAGGGGGTGTATAAAGTTCGATTCAAACTCAAACTAGCCAAGTGGATTATGTTTTTATAACAACTGGGTAGAGTAATGGTGACAGCACTAGATTCGCATTTGGGAGGTCCGGGTTCGAATCCCGGCGGGGGCAGATGTGGCTGGGACTTTTTCCTACTGCCTCTCGCCGAGAAACGGTAATTCTTGTACCGCCAGCTTGATTGAGGTTTTCCATGGTTTCCCTCAATTAATTCCAGATAAATATCGAGATGGTTCCTTATTTGAGGCCATTGCCGATTACCTATCAAACTCCTAGTTCAAAAATTGCCTACCTTATCCTAATTTCCTATAATTCCTTCATTCGCTCATTGCTATTACATAAGTTGAAGTTGTAAAAAATGTAGAAAATATGGGAAGTGGTAGATGAAAAAAATAGGAATGGTGCGAATGGCGTCTGTTATGACATAAAGTCGAGAAACGGACGTTAAACGCATTATTATTCTTATTATTATGTTTTTATAACAGCTGATTCTCGTACCTACGACCTATTTTAAAATTTATACGGAGAAAATTAAATTCTATACATCTAATATAGATTGAACAAAAAAAAAAGTTGGTGCGTACCTACCTGCAAATCAAATCTTCAAAATTAACCTCAAATATTTTAAAATACTTTCAGAATTTTATTTTGGATTTTAATTTTTTCCACTGTATGACTCGTAAAACCATTATTGACTGTAATAAAAGCTTATTACTATTATATAGAATGCAGATGGCAGAAAGTGCATTGATTTCGTCTATATGACATATAGAAGAAATCAATGCACCTTATGGCCAACTTCATGCTGTCGAATTTTCGTTAGTTGTGCGCGTACTGCTAAAACTTAGCTCTCAATGTGCCAAAAGATGTATAATTTCAAAAAGTAGATGCGTGTATTTATTTAATTATTTAATTTGCATCCAAATGATTTATTAAAATAATATAATAAAACGACTGAAGTGAGATATTATCACTAATATTCACAACTATCAAATGTTTTCAAAGTATTCACCAATAGTATCAATCACTACTGTATATATGTTTTAACGTAATTTTTATTTGTATTGAAACAATACATAACCTGACTTCGTTCATACTCATTATTATAAAAAAATGTCAATTTTTAATTTTGGTTCCCCTATTTGGAAGTGTGAAAATATTAAGACCAAAATTTGGGTTCAGTTCGTTAAGAGATGTGTGAACTAGACATCCAAAACTCGCTTGATCGGTTTGTAAGAATCCTAAAACGTCTGAATCTGTCGATATCTCGAATTTGATTTTCCCTCATGATATAAAATTCGAAAGTAAAAACAATGTTCTATTTAATTAAATATTGCTTTAAAGTGTAATTTTATATTCTAATCACGTTTTAGTTGAACACTCGCTGATTACACCAGTTAATGAGTATATTGTAACAAATTAGTGATATAATTACTTCAAAATTAGTCGGCTGATTTAAATAATATCATATCGATATTATATTGAGTATTGTAACTGAAAATTTGTTTTTGCATCAAGCCGTAAAAATGGAGGTACTATACTATTGAAATTTTATAATTTTACCAGTAAGTCATAAAACAATGTTGGAGAAAAATATTTATAGTCATTTAATAGTGGTTTAGAGGTGTAAAAATATTAAAGTCATAAACACGATTGTTTCACTACCGCTGGAGTCATTAAATGTTACACAAATGTTTTCTTTACATTGCTTTGTGAATTTATTGGTACGTTATTAAAAATCACCTTTCAACCTTTCTTAAATTAATTCGACTTTAAAGAAAGATAATGTTTTTGGGTTGTTGTCTTTTTTATTTTCAATCTTTTTGTCAGTAGTAACGGTTAACAAAATGTATTTAAAATAAAAATAAAATCCATCAAGTGAATAAAAAACACTATTGATGAGTGCTGATTTAAATTTTATGAAAGAATCTAAATTTATGTATTGTGCAGGCAAAGTATTGCATAAGTTAATTGGAAAAATCAGTGAGCTGGAATTGCAAATATACCATTTTTCATTGGCGTTATTAGTCTAGATACAAATACAGTTGATTAATCAGTACCTAAGGTGCTATTGTGGAAGACTTATTTCTCTTTATTTCGTCGTAGTCCAAACTAAGCATAACGTGAGATTTAACTTACCTCACGGTTGCAGTCTCGAATAGATAGATTGTAGATTATAGACGTTTAACAGCGTCTATAGGGCGGTCTCATCACGGCTTACAGAAATGACGATGACTTGACGAGCCATGACTTAAGGAGAGACTATTTTACTTTTTTCACGCTGTATTTACTATTAAATTAGACACAAAACTAGTGAAGAAGCAATAGATACAGGTATGCATAAAAGTCAAGTTATTATGGCAAATTCAAAGTTACATGTTAACAGTGTTGGATCACTTTCACACAGTTTGTGCTGAGACCCAGCAGTAAGAGGCGAGGTAGGCAAAAGACATATTGTGGGTGTGACCTTCTTTAGCTCTGTCTCGCTCAAATCATCCCCCCGTTTCAATTTTTGGCTGGTGCCAATTACGAGGCTAAAAGATGCTATTGCAAGGGTGCCGCTGTCCATTGATTACTCTAATTTTTGGAAATATTTTGAAGATTTAAAAAACTTTTCCGAAAAAGAAAGAGTCTCTCTAGGTTTGTAATGGAACAGTTTTGTGGAATAATTACGAATAAGGTCGTAGTGTGACATTGAAAACGTGTGTTTTTTTGGCACAATTAATGCTAACTTTTTTCTAGTAATCGTACATAAATTACAAAAGTAGTCCATTAAAAACCTAAATTTGTCCTTTATCTTCCTTATAAAGAAAGAATTTTTGCAGAATGTTGACGAATAAGTCTACAATCAGTTGACAGCCGGAGCTCTATTTTTGGCTTAAATTCAGAGCGTTCCGACAGCCTTAAAGTGTAGTTCATAGTTGTGTTTGGTATCGTACTTCAGTTCAAAAAGTGTTAACAGCTTTTACTCTATTGCATTTGGCATACACAGGAGTAAGGCACACTGATATGTTCGCTATCTTATTATTAGTCTCGGACTAAAGGGGTAAACTCTAACAGTCCCGACTCTTGAGCAGAGTATGTCTGGTGTTGACAATTGTTAAACGAAGTACATTTTTCATTTAACTACTTTTTACATTTCTTTGTCTTAAAATGAATCAGTTTCAATATAAAAACAACATAACAATATAAAATATAAAAACAACTTGTCTTTCTGTTCTAACTCTAACCTAAATCTAACCTTGTTGTGAAAGTCACTAGCCCGTTTGTTGGCGTCCACTTTGCAAAGTAAATTTCACTGAGTTTATCTATTAGGTACTAGCGGCCCAGTCCGGCTTCGCCCGAGTATAAATGTAGTATATAGGATATAAAAGATGAGAATCGTTATCATTAAATTCTCAACGTGTATTGAATTTGCGCGAATTCAATCACTTTTATTTGTGAATGTTCAAAAATCGAAGACAAATCTTATTTCCCAAAAAGAAATTTAAAAAATTCTGTTGATCCGATCGCTACCAAACTTCAGAAGATCACCCGCTGGGCTAATCTAAAGATTGCCTGAAAATTTCATCAAAAATAGTCTACCCGTTTGGAGTCCATAGATTACATATACACCGTCTTTTATCTATATAGATTATTAAAATGTAAAAAGTGGTTATTGCGACATAACGATAATAGTTGGACAAATAGTATCGCGAAGTTTTTTTGTAGTTATTGATATGTTCTTTAATATTGTAGAACATACTTTTGTTCTATCATCAATAGTTTCCGCAGCGCATGCGACGAAAGATGTTTTATGGCATTTTTTTTACACCTTGGGTTACGTTACTAAAGTTTTAGTAAGGATGCCTAATATTTTCTAGCAATAAATATAGCCTATGTTACTCAGGGTGAATGTAGCTTTCTAATGGTGAAAGAATTTTTTAAATCGGCACAGTAGTTTTTGAGTTTATTCATTACAAACATACACACACACAAAAATACAAATCTTTCCTCTTTATAATATTATTGTGTAGATTATACCAAACACACCTATTATGTCAAAGGTAAATTATTTGCACATTTGACATTTTTTTGATTTTAAAACAACATGCCAGTTCAACCTGTCTCTTGCAATGATAGATATGCAGTAACTTCTCAACAGTTATCAGTGTTATAATGATTAATTTATAAATGGTAATGATCAGGAAAACCTTAAGCGCTGTAATTTATATGCAACACATGGATTTGAAGGTATAAAAAATTATTATTATTATATATTATGATAACAGCTACAGTACCTTCAAAAAGTTGCACGTATCCTTTCAAGAAATCCTCATTTGACTCTGTCAGTTTAAATGTCATTTTAAATTTTAAATGGATGCTCTGCAGAGTTAACCGGAGGTATGTCCAAACCTGGGCAAAGAATGGCACTTGATAACAAACAATACAATATACACTTTAATCAGATGCATGTATTTGTTTTATGTACGTACGACGCACGTCAACACTACTAGTAAATGACAGGGATAGATATTTCTTTTACTAATGTGCTGGCAATACAAACAGCTCAGAAAGCAGATAAATAACACGCTATAACTTGTGGATCAGGAGTTGCGCAGCATACAGCGGGGGTATTTGATGATGACGTTTCATGTGCTACAGCTCCTGCCACACAAAACACATGTTTTATGATCTGCCAGTAGAGATGGGAAAAACGGGTCTTTTTAGTGATCTACATCTTTGCATCCGGATCCCGTATGTGAGCCGGCTCACTGAACCGGTTCAAAAAGAGCCGAGTTCTGAATATGTTACTGCAGTCTGCCACTGAGTTACCTAGTTCAGTCAATCATATCACGACCTGTATAGAATCAAGAATGCATAGCCAAACATGTGATGCATGAGTCATTTGAGCTGACAGATGCATCAAAGCAAGAACTGATACGTAAGTGTAAAATGTGCTTCTGAGTGTTAAGTGTTTCACTGAGTCATGCGGATCCGTTGATCCGTTGGCTCAAAAAAAAAGTGAGTCGGCTCTCACGGATCTTCTGTCGGAGTCGGCTCTTTGAACCGGTTCAGATCTGAGTTACCCAACTCTATCTGCCAGTGGCTGTTAGCTTTGGCTGCGGAAATACTTGGCATGAAATATGAAATATGGAAAATATGATTAATTTTAAAGTTATAAAGTACCTAAAATGTAGGTTGCTCTGCAGCTCTACATCGTTCATAGAAAACCCGTCACTGCATGTGGAAAACGAGTAATTAGTATCGTCGTCCACGGTATAAAGAGTAACTTTCGCAACGTAAGTAGCAATCGACATTTAGGACAAACAGAAAAGAATAGAGCAGCAAGTGAAGTGATGTGAATATTGCAATAAAACGTGCATAAATGAGAGAGAAACGAATTGGCATGTTGGTTTGGCGTGGCTGGTGAAGGAGAAAGGGATTTTCATCTACATCGATGTATAACATATACGTGTGGATGGGTAGATATAGAGACATGTATGTATTGTTGGGGTAGTAGTTGTATCTGTAATATCTACTATGCCATGTAGGGTGCCTCACTTTCTTCACCGCCACCAATCTCCCATAGTTGCTTTCGTCGTCTTCTTCCACCCCATCTGACAATATCGCAGTGGGAGGTATGACGTACTGCTTTCGGAGACAAAAAGGAACTCACTTAAATCTACGTATGCCTCCTCGTATACTGATTCGTAATTAAATGGATTGTAGATAGTTGGATTGAACTTATACATCGAACATCTTAGAAACTAGAACCTCATGGATTGCTTAAGTTTCAAGCGGGAAATTTGAATTATTAGTACACTGTATATTAAGTTAAGGTAGTTGTCGTGGTACAATATTGTCAAAAAGTTATAGATTATACGCGCCACAAAAGTATACTAGCTTGTAGCTAAGTGATCCATAATTTGTACGCAAGACTGTATCTGTGGAAACGTAACCCAAACAGTATTCATGTGCATGTATACTTTTTTATAAATTGTTGAATTTTAAACTCTTATTTATAAATAATTAGACGGTCAAAAAAAAATTCTTATTTTTTTTTAAACTCATAACAAGTGCATTGAAAGACTGTCAGTTTTTGGAAAGTTTCTGACAGTTAGTTCTTTTTTTATAAATAAGAAACTGGTTCAGAACTACAGAGATCGTATACAATCAATGTTAATTATCCAATTTTTAATTGAATTTATCTCGGATTATATACGGTCGATCGACTTCAAATTTTCAGGGTAATTGTATTATCATGTCCTTAATAAGTATACAAAAATTAAGAATTTTCTGACGGTGTGCCTTAACCACGACAACTACCTTAACTTCGGCACTCCTACCCCAACTCTTATTTGGGTAGGAAAATTCCACATAACAAGATAAAAAATGTATATGTATTTGTAAACTATTTGTGGGAATAAATTTAATATTTTATTATTATTAAAGCTATAGCAGGCTATGTTATAGATATGTTTCTCTAATATGTTTCAATGAGATTGATATTTGGAGTGTTAGTCTGGGCTGTGCGAGCAATATGGCAGAAAGACATAGCGATAATTACGGTAGTCATTTCGTCTTTGATCAACAACAAGACGGGTCAGAAAGAGACATACATGTACCGTGTTTATCGCCTTCTCTTTCTTGTCAGTGTGTATGCTTAGTAGTACACCAATACTCCATATCTATAGCTTAATGGTATGTTTAACAAACTGAGAAAGTTGGAATTTTTTTTTTAAAGTTATAGGAATATTGCTGGACGAAATCTTATTTCTCACTGAATAATAAACAGATAATCTGAGACGGGATTGAATATGGATTTCGTAAATACAATAAAGATTTAAAATAAATAAAATTAAACGACTAATGACACGCAATTGAATAAATTTAACAGTGAACAACGCTTCAGTCCGAATTTGGACCTTCCTTAGGTTCTTAAAGAAAAAATATATAACAAATATATGACATATATGTGAATTCAATTTGAAAGAGAGTGAAAATTATTAACAACGATAAATAAAGATTTAGATCGATTAAAAATGGGATTCTGGTGGCAACAGACACACCTGTCCATTTTATTTATTTTATGGTATGAAATATATCCATCAATCCTCACAGATCGCTATTAACGTTTCTTATCAACTTGTAAAGTTACCAGATGTCAAGACATGTTTGGCAGACTAAAATAGTGGACGTCTGGTTCTTATATTTTTTATTTTGCATTGAAAATAGCTATTGATCATCCAGTTATATCCAAAAACCATTACTTTTTTTCGTTGTAAATGGAAATTTTTACATTGTTCTGCCAAATGGACTAATTTTTTGATCTGGCAGCAAAAGTTGGTTCCATGCCGCCTTTCGCAATCCACACTTTAGAGATCAGTTGCAGTTCTCCGCGTATGTAATGTCTATTTCTCCTAAAATTGTCTCTAATAACGGTTAAATATGGTCCGCTGCAGTGTTCATTCAGCAAGAAATTAATTTCTGTTTTGATATAGAAACATATGACTCGATATTTCTTTTGAATGTATCTCCAAGGGGCGAATACAGATGTCTGTAAAAACAAAGAAGCAATCCCCAGTAAGGGAGAGGAGGGACGATAAAAATAGCAACTGTTTTTCTTTTCCTTGGTTTATAATGGGTGTAGACTTTTCCTTACGCCGCTACTGTTAAAGCTAGGACAATACAGTTACCAAAACATCTGAATGTTAATTCGTACTCTATTAACTTATGCTATCGTATAAAACTTTGTTACGTTTTAAGTTTGAGTCAAGACAGTTGACACTCGGAACTGACAGGTTAAGTTACCTGCAGTGACACGTTATCGTATAAAACCTGTATGAGACCTCGATTAGACGAGGTTCCAAAATAATTTCTGATTTAGTAACATGGGTTACTTCTATGGTTTGTTTGGAAATGAAACCATGGCGGAAGTATCGTGTATGGAGTAGAGATGGGAAAACGGGTCTTTTTAGTGATCTGTATTTTGGCATCTGGATCCCGTATGTGAGCCGGCTCACTGAACCGGTTCAAAAAGAGCCGAGTTCTGAATATATTACTGCAGTCTGCCACTGAGTTACTTAGTTCAGTCAATCATATCACGAATGCATAGCCAAACATGTGATGCATGAGTCATTTGAGCTGCCGGATGCATCAAAGCAAGACCTGATACGTAAGTGTAAAATGTGCTTCTGTGTGTTAAGTGTTTCACTGAGTCATGCGGATCCGTTGATCCGTCGGCTCAAAAAAAAAATGAGTCAGTTCTCACGGATCTTCTGTCGGAGTCGGCTCTTTGAACCGGTTCAGATCTGAGTTACCCAAGTCTAGTAGGGAGTCTGAAATAAGGCAAGATTCTGGTTCAAAACGTTGACCAAATAAACCAGTCATCTGATCCCGCCTCAATATCTAAAGTAGAGTAAAGTAGCTAACTTTATTTCCTCTGATATCATATTATATAATGTGACACACCTACCAACCAACTATAAGAGCTGTATGAGTACTTTCAATGGTGTAACTTCGTAGCAGGGCCGCGGGATCATTATAACCTATATCAAGTTAACGTATAACTGTTATAATGCCCAACCATACAAAAGTATAAGTAATAATATTCTTTCTTATCTGTCTTAAAAACTTTTTACTTGAAATAAAGTTTATTTATCTGCTTGCTTTCAATACTATTTTTATTGTAATGTTGTAATATGAAATATGAAAAATTATGTGTCTGTGAAGGAAATAAAATTCTAAATAATTTCTTGAAGATTTTACGAAATTAGAAGGAGTAGTAGAATGATGAGGCGATTTATTTGACATAACTTTTTTGTGATTTATACGAACTTCTAGAAATGGATATTTATCAAATCATTAAGGTGCCTTTACACGAGCAGTTTTTTGTGCAATAATTGCCCGGCAACAGAATGGAGTAGTTAATGGATCAATCTGGAGCAATTTCAATAAAATGCGGCAATTGTTTCGGCAATATTGCTTCTAAATGCTCCATATATTCCTTATTGCCCAAAGTGGCCGACATGAATTACCGAATATCCGGTTTGGAAATTTTAGTCAATTTTCCTTCTATACGTATACGTATCCATGGTTTCACTTTCGTGTGGTGACAGGGATGAGATGCGGTGCTGTCATTTCATTTTCTTTGATTCTATTGTACAGTGCAGTACAGCTGTGCGTGGATATAAAACCTCGTCCATAGCCAGCGACAGTTTAACTGAATTGCTATAGTGTATGAATGATTGCCTTGTATTGCCTAGTTTTTCAAAGTTGTTCCATATCGCGTGATATGGTGTGGCAGTATCTTTGGCAACAATTGCTACATGTTGCCATCGCCGTGAATTGCTGATGTACATAGTTGACCACTATTGCCCGAAATTAAGCAATTTTAGTTGCCCGTGTAAGCGTACCTTTATAACAATAAAAAATGCTGACGAAATCTCAAAACCTAGAGCACGTGAGCTCTTAGGATTTACTGGTCAGTGTACTGAAATTACAATGTGTTTTGGTCAGACGGACATTTAAAATTGAGCAAAATTCAAATTTGACACTATAGTTTTAAAAATAATCTTCATATAACAACAATTTGGTTGAAAACTTTTATGTTGCCTTAGCAGTGATTTTTAGTGACACAAAGCATGCAAGGTATGTATTTTAAACTGGCACACAGACGGTTACATCCGTCTGGCTATTAATATACGACGGCTTTAGCTGTCGTATTAAAAAATGGATCTTTGTTATGATGACTTGACTCGTTCGTGAAAGGTTTGAATGAAACAGTGACGAGACCTCTGTTTCGTTTTCTGATACTTTATAAATATGCTATTCCAGAATATTCGTACCTACATCGCTCGAAAAAAAATTTTTGATTAAAAATGTTACAATGTAAATTAAGTAAGTATCCAAAATATAAATTGGCACTACGCTTGGATAACCCTAGCATCGGATGACATTACTTCTCACATGATTTCTAGTTTAGTGTTCACGCCAGCGAAGCTTCCGATAAACGTTAATTTTTATTGTGAGGTTGTAAAAAATAGAAAAAGTATAATTGCAGGAGTCAGTGCATCTACCACCTGTGTAGGGCTCTTTAATAGACTAAAAATTTTAACTCTCTCTTCACTATATGTACTTAAATGCTTATGCTATATTTACGTAAATAAATCTAATTTTGATCCCTATAGTTTTAATCACAAATATAGTAAACGTAACTGCTGTTATAGAACGTAGCTGTCACTATGACTTCGTCAAATTCTACAATCATCTACCAGCAGAAATTAAAAATATTACAACCATCAAATTGTTTAAAAAAACTGTTGCAGATAGGCTGATGAGGCTTGAGTTATATAAAGTTAAAGACTTTTTTCATGTTTTTAGTGTATTTGCCATATGGCAACATACACTATTGGCGTCGGTCGGATGGCGGGACCTAGGGGTCGGACCAAAATTTCTCGACGTTTCATAACCTCCTAAACACTTTGGCACCATTTTTGAAAATGTTTATATATATATGTATATATATATATATATATATATATATATATATATATATATATATATATATATATATATATATATATGTGTGTGTACGGGCAATAACTTTCGAAAGACTTAATTGATTTTAACGAAATTTGGTCCACGTATTGAAATCCATCATCGCCAGAAGCCTATTTAAAATGGGCGTAATCGGGCCATTTTAAGGGTAGTTTTTAGGGGTTGAAAAATGTTTTTGGGCCCCAAAATACCGAAAAAATTCTCAGAATCGTTTCAAAATTGATATTTAACCCGTTAGTAGCAATTAAAAAGTGTCTCTAAAATTTTAATAAAATCGGCCCAAAAGGACCGGACTTACAAATTTTTTGAAAACACTAATTTGTAGAAAGTGAGTTATTTATTCAAGGGTGTATTTAATTCGGTGTAGACGTTAGATTGATAATAATATTGCAGTTAAGAAAAAAAATGTTATTTTAAGGGGTGTATTAAGGAGTCACATTTTTTATTTTGCCCAAAAACCAACTTAAGTTTGCATAATAAAGCCACACTGCCTGTATAAGCAAATACACTATATTGTCGGCAGGGTTTTGGCACTGCGACCCGGGTTTTTATTTAAAATATTATTAGATATAATGACTTGATACATGTACTATTTTGTGATCCCTGTATTTAATAAAATATCTATCTGTCTATTTCTTATCCTTTTAATTGCTGATTTTGAATAATCGTAATTAAAATTACATGAACCCAATCGACTCTTTAATTATAAGCAAATAATCGTTTTTGATTATAAATAATAAGACAAATTATTTATTTTCCAATAATTTAAAGCATGCGCAATTAAGATTTGTTTTAATTCTCCCTATTTTTTTATATAAATTGCTTTTTTACAGCTGTATATAGGAAGAGAAATATGCGCCTGTTGAAAAATAATTAAAAAATGTAAATTGCATTTCAATTGATTCTGTAATTAACGTGCATGCGAATTTAAAATTCTTGTCCAAAGTGCAAAACCGATTATGTCAGATTATTCGAGATTTTTTTTACTTCTTTATTTATTTAATAATAATACTAACAGTTACAAGAATAGCTAGTTAATGGTACTAGTTACCAATAAGTACAGAGAATAAAAAACAAATAATTAAAAATATTATTGTCACATATTTTACACTAATTAACACTTTGAAATATTCAGGTAAGAATTCGACTTTTTTAAGATAAATATATAACTAACTTTTTTTCTTTTTTGTCCTTGGTAATTAATATAAATAACAAATAAGTGTTTACTTTAAAAATCCTTTTTCCCGACAAATCGTTTTTATATAAATATATAACAATATGCTGTATTACATTAAGAAAAAATGCTTCGTCTCTGCTTAAACTCCAATTTAAAATAGCTTTTTAAAGCAATGATTTAACCCTTCAGAGAATTATGGGTCACCTAAAATCTATCTTTTGAAAATAAACAGCACCTTCAATAACACGCATTGTGGTACCTTCCTATTGCACGACATCGTAGGCGATGAATAGAACGAAACTCAACCATCAAACATATTGCGCGACTATCGCAGGCGATTAATCGAACGAAACTCAATCATCAACCAGTATTTTAAATTCTAAATAAACTCAAACCCTCTGAAAACTCACCATTTTGAGATCTATTTAGATTGAATGCATGGGAGCCGCTAGATAATTTTCTACTACAGGGACAAAAAAAAATTTCCATTAATGTTCTTATTTGTGTCCACAAGAAAATTCTTCATGTATTTCAAAGCTTCTTTTACATACTTGGCTCCCCATTTTTTTAACAGCTTGCCTTCAGAAATAAAAAACCTAAGTCTGCACTCCTTTAAAAAAAAATTAAAACTATAATATAGATGTACTTAGTAGTATTTTAAAATGTTTATTGTAAATGTTGAAATTTTTACTTTTCTTGTATTTTATTGTAACTTTTATTGATTATGTGTACCCTGTAACATTCAGGTTAAGTTGTAAAACAGCATTTAGCTGAACTTCGCCTTTTGTCTCAACTATTTGATTCAATAAAGACTTTATTATTATTATTATTATTGCTTTTCTTTTTTAGTTAAAAAAATGGGAAACTTTGAGAGGTTGGGTAGTCGATATGAATACAACCTGAAATACTTGTCGAATCATTGCGCCATATTTTTTGACGAATTCGAAACGATGACCTTATTTTTACCCAACTGTCAAAAAGGGTATATGTTTTTTGTGCGTATTATGTATGCAATATTCTTTATTACCTCGTATCATCCAAACGGTTGGATGGATTTCTAAAATTAAGGTATCGTTGGATTTGTCTCGGCAACCCAAGTGTCCTAGAATAGATGACGTTAAACAAAATCAAAATGGCGGATTTTAGGTGCCATAATGTGGTCTAAAATTATTTTTTTAAGCAAATTTTTATTGTCATAAAGTACCAAGCTAAAACAATTGATAACTAAATTATCTGTCGAGTCAAACGGAGGTCATTCATCTATTTGTAGGATAATTAAAAAAATCGTATTTTCGCGAAAATCCTTTTTTTTATTTATCCTACGATATATATATATATATATATATATATATATATATATGAATAAATTCTGTTCGACTTGTCGCATAGTAGAAAAGTATCTCGAGTCATGCTGTCTCTTTTCAATGTTGATGAAAAATGAAAAACTAAATTACTAATGAGCTAGACGATCTGCACATTAATTTTATTTAAATTTGACATAAACGATTTTAACTTTTGTCCATAAATTCACTTATTTCTTCGTTTTTAATTTATGAAAGAAGAAATTTAAGCGCGTCTTTTTTAATATCACCAAAATTTAATAAAAATACATCGTAGGATAAATATTTATCCAGGAAATTTTTTTGAGGAAGATTCCAGTGAATTTATATCCCTTTTATAATTTTTAGAGATACATTATACAGTCGAATCTTAAGTTTTTGTAAACATTTTAGCATAACTGTTTTTTTTTTTTTTTTGGTAAATTCTATCACATTTGAAAAAAACTGCTACGTATAAGGTATAATTAGAATTATGTATTAGAATTATATATATAGAAAACTGGTGATTTGATGAGCCATATAAACAATGACATACCTATGATCTCGGCTCATTCCAAGCCCAAATCCCATACCCAAATTTGAATTAAAAAAAAGAGTTATTATATGTAGTAATTTATTTTACGCAGAGTCAGATTAGGGAAGAAAAAAACAACACTTTTTTACCTTGCTTTGAGCTTAAACTGCATTTATTTTTGCTGGCATTTAAATACTTTCCAAGTTTAACGTTTCTGTATCTTTAAACGTTACCTTTGGGGTTTATTCAGGCCGAGGCAGTCTCCTTTTTCCCAGTTTCCATTAAATATTCATTAGTAATGCACACTAATGTTATTATTTTTCTTTTCAGGTAAGTGGCGGTGCTGGCATCACGGCACAGACTTCTGTTCAAATCATCACATTGTGTCTATCTGCAGCCACCGTTCACCCTTCGTCTTGACTCAGTTCGTTGAAACAACGGATCAATGATATTTGTAATTTCTTTCCTAGTTCCAGTCGTTCCAGGGACATTTTTGGCCGATAGGGTAATAATAATAATAATAAATTTTTTTTATATTGAGTCCGTTGTCGAAAATGATTCATGTAAGATTTTTTGGAATTATTCATACCAGAAAACTTTCAGCTACAAAACCTGACGTAGTTTTCCTTGATAAAACTGCGCAATCTATGTATGTCATTGAGTTCTCAGCCCCTGCTGAACAGACTAAGACTGAGAAGCGAACCAAATATTATGATCTCGGGAAGCAGTAGAGCATTCTGTTAATTTAATTGTCCTTATAATTGGTTTTCTTCGAGGGGCAAAACCGTCACTTTTGGCAAATGTAAAAACTGTTCCGGCATGGCAGCGTATTGCTAAATCACTAATTTGCCGTCTGCAAAAGGCTGCAAAAGGGTCGCTCCGTGTACATCATGTGCACGACCCAAACTCACTGTAATCGCTCATTTTATGGTTTGAGTCGCGTTTATATTTCCAACTTGCACCACAAGTATCCCTAGTATGACGGTGAAGAACACGAAGTTTGGGGTGCTTGTCGAGGCAAAAATTTTTAAGGAATATTTCCTTCTACGTAATAATAATAATAATTTTATTTAGCTAAAAAATTACAGTGCCACTGTCATAAAAGTTACAAAAATAATTACAATAATTGGTCCAAAATTGTCTTATGTATTCCATTCAACAATCTCGTCTAATGAGTAAATACATTTTAAAAATATGGACGATAACAACTTGAATAAATTTAAAAATAACGTTTTTTTAATTGCTTTCGAGAAAGCAGCCAGATCCAGTTTTTTAGTGTCTTGTGGCAGCTTGTTGTATTGATAAATTGCGTTGAAATATTGATCAGATTTTTTTAACTCATGTCGAGGGGTTTTAATGTCATTCTTAAATCACGTTTCATAACTATGCTGTTCTTCTTCATAATTTCCGAATTTGTCTAGATGAGTGTGAATATATATCCAGTGTTGGTACAGAACACTTGAGTAGAAGGACATTATTAGTGTATTTGCCATATGGCAACATACACTATTGGCGTCGGTCGGATGGCGGGACCTAGGGGTCGGACCAAAATTTCTCGACGTTTCATAACCTCCTAAACACTTTGGCACCATTTTTAAAAATGTTTATATATATATGTATATATATATTTATATATATATATATATATATATATATATATATATATATATATATATATATATATATATATATATATATATATATATATATATATAAGCGTATATATATATATATATGTGTGCGGGCAATAACTTTCGAAAGAGTTAATTGATTTTAACGAAATTTGGCCCACGTGTTGAAATCCATCACCGCAAGAAGCCTATTTAAAATGGGCCTAATCGGGCTATTTTAAGGGTAGTTTTTAGGGGTTGAAAACTGTTTTTGGGCCCCAAAATACCGAAAAAATTCTCCGAATCGTTTCCAAATTGAAATTTAACCCTTTGGTAGTGATTAAAAAGTGTCCCCACAATTTTAATAAAATCGGCCCGACAGGACCGGATTTACAAATTTTATGAAAACACTAGTTTGCAGATAGTGACTTATTTATTGAAGGGTGTATTTAATTCGGTGTAGACGTTAGATTGATAATAATATTACAATTAAGAAAAAAATGTTATTTTAAGGGGTGTATTAAGGGGTTAAATTTTTTATTTTTCCCAAAAACAAACTTAATTTCACATAATAAAAGTATAAAACCACACGGCCCTATACAAGCAAATACACTATATTGTCGGCAGGGTTTTGGCACTGCGACCCGGGTTTTTTTTTTAAATTGACTACGCCAAGAGTGTAGGGATCAAAGAATAAGAAACCCCAAAGATACACCACTGCATCAACATGCCTCGTATACGTCTTTTAGGGAACTCCCCTCTGCGGTCCTCCATTTTCACCACGCAAAAAACGTGATCGCGTCCAACATTCACTTACGAAAAACTCCCCTTGCAAGAAAATTTCTCCCTGCGAGAAACAACTCTAAAATATGTGAAACAAATACAGTATTAAAAAAATTGAAAGTGTCTAAATTATAAGTGGAATATGGAATAGTTGTAAAGAAATGACGCCAACCAGAATCGAAGCAGTGACTTTGTATGTGCGAGATATACGCTCTACCTACCCAGCTACTGTAGTCGATTTGGTATACGATATTCCAAGTATCGACTATGTTCATGTTTCTGTGGGCTCTTCATGCTTTGATCACCTAAATGGTGACGACTTTTTGTAATGTCCAATGCTGCGTAAAATAAGTAAATACATGATAAAGTCATGATATTGTGATGTTTAAAATAGGGAAAACAAGAATCAGTTCTTTAGTCCAAACATGTACCTTATAAACATTTCTTTTTTTGTTTAATAAATAATTAATTAGTGTATTTGCCATATGGCAACATATACTATTGGCGTTGGTCGGATGGCGGGACCTAGGTGTCGGACCAAAATTTCTCGCCGTTTTATAACCTCCTAAACACTTTGGCACCATTTTTAAAAATGTTTATATATATATATGTATATATATATATATATATGTATATATATATATATATATATATATATATATATATATATATATATATATATATATATATTTATATACGTATATATATATATATGTGCGGGCAATAACTTTCGAAGGAGTTAATTCATTTTAACGAAATTTGGCATACATGTTGGAATCCATCACCGCACGAAGCCTATTTAAAATGGGCCCAATCGGGTCATTTTAAGGGTAGTTTTTAGGGGTTGAAAAAAGTTTTTGGGCCCAAAAATACCGAAAAAATTCTCAGAATCGTTTCAGAATTGAAATTTAACCCTTTAGTAGCAATTAAAAAGTGCTCCTAAAATTATAA
This sequence comes from Venustoraphidia nigricollis, assembly GCA_034508555.1. NCBI lineage: Eukaryota > Metazoa > Arthropoda > Insecta > Raphidioptera > Raphidiidae > Venustoraphidia > Venustoraphidia nigricollis. Next base: position 2,218,525 of record JAVRKA010000052.1, on the reverse strand, counting down.
GCAAATCGGCCCGACAGGACCGGATTAATAAATTTTATGAAAACACTAGTTTGCGTATACGAATTTACTTACTGAAGGTCGTATTTAATTTGGTGCAGATGTTGGATTGATAACAATATTTCAACTAATAAAATTATTATTGTAAGGGGTGTATTAAGTGGTTCAATTTTTTTTTATTTTGTCCAAAAACATCATACTTAAGTTCATGTAATAAAGCCACAATACCTGTATTAACAAATACACTATATTGTCGGCAGGGTTTTGGCACTGCGACCCGGGTTTTTATTTTTGACAATGAAGTCCTGTTTGACCCCAGCAAAGAAAACCGTAGCAAACATAAGTAGTATAATATACTACTTACGTCTGCTACGGTTTCTACTATATTCTACAATATTATTGTAGAAACTCCTGTTCAGTGTGTAGCGTGACTGCAGTCCGATGTTTTATAAGTTAAAGTAGAGCGTTGAAAGTAGAAGCGTGCAATATCAGACTTCTTTTGTTCGAAACTCCGCTTTGACGCAGTGAGACATCATTTGCATATTTAGTACTCAGGTGGTTTATATATGCTAATTTCATTGTTTTTATTATATGTACATATTAAGTATTATATATAATATATGCGCGTTATTGAATCCAGTATTAGGAACACACACGTGTGCAAGTTCTACATAAGTTGATACAAAGTGTGATACATACTAAAGCAAATGCCAAACACACTTAAGACTTCTGGTGTCCAAATGACGAACTCAAAATAATAAGTACAGTCAAAATCTGTGATAACGACATCGAAGGGTCTACTCATATTTGGTCGTAAAAACCGATGATCGTAACGACCGGTGATATTTTCGAGGTATGAAGTATTTTTTTATTAAGTATGTAGTATTATTGAATATAAATCCATAGATCTTAATAGGGATAATATTCACATTATCATTATCATTTTTCTGTATTCATAAAATCTGTACTTTTAGTGTGTTTAGAACACTTCTATGCATACGAATTTTGTTTACAATACAGCTGGTCATTCTAACAGTTATTTTCTACAAAGATATGAAGATATTACATTAAATGTAGTCGCTTAATGCGGTATGTCGTAATAAGCAATGTCGTAAAAAGCAGTGTTTTTATAAGGCGGTCATATAGCATTCAGCCGGGACCTATGATTTTGGTCAATATAACCGGTATGTTGTTCTAAACGATGTCGTCGTAAACGGTTTTGACTGTTCTTATATTATTCGCTCCATCCCATCCATCCAAAGTGTCTTATTCTTTACAGGACCTTAGCGATCACATTTTTCCAATATTCTCTGTCGATTACATAGAATATTAGACTTTTCAGAGACATACACGTCCATTTTTCTCTGAGCCTTCGACACCTTTCCTTGCAGTTTGCCTAACAAAATTAATTTTTGAAATTCGAGATGCTGACTTTTCATTAGATGCCCAAAATATGCTAAAGTTCTTTTTAGTGTATTTGCCATATGGCAACATACACTATTGGCGTCGGTCGGATGGCGGGACCTAGGGGTCGGACCAAAATTTCTCGACGTTTCATAACCTCCTAAACACTTTGGCACCATTTTTAAAAATGTTTATATATATATATGTATATATATATATATATATATATATATATATATATATATATATATGTGTGTGTACGCGCGATAACTTTCGAAAGAGTTAATTGATTTCAACGAAATTTGGGCCACGTGTTGAAACCTATCACCGCAAGAAGCCTATTTAAAATGGGCCTAATCGGGCTATTTTAAGGGTAGTTTTTAGGGGTTGAAAACTGTTTTTGGGCCCCAAAATACCGAAAAAATTCTCCGAATCGTTTCAAAATTGAAATTTAACCTTCTGGTAGTGATTAAAACGTGTCCCCACAATTTTAATAAAATCGGCCCGACAGGACCGGATTTACAAATTTTATGAAAACACTAGTTTGCAGATAGTGACTTATTTATTGAAGGGTGTATTTAATTCGGTGTAGACGTTAGATTGATAATAATATTACAATTAAGAAAAAAATGTTATTTTAAGGGGTGTATTAAGGGGTTAAATTTTTTATTTTGCCCAAAAACAAACTTAATTTCACATAATAAAAGTATAAAACCACACGGCCCTATACAAGCAAATACACTATATTGTCGGCAGGGTTTTGGCACTGCGACCCGGGTTTTTATTTTATGGTTATTACAAGATTTTTTTCTATTTTTATTTTATTTAACACTTGTAAATTAGTCTCAAAATCTGTCCATTCTCCGATAACACCACTTTTATAATATAAAAACAACATTTTATCGACAGCGTTCTTTGTACCGACTGCAAGGAAACTAACAAAATATAAAATGATACACATTTAGTTAAATAATGGGAATAGTAGAGTATATACCTAGTTTCGTAATACTCTTACGCATGAAGTATACATATTCTTTTGCAAACCCCCATATAAAACAGCTGTTTGTTGTATCTGTGTAGCGGTCGTGAATACTATTATAAGTAATGTATAACGTGTACGTAAAATGTAACATCGCGGTAAAAACTTTGAACGGTATTCGCCAGAATTGAGTGGGGATTGGTTAAAATGGTAATAGAATATTTTTTGTGTCAAATTTAAATACCCATATTTTTATTTCTATAAATTTTTCCCGTCTGAAGAACGGCTTACGAGAAAAATGAAAAAAACAAACATAATGTATGAACAGGGTTGTGTTTTTTGGCAAAAAAAAGTTGCGAACACCAACCAATTGAGAACTTTTCGGATTTCTGTTCTTACCTCTGTCGAGAATATATCTAAAACTTCATAAAATATCTCCTATTAAATGGTTGAATGCTTTGTTTGTGTCTTGTGTGGGTCAAATCAAGTAATTAAAATTTTACCTCCTTCCTGTTGCTGGATTGAACTGAAATTTGGTAACCTTTAGTTCTGATGATAATATAATATTATGATAACTAACGAACCGACCCGGCTTCGCCCGGGTACAAACCGCATTTTTAAATTTTCACCCTCCTTCCGTTAACTCATTTACTTTTTATTTTAGTCAGTTAAAAGTCCCAGATTATTTTCTAGTTTTTGGTGCAACTGATGGTTTAAAATAAAACCGCATAACTTACAAGTTTTTTTACCTATTTTATGTTTAGTTTCCGGGAACTATATGCATGATTTTTGTAGCGATGTCTGCAATCAGCTTCATATAACACTACGGTGTCAAAGCACTCTATAAATGGATTCACAATTGAAAGATGGCAAAACAAGGTAGGTAGAGCTCGCAACTCTACGGAGCCTGACGATTAGTAATTCTAGAAGGCCATCTGTTTTTCTTCCCATCCTCATAACGTGACCATGAAATCTTAGGCTTCTTTTCCCTGCATATTCAATTAGTTTTCTTGTATGTTTTTCTCCCGACTTCTCGTTGCTGCTCCTGTTTCTCTTAAATTTAATAATAGTTATTTCATATTCATAAATTCAAAAACAGGGGAAAATTTCAAGTAGGAATCCTTCCCACCTAGTAAAACAAAACGATTAAATAACTTAATAACAATTATGTATGAATTGAATTGTCAACATCAATCAGATTTAAGTTAAATTCTACGTTTTTACAATATCGAAGAAAATGACAAACACACAAATATGAAGCAAAAAATGGTCCCAAATGATTCCTAGGGTGTCAATTTATGATGAATCGGTATATATTATTTCTCAAAGGTGTTTTTTGTCGGTATGAAATATCTCTCTTAATACTGTATCGAAGTTAATGTTTGAAACGCCATTTTGCAGATTATTTTTTTCTCTAATGACGAAAAGTAACTTGATATTTTAAAATTAATGTTTACATTAAAAAATTACAGTTTAAAAGTTTTTACAACTTCATTACAGAAAGTAACATTCAGAAAAGACAAATATCGGAAATCTGTTTATTTTAATAGTTATCGGTAATATTGAGTGACGTAGCAGCGCTGAAGTCTCTGAATAGAATAGAATAAAATTGATTTCCACCATATCATATATTACGTAACTGACCATTAATGATGCGGAGTATTCGCACGGATCCGCTAGAATCTATAAAAATCTCGAAAGAACTTATTTTAACATTTCTCTACCACAGAGAAAAAAGAAAAATTCGAACATAATCAGCTTAATAAACGTTTGCAAAAACCGGATTTCAATTATCCGGGTTTTTGCAATCTTCCTAGGATTTTCACGAAAATTCGAATTTTTTAATTATCCTACGACATATATGTATATGAAAAAATCATTAAGTGGAAGAAAATTTAATTTTATGAAAAACGGTTTCGTTGTAAAAAGAGAAAGAAAATGTAGAACTTTTTTATTATTACAACGTGCCTTTATCATTCAGATTACAAAAAAAGTGTGAGTCTGATCCAAGCTTGCGGGAGGGAGGTGAAACTTCTCTTATATTTTCCCGCCGTTGAATCATTTCCCCTTGAACATTACAAAACATTTCAAACGAAGTTTCACGTGAAAAAAGGCGTAAATGATTTTTTTTGTAAAATTATTTTTTATGTGATAACTACTTTATGAGTTGAGAACGTTAATTTGAATGTCTATAATGTGTATTTTAGTCGTAACTATTTCAAATTAAAATTTAATGTAAAAGGTTTAATTTTGTTTGTAAAATGCCATTTTCCTCAATAAAATTTCCGTACTGAAATTTATTTGAACGGCAGTGTATGTACATTAATGGGAAGCTTTTAAACGAAAACGAGATATCACTTAATTCCCATTCATTAATACCAACTACGTTACGTTAGGAAATACACTCACCTCTAAATAATATTATTTCAGTACAAAATGTGTTTTTGATAAAATATTTTCATTCGTTAAAAGTTTTGCAGTTTTATCTTACCGTTTTCATTTGAATAATTTAATTAAACACGTGAAATCCCAGGTATTACTCTTTCTGTACTTCAGTAGTTCCAAACTGTTGAATTTTAACCTTTTATTTGAACTTCTGAAGGTAATGACTTATGAATGAAAACGCTCATTTTAAAACCAGCCTGGAAAAACACTATACTTCTTCAACTTCTCTTTTTAAAAAAAGTAACTTTCTTAAAAAAACAAAAATACATAACTGCAAGTATCGCACTTATAAATGTGTCTATCTGTCTTTCTGTCTGCTCCGCCTTAACTCTTCGAGTGAATGTTGTAAAACGAATTGAGTATTTGAATTTAAAAAAAACTACAATTTTTTTTTATTTTTTCAATAATATATCGTAAATAATATTGAAGAACGAAAAGAAAAAAAATTAAGCCATAGGTAATTTATAACAAATTAATTAAAATGTATATAACTTCATAAGATATCACTTGATTACAAAACGTACCAGGAATGTTTGTGACGTCAAAATGACATAAGTTGTGCATTTGTGTATGGCTTTATAACACATACTATCAAAGTAACCATGGCAACCAGGACCATAAAAACATTTTGACGTCACAGAGGTTTTTGACGCGTTATCGGATCTTAGCTTAAACATTATTTTTAAAACAAATATAACTTTTTCATTATGAAATTAAACAAAATAATAAAAGTAGTTTCGCTATAAAACTTGTATGTGATCTTTCCATTTATGTAAAAAAAAAATTCATTCAAAAACCCAATTGTTCAAGTATAGGATTTGAAACCTGGTATACTTTAGTGGCATATTCTCAAAATTTGAAAACGTTCCACCGTTTAGTTCCTTAGAAAAATATTTTTAAAATTGACGTTTGCTGCGGTATTAAACTGTCAAAAAAGTAGAAAATAGACCGATAATGAAGTGAAGAGCAGTTATTTTATAGGGGGCGTTACAAAAAATCCCATATACTGTGTAAACTCTATATAGCGACGCTGAAAAACTGTGCATTTTCTGGCGTTATAGAGAGCTGTCGTTACATGGAGAGAAAGAAAAATCAATATTGTATTACTATTATATGCGTGCAAAGTAATCACAACAAACAAAAGACCGAATTTCTTAGAATCTTCGGTACGTATGATGTCGACAGTCGAGGTAAATACGGGCTAGACAATAAAGCTGCAGTTTTTGTCAATTTCGGCAACTTAGAAAGTACCTACAAAATAATAGGTGCTTTATAATTTGCCGAAATTACTTGCTTTATAATGACATATGGTTGTTATTTAGAGTGGGTGTCATGCTACATAGAGTGTATCAATGTATGGACAACAAAGCAAACCAATCAAAGTCGAGTAATTTCGACGTTTTAGGGAGTTTCACGTTAAATCGAGTGACGTTACATGGAGCTTACACTGTATATCAAATCACAAAGATCATAAGGCGCATATCTTAGAAAATGTTGTTTTATCAAATTCCTTTCTTTTTTAATCATTTCAAGCAGCCTTCCTTAATTTCGACGTTTTAGAGAGTTTGACGTTAAATCGAGTGACGTTACATGAACTTTACACTGTACTCCTATATCTATCTAACACTCGTTTTAACGTCAGTCATATATCCCATTTCGCGACTATTTTATCTGAATCTTTGCGAATTATTTCTTAATATTTTTCTAGCATGTTTCTCAGCTTCTTTTTCAGTCTTCATAAACTCTGAATCATTACGAAATCATTGTAATGTTCATATCATTTTTTTATTCTTTGTAATTAAAAATAATGATCCTACAGCACGTTCATTGAAAGGTGTGTTTAATTGTCACAAAATTGTAATTAAAATCTAGATATTTGCTATTGTCATTCACTATTTTTGTTATCTTGCTTGCAAAATTATTGTAGTGAACCAGACAATAAAATACCTTGATTATTATCACATAATTCTATAATGTTAGGTACAGTGAAGTCACGTTTATCTGACATAAATAACAAATCAACGTCGTATTTTTTGTGAATACAAACCGGTAATTTCTGATTTCTTATTCGATAAATTATCGTATTCAGATAATGTAATCATTTATTTTTTATGGTGCCGAATACCCTAAATTTCTTTATATACGTGTGGCGTCCACGGTTATAGAACTTTTAAAGCGATTGTATGAAATAAGCACATTACAAAGCTATTTGTAAGCTTTATTAGTGTATTTGCCATAAGGCAACATACACTATTGGCGTTGGTCGGATGGCGGGACCTAGGGGTCGGACCAAAATTTCTCGACGTTTCATAACCTCCTAAACACTTTGGCACCATTTTTAAAAATGTTTATATATATATGTATATATATATATATATATATATATATTTATATACGTATATATATATATATATATATATATATATATATGTGTACGCGCGATAACTTTCGAAAGAGTTAATTGATTTCAACGAAATTTGGGCCACGTGTTGAAACCCATCACCGCAAGAAGCCTATTTAAAATGGGCCTAATCGGGCTATTTTAAGGGTAGTTTTTAGGGGTTGAAAACAGTTTTTTGGCCCCAAAATACCGAAAAAATTCTTCGAATCGTTTCAAAATTGAAATTTAACCCTCTGGTAGTGATTAAAAAGTGTCCCCACAATTTTAATAAAATCGGCCCGACAGGACCGGATTTACAAATTTTATGAAAACACTAGTTTGCAGATAGTGACTTATTTATTGAAGGGTGTATTTAATTCGATGTAGACGTTAGATTGATAATAATATTACAATTAAGAAAAAAATGTTATTTTAAGGGGTGTATTAAGGGGTTAAATTTTTTATTTTGCCCAAAAACAAACTTAATTTCACATAATAAAAGTATAAAACCACACGGCCCTATTCAAGCAAATACACTATATTGTCGGCAGGGTTTTGGCACTGCGACCCGGGTTTTCTTTTAACTAATAACACATTAAGAACTGTCTTTAGATTACCTAGCTATTGATATTATAGTAGAATATGAGTGTAATAGAATCCGATATGCAAAATGGTGTAGAACATAGTAGATAATAAAGTACACAATACAGGTTATCATATTACTGGTGTACCTAATGATTATACATGCTATCGTTTCAGATTTGTATTGTATAAAATAGTTTCTAACATGTTAACACATTCATAAAATACCATGTGTCACGAAAAAATATGTACGTAAAAATTCGGTATATATTACATATTTCTCCAAGGTGTTTTTTTGTCGATATGGAATATCTCTCTTAATACTGTATCAAAATTAATGTTTGAAGTGAATAAAAGTGACCAAAAACTGAAACGTAATCTAATACTGTACAAACTAAACTTACAGTGATTAAAAACTAAAATGTGGTCAAATACTGTACATACTCAACTTACCGTTACCTGACATAAATGTAGTAAACTTATATATATATATAGACTTACATCGACGCACATAGCCCAGTAGCTGCGCGTCTTCTGAAACTAAAAAAAAAAAAAAAAAAATTAATGTTTGATACGCCATTTTGGAGATTATTTTTCTCTCTAATGACGAAAACTAAGTTAATATCTTAAAATTAATGTTTCTATTAAAAAATTACAGTTTAAATTTTTTTAGCAATTTCATTACAGAAAATAATATTCAGAAAAAGCAAATGTCACCATCGAGTGCCAATTTGATATTTTAACAGTTGTCGGTAATATAATGTGTAGTTGTGCCGAAGTCTTTCAATAGAAAAAATAAAACAAATGTCATCTGATGGCAGCATGTTTATTTTAACAGTTGGTAATATTAAGTGACATAGTGGCGATGAAGTCTCTGAATAGAATAGAATAAAATTTATTTCTACCCTATTATATTACGTAACTGGCCACTAATGGTGCGAAATATTCGCACGGGCTCGCTATTACCTTTTATTTTTCCAATGACAAACTTGTGTATATCTAAGGACCCGTTCGGTTAATTACGTCTGTAGTATGAAGAACTGCTATTCTCATAATCGAAAACTTCAAAACTAAAGCTCATTCGTTATAATATTCATATCGAATGCATAGACATAATGAATTGCGTTTTCATTCGCATCCTCTAACCACTCGAGATGGTTACCTATATGTAGGGTTGCCAGGCGTCCGAATAAAGCAGGACATAGTTAGGCTTTTTGATTGCGTGTCCAGCCAAAATTAAACGGTGTCCGGCTTTTTAGGTTTTTTACATTTCGCAAACGAGCGAGGCCGATCTCAGGCGAGTCGATTTATTTGACAATTGCCTTTATTTAATTTAAGAATAATTTAAAACTGTTTATCTAGAATTTAATTTTGACTGATGGCTTTATTTGACTGATAGAAAATAAATTATTTGGACTGGTTTGGCGTTTTATTTATTTTTCATTAGAGTTTAAGAAGATTTATGGTAATAATCAAAAAAGCTTGATTCTACATAATTTTTTTTGTCGTACCTATTAATACTGAGAAAAAATCCTCTATAATGTAGGGTGTCCGGCTTTTTTACCCAAATGTCCGGCTAAACTGGCTGGTCTGTTCGGCTTTTAGGTTTGGCGTCTTAGCAACCCTACCTATATGCATTGTACAGTACTGAAAACGATTACTTACGTCTTTTATCTGCGTCTGTTCTGTGAAGCACTGTATGTAGGTGACTTTCTCAAGACTGACAATCGAAACCGAGAGCAAAATTTATTCTAGATTTCAAAGTTTCATTCATTCACGCATAGTACCAACACACCTATCATTATGATGCATCAGCTGAAGGACTCATTTCCAATAAATCATTCAAATGTAAAAATCATTCGATTATTCCCACGACTAGTGGTGGATGTGGTTGTTTTCCAAACAGTCGATATATTGTATATGCTAGGGTACAACATGTTATAATATGTGTGTATGCGACAAACTTAACACGACTATAATCCGTTAATGACTTTAGGGTAACACAGCTAAAAGTTCTCGTCTTGCGATGTTAATGAAAATGTATATCACTTAGATAATGTGTCTGTTGTACCTACATTATAGTATGACTGGAGACATACCTATAATATTATGTGCACTGATGTTTAACATATGTATTCTATATTATATGTATATACATACTTGCATACATGATGGCGATGTATACAACAAGGCAGTGATTTATATTGTGCATAATTATGTATTATATTATACGCCTAATTAATTTATACTCTAATGTCTAAGCTGTCGACTGTTGCTTACTGAAAGTCAGTTGATTATTTACCTGTAAACAAACTCTCTATTAAAGTTACAATATTCATGTGAGGTGAAATTATATAGTTGCACAAGAACATTTTCGACGAAACTGTAACCTTAGACGTTACACTTTCAATATCTATTTCAATATTTGTTAGGGGGCGTCCATTAATTACGTGAGGTGTTCAAGGGGGGGAGGGGTTCAAGCTTAATCTTTCTCTAAATCTCACTTAGGGGAGAGGGGAGGTTTTAGCAAATATCACGTAATTTTTTTTCTAGTAGAAAACGGTGTAAAATTCCGCGAAAGTAAAGTTAAATTAAAAAAACCCGGGTCGCAGTGCCAAAACCCTGCCGACAATATAGTGTATTTGCTTGTATAGGACCGTGTGGTTTTATACTTTTATTATGTGAAATTAAGTTTGTTTTTGGGCAAAATAAAAAATTTAACCCCTTAATACACCCCTTAAGTAAACATTTTTTTCTTAATTGTAATATTATTAACAATCTAACGTCTACACCGAATTAAATACACCCCTCAATAAATAAGTCACTATCTGCAAACTAGTGTTTTCATAAAATTTGTAAATCCGGCCCTGTCGGGCCGATTTTATTAAAATTTTGGGGACACTTTTTAATTACTACCAGAGGGTTAAATTTCAATTTTGAAACGATTCGGAGAATTTTTTAGGTATTTTTGGGCCCAAAAACTTTTTTCATCCCCTAAAAACCACCCTTAAAATGACCCGATTGGGCCCATTTTAAATAGGCTTCGTGCGGTGATGGATTCCAACATGTGTGCCAAATTTCGTTAAAATAAATTAACTCCTTCGAAAGTTATTGCCCGTACACATATATACCTATATATATATATATATATATATAAATATATATATATATATATAAACATTTTTAAAAATGGTGCCAAAGTGTTTAGGAGGTTATGAAACGTCGAGAAATTTTGGTCCGACCCCTAGGTCCCGCCATCCGACCGACGCCAATAGTGTATGTGGCCATATGGCAAATACACTAATAAAAAATGTTGCTAGAGTGAAAATATAACGAAATTTCACACAATAGTGTTTATCGTATTTATCCGAACCTCGCAGAGCAGTACATCCAACGCAGTTACAGCCAGAACACAAATTTAAAAAAATCTCACGTGAGACTTGGGGAGGGTGGAGGGAGTTGAAATCTCACCAAGGGGGGCGGGGGGGTCAAAAAATCCTAAAAAATGCTCACGTAATTTATGGACGCCCCCTTACACTCGTATTTATTTCGAACACCGTACATTTTTAAACTGTTAATTTAGCTTGCTTAGTTTGTGTCTTGTGTAGGTCAAATCTAGTAATTGAAATTTTGCCTCATTCATGTCGACCGATTGACTTGAAATTCGGTACAGAACTTAAGTCCTGATGACAATATACTATTATGATAACTAGCGGACCGGCCCGGCTTCGCCCGGGTGCAAATCGCACTTTCAAATTTTTCACATTGAACGAGGAATAGCTACAAAAAATTTAATTTTAACATTTTAACTGTGCATCTTTTGTAAGTGAAAACGTGTATTAAATCCTTTAAATTCAACGTATTGGTCTTTTGAGCATAAAATTAAATGTTCATTAGTTTTGTTCATTTTTTAACTTGCTTTCTAAAACTTTCATTGTAAATTCTTACAGTTGTAATTTGAATTGACGTAACGGTATTGGAAAGACTTTGGTGCAATTATCTTCGCCACGCTATTGATAGAGAAACACAACAATACCGACGCCCGAAAAAGACAAATATATGTATCTTTCTCTCTCAGATCTGCATGAATTGTAATCCTCAGGTTGTGCCATTCATTTAATTAAAGTAAAATAGTTGATTATGTATCAATGGAGTAATGAAGACGATTTTCGACGAGGGTAACGTTTGTTACATAAAGCGTAGCTATCACCATTCTTTATTATCCGTGAATATCATAGTACTTACTTGAAGAGTCGAATTTTTTAAGGTTATTAACCCATCATCGTATTAGCAGTAATTACATCCGTTGTATAAAAAATGTAAGATGACTTTATAAATTATTTCTTATTTAAATATTATATCCTATAAATCAAAAATTAATGTTTTAATATTTAAGAAAATAATAATTAAACATTAATAGACATAATTTGACTACAGCAGTATATTGCGTATAGTGTTTGGTAGAGGCAAATACAGTTCAAATATAATTTGACAGTTGCTTCAATAATTTTTGGGTAATATTTCCTCAAAACAACACGCGAAAATAAAAAAATGAATAATAAGAGTCGAAGCTTCGAATAATCAGTTTTTCAAAATTTTTTTAGGAGCCAATATGGATAATTAGATAGATAGATGTAATCTTTATTAAACAACCAAATTTGGTACAATAGCGTCAAAAAGTACACATTTTAAATTAAGAAAGTACAACTGCAATTTTAAACTTACAATTTTATATATCTTCTACTTAAAAATTCATATATATTATAGAATGATTTTATTAATAAATATTTCTTTAATCTTTTGATTTAGTTTTAATTTTTATATGAATTCCGGTGAGTCTCATTTATAATTGTGTTAAAAATCATATTTTAATAATTAATTCCTTGAAGACATGACGTCTAAAATAAAAAAAAAAAAAATGTTTAATGTAAGTATGAGATATCCAAATTGCAGATTTTCGTCTAGAAAGTGAACTATTTATCGAATAGCCTTAACACTTTCTGTCGCAATTTGGGTAGTGTTGGTCCAATATTACTCTAGGCCACCGTTTTACAGCCTTCTTAGAGTGGTATAGCCTAAAAGTTAAGGAAAAAACGTTGCGACCCCCTCATTCAATATGTTAATTTGACATTTAAAAAAGCTTAATATCGACCGGTTAACGCGACGACGATTCGTCCTTTTTTCGGTACTTATCTTGATTTATTAAGAATTATTTAATGTTTTTATTTTTAATTTTTAAATGACTCCTAAACCCCTACGAGCGTGTTCACATGCTTACGAATCGTGAAAAAAGAACTATTTTCTTAGTATTAAATGATGAAACACATTGCAACCGTCCATAAGCTGAGCTCTAAATTAATTTAATACTTTTACTTACGTATTGACGTTACTATTGATGAAATGATATTTCTCTAACAAAAATAATTTTGGTGTAATAGAGAAATTTGTTATTTATAACACGGCCTTCCGATTTAATCTGGGCAACATTTCAACCAAAATCTGACATTGTCCAAAATAATTGTTTTCTCGACTATCCAGTATTGAATGTTCACATCTTTAAATTGTGTCACAATTTGATTTTAATCCCGCCCATGTGAAATGGATTAAAATAGGCTTATAAGTTTATGACATCGATCATGTGTCGTAATAGTTATTACGGGAACGAAACCATCTTTAGGTCTGAGATCTGGGGTGCGGTTATTGGAATTTAACAGCGTGTTATACTGAAGAATGGATGAAAATCCGTGATCGTTAAGTTAAATCTCGGCGGTCACATAACACTAAATATTAAATATTGTGTAATATTACAACGGTGACATAACTTTATGTTCTACTAACGTTTTCCCACACCGCGTCACTTTGGCAAGAGTTCTTCTTTTAATGAATCTTCTTTTTGTTCACTGGGAACATCCAGGACTTTAGGAGGTGGCAGTAAAGAGTGGAAGTAGAAAAAAGTTTCTTGCAAATCTTTTTAACAAGTACTCTTAAACTCTTCTTGAATACCTCTTCGAATTTTTAATTAATAGATTCAGACTGTAAACTTGCCATCTTCAAGATTTTATTTATACATGCCATACCTACGTTCACTGAACGCCTTCCCTTTCTTATTCGAATAATTAAATTCAAGAAACTTGATGTAAATGAAATACGAAATAGGTATGAAATTTCTCTGCGGACAACCGTGTGAAGGAACTTTTTTTCCATATTTTCAGTCATAATTTCTTTTTTAATTTGTTTTACTTAAAAAATTTTATTTCGTCCTTTTTAAGTACAACGTTACCGTATAGAATATCTTTATTTGCAAATATTCAAATATTCGTTCACAATAATAATATAATAATAATGCGATTAACGTCCGTTTGTCGACTTTTATGTCATAACAGACGCCATTCGCACCATTACTATTTTCCATTTTACCACTTCCCGTTATTTTACATCTCTAAAACTTCAACTTAACTAATAGCAATGGGCGAATGAAGGAATTATAGGAAATTAGGATAGGATAGGTAATTTTTGAACTGGGAGTTTGATAGGTAATCGATCATTGGCCTGGAACCATCTGAAGATTTATCTGGAATTAATTGAAGGAAACCATCTCAATCAAGATGGCCGGTAGAGGAATTATCGTTTCTCGGCGAGAGGCAGTAGGAAAAAGTCCCGGCCACATCTGCCCCCGCCGAGACTCGAACCCGTACGTCCCGAATGCGAAGCTAGTGCTGTCACCACTACTCTACCCAGCTCGATAATATTCGTTCATGATATCCAACCTTTCTGGTCTATATTACTCAGGACCGCACTTAGTCAACATTTTTCTTTATTAATATAACCAATAAAACAATTTAAACAACACGAAACAATCGCAACGGTGACAGAAACCTTGCGGCAACGTTATGCTGCGACAAAATTTCGATTTTGAGTTTTTGGTGTTTTAAAAACGGTGTAACGACTATGCTGCAAATAATCTTGCCTAATAATCATCGTAAAGTTATACTTTGTCTACTTAATTCAATCCCTAATCCAACGTCAGGTCCGAGTAATCACGTCAAAACTACGGCTCATGTCCCCGATGTTTCTATCCGATTTTTTTTTATTTATATAAAGCAATCGATGACCTATAAGTACAGTATGTAATGTAATTTGACAGCAGTTGAACTGTGAAGATAGTGCAAGCGTATCGAACCGTTAGTGAAACTGCAATTTTAATCTCAGTATTGCTGTTTTATTGATCCTGCGCCACGGATTTTATCCTAACTTATCCAACATTCACAAGGATCACAACCACTCTAATTTCTTTTATTTAGAGTCAACCTCGTAGTATATAATATTTGTATAATGCAGATTTATTGTTACTATAAGTAAATAATTTAATGATGATTAGCTGTGAGGTGGATGATGAATGTATTGGAATGGGATGATGAGTTAGTTATTGGTTGATGACGATAGTTGGATGATGATGTTGATGAGATATGCTAGGTATATTGAATTGACATTACGTACACAGCGATAATTAATGAAGCCTGTACGATCTATTGTTTCTGTCTGTCTCTTGTTTGTGCGAGAACCTTCCTTTGTTTCGACGCGGTACAATGCGACGCTACACGACAACCGCTACGGGTGTTTAATAATTACCACGACTCGCTCTGGGTCGATTGACAAGTGTACTGAAGATGCATTCTCAATGCTTATTTCTGTCCCAGAGGATGTGTTTTGTGTTGGAATTAGAAACGATCTGTGTTGTTACAACGTCATTTTGTGTTCAGAACTTGGACATTTTACGCACTAGATAATGTACTTATCTAATGGTTTGAAAATCTTGAATAATTATCTTCAATGTACAGTTGTAACTGAGAAAGTTTGCGGATATTCTCAGGTACAACTTTTTAGATCATACTTTATAAAAAGATCAAATAAAATATATCAAATTCAAATATTATTCTTAATTACATTCAAATATTGTCTTAAATAATAACAAATAAAGCACTTGAAAATTTTTAAAAATTTTGTTTTTGTTTATTTGTGATTATTTAAGACAATATTTTTAAGTAACTAATAAGAAGATTTGGAATTGATACATTTTATTTAAAAGCTGAATAATGTTGCTGACCAGGAACGCACTTTTAAGGTCCACACCCCCTGAATCGTATCGGCTGATAGGTTGCCGAATCGATTCGAGCCAATCCGTACCGTACTAGTGCGTGGGAACTCATTAGTGTATTTGCCATATGGCAACATACACTATTGGCGTTGGTCGGATGGCGGGACCTAGAGGTCGGACCAAAATTTCTCGACGTTTCATAACCTTCTAAACACATTGGCACCATTTTTAAAAATGTTTATATATATATATGTGTATACAGGGTGTCTCACCGAACGTTGGCTAACATGGGTAACTTTGTTATTAGTGGAGATAGAACGTCGGTTAAATGGGCAAAGTAGTGCAGAAAATTGGGCTCATTAACATCCCGTCGAAAAAACAATTGAATTTTAACACCCTATGAATTTATTCAGAAAATAGTGAAAATTGCCATTTATGAAAACTGGCCATAACTTTTTTATTTATGAAGATATTTGAAAATTTCATTAACCATTTTTTGATAACTTTTTAAGGTCTTTTCAGTGGCGTAGGTTTAATTTTTTTATTTCCACTACATAATGAGATATTGACATGAACTTTGGTTTTTCTTATGGACGGCATTTTTGATTTTCAGATATTCGAATTCTACTTATTTTTCTGAATAATTTGACATAGCAAATCCTATATCTAAACCAATCAGAAACTACAAAACTGACAAAAATAGCTTTTTGGCGTTATCAAAGTGTGCCGTGTAAAACGAAATTTGTTGAAACAAATACATATCGACAGGTTAACAATCTGTCGAGAGATCGCTACAGTTTTGCTAATTCATTTTGTTTGATTTACTCTCTAAGATGGCTCCAGCATTCTCAAATTTGGAGAAACAGGCTATTTTTGCGCATACATTCAGCGTAACAAAAATACCACGTGGGCTCAAGCACAATACTTGAACCTTTATCCAGAAAGGCGACAGCTTTATTCAATAACTTTTAGGAACTTAAATAGAAATTTAAAGGTATACGGTTCATTTTCAAAGAAAAAAGGCAACATTCAACACTGTGAAGAAGAATTAGGTTTAGCAAACGTTGAAATTAATGGAGAAAAGTTCCTAAAAGTTATTGAATAAGGCTGTCGCCTTTCTGGATAAAGGTTCAAGTATTCTGCTTGAGCCCACGTGGTATTTTTGTTACGCTGAATGTATGCGCAAAAATGGCCTGTTTCTCCAAATTTGAGAATGCTTGGGACATCTTAGAGAGTAAATGAAACAAAATGAATAATCAAAACTGTAGCGATCGCTCGACAGATTGTTAACCTGTCGATATGTATTTGTTTCAACAAATTTCGTTTTACACGGCACACTTTGATAACGCCAAAAAGCTATTTTTGTCAGTTTTGTTGCTTCTGATTGGTTTAGATATAGGATGTGCTATGTCAAATTATTCAGAAAAATAAATAGAATTCGAATATTTGAAAATCAAAAATGCCGTCCATAAGAAAAACCAAAGTTCATGTCAATATCTCATTATGTAGTGGAAATAAAAAAATTAAACCTACGCCACTGAAAAGACCTTAAAAAGTTATCAAAAAATGGTTTATGAAATTTTAAAATATCTTCATAAATAAAAAAGTTATGGCCAGTTTTCATAAATGGCAATTTTCACTATTTTCTGAATAAATTCATAGGGTGTCAAAATTCAATTGTTTTTTCGACGGGATGTTAATGAGCCCAATTTTCTGCACTACTTTGCCCATTTAACCGACTTTCTATCTCCACTAATAACAAAGTTACCCATATTAGCCAACGTTCGGTGAGACACCCTGTATATATATTGTTGAAATTATATTCAACAATGTATTTACTAGTGCTGGCATCTATTACATATTAGATTAAATATATTTTTTCTGTATCTATGCAAAATAAACGAAAGTTGATAATTCAGTTCAAAAACATATTAGCGTTTTATTTCAGGTTATTGGCCCAGTGAATCGCGAGTTAATTTCACAAGTTTTAATAAGAATTTCGGTCTCTACCGAGTGTTAAAAGACTGTTTAAAAGCGCAATTGAACTGAATCAAAATTTTTTTTGAAGTATAGAAGTTTAGTGGTTGACTTTAAAAATGTCTACAAACTATCTTGTAAATGTGCCCAAGTTAAAGGGACGTGAAAATTATAGTGAATGGTGTTTCGCGGCAGAGAATTTCCTAATCCTCGAAGGCATGAAATGTTGCATTAAGCCAGAAGCAGGAGTGAACATAGGAGCTGCAGATGACGAAAAAACTAGGGCAAAATTAATTATGACAATAGACCCGTCTTTGTTCGTACATATAAAAAGTGTACAATCATCGATGGAATTGTGGGAAAAGCTAAAGCAATTATTTGATGACAATGGCTTTTCGCGAAGAATAAGTTTGCTGCGAAATTTAATTTCGATTCGCCTAGAAAATTGCAGTTCGATGACGTCATATGTGACTCAGATTATCGATACAGCACAAAAATTAAGCGGAACGGGATTCGAAATTAATGATCAGTGGACAGGATCTTTACTGTTGGCGGGATTACCTGATCGATTCTCCCCAATGATTATGGCTATTGAACATTCTGGGATGTTGATAACGGCGGATTCCATAAAAACCAAATTGTTAGATATGGAATCAACAATAGAACATGAGAATGAAGTTAGCAGTGCATTTGCTTCTCATTCAAAATTCAACAAAAATAAGAATACGAATGTTTCCATGGTTCGAAATAGTAATGTTGGCACTGAACTGTCAAAGTCAAATGTCAAATTAGTGAAATGTTATCGATGTAAACAAACAGGTCATTACAAAAACCAATGTACAAATAAAGAAAATAAATCATCAAATCCAAAAAATAAAGAACGAATGCAGTCCAATGCGTTTAGTGCAGTGTTCCTGAGTGGAAATTTCAACAATAATGAATGGTATATCGACTCGGGCGCAAGTGTACACCTAACAGCAAATGAAAGTTGGGTTACAAATGCTTCGTATGAACAAAGAAAAGAAATTGTTGTTGCAAACAGTGAAAGGGTGCCGGTTTTATGTTCTGGCGATGTGGAAATTACGACAAAAACTGATAATTTCGAGTATGACATCGTGGTAAAAGACGTGTTTTGTGTTCCAAGTCTGACGACAAACTTGCTATCTGTCAGTCAACTGATAAGAAAAGGCAACAGAGTATCTTTTTCTGACAGCGGTTGTTCAGTATACAACGAAAAGAATGTGCTGGTGGCTACAGCATTGTTAATCAATGGAGTGTACAAGGTAAATTTGTCTAAACAAGTACACTTGGCTGCATCAGTAGTTTCAGGAGTTACATGGCATCGCAGATTGGGACATATTAACAAAGATTATTTGAAACAGATGAAGAATGCTGTGCTGGGTATGTCCATTGACGATAAAGTGGATATAAGCAAGTCTTCGTGTACTACATGTTGTGAAGGCAAGCAGTGTCGCTTACCATTTAAGAACACTGGTCAGAGAAGTAGTAACTTGCTAGATATAGTGCACACAGACATCTGTGGACCTATGGAGAATGTGTCTATAGGTGGCTCAAGATATTTCTTGTTGTTTGTCGATGATCACAGCCGTATGGCATTTGTTTATTTTCTGAAACACAAGAACGAGGCATTGAAGTATTTCAAGGAATTCAAAGCTCAAGTGGAAAATCAAACAAAGAAGACAATCAAAGTATTAAGAAGTGATAATGGGCTAGAGTTCTGCAACAAAGAATTTGACGACTATTTGAATAGTGCTGGTGTGATTCATCAGAAAACCAATCCCTATACTCCACAACAAAATGGATTGTGTGAGCGATTTAATCGCACGATCGTTGAAAAGGCAAGATGTCTGCTCTTTGATGCATACTTAGGCAAAGAGTTCTGGGGTGAGGCCACCAATACAGCAGTGTATCTGCAGAATCGGATTGTGGCAGCGGCATTGGGAAATAAAACTCCATATGAAATATGGACTGGCTCTAAACCGGACGTTAGTAATATCAGAATCTTTGGTAGCGTTGTGATGGTCCATATAGCTAAAGAGAAACGAAAGAAGTGGGATAAGAAGTCAGAAAAATGTATTCTCATTGGATATCCTGAAAACATTAAAGGATATAGACTTTTTAATCCAGAAACCAGGACTGTGTTGACTAGTAGAGATGTAATAATAATTGAGCAGGAATCAAAATCTGAATGTTTGATTGAAGTACAAGATCAGAGTTTTGATTCAGTGGGGGAAGAAGCCAATGTGGAAGAATCTGACCTGTCAAAATCAATTTACAGACAAGATAACACAAAAGACTTGGATGATACACTACTAGACAATGATGATGATGTTCCCAGTGATTATGAAGATACAGATAGAACCACCAGACCTGTACGGTTGAGGAAAAGGCCAGAGAGGTTTGGTTATTCAAATCTGTGTGTGGGAAATAAAACCTATGATGTAGCGGCTAGTTTATCTCTGCAGGAAGCTTTAAATGGATCTGAAAAAGAGCAGTGGAAGATGGCTATGAGTGAAGAGTTACAGAGTTTCAAAGACAATGATGCGTGGGAGTTGAGTGATGCTCCACAAGACGGTAGAGTTGTGCAATGCAAGTGGGTGCTACGTAAGAAATATGATAGTGAGAATAATGTTCGATTTCGTGCACGTTTAGTGGCCAAAGGTTTTTCACAAATAGAAGGTGTAGATTTTACAGACACGTTTTCTCCCGTAGTGAGGCATACCACGTTAAGATTATTATTTGCATTGTCAGTTCAACTAGGATATGATATAACACATCTTGATGTGACAACTGCTTTCTTGAACGGAACTCTTGAGGAAAATATTTATATGAAGATACCAGAGGGATTTTCTGATATGACAAAAAGTGGCCAAGTACGTAAATTAAAGAAGGCAATATATGGCCTCAAACAATCCTCAAGAGCATGGTATAAGAAAGTAGATGAATGTTTACTAAAAATTGGCTATATCAAATCAAAAATAGAACCATGTATGTATTTAAAAATTCAAGATAAGTTGACAACTGTTGTCACGTTGTATGTAGATGATTTTTTTATTTTTTCTAATGATAGTAAAGAAACCAAATATTTAAAAGATATTTTAGCCAGTCACTTCAAAATTAAAGATTTAGGCGAAATTAAGAAGTGTCTTGGTGTAAATGTAATTGTTAATAAATCTGAGAAAACAATATCATTAAGTCAGAAAGATTATATTGATCAGTTATTGCAAAAATTTAATATGAGTCAGTGTAAAACTGTTCAGACTCCAATGGAGACTAAATTGCATGTATCTAAAGATGAGAATTATGCAGGTAAATTTCCTTATCAGCAAATAATAGGTAGCCTCATGTATTTAGCAGTACTCACCAGGCCTGACATTGGATATGCAGTAAGTTTTCTGAGTCAATTCAATAATTGTTATACCAATGAACATTGTTCATATGTTAAACGAATATTAAGGTATTTAAAAAATACTAAACATTATGGCTTAAAGTATACCGCAAATGGGAATTCAATGCTAGAAGGGTTTGTTGATGCTGATTGGGGTGGTAATATTATTGATAGGAGATCGTACACTGGACTCTGTTTTACATTATCTGGATGTGTGGTTTCTTGGGAAACTAAAAAGCAAAAAACTGTTGCTCTATCTAGTAGTGAAGCAGAGTACATGGCGATGACTGAAGCTTGTAAAGAAGCTGTTTATTTGAGAAATTTACAGTATGAAATAACAAAGAAAATGTACCCTATTGATCTTTTCAATGATAATCAGAGTGCGCAAAAGCTGACTGCAAATCCAGTTTTTCACAAAAGAACCAAGCATATCGATATTCGATACCACTTTTGTAGAGATTGTGTAACAAATAAAATTGTGAATGTTAAGTCTTTGCCTACAGCAGAGATGCCTGCTGATTTGTTTACTAAGAGTCTATGCACGGTCAAACATTATAGTTTTTTGAAAGATTTAGGTGTTCAGCATATTCAATTATGAATTATGTATAACTACATTGTTAGATATAGTGGGGGTGTTGAAATTATATTCAACAATGTATTTACTAGTGCTGGCATCTATTACATATTAGATTAAATATATTTTTTCTGTATCTATGCAAAATAAACGAAAGTTGATAATTCAGTTCAAAAACATATTAGCGTTTTATTTCATATATATATATATATATATATATATATATATATATATGTGTACGCGCAATAACTTTCGAAAGGGTTAATTGATTTTAACGAAATTTGGCCCGCGTATTGAAATCTATCACCGCAAGAAGCCTATTTAAAATGGGCGTAATCGGGGCATTTTAAGGGTAGTTTTTGGGGGTTGAAAAATGTTTTTGGGCCCCAAAATACCGAAAAAATTCTCAGAATCGTTTCAAAATTGACATATAACCCTTCAGTAGTAATTGAAAAGTGTTCCTAAAATTTTAATAAAATCGACTCGACAGGACCGGACTTACAAATTTTATGAAAACACTACTTTGCAGATAGTGAATTATTTACTGAAAGTTGTATATAATTTGGTATAGAGGTTCGATTGAAAATAATATTGCAATTAAGAAAAAAAATGTTATTTTAAAGCGTGTGTTAATAATAAAAAACCCGGGTCGCAGTGCCAAAACCCTGCCGACAATATAGTGTATTTGCTTGTATAGGGCCGTGTGGTTTTATACTTTTATTATGTGAAATTAAGTTTGTTTTTGGGCAAAATAAAAAATTTAACCCCTTAATACACCCCTTAAAATAACATTTTTTTCTTAATTGTAATATTATTATCAATCTAACGTCTACACCAAATTAAATACACCCTTCAATAAATAAGTCAGTATCTGCAGCAAACTAGTGTTTTCATAAAATTTGTAAATCCGGTCCTGTCGGGCCGATTTTATTAAAATTGTGGGGAAACTTTTTAATCACTACCAAAGGGTTAAATTTCAATTTTGAAACGATTCGGAGAATTTTTTCGGTATTTTGGGGCCCAAAAACAGTTTTCAACCCCTAAAACTACCCTTAAAATAGCCCGATTAGGCCCATTTTAAATAGGCTTCTTGCGATGATGGATTTCAACATGTGGCCCAAATTTCGTTGAAATCAATTAACTCTTTCGAAAGTTATCGCGCGTACACATATATATATATACATATATATATAAACATTTTTAAAAATGGTGCCAAAGTGTTTAGGAGGTTATGAAACGTCGAGAAATTTTGGTCCGACCCCTAGGTCCCGCCATCCGACCGACGCCAATAGTGTATGTTGCCATACGGCAAATACACTAATAATAATAATAGCGTTTATTGCTTAAGGAGTCAAATTTTTTATTTTGCCCGAAAACCAAGTTAAGTTCGCATAATAAAGCCACATTGCCTGTATTAGCAAATACACTATATTGTCGGCAGGGTTTTGGAACTGCGACCCGGGTTTTTTTAATACTTCATGTATCCCAAAACTGCTGATCGTGCCGAGCTGATCCTATCCGATTCAGTAGGTATGTATCTGTATGATATATAACATAGTCACGCCTGCCTTACCAAGTCTAGTGCCAAATCATATTTTCAATCCAAATAAATTGAAAAGGCTATTCACCAGTTTTCAGATTAGAACTTGGAAATTGGGGATTGGTAATAGACGAGTCATGGACACATCATATAACTAATAGCATCCCTATGATCTCGGCTATCCTTAAATCTTTTATATTTATTTATATCGCTTACGGAGACAATTCCATTTACAAGCTATGTAGAATAATTATAATTAACAAAAGTACGAGAAGCTACGTTGACCCAGATGTGAAATCGTGTTGGCTTTTCGTTTAAAAAGTTTAAACATTTTTGAAGTGTAATCTCTTATGTGAGTTCGTGCCGTTTAACGCGTTAAATGTATAACGCTAACGGTGTAACCATGGCAACAACTTTCGTTGCCATAATTATAGTGTTATTATAATTATAGGTATATTAGTGTACGTTTCATTTCTATCAACATATTGACTTTCGATGTTAATTTTCTCCATTTGAATAACATTGAATTCAAGTTATATCACATAGTAGGCTGTTACATATTTTCAATTGATATAATATATTGGATTAAAATTGAAATAAAATATACTTACTCTGAAATCTATCAAAATTATGGCAACGGTTTTATGTTGAGAAAAAAAGATTGTTTCTGTTTTATTAGCACGGTTTTATGGATTAAGCCTACTATTTAACGTAACCTGCATTCAACTTAAATCGTATGGACAAATTTAATACGTGAAGTCAATATGTTGATAAAAATCAAATATTCTGTGTGTGTTTTTAATATATAAGTATAAAAAAAATCATTGAAATTTACGTTAGGTTTGCTAAAAGTGTGAACTGGTTATACACTAGTTAAAAATAATAATAATTATAATAATGCGTTTAACGTCCGTTTCTCGGCTTTATGTCATAACAGACGCTATTCGCACCATTACTATTTTTCATTTACCACACTTCCCGTTATTTTTCTACATTTTTAAACCTTCAACTTATGTAATAGCAATGGACGAATGAAGGGATTATAGGAAATTAGGATAAGGTACATAATTTTTGAACTAGGAGTTTGATAGGTAATCGGCCATGGCCTCAAATAAGGAATCATCTCGATATTTATCTGGAATTAATTAAGGGAAACCATGGAAAACCTCAATCAAGATGGCCGGTACAGGAATTACCGTTTCTCGGCGAGAGGCAGTAGGAAGAAGTCCCAAGCCACATCTGCCCCCGCCGGGATTCGAACCCAGACGTCCCGAATGCGAGTCTAGTGTTGTCACTACTACTCTACCCAGCTCGGTTACACTAGTTAAAAATGAGCTAGTGTGTCTGAACATGTTAGATAAATGACGCATACGTTACAGATTTTATAGCGAGCTGTTAGACATTTTTGGGTAGGTATTTGAAGCACTGTGAAAATTTGTACAATACCTCTTTAGTAGGTAATATCCGAATACATATACCTGCCTGAAGGGTAGTGGGGCTTAACCGACCCTCAAATCTTTAATCACCTGGTAGGTAGAATGTCCCACCAAAACGATCTGTTTTTTTTAATATATCTATTTTTGAGTTACCAATATTATTGTTTAAATTTCAACGTGCCTCAAATATATTTCTCAAATTTTTTAAAAAATATATCATTTTGCAAACACCTAGCTAAGTTTTAGACCCGATTAAGAAATCTGACTTTTATATTTTTTCAGCTCCTTAAATACTAAATTTCAAGGTATTAAAATATCAAAATGCCTCAAGGGCTTTTTATTGCGAAAATTTTTTTGCTAATTTAAAAATTTGAGGATCGGTTAAGCCCCGCTACCTTTCAGCCAGGTCTATGTTTTTATATTCGGATATTACTAAAGAGGTATTATAAAAACTTTCACAGTGCCTCAAATACCTACCCAAAAATGTCTAACAGCTTTCCCACTATCACAAGGCTAGTCTCTTTTCCTTCTATACTTTTCATTTTGATTATTGCACCAGAAATTACACTTCCTCCAAGTGTCGTCAAACACATTTTTTTAATATTATTATTTCAGACGGTATTAAATAGTGTTGGTCTTATTATAACACTTTTATTACAAATTTTTAATGTTTGTGTTAAAAGTATATGTGACACGTAGTGCGGAAATAGCAACACTGTAACAAAATAGGTATTTTTTCATTACAAATGTTAGAGTTCTGTAATTACTCTCTTTTAGTTTCACGAGTATGGAAGATAATTACCACACATTACACAGTTTCATATCTGCAGTATATACCTACTTTCATAATACGGGGGGATCAAAAAATATCATTGGTCGTTACTTAATCTATATATATAAAAGGCCATGTATGTGTGTATGTAATTATGTATGTTATTTATGGACTCCAAAACGGCTGGACCGATTTTGATGAAATTTTCAGGCAGTCTTTAGATTAGCCCAGCGGGTGATCCTGTGAAGTTCAGCAGCGATTGGATCAACAGATTTTTTTTTTTTGGTTTTTTGGTAATTTTGAATTTTTTGAATTCACGCAAATTCAATACACGTTTCTAGGTAACTTATGTAATCGTCTAATTTTAAGTGCGGCGTATATTTTCATTTGATTGAATAAGCATATTTAAATCAACACCGGGAAAATATGGCTATTATTCTATAAGGAAGTTCACTACAGCATAATAACTAATAATAATTAATACAAATCCGGGCAAAGGAACTTTCACAAAAATAAACTAATTATTTATATATTTAATTACGACCTGGCGAAGTGGGGCCGGACCGCTAGTTAGTTAATATATTTGTACTGGATTGCAGAAAGCTTTGTTAAAAAGCTGATTTTGCGGGTGACATTAGATTGTGACCACACATATTCTCCATAAGAAAAGCATAGTAGAATTTAAAATCGATCCTGCTCGAAAAATAAATTATTCGATTGAAAAGATATTTCTTTAAAATTGTTATTATATTTAAATCTTGGTTCTCATCCATGTTATGAAATTAATGAATAAATTTTCTTGGGCACTTGGACTTTAAACGTTGCAATTTTAAGAAGTTAAATCTTATTCTTAAAGTCCAAGTGCCCAAGAAAATTTATTCATTAATTGTTATTATAGTTTTAAAACAAATTCTGGAACAACATTGTCTACGAATTTTGATTAAAATTTAGATTGAAAAAACATATTTTTCTGTATAGATCAGTCATTTGTTTTTGTGTCAGTACAATCTAATGTTCCAAATCTACATAACAGAGATTTTGTATTGCTAAAACTGTAATATATTATCACAATCTAAGCTCATTATTATATCAGATTTTTCGACAATGCAATTCACAATTAGACATTCACCAGCCACCAGTAACTTACGGTCGCTAGAAAGTTTATGTTGCCATTCACCAGTTTCCTTTTAACAAATCCAGTAGATTTAATTTTAACAATAAATTAGGTTCTAATTTATCATCCAGCCTGCCTTAATTTATGCCGAACTGTCTTTAATGAATTTCAGTGGTTTTGTAATTTAAAAAAATGATGTTTATTTTCTTTTTGCCACCCGTTATGTAATCTATACATATATGTATAACATATATGTACGTATGTTATATGCATGCATACATAATTATGTACATTACAGTCTCTGCAAAGTCCGTCTTTTTGTTGAGCGCTTAGGAATTTCTCTAATGGCAAGCTTTGTATCAAATTAATATTCATTTTCCGGTTTACTTTAATCACATCCATTGCTAGCTGTTCTTATTTTTACTGGAAATTACTGAACATTTCCTTTACCTTTGTCCAAACAAAAATCAAAACTATATATTTTTTTATAATTCTATGATTTTCCACTTCTAAATTAAAATCTCGGAAATAAATTTACGAGTATTTGATTTCAAGTTTAAATTTCTTAATAATCGTAATAATGCACAAACAATCGCAATTTGCATTATAAGACTTTTAACTAAAAATTATACTTATAAATAAAACTGATTGGAACATCAATCAAATTAATTACCTACAATACTATATTTTTGAAGTTATACTTCTTTTGGCGCGTTCATTGTAAAATTTTAGCACGAAGCGGAAATTGCATGCGCTCAGCTACAAAAATTCGACAGTACAAAGTTGGCCATAAGAGGCCCAAACTGAAACGATAGTTGGATCATGTTGGATGAAATCAATGAAGTCATCTGGAAACTATAACATATAGTACAAGACGACTACTTATAACTTTTCCTTACAACCACGTTTTAAGTGTTATCCAGCGGAATTAAGAATATCGTATTTTTGGTTAGTCAACGGACTGATTATAAAAGTTTTACATTTCAAATATTGAGGGTAATTCATTAAAATTATTTGCGTCCATACTTAATTCGTAGTAATGTGGATATGGATGTTCATCACTTAGTACTAACTAAATCATTAATTCTGCGATGTTGCAGAATTAGTGGTTTAGTAATTAATGTTTTTGTTTTTTATTTTTTGTAGATTTGATTTTAATAAATTATTTGCATGCATATTAAAAATTAGTTTTTAACCACACCGAAGAAGTATAACTTCTGCCGCGCGTACATAAGTACATGCACCCACTTTTTTTCTCATTTATTACTTTTTAAATTTTATTGAACTGTCTCTACTTGACATCGATAATAATAAAAAACCCGGGTCGCAGTGCCAAAACCCTGCCGACAATATAGTGTATTTGCTAATACAGGCAGTGTGGCTTTATAATGCGAATTTAAATTGGTTTTTGGGCAAAATAAAAAATTTGACTCCTTAATACACCCCTTAAAATAACATTTTTTTTCTTAATTGAAATATTATTATCAATCGAACCTCTATACCAAATTATATACAACTTTCAGTAAATAAGTCACTATCTACAAATTAGTGTTTTAAAAAAATGTGTAAATCCGGTCCTGTTTGGGAGATTTTATTAAAATTATAGGAGCACTTTTCACTTGCTACTAAAGGGTTATATTTCAATTTTGAAACGATTCTGAGAATTTTTTCGATATTTTGGGCCCCGAAAACTTTTTTCAACCCCTAAAAACCACCCTCAAAATGGGCCGATTAGGCCCATTTTAAATAGACTTGTTGTGGTGATGGATTTCAACTCGCAGGCCAAATGTAGGTAAAATCAATTAACTTCTTCGAAAGTTATAGTCCGCACACATATAACATTTTTAAAAATGGTGCCAAAGTGTTTAGAAGGTTATGAAACGTCGAGAAATTTTGGTCCGACCCCTAGGTCCCGCCATCCGACCGATGCCAATAGTGTATGTTGCCATATGGCAAATACACTAATAATGAAAAGTATCCATAAACGAATTTTGTGAATTTAGAATATTGCAGACAAATTCTTCTTTGCAATTAACGAGATGACAGTTTCACAAGGTCTCGTAGTAGAATATACCTAACTATATAAGAACATGCGGTGTCCAATAGAAGTTCCATCGAACGTCATTAGAGACTACGACTGTGCTTGTCCGGCCAGTGCGCTTCTGGAAGTACTTTTGTATAGAGGTATTATACTTTTCCTGCTAGAACAGTGGTTTCCAACCAGTGGTCCGCGAAAGCCTCGAAAATGGTTTGCAGAAGGGCCCGGCATCACATAGATATAAAAAGTGATTAAATGTGAATTTTAAAAGCGACATGCGATGAACAAGATACGGTGAATATATCTGTGCTTATGAGTTATGACGATAATAATAAATGTATTTTAATAATTGTTTTTCTTAAACACCTTTGAAGTTGGTCACAACTTATAGAGGGGTTATGGCTGATTCAATTTCACGCTGAGTGGTTCGCAGATTTCTACGGGTTGAGAGCCACTGTGCTTGAAGAACAAATTTCCGCTCATAAGCGCGTCCCTCAAGCAGGACTCTTTCGTCCTGTTGACAGTACAGGCTCTTTAAAACACAGGATCTCTTACACGTACTATTTTGCGTTGCAATGGACATGGGCACATGGCAAGTGCTACGTAGATGGCAGCAGGTATATAACGACTTAAGTTATGGTATGTTTTTACTATGAAATATAGTAAAAACCAACTGTACGTGTTGCTTACTAAGTTGCTTGATTTAAATAAGGAATAATTCAAAGTAAGTCTGTGATGTTTTAAAATCATAACCATCATTATAAATATAATTAGTTTTTCTGTCTAAAATTCCTTCTTCTGTAGTAAAATCTTCTTTAGTAAGGTGAGCTTCACAAACTAATATCCCGGTATTTATAGTAGAAGTTTTTTCCCTTCTGATATCAAACAGTCACTAATTTTTCAGTTCCCGATCCTTTGAAAATACAAAACTTGTATAATTTGAACATTGGTAAACACGGCACATCGACATTGTCAATGTTTTATTATTTGAAATAAACTTATTTTGCATACACCGCTATGAACTTTTCACAAACTAAGGTCGTTATATAGCTGGCGCCTCTAGCGGTAAAGTTTGGCAGTTTCCATTTCCATTGGTCTCAAAATACACACACAAGGTTGTATCCGCTCAACAAAACAGAACAATCTTGCCTAAAAGCTGATAATTAAAAAAAAAAACGTTTGACCTGTATCATGCTCCCAGACAAACAGATGAACAGACTTTTTTCAAAATTATGTTTTTTGGACTCGGGAGATCTTAAAACAAAAAATATTGTAAAATTTTGGAAAGTGGATGGTAGGTACCATTCTTCACTTGTGGATTGGAATGGTAAAATACCTTATAGTTTTGATTAAATAAACTTATACTTCACAATATAAGAGGCACAGTGTTTATGCGTGGGTTGGGTATGCTTTACATTGTTTCCCTCCATTAAAAAACCATACTACCATGATGTTGACTCACTCTCTAATATTACAGAACCGTAGGTCCGGTTTGAATGAATTTGAGTCAATCGATTTTATCGACGCTTTTATATTTATAAATCACACGGTATATGCATGGTTATACAAGTGTAGCTTTTAAAATGACGGCTCGTCACATTCACGAATCACGAATTTCACAAATCTCTCCCACTTCCACATCGCATGTTCTCAAATTAGGTACTAGTATGCAGTGCTCGCCCATCGACTATGGAGTGACACTTACAACGCTCTTCAGTTTATTGCTGCATAGAATTTCACGTACTATAAATGCAGGTAGCGTGTGTTCCATGTTCCACACTATAAAATATAGGTATATCCATACTGCGGACTCGCACACAAAGGGTTCCGTAACACTGTACAATATTTATTAACTTAATTTTATTGAAGTTAAACTTCTTTACGCACGCTTGACTTGGGGAGTAAGCTGGCAAATGCGAGACGAAATTCTTACGGAAGTTGCGAACGCCGAACGGCGAACGCAAACGGAAGTTGAAACTATCAACTGGAACATGTGCTCTTTGTATACACGTAAACACGCAGCTAGGCTGGCCACGCGGTAAAGTGTTAGACTCGAAGCCTAAAGTGATTTGATCGCACAGGTTCGAATCCTGTCCGTAGCGAGTAGTATTTTTAAGGTTTTTTTAAATTATTTTTTTAATTTTAATTAGGTATATGTTGTTAGGAAGTTTTCCTTCAATAGTGTGGTCTAAAGCACACTCGTTTTTTTTTTATTATAGCGGTCATAATAACACACACTAAGGCGCAGAAATGCCTGAACTAATAGCTTTTAAGAAATTCCGTCCGATGTCACCAGTACGCACTATTTTGACGTTTATAGAAATATTTTTTTTGTGATGTAACTACAAATTAGCGGTTTTCGGATTTAACCCTTTACTTGTGCTATAAGACATTGCTTCTTACCAGATTTTATGATTCTAGGTCAACGGGAAGTACCCTATAGGTTTTAATCCCCTTGCAAGCGTCAAAATATGCGGCATAAACGGTCGTATCTTTTGATTGCGTTGACTTAGATTTTCATTTTTTCACTGCTTCAAGGAACTACAGACCTGAGTATTTGTATTATTTTCAACGTGATACCTCCATGCGCTCCTGAGAAAAAGGGTCTTCACAGACAGACAGATGGACAGCGAAGTGGTCCTATAAAGGTTCCTTTTGTCCTTTTGAGGTACGGAACCCTAAAAATCATTAAATATAATTTTACTATTCCAACCCACTAGTGGGGAGAATGGTATTAATTAGGTCAAAATTTACTTTTCAAAATTTTACAATATTTCTACGTTTTGAGGTCTCCCAAATTCAAAAACATAATTTTGGATACATGTTGTTCGTTCGCGAGCACGGTACTACATCCTCCCAAAATTTAGTGTCAATCCGATCATCCGTTTGAACTGTATCATGTTCACGGTATAATAACGCAGACTTTTTCCAAAAATATGTTTTTTGAATTCGGGGAGCCTCAAAACGAAAAAGTATCCTAGCCTATATATATACCAAATTTCATCCTTCTAGAATTTCAGGAAGTATACCCTAGAGGTTTTGATGATCATCAATCAGTGAGTCAGTCACGAAATCGACGTACTTCAGATATCAATAAATTTGAAACAATAAAAGCTAGATAATTGATACTTGGTGTGTTTGATAAGTCTGCTAAGAACATCGTATTCTGAAAATGTCAACTTTCTAGCATTGTCCAGACCGAAGCTATGACGGTTCGAAAATACGACGAAACGTTTTGAGAAAATGTAGGTAATGTTCCGCTTCCTTTGGCTCATCTTGGCGTGCCGTGCCTTCAGATTTTGACCTAAATTAGTATCATTCCCCCACTAGTGAAGTTAGAATGGTAAAAAAGTGGTTCTCAACAGAAATAATAAAAGCTCGTACCTGTATCGGTAACAATGCCATGGTGATATTTTATTCAGAGTAAATGAATGACAGATATGTACGTTATGTCTGAAAGACGCTTAGAACTATATTATTTTTAGTGTAAGCTATAAAAGTTCTCTTGTATATCTACACCAAAGATATTAATAAAACTTTATTTTATTAAACTCTAAAATTTAATTGAAATTTGACGCACGCAGTTATTATAGTAAAGACACAAAAGTAATTTAGGCAGAATATTTATGGTGAATTTTTGAACGTGCAATTTATTAATGCCGTTGTAAATTTATTTTTTACGGTTGTAACTGCACAAGTGAAATGGTAAGGCAGTAAAACCCCGCTTAACACGGGAGATACGTTCAAATAAGTCCCTGCGCTATACGAAACAGCGCTAAACGAGGTCATCTTAATACGTAATAGGTTATCTTAATTCAATAAGTGAATTCAGAATAAGAAAATTTGTTAGTTTTTTTTTGTGTTTAATTTTGTAACATTTATTGTTAAATACTTTTTATCACATTAATTACAGATTGAATTATTGTTAATATGGATTTTTGTCTTTGAAACATTTATGAAAATAAAATAAAAGTTCAAGTAAGTGATTAGGAAGCTTCCTCATTTAACATATTTTGTTTTTTGTGAAGAATTCATCTAATGTCGCTTGCCCTTTTCAGTTTTGTTCAGCAAGCTGTTGTCGATAGCAAGATATTGCATCAATGACACTTCGTCTTGGCTTCGAACTTCTATCAACAGTTGGATTATTTTATATAAACTGATCCATAATAGAATAGAATAAAATTTATTTCCACCCTATTATATTACGTAACTGACCACTAACGGTGTAAAGTATTCGCACGGGTCCGCTAGTATGGCTAGTATCGAAAAGCGCTCACAAATTACGGCAATACTCAGATAAATGCAAAATCCTTGATAAACAGTTATAAACTGTAAATAATTAAACTGTTGAAGAGGTTACAAAAACAATCAAAATAATTTTCAAATATTTTGATTGTATAGTACCTATAAATTTTATAACAATAAAACTATATGTACCATCACATCATATCTAGCTATATCTATACCCATCCTTGATATTATCAATTATCGTCCGGAACTGTTTTATGTATATTGTTTTAAACGCTAGGCTGTAAAAGACAGGGGCGGATTAAGGTACAAACAAAAAATTTTTCGCACTGATCCTGCTTTAACAGAGTGCACAAATCCTGCGGCGTATATTCTAAAGTAGAGATGTACATTGTTTGCACGAACCTCCCGTAAAATAGCTAATTTTCACATCATAATAAGTATATTTGTAATATTTTTGACAGATCCATTTATACCCATTAGCAATCTAGTTGAGTTGTTTACTACGAAAACTACGCCTTTTTTGTGCTGCTTTACTAGCTCTGTTTCTTTCGTATAAAATGGTAACTACTGTTGGATTGTTAAGATTGCATGTAGGTATATATTTTTTTAGAACACGAATGTTAAGTCATTTTAGTACCGCTTTACAGGCACGAAAAGCAGCTATTTTGTAGGAGGTCGCGCAATAATTATTATCAAAACACCTTTATTGTTTAATATAGAATCCAAATTACAAGCGTCGTAGCTAGTGGCTGGGTGCAGGCGCAAACCTCAAGATGGCATGTCTTGTTTCTCTTCCAACAAAATAAACTTTGGGGGGCGCTCATGACCTTAGATACAATGCTGCAAATTACTCAGTATTATATTCAATTGAAACATAATATTTGGTAATATTTGATGCTAGCAACTTCCTTTCTCCGATCTTGCCATAGTTCTTCTTTTTAGTGCAACTAATTTTATGTGAACTTACACTGAAAAAACTCGGATGTGAGTTCGGAACTGGACGTAAATCGAATTATTGTCAGTTCGATATTTAAATATTTTGTGCTTAACCAGTGAAATAAAAGGTAAACTTAATTATTTCGTTTTTTAGACAATCGTGTTTGCAGTTACGAATTAACAGTTTGGCTCAAACCGGTCCTTAGTGAAACTGTACTGAAATAAACACTATTTACAGCGACTGTTCAAAACACAATACATTATACACTGATGTTTTTCATCTCGCTTACACAGTTTTATTCAATTTCCATTTTATAAATATCTGTTATATTATCGAGTCTTTGTTGTAAAATAAATTAGTTTTTTGCTTTAATATTTACACTGATTCAAATACAAACAATTCGAAAATTACGTATAAGTATTTAACAAACATACTTTTTCCTATGTAGGTACCGCTACGTAATTTTCTCCTGATATTTGTATTTCTACAATCCTGTGATGAAATATATTAATCTACACTAATATTATAAAGAGGAAAGATTTGTATTTTTTTATGTTTGTAATGGATAAACTCAAAAACTACTGTGACGATTTAAAAAATTCTTTCACCATTAGAAAGCTACGTTCACCCTGAGTAACATAGGCTATATTTATTGCTAGAAAATATTAGAGATCCTTACTTAAACGTTAGTAACGTAACCCAAGGTGTAAAAAAAATTCCATAAAATATCTTTCATCGTATGCGCTGCGGAAACTATTGATGATAGAACAAAAGTATGTTCTACAATATTAAAGAACATATCAATAACTACAAAAAACTTCGCGATACTATATGTCCAACTATTATCGTTATGTCACAATAACCACTTTTTACTTTTTAATAATCTATATAGATAAAAGACGATGTATATGTAATCTATGGACTTCAAACGGGTAGACCATTTTTGATAAAATTTTCTTTAGATTAGCCCAGCGGGTGATCTTCTGAAGTTTGGTAGCGATCGAATCAACAGAATTTTTTAAATTTCTTTTTGGGAAATAAGATTTTTAGCGCAAATTCAATACACGTTGAGAATTTAATGATAATGATTCTCATCTTTTATATCCTATATATTACATTTTCACCCGGGCGTAGCCGGACTGGGCCGCTAGTTTAAAATAAGAGGTTAATGTGACCTTTGCCTATAGAAACACAAAGTTAGCCAATAGTTTGTAGAGAATAATTAGGTCAATGATTTCTAAACTATCCCTCTAGCTATGTCAGTTTGTTTATTGTGCCTTCCTGAGAAATATTTCCCTATAGCTTAATATTTTTGGTAGAACTTTTTTAAGAAAACAATTTAACTTCCAATCTTCATATTTAAAAAAAAGAGGTAATCTTTGGGATAGGTTCCATAATGAACATATACTTACCGTAATAATTTTCCATAAACAAAAAATACCATAATCATTGTGCATAATGGTATTACGACACACGTGACTGTGAAAACTCGCTGTTTCCCTTTTTAAACACAATACCAATGCAACTAGATACATAATCTATACTATTATATGTTATATATTATACAGATTGTATCAACTCAAAGCTGTCCATAAGGCACTCTGTGTGTAAGACAGAGCACCATTCACAAACGATAAGCAAGAGTGAGATAAATGATCGCTAATAGGTAGTAATTACTGTGGTTACCGTAAAATAAATTTAAATAAACGTCTTTGTTTTCTACGTAAAAATAGCCATTTTATCAATTAATTTATTACGCCGGCGGTTGAATTACCACCATAAAACCATTTAATTATTTGGATTTTTTCGTGAACAGTATAAATAGCCATTGTATGAATAATTTCGGTAGTGACTACAGACTGTCAATAATTGATAAAATGGCTATTTTTACTCAGAAAACAACGACGTTTATTTAAATTTATTTTACAGTAACCACAGTAATTACTACCTATTAGCGATCATTTATCTCACTCTTGCTTATCGTTTGTGTATGGTGCTCTGTCTTACACACAGAGTGCCCTATGGACAGCTTTGAGTTGATACAATCTGTATACTATTATATATTACAATTTGGTAACAGTTTTACTAATAAATTATTTCAGTAGTAAGGTATTCATTAGATTTTTGTGTTTATTCAAATGAATGAAATAATTGTACGTTTAATATGGGAACTACGAACGATACTCGGTATCAAGAAAATATTGGTTGGCCTCGTTCCAGGAATTTATTGAATACATTATTAAATCACCATCTCAGGTGAAAGAAATGTAGGCGGTGTTGTATTTTACCGCACATTTGTTGAATTCTCACTGTGATTTAAAAGGACTAAAGAAAAATAATTCATTGCCGAATATGTATTTTAAATCATAATACCAAAGACGTGATGGTTGCATTATAATTGAAATGAAGTTGTTAGGTGAATTCGAACCAAATCGTATAGCTTTGCCAACTAACAGACTTGTTTTTCAAATCATTTTAATTTTTAAACACGAAGCATATTTCAATTTACTAAAACTATTAATTAACCGCCACAATCTTACATAATACTCAATATTTAAAGATATCAATTTGTAAGTACAGTGAAACTACATTTCAGACACTACATAAAGTTATTATTAGTGTATTTGCCATATGGCAACGTACACTATTGGCATCGGTCGGATGGCGGGACCTAAGGGTCGGATAAAAATTTCTCGACGTTTCATAACCTCCTAAACACTTTGACACCATTTTTATAAAATAACTTTCGAAAGAATTAATTGATTTTAACGAAATTTGGCCCACGTGTTGAAATCCATCACCGCAAGAAACCTATTTAAAATGGGCGTAATCGGGACATTTTAAGGGTAGTTTTTAGGAGTTGAAAAATGTTTTTGGGCCCCAAAATACCGAAAAAATTCTCAGAATCGTTTCAAAATTGACATTTAACCCTTTAGTAGTATTTAAAAAGTGTCCCTAAAATTTTAATAAAATCGGGCCGACAGGACCGGACTTACAAATTTTATGAAAACACTAGTTTGCAGGTAGTGAATTATTTACTGAAAGGTGTATATACTTTGGTATAGAGGTTCGATTGATAATAATATTGCAATTAAGAAAAAAAATGTTATTTGAGGGGTGTATTAAGGTGTCAAATTTTTTATTTTGCCCAAAAACCAACTTAAGTTCGCATAATAAAGCCACATTGCCTGTATAAGCAAATACCCTATATATTGTCGGCAGGGTTTTGGCACTGCGACCCGGGTTTTATTATTATTATTATTACAAAGACTACAACTGCGAACATTAGTTGCATGCGCAGCGAGGTGCCACGCTTGCCATGGCAACCCCAATTGCCATCGCAACCGTTGCCACTGCAACCTCAATATTCTTATTAGCATAATGTAGGAACATTTAAATTCTCTGCATAATAATTATATAGTTATTTCTTTGTTTTCTGCGTTGTATTACAAGTTCAACAACTTAAAATTATATAATATAAAATATGCATATTTTCAAGTTTTTTCTAGGTAGGTTTTATACAGAAAAAAAGAAAGCTGTTGCAGTTTTCTCATAATAAAGCGTTCAGTGCAAAAATTATTTTCATAACATTTTTCTGTTGAAGTCTACACACACAGACAAACAGGACATACCGGCGTTCTTATTTATTTTATTTTCTTTCTGTATGCTCGAATGAATACTTTGTTTCTCTCTGTTTCATAATGATGCCACAAGATACATGCGCTTAAGCCCATTTTAGACGAAAACATTTTGATGTATAACAATATCTAGACGGACAAAGAGTTTCCAGTATTTTAGAATGGAATAGAAAATAATTTATTTGAAAATCATGCCTGATTACAAAAAGTCAAATGAAAAACTAAGAAATTTATTAACGTTATAAAGAAATGTTTTAAAGAAAATGTTGAGCTTATTTTTAAATGGGTAAAACGTGTATTGACTCTGGTAGCCTGTTAAGTAATTTTTAGCCATGTCATCAGGGGCAGCTTGGGACAGATGTAGCCTTCTTCGGGGTAGGCAAATTGAATTTTTTGTTCTTGCGTTATAACTATGGAAGTCAGAATGATTTTCGAAGTGGTTATGTTTGTTTTTACATGAATCAAACTTCGATACATATACAAAGATGGTAATGACATAATGCCATGTTTTATAAATATGGGAGCGCAATGTTCATTATATTTGGCCTTACTTATTTTTACTTTGTTGGTTTGTTCGAACTGTGTGTACTGGAATCTTTTGAAAACGGCTGGATCAATTATGATTAAACTTAATACACTATTAGTTGGTGCGCAAACTTAGTGTAAGCTACTTTTTACTCGACTAAATTCGGGTTACCATAACGGTCTTATCAAAATCG
This sequence comes from Venustoraphidia nigricollis, assembly GCA_034508555.1. Taxonomy (NCBI): domain Eukaryota; kingdom Metazoa; phylum Arthropoda; class Insecta; order Raphidioptera; family Raphidiidae; genus Venustoraphidia; species Venustoraphidia nigricollis. The sequence goes on along the minus strand of JAVRKA010000052.1, from coordinate 2,180,238 downwards.
ACATTACCGCGAGCAAAGACGACATTCACGTGAGTGAACCACGGGATTTCTAATTATAAAGTTTTCACTTGACAAAAATACTAACAATAATAGTGTCACATGGTGATAAAAATTCTGAACAAATTCTTTTGGTAACTGAGATGTTTAATTTTTTGTACACGGGGCCGCAAATTTTAATTATGCTCTAATACGTCCTTTCTCAACCTAGGGATGTCGAAAGAAATATTGATATATCAATATTTTTTATTTGATATATCGATATTTTTGGGCGATATTTAATATTTCGATATATCGATATAAAATTCCTTGTATCGAAAACCGATATTTTTTTCCAGTAGCAACACTTGTATGTAGATACTACCGCGACTGACTTAGGCCGTTTAATTATTCCGACAAATCGAAAACTTCACTGAAAAAGAAACATGTGTTTTTACATATGTTTTTGGAACACTTTTAAGTGCGTTCCAAAAACAACAACAGTGAATAAGGCACATATCAAACACGTTTCTTTTTCACCGGATTTTTCGATATTTTCGGAGTAATAAACAGTCAAAATGTCGATTCATGCAATATTTCATTTCATTTCTACAACATCTAGAATGTTTTTAATTATTTCGATTTACATCTCAATTCATTCTGTCGAATGTCACTTCAGGCACGCATCCCATAGATTCACCATCCCTGGCTTTATTAATTGTTCGATTAATTTCTAAAATTATCTGCTCCTTAATGTATTAAACATTTAATTAATAAACAAAAAAAAAATTCTTATCGTTGTTTTTGATTTCAGATAAATATTTATTAGTTGATTTATTAGAAATAATGTCCGTTAGTTGCTATTTGAGATTATATTAAGCCAGCCAATATGTATACTAAATTTCTGCGAGTGCCAATGTTCTCTTTCAAATTGGACCGATATATCGATATTTTTTAAAAAATATATCGGTAACGATATCGATACTTGAAAAAAATATCGATACAATATATATCGATACTTTTTGACACTTCCGACATCCCTATCTTAACTATATACCTATAACCTTGTCGCTATTTGGTTTCATGATCTCCTAAACCTACCCTCGTTGTAGAATATAAATATATCAAATTGTTTTCGTCTAAAATAGGCTTTAGATACACTTAGACGTACCTACGTACACATATTTATAAATACGTAAAACAATATTACGTAGAAAACATTATATCTTTTACCTTTGCGTGGAAACTGTGGTTTTAAATTTTTTTCTTTTTTATTGTTCTATTTAGGTTCTTTTTTAATGTACACAATCGGCTCATCAGGGTTATGAATATTAAGTTTTTTCTTCAAGATATGATCGGGAGCTATACCTAACTTCGCCGCAAGTTCAATTAATTAAAAGCATTAATTAGATAAATTTAATTTTTCTTTTTTTTTCTTTGTAAATACCTCATGCTATCGAAATAAAATTCTTTTAAGAGAGAAAATACAATTAATGTAAAAATGAAAACTAAAATATGTTTTAAAATAGTTTCAATTTCTCATTATATCGCCATTATTTTCCGTTCTATTATTCATTTACACTTGTCTTAACAACTAATGTATTTTCTTTTTAACTAATTCATATTTCTCTGTTTTTGCAAATAATCTAAATTCAGTTATTTATTTTTGTTGCTTTTTTAGTGTATTTGCCATATGGCAACATACACTATTGGCATCGGTCGGATGGCGGAACCTAGGGGTCGGACCAAAATTTCTCGACGTTTCATAACCTCCTAAACACTTTGACACCATTTTTGAAAATGTTTATATATATATGTATATATATATATATATATATATATATATATATATATATATATAGGTATATATGTGTACGGGCAATAACTTTCGAAGGAGTTAATTCATTTTAACGAAATTTGGCACACATGTTGGAATCCATCACCGCACGAAGCCTATTTAAAATGGGCCTAATCGGGCCATTTTAAGGGTAGTTTTTAGGGGTTGAAAAATGTTTTTGGGCCCTAAAATACCGAAAAAATTCACCGAATCGTTTCAAAATTGAAATTTAACCCTCTGGCAGTAATTAAAATGTGTCCCTAAAATTTTAATAAAATCGACCTTACAGGACCGGATTTAAAAATTTTAAGAAAGACTAGTTTGCAGATAGTGAATTATTTACTGAAAGGTGTATCTAACTTGGTATAGATGTTCGATTGATAATAATATTGCAATTAAAAAAAAATGTTATTTTAAGGGGTGTATTAAGGAGTAAAATTTTTTATTTTGCCCAAAAACCAACTTAAGTTCGCATAATAAAGCCACACTGCCTGTATATGCAAATACACTATATTGTCGGCAGGGTTTTGGCACTGCGACCCGGGTTTTTATTAATTGCACATAACATCACATACAGTGAGAGCCAAAAATTCTTTCCCTCTACAAAATAAAGGCTAGATTATTTTAATTAAACGATAATCTGTGGTCAACCGTTATTTATTGTTACATGATAGATATTGGATTATAGGCGCTCGACAACCGACGTCAATTGCGACATAATGAGTGCATAACATTCGATATGTATACTAAAGAAAATTATAACTTTTTTTATATACGGATTTTTGGCTTGTAGAGAAAGATTGTAGATTATAAACGCTCAACACCTTTTTGGCTTCTACACCTATTAGTATAATTAGCCACAACTTGTTTATCGAATAATAATATTCCAAATAAACACAATATCAAATAAAATCGACATCACAAAACATCTATGAGCCGAGGCGAGATTCGAACCCACGACAGTATGGTTCAGAATCCAGCACTCTGACCACTACACCACACTCCTCAAAACTGTATTATTATACATTAGCATACCTGTATCGAATATTGCATTTTCCAGAAAAATATAATTCTTTATGTTGGCTTGCTATTACTTATGACTAGGAAATTATGTGCACTAATTTCGATAAAATAATTATCAATTGTTAGCTTAAAGTCTTGCTTATTTAAGTCAGAAAGCAGCAGATCCCGTTATATACGAATTGACGGTAAACGACGTCGCGGATACCTAGCTAATTCATCTACACTAATATTATAAAGAGTAAAGATTTGTATTTTTGTATGTTTGTAATGAATAAACTCAAAAACTACTGTGCCAATTTAAAAAATTCTTTCACCATTAGAAAGCTACATTCACCCTGAGTAACATAGGCTATATTTATTGCTAGAAAATATTAGGGATCCTTACTAAAACTTTAGTAACGTAACCCAAGGTGAAAAAAATGCCATCAGACATCTTTCGTCACATGCGCTGCGGAAACTATTGATGATAGAACAAAAGTATGTTCTACAATATTAAAGAACATATCAATAACTACAAAAAACTTCGCGATGCTATATGTCCAAGTATTATCGTTATGTCACAATAACCACTTTTTACATTTTAATAATCTATATAGATAAAAGACGATGTATATTATGTAATCTATGAACTCCAAACGGGTAGACCATTTTTGATGAAATATTCAGACAATCTTTAGATTAGCCCAGCGGGTGATCTTCTGAAGTTTGGTAGCGATCGGATCAACAGAATTTTTTAAATTTCTTTTTGGGAAATAAGATTTTTCTTCGATTTTTGAACATTCACAAATAAAAGGGATTGAATTCGCGCAAATTCAATACACGTTGAGAATTTAATGATAATGATTCTCATCTTTTATATCCTATATATATTACATTTTCACCCGGGCGAAACCGAACTGGGCCGCTAATCAAATATAAAAACGTATTATTTATTTATAGGTATAATAAATTATATCCCAAATATTTTACTTGTCGACTATAATGATACTATATGATGATTTATTTGGAAACTTAAAGGCGTAATTATTGAACTTGTGCACTCTACTTTGGAAATTATTTTGTCGAAGCTTATTTTATATCTGAGTGACGTAAATATCAATAAGCATACATAATTACAATGTTTTTCAAACATTCCTTGTCATTAAAAAGTTTTTCAGTATTAGAGAATAAATCAGCCAAAGGGTACGTATGGCTGAACCTTACAGCACTAATTAAATTCCTTACCTAAATTGGAAAGTAGGTACTTTGTATTTACCAGTTTAAGGTACTAGCAAACAACTTTGTAAACAGTGTTTATTATCTTCAACTTTCTGTTGATACACATTAAACTTTAACTTCGATAAAGTCTCAAAAAGTTTGTCTTTGTAAGTATACAGGGCGTTTCATATAACTAGATAAGCTCAATCGAACTCAACATTATACTGTATATAGAAATTATCTAGACACGCGGTAGCGTGTCAAGCTAAGTTCATCAAGCTAACAGAACTGCACGAACCATTTGGAACCATTTGGAGCTACTTTTGACCCCCTCATAACTCAAAAACTATTTCACATAAACATGTCAAATTTGGCTCATATATTGAGACTTATGAGATACATATGTGCTCCAAATTTCATAAACACACTTTGAACGGTTATTTAGATATTAACGTCCAAAAATCGTCATTTTTATCACTGACCTATAGATCAAAATTCTAACCCACTTCCAGATGACCTAGATAAGTTCAAATTTGGCATCCAGATAGGTAGTTGGGTGAATACAAAGGAATAAATCCGAAACTAGTAAATTTTTATCATTTTATTATAATTTTTCAATTAATTGATTCTATTAGGAACACTTACTTATAGTGCCCGTAATGTAAGAATCAGCAATTAAAATTGATGACAGCCGGTCTTTCTGTGGATTTTAAGGTCTTCAGGTGAATATATAATGAGTGGAATACCAAACTCGCACTTGACTGGTTCTAAAAGGTCCATTTGCATCTTGTATATTTTTATGTACAAGGTCAGTAATTTGCGTTATTTTAAATTGAGTTAAGATCAATAACACCTCGTAATTGAAGTTACATTTATTAATAAAATGCATAAGTCAGCATGGTGACTACATGTGGCTGGTGTATTTTTAATCTTCCTTTATTACACATATATAAAAAAACGTCTGTTTCCTTGTTATTTTTTAACATTTTAACTAGTTACAAGTTTAAATTGTATCAGAGACACCGTCTTAATAAAACTCACTTAAAATGATTCAAGTATAATTTTTGGTATGTACAATAATGAGAGGCGCAATTACTTAAAATGGTTTAAACGGATGATAGCATTGGCCATGAAAATCGCTAACTTACTGTGAATAGCCCAAACGCAGTGCTTGTCAAACTTAAGGCTGTCGGAACGCTATGAATTTAAGTCCAAAATAGAGCTTCGGCTGTCAACTGATTGAAAATTTTTTCTCTATAAGGAAGATAAAGGACAAATGTAGGTCTCTAATGGACGATTTTTGTTATTTATGTACGATTTACTAGAAAAAAGTTGCCATTAAGTGTGCCAAAAAAACACACGTTTTCAATCTCATACTACGACCTTATTCGTACTTATTTCACAAAACTGTTCCATCACAAACCTAAAGCAACTCTTCATTTTTCGGAAAAGTTTTTTAAATCTTTAAAATATTTCCCAAACTTAGAGTAATCAATTGACAGCGGCACCCTTGCAACAATATTTTTTAGCCTCGTAGTTGACACCAGCCAAAAATTGAAACGTGCGGATGATTTGAGCGAGACAGAGCTAAAGAAGGTCACACCCACAATATGTCTTTTGCCTACCTCGCCCCTTACCGCTGGGTCTCAACACAAACAAAATTCAGAGCGTTCCGACAGCCTTAATTAGAGCGAGCTAGAATTAAATTATACTTAAATTGCTGCTTGTAATAATTTGAAATACAGTGAATTTCGGTTGTAACGACGACCACTATAATTCCGTCGCTATATCCGGAAGTCGCTAGAAAGAAAGCAAGAAAGAAAGAGAACCATATTTATTGCCAGACAATACATGCGCACTTAATAACACTATATATTATGCATTTTTTCAGTTTAGACCATCTGTGGATGTGAACAAAAGATAAGAAAGCGTTATGATTCTATGAAGGAACCTTTGTGTGTTTGCGATATCTAGGAACTTGCGTTACAAATGGTTCATTAATTAGTCGCTATACCCGAAATCAGCGTTACACCCTTAGTCGCTATAGCCAATATTTTCAAGGGACTTAAATGTTACGTCGCTATAACCAAACAGTAGTTAAAACCCAAATTATGTCACCTAACCAGCCACATATGACCGTGTAAAATGCTGTTATGAGTTGAAATTTCATGTGAGTTGATCTGGTTTTAGCTTTTCATTCATGTCAGACCGATTCGAGATGATGGAAGGTAAAATGCAATGGTCGAAAGATAATTCCTGTAAATTTATCTACGTTTTAAGTTTGATAGAGTATAAAAATTTAGATGTTCAATTAGAAGCTTATAAGTCAGTTTGTGACGAAATGCTAACTGTGGATGATTATCTAATTCATGCTCATTTTTTCTTATTTCTTATTTAAGAAAAATTAACGATTTCCTCGTGTAAAACTTAGGTTAATTCTTTTTATGGCAATAGGGTATAAAGCTTCAAGCGCCATATTGAATATTAACGTGAATGAAAATTAATATAGTTTGTGTGTCAACATCTACTTTTAAGTGACCTGATCATATTGTCATCTACCCAATGTCAACGCAAAAAGTCTTTATGTGATACCATGATTGGTTGCCACTGAGTCATTATGATTTAGTTCGGGCTCACAGTTATATACAAGTGTGTCCATGAACCAAAACAAAACACGATTGAGCGACAGGGCAATTGTCCGATGCGCCAATGCAATGTCAGAGTTCTAAGACCTATTGATGAATCACTACCATTTACAGGAAATGTTTTTAGGCGTATCGTCGCAGCATGTGATTATTACACAGAGCTATAATATAATTGTCATATTTCAAGAATTGTACAAGATTTAAAATTAAATCTAATTAATTTTCTGGTATATGCGTTTTAATGATCCACATATTAATTACACACCAGGAACATAAAATACGTTTGAATAAGTTATTTGCGAAGTTTTATGTTAAATTTTTCTTTTTTGTTGTCACATTATTTTGCATTTTTCAGTCCATAAAAGCCTGTTTTAGATTTTTTGTTCTTAATTCGTCGCAACAATTGACCACTGCCAGTTTTTCTTTCCGCGTTAAATCATTTCCTTTTCCAGGCATTTTGTTAAATAAATTATTATTTTACTTTAGTGTGATATAAAATTTTTTCTGACACAATATTTTAATTAATAATATTGACTCTACCAACAGTAATAGATATGTTAACAAAATACAATTACTTGCAATACTGTTCAATATTTTTATTTATATAAAGACGTTTCAGCCCACAGTTTTGCTCCTTTTCAATTTTCAAATATAAAATTAAATTTATTTTATATTTGAAAATTGAAAAGGACCAAAACTGTGGGCTGAAACGTCTTTATATAAATAAAAATATTGAACAGTATTGCAAGTAATTTTATTTTGTTAATATTTTAATTAATTCAAATTAAATTTAGTTTGTTTACTGTTTCCATAGCAATATTGAATAAAAATCTTGTGTATTTTTATCTATTTTTACCGAGCTGGGTAGAGTAGTGGTGACAGCACTAGACTCGCATTCGGGAGGTCCGGGTTCGAATCCTGGCGGGGGCAGATGTGGCTGGGACTTTTTCCTACTGCCTCTCGCCGAGAAACGGTAATTCCTGTACCGGCTATCTTGATTGAGGTTTTCCATGGTTTCCCTCAATTAATTCCAGATAAATATCGAGATGGTTCCTTATTTGAGGCAATGGCCGATTACCTATCAAACTCCTAGTTCAAAAATTACCTACCTTATCCTAATTTCCTATAGTTCCTTCATTCGCCCATTGCTATTACATAAGTAGAAGTTTTAAAAATGTAGAAAAATAACGGGAAGTGTGGTAGATGGAAAATAGTAATGGTGCGAATGGCGTCTGTTATGACATAAAGTCGAGAAACGGATGTTAAACGCATTATTATTATTATTATTATATTTTTATCTATTTTTGTTTCTATGTGTACTTTGAAACTACTCCTCATCTCCCTAAAAATAATACTTGCATGCACTTTCTCATAATGAGCGTGGTGTCCGATATTTTTCTCTAGGGTATCTGGCAACCCTGTCTGTACTAATGTAGTGGCACAAAGTCACAAAATATTGATTATTTAATTTGAAATCAATAAGTATAAGTACTGCTATATATATTTGTTTTTGTTTCAACTGAAATAATTCTTGAGAGCCAGATCATGCAAAACTTCAATTTGTGAACATTCTAATTTTAAAATTTGCCCGTTTAATTATAGAACTTGTATAATTTGATTTGTTCGTGTTAACAAGTGTAGGCATAAGTACATATTATCGAAACAAGCGGAAAAATGTTTCCTAATTTTAAAAAAATTAAAGGGTCGTTGACAGCGAGAGTTTGTGATTGTTTCCAATTAAACAATTGTCGTCTGTCGTTAAAGCAAAACAAGAAATGTTACTGTTCTCATATTACTGCAGTTCTCAAACTAAAAAACTCAGAAACATCTTTGATTAAGTATCTTTCAAACTGCTATTTTTTTGTATTATTGTAAAAATGCTTTAACAGTGTTGGGTCACTTTCACACAGTTTGTGTTGAGACACAGCGGTAAGATATATTGTGGGTGTGACATTCTTTAGCTCTGTCTCGCTCTAATCATCCGCACGTTTCAATTTTTGGCTGGTGCCCACTACGAGGTTTAAAAGATGCTATTGCAAGGGTGCCGCTGTCAATTGATTACTCTAATTTTTGGAAATATTTTGAAGATTTAAAAAACTTTTCCGAAAAAGGAAGAGTCACTTTAGGTTTGTGATGGAACAGTTTTGTGAAATAAGTACGAATAAGGTCGTAGTGTGGCATTGAAAACGTGTGTTTTTTTGGCACAATTAATGCCAACTTTTTTCTAGTAAATCGTACAAAAATTACAAAGGTAGTCAATTAGAGACCTAGATTTGTCCTTTATCTTCCTTAGAAAGAACGAATTTTTGCAGAATGTTGACGAATAAGTCTACAATCAGCTATCCGCCGAAGCTCTATTTTTGGCTTAAATTATATTTTAATTAAAAATAGGGCTTCGGCTAATAGCTGATTGTAGACTTATTCTTCAACATTTTGCAAAAATTCGTTTTCTATAACGACGATAAAGGACAAATCTAGGTCTCTAATGGACTACTTTTGTAATTTATGTACGATTTACTAGAAAAAAGTTCGCATTAATTGTGCCAAAAAACACACGTTTTCAATGTCACACTACGACCTTATTCGTACTTATTTCACAATATTGTTCCGTCACAAACCTAAAGTGACTCTTCCAAAAGTTTTTGAAATCTTCAAAATATTTCAAAATTTAGAGTAATCAACCGAAAGCGGCATATTTGCAACGACATTTTTTAGCCTCATAGTGTGGCTTAAATTCAGAGCGTTCTGACAGCCTTATAACTATACAAACTTCTAATGCAAAATAGTAAATTGTGCATTTAGTATCGTCATGGGTTATATACCGACGAGTGTGACGTTAAAATATTCAAATTTAAATGAAAGTTGAAATGAAAAAAAAATATATAAAAAAGACTAAAAGAAATTGTGCACAGTGAGTCCTTACTTCTTCTATGTTTTTATGCAGGAAACGACAACGTACAAGAAAACAAAGTAAATTAAACTTTCTTTTAAATAGCATCTAAAAAGTCGCACAATAAAATTAAATTCCTTTTGAAAAGAATGAGTTCTTGCATATCAACATGTTAAAGGCGTCACTTTGTCACTGTCCTTGTATACTTCGCTGTTAACTTACTCCTTGCTCGATTCAGAATAACGTGACGTAGACGCTACATTGTTCCTTTTTAAGATTGACCTATAACAGCGGATCACAAAGGCTGCTAATAAAGTCAGCCTACACGCTCTTTCTCTCTCTTTATTGAATGAAGAATGAGCTCCGTCTAATTTTAATAACGTTGGCTATTTTGTCTAAGCCTATGGCTGGTAGAGCTAAGGATAACAGTCTCTTATGGGTGTTTAGTGTTTACTCAAAAAGTGGTCGCCTAAAATCAAGGTTGGGCGTTAGCATTGTTGAAGGTGTGACTAGGCGAGACGCGAGAGGGAGCGGGGAATGTAGGCTTTTGGAGTCTTTTTCCAAACAGTTGGGATTGAAAAACTAAGCCATGGACCTCGATAATGTAAGCAATCGACTCAATCAAGCACAGACCAATCTTCTAGTATTCTAGTAACCTTGACCTAAAACCAGCAATGTGTTCAATATAATAATAATAATAATAATATATTTTACCCATAAAAAAACACTGTAAAAACAGGAAGGTTCGTCGTTGGTACATAATTTTCTTAATACATTAAATATAATAAAACTATTTAAAAAAAAAAATAAATAAATAAGAAAATACAAATTTTTAAATTTTTACAAAAATTCATAGTCATTGTCATTGCAACATATACTCATTAATAGAATAAAAAGATTTAGAAATAAAAAAGGATTTGACAGCTCGCTTGAAGCTATTTATATTTTTAATATTTTTTAAGGAGATATAAAAACAAACACAGTTGTAGTACATGCCACTTTGATACAGTGTTAGTCTGTGCTGAGGAACTCGTAATAAAGAACTGTGCCTCGTATTGCAGGTATGAATATCACTATTACTAGAAAATAATTCTTTATTTTTCATAATAAAACAAAGACATTCATAAATGTAGAGACAGGGCAAGGTTAAGATATTCAGAGACTTGAAGAGTTCTTTACAAGATGTGGTTGGTGTAGAATTAGTTATTATTCTAACAGCTCTCTTTAGCCATTGTAGACAAAGTGAAGTATGCTACTTACCAAACACGAGTCAGGGCCATAAACAGTTAAAAAAAGTGAAATATCCAAAAGTAGCAAAGATTTAATTTAGTCAATATAACCTACAAATTAATTGTCAAACGCAAAATGCTAAGAGTGTGTGCAATTAAAAACTATTTAGGTGATCATAAAACCTCTGTATTATTAAAAATATGTGAGAGGTCAAATTATATTTAATTTCTTCATTTTTTGAAGTTTAACTTCTTTAACGACGTATCTGTTTGAAAAAAGTAAAAAATCGAGGGAAAGTAGAACTGGCAAATAAAGGGGAAGTTAGTTTGTCTCCTAAATTACATGAAACTGACAAGGATAGAAGTTTATAGTATGTTGCTAAGGTATGTGTAAATATTATTAGTTAGTTTCACATAAAAAAAAATTAAACTTGGGGATAATATTAAAAACTAAAGAAGTTAAATTTCTTATGTGAGCTTATGAGGGTTTGGTTCATTATAATTTTTTTTTATTTTAAAGTTGTTTTATGTTTAATACATTTATGACCATTATGTATTTAATATTTAAAAAAAGGCGCCTTTAGAAGGCGAATGTCTATCTTTCTTTGTTTATTATTTTCATGTTCTTACAACTTGGAACAGCAGTACTATCTTCTTCTATACGAATAAAAATTGATGTTAGTCTGTTTGAGATTAATAGACTTCGACATCTTTTAACCGATCGCCATGAAAGTTGGCACATACATGTATATTTTCATGGAGAAAGTGTTTATCCTATCCACTTTGTTGTTGCTGCCGTATTTCATCTCAATCGCGTGCAGAACCGCGGAAAGCAGCTAGTCTGACGTTATTTGAGGGACATTCTTTTTAACATTGAGATTGTTATGCTTGCCTATACCATCCATATCTAAAATCTCGATATCTTAGTTCACGAATGACAAATGTAAATCATACCCATGCTTAGATTTTCCTTGCATAGAAATTGTGCCGCATATTTTGTGCAGTATAAGTGAATTTCCGTACTGAAGTGTACTCGTCTGTAAATTGTAATAGTGTAATTTCAATAATGAAAGTAACTTCGTGTTGTGAAAAATGGTCATAAAACATACATCTTCCTTCATTTAAGCGATTGTTCAAAATAAACAAATGAATAGAACATTTGAAATCTTTGTATTCCCGAAGGATTGCGAATGTTAGTTAAATAGTCAACGGGATTGACTATTCGACTATGAATATAAAACAACGACACAGCACTGCTGTTGTAAATTCCCGGTCGAGCTAAACATTGTGACAAAGTTTATCGGGTGATCGTCGTAGACGTGTTGTAATCGATGTACAAAAAAAACTTTATTACCGTCTTTGACATTATTGCAGCAATACACTTACACGTTGTTAATTAATGAACAAGAGCGGACAGACATTAATTGTTTATTTAATCAAAATATCACTTTGTTCTTACGGTCTTTAGTTTGTAGTTCCCAACCGATGAATCGCGACCCATTAGTGGGTCGCGACACGATCCTAAAACTATCAGAAACCATCAGAAAAGATAAGAAAAATTGAAACATATCGAATTGTGTTTTGATTGTTTTTTTGGTTCTGGATTTTTGGGATCTGGGGCAAACAACAGAACCACTACATTTCCTCCCAGATTTGTTTTTCTCCACCATGAACCGATGGACCGTGGAAGTATTCTAAGGAAAGATGGGTCGCCAGCTGAAAAAGGTTGGGAACCACTGGTCTATAGTATTTAGGTACCAAACTAGTAGTAGATTTGATCCTGCTCTATTTAAAAAATATACACAAGAGCAGGAAAGTTTATTAACGCTATCTTGAAGATAGTATATTGTAGGGAAAGCGTTAATATTTTGACTATAATAAATTATCATAAAAATGATATCGTAATTGGTAAACGACACAATCGACTTTCCGTTTGAAAGTTGCCTTGGACTATTTTCGAATACAAATAAAAAATATATTACGGAACATTTAGAAAATAAATGACTCTCTAGTGACTGTGGTACGGTTGTAAATTAGAAAAGCTACACCTATGAGAATTTAAAAATTGATAACAACGGTTACCTTTGATCGGGATTTCGGAGGCCGTTTTAACCCTGACATTTTTCATGAAAGCGAACTGTGTTGTTTTTTAAATAATTAATTAGACACAATTCCACTGAGAGTTAATAAAGAGTTAAATGCTGATTCATGTCGTTATAATTGGACATTTAATATGTAATGTAGACCTCAGTACAATACGCTGTGTCCAAGAATGATTTACATTATGTAATCATGTCGAGATGTACGAAATTCTTGCTAGCAATCGGAAATCGAAACGAAGAAATATATCCTTAATTGTGTCTTTCGTTGTTTAAAAAAAAATCGTAAAAAATGACACGCATTATGTCGCCGGCTGAGCTATATAAGTTTTCCCTCTTTCAAACTTACGTTCAAGAGCACCGATTGGAATCACTGTTTGTCGGACGGCGTTCAAACAGTTTAGTCGATGTCCATTGTCGATTGTCCATTTGCAAATTGGCATTTCACATCATTTTTTGCTGAACGTATGTAGATTTCGCTTAAATTTCACTTCTGTAGTGTGTAGTAAACTAAATTTGACTGTGTAATCTTTGAGTATTGCGTCAGAAGGATCCGAGTATCGCGACTCACAATTTTTGTCTCGAAAAACGATTCAATAACAGTAAAAAATACTCGAAGTCAGCAAGTATCAAAAGACGAAGAATCGACTCCAATACTCGAGTACTCAAACCAAAATACTCCAATCTACCTCAAAAGAATCCGAATATGTCTAATTATACTATTCCTTTCCTTTCCCACCAACAGATGTTGTATAATATGAACAGCACGTGGTAACTAAGTATCTGATTGGTTGTTCTGCTGACCAACCAAATGCTGATTACGTAGTTTTATTGCTAAAGCGCTGCATGGGCGATAGTATAGGGTATAAAACATGTAATCGAACGTTACCTGCTATTTCTTTTTCTTGTAGATTTTTCGCGCATTATTTATGGCACGTCAAAACCAACATTAGAGTAATTGAGTAGCTCCACGTGTCACTGGTCGCGTCAATATTTCATCATTTGTCCTTGCTTTCACAGTTCAGAGTGTACACTGTACAGTCAAGAAGAATAGGACTAAGCGTCTAGTACAATTGTCATGACTGTAGAGTAGTATTGCTTAGAGAAGACGCCAGCAAGATGACCGATCTGCGCAGTAGAAGTGGTGGGGAGAGCTACCAGGGTAAGAATATAGACTCGTCAAACACGAACGATGCGATATGACAAGTCTGTTATGTGTCACGTCCGATCCCTTCAAACAGAAATTGAACTCGCCCGGCACCTAATTTCGTTTGTGCGCATGTATGACGCTGCTGCCTTCTCTAAACAATATACTAATCTATACCACACTCGCGTCATACACCTGTAAACACTGCAAAAGTTTTCCTGGCCGACGCGATCATAATTTAAATTTATGTATTTCTTGAACACGGCGTACGTGTCCGTCCATTGATCAATATGTCTCGATGGAAAATACGTTTGCTGAAAATTGCTCTGCTGATTTGGTAGGTGGAGGTTAGAGCGCGCACCATATTTATGTGAATACAGGATGTGGATAGAAAGAAATCAGCCTGAAAGTTATTGAAAAAAATTGAAATCTAATGCTGGGCTACATAAAGCATTGTCAGGAAATCTTATTTAACAATAACCTTAGAATATAATCATGTGATTACAGTTTTTATATTTGCAGGAACAGTCTAATGTCGTTAAAATCTCTGCCATATAGAACATTAGATTACACTCACACAAAAACAAATAATTGATCTTATACATAGATATAGATCGCTTTTCAAGTACTATTCAAGTATACTATCATATTGAGTTAAATACATTAGAACCTCGATAAGTTAAAATCCAAGGGAAACGTTAAAAAATTTAAGTTATCGAGTTTTTTACTTATTGAGAGTTGAAGTTAGAGAGGTTGTCAAAGTAAAATTTTTAACTTACCGAGGTTTATGGATTTTATAGAGGATGTATTTAGTTCAATAGATGTGACATACATTTTTTATCTATTCATTTAAAATCAATTATTTATTTAAACGATCAATTATTTAAACAAAGAAATCAGTAGTTTTTTTTGTTTCATGCAATTTTGATTTTCTACATCAATTATGTTTTCTATATTATGTAAAGAAGAGAAAATTTCGTCGTTAACATCATCTGATAATATTTTAACTTATAGAGGTCACAAAAATATTATTTTAAGTTATCGAGGGCAATGTTCAGAATATTTGTTTAAGTTACCTATAGGTTTTGTGATTTAAGTAATGGAGGTTTTATGCTTTCAGGGGAAGGGAATTCAAAAAAAATTTAACTTACAGAGGTTTTTAACTTATCGAGGTTCTACTGTATATCTATCTGAATGGGAAAGTAATAATATTTTACAGAGACTTATCTGTAGACTGTGTAAGTTTTATTAGATGTTCTATTATCAACAGTGTTTTCAATCAGAATTTATCGATGTTTATAAACATTTTAACCTTCCTTTAAAGTTTTATGGCTTTATTTTTAGTTCGAAAGAATAATAAGACTGAAAAGAGATGATATTGTACTATTAATTGTGTTACCTTAACACAGTTATTTTATATTTTAATTGTTTGTTTTAGAGAAACAGCGCAGTTTTTAGTTTTCTGTAGTTACGGTAGTTTTATCTACAAGTGTATATTTCTAGTGAATACTGAATAGTATATAAAAGCAAGCAGCCGATAGTTAATTAGACCATTTATCATTTCTGGTACATATAGGTATAGACACGTTTGCAACTTGAAAATCGAGTTGGTGTTTTTCAGTCGGAATATAAGTAGTACATTCGACGCAATATGGACGAAAGTACAGATAAATCTATAAATATAGGTCTGAAATGAAATTGGAGTGTACACTATTGACATAAAATTAGATTTCTGGCTGAATGTGGATGGAAAACGAAGTTTAAAAAACAACATTCCCCGATCAATACATAGCTGCAGTGTTATTCTATAACTTTGATGCAGTCCCTACAGATTGAGAACAGTCACTTATTATGGGATTACGTGTTCGGAGGAGCTCAAGACACCCTTCTCTTTTCTGAAAGGTTTGTATCTTGACGTGAATTTTATGAAAACCTAGCGGATAGAGAACTATACTTTCTGAAGGCTGCATATAATTTTGTGCAGATGATGAATTGAGAAAACATATACAAAATATTGAAATTAACAAAAAATATAATTTTAAAGGGTGTATTAAGGGGTTAAATTTTTTATTTTGTTCAAAAACAAACTTAAGTTCCCATAATAAAACCACACTGCCTGTATTAGCAAATACATTATATTGTCGGCTGGGTTTTGACATTGGGACGCGAGTTTTTTATTGTTGTTATTATTAGACATTATAGCGCATCCAAAATTATTAATATAATTTATTCAATAATAAATCGCAGGTATTTGGATTAATAATACAAATCAATCGTGTTATTGTTAATCTTAGTCGAAACGTAGCAAGATTAACAATAACACGATTGTTTTGTATTATTAATCCAAATACCTGCGATTTATTATTGAATTATGTTGTTATTATTATTAATCGTTATAACATATTAGTACACTATAAGTGTTTCAGTTTCAATATTTTATATATTTCTGATTAACTACAGGCTTCTTTTTTCATGAAATTAAAAAATCTATTTCCGTTTTTTTTTTTGTTTTTTGAGAGGTATCCCAGATTTACAGCTTAAATTATTATAGACGTTTGACAGATTCATTAACACTATGTGTTGTTTTTTTCATCAACTACAAGACCTTAGCAAAAGACTGAAAAAACAAATCTTTTAACAGTCGAGTAACTTTACCGATATCAGCTATTTTTTTTATTTAGAAATTTATTTAAAAAGTAAACATCTTATTAACATCGATTATTGTATTTTTATCGTTAATTCAGTGATGTAAAATTACCGGTTATGATAGTAACCTTTTTGGCCGGATAATTTACCTGTTAATTATCCGGCTACCGATATAATATATAGCGGCTTTCGGTTTCTCGTTTTCAGAACAACAAAAAAACGACAGTAGAATCGAAAGAATTTCTTAAATGCAGTGTTTATATTTACGTGAATATTTGTTATAAAATTAAAATCTCGACCGGAATTTACAATTATTCGCAATTAAAAATATATTACTGCGGTTGTTTAACCGGATATTTGACCGATTAATTAACCTGTTATTTACCGTTTTACATCACTACTTTAATTTAAAGATACAAACACAATTCTATATCAGAACTACAGAACATTATAAATCCACTAACACACAGATGGTAGAGATGTACTATATGGTCCTCTCTCTCTTTTCCACGGATATAGTGATAAGCTCTTTCATTTAAAAGTTCAATCTGCTGAATGAACTGAAAAATTGAAGTAAAGTCTCAGTTACACTGATGTATTGTGTCAGTATTGATTGTTTGTGTAATTTGTTTTGACATGGACATGATTAAATTTGATGTAAAATTTACGTTGCTTTTTTATTTTCAGACGAAAATATGTTTTATATATAATACTATTAGTGGCCCAAACGCAAAACTGATTATGTCGGATTTTTGGTATACTAAAGTGATGCTAATACGACGACAACTACAGTGTAATCGCGACGTTGAAGGGACTGCGCTTTTTCTGGCGTTATAGAGAGTTGTCGTTATATGGAGAGAAAGAAAAATCAATATTGTTTGCTATTATAGTATTATTTAATAACAACGCTTATTGCGTAAAATCTGTTATCTTCGTCTGTTTTTTGCTACGCCAGTATTTTAATTTCGGTACGTATGATGCCGACAGTCGAGGTAAATACGGGCTAGACAATAAAGCTACAGTTTTTATCAATTTCGGCAACTTAGAAAGTACCTACAGTACGTGTTAAGTAAGTTGACATATGGGCGTTATTTAAATTGGGTGTGATGATACATAGAGTGTGGCATTGTATGTTAAATAGAGTGACGTTACATTGGGTTTACAATGTATTTACTTATAACCTCACAAAAATGATTATTTCACAGCATAAATATTGAAACAGAGAGTTGAAACATTCATTCATTCACGCATAGTACCAACACGCTTATTATTGTGATGCATCATACGAAAGATTCGAATGAATCATTCGATTATAGAGACCATTCGAATAGCAAAATTTTCATTATTAAAATCAGTCTATTATTCCCAAGTCTAAAGGGTAAGGGGGGGGGGGGGAATAAAACCTGATGAATCTCTTAAGTACCCTATAAGTAAGTTTAAAATGTTGAATGGTGTGTCAAGCAGGCATCTTAACATACGGATGGACGAATATCTAAAGTTAGCTTTTTCAGTAGGTAGGATTCATATAAATAAAAAGATTCTTTATTGTAAGATATAAGTTTTAATTTCTACAAGCTGCAGAACGGCTATTTAATTGTTAAACATTCATTGTTACAATCAGAAAAAAATATTTTTATCCACCAACACCGTCGGGAAGTCTTTCGTATATAAAATTTCCATGTGATATACATAGGTATGGCCCAACCCCTGTATCTGCCTTTGAATTACATATTATGATGTACTTAGATTGGATTAATAATGAAAAAATGGAAATTTACCTATACATTCATAACTCTCGCTATTGAGATGATTCATGTCTAGCGGTACCTAGTTAAAATAATCAGCTCTCGTATGTAGTGAATTTAATGTTACAATTTGCTTTATTATGAAGAATTGATTGTTTAGATATCGCACCGTAGAGTAACTGATAAGTCATTCCGCCGCGAAAGTGGAAAGATTTGGGTTTGAATCCCGACGGTGTTGGCGGATAAAAATAAATTTTTCTGATTTAGCATTGTAACAATGAATGTTTAACAATTCTTTATTGTCATTAGTTAAAAAAAAAGAAAAGTTATACATGTAGATTCCAGACATTAGGGCTATAACTCTGCCTCTTTAATATTATAAGAATTAATATAATATACAATAATTATAATTTTTATTGAGGGAAAAAATTAAAAAAAACTTTCTATTGTAGTATTCATATAACGTCTAAATACGCCATTTCGCCATTACACGGCTTTCTTTACTGAAAATGAAAATGAACGAAAAATTCAACATAAGCAGTTTTGTCTTTTGAGTACAGATGAAACCTATTAGCTTTACACAGCATAAGCCCAGATTGGTTTAAATCGATTTGTTTGTTTCAAGCTGCTCTCATGCAGTGGTCAGTGATGATATATTTTTTTTTATTTTATTTTTACAGACGCCTTCCAAACCTATTATAGGTATTTCTATTTTATGTTATGTGCATTTAAATTATATATTAATACAATTAAAACACGGACGTTACAACGGTAGAAGAATGGATAAAATCAAGTCCATAGTCCTATCAAAACAAACGGTTTTTTAATTATTTAAAATAATTATGTTTTGATAAAAAAATAGTTGTGATAATCAACTCCTAATTAACCAATATAAGTGTTCAAATAAATGCCAATGGTGAATAATATGAAAATGACTTGAAATAAAAGTTCGAAACGACTTTTCAGATAAAAAAAAAACCCTTAAGGCTGTCGGAACGCTCTGTAATTAACCTACACTTAAAAACCGACTAAAATTTTGATGTTGAAAAAGTTTCGGGGATTTCCCGCTCCTCTTATCAAGCTCGTGTTTGGAGGAATCTCCGGTTGACTCTGCAAAATACCCATCTGAAATGTATCGTATCAGGGTTTTCGACATATTAAATGATTTTTCATGTATGATTCTCCGTACCAACTTTTTAAAATTTTATTTACCCACAATTCGCGTACATCAAGTGGTTTTTATGTACATAAAGTTAACAATGCACGCCTCATATAATAATATGTACGTCTCTCTAATCAATAACGGTACTCAGGCTTTCACGCTTTACAGATGGCATGTCATGCACATTACATAATTCTGTTATAACATCTCTGTGCAGTAGATTATAGTTACTGCCGTACGTCATAAGTTTCAATTGCAAACCTCTCATGTTAAGTGTACGAAGTATGTTATGCATAATAATTACAGAGCAAGTACTGTTGAAAGATTCATTTCTTCGTCTCTTCTTATTAATCTAATTAACTTTCATTTTTGATGGTATACTTCTTTTGGCGCATTACGAAAAAATGAGAGTGAATTTTTACGATGTAACATTAAACTGTATAAAAAAATTCTGGAAAAAAAAAATTATAGAACTCGAGGTCCTTTATTATAAAGGGTGGTGGGCGATTCTTGCAATTTAGAGATGTGATCGGTGCGATTTTCTAAAGAGGCCCTTGGCCCTTTTTGAAACGCAATGGGCAATCGTCCAAAAGATCGCATGAGAATGCGGTTTTTCGGACGATTTTCGTTCGTTTTTCTATTTTTACTAGACGATCCGACCGCGAAACTCGAGCGTACGATTCGACCACCAAAGTCAAAAGTTTGGACGTGGACTGGGCCTCTGTTGCATATTCTCCTTTACTTTGAAATATCGACTAATGACTTTAATTGCCGTCAGGTTGCCTCGTGTGCGGACGGCTTAACCTTCGCGTAAATAAAACGTATGTAATTTGCCTATGTATATACTCTCTTTAGACCAGCGTTTACCAAACTTATTGACCGCGGCCCGGAACGAGATTTTAAAATTTTTCGTGACTCACCTTATGAAAAAAAGCCATTTATTTCAAACACAAATTTTATTTTTTAAAAGAAAACAAGTTGTTTAGTTATTTCATACACAAAAAATTACAACTTTTTTCGAGACCCGGCAAAATTTTTCTACAACCCGGTACCAGGTCGCGACCCGCACTTTGAGAAACGTCGCTCTAGACTACACTCATTTGTGACACGTAAGAAACGAGTCACATTCTGCTCTACTGCTCTGACGCTGTCACTTCTACAATATTGTGTTCAAATAAAGGTAACAACACTGTAGTCATTGATCGAACAGTGAAGTGTGTGTGTGTAGAGCCTGTTGGGTAGGTGGGTGCCGCTCGTCATCTTTCATTTACACAGGTGGCGTTACATGGTTAAGTTTCAGTTGAAATAAAGCCGTCAGTCGGTGTTATACTTGAGTTGAGCGCAACACATAATATATATTAACATTTATATCACGTAGTTACACAGTGCTGACTGTTTCTGAACTGAATGCTCAGAATGCAACTTCATCAATTGCATTTACACTGCTATTGCTGCTGACTGTACCCGGCTCGTGTCTTGTTTTGCGCTTGTTTGGTTCGCCTTCCATTGTTTCTATACTCGTCAACGTTCTTTGACAGTTATTTGCAATCAGGCAATAAAATTCCTACGGTCAATGGTTTTTGAAGTGAAAGTTATTGACGTTACTAAGATTTGAAACTGGGCTGGGTTACAAAAAATCTGGTAGTGTACAGAATACCTATACTAAATATAACATTTTGTATATAAATATAATATATATATGTATAATAAAATGGAAAAAACAAACCGTATTTATAAAGAAGGTCTATTCTGCATTACTTCTGATGAGAGAAAAATAATAGGTGGTTTCGGTGAACCTTTTTAACTGAATTTTTTCTTTATACGTTGATTTATTATTTTTATTTACACTGATTTTTATTTATAAAAGTACTAGCGGCCCGGTCCCGCTTCGCCGGGATGCAATTAAATATATAAATAAGTAGTTTATTCTATGATATTACCGAGCTGGGTAGAGTAGTGGTACAGCACTAGACTCGCATTCGGGAGGTACGGGTTCGATTCCCGGCAGGGGCAAATGTGGCTGGGACTTTTTCCTACTGCCTCTCGCCGAGAAACGGTAATTCCTATACCGGCCATCTTGATTGAGGTTTTCCATGGTTTCCCTCAATTAATTCCAGATAAATATCGAGATGGTTCCTTATTTGAGGCCATGGCCGATTACCTATCAAACTCCTAGTTCAAAAATTGCCTACCTTATCCTAATTTCCTATAATTCCTTCATTCGCCCATTGCTATTACATATGTTGAAGTTTTAAAAATGTAGAAAAATAACGGGAAGTGTGGTAAATGGAGAATGGTAATGGTGCGAATGGCGTCTGTTATGACATAAAGTCGAGAAACGGACGTTAAACGCATTATTATTATTATTATTATTTTTATTTATAAAAGTACTAGCGGCACGGTCCCACTTCTCCGGGATGCAATTAAATATATAAATAAGTAGTTTATTCTGTGATATTCCCTTCGCCCAAATTTGTAGATTACCTATTAATTTATTAATTATTATGCTGTAGTGAATTTTCTTATAGAATAACTGGCATATTTTTCCGTTGTTGATTTAAATATGCTTAATCAATCAAATGAAAATATACGACCCACTTGTTAAAATTAATATTAGTTCCCTAGAAACGTGTACTGAATTTGCGCAAATTCAAAAAATTCAAAATTGCCAAGAAAACAAAAAAACTTTTGATCCGATCGCTGCCAAACTTCACAAGATCACCGGCCGGCTTAATCTAAAGACTGCCTGGAAATTTCATCAAAATTGGTCCAGTCTTTATCTATAAAGTTAATTAGTTGTTTGTTGAAGAAAATATCAATGAAATCAATCATCAGCATTCACCACGGTTCACGAATCATTTAAACAAATTATAAACCAGAATTTACTTTTTTTTAAACTAAAATCGTTGGTCGCTCGTTTTAACATGATGTCACTGGTTCGTATATCTTAATTTACGAACGAGATACATAAACTACTATTTGCATGCTTTTTTGAGACACGGGACATTTATAATACAGCCATTTTGAACTCATTTGCATAACGAATTCAATTCCGTTGAAGCATTATAATTTTCAAGTAGCTGTAGAAAATATATAATTTTACGTCGAACAGTGAACAGTGAAACACATGCTTAAAAAGCTTTCAAGAAAGTTTAAATTCGCCTGCCGGCCGCGCACTTTTAGCGTAGATAGATTCCGACTGATTGAAAATCAAAATCTTTGAAGTTGGCGGTTAATTGAGTCAATTTATATACTTTTATACTGCAAAAGCTATTCCATCCGAAAGCATAATGATGTAAGGCTTTCACTTGATTGGAATGAAAATACACATACTTGAACATCAAACGTATAAAGATTACTAATTTTTATTTATTCTTCAGATTTCGAACAGACGTATTTGAAGTTTTAATTATAAATGTTCTGTTAAAGTACGTATTTTAAAAATTAATTATCCACTTGAAAAGGCTGTGGATGCTTGGATTGATGACATACAAATTTGAAATTAACCACAACATTGTTGACAATAAAATTAGAATTTAAAAAATCTAAAACAGCACGCTTTTATGAACAAAAAAAAAATGCAAAATAATTTGTAAACAAAATTTACTTTACTGTAAAAAGCGTGGGGTGCTATCAACTTAAATTTTAATAATAGCTCAACGTTTACAATTAACTAGTAAATGAAAAATTTATTACCGGTAAGCATATTACAGTAAAACTAATTTTGTTTACAAATTATTTTGCATTTTTTTTATTCATAAAAGCGTGCATTTTTGGTTTTGACTAAAAACCAATATTGCATTTGACTATGAGGTAGGCAGCTCAACGGACGTCACTGTACAGCTGTAATTTTTTTTATCCTGAAGATTCTGGTCAGGATAATGGGACAAACTTATTAAATTATTGAATTGTCATCGGTCCTTGATAAGTATGCAAATTTTCAGTTTAATCTGACTTTTCTGCTTAGAATTTTTTACTCTTATTTCAGTGAGCAGTTGATCTGAGAGACCCGGTATTAAGATTTTTAAAAGTCGAATATTATTTATGCAAAAGCATTTCTTAAACCGATTTGAATTTTTGTTAAAAATGAATAACTTTTCTAAAAAAAAACAATTTCAAGAATGGAAATTGCTTGTTTATTTTAGCAGTTGAAATATTTATCAAAAATGAAATTGTTCCCAGGACATTGCTGCGAAAAGCGTTATTGAGTCGTTATGATTTTCAGAGTGAAATGCGAAATAACCTGCGTCAGACAGATGTCAAAATAAAAAAAAAACTCGGTCGCAATGCAGAACCCTGCCGACAATTAATGTATTTACTATTACACTGTAGCTTTGTTATTGGAGAAAATAAAAAATTGTTAGCCCTTAATAGCCCCTTAAAATGATATATTTTTTCTTATTTGCAATATTATCAACCAAACATCTGCACCAAATAAAATACAACCTTCTGTAAACTTAGTCTTTTCACTTTTCAATAAGTTTTTACGTCCGGTCCGGTCAGCCCGATTTGATTAAAGTTTTATCAGGACATTTTTGATTTTTAACATTTACTAAAGGGTTAAATTTCAATTTTGAAACGATTCTGCGATTTTTTCGCTATTTTTAAGCTCAAAAACATTTTTCGTTTCCTAAAAACTGCACTTAAAATGGTCCAGTTGGGTCTATTTTAAATAATCTTCGTGCGGCGATGGGTTAAGATAAATATGTACCAAAGTTCGTTAAAAAAATATTTTCAAAAATGGTACCAAATTGTTCAGGAGGGTATCAAACGTCGGGAAAAATTTGGTTTGACCCCTAGGTCCCGCCATCCGATCTACGTCAATAGTGTACATGCAATATGACAAATACACTAATTGTGTACTGAATGCGGTTTCCCTGTACAAATAAATAATTTTAATTATTTTTAAAATATTTATATATGCTTAAATTTAAAATGGTCAACAATTATATATTTTTAACGCCATGACCAACGAATAAAAACCATAAGCTTAATTTTAATTAATTTTTTTTAGTTTATATTGACGATTATACGAAGTATTCGCAAAATACTTCCTAACAAATTTCATTCAGTTAGTTTCTAGTTCAACTGATACTACGTATTTTTATTTTAAAAAACAAAAATTTAAAGAGGACATTGTATAAATATTTATAAAGTTTTTTTCAACATTATAAAAATGAAATAAATGAAACAGCGTTGTTAGTTTTTTAAATTGAATGATCGATTTCATAATTGTGTAATGTACAGGACAATTCACATTTTTAAAATGACCTGCTGAGAATTTTTAGTTGCAACGTGATTTCCGAATAGAGTACATCGTACCTTATTCTGTGATTTTGATTTAATTTTTAGTCGTTATGTTTTCTTAAGGGACTTAAAATATGTATACGCTTTGTTGGATTTCAGTGTTTGTTTTCGTGTGTTAATTATTCTAAAGTTTCATAAATACGAGAATTAAAACAACTTTTTGAATGTTGATTTTATGTGGTTTTGTATGTTTTGTACAACATTTATGATTTTATAGTTTTGAAAAAAACAATTTGTGATAAACTTTTTACGATTACAAAGAGAAAGTGTGGATTTGGTTCGTCTTAAAAGAGCGCTGCACAAGTTGTTAAAGCTTACAGTCGATTGCAATTAAATGTGAGTTTTTACTTTTTGATTATTATTAATGTAGAAAATTCTAATTAACAATTAAAAAGTTAGTGCTTAACAATTTGAGATAGGAAGTGCCACTGCAAAAAAATGTTGTATTTTAGAAATTAGATAGATGTGACGTGGTATGTATTAAGCATTAATCGATCTCCACTTTGAGAATCGCTGGTTTATACTGTTTAATATATGGATTATTTAATGTTCCCTGCGCAATAATATGACAGTATTAGTATTATCATTTCATTTGGTTCGTGATATTGATAAATCATATTTTAAATATGCACCGCCACAAGGTATTATTTTGTAATTTCCAAATACCATCAAAATATTGCAAAACGTCACATTATAAACTAAACATAGATAATTATATTGTTGGACAATCTAAATGGAAAAATAAAAAACGTTTATAAACTTTGTAAAAAAATATGAATTGTCCAGGAGACAATTTCAAAATTGAGATAATTACATAAAGACCGTTCGAAGGTGATATCAGACGGTTCATTCCGAATGAATGTTCATTTGACTGTTTGTTCATTTTTGTTTCATTCCGCGTTCACACGGCACAGACAGAATGACATAAAAATGAACGTTCATCCAGTCTTTTCCTCGAAGATGTCGTCGAATGAAGTTGTGCGCCTTAGAATTCGTTTGATTTGTGATCATTTGATCGAAAAATTGGCAAAAAAGAACCAAAGTCTAAGTTTAAATCATTAATTAGAGATTTCAAAGAATTCATCCATATTTGTTCTGTCTCTGTATTCGTCGAGTTTGTGGTTCCAAAGACATTGATAATTTTTGAAATTCTCCAAAAACAGCAGCGTGTTTTGGTGGTTTCACTTGAATACCATTTTGTCTTATACACAGACAGAATATATTCACTATGCAGTGTCGTAGTCCCAAGTAGAGTTGGGTAACTCAGATCTGAACCGATCAAAGAGCCGACTCCGACAGAAGATCCGTGAGAGCCGACGGATCAACGGATCCGCATTCCGCATAGCTCAGTGAAACACTTAACACACAGAAGCACATTTTACACTTACGTCTCAGTTCTTGCTTTAATGCATCTGCCAGCTTAAATGACTCATGCATCACATGTTTGGCTATGCATTCTTGATTCTAAACAGGTCTGAACTAGGTAACTCAGTGACAGACTGTAGTAACATATTCAGAACTCGGCTCTTTTTGAACCGGTTCAGTAAGCCGGCTCACATACGGAATCCTGATGCAAAGATGCAGATCACTAAAAAGACCCGTTTTTCCCATCTCTAGTCCCAAGTCCGTCCGCTATAAGTAAGACACGACACAAAATGATCGAACCCGAATGAATGTTCTTTCTTGTGTTCAGACGCTTCATCTTTCGTTCATTCCGAGTGCGAATGAATCATGCCGAATGCCGACATCTAGCGTTGTTGGATCGGCTCATTAATGAATTATTTTTCATTATTGTTTCATTTTGTGTTCAGAAGTTTCAATTCGAATGAAAGATGCTGAATGAAAGACAGAAATGAACAAAAAATTAATCGTCGGATATCACCTTAAGGTACCTAGTTGTCGTGGTTAAGACACACCGTCAGAAAATTCTTAATTTTTGTATACTTATTACGAACATGATAATAAAATTACCCTGAAAATTTGAAGTCGATAGACCGTATATAATCTGAGATAAATTTAATTAAAAATTGGATAATTAACATTGATTGTATACGATCTCTGTAGTTCTGAACCAGTTTCTTATTTATAAAAAAAGTCAGAAACTTTCCAAAAATTGACAGTCTTTCAATGCATTTGTTATGAGTTTAAAAAAAATAAGAAAAAATTTTTGACCGTCTAATTATTTATAAATAACGGTTTAAAGTTCAACAATTTATAGAAAAGTATACATGCATATGAATACTGTATGGGTTACGTTTCCACTGGTACAGTCTTGCGTACAAATTATGGATCACTTAGCTAAAAGCCAGTATACTTTTGTGGCGCGTATAATCTATAACTTTTTGACAATATTGTACCACGACAACTACCTTAAATACAAATGTTGAAGCATTTTTAGAGTTTCGTACCTCAGATTGAAAAAAAAAACAGAAAGGCTTGCTCGTCATTCTAATAAGTTCTTGTATATAATCTACTACACAAAATATTATCAACAAAAACAATTTGTGCTAGTTTGATGTTGAAAGCTTTCAAAATTCAAATTACCTTCCAAAATTGCATTATTTCACACGAGTGTTATAACTGATGATGCTCGTATGTTTGTATTAATCGTATTGGGGTCGTGATATCAATAAATTGAGGGTTGCTAGTTTTGTATTAAACAATTATTTTGTACAACAATATGCAACAAGCAATATTTCAAATTTTTATTAGCCATTACTTGATTGAGTAATTAATCCTGTCATTCATGACAATGACATAACACTCATGACTTATAACCCAACATTATTATTTTATTTCGTCCTAAATCCTCTCTATAACAAGTTTTGTGAATAGTTTCAACTTAACAGTGTCAAACATGATTTGACTGTAATTGACTGGTATGTCACTAAAATTGTATTTATTTGCAGGCAACATAATATTATTTTACCACAATTTTTTTCATAATTATTATCTTTAACGACCGCGCACACTTATTAAACATAAACCTGCACGACCAACACAACACAAACTTACATTCTGCACAATGTTTTATTTTAATTTAATTTTATTTTGATTTGTCCGCGCCGTGTTCCGATTATTATTTTCGCGTAATATTTTCATAACTAAATAACTGCGATAAATTGTTAAAAAAAACATTAAGCCTTACCCTCATAAGCTCACATAAGAAGTTTAACTTCTTTAGTTTTTAATATTATTCTTAAGTTCAATTTTTTATATGTGAAATTTTTAATTAATAATATTTATACAAATTCTATTTATTTTCTCTAGGATATGTAAATCCCTAAAAACTTTTAACTGAGCAACTTTGATATCTTATTAATGTAATAAGAGATTTTAATGTTGGAAATATCACAACTTTGTCTATCAAAAATAATATAATGTCTTTTACTTAGATTGACGGTCATAATTACGGCGAAATTATACACATTTTAAGAAGGCACTTTGATGTTTATGTCATGTGAAAATTCTTACACGGACAGAGCGTCACATTCATACCATAGTTTTATTTACGTACTATATAATCTACAGAGAAACATTTTTTAAT
The DNA here is from genome assembly GCA_034508555.1 of Venustoraphidia nigricollis. Classification (NCBI taxonomy): domain Eukaryota; kingdom Metazoa; phylum Arthropoda; class Insecta; order Raphidioptera; family Raphidiidae; genus Venustoraphidia; species Venustoraphidia nigricollis. Next base: position 2,151,788 of record JAVRKA010000052.1, on the reverse strand, counting down.
ATGAATTGTTTGTAGTATATCAACATCATAACCTCACATTAATGGACGTTTCATGCATAACCCAAGCACTGACTTTATATGTTCATCCTTATCTTACTATTTTGTGAATCAAAATGCAACACACTATAAACTTCTGTCCTTGTCAGTTTCATGTAATTTAATGGACAAACTAACTTCCCCTTTATTTGTTTATGCTACGCCCCCTCGATTTCTTACATTTTTCAAACAGACACGTCGCTAAAGAACTTAAATCTGTAAAATATTAATACAACACGATAAATAAAAGAGTATGGACTATAAAATTGTAAACTTGAAATTGTTATAACATGTCCTTTGATATAATATATATGTGTACAGACAACGAATGGGAGACGTCGGTTTTAGGATAACTGGGGAAAGTGAACAGGAAATTAAAACAGGGTTAATCCTTGACATTAAGGAAGTCATGTTTGTCCATTGTACATATACATGCACACATTATAAATACGTGTATATAATACGTTATATTATTTAGGTTTAATTTTATCTTAAAACGTAGCTATTTCCATCTTTGTTTTCCACAATTGTGTCTTTGTATTTTAATCATTGTTTTCCAAGCGGTTAATGTTTATGTGTACATATGTATTGCTCAAGCCAATATTCAAAAAGAGACATTTTGCATTGTGTTCTAGACATTTAGTGAAATTACAAAACTTTAAAAAAAAATATTAACCTTTATTAAATATTATTAAATAGGCGCCGGCCTCAAATTTTCATGTGATTTTTTTCGTAATGAAATTAGCTTCGACCTCAAAATTTCATTATTTTCATCTTTTTAGTGATTTTTTTGATGGAGGCTAATATATTTTTTTTTAAGTTTTTTTATTTTTTGCTTTTTAGTGGCCGATTTGATTTCGCACATTTTTAAAATATACTGAACCGATTTAAGTAAAATTTATGTGGGATCACCCTGAAGATGTGCCCTATTTAATAAGAAAAGAATCATCATAATCGCTTTACAAATGTTGGAGATAAGGTAGCATACATTAAAAAATATGTTTTTTGGCGTCATTTAAAAATGGATGAACCGATTTTAATAAAAACTATATGGGACCACCTGGGATGTATACCCTTTCGAACAAAAAAATAATTTTCCAAATCGGTTCAGGCGTCTTTGAGTAATCGGGGAACATACATAAAAAATAAAAAAAAAAAGATTCCGACGAATTGAGAACCTCCTCCTTTTTTTTGATTTCGTTTAAAAATAGCAGCTGGTATACCAAAAATAAACCCCAGCTGCAATGTATACATTGCTCGCTCATATAACTATAGATAGGTTAATTTCTCAAAAAATTATTCAAACTGTAGGTACCTTTTTGAAAAGTTGAGACTGTTTTCTATAAAATGGAACCATTTTTAAATTGAAAATTGTGAACAGCAGTTGTGGGTTGATCTGTACATACGTGCGTTCGAACTTTACAGATAGAAATTCTTGGTTTGTTTTTAGTGTTGATTAAAATGGAACACACGGAATCACCTTGGTGTCTGTCTGTCTGTCACAAGCATTTTTCTCACAGGTCGTTTCAAATTTGACATCGTTGTAGAAAGCAATGGCCCAGTTACAGCCATGAACTATGAAAAGTTGAATTTTTATTTCAGGTGTCAGTTTTGAGAGCTAGAAGGAAAGAGAAAAAAAAATCTTTTTCAAAATCTTCTAAAAATCGGTATCCTTCACCTGTTCACCATAATTCGAAAAAAATGACAATAAAATAAAAAAAAATCGGATGTAATGAAGTCTAAATTATCAACATTGCATTTCATAGAATCATTTTTCCAGTATTACATTACGTAAATTTCTAATATACAGGTGTCCCACGACATGACTGCCATAGTCTGGAACTGTGTTGCTGAGGTGATTTCAAGTCAAAAATGTCTAATGAACATATACCCGGAACGCTATCCTAACTTAGCTAGAAGCATTTGAAATTTTAAATAAGTAAGCCCACTAATGCAGGTATTAGGCTCGGCTGTTGGTTTTGTTATTAAAAAGACCAGGTGGCTGTGAATCACCATTCGTGCTGATCTTTAGACTCTTCGCAGAGCTACCACTTCAATTCTAAGAAGAGCTAGACTATGTATACAGCAACTGGGTGGACATTTTGAGCAACTAATTCAATAAAGCGATTTCTTTTTAATTGGTTTTTAAATTAGTAGGGAATTCATACTACTACTTATCTAAAATTTCAAATGCTTCTATAGCTCAGTTAGGATAGCGTTCCGGGTATATCTTCATTAGACATTTTTGACTTGAAATCACCCCAGCAACACAGTCCCAGGCTATGGCAGTCATGTCGTGGGGCACCCTGTATATCTATAAAAAATTTAGTACGTATCTCTAATGTAATGCTAGTATGGTTCGTGTGATTTAAAACTCGCTGATGCTCATCTTTCCATAAGTTCACACCTCGCATATAAAATATTATACTACAATCTAGATGAACAACAATTTTATCATAAAGTGTAAAACATAAGGAGCGTGCACTTGTCTCATTGTCAACTATTGAATTTTTTTATGATAGAAGATTTCGTTTTGTTTGTCAATACGTCCATACTCAACGCATTCCGTCTGAAAATAGATTAGGACTATAATACAGGCTACGGAAAACACCTACCACCTAGCCTACACGGTTTTGATTTATTCCCAAGTTTAATCTTTTCTTCATTTACTCGCACGAGTCGTCAGGATTTATTTGTTGCCATTGTTTGTTTTTAGTCGACAAATACATATATACGATACAATTACTCAATTCATTGAACAAAAACATTTACAATGAATTTGTATTGTTCAACTTAAACAAATAAAGTCCTCTTTGTTCTGTTAATTGTGAATTATTGGAATATATGTTCAAACATATAAAATAACCGAAATATTTCTTCGAGCTCGAAGTGTTACAGTCAAAGCCCTCTAAGTGCACAGCTCGGAACCGAGGCCCATCCTTTAAGTGCACACTTCCCCTACGATCTTTTTCATCCCCACTCTTCTAACTCCTATAGCTATCTTTATTCAATCAGATGCTATAAACAATATCTCTAAAACTCTATGAATATGATGGAAATGGAAAGTTTGAAAATAGCGCGCTTACGGTCGCACGTGATTGGTCGCAGATTATTCGAAGTGGGGGCTGGGGAACGTGCACTTAGAGGGCGAGTTCGTGTGCAGTAAGAGAGCGTGTGCATTTAGAGAGCGTGCACTTAGAGGGCTTTGACTGTATTTGAATTTCAAAGAAATTCTCTGCTGGGTGAACAAAAGACGCAGAACATTTTTAAGGAAGATCGACAGATAATTTATATTTTTTGTGTCACTCATTGTTTTAATATATGGCATTTCATTACCATAGATTATATAATTTTTAAAAAAATTTTAGTAACTGTTTTTTATATTTTGTTTTGTTTTTATATAAACAATTATAATTTATTTTATATTTTAAAAAATTGAAAAGGACCAAAATTTGGTCGAAACGTTTTGGAAATAAAAAATTGGTTTGAACAGTAATCGCAAGTGGTTTCGTTTTGTTTAATTTATATTTTTGCTTAAATAAGAAATTTGTGGAATTTATAAATAAATGTTATATTTGGACAATAGGGATGTTGACTATTTTTGGGAAAGTGTTTTAAATCGTGCACAATTACGTAATATAGCCACAAATATTTATTTTTTTTTATTTAAATACAACTCAAGCCTTAAAAATCATGTATTTTAAATCCCGTTTCAAATTTCGGTCCAAAACGCCAATACTAGTCGCGTGACTTCACCTGGTCATACCAAAGGAGGCTCAAAAGTTTACACAGGAGCTACCATTCTATAGATGCGGTCACAAAGCAGGAGGCTGTGCTCATAAACGCTAGTAAATTAATGAGGTTATGAAAAAGTTTTTCGTAATTCTTGTTATAAAACATGAATTCTAAGTTTTCGAACTATTAGCCTTAATAAATACACTTTCCATGACGTTAAAACTCCTTGCAGTCTTTTTTTAAAGAAATTTTCGAATCAATTACACACTAAATATTAACCAAACAATGAAGTTTGTTGACAGCGGCTGACTCTATGACGTCATGCGCTCTGATTGGTGTCTGTTGTCACGTGACTTGAGAGTGATTTTATTAGGTTTTATTTATTAAATATTAATTAAATTCCTTAAAAATAAGGAAAAAATATAGTGTTTTTTAGTATTTCTATCATAGAAACTACCACTTTTCGTTAAAATTATGTTTTTATTTGAACACAGTCAACATCCCTATTCAAATGTACGCATAAAGAAATTGTTTTGACAAGTTTTTACTTAACTTTACCTGTCAACATATACGCTGTTTAGGTTATTATTGCATTCAAAATTTCAACTAGTTCTAATTAAACTAGAAATTTGAAATTTAGAACATGTGTGATAAGTCCTGTCATAATGCAATATAGTAGGGGAAGGTACTCTAAAATGGGATACTTAAGGTATTACAAGTTCTGAAAAAAAAATTACAGACAGTTAATTACTGCAAATTTAATACGGGACAGTTTTGACATAACTTTATTTAAAAAAAATACAAAAATGATATAAAGACTACAAATTAAAAAAAAAATGTTTTTCTTTGTCACATGGTTATTTCCCATTTTAGCAACACTGTGTGTTTAAAACGGGATTCATTATGTCGCTAAAATGGGATTGCGTTTAGTGTACGTAATTATAAACAAAGATCACAGTCGAAGTGTTCATCATCACTGTTTGCTCCACTAGATGCTTTATGAACCCATTTTTGGCTAGAATGGCACTGAATCCATGATTCTCTTGCTTTACTTTTAAAAAAATCGATGTCGCAATAAAAGCATACGGGATTTTCTTCAGTATCAGTTTTTTTATTTTCAATGGTAATTATTTCTATTTTCTTCTTCATTTTTGCACCGTTTGTCTTTGCGTTCGTCTTCTTTACCGCTTTTTCTTTTACCACTTGCTTCTTGCGGCGTTTTAGCAATATACTCCATATCCCATTTTATCAACATACTCCATATCCCATTTTATCAACGTATCTACACTATGTCAAAAACAGCATGCACTATTATAATCTACAAAATTGGCGCGGAAATTTTATATACAAAGTGACACATTTTGACACTAAAACTGGTAAAAATATCGCCGTCATAATCTTATTACTCAATTAGGCAAAATGCTTACCTTATCATACCAGTATTCTTATAACAAAACTGTTGAAAACTTAAAAACTTGCTTAAATTTGACACTTGTAACAATATCGTACTGAAAGTACTACAGATGAATGCTTATCAAGTGAGGTGTATTTTGTGAATTTTACAAAAGATGGCATTGGGTATATTTAAAAATAATTAGGGTATCCCATTTTACCTAAGTATCCCATTTTAAAGTACCTTCCCCTACTTATATCTAATATCGTACTAAATCCAAGATGGCATGCCTTTTTCTTTCATTATCAGGTTAAGACGTAGTAACCATTTAATATTAGAGAAAAACTTTTTAAAGACAAGCCTTTATTGAAATGTATCTACTAAAGAGAAAAAAATATTTTTAATAATTTTGGTACATAATTATAAAAATGTGGATTTTAAACTCTATGATAGTTTACGATCCATGCTTTTATAACTATTATTAAAAAATAGTTTTTCTTTTTAGTACATTTCAATAGCGTGTTTAAAAATAATATAATATTTTTTTGAAATTATATTCGTAAAATGTTATGCGTAGTTTCCACGCGAAACACCTGCACTAAATTATTAATTCAAAAACTAATAGAACCACTATAGATACCAAAGAAAACTTTTGAAAATGTTTCGTTTGACGAGTTATTTCAGAGAGCCCATCTATTCTTGAAAGTTTTAGTTCGTTAAAAATTCACTTTATCCTTTGATTCCGCTAGGTCTGCTGTCTATATGTATTTAACATTGTACAAATGTAAAACTAGTTTGAAACCACATGGGAATTTAGCGTTGGGTAACTTATTGAAGTCATGTAAGTTTAGTGAAATGGTTTTTGATAAGGGACACTGTACTTATGTGGAAAGAATTTTACGTAATTTACGCAGATTTAACTGTGATCTCTTCGAAAATACTAATATCATTATGCAGAGCTCAGACTTTTTTAAGTGGCGACTAAAAAATATTGAAAATATTCAAAACATGCACGTTTCGCGTTTGATATTTTTGTACCTTAATTTGTTTATTTTTATAACTTTGTAATTTTTCTGAAGCATTAATAACATAAAGGCTGACGACCTTAGCTGTTGAGCCTCTATAATCTACAATCTCTCTCTCCTCACCAAAAACATTTCGTGTGATGTTGGTTGCCAACTGCCAAGACTCACAAGTTCATAATGCTTTCACTGTTAAAAAGTTATGAGGTCTTTAGTAGAGCTAAGCCCCAAGTCTACGGGGCCTGTCCAAAGTCCAAACTATATACTTCGACCGACGCCAATAGTGATATGGCAAATACACCAAAAAGAAATGAAACTGTTTTTTTTACTTGCGACTGCTTTTAGAATATTAATTTCTGACTTTCTGACGTCACACTATATTCAATACTTATGTGCAAATATATTCTATTCTATTTCATTCTATTCTATTCTATGCTCATAGCTTTTTGCATGAGTGTCAATGCAAGTTTTTATGCGAATGTGTTGCATACATACCAATTTATCAAGCTATTTACAGAAATATCTAAAATAAAACTTTACAAAAAGCAAAGCTTTATGTCTAGTATTTTTCAGAGAAAGAATCTTCATCGTCAGTATAAATATACCTTTTTGCTTGTAATATTTTTATGATTAACGTACAAGAATACAGGAAAAGAAAAAAAGCATAATTGAAAAACCACTTACACGCGCATATTTTTATCGGCTTTTGTTTTTTTTATCATTAAACATTTAACTTTATACATTATATTTATACTTTCAACATTATATACCTACCTTATGCCGGCGCCAGACAGCAACAATATTTGAACACTTATTTGAACACTTGTTTTAACTAGAGATGAGGATTATAAATCGATTATTCGAAATAATCACAAAAAGAATATTTTTCCCGATTTTATAGAAGAAAAAGAGGTTTTATTGTTCTTTTAAAACTCTTTTTCTTCTATAAAATCTTTTCTGGACCGATTATCCGATTTTAGGGTAATAAAATAATCGCTTTTCCCCACAATCGGTTTTTCGAAATAATCGGAATCGATTGGCAGGAAAATAATCGATTATTTCGAATAATCGATTTATAATCCCCATCCCAAGTTAAAACAAGTGTTAAAATAAGTGTTCAAATATTGTTGCTATGTCTGGCGCCCGGGTTAACTGTAAAAATATATATGCGCGTGCAGCCTTTTAGATTATTTGAATAGTTTTAACAAAAAATAAAAAACGTAAATTGAATAACAGCAGATTTAATCTATAGCAGTGGTTGTTAACTTTTTGGTGATGAGGGACCATTTGACAAAAATTCTGTCTTGCCAGGAACCACCAACTCGTTGGACGTAATATACAGTAAATGTAAATGATTAAAGGGTTGTTCTATCCATAAATAAAACACGCATAAAATTGTTTAAATCCAACAGTATTTTGATTTTTTTACATTACAGAGTAGAGATGTAAAGCGTGCGTGAAATTTTCAATGACACGCCGTGAGTGTAGCACGTCGTTGTGTCCACTCGTCACTTGTTTAATATTTTTAGGATGGCTTCGCGGATCACTTCGGGTGCTTCCAGTGACCACCATTGGTCCGAGGGCCACAGGTTAAGCTCCAGTGATCTATAGTAATGTTCAAAGGAAAATATTTGTATGTCCCATGTATGTACGTTATCTCACTGATCCCACAGATTGTAAAATACGATTTCGGAAAATTTCGAGCAGTCGTCACAACATTCGTTTTACTGTTTTTATGAACTGTGGTTAAGCATTCAGCTTCACAAAATTTGGATTGCTGCTGAAAAATTTTTGCCATAAAAATTGAATAAAAAAATGTGATAGTCGTGAATACTACCTTACAGCACTTCACAAGATTTCGAATTACGGGAAGGCATAAACATTTTGAAGTTTTCTCTTTCCAAACCTGTTAAAAATACTGACCAATTTGGCTTTTTCAATAATTTTTTACTGTACAAAACTTTGTGTAAAACTGATTTTCTCGCTTTTTATCTGATTTTAAATTGTTTATTTAAATCAAATAAATTGTAAAAACTTGGCTTAAAGTCATTTGGGAAGAATAGTACATATTTGACATCACAAATTGAATAAGATTTTTCATAGAAATGAGAAATTTTCGAAACGTCAGTGCATTTTACATGCATTTATTGTAGACTACAGACGCTCGACAACATTAGCGTCATAATCACTTAAAACTAAACGACATCACAAAACATCCATGAGCAAAGACAAGATTCGAACCCACGACATAGTCCGGTCAAGAAGCCAGCACGCTAACATAGAGTTATGTGGGTGAAAAGAGGGGCTTATTGAACAGCTGGTAAACAGTGACCTTAACTGATATTAATAATAAAAATATTAAGAGCACTGTGGTTGGAACAATAAAAAAATAAAAGAATAGTTACTTCTTACCGCACCAGATTTATTCAGTGGATGTACATTTCGAGAGCAAAGCTCCCATCTTCAGCAAAATACTAAACTCAAGTTTAGTATTTAGTTTAGTAGTTTGCTGAAGATGGGAGCTTTGCTCTCGAAATGTACATTCACTGAATAAATCTGTTGTGGTAAGAAGTAACTATTCTTTTATTTTTTTAACTGATATTCACTGTATGTACAGTATAACATTACATAACATACATTTTATGTACATAGATTTGTGCTTGCTTGTTCAGTGTTGCCTATCTTCTTTTATATATAAAGCTTTTTGTACCTCTGGGAATTGGCAAGGTTGGCAGGCAGAGTTGGAGGGTATCGTTGGTAATTTTGTAAAAGAACATTTTGATTAGATTTGAGAAGGTAGACGTATACATAACATACATAGGTGGAAGAGAACCGTGCAGGGCAAAACGGTTGAAGAAAGAATAAGGGCTCAGGACCTCGTCACATTTACTTTTGGCTTCCTTACTTGACATGGAGTCACTCTATCTCCATCTTCATTCTTGCGCTCCTTCTTTTGTTTTAGAAACCGATCGAGAACTTCTATTGTTTTATGAATGACGCTTCTACGCTCACTGAAAATATATATATAATAATTTATAGAGTTTTTTATGTCAGAAATATATACCAACTAAAGTATGCAGTAAAAATATAACTCTATTTTTGTTTGTACACTGAAAATTGGTATGTTAGTGAAATTATTATATAATTTGCACTGATTTTTCACTCGGCACGTGGTAGAACATGATTAATAATAACAAGTAATTAAAAAACACTTGAAAATTCTACAAATAATTCTTTATTTCTCGACGATCGTTTCGGACAATAAGTCCATCTTCAGGAGTACAAAACTTATACTGAAATTATTATAGTTTCTAGAATATAGTCTAGTTTCCAGTGTCTCTGTTTTTTTAGATAAAATTATTTAAGGGGGTATTCTTATGTGACCACTTTGAAAAATCGATTTTTTTTCATATTTCAATAGTAAAACCTATCGAAAATATGCTGTGAAAAATAGAGACCGAAATTCCTAGTTTTAAATAAATTACAACTCATAGTCGCCGACGAGACGTATAAGCGACTTGTTGGCTCTTGAAACTTTAAACGCATTTATCTGGAAACATTATTTTCTAAATCTGTCATGATCCTAAAAAAAAACTATTCAACCGATTGCTTTGAAATTTATATATGTTCTTCTACTCATTAATGGTTATCGTCCATACCAAAATTGCTTATTTTCGAAAATATTTTCTTATTTTTTTAAACGATTTTTAACAAAAAAATTAACAAAAAACACAAACTTTTTTTTTAATGAAATTGATTAATTTTGGTAGGGACGATAGCGACATCCCTACTGAACAATGATCCATTCGATTTTTTTTATTTCAGACAACATGAACAGCCGCTATTACTATGACCAGTGACTTGCTTTTTTTTAATGTCTAATTTAATTTTAAAAAAAATATATATAAAAAATGTAAAATAAGAGAAAAAAAATTTTTTTTATACAGTTAAAGATACAAACAAAAACATATAAAAAAATTAAAATGATTGAATGTTATGGTCGTCTAAAAAAAATTCCCTAAAAAGAGGTAAAATTTATGCGTTCACATGAGAATACCCCCTTAATGTCAATTATTTCATCTAGAATCTAGATTGTATATCTAGTTGCGTAATTAAGTTTATTGCGACGGACTGCGGCTTTAATGTTAAAAACGAAATGTATATATGGTATTTTTTTCATGTATAAAATAGCTATTTTTCTATTCATATTTAGTACATTTGCAACATTTTTAGGTATATACCTCATACGGAATGGTATGACTCGTGTGACTTGAAATTCGGCGACTCGTTTTAAACATAATGTCACAACTTTACAGAATATAAACCCTTACTATTAAATTTACTAGTTTGATTCAGGTTAATTATATCAATATAAGTTAATTAATCATAATTTATATGTTGTAACCATAATTAATGTAACAAACATATTTGGAATATATTGTTACTAAACTATTTGGGAACATAATTTCAGAAGCCAATCATATGTGAAATATAATTATTAGTTCGCACACGTCTTATATACAGCCGGTTCAAAAGTATTTTTCTAAAATAAAATTGATTTGTCGGAAAAAAGGACTTTTTAAGTAAACACTTATTTGTTATTATAGCGACGTTTCGTTTCTTGCTTGGAACTTTTTCATAGCTTTATAACTGTAATTGAATGTTTAAAATACAATTTACAAATTTACAATTGAAATATAAAATATCAAAATTAATTATACACACCTATTAAATGTTTAGATCAAGTAGATATAAAAGTTAAAATACACATATATTTTATATTAATTACCAAGGACAAAAAAGAAAAAAAAGAGTCAGTATTTTTCTAAATTTTGTCGCTATTGAGTTATACATACAGATTGTTAAAAAGAACTTTTATATTCAAAAAAACAATTACAATATCAGTATGTAAATGTCTATTATGCAAAAATTATTTTTGAAATTAATTTTGGTATGAAAAATTTGTTCCACCAAAAAACTATCCGAAATTGTACACTAGCTAGTAAAAAACCCAATAAATAGACAGTTATTTTGGCACACCATGCGTAACGATAGCATATATCAATTATTATTATTATTATTATAGGGTGGCATTAGGAATTCGAAAATTCATTGCCGAGTGTACGATTTCACGCCATTCTTTCCTGTCTTCCGCTATATCTGTCCACGGTCTACCCTCTAACCTATCAATTTCCATTAAGGTTTCTAAAACTTTATCTACCCACCTACGTTTCGGCCTACCCAGCGGTCTGGTTCCTACTGGTTTTTCTATCATGATTCTACGCGCGGTCTTATCCATACGCATCCTAGCTACATGTCCGGCCCATCGCAACCTACGAGCTTTTATCAAGGTCCTCGACCTCTACGTTATGTAAAATTCTCCATTCCCCGCTATCTTCGTCCTTTTTTGCCCCGAATATTTTTCTAAGCATATATCAATATACAAAAAAAATAATACTACCAAAAACTCATTATAATTTTAAAATAATAATTTTTTAATAGAAAACAGTATCACGGGTAATTGGAATAAAAATAAATCAATTTAAACACTCATTGATTGCAACGTTTCGACTTTTCTTTAATTAAGACTTTTTCAAGCTCTCAATATGCTTAAATGATAGTTAAACTATGATAGAATATGCAATTTGGCATTACAAAAAACTTAATTAAAGAAAAGACGAAACGTTGCAATCAATGAGTGTTTTAATTGATTTATTTTTATTCCAATTATCCGTGATACTGTTTTCTGTTATAACATATATTATCTGGAATTGAACTTTAAAGATGAATAATAATTTTATTTAATATCATGTATCGTTTAAATGTAAACTGCTGATTGTTGAAAGTTACGGGAAAAATTAGAACGATGCTCATCTTTCACAAAAAAAAATCGGTTTATAAACATTAATTTTTCCATGAACTTCCGATATTTTAATAATAATGTGCGACGAGAAATCACTGTAACGTAAGCAAGCATATATCTAGTAAGCAGTGTCGGATTTCGAGAAGAGCAACAGGAGCTGCCCTCCGCATAAGAAGAGCTTCCACTTTTTGTATATTCACAAATTATTTCTTTAATGAAAATATAAATTTTTGCATAACGTTTTGAGCTTAATTTTGAAGTTACGGTTTTTCAAATCATAGACAGTTACGTCGTTACATGTCAACGTTTTCTTCCCCGACAGACTTCGTAGAATTTTCTATAACTCAAAATCTCTATCACCTGAATACTGAAACTTCGTTAGCGACATATCTGTTTGAAATTTTGTGTAATGTTAAAGGGAAAATTGACAACGGCAGGGGAAATATAATAGAAACCGTGGTAACGCAAAATTAAAGGGAAATTTTTCAATTGGTGGAAAATATAAGAAAACATTTTCACCCACTTACCTCTCAATTTGTTTTGAGGTTCCGTATATCCGATAAAAAATTGAAACCCTATATAGGATCACTCTCGCGTCTGTCTGCTTATTTTCTCCAAATCTACTGAACGAAAAAAGTTGTAATTTGGTACACATATACTTAAATGAACCCAGCCACAGACGTATAGCATAAATAAATGAATTTCGATTCTATTGGAGGCCAAATTGGAAAATTAAAAAAATATATATTTTTCAAGTGTATAATGTGACATACCAAATGAAAGCGCTCGTTATGAGAAATATATTATTTTTTTATAATTTTAAAATGCGTTGTTTGAAAGATATTAAAGAAAATATACGAAAATCGAGTATCTTCCCTTATTTACGAAACTACCGAGCCGTAAATTTTGAAAAAAATAAGCGATTACTCATAGTTTATAGATAGATAGATATGTAGATATTTATTAAGTCAGTTGAGACATAGGTACATCCATTTGATACGTCAGCGAAATACAAAATTAAAATTATACACTTATCAATAACATAAAAAAAAAACTAACTGTGTAAATGGCTCATTCCGAAAAACATTTTCGGGAACATTTACTGTAAAATAAAAAAAAAAAAATAGAATGACATTAAAATCTTGATAAAAATATTAGTTAAAATATAAAATTCGAATCGTATGGACAACCATCTATTAATAATGTTCTAACTCTACTTTTAAAAACGTCTATAGACTCTGTATATTATTGGTCTCAGGAGGTAACGTGTTGTAGGAAAACCTGAACGAAAAACCTGATTCGTGAAGCTCTCATGGAATACTAAATGGTACGGAAACCTCTCCACGCGAGTTCAATTCGCTTTTGGCCGGTTTTTTCGACTTTGCACCTTAAATATATCAAACGGTGTACCCCAAGGATCTGTCTTGGGGCCCGCTCTCTTCATTATATATATAAATGACCTTGCGGGCTGCATTAATTCGGATATTATTTGTCAATATGCCGACGACACTACCCTTATGCAAGTGAGTACTGATTTACAGAACATACAGTTGAAGGTCACTGATATTGTTTCGAAAGCGGACAGCTGGTTTCGGGCTAATAAATTAAAATTGAATGCGGACAAAACTCAAAATATATTATTTTCACTAAAAACAGATGTAAATCCCATCAATTTAAGTAAACCAGTTCAATTTTTAGGTATTACCTTAGACTCAAAATTATCTTGGAAACAACATATACATGGCGTTTGTGGTAAATACTCCTTGTATAAACTAAAAAAAAATAGTGTCTCCTGAGACACTAAGATTAGTCTATTTTGCTTTTTTCCATTCTAACATCTCTTATGGAATATTGCTTTGGGGCTGCGCCTCAGATTCTATTACTACAAAAAAAGGCCATAAGGTGTATTTCGGGTACTAATTATGATGCTCATTGTAAACCACTGTTTACTGAATTACGAATTATGACTGTCTTTAACTTGTATATCTTTAACGTGTTGTGTTACTTTAAAGCAAATATTGATAATTTACAAACCGGTGCCGATCACCATAACTATGACACCAGAAGCAAAAATGAAGTTCTTGTGATGTATCACCGCTTAAAAATTTGTCAACAAAGCCCAGACTTTATGGGACATAAACTTTTTACCCTTTTACCGGAGAAAATAAAAGGACTTTCTTTTAAATATTTCAAAAAATTCACAAAGCAATTTTTGATCTTAGAACCATTTTATAGTTTTGACGAATATTATATGTGCAATATGACACAAAGTTTTAAAAAAATATATCCAAATTTACTGTAATTCTGTATCATTTATATATTTTTGTATCACTCTTTTATTGACAATGTCTGTACAATTTTAATTGTTTCTGACTAATAAAGTTTGAATTGAATTGAATTGAACTTGGTCCCCTTTTCACATTTATGTTTTTGGTGGAATACATATAAAAAAATAACTATTATAGTAAATTGTATAGAATTGTTGATAAGAAAGTGATTTATGAACCAAACTGTAAACGCGACGGGTTATGCTCGTATCGGGATCAGACGCAAGCGACGACGCCAATAGAATAATGCGGCGCTATTCGGCGTGTGTTTTACGATATCCACACACCGAACGCCAAACCCACACGCAGACTTGTTCCATAGTCCTTAGGCTGTAAACACATTGCGGAAACAAAATTGGCCCTTTTATGTAAGACTATGTCCTTTAGCTGCAATAAACAAGCACTATTATTTGGTGAGTTCAAGTGATCAATGATCAGGTTCTATTCCATTTCACGTTTACATGATCCACAAAGAATGATCATCACGGATACAAAATTCAAATACACCTAAGTGAATAGGAACTGTGTAAGCGAGAAAACTCTCTAAAAGCCTATTCAGACTAGTCGTTCTCGGTTACGATTCACCGGTCCGGTTGGGAGCTCGACCAATCAGGGCGTAGTCGTTTCCGATTACGGTTCGGTTCGAGCGTTTAGGTTCAGTTCTAATTTCAACCGGACCGTTCGGAACCGTAGCCAATGAGAACGCTTGCTGGAGTCACGTGACTAGCCACTTGTTTTTGTTGACGTTTAACTACACATCAAACGTCAAATCATATTTCGAAATTGCGCATGCGCACCGAGAATAATCGTAGAACCGAATCGGGATAGTGTGAGCAGCCTAGATTAATCGACAACCGAACCGGACCGGTGAATCGTAACCGAGAACGGCTAGTCTGAATAGGCTTTAAGTGAGCCAGATACCGTCTTTGTAACCCTCTAAAACCTTTATAAGTGAGAACAGAAACCTCTATAACCGTTTACACCCTAGAAATGAGATCCTTTTAAATACTGTTAAAATGTGATTACGTGGCTTCCTTAGTGTCTAAAACATTGTTTTGGACACTTGTTTCTATGTTAATAAAGTATATTTTGGTGCACTCTCAGATAGACTCAAGATCGATCAACGTCGGCTGCGTTCATAAAAATAGTTTCGGGTACGGTGTAGAAGTCAAAACTTACGATTGTATAATCTCGGGTGTAAAGGGATAAGCGAAAGACGTTTTTTCACTCATGGACCTCTATAATTGAGACTACTACATGCCTGTAGCTCTACAAGTGGTAGTCGAAAGTATTAATAGCTTTAAATACACAGGCAACACACCACAAGTTTTTTGAATATTCGACGGTTGTTGATAAAACAATATTTGATAAATTGACTTTTTTTCTTTTTTGTCCTAATGGTAATTAATATAAAATTGATTTGTCGGGAAAAAGGACTTTTTAAGTAAACACTTTTTTGTTATTATAGCGATGTTTCGTTCCTTGCTTGGAACTTTTTCATAGCTTTATAACTATTAAATGTTTAGATCAAGTAGATATAAAAGTTAAAATACACATATAAATATAAATTTGAGTTACACAATTGTTCATTAAAAGTTTATAATAATTCCGTTTTAAAAAAAAAATATTTTTACGGTTGATGTTCAAATTATTTATTTTATTTACGATTAGTAAAAAAAACTTATTTTTTTATTTTTTTTACTAATCGTAAATAAAATAGTTAATTTGAACATCAACCGTAAAAATATTTTTTTTAAACGGAAAAACCCGGGTCGCAGTGCCAAAACCCTGCCGACAATATAGTGTATTTGCTTATACAGGCAGTGTGGCTTTATTATGCAAACTTTAGTTGGTTTCTGGGCAAAATAAAAAATTTTACTCCTTAATACACCCCTTAAAATAACATTTTTTTTCTTAATTGCAATAATATTATCAGTCGAACCTCTATACCAAATTATATACAACTTTCAGTAAAGAATTCACTATCTGCAAACTAGTGTTTTCAAAAAATGTGCAAGTCCGGTCCTGTTGGGCCAATTTTATTAAAATTTTAGGGACACTTTTAAATTGCTACTAACGGGTTAAATGTCAATTTTGAAACGATTCTGAGAATTTTTTCGGTATTTTGGAGCCCAAAAACATTTTTCAACCCCTAAAAACTACCCTTAAAATGGCCCGATTACGCCCATTTTAAATAGGCTTCTGGGAGGGATGGATTTCAATACGTGGGCCAAATTTCGTTAAAATCAATTAACTCTTTCGAAAGTTATTGCCCGTACACATATATATATATACATATATATATAAACATTTTTAAAAATGGTGCCAAAGTGTTTAGGAGGTTATGAAACTTCGAGAAATTTTGGTCCGACCCCTAGGTCCCGCCATCCGACCAACGCCAATAGTGTATGTTGCCATATGGCAAATACACTAATAATACCAGCAAAACATAGTCTTCTTTAGTTGATTTTACTATTTACACGAAATATCTCAGGTTAAATCAAATCAGACGGATGGCATCTATCGATGGTGTCTGGAGTTGCTCCATCGAGTAGTTCAGCTTTCATGTTTTATCTTGGAAACACCATCAATGGAGGAATAAACTGACCAGTAGCTGACAACAAATAACAGTAGTTACCAATTTTCCCCTTTCAGCAGATGATCATTTGTGAAGTTCTCTTTTGCTTTTTACTGTCAGGATTTTTCTGACTTTATGTTGAACAGTGCTGATTTCAGCCTCATCGGTATTAAATATTTTATTAGGATTGAATCTAATCTTTTGCAGTACAGGTTTTAATATGTCAAAAAAGTCTCAACGTTTAATAGTAAAATGAAGTGACCTAAATATCGTCCCGGGAACGATATTAGCTCCTCGTAGGGGGACCTTATTAGGAATTTGCTATTTGTTTTTACAAACAACCGTTTAAGAAAAAACACATGAGATAAACTAATATTTTTCCTATCATCTTAAATCTTACTTAATAAAGTTCATTTTGACAAAACTTTAGTTTCAATAAGTCAAGCATATCGATATGTAATCGATTCCAAGAATATTTCAATCAAAAACTCACCTTGAACAGTTTTTCTGTTTTTTGAATATTTTCTTGTAGGAGCACTGATTCACCTGATTTTTTTACAGTGGCCAACTGACGTAACTAACTTTTGATTCAGGACATCAAAACTAAGTTTCTATAAATGTAAAAGAAAAACCGATAGGGGACGAAATTAGGTTCGGGGTTCTTTTTATTTTTTGTGTTAGAAATCATTTTGTAACCCTAAATTGTAAGCAGCAGATGTTTCAGGTTCATTTTTGATCACAAGTCAAAGCTATGATGGATTGGCAGAAACAGAATCAAGCAGACTTTACAGTTATCTACAATCGATCCTGGACTAGAAAAATCGTTTGTTTGAATCGCAGATAACTGAAACATTTTGTTTGTTCCTTCTTTTCTCTCTACAACTGGTTTCTTTAGGGTCTGTAAGTGAAGCCGTATTTTTATTTGTTGTGCTAGAAATCAGTCTGTTACCCAAAATTGTAAGCAGCAGATGTTTCATGTTCATTCTTAGGAACAGCAATTTTTCATCTACTTATTATTTGGTCACATGTCAATGTTGCATTGGTAGAAATAGAACTTGACCAATAAGGACGTTCCAAATTTGGCAGATGAATTGAATGTGTATTGTGAATCGACTTTAACCGGCAAAGAAATATAATCCGATGACTCCCAATGAAAAGACTTCACAATATGATTGTGACTTCCACCATAGATTTTCTAGATTCAGTGCTCGTTGCTGCACGCGCTTGCTCTTAAACCCTAAATGAGATGAACGTACGGTGGTGAATCTACGATACCGCGACCCCGTCGCCTCCCATCTGCTTGGCGCTTCTCTCGCCCTCTGCCCCCCGAACACACACACACACACACTCACTACACATACAGTCACGCAGTCTGCAGCCACGTAAAGTGTGTTACATGCTTAGAATTTCTTAAAATTACACCCCAATTCCTTTTTTGTTGAAGATCATCATGTTCTATTTTATGAACTCCAACGGTAAATGGATTACGTAATTTTATATATTTTAGAATTCGTCTTGCATAGAATACCTACCCTTAAAATTAGCTCAGCTCAATCCACCACATTTATGTGCAGTATTCTTCTCTGTTCCCTCAAACCTCGTTCTTTCTTTCCTGTCGTTCAATTTTATGTATATATGCTAGCTGTAAATGAATTTTTACCGAATTCAACTTGTGTTTCGATTTGTTTTAAAACGGAACTTATACGATGTACTGAATTTAAATTGATAAAGTTTTAACGAAATGTGTTGTGACGTTAAACCCGCCTGATCCAAAATTGAAACACAAGCTGACTCTGCATTAAATCGGTTATAATAAAAGTTGCCCTATAATATTTTGTGTGCTGCGTATTATTAACTCTTTTATTAAGTATGAGCCGGAATTGAAACTAACAAAATAGTAACTTTTTTTATTCAATTTTACATCTTCACCACAAATACTGGGTACCATTGTGTCATAAAATATGTCGAGATACAATTTTCAAATTCAATAAAAATTAAATTAAGCTATACATTTATGTAATTTATACAGAAGCAGCCGACAGCTGTACACTGCGTATAAAATGACTCAATATGGCGCAGCCAACTCGTGTTCCGACCAAGTCACGTAACCTGTTGGCCACACACTTAGTGCCCTTTCACCAGCGTTGCCAGACGTCCCGATTTTGGCGGGACGTCCCGATTTTTAAATCAAAATTAAATGTCCCGCGCGGGACAGGCTCAGTCTCGCTTTTCGGGGATAACTCGACCGTGCGTAAATAATTATTCTCTTATTGTAAGTTGTAATTTGTAACACTCACTCCTCAGACTATTGCTTGAGACGCCATATTTTCTAATGTATAAAACTTTTTTGATTTTGATTTGTTTTTTTTTTTATTTTTTTTTTATTCACAAGACGAATAAAACTCAACTATTTGACGATAGGGTAAATCTGATTTAAAATATCATATTTTTATTAAAATACGTTTTCTATGGCTATTTTTGCTATCTATTGCCACGTAAACGTAATTTGAACTCAAATAAAAAGATAAATATTTAAAAACTTCTGATTATATACCTACTATTTAAAAACTTCTGATTATATACGTGTTTTTACTATGTCCCGCTTTCGACGAAAGAATCCCGCTTTTTTCACTCAAAAAGTTCCAAAATCCCGACTTGGCAAAAAAAAAATCTAGCAACTCTGCTTTTCACACACATACGGTTTTCGTATAAACGGTACCGTGACGGTTGAGTAATATATGAAATATTATACAAGCTTTCACATGTTACCGCATCCGTGCCGTGATCGTGTTGTAGCCGTACAAATCCACACGGACACGGTTCCGCCATGGCTGCCGTGTGTGTGGTCTGTTGCGTTGTACCAAGCCGTTCACAGGGGCACGGCACGGTCGTGATATTGTGCGCAATTTTGTATTGACTGATGACTGTCAACAATGGAGAATGGTCGCCGTTTATACAGAAACCGGGTGTGTAGTTACTGGCGGAAAGTATTTTCGACAGCGTTGCCAGATTTTGTTTTTGCCAAGTCGGGATTTTGGAACTTTTGAGTGAAAAAGGCGGGATTCTTTCGTCGAAAGCGGGACATAGTAAAAAAACGTATATAATCAGAAGTTTTTAAATATTTATCTCATTACTTATTTGAGTTCAAATTACGTTTACGTGAAAATATATAGATAGCAAAAATAGCCATAGAAAATGTATTTTAATAAAAATATGATTTTTTAAATCAGATTTACCCTATCGTTAAATAGTTATAATAGTTATTCGTCTTCTGAATAATAAAAATAAAAAAAACAGAAACAAAATCAAAAAAGTTTTATTCATTAGAAAAATATGGCGTTTCAAACAATAGCCTGAGAAGTGCGTGTTACAAATTGGAACTTACTATAAGAGAATAATTATTTACGCACAGTCGAGTTATCCCTGAAAAGCGGAACATTTAATTTTGATTTGAAAATCGGGACGTCCCGCCAAAATCGGTACGTCTGGCAACGCTGATTTTCGACCACTAAACTAGCTGGTACTTCAACTTTACCTGCCACCATACCAAATGGTCTGTCGGCAAGAACTCCCCAAATGTAAACTCCGCTTTAATCCATGGGTCCAGGAGTTAATTTATTTGTGCATATAACTTAAAATGGGTGCACGAAATGCACACATATTATTTTTAACTATCGGCTAGGGTAATATAAGACTTCTCTGTACTATTTTTATGAAGTATGTAGAGAACGATTTAAAATTTAATGGTAATAAAATTTTAATTAAAGAGACTAAGTTATATAATTCTGAAGTTTTTAATCTCATATTTTCAGTATTTTATCATTAAGGTGTTTTTTTTCTCTAGATTTTACTTTATAAAATCTTTTACGATGCTTCAGTTCAGTTATACGTATCACAAAGTACGACAACTGAGATTACACCGTGTCTCGAAACATGTTAATTTATGAACCACTTTATTTCGACATCTTATAATAGAGCTAGGGACTAGTCGTAACAGATATAAGTAGCACTTAATAAGGGTTTCTCAAAATGAATTTGAAACCTTTGATGCTGCATTTTTTTTGCAACTTAATTTACTTTTTATAGTGGTATTACAGTCGCACTAACGTTTATTTTCAACATCATCTATTTTTAGCTGTAATCACTCACGTATTTTCAAGTTTTAGCCCCTACTTTTCACGCAAAGTGTCTCCTCCTATCATGTTCAGCCTCCCTACTCAAGAATGAATCTTACGATCGTTCTAGTAGCCATCTGAGTATATACTAGTATAATTTTATTTAAAAATGTATTAGAGATGGGAAAACCTGTTATTTTCAAGTAACAGGTACGACCTGTTCCTGTTACTTTTAAATATCAGTTTATAATAACAGGTACAAAAGTAACTGTTACTTTGCTGCTTTAGCACAATACGCACTACGCAGTTTGGTATATAGGTACTTTAGTTTTAATAAGAAAAAGGAACAATGCTGATTATTGAATACCTTAATACAATAAAAATATCGCCCTTCCCTCCACATCCCTAATAATTCTAATCACACAATTTCGATTTTCGACAATCGAGATGTACTTCCGCGTCGACAATCGTGAATCGAGTCATCGACACTATTGTTGCTTTTGCACCATACTTTTACAGTTTATACATTAACGATTATTTGACTAACAAATAACTCTTTGTATTTAAACAATTTAAAACAATTAATTTATTTGTTGTCATAGAAAATAATATTATTTTATTGTTACAATTATCACAAATAATTGTTTTAAATTGTTTAAATACAAAGAGTTATTTGTTAGTCAAATAATCGTTAATTAAACATAGCTGTGCAGCGAAATTGAGTGTCGACCAAATCAAGTTTTGTTTATTAATACGTGATATTATCAATATTGAAATTTCATTAGAAAACTCGATGGGTGAAGATCGAGCTAAGTCGGGATCTGAGACTATGACAGAAGTTCAGATTTCAGAACGTGTACACTGTACGGTGTAGTAGCGTA
This sequence comes from Venustoraphidia nigricollis, assembly GCA_034508555.1. Classification (NCBI taxonomy): domain Eukaryota; kingdom Metazoa; phylum Arthropoda; class Insecta; order Raphidioptera; family Raphidiidae; genus Venustoraphidia; species Venustoraphidia nigricollis. The sequence continues at coordinate 2,129,838 of JAVRKA010000052.1, read as the reverse complement.
CGACACATGTACCTATAATGTATATGTAACAGGAGTTACTTTGCAACGAAACGAGTAAATTTGTTAAACTCAAAATTGTTACATTTCAATTATTCATTTGTTAACTGTTTTGTTGCAAAAAAGTGAAGCAGCGTAGAGTACCTGTTACTTAAAGTACCTGTTACTTTTTAAATCAAATAACGGATTGTATCTGTTACAAATGAATAACAGGTACAAAGTAACAGGTTCAAAAATAACAATCCATCACTAAAATGTATATTTTTTCCAATTATACCGGTTATTAGTGCTTAACTAACTTGGTCGTTAACAAAAAACGAAATTTGGTCCACATGTTAAAATCCATGACCGCACGAAGCCTATATAAATCGGGCTGAAAAAAGTTTTTGGGTTCAAAAATACCAAAAAAAATCTCAAAATTGTTTCAAAATTGAAATTTGACCCTTTAGTATTAATTAAAAGATACTCTCAAAATCTTAATAAAATCGTCCCGACAGAACCGGACTTACAAATTCTATGAAAACACGTATATGGAATTGTTTACTGAGGGATGAATTTAATTTGGTGAATATGTTGAATCGATAACAGTATTATTTTATATTATTATATAATATTATTTTAAGGGACAGTAAAGGAAGATTTGGTTTGAGGATCACAAATAAATAAGCTTTACCAAATTTTCTATATATATAATTCTATATATATAATTCTATATATATAATTCTATATATATAATTCTCGAAACGTTGGCCATTAGCGAAAATTTGGTAAAGCTTATTTATTTATGATCCTCAAACCAAATCTTCCTTTACTGTTACATTCTATTGGATCAACACCACCATACGAAGACATTATTTTAAGGGGTTAAATTTGTTTATTTTGAAGTTCACGTAATAAGTAAAGCCACATTGCCTGTATTTGCGAATACAGTATATTGTCACCAGGGTTTTGGCACGTTGCAAAATAACTTTTAAATCGGCATTATTTCCACATTTTGATTTTTATTTTTTACTGTGTTTAAATCAAAATCAGTCTGTCAAAAAATTATAAATCATATCCGTTTTCAGATGACTCACAATATACTGTAATCATAGATCCGTGAAATAAATAATTCTGGGAAAAATATAACAACTTACGAGGTATTCCCCTATACATAAAAACACAATCGGTCGTTAACTCCGTTTATATACTCACATAGCTCTTACAATCATTGCTTTGTTTCATTTCCTCGGTTTCCTGCTTCAGTTTAAATATCTTTTGTAACAGAAAAATTCAATTGTTCCGCAATAATAATTTTTCAATATTTGTGAAAAATTTTTAAACTAAAGTAGTTTAGGCAGAAAACTCAGCAAAAGTCCGAAAAAAGAGCTACTTCCTCGAATAACGTAGTTTTCGATAGACAAAGAGATTGTAGATTATGAGTGTTAATATTCATGGGTATTTGGATTGACAAGACTGTTATTATTTAAAAACAATTCTTTAATATCATTGTACGACGTTTCGTAATATGGATATGAATAGAGTAAATCATTGTAGATTATAATAATTGAGAATAATAGCTATTGTCTGCTATAATTGTTAAGAAACATTCATTGTTGTAACACTATATTAGAAAAATTTATTTTTCCAACACGTCACCGTCTGGATTTAAACCAGAATCTTTCCACTTTCGCGGCGGAATGAGTTAATCAATTACTCTACGGTGCACACAATTCAATTTTTAATCCTTCATAATATAGCGATTTACAACACTCAAAATCACTACATGCGAGAGCCAATTTCTACTAATATTAGATTATAATAATGATAATATGCTTTATTCGGTTAGTACTGGCGAAGGTACTAGTGCCAGAAGAAGCAATACAATTTTACAAAAGTAAAAATTCGCATAATTTGTAGTGAGCTTCGAATTAATAACTTTTCAAGGGAGTCTTGAACCGTTTGCTGTCACATCTTTTTATGTCAGGCGGTATATTATTGTGTATCCATATCATAGCGTTACGGACACCTTTGTGAGTCTCTGTAAGAGTACAGTTTGTAGATTTTAAATTATCTCTGTGTCTTTATGATAAAAATGGTTTTCACTAAAGACAGATGGATAATTTTGAACAAAGTTTGCACAATTTAATTTAATTTAATAGACGCTCCAGGATAGAGAAGGACGGTCATCATCTATTTAAATGAGATGTTATAGTATTGTAACAAAACTGTTCTTTGTGGTGATTTAAAACTGATTTATTTTCAGCAAACGAAATAAATACAAAACAGATAAACAACGTACCTACTTCTCTAGTAATAATGAAAAATGAACTAAACGTATTTTGCTAATAATAAACTAAACTAAACAATGAAACAAACAAACGGATTCTTATAAATAATAACACAACAATACACTATTCTTAACATACACACTTATGTACTCTTATTTATGTACTAACTGATTATTTGTCTTCTGTACCGCCGTGTCAATTGCCTGACTGCTGCGATAACTGACTATCGACTGAATTCACTGCACAGTAGCAACTGACCTTGGCTCACTCACTGTCTCTGACTGAATGAATGTCGTGCCCCACACGCGCTGTATTTATAGGCGTGTACATCCCGTTCTCGATCGTTCTAAAAACTTCTGTCAATTTGTTCGAGAAGCCTATGTCATTTCCAGTAGCGTAACAATTGGGGACGCGCTAGAGTATTGTAGATTATTCCATGACAATCAGGTGAGTACTTAACATGACACATTTTCATTAGACAAGACCAACGTTTCTCTTACTGCAGTTACCACCTATCACATATAAAAAGATTATTTACGTTTGCAATTTCACGTTTATTTTCTTTTTTTTTGTGTTCCGCGATACCTCCCCTATTAGTGAAGCGATTTGAAAATTTTCGACGTCATTTTGTTCTGAATATTCACGGATTGGTTCCGTAAAGTTTTTTTATCGGTTCAATCGTTTTCAATTGACTTCAAAAAAGGAGACATGTAATTAAGATACTTGAAGATAATTTAGTAAAGTAAGATTGCATCATTTTCCATTACAAGTTTTAAGTTGATTTTACACATTTTCAACAGCTACATGGAGTTTTTTATTACAAAAAAAAGCTTTCACTGTATTATTCTTGAAAAAGAACTAAAAAATCCTTGCACATAGGTTTAGGCTTTTTGGAATATAATCTCGTAATTTAAGGATGACAATTTAAGAATTAATATTATAACTGCTTCCAAGAAAAACGCTTTTAACAATTTATGTAAATGATTGAGCTATGAATATGAACCTTAAAAGTAGCGAATGATTGAAAATGCAAATCGAATTCACAAAAACGAGTGTGGAAAAACTGCTGACATCAGAAAGTGTCGCATTAAAATGTTATAAGACGTAATACTATAGATTATTGTCTATGATCGTTTATTAAAAAATATAAGGGCGTACTTTTTATATAGTTTGCATGAAATTATGAAGACAAAATTTCTTTCGCATATTACATTTTTTTTGCTTTTGTCGTTGGGAGCATTGCAGCCTCTAAGGCTTATTGATTTATTCCCAATCTCTTAATCACCCATGTTCCTTGTACCAGCAGGTTTAATAATGTTATTGCAACCTAAAAAAATGCATTATTTCCAGTGTCTTTTACCTATATGTATGACTGTTTGTAGAATTGCTTATTTGTAATTTAAAAATGCACAAATATTTTGAGAAAAAAACCTGACTTGTTCAGTACCTAAAACACAGTATTGCTTATCGGCTTATTTAATTTAATTAGAAGACGTCCACAAATACGATAACTTTTTTGTTGGCCTTTGTTGCTTTTTAGCACAAAAAAACAATAAGATAAAGAAGGATTCTTGTAAGGTATGAAGTATAAACGAGATCGTAACCAGAGGGTATAACCTGAGTTTAAAACACAGTGCAATAAAAGGTATAACCTTCCGCGTTTGCAATTTTTATACTTCAGCCCTTCCTTAACAAAATTTCTGCCTTTGCCCTTGGGTATAAGAACAAATCTTCTCTTAGCACTTCACCAGCCTTGGGACCCACGAGCCGCTACTGGTCCAGTTTTAAATAATTCGATAACAGTTTGTTTTCGAGTATCAAAACCAGCTGCAGAAGAGCAATATATTCACTTGAAATATTACACCAAAACAAGTGGATATTGGATATCAATGAAATCAAAATTTTACCACAAACAGACGTCTTAAAAACACTAGAAGACTGGCCGAGTGAATCAAAGTGACTTATTTCTCACACTCGTCCAAATACAATAGTGCTAGTGTACGATATACGCACGCCGTGTTATGATATGTGCACTACTTAACTGGAAGTCTTGCTAGTTGATATCAATGACTCCTGGGAGACACGTTTCAACTCAGGTCGCAAGCAAAGTGTTCTACACTTATGTATATACAGATATACATACTAGGTACACTTATAGTGTACATATGATACAGGGTGTCTACCGATATATTAAAATATATACCGGTCGTAAAATGACACATTTAATACAAGGGTTGTAAAGTTGCGTATACAGTACAACCTCGACATAACAAAGCTGAAGGGAACTAGAAAATATTCGTTATATAAAGTAATTCGTTATTGAAGTTTGTTATATAGAGGTTAGATTGGTCTAAGATTCGTTTTAACAAAGTAAAAAAAAAACATTTTCTTCTGAAAACTTATCTTTAAACTTTTTCGAACTCTTTAGCAATGTCTAATTTTTTTCTTTGTGGGATTATCGTCTACATACTTAATGATTTTTCGTTTCTCTGCGACGGTTAAGGAACGCCTTTTTCGTTTCTCAGCCGCTACAACTTTAAATTTACTAACAACAGTGACCAACAGCAGTGTTTCCATTACTTTACATCAAACAACAATGATTGTCTTACGATAAATTTAACGTGTCTGAACTTGTCGAGACATAAATTGTTGTTGTTATTGGGGAATTGTGTGTGATTGATTGGTAGGATACGTTATGTAAAGGTTATACGTTGACACTAATCGTTAAATAGAGGTAAATTATACTTTCTATTTATATTCTGCATTGATTGAAAATTCGTTATAAAGAGGTTTTTGACAAAAAGTATATGTAATGTAGAGGTTTATTTTGCATTATATTGAGGGTCGTTATATTAAGTGGTTACACTGTAGTAAAACCATCCGCACACGATTCAACTGCTTTGCGATTTGAGTTTTAAACCAGTTCACGATGCGATCATTCTGTAACCTTTCATACGATAATGAATAGGGACTTGCACGTGGGTCAACAGAAACACAACCGATTAGAAATTAGTTTCAAACTACTTGTATACGACCGTGAAGGAATTTCAGTTATATGGTTGCATGCTATGCGACATTTTTCTACTGGAAGATAGGAGCAACCGTCTTTACCAATTCAGATTCAGTCGCGCTCGTGTGCAAACAAAAACATCAATCGATTGCAAACTGAATACACAATAGTTGCTTCGTGAACGGTTTTGAAACTCAAATTGCAAAACGTTCGACCCGTGTGCGGAGGTTTTTGAACGGTTCAGAACCGCCAATTTCGTAAATGACGTCAAAAGACTGCAATGCTGTGTATTCATAGCTGCATAATACATAACGAAAATCTGTTCTCTATCATTATTATTAATTGTTTAAAAATTCAGTAGCTTAGTTACGAATGTACTTTGATGGACAGGCGCCATGAACTTGTTGCTTGTATGTAGATTGCAGACAAATTACAGTGGAATCCGTTTATAATGATATCGAAGGGAATTGACAAACACGTCATACTAAGCGGACGTCATACAAAGCATTTTTGTGAAAAAAAAACCTTTCTTTTTTTTAGGTAGCATAGGGCCGCTGACGGGTATTCCTTTGTTTCGCGTGATTTTAAACTACTGAATTAACGCTTGATCAACATGTTCTTGCGCGATTTTCGAAGCCTCTTCGGTTTCAAAACATTTGAATTGAACGATCGCTTAATCCGGTTCTTGTTTTTGAAAATCATTGAGATTGTCGAATGACCCACGCCCAATTCCTCTACGAGAGATGAGCTTGATTCTCCATTTTCTAATCTGCATATTATTCACCTTTCTCCTCAATCGTAAATGCTTTACGACGTTGAGATGACATTTTTTACATAGGATATGACTAAAAACAATTCGTGACGTTCAACTATCAATTACTCACTGAGATTCAAAACAAAAAAAAGCCGCGTGCCGAACGTCGTCGGGAATCAACGAACATTGCCGAAGGTGTAAAGAATCATGTCGGTCACTATAGACGGACAAAATTTATTAAAAATGGGTCATAATAAGCGACATGTCACTGTAAGCGAAGTCATTATATCCGACTTTGTTACAAAGAATTCTATATGAAAACCAAACCTCGTTGTGTAATTACGTCATAATAGGCAGTTGGTCAATATAGGCGGAGTCATAATAAACGGATTCTACTGTACTTCACGCCTTGTTCGATAGGTGGATCAATTTTTAACTAACCATAACTTTCTTATTGACTGATATTTTTATAAACGAACAAACTTGTTCCCCATTAATCTATTTGAATAATCCAACAAAAATGGGACAATACCCAATTAATAAAGACCGTTGGATGTACTTCCGACCATTTCGTGTTTTGTGACGTGGATGAGAAAGGCGAATGCAAGCAGAATTGAAGACACGGGAAGCAATGTGTTTGGCGTAGATCACAGTCGAGTTGTCCTCGGTTTCACTATTGACATATCTTCAAAGACTCGTACTTAGAATCCAATTAACCCGTTTCGCGTGCAGCTTATATAACGCACGACCAACCAATATGGTGGATATATATAGGTATATTATATTATATGTAGTATTAATGTTAACCCTGCACAGCTGCCGTCAGTGGCGCCACAACACCACGCATTCATCATTCCTTTATTAACTCCTGCCCTTCTTGTTCTGCTTAATGGTACTTGATTTATTTGGGTAACTTTCTGAATCACATCTAAGTTGCAATTAAAAAAAGTGCTCCGTGTACGTATGCACGCGCGGCAGAAGTTATACTTCTTTGGCGTGATCGCGATAATTGATATTCACATTTTGTTAAAGATATGAAAAACGACTAAAGCGCAAAAAAGTATAAACTGATAGCTTTTAAGAAGTTCCGTCCAATGTCGTGATGGGGATACATCAGGAATCAACACTATGTAGATTTTGCGAAATGGAGGATGAAACAGCCACCCATATCGTGTTCGAATGTGAGGCTTTAACTTACAGGAGAACAACCATCTTTGGTTACATCGATGAGAATGGAATAGTTCCACAGGATAATCTAGTAGCAAATCTTCTGGAGTTCATAAGAAGATCCAGATTATTTCATGACTAGATCCAGTAAAAGGGGAAGCACAAAAATCCTTTCAGGATGTGGTGCATTTGGACCAAGAGACCATCCCATTCTATTTTAATCTTAATCCGTCCAATGTCGCCAGTATAACCGACTTTGCTGTTTTATGAAATAACTATTTTGACATTGTCAAAAACAACTTCCGCAAAAGAAGTATAACTCTGCGACAGAATGGAATGCTATTAACGGAAATATTATATCAATAGGTTAATTGTATAATAATTTTGCTAAATCTGTGTTTCATTTCTTCTTACTGTGTAATTGATATATTTACGCAAGAGCTGATGTCTAGAAACCAGACACAGTAGAACTCATGTATTTTCAACCTGTCAGGACAAGTCGACTCATACATTTTCAACTTTTCCTTCATCCTCACTTCGTAACAGTCATAGACCAATCAGAAAATCCTTTATTAATTTGAGGTTAAACGTTGTGTAACGTATTTTTCCATTGACTGTGTACGGTAGGAAGGGACACTTTGCGCGAGAAGTAGGGACTAAAAACTTGAAAATATACGTGAGTAAAATTAATTGAAAATAGATGGGGTTCATGTAACAGCATGTAAACATTCAGCTTGACATCTCATTCACTCCTCTTAAAAATTACGTCATAGTCTACATCAAAGATTAAAGAAATTTATATAAAAATTCGAATTTTTGATAATTACTTTGATAATGTGGTCTAACAATAATCTACACTAATATTATAAAGAGGAAAGATTTGTATTTTTGTATGTTTGTAATGAATAAACTCAAAAACTACTGTGCCAATTTAAAAAATTCTTTCACCATTAGAAAGCTACATTCACCCTGAGTAACATAGGTTATATTTATTGCTAGAAAATATTAGGGATCCTTACTTAAACTTTAGTAACGTAACCCAAGGTGTAAAAAAATGCCATAAAACATCTTTCGTTGCATGCGCTGCGGAAACTATTGATGATAGAACAAAAGTATGTTCTACAATATTAAAGAACATATCAATAACTACACGAAACTTCGCGATACTATATGTCCAACTATTATCGTTATGTCACAATAACAACTTTTTACATTTTAATAATCTATATAGATAAAAGACGATGTATATGTAATCTATGGACTCCAAACGGGTAGACCATTTTTGATGAAATTTTCAGACAATCTTTAGATTAACTCAGCGGGTGATCTTCTGAAGTTTGGTAGCGATCAGATCAACAGAATTTTTTAAATTTCTTTTTGGGAAATAAGATTTTTCTTCGATTTTTGAACATTCACAAATAAAAGCGATTGAATTCGCGCAAATTCAATACACGTTGAGAATTTAATGATAATGATTCTCATCTTTTATATCCTATATATTACATTTACACCGGGACGAAGCCGGACTGGGCCGCTAGTATTTAATACTTGTAACGCTACAAACTTCTCAACTTAATTGATCGACCTTCCTCTAGTAACTAGAGGAAGGCTGATCAATTATCAAGCTGTCCTTTAATTAGAGTCTAGTTAGAGAACAGCTTGGTATAACGGTTAGCGTGCTGCCCTTTGGATCGAATGCCATCTCCGCTCACGCATGTTTTGTGATGGCATTTAATACAATTTGATATAATTGACGCTAATAACCTTAGTTGTCGGGTGTCTATAAACTATAATCAATAAAATAAAAATTCCTCTAAATAAACTGATAACGCTGGCACTGATCCTGTGATTTTACTGTGTTACCTCTGTTTAAGTTCAACAGCATAAAATAAATGCAACGGCGGTTAATGTATTTGCCGGCAGTTATTCTGCAATTGACGGACGATTGGACTCTTTTATAAACGACTTGGCACTGTGATTGGTACACCGTTAATTTTAAAAACGACAGACTCTATTTGGTCTACTTGGTATCGCAGAGAGAGACAGATATATAATAACAACCTTTGATTGGTCCTTTCTGCACCAAAGAGAAAGATGTATTAATAGTTTAATTGCTTTTTAACTTCGCCCAAATTTGACAAAGAAATAATCAAGAGCAACAAATTTCTTATATATCACTTTACCGTATTCCACAGTTTAGCCAGCGGATATGAGAAATCGTGTGCGGGATTTTCGGCTTACTTTACATTTTCACTCACTGCTCGCCCCTGCTTTATCTCAACGCAATAATAATATAGCTTATGCTACTCAGGAAGAAGTAGGCTTTTAAACAGCGGAAGAAATATTTAAATTGGTTGGGTAGTTCCTGAGATCGCCACGACAAACAAACTTCCTGTTCGCTGTAATAGTGCGATTAATTATTATAGACTAGCAGCCTGGTTCGGTTTCGCCCGGATTAAGACGTATTATGCTGCAGTGATCGTTCTTATAGAATCAATAGCTGATACCCGCGATTTTTTGTCTGCGTTTAATATAATAAACCATGCAAACAAAGTCGCAGGTATCAGCTTATAGCCTTACTCGATAAATGAACTATCCAACACAAAAGTAATTTTTCAATTCAACCAAACAAACAAACTCTTCAACTTTATAATATTATATTATAGATCTCTAGGAACCAGACTAGAATCAATACTATAACACGATAATCATTTTCTAAATTGGAATCTTTTTACGCTTCGATAATTTGAGTGTAAAATATCAAACGTTGGAACATCGGAGTTTTAGAATCTGTTCGGAACGGATTCGATAATGTATTTGTGTGAGCGCCAAGGAATATATTGTTTTCAAAGATTAAGTGTTATATAATATGCGGTTTCGACGCCGCTGTGCGCCTTAAGAAAATAGTCTCGCGGAAGAATATAAACGGCACTTGGTCTCATTTCATCTGCGTACGTCGCTTCTTTCACCTCTTCTCCCCCCTCTCTGTAAAACCGATCGTATCTTCTGTACGTTTTCGATAAACACACTTATAGAGTTCGTGTCCGGACGGATCTACTCTCACGCCACTACCGACATTACCAGAACGAACCAAACTTTTACATAGTTAACAGTGTTGGATCACTTTCACACAGTTTGTGCTGAGACCCAGCGGTAAGAGGCGAGGTAGGCAAAATACATATTATGGGTGTGACCTTCTTTAGCTCTGTCTCGCTGTAATCATCCGCACGTTTCAATTTTTGGCTGGTGTCAACTACGAGGCTAAAAGATGCTGTTGCAAGGATGCCGCTGTCAATTGATTACTCTAAGCGTTGGAAATATTTTGAAGATTTAAAAAACTTTTCCGAAAAAGGAAGAGCCACTTTAGGTTTGTGATGGAACAGTTTTGTGAAATAAGATCGAATAAGATCGTAGTGTGACATTGAAAACGTGTTTTTTGGCACAATTAATGCCAACTTTTTTCTAGTACCTAAATCGTACATAAATTACAAAAGTAGTCCATTAGAGACCTAGATTTGTCCTTTATCTTCTTTATAGAGAAAGAATTTTTATAAAATGTTGACGAATAAGTCTACAATCAGTTATCAGCCGAAGCCCTATTTTTGGCTTAAATTCAGAGCGTTCCGACAGCCTTAAGAGGGTGCCACGATATTAATGCTGGGTTGCAGAAAAGATTGTCAAATAATTTGATTTGACAATAACCTTAGATTGTGAGCACTAGACCGGTTTATATAATTTTAATTATTTTTTCACTTTTATATTAAGGGCTTAATATGTAGATCCTTATTGGTGTATTTTTACTTTTGTGTTGGATCTTATTGATGTATTTTTGTGTGGTTTTATATTTATTATATAGACGCTGATGACATCAGCTGTTGAGCGTCTATAATCTACAATCTACCTATGTCGAGTGATTTTGGTGATCGAATGATTCATTCGAAATGATTCCTTCAACTGATGCATCATTTCAAAAGTAATCAACTAGTGCTCGTTCACTGTCGAAAAGTTGACTGTGGTAAAACATTTTTTCATGTATTAATATTAGTAACTAAAAAAGTACGTGAGAAAATGTTTCCATTGGCTGACACGAAGTAAAAAACTACATTGTATTAATGAAAATTAATGCATTGTAGCTTTTTAGTTAGTGTCAGCCAATGAAAAAACGTTCTCACCTGCTTTTAAAATAGGTATGATTTTAAAACATTAAAGTGTATATAAATGACTTTTAAATAAACACAAAAAATACTTCTTTTTGATATTTTAGTCGCTGTTCAAAACAGTAGTAAGTCCGTGGAAATAAATTAATTTTGAAAAAATATGGAACCAACCCTGAAACTTCCTGCTACGTGTTAAATATTACAATAAATTGATACTATTCTATTTATAATACAATCAAAAAGGTTATAAAAAAAGTTACGAAATCCTGACCAAAAAAAATGTAGATTTTTAAAATTTTTTTCACCTTTTTGCGCGTAACTCCTGATCTACTTGTTTGTGCGTTGATTAAAACTGAAATTAACTTAAATATAAAAACCTTACGTACAAATAATTTTAAAATCATGCTAAGAAAAAATAATTTTAAAATTATTTGTACGCAAGGTTGTTATATTTGAGTTAATTTCAGTTTTTTGATCGCCGTATATATAAGCAAGTAGATCAGTAATTACGCGTAAAAAGGCGAAAAAATGTAATTTCACTTTAAATAGTTTTAAAGCTGCTTGACCGATTAACTCCAAAATCTAATGAGACTCAAGAAAACCTTCCGAATGCCGCAAACCCGATCTCAGTCGGTTGATTCGCTCTAATGATATACTAAGACATAATATGTGTTACACACATATGAATGTTCATCCAAAAAAAATAGTCAGAATACTTCCGAGATCCGATGAAAACCCTCTCCTTTTTTTAATTGGACCGAAACCAGTAACTTCCCTCTTTTAAAATATTCAATAGCGTGAAGTTAAAAAATACAGAAACAAAATCAAGAAAAGAGAACGTAGATTTTTTTATTATCTACTACCGAGCAAGACTATTACGCTTAATAAACCAGTCAAGTCATTATCCATAGAAATACGTTATTGTACAATGGCATTCTTCCACAACTATGTTCAATTTCTGGTGCCGTTTGTTCCGAATATATATTCTTCTATTTGGGTAGGTATATATTTTTCAATCATCAAAGTGTCCAGTCAGCCGCATAGTGTTTGAGACCCCTGCCGTGTTGTGCGCTGCGAACACTGGCACTCCTCCACATCCCGGTTTAGTTTCTTGCGTTCCCGTTCCAATGCCTGTTTGTGCCCGCGTGTCGGTTGGCCTCTTTCAATATCTCTTCCGCGTCGTCTTCTTCCCGTTTCTTCACCCGTACTGATACACATCATCTCGTCCCTTCCCTTCAGCGCACCCCCCCTCCCCTTCACGACCCGTCAAGGCGAGGCGTCGATGATTAAAATTGGGACATAAACTCGATCAAGACAACGATGCCAAGACGGTTCCAATCATAACGTTCAACTGATTCTGTTAATGATAAACATGATTCGACAGTTTATACACTTTACTATCAATCTCTTTAAGTGTTTTCCTATACTGTTTTTTATATATTAAGTATTTCTATTTATTGAAAAATGTATAATCAGATCCTTTTGATGTTAATAAATTATAAATCGTGAAGCGTTCCACATTTTTGTGAAATAATAATTTGTCTTTTATTTCTTTGATCCTAATTCCTCTAAAATATTTATAATTTATTAGTGTATTTGCCATATGGCAACATACACTATTGGCATCGGTCGGATGGCGGAACCTAGGGGTCGGACCAAAATTTCTCGACGTTTCATAACCTCCTAAACACTTTGGCACCATTTTTAAAAATGTTTATATATATATGTATATATATATATATATATATATATATATTTATATATATAGGTATATATATATATGTGTGCGGGCTATAACTTTCGAAGGAGTTAATTCATTTTAACGAAATTTGGCACACATGTTGGAATCCATCACCGCACGAAGCCTATTTAAAATGGGCCTAATCGGATCAATTTAAGGGTGGCTTTTAGGGGTTGAAAAAAGTTTTTGGGCCCCAAAATACCGAAAAAAATCTCAGAATCGTTTCAAAATTGAAATTTAACCTTTTAGTAGCAATTAAAAAGTGCCCCCAAAATTTTAATAAAATCGGCTCTACAGGACCGGATTTAAAAATTTTACGAATGACTAGTTTGCAGATAGTGAATTATTTACTGAAAGGTGTATATAACTTGGTATAGAGGTTCGATTGATAATAATATTGCAATTAAGAAAAAACTTGTTATTTTAAGGGGTGTATTAAGGAGTCAAATTTTTTATTTTGCCCAAAAATCAAGTTAAATTCGCATAATAAAGCCATACTGCCTGTATTAGCAAATACACTATATTGTCGGCAGGGTTTTGGCACTGCGACCCGAGTTTTTTTCTATTTATATTTGAAAAATGTTTTTCTAACCTCTTAGCAAATAAATTGTATTACAAAACAAACGAAACAAAACTGATTTTGTTTACAAATTGTAACGATGGATAGAAAAATGGCGTAAATGAGAACATGCTGTTTTGTTTCGGTTTGAAGTTTATAAGTATGGACGTCCGCATGTGAGAGCAGGTGGAAGGCAAATGTCCTCCTCCTGTAATCTGGAATAATGGCAAAAAGTGTGAAAACCATCAAAGTTAGTTCATAATAATTCCTTTTATCTTTCATTATTTAGGGACGCCTAAAAATTCCCGAAACCTCACGTAGAAAATTTGAACCATCGTTTATTATTTAATTGCGACTTCGCCCGAGTGCAAATTTAATATAATATAAGCGTTGTCAGATTTTTTTTGCCCAGTCGGGATTTTGGAACTGTTTGAGTGAAAAAAGCGAGATTCTTTCGTCGAAAGCGGAACATAGTAAAAAAAACGTATATAATCAGAAGTTTTTAAATATTAATCTTTTTATTTGAGTTCAATTTACGTTTACGTGACAATAGATAGCAAAAATAGCCATAGAAAATGTATTTTAATAAAAATATGATATTTTAAATCAGATTTACCCTATCGTTAAATAGTTGAGTCTTATTCGTCTTCTGTATAAAAAAAATTAAAAAAACAGAAATCAAAATCAAAAAAGTTTTATTCATTAGAAAAATATGGCGTTTCAAACAATAGTCTAAGGAGTGAGTGTTACAAATTGCAACTTATAATAATAGAGAATAATTATTTACGCACGGTCGAGTTATCCCCGAAAAGCGGGACTGAGCCTGTCCCGCGCGGGACATTTAATTTTGATTTAAAAATCGGGACGTCTCGCCAAGATCGGGACGTCTGGCAACGCTGTATAATATACTTTATATTATATATTTATTTATTTACAATGTAGTTTGTTCGCTTGTTCGCTCGAATGTAAAATTTATTGATACATTACATACTCGCTTCGCTCGCTTGGAATCAATCCTATTCATACTCGTGTAAAGCAAGTATCGAACAGTGAAAAGAAAATTGAAATTGGTTTAGTAGTTTCTGAGCTTACCCTCGACAAACAAAGAAATGAACTCATAAACTTTTCCTCTTTATAATATTAGTATAGATTACATGTAATAATATCGTTTGTAAACTTTTTCTGTTTACTGCCAACAAATTTGCATGTGACATGAAAATAGATTAAAACGCTTTCATTAAGTTTAGAATAAATGGTGTTGATTTTCTAATTTATTTGTCAATTGAAATGACAGAGTTGAGTGTAAAGAGTTCTATGCAAATACAGAGATAAGACTTTCTAAATTAATAATCCTCTTTTACGTTAATCCCTTCTTAAAGTCATTGAACAGCGGTTAATTGCAAACGGAATGTCTCAATGCGAAACGTTACGCTTTCTGTATCTGTTGAAATGTTTCATCACCAGTTGGTTAAATGTAGGTATTTTCACCTGCGACGAATTTATACATTTATCCTCCTGACTCCTCTGCAAACTTGATATAGTGAAACATAACAAAACCGGCATCCCTCAGGAAACCAGTTGTATTTCCACTTATATAGGTTTCCAAAGGTGGTTTTAAAGTGTTATTCACTAGTCGCACGATTCATTACCAGCACGAAATCTGGTCAGCGGTTTAGGCGTGAAAAAGCAACAGACATTTATTAGTGTATTTGCCATATGGCAACATACACTATTGGCGTCGGTCGGATGGCGGGACCTAGGGGTCGGACCAAAATTTCTCGACGTTTCATAACCTCCTAAACACTTTGGCACCATTTTTAAAAATGTTTATATATATATATATGTGTGTGTGTACGCGCAATAACTTTCTAAAGAGTTAATTGATTTCAACGAAATTTGGACCACGTGTTGAAATCCATCACCGCAAGAAGCCTATTTAAAATGGGCCTAATCGGGCTATTTTAAGGGTAGTTTTTAGGGATTGAAAAATGTTTTTGGGCCCCAAAATACCGAAAAAATTCTCCGAATCGTTTCAAAATTGAAATTTAACTCTTTGGTAGTAATTAAAAAGTGTCCCCAAAATTTTAATAAAATCGGCCCGACAGGACCGGATTTACAAATTTTATGAAAACACTAGTTTGCAGATAGTGACTTATTTATTGAAGGGTGTATTTAATTCAATGTAGACGTTAGATTGATAATAATATTACAATTAAGAAAAAAATGTTATTTTAAGGGGTGTATTAAGGGGTTAAATTTTTTATTTTGCCCAAAAACAAACTTAATTTCACATAATAAAAGTATAAAACCACACGGCCCTATACAAGCAAATACACTATATTGTCGGCAGGGTTTTGGCACTGCGACCCGGGTTTTTTTGTATTATTAGCATGGCTGATATTATACAGCCATGCTAATAATACTAAATAAATGTCTGTTGCCTTTTCACGCCTAAACCGCTGACCAGATTTCGATAAAATTTGACAAGGAGATGTAGTGCATCCTGAGTAAGGGTACCTTTGTAGCGTACGTTAAGATATTACTCCAGTAGTTTATACATGGTTAGCAATTTTGTCAACTGAACATTTTCGATTTTAAGACTAAAATTCAGATATTTCAAAACAAACCCTTACACAATCATAAAATTGTAAAATGAAAATTAATGTATTAACAAAATATTCTCTTTTTTTCAGGTGAGTCTTACAAACCAAGCAATTCGGAAGAAAGATGGAAATAGGGTAATGTAAATATCTAAATGCAACGATACTGCTGCACGTTGTGTATTTATGAAATTTAATTTTGTAGACTTTCAGTCTGCATGACTATTGCCTTTAAAAGTAATCTTTATAGAGAATCTAACCATATTATCAGAGCTTTGTGCTACACAGTTCTTAACGGAAGTCAGTACGTCTTAAACTGTGAACAGAAATGATTAAATGTTTACTGTAATGCATGTTTATAGCTCCCTTCAACAATACGAACACACTTTCATTAGCAAATTACAGTTTCCAGACAACGAAGTTGACTTCAGAGTAGCCAGGCTATATAAAAAAATTAAACGCCATTATCTGGACTCGAACCCGAAACTCTGTTTCGCGCTGTTTGAGTTAGTCCCAGTGTCTTAAAGTAGATGTTTATTTCCTTTCAACTTAATATGTGGAAAGAAAATCTCTTGTAAACGTTTTTCCTATCATATTATGGTGGAAAAAACGTTTACAAGTGAATATACAGAGTGTCCCGAGATAAATCTTCCAAACTTTAGAAGACTTAGCTTATTTTAAGCAAAAGAACTTATATCAACATATGTCCGATTTGGAAAGGTTAGCGAGTTATGGCTTGTTGATCAAAATTATTAAAAAATCAGACAATACGTATTTAACCAAAATTAAATTTACAGGCGTAATAACGTAAATAAGGTATATGAAATACACCTTTTAAAGAGTAAACCGAATTTTACCTGCAGTATTAAAAATTCTCCAAATTAATTACAATGACCAGTTAACTGTTAAGTTAACTTACAAGTTAAGCAAAATGGAAATTTATTGTTTGGTAATTGTTTTCAAAGCCTACTCCTTGAAATTTTGAACTGATGACTGTTTTTTTTTTCAACACACCATAACTCAATAACTCACAAACCTTTCCGAACCAGAAATAACTTTTTGGACTTAAAATAACCTAAGGAATACATTCTTGTAGTTTGGCAGACTCTTCCCGGGACATTCTGTATTTAGGAATAATGTTTGGTTTAGGGCAATGTGGAGTAACTGATCCTACAACTAGTAAAGCTGGCATGTTTTACGACTTATAGGATGAATTAAAAAAATAATTGTAAAGTCTGTAAAAATGGTGGTCTCTGAAAGTTCTTGTGTTTGAAATATATAGATAAATCTGCTATTATGCAGTCCGTCAAAATGTGTGGCTAAATTAAAAAGCAAATTGAAAAGGTGGCCAAGAATTAAAAATAATAATAACCAGATCCCTATATGTAATTTCGTATTGTATGGGTGATACCTACAGTAATAATAGAAAATTTCGAACTTATACCACTGTATTTGATGACCTTCGAATGTATTATTTTTGAGTTGTTTCGTAACAACGAAGTAAACAATTTTAAAGTAGATTGAATTTGTTTAAGGGGGTATTCTCGTGTGAACGCATAAATTTTACCTCTTTTTAGGGAATTTTTTTTTAGACGACAATAACATTCAATCATTTTAATTTTTTTATATGTTTTTGTTTGTATTTTTAACTGTATAAAAAAATTTTTGTCTCTTATTTTACATTTTTTATATATATATATTTTTTAATTAAATTAGACACTAAAAAAAAGCAGGTCACTGGTCATGGTAATAGCGGCTGTTCATGTTGTCTGAAATAAAAAAATCGAATGGATTATTGTTCAGTAGGGATGTCGCTATCGTCCCTACCAAAGTTAATCAATTTCATTAAAAAAAAATGGCGGACTGTAGAAAAAAAGTTTGTGTTTTTTGTTAATTTTTTTGTTAAAAATCGTTTAAGAAAATAAGAAAATATTTTCGAAAATAAGCAATTTTGGTACGGACGATAACCATTAATGAGCAATCGGTTGAATACTTTTTTTTAGGACCATGACAGTTTTAGAAAATAATGTTTCCAGATAAATGCGTTTAAAGTTTCAAGAGCCAACAAGTCGCTTATACGGCTCGTCGGCGACTATGAGTTGTAATTTATTTAAAACTAGGAATTTCGGTCTCTATTTTTCACAGCATATTTTCGATAGGTTTTACTATTGAAATATGAAAAAAAATCGATTTTTCGAAGTGGTCACATGAGAATACCCCCTTAATTAAATGCTTGCAATTATGGACTTTTATGTTGTCGAATAGAAACTGCACATATTTTCTTTAAATTGCTCCATGCATTTATGTGATCATGGAACAATAAAATAAATCAGATAATTTTTATTATTCTCTTTACTAATGCACCTATAACATTTTCGATAAATTTTATAGAGACAGTAACGCTGTTAAATTTATAGACAAAGTAGAAATGTTACAAGAGATGACAGTAAAATTCATCTGCTTACTTTATTGTGCTTGAAAGTTTGTAAAGCAAATTTACATGATAAAGTTATTGGGTAAAACACGACAAATCAGAAGTTTTAGATTATTCGTTAACTAAAATTGTAATATGTTGTGTATGAATATTCCATACGTTCAACTACACTTTAGAAACTAGAAAACTTTAAGATTCAAAAATAATAAGTTTATTAAGTTTATAGCCCGAGAGCTGTTTTTTGGATAGATATTTGAGACACTGTGAAAATTTGTACAATACCTCTTTAGTAATATCCGAATACAAAAACGCAGACCTGGCTGAGGGGAAGCGGGGCTTAACCGACTCTCGAATTTTTAATCACCTGGTAGGTAGAATGTCCCATCAAAACGACCTGTTTTGTTTTTTTTAATATATCCATTTTTAGTTACCAATATTATTCTGTTTAAATTACAAATATATTTTTTAAATTTTTCAAAAATATCGTTTTGCAAACACCCTATTAAGAAATCTGACTTTTATTTTTCAACTCCTTAAATACTAAATTTCAACGTATAGACATTTCAAAATGCCTCAATTTGCTAATTTAAAAATTTAAGGGTCGGTTAAGCCTCATTACCCTTTAGCCAAGTATGTGTTTTTGTATTCGGATATTACTAAAGAGGTAGGTATTATACAAATTTTCACAGTGTCTCAAATACTTACCCAAAAATGTCTAACAACTCTTCTACTATTATAATCGAGTGAAAAATGAACATAGATTTTCTTGCGATAACTAATTTATAAAGAATCTGTATATACAAAACATAGAAATAACCAAAATTGTGTTTCAATTTAATTTTAAGTATAAAACAAATACGAAAACATTATGTAAACGAAATATGTTCATTTATAGAAACAAAAACATTTCAAATATTTAAAATACGCAAACAGAAGAGAGTCTATTAAACGCAAGAAGTTCGAGTACGTATCATAACGTCGATGAATAGTAGAGCTCTCCTTACTAAATATAATGGAACCAGTTCTTTTGAATACTGTTCATACTCCCCAGTTCCTGTGGGAATAGAAAGGAGGCCAATATGCGGTTGCGAGAATGGTGATGGAATAAAAATGACCTTTTTATAACGTTTCGATAGTATTGTGTGGTATATATGTAGAGCACAATCACCAGGCTTGATTACTATCGCAATCAAATATTAAATAGATTCAGCTGGTTGGTCTCAGTTGGTTTCTGCAGAGCCCCCGACTGTATGTCGGCTCTACAAGAGCCGTTTGCTTATTCACTGTTTGAGAGCTATATTATATGGCATTTCCGTGCTCTATTATAATACCACTGTGTGGTCTGATGTTCGTGTAAAGCTGGCCACACACGGAGACTACACTACACAAAAAAACCGGTGATGTGCAAGTCGAACTCGTATACGAAGGGTACCGTACCACCGCACCGTACAATATTTATTAACTTTATTTTATTTTTTTTACTTTTTGTTATATCCACGATGTCGTTAGTATGCACTATTTTGACGTTTATAGAAAAAAACTTTTTTTTTTGTGCTGTTTTCGGATTTTTCTGTTTGTGCTATAAGACATTGATTCTTGCCCATGATGCTAGGTCAACAGGAAGTATCCTATACGTTTTCATTCCTTTTTGAGTGTCAAAATATTCGACATAAACGGCCGTATCTTAGAAGTTTGATTTTTTCACAGCTCGAAGGGATTGGAGACCTGAGTATTTGATATTAATTTCAACTTGATACCTCCTCACATTTATGAGACAAGGGGTCTTGACAGACAAGCAGACAAACAGATAGATAGACGGACAATGAATTGATCTTATAAAGGTTCCTTTTTTCCTTTTGAGGTACGGAACCCTAAAAAATGACCCTATAAAATAGGTGCTTTTCATGCCTACATAAACGTAAAATGACCCATTTAACGCTTGTCCTATAAAGTAAAACAAATAAATGCCGAACTGGGTAGAGTAGTGGTGACAGCACTAGACTAGCATTCGGAAGGTCCGGGTTCGAATCCCGGTGGGGGCAGATGTGGCTGGAACTTTTTCCTACTGCCTCTCGCCGAGAAACGGTAACTCCTGTACCGGCCATCTTGATTGAGGTTTTCCATGGTTTCCCTCAATTAATTCCAGACAAATATCGAGATGGTTCCTTATTTGAGGCCATGGCCGATTACCTATCAAACTCCTAGTTCAAAAATTACGTACCTTATCCTAATTTCCTATAATTCCTTCATTCGCCCATTGCTATCACATAAGTTGAAGTTTTAAAAATGTGGAAAAATAACGGG
The DNA here is from genome assembly GCA_034508555.1 of Venustoraphidia nigricollis. NCBI lineage: Eukaryota > Metazoa > Arthropoda > Insecta > Raphidioptera > Raphidiidae > Venustoraphidia > Venustoraphidia nigricollis. Next base: position 2,108,845 of record JAVRKA010000052.1, on the reverse strand, counting down.
AAGTGTGGTAGATGGAAAATAGTAATGGTGCGAATGGCGTCTGTTATGACATAAAGTCGAGAAACGGACGTTAAACGCATTATTATTATTATTAATCAATCCAACAGTAATTTTCAAAACCGATCAGTCAGTAACCATTGAAAAATATATGAGGAACAGAGAAACACGTAGATCTGTCAAAAATGTTTAAAATATATTAATGTGAATAGGAGGTACGTGCAAAAAATGTAGCATATATAACTAGAAACGTAATGATATTATTACTAATGCAACTGTTAAACTCTCTTACGTTCGTTATAACATACCCCTTAAAAAATATTGATTGTAGTTGGCCCAAATTTTTCTCCTTCTTCTTATGAGCTCTAGAAGATTGACCACTAGATAATATCACTATTATTTGTCGATAATGTAGAGTACATTACATTCTAGATACATAAACTACTATTCAACTGAAAAATGAATTGTGTATGCGACTAGTGTTGCGCAAACAGTATGCGCGATAGCGTCGCACACACACTAACAGAGCCACATCTATAATCTACATGCCTACCTACGTCTGACGTTCGATCTCCCACGATGCCCATAACGCGAAGCGAGCTCCAAGATATTTACACTTAAAAATGTTATGGAAACCAACAAGCTTGGTCGCTGTGTACTGTACTCTACCGAAAGTTTTAACATGTGTTCAATATTTACATCTTTATTACTTATTGTGTTTCGTTGATTTTATTTATAACTTCTGTCATTTATTAAATGATTGAGCACGTGCATAAATATGTAATTATTATTTTCTAAAGAAAATCTCGGTGAAACGGCGAACATAAAACAACTTATTAGATTGTCAAAATTAATTCCCAAAGAAAAAGAATCAAAGAGCTCTTGAGGTTGTGCTTTGAAGTTGATTTGTAGAACATGTCATTATAATAATGTATAATATGCAGGCTCTGTAACTATGTTTATGTCAAATTTAAGTTTCAGTAGATTTTAATCTGCAGATATAATAAAAATACATAATAGTAATAATCAGAATTTTAGATAAGAAATAGAACAAACTGTTTTATAGCTTTTGTGGCAAAAATACATAAAACTCTTTTGTTAGAAATTTTATTTCCGATAGTTTCGATAATGTATTCCATCGTTCTTTGCGTCTTTTGATAGGTAATTTCGGAAAATCAGTGTTGACTCAATTTTTTGCGAAAATGGAATAAAGGGCTTAGACGACTAAGGTCCATTTTATTCGCTTAAATATTGCTCTAATAATAGAAAGAATTATTTTTTCTTACATTTTATGATATCAGAATTGTTGCGAGAAATAAAAATCCTTCGGTTTTAGAATTTTATTTTTCTTGCACTCAGAAATGAAAAAAGAGACCGAAAGCAAAGATAGAGAGAATTTAGACCTTTATATAATAATAATAATTCTATATCTAATAATAAACTCTATCTATAAAACAAATTAATGCTCTAACTCTATAAGTCGGATATAAATCGCAAATAAATTATAGCACATGCTTTTACCACAATGCTAACGATCAAATCTGGTATCATTTTAAAATGGTTATAAAATTGTTTTCGTCTAAAATGGATTTTGATATACAATGGCACTTCGACATACGAGTGCCCTGGCATGCGAGTTTTTTGAGATACAAACTCGTTGAGAAGCACTCTCAAGAACTGACGACCGAGAAGTTACAAAAGTTACATTCGCATCAGCATACGGAGGTTCTGCAAGAAATTGGTTTCAAGGAGGAACCAGAGGTGGGATAAAGGAGATCTTGGGAATGTGGGAGAGAGTTTCTCAGTTCGTGGAAAAGAAACATCTCGAAAAAGTTGCAACTGGTCGTGCATCGGAACTATTTAATGACACTTGCCTATGACTCATTTCTGCCACATTTTGAAAGGGAGATACAAATCTCGCTGGACAGTTTTTTTTTTAAATGGTCTACAGGTGAAAGTGAGGAAAGCGTGGCGAAAAAGACAATGACCAATGAAGAGAAAAACAGTGACAAAAATTAAGCGAAAGTAACACCTCCGCCAGTATCTTCCGTAAGCTCAAGTCATTTATAAATACATTTTTCTTATTCAAAAATACTTAACAAAAACAACTGGGGTAGCATTTTGGGGGCCGGAACGGTTTCAGGGCATTTGAATTAATTTAAATATGGAAATTTGCTTTGAGATACGGGCAAATCGACATACGAGCAAGGTTACGGAACGAACAAAACTCGTGTGACGAGGTATACCACTGTACTTACGCGTTTTACAAAAGTTAAAAACATGGACGACGACGCGACAGTAGCTAATATATCATTTCAATCATTTTACAAGTGTTTTTGAAGTGTATCGCGTTATTGAAGTGCATTAAACAGAAGTATTTTAAAACACCAACTAAACGAGCTTTGAAGTGTTGGTACACATTGTCAATAACGACATCTGTCGTCAAATGCATTCGTTCAATCGATTGCAACTGGTTGAACTGGTGTTACATGTCTCAGTCAAAATACTTACACATAGCAGAGATAAATAGGTACTTGTGTGCGCGGCTATTTAGCTACTCGTATTAATAGTTTATACAAAACTTGTTCAGTTCTCTGAAACATTGAAAGGCACATCGACAAAATATCAATCGATAAAACTGTCTGGAGACATATTTAATGTTGATTTTTCCAGCTAAAACCTGGTATCAACGACGTAGCTCGGATTTTATTTAGAAGGGGAGCAAAAATTTTAAACTCAGTCGTTAATCGCTTATGACTTTCTCAAAATATTCACGGGATCAACTTTTACATGTTAATTTGAGTCTTTTATTCTCTGATACTGACTTCATTAATTCAAATTTTAGGATTTTCTTTCGACGGGCTATAATAAAACGCAAATATTTTAAAAAGGATGTATTTTTGTATACCTATACACAAATTGAGTTCAATTATCCGATGACTCCACTACAAAACGTTGTCGAACGTTTTTTGCAGACATCCTACACATTTTATAATTCTAGGCATTCTGGATTAACACCAGCGTTGCCAGATTTTTTTTTGCCAAGTCGGGATTTTGGAACTTTTGAGTGAAAAAAGCAGGATTCTTTCGTCGAAAGCGAGACATAGTAGAAAAACGTATATAATCAGCAGTTTTTAAATATTTATCTTTTTATTTGAGTTCAAATTACGTTTACGTGACAATAGATAGCAAAAATAGCCATAGAAAATGTATTTTAATAAAAATATGATATTTTAAATCAGATTTACCCTTTTGTTAAATAGTAGAGTCTTATTCGTCTGCTGAACAAGAATAATTAAAAAAACAGAAATCAAAATCAAAAAAGTTTTATTCATTCGAAAAATATGGCGTTTTAAACAATAATCTGAGGAGTGAGTGTTACAAATTGCAACTTACAATAAGAGAATAATTTTTTACGCACGGTCGAGTTATCCCCGAAAAGCGGGACTGAGCCTGTCCCGGGCGGGACATTTAATTTTGATTTAAAAATCGGGACGTTCCGCCAAAATCGGGACGTCTGGCAACGCTGATTAACACCCTCCTATCCAACAATTAACACGAATTTATTAATTAGGTTAATGCAGAACATTTTACTGTTACTTTATTCGTATTTCGAACGCCAGATATACACTAATGTGAGTTTGTGAGTTTAATCTTTACTCTGGAACAAAGCTACACTAATTCAGTGCAGATTATTAGTGTAATGCAATACCTCTGATATACTGTGCGGTACTTACACATTGTCTGTGCATGTTATGTACAGAAGTTACAACACCGTCTAAATCAAAATTATGTCACATATACTATACAGAATAGTCTTGGGAATAATCGAATGATTTTGATCATAGAAATGCTGCTATTCGAACGATTTTTATAATCGAATGATTCATTCGAAATTATTTCTTCGGTGTATCATAATAATAGGTGTTGGCACTATGCGTGAACGAATGAATGTTTCGACTCTCGAATAAATTTTACTGTCGGCTTCGATTGTCAGTCTTGACTCTTGAGAGACCCACCTATATATAATGCTTCGTATGATAGACGCAGATAAAAAATTTAGTAGCCGTATTCCTTCTATTAGGTTGCTTTTGAAAATTACTATTTGCTCCTATTGTCGTTTTACATATATTTATAATGGTAGCTGATTAGTAGCCTATAAAAATACTATTTCATTGGTTAGATCGCCTAAGTTTATATTACTTTACCGCACTAGTGCGTAATGGGTAAGTACATGCTTGCATAAATGCATGTAAAATCAGCTAATTTATAGGGAGTAGTGCAAAATACTAGATTGTATATCTAGTGTCTTTATGGGTTATTACGACGAGATGTGTTAAATTCAGGAATAAATAAGTATTAATTATCAGCACTAGTGTAAAATTAGTTTTGATTATAATAATTAATATTTTATTACTGTATAATGTTATAATATGCGCTGGACAGGAGTCACGTTTGTTAAATTTATAAATTAAGTGCTGCATATGACATATTTTAAATCGAAATTAAAATTTAATATCTGTTAAAGTGGACGGACTGGGGATGTCATAAAGTTTCAGTTTTTTTTTTCAACATTAACGTTTTTATAAATTTTCAGTTGAATACCATATTCTCAGTTAAGAAGTTTGAAAACAAAAATAAATTGTTGAAAAGGACAAAATGTGGAGATGAACTTTTAATTATCTGACATCTGAATTTAATTGAAGGATATTTGTTATATGACATTTTGTTTTCCTAATATTTTTTTGTAATAATATGTTATGAACATTATTTTAAAACAAAAACTGTGCAATATTGTTGAATTTATATCTTCCATTTGTTTGTAGATAAAACAAATTTATATGCCAAGCTAATAAAAACAAATTTCAATATCAAAAGCAAAATATATATCCTAACTAGAGAATATAAAGTTGTAAATTCTGTTATTTACAACTGGGAATTTATACGATGGGTAGTCAAAAACTTTTTAATGGTTTAGAGTAAATAACAACTTGTAACAGTAGTCGGTTCTGCATAGAAGACATATTTATTTTATCGTAATGCACACGCATAAAGATAAAGTTAGACGTATTGTCTTTTATTTTCCGTTGCCAACACGATACCAACTATGTAAACTTAAGTATCACTAAAAGTCCACTTGTAAAATTGCGTTGAAAAATATGTTGCATCATAATCATAGTGACAAATGTTCGAGAATATTTACCATAGTCTAGGTGTCTGATTATGATAAAAAAAACCGAGACGGTTTCAGTGAAGTAATATCTTAATTTGAAAATAATGCACTTTAAAACATTCGTACTAGTATTTATTGCTTCCTCATTTTTTTAATTTATGAACATTTCAACCACCTCCAGTTTACGAGAAATATTTCGATCTCAAAAAAAATGTACAGTCAAAACCGTTTACGACGACATCGCTTAGAACAACATACCGGTTATATTGACCAAAATCATAGGTCCCGGCTAAATGCTATATGACCCCCTTATAAAATACACTGCTTTTTACATCATTGCTTATTACGACATTAAGCGGCTACATTTAATGTAATATCTTTATATGCTCGGAGAATTATATCTGTTAGAACGAGCAGCTGTATTGTAAACAAAATTCGTACGCACAGTGGTGTTCAAAACAGACTAAAATTACAGATTTTATGAATACAGAAAAATGATAATCATAACGTGAATATTATTCGTATTAATATCTATGGATTTATATGTACCTACACAATCAATAATACTACACATTTAATAAAAAATTACTTTGTAGTTTGAAAATATCACTGGTTATTACGACCAAATATGAGTGACCTTTCGATGTCGTTATAACAGATTTTGACTGTATATAACGGATATAAATTATTTTGATGTTAGAATGATCCTCGTGGATTATTAGTATGTTCAAAAATTCAGAAAATGAAACAAGTAGGTTTAATACTAGTGTGTTCAAAAATTGATTTCGCAAAATTTCTATAAAATTGATTCACCAATCGTAGAACCAATATAATGACTATTAAACACAATAAATTGCAGGGCACTCGAGAAACCATATCATATTGCAGGGATGTTCATATTAAATTTTTGGTATGCCTCTCATGCCACAGAATATAAAATGTAGCACATGAAATATACTAAATAGAGTTGGGTAACTCAGATCTGAACCGGTTCAAAAAGCCGACTCCGACAGAAGATCCGTGAGAGCCGACTCACTTTTTTTGAGTCGACGGATCAACGGATTCGCATAACTCAGTGAAACACTTAACACACAGAAGCACATTTTACACTTACGTATCAGTTCTCGCTTTGATGCATCTGTCAGCTCAAATGACTCATGTATCATATGTTTGGCTATGCATTCTTGATTCTATACAGGCCGTGATATGATTGACTGAACTAGGTAACTCAGTGGCAGACTGCAGTAACATATTCAGAACTCGGCTCTTTTTGAACCGGTTCAGTGAGCCTGTTCACATACGGGATCCAGATGCAAAGATGCAGATCACTAAAAAGACCCGTTTTTCCCATCTCTATACTATAATACTGGGATACATTTGCTTTTAGCAAAAATAACGGATGCCCTTTTCTAATATGGTATCCATCGTCACTGATCTGGTTGGCTTCCTCTATAATAGAAAACACACATTGATAATCGCAAGTCCAATATAAAAAAACCCGGGTCGCAGTGCCAAAACCCTGTCGACAATATAGTGTATTTACTTGTATAGGGCCGTGCGGTTTTATACTTTTATTATGTGACATTAAGTTTGTTTTTGAGCAAAATAAAAAATTTAACCCCTTAATACACCCCTTAAAATAAAATTTTTTTTCTTAATTGTAATATTATTATCAATCTAACGTCTACACCGAATTAAAGACACCCTTCAATAAATAAATCACTATCTGCAAATTAGTGTTTTCAAAAAATTTGTAAGTCCGGTCCTGTTGAGGCCATTTTATTAAAATTTTAGGGGCACTTTTTAATTGCTACTGACAGGTTAAATATCAATTTTGAAACGATTCTGAGAATTTTTTCGGAATTTTGGGGCCCAAAAACCCCTAAAAACTACCCTTAAAATGGCCCGATTACGCCCATTTTAAATAGGCTTCTTGCGGTGATGGATTTCAACACGTGGTCCAAATTTCGTTAAAATCAATTAACTCTTTCGAAAGTTATTGCCCGTACACATATATATATATATATATATATATATATATATATATATATAAATATATATATATATATATATACATATATATATAAACATTTTCAAAAATGGTGCCAATGTGTTTAGGAGGTTATGAAACGTCGAGAAATTTTGGTCCGACCCCTAGGTCCCGCCATCCGACCGACGCCAATAGTGTATGTTGCCATATGGCAAATACACTAAAAAACTTGAGTCTGTTTGAAATTTAAAAACAGCCATCTATTGTTGTCTCAAGTAAGTATCCATTCTATTTGTACGAATTCACACTACAATCATGTTTTGTAGGATTCGTATCTATGATTGTACAGGTAAAATATCGCAGCGGTTACAATCAAATTTAAAGTTATTTTATTGGAAAGGAAATTCAGACTGCAATGCTTTGTAATTGAATTTCATTGCCAATATAATATAAAATGACTTTAAATTTGATTTCACGCCAACCAAAACAAAAAACACGAAACTACTCGACAAGTATGGAGTCAGCCATGTTTGTAATTATATCTGTCTTTGTCAGATTTATTTTGGAAACTTCACAACTAATTACAAAGAGACAAAAATTGATGGCGTTGCAACTTGTGCACATAAACCATATCAGAAGTGTGCCAGCTCTTGCTCTGTACCTACTATTTATGGAAGGTGGAAATAAGGAGGACAATCTCTAATGGATGTTAAACTGAAAAAGCCTTAAATAGAGGTTTAATATTTGGTCTAGTGAACCAGTGGGGTAAAATGAAGTGTGCTAGTGGTCAAAGACAAGAGTCTGGGCTAGAAACTAGGGATGTCGAAAAAATATCGATATATCGATATTTTTTATTTGATACATCGATATTTTTGAGCGATATTTAATATATCGATATAAAATTCCGAGTATCGAAAACCGATATTTTTTTCAGTAGCGACTGACGATGGCCGTTTGACGTTAATTATTCCGAAAATATCGAAAACTCCACTGAAAAAGAAATATGCGTTTTTACATATGTTTTTGAAACATACTGTAAGTGCGTTCCAAAAACAACAACAGTGAATAAAGCACATTTTTTTGAGGAGAAGTTAATAAATTCTACCTTGGAAACTGAAATGGGTACCAGGGTACCCGGTCGTTGACTGGACGGTTAAGCGTGTTCCAAAAACAGTGAATAAAGCACCTGTAAAACGCGTTTATTTTTCACCGGATTTTTCGATATTTTCGGAATAATAAACAGTCATAATAGCTATTCATGCAATATTTCATTTCATTTCTACAACATCTAGAATATTTTTAATTATTTCGATTTACACCTCAATTCACGCTGTACCAACAATTTTCTGCCGAATGTCACCTCTGGCACGCATGCCATAGGTTCGCCATCCCTGACTTTATTAATTGTTCGATTAATCTCTAAAATTATCTGCTCCTAAATGTATTCGACGTTTGATTAATAAACAAAAAATAATTTTTTATCGTTGTGTTTCATTTCAGATAATTATTTATTATTTGATTTACTAGAAATAATGTCCGATAATTGCTACTTGAGATTATATTAATCTAGCCAATATGTATACTAAATTTCTTCGAGTGCCAATGTTCACTTCAAAATTGTACCGATATATCGATATTTTTTAAAAAATATATCGGTACCGATATCAATACTTGAAAAAAATATCGATACGATATATATCGATACTTTTTGGCACTTCTGACATCCCTACTATTAACAGTTAAAAAAATAGTGAGGTATTCGGAAGTAGCAAAATTTATTTTAGTCAATATAACCTACAAATTAATTGTGAAATCACTTGAGACGTAACATACGTAATTTCGAGCGTTCATTAAATTAATATTATAATTTACGTCTGTTACATTTATGGCCATTAATCTTTTGAAAATGGCGCTTTCAGGAGGCGGGTGTATATATTTTTTCGTTTAATATTTTTCTGTTCTAACAATTTTTGGGCTGTCTTAATACTATACTTTTAGAAGAGCAGTGTCATCTTAATGTAATGCTATGCAAGGGACATTTTTCCACCATTGAGATAATTCTCAAATCTCCTTATCTCCATACTCTGCAAACCCCCGTCCAGTTTACCATACTCCCACAATATGCGGCGACGCTGTAAATTACTGACGTTAGTGTGTCTGATTCTAGCGGTGAGAGTTGTAACCTACGTTATAGAGTTTCAGATTTTACTGCACTGTAAAATGTGTTACTATAAAATTATTATACTTATTTACTGTTCTCTATTAATGTTTAATATCTATGTTGGAACTGTTCTGAGTTTATGTACAATATTTATTTAAATAAATCAAATAGCGAACTACAACTACTGAACAATCTTTGAACTAGAGATGGGAAAAACGGGTCTTTTTAGTGATCTGCTTCTTTGCATCTGGATCCCGTATGTGAGCCGGCTCACTGAACCGATTCAAAAAGAGCCGAGTTCTGAATAATATGTTATTGCAGTCTACCACTGAGTTACCTAGTTCAGTCAATTATATCACGACCTGTATAGAATCAAGAATGCATGTGATGCATGAGTCATTTGAGCTGACAGATGCATCAAAGCAAGAACTGATACGTAAGTGTATAATGTGCTTCTGTGTGTTAGTGTTTCACTGAGTTATGCGGATCCGTTGATCCGGCGGCTCAAAAAAAAATGAGTCGGCTCTCACGGATCTTCTGTCGGAGTCGGCGCTTTGAACCAGTTCAGATCTGAGTTACTCAACTCTACTTTGAACGTATGCACTTTGTCATATGTTCAAAGCAATCGAAAGATATCAGAATTTGTGAGATATATATGATCTACTAAAAGCCCTTTTTACTAAGAATGTAAATGCTTTTTAGCTTTTTATTTTTATACCGAGAGATGGGTCTTCATTTTTACATATCATCATAATACCTACCTTATCTTCAAAAATGAAATTTTTGCTTCTCATTTTGCCACAGATGTTTACAAAATTTCAAGAAGTACAGATATTGACCTAAACATAGTTAATTAAAGCGTGAAAAATTTATCGCCTTAGCAAAAATGACTGAAAAGAGAAAAATTCGAGGTCGGCGCCAATTTAATTACTAAAACTTTTATATAATTTGACTGACCTTTATATAATTTGACGGCGATCTTAATTTTTAATAGTTTTCGCTTTTTAGTAACTTTTTTTTAAGGAGGTGCATTTTATTATATAAAATGTATTATTTTTGACTTTTATACGTAGTTTGCATTTCACTAGCCGACTTATTTCTTGACACTAGAAAAAAAAACTACTCCACCGATTTAAGAAAAAATTATGTGGGACCATCTCGGTATCTTGCTGAACATAACGGATTTGAATCGGGTAGCCTTTCGAAAAGCTAAAGCTGAACGTACATAAAAAATTGATTTAGGTAAAAAAAACTACTAAACCGATTCAAGTAAAAGGAATATGGATCAATTCCGTCGTCTTCCTGAATACAACAAAATTGAAATTATTCGAATTGGTTAACTGCCTGCGAAGTTAAGGCTAAACAAACGTAAAAGATATGTAAATGTGTACTTACGTCCCCGTCAAGTTGATAGGCTCTCTTTTTTGAAAACTGTTAAAATACACCATTTTAAAAATGTTATAAAATATTACCCGAGATCGTGTTCACCGAAATAAAAAAAATGCAAGAGTGTAATGTAAATATAATGTCTGTATCATTACGAGAGAAAGCAGATATGAACCTGAAATATTCAATATTACAATTCAAAAATTTTTACATGCCGGCGTAAATGAGCTTATAATTTCATCCATTAAGAATGAAGCATAAGTAGCTTTTTTGAACTTATTCTTCATAAAATTTAATATTTTAAAACTTTTCCACTTTGCACGGAAATATAAAAAGAAAAACTGGGCATTTGTTTTCCGTCTATATTTACTCGTCCTCTTAGCTACATTCGGCAAAAGTTGAAAGCGTTTGTACCGATTCTGTAGGTGGATTCATTGATATCGATATGCTACAGTTCCGAGCTCAAAAATATCGAAGGACGTTGATTTTGGTTCTGAAAAGTTTTGAGACTGTTTTTAATATCTGCAGTCATTTTACTATAGGATGGTCACATGTTTGAGGTTTAACTTTGGGGGCATCGGAGTTTGACACGTAATTGATCATGTCTTATAATAAGGAATTATATCGATATTTGTCGGGAATTAATTGAGGGAAACCATGGAAAACCTCAATAAGATGGCCAGTACAAGAACTACCGTTTCTCGGCGGGAGGTAGTAAGAAAAAGTCCTAGTCACATCTGCCTTCCCGTCGGGATTCGAACCCAGTATCTCCCGAAGGCGTGTTCACGGCTACCACCACTACGCTACACCGCTCAGTTGATGTTTTAGTACATCAATATAATCCATGCATGCGTTTATATAGAATTGAAAGCCAAATAAATGAATAACTATTGTACACAACTTTGTACACAGTTAATTAAAGTTCGTTATGTGTATTAATTTAATTCTCTCAGTTATTTTATGACATCTGAAAACCTACATAGTACCAAAGCTCTGTATATTCCTTGTCATGGCATTAAAGTTGAGGTTATACCAGCTTCCATGCTATGTCTGAGGAAAAAAAGCTTATTTCATTAACTCGAACATCAAAATATAGACTCTTCTGTATTTCACGTATTTTCATAACGTTTTAAAATGTGTTTGTCAAAATGCTATACAGATGCTAATTTAAAAAAATTCATAACAACATTTTTTAATTTGAACAAAAATCTCACGAATTCGTTGGAGTTTTTTTTAATTCGCCATTTTGTTTCTAATTGATATTAAGAGCTCGAATAATGCTTACTATTTCGAGACTACATTTCCAGTAGCGAGAAGTCAAAACAGTGAGATATGACATTTTATTCGCCACCTTCTTAAAAATCAGAAATATTATAAATAATAAAATCCGAATCGCAGTGCCAAAATATTGCCGACGATATAATGTATTTGCTAATATAGTGGCTTTATTATCTGAATATAAGTTTGTTTTTGGACAAAATAAAAAAATTAACCCCTTATTACACCCCTTACAATGATATTTTTTCTTAATTTCAATATTTTGTTTCTGTTTTATCAATGCGTCATCTGCGCAAAATTATATACAGCCTTTCAGTAAGTCTAATTCTCTATCTGCAAGTGTTTTTATAAGTCCGGTTCTGTCGTGTCGATTTTATTAAAGTTTTAGGAACACCTTTTAATTGATACTAAAAGGTTAAATTTCAATTTTCAATAATTCCGAGAGTAATTTCGGTATTTTTAGGCCCCAAAACAGTTTTCAATCCCTAAATACACCCCTTAAAATGTTCCGATTAGGCCCATTTTAAATAGGTTTCGTGCGGTGATGGATTCCAATGTGTGCACCAAATAAGTGTTTAGAAGCCTGTGACCCCTAGGCCCCGCCATCCGACCGACGCCAATAGTGTATGTGCCACATATAATAAATATACTAAAAAGTGAGATACGACATTTTATTCACCACCTTCTAAAATCAAAAATATATAAATAATAAATTAAAGCGTGTGGATGGTCCTTAATATTTAATAACATTACACTTTCGTTCAATCTTGATTTTTCTTGTACTGCGTAAATTAATTATGCAATGTCAAATCGTCTACAAATGATGCACATAGAATCAAATCATGTCATGCAGTTCAGTTATTCATTAGAAATTATACTAATGTCAATTAAATATAATATTATAATTTAACCTAAGTTAATAAATAAATGTATTATTTATATATAAAGGTAGTGTGCGTGTTTTACTGTTGAAAAATTAAAGGATTACTAAAAATTTGCGGTTTTTGTGATATTTTGCAGATTCCGTACTGAATTTTTAAAGTATACAAAAATTATGTTCTATTTTTTGCAAAATTGACTAGAGACAGATTATAGATTTTTTTTAATAATAATTAATTGAATGGCTTATGTTGTTTCTGAAAGAACTCCATAGATAAATTATTTTTTAATAAATTTGAGTGTTTTTTGTGGCAGTAAACATTTTTCTTTTAATAATTGATGAACTAACATCGTTCTTAACGCGACTTTCACACTGAACGAAACATATAATTCATGTAAGTCAATTAATTAAAACTTTTATATTATGTCATTTCTAATGCTCTGTTGCACTACGCTTTGTCAGAAAATCTGTTCTAATAATGACCTTAGAGTATGATCATACAATTACAAGTTTTATAGACATATGTCTTAGAATAATTGAAATAATCAGATCTTCGCGAAAATCCCAATTTTTTAATTATCCTACTGCATTATATATACAGAAGCAATCAAATCGGGCCGAAACCAATAGTTTGTAAATTTTCAATAGCGAGAAGTCTAAAAAGTGAGATACCTACGATATTTTATTCGCCACATTCTAAAAAAACCCGGGTCGCAGTGCCAAACCCTGCCGACAATATAGTGTATTTGCTTATAGTGGCACTGTGGCTTTATTACGCGAACTTAAGTTGGTTTTTGGGCAAAATTAAAAATTTGACTCCTTAATATACACCCCTTAAAATAACATTTTTTTCTTAACTGCAATATTATTATCAATCTAACGTCTACACCGAATTAAATATACCCTTCAATAAATAAGTCACTATCTACAAATTAGTGTTTTCAAAAAATTTGTAAGTCCGGTCCTGTTAAGCCGATTTTATTAAAATTTTAAGGGCACTTTTTAATTGCTACTAACGGGTTAAATGTCAATTTTGAAACGATTCTGAGAATTTTTTTGGTATTTTGGGGCCCAAAAACATTTTACAACCCCTAAAACTGCCCTTAAAATGGCCCGATTACGCCCATTTTAAACAGGCTTTTGGCGGTGATGGATTTCAATACGTGGGTCAAATTTTGTTAAAATCAATTAACTCTTTCGAAAGTTATTGCCCGTACACATATTTTTAAAAATGGTGCCAAAGTGTTTAGGAGGTAATGAAACGTCGAGAAATTTTGGTCCGACCCCTAGGTCCCGCCATCCGACCGATGCCAATAGTGTATGTTGCCATATGGCAAATACACTAAAAACTCGCCGATATTCGAACAGAAATATACAAATAATAAATTAAATCGTGTGGATGGTCTTTAATATTACACTTTCGTTCAATCCTGATTTTTCTTGTACTGCGTAAATTAATTATGCAATGTCAGGTCGTCGACAACTGATGCACATAAATCAAATCATTTCGTGCAGTTCAGTTATTCATTAGTAATTATACCAATGTCGAGTAAATATCACATTATAGTTTACCGTAAATTAATGAACAATTGTATAAAGCGTGTGTGTTTTACTGCTGACAAAAAGGTTACTAAAAATTTACGGTTTTTTTTTTGTGAAATTTTGCATTTTCCGTACTGAATTTTTAAAATATACAAAGATTGTGTTCTGAATGTTTTTTGCAAAATTAACTGAAGACAGATTATATTTTTTTTAATAATAATTGATAGCCTAATATCGTTTCTCAAAGAACTCTATAGATAAATTATTTTTTAATAGATTTGAGTGTTTTTTGTGAGAAAATAGATTTTTTTTTAAATAATTGATGAACTAAGATCGTTCTTAGACGGATTTCACACTGAACGGGACATATTTATGTAAGTCAATTAATTTAAAATTTCTTGTGTTATTTATTTGGATGTATTTTCATTAACGATTGTGTTTAAAATTATTTTTTCGAGTTTGAATAAACTGGAAATTATATATTTATTTTTACATTTTTGATTACTCTATAATTTATACCATAGACACAAGAAGTGCGATTTTAATTTTATTAATTAAATTTTATAGCTCTGTGTTTTGAATAAACATTTGAATAAAAATTTCAATAAATGTTTTTTATTTGTGAATACTAACATAGTTTAACAAAAAAGGGCTATATTTTATAATATAAATAATATAAAACATCGGGTCGCAGTGCCAAAACCTTGCACACAATATGTGGTTTAATTGTGTCGTAAGCTTTACATTTTCCATTTTAGTTTTTTGGAATTTCCACATTCCTGGATAAATGATCTTTCCACCAGTGATTGGTTCAATATTGAAAGCTACAGGGTGTTACAAACATGCAATAAACCAATTATAATCAACTCAATATTTATATTTAGTCAAAATTTAAATACGATGTATTATTTCAAAATAAGAAGATTCAAGTTCTTCTTTCGCAAAACAATTCGAAATGTAGAATTTACGTTTCGAATTTGTATAAACATATTATTTAATAATATGTTTACAAAAGTTTTTAGTAAAGTATTGACACCCTGTACAAAATCCACAACAGTAGTATATTGGCATAAATCCACGGATAATAAATCAGTTTTTTTAAATATTTCGTCACATGCACAAACTGTAGGCTCATCACGTTTCAGAGCGATAGAGAGAGAGAGGTAGCGAGAGAGAAAAAGAAAAAATTTGACGTTTTCAATTATCAATAATAATTATAACCGACGTTGGTTTTACATTCGTGTTGATGAATTGAAAAGGATTATTTGCGGTTTAATTATTAAAGTTCTGTTCACATCAATTTAAAATATGGCAGCACACGGCTGAGCTTAGCTCGTAGACGTTTTTTTATGAAAGTAAAACATTGTAACTAAATATTAAATTATCGAGAGATTTTGTTAATTCAAATGGAACGTTTTTATAGCATTTTTTTTGCCTAGATATGTTCTTTTGTTTTTTTTCATCAATTTTGAGATCGTAGATCATGAATGCTCTACCTTATAACCTAAGTTGTAAATATTAAATAAAATATTAAAAATTGACGTCCCAAAAGCGGTGAGTGTTTTGCAAATTATATCAAAATCATTGTAGGAATTGATATTTAAATATTTGTACATCAGTACAATACAAAAACATGGCTATTTTAATAACGCGTCCACAGAGGAATAAACAATAAAAATGAACTAAATGTTTATTTCAGTGAATACATTGAACATGTCCGTATGTGGAGTCTAAATACTAACTATTAAATAAATCTGGTTCAATTGCTTATTTTTTTTTCAATTTTCACTTTTCCCCAATAAAATTACATGGTAAATTTCTTTTTCATAAACGTTACATTTGCATATAAATTATGGTTGACAATATTCACTGGCACAGACGATTTTTATGTTAAAATTGGTCGTTGATTTGGCAGCCAACTTTACTGTATAATTATATATACGAGTATGACAAATATAGTGTAGACTATAGACGCTCGACAATAAGGAAAATGTGGATTTGGTATCAATCACAAACAAACACTGGAACTACTGCATCGATTTCAAAAAAGTGCAATCAAACTTCAGTTAGCGTGTAAATTAGATACATAGGTATAAACTTTGAATAAAACAACGTTGTCGTTAAATTAAAAAAAAAATACATACAATATGTTGAAAATTCATATTTTCGCATTACATCTTTAGACAAAGATCGTTATAACTTGAGAATTATGGAACCACTTTTAATTAAAACTTAACCATATAGCCAAGAAAATATACCTATATGGAGGAAAACCCACATAAAAGTCGGCTCAGTTGTTCTCGAGACAGAGACGTTGCGCTTCATATTAGTTGACATATCGAATAATTTGTTATGTTCCTGTTATTAACGAAGACATTTTTTATCTCAACTTTAACTTTTTACTGGCGAATAATCTGCATGTCATAGATACTTGGCTTTATTTGAATTGGCTCTAGTTTTTAACGTATCGTACTTCACATGTAATAACTAATAAGTACTACAGCAATCAACTCGACATAATCAACTGTTTCATTATTTTTTAATAGTACATCAAATTAAACACAAAACACGTTTTGCCGCTTTTCAAATTTCACTAATTGGCTGGTTTGATGGAACGTTTCGTAATTTTATTACAAATCGGATTTAGCTAGTTAAATAAAATTTTTATATGCGTTTCGATTCTTTATTGATTTCAATTTATGAACAAATTAAAAAGGTTCATTAAAGTTCTAAATAGTAATAAGTCTTTATTAATAGTATTTAATTATTAAGGTTGTCGGAACGCTCTGAATTTTGTTTGTGCTGAGACCCAGCGGTAAGGGGCGAGGTAGGCAAAAGACATATTGTGGGCGTGACCTTCTTTAGCTCTGTCCCGCTCAAATCATCCGCACGTTTCAATTTTTGGCTGGTGCCAACTACGAGGCTAAAAAATCTTATTGCAAGGATGCTGCTGTCAGTTGATTACTCTAATTTTTGGAAATATTTTGAAGATTTAAAAAACTTTTCCGAAAAAGGAAGAGTCACTTTAGGTTTGTGATGGAACAGTTTTGTGAAATAAGTACAAATAAGGTTCATAGTGTGACATTGAAAACGTGTGTTTTTTTAGCACAATTACGGCCAAATTTTTTCTAGTAAATCGTACATAAATTACAAAAGTAGTCCATTAGATACCTAGATTTGTCCCTTATCTTCCTTATAGAGAAATAATTTTTGCAGAATGTTGACGAATAAGTCTACAACCAGTTGATAGCCGAAGCTCTATTTTTGGCTTAAATTCAGAGCGTTCCGACAGCCTTATTAGTATATATTATTCAATGAATTATTCCTTGATCGACACGTAATAATATGTAAGTTCTAACTGAATATTTAAAAAAATAAGAAAAGTTTGTGTAACATATTAATTAACTAACATTAACGTACACAGAGTGTAGATTAGAATTAGTGTGTACAATAGTAGAAAAACTTTTCTTGATGACTTCAGTTTGGTTTTAAAAAATTGAGTGTTCATTGGAGTTAACTTCTTTTGGCGCGTTTTAGAGTAAAATTATAGCAAGCAATGGAAGTTGGGCGCGCACAACTAACGAAAATTCGACAGTATGAAGTTGGCCAAGAAAATGACAAATGGACAAAATCGATGAACTTTCAGTCATCTGGAAACTATATAGTTTATTATATAGTTTCCAGATGACAGAAAGTGCTTTGATTTCGTCCATCTGTCATTTCAGTTTGAGGCCAACTTCACACTGTCGAATTTTCGTTAGCGCAGTCAACTTCATACTTTTTTGTTAGTTGTGCACACGCAATATAACCAGCGGAATTTATAATGTATTTTTGATTACTCAATTGATTATACAAGTAAAAGCCAAAATAAAATTTAGAACGTCTGTTCAAATATTAGAGGTTAATTTTTGTAAGGATTATTCCTAAACAGTTCGAAGATTTTATTTCAATAAATTATTTGCATGCATATTAAAAATTAGTTTTTAATCACACCAAAGAAGAACTTCTAAAGCGCACGCACTTTTTTTGTGAAAATGTTAAAAAAGTACTTAGAAATAAATTATTAGCTCACACAAATTTGTATTTTCTCGACTTTATATCTCACTTTTAAATACCGAAATAAATGTGCATTTTTAAATTAGAATAATTAATTTTTACAGTGACGTTTAGTGACAGCTGCAAAGATGTCGCTGTTTGAAACAAATTTGTATTAAAATATGTGAGTTATATGGTTTTTGAAAAAAAAAAACTGTTTTTAATCAAGAACAGAAAGTCGTAAAGTGTAACGACATATTTGCGGAAACGAGAAACAGTATAATTGTTAATAAATTCGTGTAAAAGCACAAAAAAATCGACATTGCTTTGCTATTTGAAAAATGCCGTGCGTGTTTGGTGTACGGTTTGGGGTAATATCAGTTAATTAAACGTTCAAGTTACAGATAACACAAACAGGCTCGTATGTGCGCGATGTCTGCTCCGGGTCCCTCACTCTCTGAGAAGCTCCGGGCTATGCTGTATCAGGGATGGGATCATGCTTCAATTATGTACTAAGTTTTGCTTTCTACTTCGATTTAGATTAGATCAAGGAGCGTGAGGAGAGCCTCGTCAACACCGCGACTTTAATAGATCTATTGTGTAGCCCGGACTTATTTATTTTCGCGCAAGATTAAGGCTTTTTATAAAACCCAGAATCGCTCTGGAATCTGTATCCCACAAATGTTGGGAATAGCTGCTTCAAATGCTTTGAGGAGTCTCCAGGCAGAACCAGCATCACTTGATGTCCGTTACACCAATTTTGTTAAGGCGAAACCTCATAGATTAGTGACCTGAAACAATTCTGAGTTAAGTTTTCTTTAAACGTAAATTTTTTCCACTTTGTCAATATTGGTTTTTTCGCTTGACTAAGATCTTGCGTGTTTTTCCAAAACAGGGAATGTTGTTTCATTTCCCAAGAGCCATTTTAAGGTAGCATTTTGATGTGACGCAATAAGGACCCGGTCCTTTCTGAACCCTTTTTAGCTAAGCTATCGGTAATTTCGTTGTCTTGATGGCCCTCATGTTCTGGGAGCCATCTAAGAATAACTTTGTTACTTTCTAATAAATGTCTTAACGATTGTTTGCAGTATAAGATGCGTTTTTTGTAAGTGGTATCCCCAATACTTGCTAACACTCGTACTGCGTACATTATATCTCGCCATAATAGAATCCATTACAACACTAGACTATGCAATCTACTATTAATGATCGCATACTATTGAATTGTTCATTTTGTTCATGTCTTCCTTGTCGCACTCATTAATATTATATGTTCTGCAACTTGTAATACGCTCTGTATCTGAGACTAGTTTTTCGTTAGGAGCCTTATTCATGCAATACGGAAAATTTCTCTTTAGCAGCGCTAGTAGTTTCCCCATCCCCATTAAAACACGTGTAAAAATGAATGCAAAAAAAATGTTTTTGACAGGGGACGACGTACATACCTGGTGCAAAATTAAAATTTGCAAACGTCAGAGACAATTATGTAGCAATGTTAAAACGCTGGCTACCTTGCCATAATTTAAAAAATTCAGGAAGAAAATATGAATTGATTGACAGGTCAGTAAGTAAGGCATAATTATTTTACAGGGGTATATTAAAATGTATTATACCAGGAGTTGTAAATAATTGGTTTGATATACATTTTTCAGAACAAAAAAAAGTGTGAAATATATTTGGTAATTAAAAATAATTTAGGAAATAGTAATTAATGAATTAAAATCTATAAAAAAATCCAGCCAATTGGGTGACAGAACCATTCCAATTTCAAAAATATTGACATTTGATATATATTATATAATAAATAAAATAAAATTTCTGTTAACTATTGGACGAAAAATTTAAAATTTGGTGTTGCCTCTCGCGGTTGAAAGATGGCATTACTCTCAAAAAAAAAGGTTCAATCACTGTCCCGTGCGTAAAAGAGTTTACAAACTGGATATAATGAAAATTCGACAGTTGAAGTTTGCCGCGCTAACGAAAATTAGACAATATGAAATTGGTCAAGAGGTTCAAACGGAAATGAAACTACAAAATACTAGATGACTGTTTGATTACAATTAATCGTTTTAATATCGTGTTTTTGAATCCAATGGATTGATTATAAAAGTAAAAAAAAATAAATCTTTTAAAAATTTGTGAGGTTAATTTTTGTAAAGTAAGTATTATTCTACCGTATGAATATTTGATTTGCATGTATAATAAAAAGTAGTTTTTTAGTCACACCAAAGAAGCATAACTTCAATATCGTGTTTTTGATTAGTTACTCAATAGATTGATTATAAAAGTAAAAAAAATTGAAAATTTTTAAAAAGATTTCTAAGTATTAGGTATTCTTAAAGTGTAAATATGAATATGTTATTTGCATGTTTTCTAAAAATTAGTTTTTTAATCACGCTAAAGAAGTATAACTTCAAACGGGCGTAAATAAGTACACACCTCATTTGTTGTATTTATGTTAAGGTTTAGTTTTGGTTATAATTTATTCAGTTAAACCCAACCCTGTCGTAGTACGGCACACATAATAATTTAGAATTACAAACAACAAAGAGTTAGCTTGCAAAGAGCGTACATGTATGCAGATGCTGTAAGTTACATTGTACACACAATCTCAAAACTGTTCAAATTATAATAAACGTTATAAATATGTTGACAATGTTATTACAATA
Organism: Venustoraphidia nigricollis; assembly: GCA_034508555.1. Classification (NCBI taxonomy): domain Eukaryota; kingdom Metazoa; phylum Arthropoda; class Insecta; order Raphidioptera; family Raphidiidae; genus Venustoraphidia; species Venustoraphidia nigricollis. Next base: position 2,087,734 of record JAVRKA010000052.1, on the reverse strand, counting down.
AATATCCTAGGCTTTGGCCCGAAATATTGTTCTCTTGCCAAACAAATTAAATGCATTTGTGTACATACTAAATATTATCTAACGCTAAATATGCTTTGACCTCTCACTATAATGGTTCATAAATAATTACCTACTTACTAAAAAACTGTACAAAAAAACAGTACCTATCTACGCGCGTTTGAAGTTATAGGTACTTCTTTGACGTGATTAAAAACTAATTTTTAATATGCATGCAAACAATTTATTCTTTTAAGTTTAAAAGTACATGGGTATTAACTTTTTTGTCCTTGGTAATTAATATAAAAATGATTTGTCAGGAAAAAGAACTTTTTAAGTAAACACTTATTTGTTATTTATAGCGACGTGTCGTCCCTTGCTTGGGACTTTTTCAAGCTTTATAACTATTAAATGTTTGGATCAAGTAGATATAAAAGTTCAAATACACATGTAAATATAAATTTTAGTTAAACAATTGTTCATTAAAATTTATATTCACATGTGTATTTTAACTTTTATATCTACTTGATCCGAACATTTAATAGTTATAAAGCTTGAAAAAGTCCCAAGCAAAAGGCGAAACGTCGCTATAAATAACAAATAAGTGTTTACTTAAAAAGTCCTTTTTCCCGATAAATAATTTTTATAGTACATATTAACCTCAAATATTTGAACACTTTCAAAATTTTATTTTGGTTTTCACTTTTATAATCAATCCGCTGGATGACACTTAAAACGACAATCTGTAATCGGAGGTTATAGTCGTCTAGTATATTATATAGCTTCCAGATTGCAGAAAGTGCATTGATTTCGTTCATCTCTCATTTCAGTCTGAGCCTCTTGGCCAACTTCATACTCTCGAATTTTCATTGCCGCGGTCAACTTCATCTTGTCGAATTTTCGTTAGCGCGGTTAACTTCATACTGTCGAATTTTTGTTTGCTGTGCACGACCAGGTGTCGTTCCTGCTAAAAGTTTACTCTCAACGCGTCAAAAGGATAACTTCAGAAATAAAAAACCCGGGTCGCAGTGCCAAAACCCTGCCGACAATATAGTGTATTTGCTTGTATAGGGCCGTGTGGTTTTATACTTTTATTATGTGAAATTAAGTTTGTTTTTGGGCAAAATAAAAAATTTAACCCCTTAATACACCCCTTAAAATAACATTTTTTTCTTAATTGTAATATTATTATCAATCTAACGTCTACACCAAATTAAATACACCCTTCAATAAATAAGTCACTATCTGCAAACTAGTGTTTCCATAAAATTTGTAAATCCGGTCCTGTCGGGCCGATTTTATTAAAATTGTGGGGAAACTTTTTAATCACTACCAAAGGGTTAAATTTCAATTTTGAAACGATGCGGAGAATTTTTTCGGTATTTTGGGGCCCAAAAACAGTTTTCAACCCCTAAAAACTACCCTTAAAATAGCCCGATTAGGCCCATTTTAAATAGGCTTCTTGCGGTGATGGATTTCAACATGTGGCCCAAATTTCGTTGAAATCAATTAACTCTTTCGAAAGTTATCGCGCGTACACATATATATATATATATATATATACGTATACAAATATATATATATATATATATATATATATATATATATATATATATATATATATATACATAAACATTTTTAAAAATGGTGCCAAAGTGTTTAGGAGGTTATGAAACGTCGAGAAATTTTGGTCCGACCCCTAGGTCCCGCCATCCGATCGACGCCAATAGTGTATGTTGCCATATGGCAAATACACTAAAAAGAACAAATAGCCAACGAATGCTTAATAAATAATACTTAAATTTTATGAATAGGTGGCTGATGAACCCTCATAAACTAAAAATGTCTCTCTTAGCGAATGTCGTCCTAATAAAAATGATCAGAATCTGTGAATAGAATATTATAATATTATGTAACATCAAGTCTTCATTACATGGGTGGTACACCATCTAGCCGTCCCCAGGCTCAGCTGTCATTGTTTGGTTTGTGGAATGCGAAGAATATAAAACTAAAACAGGCGTACCTACCAGAGTATGTATTTCGTGTGATCCCAGAGGTAATTATGCAAACGACGATATTGGATTTTAGTTAATGGACAACTTAATCCCTCGCTCTGGAGTATTCTGCTTTAACCTACATATTATAAATACTGTTGCCACAGGTCGATATGCTTCAGCTTTTGGATAAATTTACCCAACGACAACTTTATCATACGCTTCCAGAAATGTTCTTAGGCTGGGTTGCACAAAACATTGTCAAACAAATAGATTTAAAAACCCGGGTCGCAGTGCCAAAACCCTGCCGACAATATAGTGTATTTGATAATACAGGCAGTGTGGCTTTATTATGCGAACTTAAGTTGGTTTTTCGGCAAAATAAAAAATTTGACTCCTTAATACACCCCTTAAAATAACATTTTTTTTTCTTAATTGCAATATTATTATCAATCGAACCTCTATACCAAATTATATACAACTTTCAGTAAATAATTCACTATCTGCAAAGTAGTGTTTTCATAAAATTTTTAAGTCCGGTCCTGTCGGGTCGATTTTTTTAAAATTTTAGGAACATTTTTTAATTACTACTGGAAGGTTAAATGTCAATTTTGAAACGATTCGGAGAATTTTTTCGGTATTTTGGGGCCCAAAAACGTTTTTCAACCCCTAAAAACTACCCTTAAAATAGCCCGATTACGCCCATTTTAAATAGGCTTCTTGCGGTGATGGATTTCAACACGTGGGCCAAATTTCGGTAAAATCAATTAACTCTTTCGAAAGTTATTGCCCGCACACATATATATATATATATATATATATATATATACGCATATATATATATATATATATATATATATATATATATATATATAAATATATATATATATAAATATATATATACATATATATATAATTTTTCCAAAAATGGTGCCAAAGTGCTTAGAAGGTTATGAAACGTCGAGAAATTTTGGTCCGACCCCTAGGTCCCGCCATCCGACCGACGCCAATAGTGTATGTTGCCTTATGGCAAATACACTAATAATGTCTTTAGATTGTGATACTATATTTACAATTTTTATACATGCAAAAGCAGTTTAATGTCATTTTCAAAGTCCCTGTCATCTGAAACATTAGATTGTATTCACACTAAAACAAATACTAGATCTACAGAGAAAAACATCGTTTTTCAAGTCAAATTTTGGTTAAAATGCGTAGAAAAATATCGTTTTGAAATAAAAATTATACAAATAACTATGTTAAAGACACAGTTTAAAAAAAATATCATTTTAATTGTTTTTCGATCAGAATCGAATTAAAATTCTACAATGGTTTCCTTATGGAGAAATATGTGTGTTCACAATCTAAGGTCATTGTCAAATCAAATTATTTGACTATCCTTTCTGTAACCCAGCATAACACAGATATTTCTTTGTTTAACACATAACTTAAAAAAATAGTTAGTTCAGCTAGTACTCTCGCAGTATGTGTAAACGTATTGTGTGGATCTTTCAGTAGTAGTTTATGCATACAGATTGTAATGCATTATTTTGTGGAAACACGCGATTATAGCAAACTTTAACAGTCAAACGAGTCATAAAAGCATTGCAATTGAGATATGTACTATATTTTTTACGCGAACCTCCTATAAAATAATGAATTTTTACATCATAATAAATATTTTTGACATAAATTGACTGTTTATGATGATAACGCCTTTTGCTCATATGGATTTAAATGACCACTGACAGAGATGTTATGGTAAAATTAGTTACTTTTTTCTTCTATTTTTTACGCACTAGTACGAAAAAGGGTCATTCTACAGCCGCTATACAGGCATGAAAAGCAGATATTTTGATAGAGGGTCGTGCAAATGCAATTATTGTAAACTTTAAAATACATTTGTGAAAATTCAAATTTTCAGTGACGTTCATCGAAATATTATTTTTGACATCATAGCATTAAAATGTACGTTTTAGTGATTCTGAAAATAATTTTTCAATGAATGTACCATTTTACTGATTCTGAGCTGCTTTCGAGTTAGATTAAAATTGGATGTACCGATAAACTAACTCTTAATCGCAGCTATAAAACGTTTACAATTTTCCTTTAGGATTTGTTTTAATGAAGCTGTTAGCCAGTGAAGTAATTATTGTAAGTAATATGTATTTTTTAATTAAAAATAGTATAACAAAAATAAATTAGCGTGCTGTCTTTATATGCATTTTTGTATTCGTGTTTTAAAGTCTAATAATCCCAAAATACTAGTTTCTGATTTATTTATAGACAGTACCATATACAGGCTGTCTCGGGAGGAATTTGCCAAACTTTAGGAGTGTATCCTTCGGTTACACAAATGATAATATCATTCCGTTCGAGATATATACAATATTTTTTCACGTGCTGGTTTTCACTTCATGTTGAGTATAATTTCAAAATGTTTGACAGTTCACTTTTGGGCAAATTTCACATCAACACACATTGATTTATTGGTGTAACTCGACCAGTTTTGTTTCACTTTGGAGCACTAGTGGCGTAATGGGTCACTTTACATGCCGCCGTACTTATATTTGAATCGTCTATTTTGATTGGGGGTTGTGCATAAAAATGTGTCGACGTTGTCAAAGATCGTATCAAAAAATGAAATTATCTTTCAGTTTAAAAGTTGAATAATATTTCTTGAAAATAATATATTTTATTTCTCCTGAGAGCAAGCTTCGTAAAAGCACCATTTAATAAAGACTTAAAAAGATGGTTAAAGTAAAAAATGATTTGATTATTAACAAGTTTGTTTCGTAAGGGTATTATTAATAACAAATCTTATTGAATTCATAAATTAATTTTTCGCGAGTTATTCAGCCTTTCTATGAAACATAAAATTAATTAAATAGCATTTATGTAATTTGTTTCCTTTACTTTAACACAATATTCCTTCTCTTCTTTGCCCTTTCCTCTTTGCGTTTCTTCGACGTACGTATAACTTCAACGACAGTTTTTGATTTTAATCGTTTAATTAAAATTAGTATTTAAAGTTAATCTCGTTTATTGCACAGATTACAACCGTAACAGATAAGAAGCTAGCGTGAACTCCTTTACTATATGTATCTATCTCTTTCTCTCTTTATGTCCTCCTATTATTTTGCTTCTTCCTTCCATGAAACCTTACTCTTTATAATGTGTCTTCTCCACATCTTGTGTAATGTTGTTTTCGCATGAGACTGAAACTTACGTGTTATACAGAGTGACGAGAAAGTTTACTTAGGATCGAAAAACATTTTGCACTAAATTATATTCAAACTATAAAAGAGACGAGGACAGAATAGAAAACAAAAGACTTATTAAGGTTCAAAATATACCTCTGATTATTATAAACAAATATTTAATTTTTAGTTTTTTTTATTTTTTAACGGGAAATTGGACAATTCAATTTTAATATAGTTAAACTAAATTAAAAAATTGCGACGTTTCGTTAAATCTTTTTAACTTCTTCGGGCAGAACTGAAATGATTAAAAATACAAATTAGTTAATGAAATAATTACAATTTTTTTTTTTAAGAATTGAAATAATGCCTTTAACTAGTTAACCATAACATTAATAAAATTTAGATATTTAATAATACATATATTTACTTCAATAAATATTAAATAGTAAATATTTAAACAAACTGAAATTATGTAATTTTTTTTTCTAAAAAAAACTTATTAATTATAATGGACGTGAACAATATTGAGAATTTAATTTTTAGTTTTTGGAAATTCCCGAGAAAAATCAATGTGTGTATGTATGTTCTCTATGGACTCCAAAACGATGGGACCGATTTTGACGAAATTTTCAGTCCATCTTCAGATTAGCCCAGCGGGTGATTCTGTGAAGTTTAATAGCGATTGGATTAACAGAATGTTTTTTTTTTTTTGTGGCAATTTTGGTTTTTCTTCGTTTTTTGAACATTTACAATTATAAAAAATAAAAATTAAAGATTTCGACGAATTGAGAACCTCCTCCTTTTTTTTGAAGTCGGTTAATAAAAGCGATTAAATTCGCGCAAATTCAATACACGTTGAGAATTTTATGATTCTCATCTTTTATGACTATAGATAAAAAATTAGAGCTACCCGTGCGAAGCCGGACCGGATCGCTGGTAATGTATATTACCACATCCCAAAAGTGGGAATGGTACCAATTTACGTCAAAATTAACTTTTGAAAATTTTACAATATTTTTTTATTTTAAGATCACCCGAGTTCATAAAACTTATTTTTGGAAAGTCTATTCGTCTGTTTGTTTGTTTGTGAGCACGATACAGGTAAAACGGCTAAGGGAATCGCAACCAAATTTTGATTAGATATTTGACATGTAAATAAGAAGAGTCCTATTGTTTTTGGACAAAATCGGCACTTGCTGTTTTTTCTGTTACAAAGTTATACTTTTTACAATGGTTTATTTAAATTTTTGTATTATATTTTTCTAAAGTTGATAATTTCGCAAATATTTTTAAAATGTCCTGTTCTTTTATTCTGAAGATCTGTCAAAATGAAATTAGTTAGGTAGCTGACTAGCTTGCTTTTGTGAATTTTGTAAAACCCTTTTATATATCCATGAAAATGAATAGCAAATTTCATAATATTTATTACTAGTCATAGCCCGTGTCACTGCGCGCTTTAACAAAAATTTTATTTTATTTATTATAATATTTCAAGTGTCATGTGATACCATATTTTATAACGAAGGTTTCAACATTCGATTATAAAAATGATTCGAATAGCAACCTTTCGATTATTAAAATAATTCGATTATTCCCATTTCTACTATCCCGATGATCTCAAATCCTCCACATACTGTATATGTAATAAATACACCGTGTTCATTTAATGGCGTTATTATACAATCACTCTGTGTCTGCTTTATGCCGCGATGGTGGTTTTACATGTGCATTATTACGGCGGCACACGAAACAACCTGTTACGTAATAATGCTACTTTATGAACATCCGTTATAGGTGAGCACGTACTTTCTCATAATATTCAAATACCAACTGCATATGCCTCAAAGTTTTCAAAATAAATCCAATTAGGAAATTCTTTCGGTTTTTTTATTTTTAAATTTTTGTAATATTTACGTGAAAAAATGAAATTTAAACTGTTACATCAAACAAAATCTACCTGTGTCTTTGGTGATTATTATATATTCTGCGGCATTTTCACAATATTGTTGGTTTTGAAAGAAACTTTATCTCAACTCCAGCCGGATAAAAGGTTCATCTTTTGGGAATTGTGTACCAGAACACAGTTTAAGTTTCAAAATTAATTCATTCTCGACAGGTCAAAACCGCGTTTTCCGGCCCAGGTATTATTCGAAATTACCAAACAATTTAAAAATGGCAGACAAAAATTTCGTTACTATTTAACATAATGTGTTGATATTGTTCATTAAAAAAAGTTTATAAGGTAGCTTCCTCACTATTGTAAAGAAAAAATCGAGGCTCGGGAGATTTGTTCAACTGAGTTGAATTAACAGGAAAAAAAAATTGCAAAAACAATAATTCGTCTGAAAAACAAAACCATAAATATATAAATTAATTAGGTACGTCTATGGAAAAGCTATAAAATTTCAATTTTTACTTGGAATCAAGGTCACGAATTCGTCGGTAGGTATATAAAAGATGTCGTCTCACTGTTGTGGTCGGAGCATCAAAAACTCTTTTTTACTTCTCGGGACGAAATTCGTTCATCATAACCGAACTCGGTTGTATCGGGGTCCGTTATAATAAGCGTTCACTGTACATTTAAATATATTTTTTTTTTATTGTAACAGAACAAGGTGAATCGGCGTCTGGACCATTATCATTCCATAAAAAAAATACAACGATATGGTATTACAATTTGATTATTTACATCACAGTGGTATGAGTATGGTACGTTGTTACGGTGTTATATTATGTGCGCGGTGTTAAGGTAGTTGTCGTGGTCAGAAAATTCTTAATTGTATACTTATTAAGAACATGATAATACAATTACCCTGAAAATTTGTAGTCGATCGATCATATATAATTCGAGATAAATTCAATTAAAAATTGGATAATTAACATTGATTGTATACGATCTCTGTAATTCTGAACCAGTTTCTTATTTATAAAAAAAGAACTAACTGTCAGAAACTTTACAAAAACTGGCAATCTTTCAATGCATTTGTTATGAGTTTAAAAAAAATAAGAAAACATTTTTGACCCTCTAATTATTTATAAATAACGGTTTAAAGTTCAACAATTTATAGAAAAGTATACATGCATATGAATACTGTATGGGTTACGTTTCCACGGGTACAGTCTTGCGTACAAATTATGGATCACTTAGCTACAAGCTAGTATACTTTTGTGGCGCGTATAATCTATAACTTTTTGACAATATTGTACCACGACAACTCCCTTAAGTTATTTTATGCTATTGTATTGATGTGTTAAATAGATTTAAATATCGAATAATGAAACAACTTCAGGTAATTTTGTGTTCGGATTTGTTCGCTTACATATAGAACCAGTTCCAGCAGCTGCACACACACACGTATTATTCAGAACGGGAGCTGAATATTGCATTCGTTCTATAGCGTCGGGTTTGTTACGCTTGTAGTTTTACTCACACATTCAGAGACCCAGTTCTGTACCTTCAGCCAGCAACCATTCCCCGATCTGTCCTCTGCTATCCTACGTAGTATTACATATCTACAATACACCAAGACCTCGATTTGTGTCGTTCCTGTTTGTTTCACTTCGAAATTATATCTGTTCACTAGCCGCTCCCCGCGGCTCCGCCCGAGATTTTAATAGGATTCTCAGTCATTCCATTCGTTCGCCAGAGTTTATAATTATTTGTTTCAGTACTCACTCACTCACTCCGTTCGTTCGCTCGAAATTATAATTATTTGTTTCATTACTCACTCACTCCGTTCGTTCGCTCGAATTTATTTGATTAGCATCTGTAGTGAACTTTCTTATAGAATTAATATTGAACGATTACACATAAGTTGCCTAGAAATTGTCTCTACTAATGTTATAATTTGTTTGTTACGCTTTCACGACAAAACTACTCAACCGATTATCATGAAACTTTGTACCGATCCATTTGTCCTGAGGCCATTTGGCTCCAGTCCATTTGTCCTCAGTCGAAACGCATCGATCCACACAGTGTTTTGATCACCAGCAAGTGGCCGGTTGTGAATTTATGAAAAGTAGCCTCTGATTACGTATTATTTTCAACTTAATTACGACTATGGATGAGGAGGAATCCATAAATTTAGCTGCCGTTGCTATTTGCATTTACATCAAAAAAAGAAAATCGAAAACTAAATGGCAAAAACAATGGTTTGCAGCTAGAAAACAACTGACTCATTTAACCTTGGTTCAACATATCTCCCTTGAGCCTAATGATCGACCCTAATTTTTTTTGGATCGTTCCCGGCTGGCATGTGTGTCCTTCGTCTTAAATAAATCTAATATGTCGTCGAGGGCACGATTTCTTTTTATTTTATTGTGGTAATCATGATTAGTGATTTGCGACAAACATGGATGCTGTCTGTATTTTTTTACCACGGCGAGCACAAAATCTCGTGACTACATAACAACAGCTTTGATATTTACTACTAGGTACCTACACGACGACGTCTGCTTCGCTACACTCTTTGTTTGCTACTGAACGGATTTTGGCTCGGCGATCGCACACACGACAAGGCCAAATGGAGTTTGGCGCGGTGATTCGACACACACTGCAACGCCGAGCCTCGACTCAATGGCTCGGCGTCGTGGATTTTGGACTGGCCGAAAATCCAGTCGAGTCTGCCGAGCCGTACAAATCCATCTTAGTTTCCCCACACACGGTGAATTTTGGATCGGCGCGGGGTCATTTGGCCCGTTGGCGCGTTCGTGAATGGGAGGCTTTAGTGGTATTAGAAAGGACATAGGATACTTTTAATTAAAAAATTTTTTTTTAATAATACGTATCCTATGTCCTTTCTAATATCTCTAAGAATATGTGTCAAAATTTCATGATAATCGGTTGAGTAGTTTTGGCGTGACAGCGTAACAAACAAATTAACATTCACATATATAATATTATTAGGGATTAGGGATACCAGTCCAATATTCAGTGTGTGTAAAGAGCGGAGTGAACAGCGTTGCCAGATTTTTTTCAAAAATACTTATTCATACAAACAAATAATAACCGGATAACCAACGAAAGACAAACAGTTTTTTGCAACGGTCTTGCCTGTAGCGTTCTTTGTAGTTAATGTAAAGTAGTTAATGAAATCAACTGGTTTACTTGACGTGATATCGTTAACGGATCCGTTTCGTTGACGTTAAAATCGTCAACTACCCACCACTATTATACTCCGAGAGCTGGTAGACATTTTTGGGTATGTATTCGAGGTCGTGTGCAAATTTGTACAATACCTCTTTAGTAATATCTGAATACGTAAACACGGACCTGGCTAAAGAGTAGCGAGGCATAACTGACCCTCAAATTTTTAATCACCTGGCAGGCAGAATATCCCACCAAAACGACCCGTTTTTCTTTTTTGAATATATCTATTTTTAATTACCAATATTATTCTCTTTAAATTTCAACGTGCCTCAAATATATTTTTTAAATTTTACAAAAATATAATTTTACAAACACCTGGCTAAGTTTTAGACTGAATTAAGAAATTTGACTTTTTTATTTTTCAACTCCTTAAATACTAAGTTTCAAGGTATTAAACTTTCAAAATGCCTCAAAGGCTTTTTTTTGCAAAAAAATGTTGCTAATTTAAAAATTTGAGGGTCGATTAAGCCCCGTTACCCTTCAACCACGTCTGTGTTTTTATATTCGGATATTATTAAAGAGGTATTCTACAAATGTTCACAGTGCCTCAAATACCTATCCAAAAATCTCTAGTAGCTCTTCGACTATTAGTTACGTAATGCATTGTAGGGATGTCGAAAAAATATCGATATATCGATATTTTTTATTTGATATATCGATATTTTTGGGCGATATTTGATATTTTTATCGTTATAAAATTCCTAGTATCGAAAACCGATATTTTTTTCCAGTAGCAACACTTGTATGTACTACCGCGACTGACTATGTTCATTGAATTATTCCGAAAATATCAAAAACTCCACTGAAAAAGAAACATGTGTTTTTACATATGTTTTTGGAACATACTTTTAAGTGCGTTCCGAAAACAACAATAGTGAATAAAGTACATGTAAAACACGTTTCTTTTTATCGGATTTTTCGATATTTTCGGAATAATAAACAGTCAAAATAGCTATTCATGCAATATTTCATTTCATTTCTACAACACCTAGACTATTTTTAATTATTTCGATTTACACCTTATTTCATGTTGTATCTACAATTCACTGTCGAATGTCACCTCTGGCACGCATGCCATAGTTTCGCTATCTCTGGCTTTATTAATTGTTCGATTAATCTCTAAAATTATCTGCTCTTAAATGTATTAGACGTTTAATTAATAAAAAATAATTCTTATCGTTCTTTTTGATTTCCGATAATTATTTATTACTTGATTTATTACGAAATAAATATATACCCACAAAACACCAAACCGTATCGAAAAACTCTCGACGTACGTTTCGCCAACCAAGTTGGCATCATCAGGAGATGATTAAATCTAAATACTAAAAACTAGCTTCCTACCTTATATAATGGTTTAAAAATTACCTGGTCAATTTTGTTCCTTTAGTTATAGTTCAGGTAATTTTTAAACCATTATATAAGGTAGGAAGCTAGTTTTTAGTATTTAGATTTAATCATCTCCTGATGATGCCAACTTGGTTGGCGAAACGTACGTCGAGAGTTTTTCGATACGGTTTGGTGTTTTGTGGGTATATATTTATTTCGTATTTTCACACCAAAGGTTCCATCACTCTTCTTGGACTTGATTTATTAGAAATAAATAAAATATTTATTAGAAATGTTATCTTTAAAATTGTACGGATATATCGATGTTTTTTAAAAAGTATATCGGTACCGATATCGATACTTGAAAAAAATATCGATACGATGAGTTGTATTTTTAACTCCTGCACAAATCGAGGTCTACGTGTACCTACAATAGGAAAATTTACCTTCCTACCGTATACTTAGTAATATACCTGCAACTCTATTTCCATATCAGTGAAAAGCTCAACAGTATTTCCAGAGTATTGGGATTTGCCTACAATCTCTTCGCTGTGATATGCACTGATATTCTCGTGCACTTTTTATTGCCCTATTTTAATTTGATTTCCTGCTATATCCAACTATAAAAACGCTTTAATTAAGGTCATTGTAATAGTGTGCAAATCTCGGTTTTCGCTTCCTAAGTTTAATTTAAAATTTTAGTTCGTCAGCATTAAATGATACGTTTAAAGAATCACTTCAAATGCATCTATACAATGTCATCATGAAATTCTATATAACAACATTAAGGCTGTCGGAACGCTCTGAATTTTGTTTGTGCTGAGACCCAGCTCCGTTTCAAACAGCAAATCTCACCCGTTATATTGCGTACAACTTTATGCCATTTTAAGTATAAACATAAATAGCTTTCTCAAATAAGTAATAATCTCAGTTAAATAACGGTATCAGGAAGGATACTGTATTTGGTTTGGGTTTTATGTGTTTATAAATTTAGTTTTAGGTTCGTTTGATTACTATTTCAAACCACTGGACGCGTTTAAGGCTGTCGGAACGCTCTGAATTTTGTTTGTGCTGAGACCCAGCGGTAAGGGGCGAGGTAGGCAAAAGACACATTGCGGGCGTGACCTTCTTTAGCTCTGTCTCGCTCAAATCATCCGTACGTTTCAATTTTTGGCTGGTGCCAACTACGAAGATAAAAAAAAATTTTTGCAAGGGTGCCGCTGTCAACTGATTACTCTAATTTTTGGAAATATTTTGAAGATTTAAAAAACTTTTCCGAAAAAGGAAGAGTCCCTTTAGGTTTATGATGGAACAGTTTTGTGAAATAAATACGAATAAGGTTATAGTGTGACATTGAAAACGTGTGTTTTTTTAGCACAATTAATGCCAATTTTTTTCTAGTAAATCGTACATAAATTACAAAAGTAGTCCATTAGAGACCTAGATTTGTCCTTTATCTTCCTTATAGAGAAAGAATCTTTGCAAAATGTTGACGAATAAGTCTACAGTCACTTGACAGTCGAAGCTCTATTTTTGGCTTAAATTCAGAGCGTTCCGACAGCCTTAAGAGAACTGTGGAATTAAGGAACAAAAAGTTTCCATGTTTTTATTTTTATTAATGAAATTATGTATCGAGATAGATTGTAGATTATAGACGCTCAACATCTGAGGTCATCAGCGTTTATAAGTTTTATATCGTTTACTGGATGTAAATAATACAATTTCGAATTATGCAGTATACGATGCGTAAATCTTAAATCACCGAACATTTCTAGATTTGTCCTTTATTTACCTTATAGAGAAAGAATTTTTACAGAATGTTGACGAATAAGTTTACAATCAGTTGACAACCGAAGCTCTATTTTTGGCTTAAATTCAGATCGTTCCGACAGCCATAAGGTTTCAAATTACGGGAAGTCTATGTAACATTTCAATTTTTTGTTTACAAATGTATATTTAAAATAATGAGACATTTATTATAATAGCTTGTTCAACACGCTTTTTTATTTTTTCTGTATATACATTTATATTAAACTTTTATTGTAAATAATTTATTTAAATTAAATATTTTATAAAAACCTGACTCAAAGTCACAGAGAAAGAATAATACATACTTTTGGTTTATTTTGAAAGTATTCTCATCAAAGATAAACAGTTATATATATAATATACAGTGATCAGTTATAGATTTGGAGCTAATGGCCTTGCTGCCGAAGCCCTATCGTTTATAAAAAAAAGAAGATTGAATAAAGTTTTTCATAAAAATTCGAGTTTTTAGAACTGTTTTTCATGCATTTTGTATGGTCACACAAATTTAAATTCTCATATTATAGAGCTATGAACTTCATTAATTCGTTTTTTCCCGAGTTTTGTATAAATAGTAAGTCATAACATCAATCTGACTTTTAAAGCAGGTTGGCAAACTTTATGAACATTTCTATCGACAAAACTACAATTTTTTTTAATCGCTTGTTCCAATTTTGGAACACTCGGACAAACATACATAGTTCCAATTATAGAAAATTAAGCGGTCACACTGAACCGCCATCTAATTACAATCGCCATTTTAGTACAAATCGAAATATATAATCGTTTGAAGATTCACAAATAATGTATTCCATACAATTGCTACTAATAAATTATACACGAAACACAGAAGTCATCATTCATTATTTACATTAAAACAATGTCCCCGTGTCGTGTCTGTTGTATTTGGTGCATATAACGTATTGCATATAATATAAAATGTATGATCGCAGTGTTATCTAGGGGTGAACAAGAAAACGAATGCTTTGATCTAAGGCTAGCTACATCGGTGGGTACTGGAGCGTTATTTTCAAAAGCATCATAACATTGTCATTAATAATTTCCGCGTTCTTTTAAATTGAAGTAGCTACACTGGCGTTGAGCGTCAAAGGTATGAACGTTCAACGCACATGTCAGAAAAGTATTTCTACCGGTAAGTGCTACTCAGTTATTCTCGGGGAAAATGTTTGTATGTTTACGGATGAATAAGAAAACGTACGCTACCTTTGATGTCTTACGCTGCACTTACATTAGATCCGCAGAAACGGAACTATCGTGAATCTTTATTAAAGATGCGATATTTCGAGTGAAAATTGTCGAACTATTCGATTATTAAAATATCTCTAAATGTCCCGAGAGGTTATTCAAAATAATTCGAATGATCTTTATACCTATACGAGTTACGACTTATAATGCAATCTCCAATTGTAACTGTTCTTGGTGGTGGTTGAAAATTGATTTATTTTCAAAAAACGAAATAAATACAAACAAATAAACTAAAAAAGCACTTTTCTAATGACAATGACAAAAAGGAACTAACAATGAAAAATAAACAGATTCTGATAAATAATAACTCAACAATAACTAATGTACACAAACAGGTTTATTAACACACACAAACACACCGTAATATATGTAATTTTATTTATGTAACTATGATTATTTATGTCTGCTGTACGCCGCGTGGCCGCTTCTGACGCATCGGCTCACTCACTGTCTCTGCCTGAATGCCTGTCGCGCCCCACATGCACTGTATTTATAGGCGCGTACATCCCGTTTTCGATTATTCCGGAAACTTCTGTCAGTGTGTCCGAGAAGCTTATGTCATTTCCAGTGGCGTAACAAGGGGGGCTCTTTCTTTACTCTTTAAAACATTGCAGGCAATTGTCTCTCTCAGATTGCATTCCACAGTATTTAATATATTATGATTTCTTAATCTTTTATCTACCACTGCTCTATGAAGCAGGTGCCTCTCAAGTCTCATAATCAAAAATTCATTCGAATGCATAGACAGGTTGAATGAATTGTGTTTTCGCTCACATTCTAATCACTTGCTTACATGCATTGCTCAGTACTGAATACGATTACTTACGTCTCTTATCTGCATCTGTACTATGAAGCACTGTATCTAGGTGACTCTCTCATGACTGATAATCGAAACCGAGAGCACAATTGATTCGACGGTTGAAATATTCATTTATTCACGCATAGTACTAACATAACTATTATGATGATACATCAGTTGAAGGAATAATTTCGAATGAATCATTCGATTAAAAAATCATTCGATTATTCCCAATCCTACTTATTATAAAGCACACAAGGGCAAGTAGAGTAGTATTGTTTAGAGAAGACAGTAGCATCATTTCTGCACATAAATGAGATTCTGGTCGGTCGGATTTGTTTTCTGACAAGGAGTGACCCTATGAATATGGTCAGTTAGTTGTTTTGTCGCTAGTTGAGGCGCACCCTTGACGGTACAGATACCATCTATATTTTACCTCTGAAATTACATATCACGCCGCTACTGGTCGCTTTTTCGACCGTTCTTATACTACTCAAATTCGTCTTCTTGTTACCATCTTCTCTAAACGATACTATTCTAACTGTAATAGATATATGCAGAGTTGCAGTGTTTCCCTACGTCAGGTTGGCTCGTTAACCATTCAGTCGCATGAATTGAATTCACTCTAGCGTACCTAAGAAGTTACACTTTAAAAATTAGTTGCATAAGCTGCAACGAGGCGTTATTTCTTGAAAGGCGGTGTTCACCTTTCAGTCAGGACATCCTATAATTTCGACCCATATAAATTGACTGCTTTTCACATATTATTTAAAATTCGTGTCGCGATGTTGCACATGCTGTGAACTGCATGTGGTCGATCCCTACAATATTCAGTGTCTAGAACAGTGCTTCTCAACCTTTTTTTCTTGGCGATACGCCTAACGAATTTTTTCCATCGGCAACATCTCTTCAAAAGATTAAAATAGAATGGACTGATCTCTCGGTAATGCACCACATCTTGAAAGGATTTTTGCGCTTCCCTTTTTTACTGAATCTACTCAGCAAATAATCTGGATCTTCTTGTGAGCTCCAGTAGATTGGCTGCTAGATTATCCTGTGGAATTGTTCCATCCTCATCAGTGTAACCAAAGATGGTTGTCCTCCTGTAGATTAGAACCTCACATTCGAACACGATATGGATGGCTGTTTCATCCTCCACTTCGCAAACTGTCCATAGTATTGATTCCTGCTGTATCCTCATCACATGTAAGTGTTTTCTCAGGAAAGCATGACCGGTTAAAAGTCCAATCTACTTTCTGAGTGTCGGTCTGTTGAGTCTAATTAAGTCCTCAGGACGTACAATCATTTTCTTCCCATGTTTGTTACCTGAAACCAGGTCCCAATCTGAGAGATGTTGCTCGCAGATCCATCTCCTGACAGTTTGCTGGACATTTCTGTAGGAAATTCCACAGACTGGTTCAATTCCAACGAATTTTTCACAAGCTCCTTGTCTGACAAGGGTATCTGCTCTTTCATTGCTACGAATTGCTTCATGACTTGGTACCCATATAATGTGAACTTTGTGTCTCTTACCCAGGTCATCTATTAATTTAACAGATGTATGTGGCGCCAAAATATCCTTTGAATCAAAGATTAGTAATTTTATTGCGATTTTTGCGAGACGTCTAACGTGCGCTCGCCCATACATCAGTTTGTCGCTACACCGCGATTGAGATTCGCTGCTCTAGAATACATTCACAAGTCTAGCTGGAGCAATAATCCATGCATCCATGTATTATTGTTGCAAATAAAAGCACGTCGAACATTTCCGTTTCAGGTTCCTTTATTTCAGACGCTACAAAATAATATGTCGAACCGGATGAAAAATATTCATAATATTTTGACTGCAGTGACATTTTAGTTATATGGAGCGTCTGACTGGCAAATGTAAAAGGAAAAATTCATTATCTTTTTATATCCTGCAGATCTATAGCAACTAAAATCACAGCGTAATTTTTTATGTCTAGTTCAAAAATTGCCTTATCCTAATTTCTTATAATTCCTTCGTTCGCCTATTGCTATTAATTAAATTGAAGTTTTAAAAGCGTAGAAAATAACGAGAAGTGATAGATGAAAAAATAGTAATGGTGCGAATGACGTCTGTTATGACATAAATTCGAGAAATGGACGTTAAACGCATTATTATTATTGAGAAGGAAATATTCCTTAAAAAAATTTGCATCCACAAGCACCCAAACTTCAGGTTCGTCACCGTCATACTAGGGATACTTGTGGAGCAAGTTGTAACTGTAACCGCGTCTCAAACCATGAAATGGGCGATTACAGTGAGTTTGGGTCATGCGAACGGAGTACACGGAGCGACCCAATAAGTACGGCCTTTTGCATACGGCAAATTAGTGACTCAGCAATACGCTGACATGCCGGAATAGTTTTCATACTTGCCAACAGTGACGGTTTTGCCCCTCCAAGAACACCAATTATAAGGACAATTAATTTAACAGTATACTCTGGGTACTGCTTTCTGAGCTCAAAAAGAAGATCCTGATATTTTGTCCGCTTCTCAGTCTCCTTTGCGGCTATGTTCGTTTCAGCAGGGGCTGAAAACTCGATAACATACATAGTTCGCGCAGGTTTATCAAGGAGAACTATGTCAGGCTTTGTAGCTGAAAGTTGCCTGGTAGTACTAAATGAGTAGTTCCAGAAAATCTTGCATGACTCATTTTCGACAACGGACTCAATATCATTTGGAACATAAGGTAGAACAGGAGTTTTATCAACACCATAATGATGTCTTAGGTGGTAGTATAAAACTCTTAGAGCAGCGTTGTGGCGGTGAATGTAAGCACAACTCGCATAGTGACTACATGCCGACAAGAGATGCATGAGCGTCTCTGGATGCGATCGACATGCTCTGCAAGAGGTATCTGTTACTTCTGCACCTATAACTATGCGACGGTACACAAGAGTGTTGATAACTCCATCTTGACACGCCAAAACAAATCCCTCAGTTTCAGACTTCAGTCCAGCTGATCTCAGAAAGGCAAACGTCAGATCCTTGGATAAACCGCAAGTGTTGATGTTCTTATAATAAGTCCCATGCATCGGTTTATCAGTATGTTGTTTGAGCAAGAACTGTTGCTCTGCCTTCTTTACTGTGTATCTTACTTGATCTGACGTTATTATTATTATTATTATTATTATTGTTTATTTTTGAATTCTGCTTCTAGACGAAGTTAAAATGTCAGAAAGTATTCGCACTTGTAATTAAAATTTGTAAAGTATACTTATTTATGTAAAATTATGTATTATGCGCGGATATTATACATTCGATGCGATAGCTTCTGATGTGATATTATAAAATACATAATATACATGCATAGAAGGAGTGCTATACGCCTTGTGAATTGGGGAAAAGTCTTCTTGAGGTATTCATTTCACGTCTTACACAATGATGACATAAATGTCACTTAGCTCCCTGAAGCATAGAAGCCTGCTCTTCACTGATCTATGACTCTGTCCTATGTACTCGAAGTTACTATATGTTACTGAGAAAATACAAAATTATCCGCAGAGATATTCTACAATTTTGACAATTTTTGAAGCGTTTAAGGCGTTTATATTGAGCGTTTGCCGTAAATATTTGCTGCTAACGGTGTAAGCATGAAAATGAAAAACTAATCATATTCGCGATTGTAGTGCACCGGAAGTTGCCAAAAATATACATAATAATGTATTATTATTAAACTTAAAGAAACTTAATTTTCTCTAACTTTAAAATTCAGTCTCACATATGTCATAACATTGTTTAACGTAATTAAGGGACCACATATAAAATTTCGAAATTTTGATGATTTTCAAATCGCTGTATTTTCGGAAACAATGATCGGATTTTAAAAAGCGAAAGCTCATTTTAAAGCTTGTACATTCAAATTTTTGAAGCAAAAATTCAAAATTTTTATCATCCCTTAGCGAACTATCAAAACTGAAAAAAGATAAAGAAAAATTATCCCTTATTTTTTTGTAAAATTGCATCATGTCTATGGGCTCCAAAAAAAATTCCAGAAAGTGAAGCAATGTACTACATTTATGCTGGGTATCTGATACGACTTTCAGCTTTAGCTCGAGATTTAATAATGAAAAAAATGTAATATGTCATACTTAAAAAAAAAACTTAAATATGGCAATTTGGGAATTTAAAAGTAATGTTTAAACTTAATCAGTTTGAATTTTCGTGAAAGTGAGAAAAAATACCTTTAAGAATTTATAATAAATCGCTGTTTAAACTCCAATAAAAACAGCTGTTGATACCAGCAACCGCATAAATAACTTGGAATTCGCGCCAGTTTGCTTCAACGTCGGTATTAATTGAAGTGTTCTCTGTTACGTATAACTATTATAAATAGCATACATATCATTAATAAATCTACTTTTACTTATGAATGTACGCTTATCATAAACTTATTATTCAAAATAATCTTTTAAAGATTTCATACTCACTCAACCATATTGTGAGCTGTTTTGTTTAGCACTAAGAAGCGGCTGCAGTGCACAATGAATTTGATTTGAATACCTCTAAAGCCGTGTTACCTAAATACTTGAGTTTATTATATATTCGCGGCTGTTGTCTTAATTTCTACAATATGGTCTAGTACAGGGGTTCCCAAAGTTTTTCTTAGGCGGGCCAATTTAATATTACCGAATTTTTTGGCGGGCCAAAAAAAAAACGGAATAAAATCAAAACAATAAACTGACCAATATTTTATTAATACAAACGCTTATATGGTTAAAGTTCTGTAAGAATTTTTTAAAAATATTAAAATATTTTATTGTATCTTTATTTGTAATATTTATTATTTATTTTACTATTTACTTATTTATTTTTTTATAAAAATATAATATATCGTATCGATATCGCGGGCCGAATTCACAGGCTTTGCGGGCCGCACTTTGGGAACTCCTGGTGTAATAGAAACAAATGATTTTTAACAGGTGTTTATTAGCTTCACCTGTTTGTTTGTTATGTTTATAATCTGGAGAAACAACTTACAGGAGCCTCTTATTCATGCAAATCAACTCTTATAAAGTAGGACAGACAAAATAAATCATAACCTTTTTCGTCGGGCCTTATGCGAGAAGTAAGTCTAATCGGGAGCATGTAAGAATGTTTTCATTATACCCGGTCGAAAGTAGGTACTTTCGGCTTCGATTTTAGGGCAGAAAGCCTAACATTTATGCATTGTTGGAATTACATCTGTAACAGCGGATCGAAACAGTTTTCTCGTGCACACTAATACGAAAGTACGTACTTTTGACCGGGTATAAAGCAAAATAGTATACACCATACCACCAAAATGTTGAAATACCTGCACTGCGCGACTCACGATATCATCGTGTGTCGCGCAGTGCAGGAATTTCCACTTTCTGTCCTTGCGATGCCATATACTATTTAGATGGGGGGAGGGTTATTTAACTCCCAATAAATAATAATAATAATATTTATTTCGCTTGTTATAATTGCTTAAGCATATCATGGGGTTGTAAAAATGACTAAAATACATAAGATCAACATGATACATGATACATTTCATGATTTCACAGTAACTATAAAAAGAAACATATATGTAATTACAATTGACAGTCAGTTAAAAATTCATCTAAAGAAAAAAATGCTTTTTGCAACAAATAGTTTCGGACAATTGTAGCCACTAGAAATATATATTAAATACGTATATAACCACAGGATTCATTTAAATGGGTAGATGACTTGTTTGCCTCAAAAGCGTGATAAAGTAATATTAAACGTCACTCTTTTCCTGGCATTGAAGCTCGTCTCCGTTCTTTGTTTCTGTTGTTAAGGTTTGCCTTTTACTCGTGAATTTATCGGCTTGTTTTCTGCATGCGTTTTGGTTGTATTGTCTTGAATTGACAGTGATATCACATTGCGTCTGCTTTCTTCAAATATCAAACGGATTATTTTTATTCTTTCATGTTTAGATAAGTAACATATTTATTTGTTTTGGATTTTTCGCATTGCCGCAATGCAGAGTTCAAATGTTTTTCATTCATTATAGTAATTTGATTTAAGTTAACACTAATAGACGAGAGAAGAGGACTGTAGTTAGCGAACTGGCTTCTTGACCGGACTGTCATTGGTTTGAATCCTGCCTTTGCTCATGGATGTTTTGTGATGTCGTTTAGTTTTAAGTGTGTGTGTTATTTGATGTAATTAAGACGCTAATGACCTGAGTTGTCGAGCGCCTATATTCTACAATAAATAAATATACTAATAGGCGAAGTTCCGTTAATCTGTATATCCTTTGAATAATTTATGTATATTACTAAAAATGCATTCAATAGGGATGTTGACTATATTCAAATAAAAACATAATTTTAACGTGAAATGGTAGTTTCTATAATAGAAATACTTAAAAACAATATTTTTCCTTATTTTTAAGGAATTTTATTAATATTTAATAAATATAACCTAATTAAATCACTCTCAAGTCACGTGACAACGAACACTAATCAGAGTGCATAACGTCACTCAGTCGTAAACATTATCATTTATTAGACGCTGTCAAAAGGCTTCATTGTTTGGTTAATATTTAGAGTGTGTAATTTATTAGGGATTATTTATTTATAGGAAACGTCAAATTACATATAACTAAAGCGACAATTACGAACAAACCTTCATCACCTCATCAGTTTTCCAGTGTTTATGACTGTATGACGTCACGGCAGTCACGTGACAAGTATTGGCGTTTTGGAGCGAAATTTGAAACGGAATTTAATATACATGATTTTTAAAGCTTGAGTCGTATTTAAATAAAAATAATAAATATTTGTGACTATATTAGAGGTACTTATGCACGATTTAAAACATTTTTCCAAAAATAGTCAACATCCCTATTCTTCAAGGTGCTGAATACGAATTCGATTGAAAATTACCAAAAACCAAAACGATGTCCAAAAATGTCAATGTTACTATCGAATTTGATTGACTTTCGATTTTTACACGTGTATTGAACTGCTAAGAGTTATTTTCAGATATAAATTTCTTTTATATGCTTTTTTAGCGAATAGTAAGCTAAAGTACCAATATACACTCGCTTTCTCTGTATGTCTGGATCTGTGAAACTGAGAGTCTGTCATTTTTTCAAGCAAACTCTATAAAAAAATATTGTGGAACGAAAACAAAATTTATGAGATTATTGTTTTTATATTTACAAACGTGTTTTGAAGATTTAATATGAAGTAAACGAACGTGACACACTCTCTTTATGTACGAGCACGTCGTGAAGCGTTATTTTCGACCCGTCATGTGACGTAATAAAATTCTATCAATTTCTTGAACTACAATTTGGAAATCTTTTGTGATTTAATAATAGCGTCTGTCATTTAGTCTTCAGTTTATTGTTTTTATTTCTGTAAGGCTTTCCACTGAAACTGTACGTTCCATAAACAACATCACATGTAACTTTTTGATGGTGGAAGAACCGGGTCATCCTTAAATTAGATTAACTTTTCTAAGCTTCAGTGGTTAAGAAATTTAATGTTTTTAGGAATTTTTTAAATTAGTGTCTTCTTAAAAATATCACAAGGTAATAACAAATTTCATATAATTTGCACTGATTTTTTTACTGAGCACTTGGTGGAACATGATTAATAATAACATAAATAAAAACACTTGAAAATTTTACATAAATATTATTAAATTATATAAAAATGATTTGTCGGGAAAAGGGACTTTTTAAGTAAACACTTATTTGTTATTTATAGCGACGTTTCGTCCCTTGCTTGCTTTTCAAGCTTTATAACTGTAATTGAATTATCAAAATACAATTTATAAATTTACAATTGAAATATAAAATATCAGATATTAATTATACACACCTATTAAATGTTTACATCAAGTAGATATAAAAGTTAAAATACACATGTAAATATAAATTTGAGTTTAACAATTGTTCATTAAAAAGTTTGTAATAATTCCGTTTTTTAAAAAATATTTTTACGGTTGATGTTCAAACTATTTTATTTTATTGACGGTTAGTAAATAAAGTCACGTGACTTAATTTTTGCGGTTGCTCCTCATTTGAACCATTGTTTTTTGTTTTAAACTCTTTTTATATTTTTCCAGCATATTGTTATATGACAAGCTTAAATTCTGTGTATCAGATCTTAGATTAACTGTATTATTTAACTTGATGAACACCATTTCACTAATGTTTCTTTTTAGATAATTATGTTCGTAATTCAAAATTTCTGTCTTATCAAAGGCGAATTTATGATCAGTATCAAAATGATGGTTAGCTAACGCTGTTTTGTTAGCTTTTAGCATATTGTGATTCTTGCAGTCATTGTTATGTTGATTTATTCTCATGTTGAGTTTCTGCTTCGTTTGTCCTATATATAGTATTTGTCACATTCGCACGGTATTCTGTAAATCAAACTTGACCTTTCCTTCATATCTACCTTATCCTTTAATTTTGTGTAATAAGTTTGAATTGTATGGATATTATACAGTGCTAATTTAGAATTAAAAGGTTTAAATACTTCTTCTATTTTTTACTTAAAAAGTCCTTTTTCCCAACAAATCATTTTTATATTAATTACCAAGGACAAACAAGAAAAAAGTCAATTATTAATTTATTTTTGTAGAAATTTCAAGTGTTTTTATTCATCTGTTATTATTATTAATCATGTTCTACCAAGTACTGAGTAAAAAATCAGTACAAATTATATGAAATTTGTTAATCGCCATAAACCAATAGTTGTTTGGTATTTGATTACGCAACATTGATTGTCAATATTGCAGTCTTTATATCAACCGTATGAAAACATGGTTTGATTAAACTAAAACCTCATCAAAGCTCTAAAAGCTTTGCGGTTAACTTACCAGCTGATTATGTACACAGATTGTATATGCGAATGCAGGTGTGGCTTACGGATCATCGATCATGATTCAATCAGTAATTAGAAAGCATGTGACTATATCAGTATGGAAAAAAAATTCTATGGCTGCATACAGTGTGTATTTTTACATTATTTTTTTTTTGAACATACTAGACTAAAAAAAGAATTTTAAAATCTTGTAATAAAAATGTCTGTATTTTGTAAAGCTAGAACGAAACCAATTGTAATCAAGCATTATTGATTATAGACGTTTGATTATTAGTCACATTTTGTACTGCTCAATAATAATAATTATTTGTCATCATAATCAGTTATACAAAGTCTGTGCAGTCAGGGCCGGATTTAGGGGAGGGCAAGCGAGGCCTCCACAAAAGAGTAGCCCCCATAATAGACTTCGGAAAAAAAAATTCAAATTCAGACTAGTAAACACTAGTAAACAACTTTTCCTTTGATATTTTTTATCGCGTTTTACCTTTACCTACAGTACTTTGTATTAAATACTAGCGGCCCAGTCGGGCTTCGCCCGGGGGTAAATGTAATATATAGGATATAAAAGATGAGAATCAGTATCATTAAATTCTCAACGTGTATTGAATTTGTGCGAATTCAATCGCTTTTATTTTTGAATGTTCAAAAATCGAAGAAAAATCTTATTTCCCAAAAAGAAATTTAAAAAATTCTTTTGATCCGATCGCTACCAAACTTCAGAAGATCACTCGCTGGGCTAATCTAAAAATTGTCTGAAAACTTCATCAAAAATGGTCTACCCGTTTGGAGTCCATAGATTACATATACATCGTCTTTTATCTATATAGATTATTATAATGTAAGAAGTGGTTATTGTGACATAACGATAATAGTTGGACATATAGTATCGCGAAGTTTTTTGTAGTTATTGATATGTTCTTTAATATTGTAGAACATACTTTTGTTCTATCATCAATAGTTTCCGCAGCGCATGCGACGAAAGATGTTTTATGGCATTTTTTACACCTTGGGTTACGTTACTAAAGTTTTAGTAAGGATCCCTAATATTTTCTAGCAATAAATATAGCCTATGCTACTCAGGGTGAATGTAGCTTTCTAATGGTGAAAGAATTTTTTTAAATCGGCACAGTAGTTTTTGAGTTTATTCATTACAAACATACACACACACACAAAAATACAAATCTTTCCTCTTTATAATATTAGTGTAAATAAATTAAAAAAAAATTAAAAAAACCCTGTAAAATAGCTGTTTTATTTGAATGTATAGCGATCGTGAAACGTAGTTGTACTACAATTTGTAAATTTTTGTAAATCTTTTGAAGTTTGGTAGCGATCGGATCAACAGAATTTTTTAAATTTCTTTTTGGGAAATAAGATTTTTATTCGATTTTTGAACATTCACAAATAAAAGCGATTGAATTCGCGCAAATTCAATACACGTTGAGAATTTAATGATAATGATTCTCATCTTTTATATCCTATATATTACATTTACACCCGGGCGAAGCCAGACTGGGCCGCTAGTTTATTTATAAAATCCTTTATATTGTACATTATATCATAAAAAATATACAAGGATATTTCCCCTCACTAGAGCCAGCTCTGTGTCGAAGGGAAGGAGACAGAATTATGTGCGTATCGTGTAAATGTCCATATATTTAGGTTGTGTGAATACGACGTGTAATGTGTGAATATGTTTCTGAGG
Organism: Venustoraphidia nigricollis; assembly: GCA_034508555.1. Classification (NCBI taxonomy): domain Eukaryota; kingdom Metazoa; phylum Arthropoda; class Insecta; order Raphidioptera; family Raphidiidae; genus Venustoraphidia; species Venustoraphidia nigricollis. Next base: position 2,061,621 of record JAVRKA010000052.1, on the reverse strand, counting down.
AGCTTTAATATTACAATGTAAACTAAGTTAATTGAAGTAACTAAATATCTGATTTCTGTCAGCATTATGCAACCATTTTACAGAGTGGGGGGGCTGCAAAGAGGTTTTTAATATTCTAAACGAAACACTATTTTATATTCTAAACGGAACACTATATATTTTTGAATGCTTGATTTTTAAACTATGCATAGACAAAAGAGAATCCGCTAACAATCCGGCGCTTTTAGTTGAGCGGTTAATTCTCCACTCGCCAGTATATGAATCCAACAGTAGCAAACACTAATTGAATGAACAAGTGACTAGATGTAGATAATTAGTACAAACGCCTACCGCGAGATGAATGATCACTTTATTTTAATTAGTCGGTACTTGAAGCGACAGTCGACTGCATCACTAATTGACATGTATATGATAATGTTCACCTGTATGTACTGTAATCCCGACATGCATCTCTGTATACGTCACGTGACTCTCTATAAGGTGTTCCATTTACATATCTATAAAAGCCAGGGGTGGATCTAGGTTTTTCGGCACCATTCTTTGTAAGTTTAATGCTGGATTTCAGAAAGGATTGTCAAATAATTTGATTTGATAATGACCTGAGATTGTGAACACACATATTTCTCTTCAAGAAAAGCATTGTAGAATTTTAATTCGATTCTGTTCGAAAAATATTTGATCGATTGAAATGATATTTTTTCCAAACTGTGTGTGTTTATATATATATGTATATATATATATATATATATATATATATATATATATATATAGATAGGTATATATGTGTACGGACAATAACTTTCGAAGGAGTTAATTCATTTTAACGAAATTTGGCACACATGTTGGAATCCATCACCGCACGAAGCCTATTTAAAATGGGCCCAATCGGGTCATTTTAAGGGTGGTTTTTAGGGGTTGAAAAAAGTTTTTGGGCCCTAAAATACCTAAAATATTCTCAGAATCGTTTCAAAATTGAAACTTAACCCTTTAATAGCAATTAAAAAGTACTCCTAAAATTTTAAAAAATCGGCCCGACAGGACCGGACTTACAAATTTTTTGAAAACACTAATTTGCAGATAGTGACTTTTTTATTGAAGGATGTATTTAATTCGGTGTAGACGTTAGATTAATAATAATATTACAATTAAGAAAAAAAATGTTATTTTAAGGGGTGTATTAAGAGGTTGAATTTTTTATTTTGTCCAAAAACAAACTTAATTTCACATAATAAAAGTATAAAACCACACGGCCCTGTACAAGCAAATACACTATATTGTCGGCAGGGTTTTGGCACTGCGACCCGGGTTTTTTTTTACTTCGAAACGACATTTTTCTACACATTTTAATCAAAATTTTTACGTGAAAAACGATTTTTTTCTGTGTAGATTAGGCATTTGTTTTTGTGTGACAGGGTGTTTGAATACGACATTAGACTGCTCTTGCATGTATAAAAACTGTAATTGTATTGTCACAATCTAAGGTCATTGTCAAATCTAATTTTGTGACAATGTTTTGTGCAAACTAACAAGAATTGTTAAATTGGGGTTTAAAATAATCTTTATTGACAACAAAATCAGAGTTGAAATTTGGTGACTTGAACAAACAAACAATACTATAATTTCACTCAAAAGATTGTCAAAATTCAACCAAAAAATTGTAGAAATTTCCCAGAAAATATGTTAAAATTTACCAAAAAAAATCTCTAATTTCACCCAAGAACACATTAAAATTCACTAAAAAAATTTCCCAAATCCACCCGAAAAAATATCGAAATTCACCCAATAAATTGCCAATAAATCAATTTTGTGGGTTTTTGACACTTATGGGTTTAGGACTTAAGCTCAATTAGTTCCTATACAGATGCGCCTCTGATAAAAGCGCCCATATATAGCTCATTTCCATTTGATACAATGCACTGAATTTGAAACCGAGTTTGAGATGGAGATAAATGTTCTATTTCTAGTTGCGAACAAACGCGTGCGACTATTATTACTAGTGCCACTAATGCAATGCATTTAGGCGAGCAATTTATCCCAATTCACTTAGAAAGTACACTGACCGACCAATCAACGTTATACTGACTGGAAGCGATATTGACAGATAATTTTTAATTTTCATCCACTGTCACCGTCGGGACTCAAACCCGAATCTTTCCACTTTCGCGGCGGAATGAGTTATCAATTACTTAATCAATTACTATTAATTAAGTAATTGATAACTCATTCCGCCGCGAAAGTGGAAAGATTCGGGTTTGAGTCCCGACGGTGACAGTGGATAAAAATTAAAAATTTTTCTAATTTAGCATTATAACAATGAATGTTTTCTAACAAAAATAACTCAGTGAGTTAGCATTACGAATAGGCCGTGACATTTTTGGGCAGCCTGTTCTTTATATATCCCTTTGCAGCCGAGATTATACAGTCGTGAGTTTTTACTTTGAAAAATTCTACACCGTACCCGAAACTATTTTTGTGAACGCAACCGACGTCGAGCGATCGTCAGTAAATCTGAGAGTGCACCAAAATATACTTTATTTACATAGAAACAAGTGTCCGAAACAATGTTTTAGACACGAAGGAAGCCACGTAATTTAAGCCAAAAATAGAGGTTCGGCTGTCAACCGATTGTAGACTTATTCGTCAATATTCTGCAAAAAATCTTTCTCTATAAGGAAGACAAAGGACAAATCTAGGTCTCTAGTGTACTAGTTTTGTAATTTATGTACGATTTACTAGAAAAAAATTAGCATTAATTGTGCCAAAAAAACAAATGTTTTCAATATCACACTACGACCTTATTCGTACTTATTTCACAAAATTGTTCCATCACAAACCTTAAGTGGCTCTTCCGTTTTCGGAAAAGTTTTTTAAATCTTCAAAATATTTCCAAAAATTAGAGTAATCAATTGAGAGCGGCACCCTTGCAATAGCATCTTTTAGCAACGTAGTGTGGCACCAGCCAAAAATTGAAACGTGCGGATGATTTGAGCGAGACAGAGTTAAAGAAGATCACACCCACAATATGTTTTTTGCCTACCTCGCCCCTTACCACTGAACCTCAGCACAAACGGTGTGAAAGTGATCCAACACTGTTAACATAGAAACAAGTGTCCAAAACAATATTTAGGACACTACAGAAATCACGTAACCACATTTTTCTTTCGGGTGTAAAGATTTGTAGCAACTGATTACGAAGTCCACATATCGATAGCTAAGATGTTAAATATCAAAATCAAAACTAAATTTCGAACAATAGCGGTAAAACGGGATCCCACTTGGTCACCGAGTCAGAACTATTTTGGGAACATCCTATATAATGAATGAACACACATACAGACATTACAACGTGCATTAGACGTATGAATATCAATTCATTTTAATCTCCGAAGGCATTTGAAACACACCAACATTCATTTGAAAGATATGTAAAGCACTTTATTTTATTAAAGTGCTGCCGCTTTGTAGGTGCACGTGCACGATGTGTACTGTACTTTACTTGGATTTTCTTTTTTAAACGCTTGCTTATTCAAGCATCATTTTTATTATAAAAACATTCCAAAGGATTAATGTTAGTTTCATAGCTTGTATATAATGTACGTTAAAAATTGGAATGATTGCTCGCTAATGTTATATCTAAGTGCACAGCACTGGGCCAAGCCAAGCTCTTCCAGCAACCCAGGCCGACAAAACAAGTCAAGACCTACTATTTACCCAGGATCATGCGAAAAGAGAGGGCGAAAGGGATTTGGGCCCCGACTCCAGTACGAGGGAGACACCAGAAGTTACTACTCTAAGAAGTACTTCTAATTTGGTTTCTTATTTTAGAAGGGCACTAAATTAATGCCATGCATTTCACATGCCTTCGGCCAGGCACGTTTCTAGAATTTTGTTTAAGTTCAGCGATGTTCATATTGTAGCAAACTTACAGTAACCTCTTCTCTTTATAATGTAATAGTGTCTAAATTGTTTTAACTTAGCTACGAGAAAAATTGAAGGTTGTTTTTAATTACATTGTGAAAACATTAATTACGAATAATTACTGTTTATTCAATTAAAAGGTGTTTTATTTATTTAAAGTAAGTGCTTATGAAGTACTTCCAATATAGTTTATTTGTTACAATAGAGTTCCTTTCGGCCGACGAATACGTATACTATTTTTTAATAGCAAAATGTATGGTATTTGAAATAAGTATGGACATAATTTATAAAACATCTAAGAGGTTATATTCAATAACTCTAAAAACTACCGGTAAATCGCAGTCTAAATACTGACTGCGATCTGTCGGTAGTTTTTAGAGTTATTGAACATAACCTCTTAGATGTTTCGTTGCTTCGTTTTGGTGATGGTGACTGTTTACGAAAATTGAGGTATTTATTTTGGCTTTACATTGTTCGAGAAATGACCTCATGTAATTACGACACGAAAATATGCCGCAACGATTACGTTATCAAATTGCTCAAGGAAACCAAGTCTATATATACACAAATAGACTGTCAGAGGTCTTGTTATGTTCGAGCTATATCCGCACTTTGAATTTAAAATTGTTAAAGTTGAAAATTAGAGCTAGGAGTGATAATGTGTATTTTTGGTAGCTTTCAGATATGTGAAAATATAATATTCCAATACCTTATATACTTAGTTTCAAACGTTTCATGTACCGTGTAGTAGCAAAGTCGCTCTCTATCGTCAAACAAACCGGTTGTTAAATATTCGCGGTCAAAAGAAAAAGAACGATCGATACATTTTTCACTCCGTGCAGCGTTCCAAATGGGTATGCATTTTGAATAACTTAAATCATAAATGAAAAATGTTTTACATAAAATCTAATGGCAAATATTTCTACCTGCGTCTGTTTTTACTACTACGAAAAACTAACGCAATGTCCCCGATGGGGGTAATTTTTCGCGAAAACCGTAATGTTCTACCGGAGAAATAGGAAGTTTACGAAACACTTTTTTTTTTGTACTCCCAATGAAAGTTAATACTCAAATTATTTTTTTTTCTTATAAATGCTAGTCTGGACTAACTGACTAGTATATACGTATTACGTAATCATTACTAATCATCTGTTTCGGACTATATTATTTTGATGAACTTGTTATATATATAAGCAGCTAAAGTGCATATTAACTTAATGGAATAATATATCGTGTATAAAGTCTTGCGGTTGATTTAGGCCCATGAGAAATCCCATGTAATTTCAAGTATATTTTTTTTACTATTTTGACCAATTAAGGTCACCACCCACTGAACCGGATCAAATTGAGCCGACCAGCAACTATCATTTGAACTTCATATAGACCAGCTTTGCAAGAAGTTAAACAGTGCATATTATGTTTTAAAAAATGTTTTATATGATGTAAGTGATTTTGTGTAATTTAATACGTATTTATGTATTGACAATTCTCATTTGTATATTCTACAACATGAGAGATGCTAATAAAACTAAACTAGTACATGGGAACTCATTTAACTTCATGTATTGAGCCAAACTACAAAAAATTGAATTTTGTTTTTGGAGGTCAGTTGTATGAACTGGAAAGATAGACAAAAATAATTTTTTTCAGTCATCGTCTGGGGCATCAAACGAATCTTGCCAATTTTGAGAGCAAAGAATCATTAAAATTTAAAATCACATGGAATTTCCGATGAACCCAAATTAAGTGCGGGATCTTGTATGTTACATAATATACACAGATCTGTGCACTATATTATGCCCATATACGTATCATATCTACTATTGCACTATTATATGCAATGTAGATGTCTACCAGCCTCTAATCTATGTGCACTGTACATAGATTAGATGCTGGTAGTACATTCTAGAGTCTAGGGTCACCACTTCTGCTCGGAACATAAAATAGAAAATGCGAAAAAAACATATATCCACAAAAATTGCTTAATGTTGCAAATTTCTAAGTTTATTGTTTATTGAAGTAAACATTTTTAGGTGCGTTTTGTAAATTTCGTGAAGGGACTACTAGGTGAGTTAGCGTTACGAACAAACGTGACGTTTTTGCGCGACCTACGAAGCCCGTTTATACAGAATAACGTATACATAAGATAATAAAAAAATCTTTATATACAGAGTAACGGAATACTCGCAAGTAATTTTATATATTTTGTTATTTAAGATATATTAAAAAAAAACTTATTAGAACAAATCTACTTAAAGCAAGATAGAAGAGTCGATCTCTTATTTTGTAACTCTTCGAAACATCAGTAGATGACAGTATTCCTAATAGTAGATATTTTTACATACGCTTGTAGCTACATACCAGCTGAATTAATTTAGTAATTGTTAAGTGTTGTAAATTGCTATATTGTGAAGGATTAAAATGTTGATTGTGTGCACCGTAGAGTAATTGATTAACTCATTCCGCCGCGAAAGTGGAAAAATTCGGGTTTAAATCTCGACGGTGACGTATTGGAATAATACAATTTTTCTAATATAGTGCTACAACAATGAATGTTTCTTAACAATTATAGCAGACAAAAGCTATTATACTAAATTAATTCAGGTGGTACGTAGCTACAAGCGTATGTAAAAATATCTACTAATATGAATTAATGGTGTTGACAATTTACCAATATTAAATTGCCGTTTTCCGCATTGAAACAGTCCTAACGAAACAGAAAAATTCTGTGACTTAGGACCGCATTAATAATGAAAAGTTCATCTTTGATTCATTCAAGAGCCCTCGCTACTGTGAGAGTTAATGTCTAGCTATAGCTAAAAATAATTGGCTCTCGCATGTAGTGAATTTAAGTGCTGTAAATCGCTATATTATGAAGGATTAAAATGTTGATTGTGTGCACCGTAGAGTATTTGATTAACTCATTCCGCCGCGAAAGTGGAAAGATTCGGGTTTAAATCCTGACGGTGACGTGTTGGAATAATACATTTTTCTAATATAGTGCTACAACAATGAATGTTTCTTAATAATTATAGCAGACAAAAGCTATTATACTAAAGTATTCCTAATGTTATGCTAGTTTGGCAAATAATTTAATCCCATAGTCATCGAGATCGAATGCGGCAGGCTAATAACCAAACAACCGAATACCATGAGATTCACCAGCTTATGTATTGCAATGCCTTGTATATTTTTTTGTATTGTTAAGTGAAGAGATTGTAAACTCTGGGTAATATTTATTTACGTAAATAAATTCTAAATAGAAAATTAATATTATAGAATAGAATAGCATTTTTTATTCTGTAAGTTGCAACAGCAACATAGAACAGGTCAAATTTAAAATTTAAAAATCACACAAAAACACATTAAAAACACATTAAAAGAATAGTGTACATATTACAATTTAGGGCATAATGTAATTAAGTAATCACTCATACTATAGAAAATTTTAGAGTTTAAAAATGTCACAAACTTTTTTTTAAATATTTTTAATGGAAGGTCTTTTATTTCACAGGGTAAATTATTAAATATTTTTATAATGGAGTTCAGTGGGCTCTATATTTGAAATATAATTCAATAATATATCACAGGTAATTGGATAAATAATATAAAACAATTGTGTTATTGTTACTCTTGCAACGTTTCGACTACTTTATTTAGTCTTAGTCAGTCGAAACGTTGCAAGAGTAACAATAACACAATTGTTTTATATTATATTACCTGTGATATATTATTGAATTATAATAATAATTTTGGATGCGATATAATGTCTAATTATATTTGAAACTTATGCTGCAAATATCCGAGAGAGAATGGCTTGTGTTTTTTATCAAAAATACTCTTAATTATTAGATTTGATATCTTACGTTATTACAAAGATGATGAAACAAACTACAGTGAGATCGATCCAACACACTTTTGACAAATATAACCAAAATTACAGTAAAAAAATTTGTTAAATTATAAAATAAAGTGCCTCAAGTGCCGGCAAAAGTGTTATAGTGAAGAGAATTTTTACTTGGGTCCAATCCCTTAAGGCTGTCGGAACGCTTTGAATTTAAGCCAAAAATAGAGGTTCGGCTGTCAACTGATTGTAGACTTATTCGTCAACATTCTGCAAAAATTATTTCTCTATAAGGAAGATAAAGGACAAATCTAGGTCTCTAATGGACTACTTTTGTAATTTATGTACGATTTAGTAGAAGAAAGTTGGCATTAATTGTGCTAAAAAAACACACGTTTTCAACGTCACACTACGACCTTATTCGTACTTATTTCACAAAACTGTTCCATCACAAACCTAAAGTGACTCTTCCTCTTTCGGAAAAGTTTTTTAAATCTTCAAAATATTTCCAAAAATTAGATTTATCAATTGACAGCGGCACCTTTGCAATAGTATCTTTTATCCTCGTAGTTGGCACCAGCCAAAAATTGAAACGTGCGGATGATTTGAGCGAGACAGAGCTAAAGAAGGTCACACCCACAATATGTTTTTTGCCTACCTCACCCCTTACCGCTGGGTCATAGCACAAACAAAATTCAGAGCGTTCCGACAGCCTTAAAGAGAAAATTGAGTCCATGTTTATGACCTGTTTTTTTAAGGCCATAAGCAGCTTGGATATTTAGGCCTGTTACCAAAGCATATTTAAATTGACGTATTGATGTCAAACTGGTAAATATTTCTAGTAATAATAAAGATATTTCATAAATGTTATTAGACTGTGCGGGAGGCATAATGGAACCTTGTAGATTTGAGTGCAGCGTGATCTTATCTTGCCCCCAAATGTATCTCTCTTGCTAGGTTACAGAAAGGGTTATCTAATAATTTGATTTGAAAAGCCTTTAGATTGTGAACACACATATTTATCCATAAGAAAAGCATTGTAGAATTTTAATTCAATTCTGTTCGAAAAATAATTGATCGATTAAAATGATATTTTTTTTAAAACGTGTATACGTATGTAACATAGTTTTTTGCATAATTTTTACTTCGAAACATTTTTCTACGCATTGTAATCAAAATTTGAATTTAAAAATGATTTTTTTCTGTGTAAATGAAGCATTTATTTTTGTATGAATTCAATTTAATGTTGTTCATGACAGAGAGTTTGAATTAGGGTTTCTGGTTTTTCGACCTTTTTTATTTCTCGAGCACGTAATTCTCGACCAGGAATTCTCGAGTATCTCGAGAAATTTTGATCTTTTTAATAAAACACGATGTTATTTTCAAATTTTTGCTTTATTACAAATTAGACTGATAGATGAGATCAACTAAATCAAATGCTAAATTTTTAGGTGCCATAAATTGCAGCTATTAATTAACAAATCGACAACAAACAATAAATTAAACACACTATACTTGGCTGGTCTATATAAAAAGTAGAGTAGGGCAGTACTTAACTGTTTTATGATTACTGGGTCCCTACAAGCTCCCAAATATACAACTTAAATAAAAAATAATTAGTAAAATTAAATCAACAAAATTACTAGTACATATTTGCTTAAGGGGGGTTTCTACCTTGTTGGCCCGAAAACCTGCTGTTTTTTCTGGAATTTTTTTCTCGAAAAGTATAATAGGTAAAACGATGAAATTTTCGCACAGTTGTAGGAAAAAGTTTATTGAAGCTTTACAAATTTTTTCTCGGTGATCCAAGTAAAGGGGGGCAAGGGGGATACCGAACAATGGCAGCAGGTCGGCGGCGACCCGTCCTCATGGTGGAAGTCCTAGCGTCCGTAAATGAAGTGTGAAACGCAAAATAAAAATATTTTCTTAATCTGTGCACTTTTCCGCATCCGTGATACTAGAACGAAGGAGAAGACATGAAAATTGCAAAAAGTATGAGCTTTTTAAAAAAAAAAACGATTTTTGAATCTTTTTTTGTTACTAATTATTTTTTTAAACAAACAATTTTTGATATGTTTAGAAGATTCTAGTACCACGGATGCACAAACTCCTGATGAAAATGTGTAAAAAATTTCATGGCGATTGCTCAATTTTTGCGCCCTATCGGACTTCCACCAACTCGAAAAACGTGGTTTTGAGAAAAACGCGTTTGAAAATTTGAATTTTAACTGCAAAAATTTATGGTGAATTCCAGGGATCTCAATTTTTTTATGTTTCCATATTTCCATGTTTAATGTTTTTGGGGTCGCTGATTACGAATCTGCCATCAAATTTGCAAAATGAATTTGTTTAAACAATTTTTATAAACACATTTTGCAAGAGGTACCGGTTTCGCGGCGAACCAGCGCGCTTAACACCGCTCCACCAAACGGCCAATAACTTTCATAATTTACCAGATTTCAACTTGAAAATTTAAGAGAGTATTCTTGAAACATGTATCTGTCTGAAAATGCACAAAAAAAAACGATTTTTTTGAACCCACAAGGTAGAAACCCCCCTTAACAAAACAAATATTTTGCTACCTTCAACTAAAAATGCCTCTTATATATTAACACCACAGTCTTTCGATTAAACAAATCATAATTAAATTTTATTATTTTTTTAATTTGTGCATAGTATAACAACTCAAATTGAACCAGTAACCCGCAAAATAATGAAGAAAAAAATCAAATTTTAATTTAACGCTTTTTCCTTATAAAATAAGCTTTCAGAAATACAAGAGACCCATCACGTGCGTGTTATATGTGTGTTTTTTTTTAGTTACCTAGCACGGAATTGATTTGTCGAGTTCTCGAGGCGTTGAGTTTTTTTCCCCGTCTCGACTGAAGACAAATTTCTCGAGAATTCTCAAGCAGAAACTCAAGTTTGAATACGACATTAGACTACTCTTGCATATGTATGAAAACTGCAATTATATCACAGTCAGGTCCAATTTTTTGACAATGTTTTGGGCAACCCAGCATCTGTCTGTCAGATGTAAACTTGAAGATCATTTAGACCAGCTCTGTCTTTTGATAAGTCAATCAAGCCGAGTATACACTTAGTACGTAGATGACACATAACTAGTCCTCAGTGACTGTCAAAGGGCAGTGGTTAGTTTGTGAGAATGTAGTATCATCGATAAGTCAAACACATATACAGGCGATTATAGCTATTGTTTTGTCTGCACGCATACTCTAGAGTACAACAAACATAGAGTGATTGATTGTTATTTGGGGATTTCCTATATATTTAGTTGGTAATAATCGGGTTTAATACCTACAGTTTCACATACAATAATGTTATCGGGCTAAATCGACCAGTGTAGAACACATAGTAAAATATAATACACAATGGTGGGTTATATTATGCAATAGTATTTGTACATGCTGGTCACAAATCATATTATCTACAGTAGTCTTAAGGCTGTCGGAACGCTCTGAATTTAAGCAAAAAATAGAGGTTCGATTAATAGCTGATTATAGACTTATTCGTCAACATTTCGCAAAAATTCTTTCTCTATAAAGAAGATAAAGGACAAATCTAGGTCTACTTTTATAATTTATGTATGGTTTACTAGAAAAATGTTGGCATTAATTGTGCCAAAAAACACACGTTTTCAATGTCACACTATGACCTTATTCGTACTTATTTCACAGAATTGTTCCATCACAAACCTTAAGTGCCTCTTCTTTTTTCGGAAAAGTTTTTTAAATCTTCAAAATATTTAAAAAAATTAGAGTTATTAACTGACAACGGAACTCTTGCAACAGTATTTTTTGGCCTCGTAGTGTGGCTTAAATTTAGAGCGTTCCGACAGCCTTAACAGAGTACTGAAATGCCTCGCTTAACGTTGCTCCTCTTAACTCTGTTTCAGTATTAGGTGGTTTCTAAAACAAAAAAGTTAAGCCACTATAACGTAAATTATGGATCATTTTATACAAAATGATTCAAATGTTGACAGAAATTCAAAGGTAAGACGTAGTGTCATTGATGCAATATCTTTCTATCGACAACAGCTTGCAGGACGAAACAGAATAAGGCAAACGACATTAAATGACTTCTTCACGAAAAACAAAATTTGCCATATGAGGCACCTTCCTCATTACAAACATAACTTCTTACTCGAACTTCAATTTGATTTTCATAAATGTTTTATGAACAAAAAGCGATATTTCCAATTAATAAATCTGCAATTAATTTGATAAAAATGTATATAACCATAAATGTTACAAAATTAAACAAAAAAAACCCGGGTCACAGTGCCAAAACCCTGCCGGCAATATAGTGTATTTGCTTATACAGGCAGTGTGGCTTTATTATGCGAACTTAAGTTGGTTTTTGGGCAAAATAAAAAATTTGACTCCTTAATACACCCCTTTTTATTATATACAACTTCCAGTAAATAATTCACAATCTGCAAACTAGTGTTTTCATAAAATTTGTAAGTCCGGTCCTGTCGGGTCGATTTTATTAAAAGCTTAGGGACACTTTTGAATTATTACCAGAGGGTTAAATTTCAATTTTGAAACGATTCTGAGAATTTTTTCGGTATTTTGGGGCCCAAAAACATTTTTCAACCCCTAAAAACTACCCTTAAAATGGCCTGATTGGGCCCATTTTAAATAGGGTTCGTGCGGTGGTGGATTCCAACATGCGGGCCAAATTTAGTTAAAATCAATTAACTCTTTCGAAAGTTATTGCCCGCACACACACACATATATATATATATATATATATATATATATATATATATATATAAACATTTTTAAAAATGGTGCCAAAGTGTTTAGGAGGTTATGAAACGTCGAGAAATTTTGGTGCGACCCCTAGGTCCCGCCATCCGACCGATGCCAATAGTGTATGTTGCCATATGGCAAATACACTAAAAAACTAACAACTTTTCTTATTCTCGGTTCTGCTTCAGTTATGCCTTATTATATCTACGTATTAAGATTACCTCGTTTAGCACTGTTTCGTATAGCGCAGGAACTAATTAGAACGTATCTCCCGCCTTAAACGAGGTTTTACTGTTTTAATGTCGGTAGGGGAAAAATCTTTTAAGGACATTACAGTGTGATTTTCACCCACTAAAAAAATCCTACCTCTTTGTTAGCTTTGTGGCTGATGTGTCTATATTCATTCTAATAGTATCTCTCTTTCGTCCTTCTCTTTCCGTGCCATGGTATTTATCATCAACTCTTTCATTGTGTTTTCTTTCCGTAATTGTTGTCACCAAATTTTCCATCGTTAACCTTGTTCCTATTTTGAGGTTGACTTTAATTAAAAGAAGTTGTTGTGATCCTTGATCATTGTTGGATAAGTTTGGATAAAATCCCTGGCACAGGATCAATAAAACACAATACTGAAGTTAAAATTGCATTTTCACTTAATGAAAATGCAATTTTAACTTCAGTATTGTGTTATTAGTGTATTTGCCATATGGCAACATACACTATTGGCATCGGTCGGAAGGCGGGACCTAGGGGTCGGACCTAAATTTCTCGACGTTTCATAACCTCCTAAACACTTTGGCACCATTTTTAAAAATGTTTATATTATATATATATATTATATATGTATATATATATATATGTGTACGGGCAATAACTTTCGAAAGAGTTAATTGATTTTAACGAAATTTGGCCCACGTATTGAAATCCATCATTGCCAGAAGCCTATTTAAAATGGGCGTAATCGGGCCATTTTAAGGGTAATTTTTAGGGGTTGGAAAATGTTTTTGGGCCTCAAAATATCGAAAAAATTCTCAGAATCGTTTCAAAATTGACATTTAACCCGTTAGTAGCAATTAAAAAGTGTCCCTAAAATTTTAATAAAATCGGCCCAGCAGGACCGGACTTACACATTTTTTGAAAACACTAATTTGTAGATAGTGACTTATTTATTGAAGGGTGTATTTAATTCGGTGTAGACGTTAGATTGATAATAATATTGCAATTAAGAAAAAAAATGTTATTAGGGGTGTATTAAGGAGTCAAATTTTTAATTTTGCCCAAAAACCAACTTAAGTTCGCGTAATAAAGCCACACTGCCTGTATAAGCAAATACACTATATTGTCGGCATGGTTTTGGTACTGCGACCCGGGTTTTTATATTCTATATTGTGTTATTCAAACTTATCCAACCTTGTTCCTATTATACTAGCTTCCGGTCTGTTCCTTTCCCACCTTGGGCAATGCAAGAAGATGTATTCTGCCTTGTCCGTTTCTTCGCAATATATGCTCTCCTCAGTCTCTGTTTTCCTAATACTCAAAGTATAACTGTTGAAACTTCCATGACCAGTCAATTTGTGTCATATAAATAATCCGCATTTCGGTGTTTGCAACTTACATCGGACATTATTCTTTTACTTCACTGATCCACCAATTCATTTTCTTGCCACGCTCTTTGCCGTTCAGTACTCCCTCACTTCCTTTTTAGTCTCTGTGGTGTTCACAGTTTCCCTTTCGTGTAACAGGGTTCTTTCTTTCACCAAAGTCTCTATAAGTATTATTTCCACCATTACGCGACAGAATACTTGCATGATTTTTCTGGTGCTATATTAACAGAACATTGAATTCTGAACTAAATGATACCACAATCACTTCATTCTGATTTCAAATATCCTCAGAAATATATCCATAACTAGCGGCTCAGTCCGGTTTCGCCCGAGTGTAAATGTAATATATAGGATATAAAAGATGAGAATCATTATCATTAAATTCTCAACGTGTATTGAATTTGCGCGAATGCAATCGCTTTTATTTGTGAATGTTCATGAATCGAAGAAAAATCTTATTTCCCAAAAAGAAATTTAAAAAATTCTGTTGAGCCGATCGCTACGAAACTTCAGAAGATCACCCGCTGGGCTAATCTAAAGATTGTCTGAAAATTTCATCAAAAATGGTCTACCCGTTTGGAGTCCATAGATTACATATACATCGTCTTTTATCTATATAGATTATTAAAATGTAAAAAGTGGTTATTGTGACATAACGATAATAGTTGGACATATAGTATCGCGAAGTTTTTTGTAGTTATTGATATGTTTTTTAATATTGTAGAACATAGTTTTGTTCTATCATCAATAGTTTCCGCAACGCATGCGACGAAAAATGTTTTATGGCATTTTTTTTACACCTTGGGTTACGTTAATAAAGTTTTAGTAAGGATCCCTAATATTTTCTAGCAATAAATATAACCTATGTTACTCAGGGTGAATGTAGCTTTCTAATGATGAAAGAATTTTTTAAATCGGCAGAGTACTTTTTGAGTTTATTCATTACAAACATATTCATACACAAAAATAAAAAAATCTTCCCTCTTTATAATATTAGTGTAGATAAGTACTCGTAATTGGTCTCAGTTAATTTTTGCGTTGTCCAAAAGTATATTTAATTCCCATAAAACGAAATTCGGACTGAATTTAATGCATTCGTACAATGGTAGAGGTGGAAAGTAAAAATAAAATAGAAGAAAACAGTAATAGGTCTCTACTAGAAAAAAAAATAACTTTCACACAAATTTATAATAATTTTAGTATTTCAGATTAACGCAGCAAGTATAGAAAGTCCCATTGCATTTTGACAACAGATTTGTGGAAAATAATTATGTGCCAGTCAATTTAACCAATACCATGAAACCTATGTATGCGTAATGAATATAATGTGGGTTTATCACTTTTGGGACTGAATATCTATTTTATTCGATAATGTTAACAACGTAAATCTATTGAATATTCAGTAACTGTATGGTCCTATTTTGTATCGTCAATGTTAAACTTAACAGCGCTGTTAAATTTCTGTCTCGCTTTTACTTATGTGGTGTTGGGTTTGTTAGAAAGTGACAAAAAATTAACAACATACAGAATAGCACCACTAATTGCAATATTTAGCATAGTTTCCTGGTAGGTAGGGTTAGCATCCTGCAGAGTTTTTTCCCCGCGAGATTTTGCGGAAAATATCAGACATTCCTGTGGGATACGGCAGTATTTCCAAAACATTTTTTATTCATGAAAACTAAAGGAAGAAGGTCTTTTTCTTGTAATATATTTATCTAAACAAATCAAACACAAATTATTTTTATTTATTTTATTTTATTTATTAAAATTGCGAAGCATTTTTTTCGAATTGAATCCAATACTTCCCAACCATAGTATTCATGGGATGTAGGAATGTTTTCTAAAAAAATTAGTCGGAAATCACTTTAACGACGTTTTTATCCGTGATGCGGTAAGGCTTGAAACTTTTTCCCTCTTTCCTGAAAATTTAATGATTTGTTACAAGCATATTTTATTCTTACAGGATTAATTGTCAGAAGCTACTTTCATAACATAAACCAATTTCCATAATTTGTTTGTTCCTTTTTAATAATATTTTTTATAGATAAAGGATTATATCTTCAAAAATAATGCAAACCCGTTCTGTGACGATTTTATTTTTTCATTATAATTTCTACATGTTATATGTTTGTGCGGCCTTTTATAATAATATTTTTGCTTTGTTTCAGGTAACGATTTTCATCTTTCTCCAAATATTCGTAAGTTACCGTTCTCTTTTTATTTCAATTTTTCAGAAAACTAATTGAATATAACGGACTCTACAAATGCTCTTTTTTAATATTTTGTTGCAAACTCGTCGTTTTTATCAACATAAAAAAATCAAGGTCGATCGTTAAGTTAGGTAAATGATATTTTTGAGAAAACTATAATTTTAATATGAGATAATTGCCAAGTTACAATAAGTTGCATACCGGTTCGTTCGTCATCGACAGTCTTGTAACCGTCCCGTTACTTCCACCATAAATGCTCCGTTGCTCTCGCCATAAAAAATACAATATTTTCACGACAAAAAAAGATTATGTTTTTACCCACAAAATTGTTAAATAATAGGTTTGGCGCTACAGTTTAGATTGAAAATAATAGTAAATAGGCTTAGCTTCTGAACGTGCCTGATTAATTATTAGATTTCTAGAGATGTAGTCGTGTCGGAGCGTACCAAAACCAGCGCCAAGCGTCGTATTTATAAGTTGATGAGGATGGTTAGCACAAGGTGTGGCCAAAGAAAAGGGAGCGCTCAGGAGACAGTAAATTTTAGATTATTGCAAAATGTAAACAAACAACACTTAAATGAAAGAAAAAAAAATCGAGTCTTAAAGTCGTGTAACATATTTATTTCACACTATATTTATAAAAGCACAGTTGACAGCTGTGTCTTATTTGTATTTCTCTCTAATATGCTTCAGCACATGCGCCAACTGTAGACCGCACCAAAGAGTCATATTAAACTAAAGTGAATAATTTGAATAAAGCGCGCTTTCCGTACTTCCGTAACGCATTTCCGCTTCATTCGCACAATTACACCCATACACTGTAAAAACTGAGAAGGCCGATTACACAGATAATCTAGGGTCCAAATAATGCCCTAGATTATTCTGGTAATTTTACACACCATATGGAATGCTACATGTTTTCCTGTAAATTTACATATAGTTGTGTAACACTCATTACATACAAATATGTAATATTTTAAACAAAAAAAATGTAATTTCCCAAAAAATGTGTAAATTCCCTAACCCATACCCTACAATTTTACATACGTTTATGTAATATTTATGTAAAATAATACATATTTAAATGTAAAATTACACAGAAGATTTTTGAATGGGAAAGGAAAATAAAAAAGACGGTACTGCTTAAACAATGTATTTATTTATTAAAAAAACAAAAATGATACTTCTGTTACAAAATATAAGAAATAATTCATCTTTAAAGTTCAATTCCAAAATATGTAATAATAGAAATTAGTTTCATGGGTAATTGGAATAAAAAATCAATTTAAACACTTATTGATTGCAACGTTTCGTCTTTATTAAATTAAGACTTTTTCAAGCTCTGGAAAAAAATTTTTTTTTACAAAAATTAACAATCATAATATAATAAAAATATAAAACCTTATGGATTAAATAATTTACTAAAAAGAAATAATAATTTGACTAACCTCAACATGTTTAAATTATAATAAAACTATGATATAAAAGGCAATTTTGCATTACAAAGATCAAATTGAAAATTGTAGAAAATATCTTCTTTTTTTTTATTATTTTATTTATATTATTTTCACAGTCAACTACAATTATAGTATGACAGTTGCTCAGTTTAACTAATTTTCGTTAAACTGAGCAACTGTCATACTATAATTGTAGTTGACTGTGAAAATAATATAAATAAAATAATAAAAAAAAAAGAAGATATTATTTTCTACAATTTTCAATTTGATCTTTGTAATGCAAAATTGCCTTTTATATCATAGTTTTATTATAATTTAAACATGTTGAGGTTAGTAAATTATTTAATCCATAAGGTTTTATATTTTTATTATATTATGATTGTTAATTTTTGTAAAAAAATTTTTTTTCCAGAGCTTGAAAAAGTCTTAATTTAATAAAGACGAAACGTTGCAATCAATAAGTGTTTAAATTGATTTTTTATTCCAATTACCCATGAAACTAATTTCTATAAGAAATAATAATAACTGGAAGAATGTTTTTTTTACCTTTTTTCAAGTCCGCAATAAGTTTTGGAGTTAAATTTAACCTGCAGATGTCGAATTGTTGCCAGCATATTTTAGAATTGTAACCTGCAATAACCATTGGCATGGCCGAAATTTCGACACAAAGTTTAGGTGCACTGGATATGTTTGTCTTGGCGGTACTAAAAAATGATGAAACTGAATATATTCTTGATGTAACCTAAAAAAAAAAAACAAAAATGATACTTCTGTTACAAAAAATAACAAATAATAATAACTGGAAGAATGTTTTTTTACCTTTTTTCAAGTCCGCAATAAGTTTTGGAGTTAAATTTAACCTGCAGATGTCGAATTGTTGCCAGCATATTTTAGAATTGTAACCTGCAATAACCATTGGCATGGCCGAAATATCGACACCCCCCAGTTTAGGTACACTGGATATGTTTGTCTTGGCGGTACTAAAAAATGATGAAACTGAATATATTCTTGATGTAACCTAAAAAAAAAACAAAAATGATACTTCTGTTACAAAATATAACAAATAATAATAACTGGAAGAATGTTTTTTTACCTTTTTACAAGTCGGCAATAATTTTTGGAGTTAAATTTAACCCGGTGTTGAATTGTTGCCAGCATATTTTGGAATTGTAACCCGCAATAACCAATGGCAAGGCCGAAATATTGACAGCCAGTTCAGGTGCATTGGAAATGTTTCTATCTTGGCAGTACTAAAAAATGATGAAACTGAATATATTCTTGATGTAACCTAAAAAAACATACGTTTTAAATATTTGATAGCATTGATTAAACATACATATAACTTCCCCTTTTAATTTCTGTGGAAATATTGATGTAAATTATATTTTTCACACAGGAAAAACTTTGACTACAGGAATTACGTTGAAATGACATTATTAATTATTACCCCAGCTAGCACCTTAAAACAAGTATTAAATAAAAGCAACTTACCTGTTGATAACAATTAATTGATGATCATAATTAGCTTACAACAGTTATAATACATAATTCGCAATAGAAACACTGCTTGGGGATTTACCGTGGATATACCAGTGCGCCTGTGCACGCTTAGAATAGTAGAGGTACGCATGCGTACACTCAAAGGAATGACGACGGCACCTTAGACCATATATAAGGAATGGAGTGAACATTCAATATAGTTCTCAATATTGTTCACGTCCATTATAATTAATAAGTTTTTCTTTATTATTTAACAGGAAATTGGACAATTCAATTTTAATATAGTAAACTAAATTAAAAAATTTGCGATGTTTCGTTAATTCGTTTTAACTTCTTCGGGCAAAACTGAAATGATTAAAAATACAAATTAGTTAATTAACCGGCTATCTATAAAACAAAAGGCTGCTTTAGGTTTTTCTATCTCAGAAGAGCAAAAAAAAAAAAAAAATTGTAATTATTTCATTAACTATTTTTTTTTTTTGTTCTGAGATAGAAAAACCTAAAGCAGCCTTTTGTTTTATAGATAGCCGGTTAAATAACCGCTAAATTATCCGGTCAATATGGTTACTATCATAAATGACCGGTAATTTTACATCACTTAAGTTTTACATTTTGTTATGTAATTACACATTGGACTATGTAATTTTTGCAAACTT
Organism: Venustoraphidia nigricollis; assembly: GCA_034508555.1. Lineage (NCBI taxonomy): Eukaryota > Metazoa > Arthropoda > Insecta > Raphidioptera > Raphidiidae > Venustoraphidia > Venustoraphidia nigricollis. The sequence continues at coordinate 2,041,657 of JAVRKA010000052.1, read as the reverse complement.
CAGTGGAATATTGCACAATAAATTACATTAAAACTACATAAGTCTATGTAAGTTTACTTTACTTTATGTATAAACACCAAATTTGTTTAATTTTACACAGAGAGTCCAAGTTTTTATACACATCTCCTTGTAAAAATAAATAATAATGTAAAATTACCTAGAAAATTGAGGGAATTTTACATTAACTTTCAATGTAATTTTACACCCATTTTTTACAGTGTACCGGGTCATCATAAATATTGAAAATGAATTGAAAAGCAGCTGTTTTATAAGGGGTAGTGCAAAAAGATACCATATATATCTCGTGCGTAAATTATATTGCTTAGTGTTAAAACTCGCTATTACTCGTTTTAACACTATGTCACCCCATTACGCAACTGGATATACAATCTACTTTTAAATAATCGTTGAAAGGAAGTTTGGATGAGGAACAATCAAAAGGAAAAAGCTTTACCGATGTTTCGCATGTGGCCAACGTTTCGAAATATTGTATATAATCGGTAAAGTTTTTTCTTTTGATTGTTCCTCATCCAAACTTCCTTTCAACGATTACATTATTGGAACAAAACAAATACTAACAAATATTAAATAAGTACGTATTTCAAACATGTACGATTTAAAAGTGATATATTCTTTAATACGTTAAATTATGTTTGTGTTCAGTGATGTTTCGGAGCAATTCAGCGACATCGCTGTAAGAAGATTCCACTGTACTCATAAACATTAAGTTAAAGCTGAGAAATACAGTTTTATGTTTCTTGGTTTTTATGTGCCACACACACACACACACACACAAACACAAAGAGTGAAAACGGGTAATCGGAGCCACTTCTAAGAAAGTAAGTGCGCATTATGTAGATAAAATTATGTAATTCAAAAATATACGTCTTGGAAAACATTAATTGTGTTTGGAACTATTTCCATGTCCTTTATATATGTGAGGCTGTTTCGTTGGCATTCACAGGCGCTAAACAACCAACATAATCGCACGTAATCCTTGTTTTGCGAGAACTTATCCTTTCTCGCTCCTTACCATCTCTGTCTTCGTTATTCGGGTTCAGTTTTTGCTTGTGTCGTGCAATGATGGGCACCACAATATCGTCGCTTCACTCTTGCTACTTGTGCTGCTACACTCTTCGCTTATTTGCCTTTTGGCTCTCTTTAGCCTTTGTATATTTACTTACGACAGCCTTTCATAAAGGCACGTCTAACAGTATCCAATTTATCCCTTTCACTCAACAGCTACTGAAATAACACCCACGTCAAGATTGTTACTCGCAAGGGAACTTTACAACTGAGTGGTCGCCGATTTTAATCAAATTCTACTTCCATGCGCTCGGTAGAGTGAACCCACCAAAGCATACATGTGAAAAGAGGCTAAGTTTGCCAAAAAATGAAGTAAAATCTATGAAGGTGTCAAGTTTTCACTTTGGAAGTTTTATAAATACATATGAGTCATTTATTTATAATATAAAAAATGCAAACTTGCCAAATGAAAACTCGGCACCTTCTGAGAGCGCACTTCGTTTTTCGATAAGGCAACAAACGTACTAATTCTTTTAGTGCGAGATCCGGTATTAGAAATATATGCCCTCCTCTGTTATTTGACGAAGACAAAGATTAGATAATATATACATTAATAAATCGCAATTGGGTTGTCTACCTAAATTGCATACCAATACTGTTAAATAATATAAATTCTAACTAACTTTTTTTGATCAACTTCCCCGATTTGTTATTCATAAAAATCGAGCACCCATGGATGTGACACACTTTTGTTAAGGCTAATACTATTGGAGAGGGGATAAAATAAGCTCTCATTTCATAACAAAATCCATTAAATAACTGATGAGGATATATTAATAACGCTTGCTCATCTGTTTATGCCTGGCATCTTCATAGTTGTACTGAGGATAAAGTAGATAATATATATTTTTCCAATTCCTCTTGTCATATTCTCTTAGCGAATACTCGATTTTTATGAATAACAAATCGAGGAATTTGATCAAAAAAAGTTACTTAGAGTGTATATGATTTAGGCAACCCAATTGCGATTTATCAATGTATATGTCGGATATTAAAGAACAATTCATTTCTTATTCAAGATTTTGGAAATTCCACATCATCTGTTAGTTATAAACATTTGTTTCTTACAACAAATATTCGTTACCTATAAATACTGTTAGTTACAAATAGTCCTTAGATAGTTTTATGACTGGAAAATCTGGGGTTCGGGCTGACATCTGGTCTCCAAACATGGTCACGGTCACAGGACGGAAAGTTCGCATTTCTAAGAAAGGTACCAAGTCGACCCTCAAACGGCAGACATTGAAAATAGGAGTTCAATTTGAGCATCGGTAGAGACAAGACATTCTTTTGGGAGCTGCCGTCCTGCTGACTGTGGACTCGTTATCGCACCCACGGATTATTGTCATAGTGTACTGTAGTTGTTTTAATATTGTGTGTCTATCGATTGTGAATTACCATTACCGTGAATAAATGATGACGAAAACAAATAAGACTACTTCCTCGGCATTCTGCTCCGACATATATAATATTATCTAACATATAATCTTTGTCATCATCAAATAACAGATGAGGGTATATATTTCTAATATCGGATCTTAGACTATTAGCTGTTTTTTTCACATTTATGTTTTTAGTAAGATTTCAATACTTTTTTTTAATTATGTGCTTACTCTACTAAAATATTATGAGCCCTATTGTTTTTTTTTTTTTTTAATCGGTGCATGCGCAGAACAGATATGTACTACACCTTGTATTTTCTATTATAATTAAATAGTTGTTATATTCCATTCATTTTTGCGAGAATATTTTATAAAAAAATTTCTTGTCTTTTGGTCTGTCTCTCTGTAATCAGTTTTACGCCTGTATTGAGTAGTGATTTTTTGATTATTTTTAGTACATTTTTGCACTAGGCTGTACGCTCTCTGTCTGTAAGCACCTTTAAAACAATTAAAATAATACGGCGTTCTTTTGGTGAAGCATCCGTTATCAAATGCACGTTGGATAAGTGAATGAGTGAGTTAGTAGGGCGGTGTTAGACACTTCAGAGCCGAAGAGAGTTTGAAGTCAGTGCTGCTATATACTATATATATTATACGTGTATATATAGAACAACAATGGACACAAAAACCCGGCATAATTAGTAAAGACAGAGAAGACGTGATAATCATATCTGGCGACAGCGAATGGGTGTGGAGAGTGGAGAAATTAGTTTATAATTGCCTCGCTAGATGGGCTCATTATTCACCGAACCGTACGGCTTTCGCGCACACCATACTATAACGCCCTTGGCTGTATTTCGTACTTGTCTCTATATACACAGATATATATTTATGTACGTCTATATTATATACATTATACATATTCACATTATATATAAGTACTTGCTGTCAAGTATCATATTTTAGGTAAACAGTGATGACGTTGTATTAGAAGAAATAAGTGTTTATATTACACTAGCGGCCCAGTCCGGCTTCGCCCGGGTGTAAATGTAATATATAGGATATAAAAGATGAGAATCATTATCATTAAATTCTCAACGTGTATTGAATTTGCGCGAATTTAATCGCTTTTATTTGTGAATGTTCAAAAATCGAAGAAAAATCTTATTTCCCCAAAGAAATTTAAAAAAAAAACTTGGAACATGTCGCGGGACACGCGTTTGGAACAAAGTCCCTTTCGTAACGCGTTTTATATAATCTAAAAACACTCGGTATAATCTAAAAATATCCGGTATAATCTAAAAACATCCGGTATAATCTCAAAACACCCGGTATAATCTAAAAACACCCGATATAATCTAAAAACACCCGGTATAATCTAAAAACACCCGGTATACTCTAAAAACACCCGATATAATCTGAAAATACCCGGTATAATCAAAACACCCGGTATAATCTAAAAACACCCGGTATAATCTAAAAACATCCGATATAATCTAAAAACACCCGGTATAATCTAAAAACACCCGGTATAATCTGAAAACACCCGGTATAATCTAAAAACACCCGGTATAATCTAAAAACACCCGGTATCACCGTATACCAGTTTTTCGTGACATGATTGCCTTACGGTATAGCCTATGTTACTCAGGGTGAATGTAGCTTTCTAATGGTGAAAGAATTTTTTAAATCGGCACAGTAGTTTTTGACTAGCCTATGTTACTCAGGGTGAATGTAGTTTTCTAATGGTGAAAGAATTTTTTAAATCGGCACAGTAGTTTTTGAGTTTATTCATTACATACACACTAAAATACAAATCTTTCCTTTTTATAATATTAGTGTAGATTGATTACCAATGCAAGCAACTCTGTTAATTCATTTCAATACTATAAATTCAAAATTTAAGAAGTGAGTCATACTCTTATACTTCACAATCAGAACTGGGCAATACTGAGAATTTAGTGCTTGTAATAATGCTTTAAGAACTTGCAATGTTTAAAGCATTTTGCAAAAACCCGATACGTGATGCTTAGAGTACTTGCATAATGACTTGCTACTTACTAAGCACGTAATCATTATAAATTGCTTAATAAGCGTTCAAGAAGCTTATTAAGCATTAGGAATGCAAGCACTTTTAATGCTTAATAAGCATTTTCAAAGTTTAATAAAACATATTATTCTTATTTCGTTTGATATGAGAGATCAATTTCTTGTTTAAGTCCAAACTTCCTCATCAATTTTAAAACTTGATGCTTAATTTCTAAATACAGTGCATTTGATTTCAACATATTGACTTTAGGTGTTAAATTTCCCCATATGATTTACACTGAATGAAAAGTATATCAAATAGTAGGCTAACTCATATTTTCGTTTGAATTATATTGGATTCAAATTAAAGAAAATAGTAGGCAGACTATGAAATCTACCCAAAAGCATGGAGAAACGGCTTTAAAGTTGTAGGTTTGAAAAAAATAATTGTTTCTGTAATATTATTCCATGTAACAAATATCGTGGTCATGGTTTCTTATGAACTGAGTCTACTATTTGATATAACTTGCATCAATGTAAACCATAATATGGAGAAATTTAACACGTAAATCACTTTGTTGATTGAAATTAAGCGTACTGTATATAAAAATAAAACTTACAAAAAATAGTGCCAAAATGTTCAGGAACTTCAGAAAGTTTGATCCGACTCCTAGGTCCTGTCATCCGACCGACATCGATAGTGTATGTGCTAACGGAAACGAAGAGAGTAAATGGTGCAAGTGTCGTTTGTTATGACAAAGTGTCGGGAAAGGAACATCAAAGGCATTTACTATTACCTATTGCTTCCATACGGCATTTCTAATGTTGAACTAAAATGGCGAACATGCACGGAATATGCATTTTACTATTTGTTAGAACCACAGTATAGAACCACATCGCTAGTGCATCTGAACTGTGGTCAAAACATCAGGAAAGGTGTCACTGGAAGAGCGGAACGAACGGCGTCTCTTGCCTAGGGATGGCGATTTGAGGTCGATTAATCGAAGAATCGATTTCTTAGGTCAAAAAAATCGATTTTTTTAATGGATATATAGTACGGACCCGATCCTATCAACCGATATTTCACCCTTGAAAATCGAGATTCGATCTTTTCTGGTTTGATAAGAACCATAAAAGCATTTACAATTAGTTGAATGCAAAGAAATGATAGTTTTTCATTTCTCAAAAACTCGCGAGATGACTGTGTGCTGTTTCTTTCGTCTCTCCTTAAGCACTTGAAACTGTAAACTATATAATTTACAAACTTTTTAATGTACCCAATACATTTGTGAAATAAATGTTTTTTTATACCGGATACTTTGATACTTTAATTAGTTAAAATAATTATGGTGTCCTTTATGTTTTCCATAATATAGATTTATATTTATGCGGTAACTACAAACCCTAAAAGGAAACCGAAAAATAATATTTCTGAGAAATCGATCTTGTAGACTTCGATTTTTTTTGTGAATCGACTCATCAGATTTCGATTCGAATCAATTTAAAAATCGATCCATTTTGGAAAGAATCGCTATCCCTAGTCAGAACCACATCGCTATTGCATCTGAACTGTATATGTCGATATTTTTTATTTGATATATCGATATTTTTGGGCGATATTTAACATTTCGATATATCGATATAAAATTTCGAGTATCGAAAACCGATATTTTTTTGCAGTAGCAACACTTGTATATAGGTACTACTGCGACTGACTATGGCCGTTTAATTATTCCGACAAATCGAAAACTTCACTGAAAAAGAAATATGTGTTTTTACATGTTTTTGGAACACTTTTAAGTGCGTTCCAAAAACAACAACAGTGAATAAAGCACATATCAAGCACGTTTCTTTTTCACCGGTTTTTCGATATTTACGGAAAAATAAACGGTCAAAATGTCTATTCATGCAATATTTTATTTCATTTCTACATCTAGAATATTTATCATTATTTCGATTTACATCTTAATTCATGCTGTAGGTACCAACAATTTTCTGTCGAATGTCACCTCTAGCACGCATGCCATAGGTTCGCCATCCCTGGCTTTATTAATTGTTCGATTAATCTCTAAAATTCTTGCTCCTAAATGTATTAGACGTTTGAATGATAAACAAAAAAAATCTTATCGTTGTTTTTGATTTCAGATAATTATTTATTAGTTGATTTATTAGAAATAATGTCCGTTAATTGCTATTTGACATTAATTAAGCTAGCCAATATGTATACTAATTTTCTTCAAGTGCCAATTTTCTCTTTAAAATTGCACCGATATATCGATATTTTTTTTAAAAATATATCGGTACTGTTATCGATACTTGTAAAAAATATCGATATAATATATATCGATACTTTTTGGCACTTCTGACATCCCTAAACTGTGGTCAAAACATCAGGAGAGGTCTGTCACTAGAAAATCGGAACGAACAGTGTCTCCCGTCCGTGCACCTATTGCATTGTGTGTCAGCTACGCGTAAATGTGTGCTTCCCCTACTGTGCGTGTTTGTGTGTAAGGGATGTCGAAAAAATACCGATATATCGATATTTTTTATTTGATATATCGATATTTTTGGGCAACATTTCGATATATCGATATAAAATTTCGAGTATCAAAACCGGTATTTTTTTCCAGTGACAACACTTGTATGTAGGTACTACCGCGACTGACTATGGCCGTTTAATTATTCCGACAAATCGAAAACTCCATTGAAAAAGAAACATGTGTTTTTACATATGTTTTTGGAACATACTTTTAAGTGCGTTCCAAAAATAGTGAATAAAGCACATGTAAAACACATGTCTTTTTCACCGGATTTTTCGATATTTTCGGAATATTAAACAGTCAATATAAGCTATTCATACAATATTTCATTTCATTTCTACAACATTTAGAATATTTTTAATTATTTCGATTTACACCTCCATTCATGCTGTACCAACAATTTTCTGTCGAATGTCACCTCTGGCACGGATGCTATAGGTTCGTCATCTCTGGCTTTATTAATTGTTCGATTAATCTCTAAAATTATCTGCTCCTAAATATATTAAACGCTTGATTAATAAACAAAAAAAAAAATCTTATCGTTGTTTTTGATTTCAGATAATTATTTATTAGTGTATTTGCCATATGGCAACATACACTATTGGCATCGGTCGGATGGCGGGACCTAGGGGTCGGACCAAAATTTCTCGACGTTTCATAACCTCCTAAACACTTTGGCACCATTTTTAAAAATGTTTATATATATATGTATATATATATATGTGTGCGGGCTATAACTTTCGAAAGAGTTAATTGATTTTAACCAAATTTGGCCCACGTGTTGAAATCCATTACCGCAAGAAGCTTATTTAAAATGGGCGTAATCGGGTCATTTTAAGGGTAGTTTTTAGGGGTTGAAAAATGTTTTTGGGCCCCAAAATACCGAAAAAATTCTCCGAATCGTTTCAAAAATGAAATTTAACCCTCTGGTAGTAACTAAAAAGTGTTCCAGAAATTTTAATAAAATCGGCCCGACAGGACCGGATTTACAAATTTTATGAAAAAACTAGTTTGCAGATAGTGAATTATTTACTGAAGTGTGTATATAATTTTGTATAGAGTTTCGATTGATAATAATATTGCAATTAAGAAAAAAAATGTTATTTTAAGGGGTGTATTAAGGAGTCAAATTTTTTATTTTGCCCAAAAACCTATTTAAGTTCGCATAATAAAGCCACACTGCCTGTACAAGCAAATACACTATATTGTCGGCAGGGTTTTGGCACTACGACCCGGGTTTTTTTACTTGATATATTAGAAATAATGTCCGTTAATTGCTATTTGAGATTATTTTAAGCTAGCCAATATGTATACTAAATTTCTTCGAGTGCCAATGTTCTCTTTCAAATTGGACCGATATATCGATATTTTTTAAAAAATATATCGGTACCGATATCGATACTTGAAAAAAATATCGATACGATATATATCGATACTTTTTGGCACTTCCGACATCCCTAGTGTGTGTGTGTGTCATTTACTCTACTATACTCATGTACTATATTAATACAAGCACGGACTACCCGGTTGAGAGCATCGGTACAGTGTATACGCAATGTAATCCCCATGCTTTGCGCCAGCATCCAACCTCCAGCTAACCAGCCATCCAGTCAGTGTTTTTTATCCTTCGCCATGTTGTAAATTGTGGTTTATGTTTGCGTATGCCTGTGTATGCCTAAGGGTTTATATATTTCGTCGTGTTGTGTTTTTAAAAGAATATTTATTATTTTATTTGTTGTATTAAATTTACATTTTTGTTTAAACCCACTCACGTTTTCTCGTGCCACGGAATGCACAGCGCGTTCAATGTGCCTGCCCCACTCTACTCTACATTATAAACAGTGTGTTAATCACTCTATGTGCATTATTTTACAAAGCTAGAATTTAAATTCAAAACAAATTAGTTCAACACACTGCTTATGTGTGTACGCTGGATTTTATTATGGTTAACAGGTAAGCCAGTGATATTATGCATATACAGGTCGAACACTAATTATATTTACAAACACAATACAGTACAACCTCGATATAACAGAGCTGAAGGGATTTAGAAAATATTCGTTAGGTATACCAGCTAATTCGTTATAATGAAGTTTGTTATATAGAGGTTAAATTGGTCTAAGATTCATTTTAACAAGGTGAGAACCCATTTTCTTCTGAAAACTCATCTTTAAACTTTAAAATTGTGGCCAATGAATTTCGAACTCTTTAGCGATGTCTATTTTTTCTCAGCCTCTGCAACTTTATATTTACTAACAACAGTGACTAACAGCAGTGTTAACATTACTTTACATCAAACAACAATGATTGTCTTACGATAAATTTAACGTATCTAAATTTAACGTGGTCTAAGATTCGTTTTAACAAAGTAAGATGACTTCTTAAAGCAGTTTTGTGCTGGTTCTTTCACTGACTTGATCCCAAGCTTTGACAATCATCGTCTACATACTAAATTATTTTTCGTTTCTCTGCGACGGGTAAGGAACACCTTCTCGTTTCTCAGCCGCTGCAACTTTAAATTTACTAACAACAGTGACCAACAGCAGTGTTTACATCAAACAACACTGATTTTCTTACAATAAATTTAACGTATATGAACCGGTGGAGACATTATTATTGTGGAATTGTGTGTGATTGATTGGTAGGATACGTTATGTAAAGATTGACAAAAATCGTTAAATAGAAATAAATTATACTTTGTATTTATATTTTGCAATGATTGAAAATTCGTAATAAAGAGGTTTTTGACAAAAAGTATTCGCAATGTACAGATATATTTTGCATTAACTCTTACGGGTAGTTCTAGGGGATTTCAAAAAATTTGTTAAATCGTGGAAATCGTTATATTGAGATTCGTTATATTAAGATTACACTGTGTTTACTTTTTACAAATTCTAAGCCAGAGGTACTCAAACGGTCGATCCCGAAAAACTTCTACAATTTACATATTTTTCTTGAAAAACTACAAAATAATCTTGAAATCCAGAGACTTTAGTATCAACGCTTTCTTTCAGTGATCCTTTCCTTGTCTAATCTATAGCTATAGCTAGCTCGTTTCTTCCCAGCTGAATCCCTGTTTCAACGTCTGCGTTAAGAAGACTAGTTTAAAAAAAATGGATTTGATTCACAATAATTATTGTCTCCGTAGTTAGTTGCTAATACCAAAAGTTATACTTTGACATTCCGCTTGTTATAAATAAGGGGTTTAATGCACGACTATGCGGTTTCTATTGGTAATATACAGATTTTAATTAAATATTAGTTATAAGATAAAACCGAGATCCGGTTGTTCATCGTTTAACAATGACAAGTACTCACACATTCATACACACAAACTAACACATCCACACGTATTTACGTAACCGCAAAACGCTGTTGTCGTCATCAGACAATGACAATAGAGCATAGAGTAGAGAGCGGGACATTCAAACCACTGGAATAATGCGACTAATTGTTGTATTTCGACAAAAGGTTTCCTCGGGTGAAATTGAGATCTTAAGATGGTTGCTGTTATTCTAGTGTACAAACATACAACCTCATATAGGTTGCGTAACCCATCTTGTAACTACTCTCTAAAATATCTGATACAGAATGTTAAATACAAGATCTATGGTAGGATCCGTCACAATAGTTTGTGTTGGAACCAGATCCGATTTTTTTTCTTCAGGCAAGCTATAAGAAATATAATTAATACAAATATGTCTTCTGTTACACAATTATCAATGTAATTAATTGTATTTTTTATAGCTTGTCTGAAGAAGTTGAAAATAAACCAACGAAACGTTGTAAATTTTGAAAATTTAGCATCAATTTATTTATATCCAAGTTCCCCATTAACTTATCAATATTAAATTATTAGTGTATTTGCCATATGGCAACATACACTATTGGCGTCGGTCGGATGGCGGGACCTAGGAGTCGGACCAAAATTTCTCGACGTTTCATAACCTCCTAAACACTTTGGCGCCATTTTTGAAAATGTTTATATATATATGTATATATATATATATATATATATATATATATATATATATAGGTGTATATGTGTACGGGCAATAACTTTCGAAGGAGTTAATTAATTTTAACGAAATTTGGCACACATGCTGGAATCCATCACCGTACGAAGCCTATTTAAAAGGGGCTCAATCGGGTCATTTTTTAGGGGTTGAAAAAAAGTTTTTGGGCCCAAAAATACCTAAAAAATTCTCAGAATCGGTTCTAAATTAAAATTTAACTCTTTAATAGCAATTCAAAAGTGCTCCTAAAATTTTAATAAAATCGGCCCGACAGGACCGGATTTTCTAATTTTCTGAAAACACTAGTTTGCAGATAGTGAGTTATTTACTTAAAGGTGTTTTTAATTTTGGTGTAGACGTTCGATCGACAATAATAATGTAGTTAAGAAAAAAATGTAATTTTAAGGGGTGTATTAAGGAGTTATTTTTTTTATTTTGCCCAACAATCACCTTAAGTTCACATAATAAAGCCACAAGGCCTGTATCAGCAAATACACTATATTGTCGGCAGGGTTTTGGCACTGCGACCCGGGTTTTATTTATTTATATAAAAACGAAGGATATTGTAAATATATTATTTTATATCTGCCTGAATTACTTTCTACAAAATTCAAAATATCGTTCACTTTTCCTTAATAAATTATTTCTCGCAAAGTGTCCTTTATTGGCCATTGTTTCCAAGTCGGTATTTTTTTTTTTTTTTTGTTTAGTATGTAAAAATGTGAATCCAACAAATTTTCTTACTTTTTATAATTTTTACTTCTTTTACTTTTATTTGTTAATTTTATTTTTCATTGTAAAAAAGTTACAAACGTATTTAAAAACTTGACAATTGCTTAAATCTCTCCAATAACACCAATTATGAGTACCGGAGCACTCACAGAAAATAATAGCGACATTTGAACTTAAAAATTTGAAATGTCGCGACCTAAAAATCGCGATAAAACTCGAACCAAAAATTTCAAACCGAAAACCGGCAAATCCTGTGTAGAGCGTCAATAGGCCTAAAATTAAACAGACTAAAATTTAAAAAATCAGACGAGAACTTAGAAAATGGAAACCATTTGAGATTGATGAAACCCCGTCAGCCCATGATTCCATGTCGACGGGTAGTCCCACGACTACCAAGGAATTTTTTACTCTCAGGCGGTATGCACTCTGTTTTCATAATAATTCTTAAATTTAATGATAAAATATATTATCGTGAACAAACAAACAGTGTGAAGTATCGTCAATCAGACAAGATATTATGTAATAGCCTTTGAACTCACGTTTAGAGATGGGAAAAACGGGTCTTTTTAGTGATCTGCTTCTTTGCGTCTGGATCCCGTATGTGAGCCGGTTCACTGAACCGATTCAAAAAGAGCCGAGTTCTGAATAATGTTACGGCAGTCTGCCACCGAGTTACCTAGTTCAGTCAATCACATCACGACCTGTATCGAATCAAGAATGCATAGCCAAACATGTGATGCATGAATCATTTGAGCTGGCAGATGCATCAAAGCAAGAATTGATACGTAAGTGTAAAATGTGCTTCTGTGTGTGAAGTGTTTCACTGAGGTATGCGGATCCGTTGATCCGTCGGCTTAAAAAAAAGTGAGTCGGCTCTCACGGATCTTCTGTCGGAGGGCTCTTTGAATCGGTTCAGATCTGAGTTACCCAACTCTACTCACGTTGACTCCACTTTAATTCATATCAAAGTATATATTAGACAATAAAACAATTAATATGTAATCTTACGGTGATTTGGTTTACCTACACACATAAAATACATGACGTTACAACACATAGACACATTAACCTGTTTATAGCTGTACCTAGACTGAGTAATGTTACGATACTTAACAATTAGTTAAATTAATCACTTTGCTAAACACATCTCTGTTTTGGAAATGGTGCGTAAACTTAGGATTTATTATCGCAGAAACATGCACGTACAATGTGTGGTTAAGTTTAATACGAGCAGATCCGGATTTCCGAATAATTCAATCGAATACTTATCATGGGTGTGGTTGGCATCGTGTTCCAGTCTTAAGAGTGTTAACTCTTTTGACACTATCGCGTTTGTTATACAGAAATGTAAAAACAACTTATCTTTATGCTCTACTAGCGGCCCGGCCCGGCTTCGCTCGGGTGTAAATGTAATATATAGGATATAAAAGATGAGAATCATTACACTGTAAAAACTGAGAAGGCCGATTACACAGATAATCTAGGGTCCAAATAATGCCCTAGATTATTCTGGTAATTTTACACACCATATGGAATGCTACATGTTTTCCTGTAAATTTACATATAGTTGTGTAACCCTCATTACATACAAATATGTAATATTTTAAACAAAAAAAATGTAATTTCCCAAAAAATGTGTAAATTCCCTAACCCATACCCTACAATTTTACATACGTTTATGTAATATTTATGTAAAATAATACATATTTAAATGTAAAATTACACAGAAGATTTTTGAATGGGAAAGGAAAATAAAAAAGACGGTACTGCTTAAACAATGTATTTATTTATTAAAAAAACAAAAATGATACTTCTGTTACAAAATATAAGAAATAACTCATCTTTAAAGTTCAATTCCAAAATATGTAATAATAGAAATTAGTTTCATGGGTAATTGGAATAAAAAATCAATTTAAACACTTATTGATTGCAACGTTTCGTCTTTATTAAATTAAGACTTTTTCAAGCTCTGGAAAAAAATTTTTTTTTACAAAAATTAACAATCATAATTTAATAAAAATATAAAACCTTATGGATTAAATAATTTACTAAAAAGAAATAATAATTTGACTAACCTCAACATGTTTAAATTATAATAAAACTATGATATAAAAGGCAATTTTGCATTACAAAGATCAAATTGAAAATTGTAGAAAATATCTTCTTTTTTTTTATTATTTTATTTATATTATTTTCACAGTCAACTACAATTATAGTATGACAGTTGCTCAGTTTAACTAATTTTCGTTAAACTGAGCAACTGTCATACTATAATTGTAGTTGACTGTGAAAATAATATAAATAAAATAATAAAAAAAAAAGAAGATATTATTTTCTACAATTTTCAATTTGATCTTTGTAATGCAAAATTGCCTTTTATATCATAGTTTTATTATAATTTAAACATGTTGAGGTTAGTAAATTATTTAATCCATAAGGTTTTATATTTTTATTATATTATGATTGTTAATTTTTGTAAAAAATTTTTTTTTCCAGAGCTTGAAAAAGTCTTAATTTAATAAAGACGAAACGTTGCAATCAATAAGTGTTTAAATTGATTTTTTATTCCAATTACCCATGAAACTAATTTCTATAAGAAATAATAATAACTGGAAGAATGTTTTTTTACCTTTTTTCAAATCCGCAATAAGTTTTGGAGTTAAATTTAACCTGCAGATGTCGAATTGTTGCCAGCATATTTTAGAATTGTAACCTGCAATAACCATTGGCATGGCCGAAATTTCGACACAAAGTTTAGGTGCACTGGATATGTTTGTCTTGGCGGTACTAAAAAATGATGAAACTGAATATATTCTTGATGTAACCTAAAAAAAAAAAAAACAAAAATGATACTTCTGTTACAAAAAATAACAAATAATAATAACTGGAAGAATGTTTTTTTACCTTTTTTCAAGTCCGCAATAAGTTTTGGAGTTAAATTTAACCTGCAGATGTCGAATTGTTGCCAGCATATTTTAGAATTGTAACCTGCAATAACCATTGGCATGGCCGAAATATCGACACCCCCCAGTTTAGGTACACTGGATATGTTTGTCTTGGCGGTACTAAAAAATGATGAAACTGAATATATTCTTGATGTAACCTAAAAAAAAAAACAAAAATGATACTTCTGTTACAAAATATAACAAATAATAATAACTGGAAGAATGTTTTTTTACCTTTTTACAAGTCGGCAATAATTTTTGGAGTTAAATTTAACCCGGTGTCGAATTGTTGCCAGCATATTTTGGAATTGTAACCCGCAATAACCAATGGCAAGGCCGAAATATTGACAGCCAGTTCAGGTGCATTGGATATGTTTCTATCTTGGCAGTACTAAAAAATGATGAAACTGAATATATTCTTGATGTAACCTAAAAAAACATACATTTTAAATATTTGATAGCATTGATTAAACATACATATAACTTCCCCTTTTAATTTCTGTGGAAATATTGATGTAAATTATATTTTTCACACAGGAAAAACTTTGACTACAGGAATTACATTGAAATGACATTATTAATTATTACCCCAGCTAGCACCTTAAAACAAGTATTAAATAAAAGCAACTTACCTGTTGATAACAATTAATTGATGATCATAATTAGCTTACAACAGTTATAATACATAATTCGCAATAGAAACACTGCTTGGGGATTTACCGTGGATATACCAGTGCGCCTGTGCACGCTTAGAATAGTAGAGGTACGCATGCGTACACTCAAAGGAATGACGACGGCACCTTAGACCATATATAAGGAATGGAGTGAACATTCAATATAGTTCTCAATATTGTTCACGTCCATTATAATTAATAAGTTTTTCTTTATTATTTAACAGGAAATTGGACAATTCAATTTTAATATAGTAAACTAAATTAAAAAATTTGCGATGTTTCGTTAATTCGTTTTAACTTCTTCGGGCAAAACTGAAATGATTAAAAATACAAATTAGTTAATTAACCGGCTATCTATAAAACAAAAGGCTGCTTTAGGTTTTTCTATCTCAGAAGAGCAAAAAAAAAAATTGTAATTATTTCATTAACTATTTTTTTTTTTGTTCTGAGATAGAAAAACCTAAAGCAGCCTTTTGTTTTATAGATAGCCGGTTAAATAACCGCTAAATTATCCGGTCAATATGGTTACTATCATAAATGACCGGTAATTTTACATCACTTAAGTTTTACATTTTGTTATGTAATTACACATTGTACTATGTAATTTTTGCAAACTTCAGTGGAATATTGCACAATAAATTACATTAAAACTACATAAGTCTATGTAAGTTTACTTTACTTTATGTATAAACACCAAATTTGTTTAATTTTACACAGAGAGTCCAAGTTTTTATACACATCTCCTTGTAAAAATAAATAATAATGTAAAATTACCTAGAAAATTGAGGGAATTTTACATTAACTTTCAATGTAATTTTACACCCATTTTTTACAGTGTATCATTAAATTCTCCACGTGTATTGAATTTGCGCGAATTCAATCGCTTTTATTTGTGAATGTTCAAAAATCGAAGAAAAATCTTATTTCCCAAAAAGAAATTAAAAAAAAACTTGGAACGTGTCGCGGGACACGCGTTTGGAACGAAGTCCCTTTCGTATAAGACGTTTTTCGTAACGCGTTTTAGATAATCTAAAAACACCCGATATAATCTAAAAACACCCAATATTTTCTAGCAATAAATATAACCTATGTTACTCAGGGTGAATGTAGCTTTCTAATGGTGAAAGACTTTTTTAAATCGGCACAGTAGTTTCTGAGTAGCCTATGTTACTCAGAGTGAATGTAGCTTTCTAATGGTGAAAGATTTTTTTAAATCGGCACAGTAGTTTTTGAGTTTATTCATTACATACATACAAATCTTTCCTCTTTATAATATTAGTGTAGATAAAATACCGCGCACATTAAACCAGCACCTGTAATCAGCAGCCAGCAACGACCGTCAGTCGATTGTCTGCAACTCGATCTTTCCGAATGATTCTGATGCAGTAATGTTGATTCTTGATGGCCATTACAGTCATACCAAGAATATAAAGTTGATAAATAAATATCCCTATTCCAAATTATCTACATCCTAAGTCTGATCACGTTCTCGAAGATTTTTTAAGTAAATCGAATTTTCAGAAGGTTCTTATTTTTTATAATTTTTCATTGTTTGTATCATGAAAGTTTATTAATTTTCCAACAATTTCTCCCAGTTTTATTTGCGGTAACTTTTTTCCTTTTCCGCTTATTCCAAATATGCTGCAATTCTTCTAAACATCTAAATATTATGGATTTTATCACAGAATCAGATCAACCATGGTGATAGAGAAACAAAAATTATAGAAACGCGTATTCCCCTAAATGGCATCTTCAAAGATTCGCTAAGTCCCGTTATTATTGTATTATATTAATATTGACTTATACACAAATCAAATATACTCGTAGATGTATATACTCGACATGTTATTAAATATGTAAGGAAGTAGTACAAAATGCATATAATCCAACACTGTCCGATCAGAACGTTGAACGAAAACACATTATAGGGATGTTCGGGGTGTAGTAATAATGTCCGTATTGATTGTTAAACGTGGAGAACGCAACTGATGTAGTGTACTGACTTTAGATATACTCCTTGGTCTTTTTAGACCTACAGCCGTTCACATAATAATGTTCGCAACAGCTTAAAGGTGTTCTTTCTTTGTTCTATTTTTTTTTTGAAGTTATACTTCTCTTGGCGCGTAATGAAAAAATGATGAGTGTGAATTTTTATAATGCGCGCGCACACTGTAAGATCAAAATTAACAAAACTGTAACATCAAAATTAACAGGATGAAGTAGCTCACTAAAACCATACGCCTTGAACATTTAGTTTTACATTTGGATTTTAAGCACGTTTACCAAAAAGTCGCCTGATGGCTCAACTATCGAAACTGTAAAGTAGTGAATATGGCAGATGTCAGGTGATGTTTTATTTTAAAACGAATAAAAATAATGTTTATGAACTTATAAATTATATACAGTAGTGATTGATTAGTGATTATTATAGAAAACATTTATTAGTTGTGAATATTAGTGATTATATTTCACTCCAGTCCTTTTATTATTTTATTTCAATATATTATTCGCGTCAAAATTAAGAATTAGTTTTTAATTATTCCAAAGAAGTCTAACTTCTAACACGCGTACATAAATATACGCATCCACTTTTTTCAGTGCCTAATATAACCTTACATTTATTAAATAATTCAAACTTGTATACAGATGACTTTGACCGTTCACATTATTGTAAATAACATCAACCTAAGTATAGATTTTACTTTAAATTCATAAAAAGTAACCATAAAATAAACACTACGCACGTTTCGCTAACCGTGTTAGCATCATCATTTATTGTCAAACTTTCCATCAGAATATTTACCAATGGTGAATATTAATGTAGTAATTAAAAAAGTTTTATACTTCTTTTATTTTTTTAGAGCAACAAAAGTTTACCTGTATCATTAAAAAGGTAATTAATTTTCTTGAAACATATAGCATTTTATACTAAAAGAATAAAGCATCTTAAAGTATAACATTTTTCATACATCTCAGAAAATTTGTTAAGAAGTCTGATTTAATTATAATTATACTGTTTTTTATGTGGCACAGTAATAAAACACGCCTCGGTGTTTTTCAAATATTTTCTTCGGTATCCCCGTACTTCCACCATTTTCATACCTGTACTTCCACCACATCCAGCGCTCTTCTGAATTATGGAAATATGATAATTCGGTGCATTGAGCTGTAGAAATGTACGACTTCGCGTATAAACCGACAGGACAGAGAAGGCAATAAACACGTTATATTATGTATGTATCTCTTTCTGGCCCATCTTGTATGCTGTTACACAGACGGAATGGTTACTGAAATTATCGTTATCTCTTTCTGTCATTTTGCTTGCTCAGTCCAGACTAGCTCATGGAAACAAACACTGAAATGACGTCACACTGATTGTGAACACATGATTTTAAAATTATAAATCATTATTAATTCTTTATTTATCACGGGTAATTGGAATAATGTAGTCAAATCAATTTAAACAATCATTGATTGGCAACGTTTCGTCTTTATTCTTAAGACTTTCTCAAGTTCTGAAAATATTGATCAACTTTATTCTAATTACCCGTGATCCTGTTTTCTCTTATAAAATATATCTGGAATTGAACTTTGAAGATGAATAGATCTTAATATTCATAATATTGACTCTACCAACAGTAATAGATATATTAACAAAATAAAATTACTTGCAATACTGTTCAATTGGTTTTTATTTATATAAAAGACATTTCAACCAACAGTTTTGGTCCTTTTCAATTGAAAAGGACCAAAACTGTTGGTTGAAACGTCTTTTATATAAATAAAAACCAATTGAACAGTATTGCAAGTAATTTTATTTCTTTAATAGATCTTAATATTGTTTCTCAAGATAATTAAAATTTTTGGATGATTTAAGACTTATGACACTCTATCTTTATCGAAAAGATCATTTACTAATAGCAAATAAAATCGAATGTTCAAGGTAATATCTTTAATTAGCAAACGTCACGAAATTGACTTCCATTTTACATTAAGTTCGAAGATGTCCCGAGAGTAGAGAAGTGTTATTTTGAAGTAGAAGAACTGAACACATTCACGTAAAACTGAGATCGAGTTTAATTTGAACTGTAGTATAGGAGAAGAAGAAGAAGAGAAGAAGTAAACAGACAGACAGACAGGCAAACGAGCAAAGACCAAGGAGAGAGGGCGCTGCAGCATTAGTTGTTCCATTTGTATGTATGCGATGCAAAGGCAGAGGCAACGCGATCGTCGGGATGATGGTGCAATGTTTAATTCCTTAAATTAAAAGTGGTTAAATGAATTATACTACAACATTAGACTCGATGCTGCCATGCTATTACCATCTCTGCTTCAAATCGACTGAGAGATATTGTACTCCACCTATAGCTACATATGTATATTACAATATGTAAGTAGCTGCATCGATAATATACTGCACGATCCTGTAAAATGTCTCTAAGAGCTAACGCACGTATGCTATAAAACTCGCCACCGTTCTAAAAGGTTCTGAAGCGTCACCAATGCATATTTTTAAGCCGTCCTGGTTGTTTTGTGGGAAAGGGAGACTCCCACCACCTCCCAGTTACCGGCACAGAACGTGCGTTCGTCGGTGATTGGTTATCGCTGGTTGTCGTGTCACTTGTCGCTTTCCTGCTATACGCTATTGTTAAGTTGTTTCTTTGATTGTTAACTGATCAAGACGCTTAATGCAGTTTTGCATAGACAAGCACGAAAAATAATTTTTTGGATGACTTTATGCAAAGAATTAGAACTTTAGATTAAAGAAAAATTAAAAATAATAGTATAGCGCAAGTTGGTGGTTTTTCAACCGACTGTACCTGCGCAAGCCTCCATTTGCATCTAACTTCAGAACCTTTTAGAACCGTAGCGCGTATTATACTTAATCTTGGGAATAATCGAATGATTACTAAATGACCATACTCATAGAATCACCACTTGTTAGAAAACAGATCCGTCTTACCAGAATCTCGTTTTTGTGCAGAAATGATGCTAAAATCTTCTCTAAACAATACTACTCTACTCACCCTTCTGTACTCTATGACAAGTAGTTTTGGGAATAGTCGAATGCTTTTGAAAATTATATGAGTCATTCGAAATGATTCCGATGTATCATTAATAATAGACGTATTAGTACTATGAGTGAATGAATGAATGTTTTAACTCTCGAATGAATTTTAATCTCGGTTCGATTGTCAGTCTTGAGAGAGTCGCCTACATACAGTATTTCATAGTTCAGACGCAGATAAGAGACGTAAGTAATGGTATTCAGTACTGTGCAATACGTCATATAAGCATCTCGAGACGGTAGGATGCGAGCTAATTCTGTCTGTCTATAAATTCGATACGATTATTATAACGAACGAATTTTAAACATTTTACGTTACAAATAGATAATAAAGCAATTTTTTTGAGAATTTTTCGGAAGTTTTTTCTACAAGAAAAAAATTCCCAACAGTATGTATTTTTCAATGTCATTTGAACCAGAATAATCCTGCTAGACAACTTGTATTTTGATAATAAAAAAAAACAGCTGTTCTTTTGTTCTGAAAATCTGTGAAAAGGAAATTAGTTAGGTAGATGACAAGTAAGATGAAAGTGCATTGTTAAATAACAGGTACAATTTAATTTAAGAAAATTGCATTATGAGAATATTATGTTCGTCCGGTGTTTCAATGTTCGTAGATAAATCAATTAAATGAAGTGCAATGCAGAGTTCCAATCCACATAAAACCGAAAGACTAATTAACTGATAATAAAATTATTTTTTATAACATTTATATTAACCAACGATGTTTTTAATAGTACTACTTCTTCAGATTGTTGCGTCAATTATTTCGAATTTTTTATAAAAAAAGTTGTAATTAAGTGACTTACTACTTATTTTCAATATCGTACGCTATTGACATCAACTATCGGGCCTACAATCTTCCTACTTTAGCATAAAAATATCTTTTATGGTATTATAAATACGGAAATATTTAGTAAATTGATGTTTGAAAAAGCGATAATATAAAAAAAAACTCGGGTCGCAGTGCCGAAAGCCGGCCGAGAATATAATGCTAATACAGGTATTGTGACTTTATTGCGTGAAGTTAAGTTTATTTTTGAACAAAATAAAAAAATAACCACTTAATGCGCCCCTTAAAATAATACTTATAATCTATTGATAGCCTTTTTCTGCAAGCAACTTCATCCTGTTAATTTTGATGTTCCATCGTAAAAATTCACCCTCATTTTTTCAGAAGGCGCCAAAAGAAGTATCACTTCTAAAAGATTCTCTATTGCCCAACCAAAGGACGTTAGAATATTGCATAACGCTTACCTTTCACCAGTTAATATCTTTTTTTAATTTTTTTGGGGGAGACGTCAGTAAAAACGCTTACAAATCAACTATTATTATCGACTGCTTTTCTGAAAAAAAAAATGGATTTCATACAGATATCCTCGAATCAGCAAAGTTGAAATTTCATTTACTTTTGTCTGATTTATTTGTAGAAAAAATATAAATTGAATATATCTAAACTTGTGGTGCTGTAGATCGGTGAAATTTGTATGAGAAACTTTGAAAAACTAAAAGAACTGCTTTGTAATGTAGAAGAGAAACTTAACAAAATAATACAATGTAACTATACAATGCGCGAGTCGTAGATTTCAATTCGAAGTTAGATGGACCGTTTTATTGGAAAAGTGAGCTCTGCGTTTTGTTCCTTAGCGATGTGTGTTGGTGGAGCTACTGAGCAGCAGACTGTTCCAATACGTATTCACGGCACGGGCCGGCCATGGGTTGGGGTAGGACGAAGAGAGAAGGTTGCTGCTAGTGCATTGGCCCGCGGATATTATGGACTTCAGGTTTTATACGTTCAACTAACATATTTCAACGTTTTCCTTATTTATTACTTCAAACATATACTACATTTCGTCACAATGCGTCATAATCTTTGAGTCGTTGTTTGATACTCTGATTCATTGCTAGAGCTAATCGTCAGATTTCCCATGTATCAAATATACTTTGTCCGAATGACCGAGCTGGGTAGAGTAGTGGTGACAGCACTAGACTCGCATTCGGGAGGTACCGGCCGTTCGAATCCCGGCGGGGGCAGATGTGGCTGGGACTTTTTCCTACTGTCTCTCGCCGAGAAACGGTAATTCCTGTACCGGCCATCTTGATTGAGATTTTCCATGGTTTCCCTCAATTAATTCCAGATAAATATCGAGATGGTTCCTTATTTGAGGCCATGGCCGATTACCTATCAAACTCCTAGTTCAAAAATACCTACCTTGTCCTAATTTCCTATAATTCCTTCATTCGCCCATTGCTATTGCATAAGTTGAAATTTTAAAAATGTAGAAAAATAACGGGAAGTGTGGTAGATGGAAAATAGTAATGGTGCGAATGGCGTCTGTTATGACGGACGTTAAACGCATTATTATTATTATTATTATTATTATTACTTTGTCCGAATGAGTTTACATTGTAACAAACAAATTGGGAGCCACCATTTTTTTCAGCCAAATCATTTTGTTCTGATGTCACTCAGGTCATTTTTTTTATTGTCTTCATACTAGCCGTTAACCCACGCGATTGAAATGAACAATATAACTTTTTCGCGCGGGAGTTTGTTTTGCTAATATAATATTAATTTTAAAACTTATACCGGGTGTCTCAGAAATCGCGCACCCAATTGTTGGGATCGAAAGAGAAAAATATTCTGAGCCCAAAAATCCATGTTTGAAATTTTTTGTTAACGTAAATAATTAGTAATTAATTAATGAAAGTGACCAATCAGGAGGAGGCAGTAGGAAACGCGAGAGTGAGACGCCAGAGGGCCTTGACAAGACAGATGCGAAAAGTGGAAATCACTGACGAGCGTTAATTAAGTTATTTTATTCATTAAAAATTATTAGTGTAGTTTAAAAAAAAAAATTCGAAACTGGACTTAGACAAAAACTCTGGAAGGCTTTGATACAATAAATTTATTTATTTAGAAATATTAAAGCATTTTCATGTTAATATTATTGGTTTTTTATTTTAATAATAATAATTATTATTTTAGTAATTAACCGATATAAATCAGCCGACGACACTCTCTTCTGTAACGCGCTCATGATTAGTCACTTTCATTAATTAATTACTAATTAACTACGTTAAAAAAAATTCCAAACGTGGATTTTTGGGCTCAGAATATTTTTTTCTTTCGATCCCAACAATTGGGTGCGCGATTTCTGAGACACCCGGTATATTATTTTAAACTTGCATAAGCTTCGCTTCCTATACAGCCTGAAAAGCGGCAAATTATTTAGAGGGGGCTGTGCAAAAACATTATTTTAATAATTAATATTGTAAAATTATAAAAGTATTTCGTAGTGAATATAAATATATAAAAAAATTAAAGGTAAAATGAAGTTTTGTGTAATGTTATTTTTCGTGGATTGTACCTACCCTAAAGGTTGAATATTGATATAACATGGGGTTCGTTTACCACCCAAACATGCGGATTAGCAAAATTTTGAAGTGAACAAATGCTCACCGTTGACAACGGGAGTTTTTTAATCCATACATGGAAGCGTCGTTTTATTTTCTATATACATTTATCGATTAGAAATGACGACGATTACCTGTTACCCGTAGATTAATTTATTGTATATTTTCCTTAAATATAACTATCAATTGAATGATCTTTCAGTAGCTATAGGGTTTCTCACCATAAGTAACCATAATTCCAACAAAATTATTAGTAAAAATTTTTATTTCTTAACGTGTGATGTACATTTATTAAGATAATTATCATAAATCATGACGTTATATTACGCGCAAATTTGTTCTTTTTTATGAGGTTTATTTCAACACGCAGTTTGTGTACAGTACGTGGGTTAGTTCTTGAGCGATTTTATGTATATATGTATTAGACTTGCAACGAATAGTACCTATATTCGGCAGTATACCGAATACCGAATATTCGGCGAACTCCCTGACCGAATAGCCGAATATTAGGCAAAAGTATTCGGCTGGATTTTAGCGCCAAAACTTGTACAGACGTGATTGTTTAGCGCTCGTTTGTTCTAATATACTCACCTTAACTTTTCTAATACAGAAGATGATTAAATTATGTACCTGTTTTATGTACCAATGACTACTTAATAAATGATTATAAAAGAAATGAGAACCTTACTCTTCTAAATTTTGATTACGACAATAATTCAAATACATAGAATCCTTAACTTTTCTAATTGCATGATTATGTACCTGTGTTATGTAGCAATGACTACTTAAATGATTATAAGAGAAAACGAAAATATGAATATACACGTAATGAATGGTTTTTTTGTTTTTCATTTCACCAATTATCTCCTTATAACAAAATATATTACAAGTATTCGGTATTCGGCCGAATAATATGTAGATATTCGGTATTCGACCGAATATAATAAAAGCAGCTGAATAGGCCGAATACCGAATAGTAACCGAATATTCGTTGAAAGTCTAATATATATGCAATATAATGCAATTTTTTCGACTAAAAAATCGCTACGTATTGAAACCGTTTTATGGATCTATAAACTATTATCAACTGTCAAAAACAAAACCTTAATTTGTTTGTTAAAAAATTATTAAGGGAAAAAAGGGCAGTATGTGATTAATTATTGTAGAGTATTATAAAATTACTGGTGCATTACGAAATTACTAGTTCCTTTTTGATAGCAATGCTTTGTTTTTATAATTTTTGTTTATAACACCAATGGAGAAAGTTACCACAAACTCATTACATTATCCCTAATTTGTTTTGCATCTGCGTCTATTATGCAAGCATTATACAAAAGGGGGAGAGAGAAAGATTAATTAAAAAAAAAATTCAATTATGTATTCATGACTGAGAAAGTGATACGTTCCACAATTTTATTTTTAGAATATTAAAAAAAAAACTCGTTATATGTTTACTGAGATTATGGGATGAAGATAGCCTTATCTTCAATTTTCAGTATCAGAAAAATTTCAAGTGCTATTTACTTGTAAGATTTGTTTACGTGATGTCACAAGTTCAAGCTGTTCTCACAGTACTTGTTGACCTTTCCTTGTTTATACTATATCCATCATAATATATCAGATTAAGACCGAAAAGCCAAACTCCCATTTTACGTTTACGGCACATAAAATATAGCAGATTAGTTTTCTCTTATATATGTTCTTCGATATCTCCGAGTTTTGAATTTATAAACACTACGGCTTCACTTTAAGGTAGTTGTCGTGGTTAAGGCACACCGTCAGAAAATTCTTAATTTTTGTATACTTATTAAGGACATGATAATACAATTACCCTGAAAATTTGAAGTCGATCGACCGTATATAATCCGAGATAAATTCAATTAAAAATTGGATAATTAGCATTGATTGTATACGATCTCTGTAGTTCTGAACCAGTTTCTTATTTATAAAAAAAGTCAGAAACTTTCCAAAAACTGACAGTCTCAATGCATTTGTTATGGGTTAAAAAAAAATAAGAAAAAATTTTTGGCCGCCTAATTATATATAAATAACGGTTTAAAGTTCAACAGTTTATAGAAAAGTATACATGCATATGAATATTGTATGGGTTACGTTTCCACGGGTACAGTCTTGGGTACAAATTATGGATCACTTAGCTACAAGCTAGTATACTTTTGTGGCGCGTATAATCTATAACTTTTTGACAATATTGTACCACGACAACTACCTTAACAGAGAAGATTAAACTTGGGAACTTGCAATAAATTGTCACCAAAAAAAAAAAATTTTTAAATTAGCATTTGTGCCGTCGCGACGAAATGTTGACCAGCAATAAAATAATTAGATTGTACGTACCTTTATTTGAAGAATCCATTTTTTCGCATTTAAACCGATAACTTTCTTAATATTTTCCGAATTGTATAACTCGGCTGCACTTTTTCTATATCACGCTCGAAGAATCAGGCGCCAGATAAGGCCCACTTTGGGCTGAATTCTGAAGTCAGGTATACCAACAAGAGACTTAATTATCGGGATAATGAACCTACAGGACCCTTAGTTATCAACTGCGATGCTTGAAATTACCACTAGAGGCACTTCGTTTTTTGAATTTTGGCCAGGTTTTTGAGATTTGGGACCACTGTGCGTCGGTCACATCAATATTTTGCCGGCTGTCCTTGTTTCCGCGTGTGAAATTGAAATGAATAATGCTGGGTTGCACAAAGCATTGTCAAAAAGTTGTATTTGACAATGACCTTAGATATTTACAGTATTTATACATGCAGGAGCAATCAAACATTAGATTGTATTTACATAAAAACAAATGCTTGATCGACATAGAAAAAGATCGCTTTTCAAGCTAAATTTTGCTCAAAATGCGTAGAAAAAATTGTTTGGAAATGTAAATTGTACAAAAAACGATGTTAAGTACATGTACATTGTACACACAGTTTAAGAAGAATATTGTCACGATACAAATGTGCACAATGCACATACCTATTTGTGTTTTTATCATAGCTTAGACAAGGAAAGGCACATAGAAACAAAGCGCACATAAAAAATAACGTAATAATTTTGTTGTTTTTTGTGTATACGTCAATTTTCAACATTAGTACTTACAAAATGCGTAAGAAGTATGACTCTGGCGTGTCCACGAACAGACGCACCTCTTTTTTTTAAACTGTTTTTGAAACATAAGTGATCAGTAAATGACATCCCGATGTTTTTTTGTTTTATTCAACTGTTTTAATGAAATGTCTTCATGCATATTCTCTTTTATGGCACCTGTAGTAATTTGCTTCAATTTGTTCCTAGAAACAGTGTGTCTGGTTCTGTTGTTATTTTTTCCAGTTAATTGCAAATTCCAAGGAAAACACTTTGTTGTTAAAAAATAGAACACCTGTATATCAAGAGCACAATAGAGACCGGATATTTTCACTCAAACAGGATTTAGTGAGCTTTCAAACTCTCTCAGACCCGTTTATAATTCGTTCGACCATCTTTCTCTTTTTTCCTCTTTATGCCTCGTCTTTGCTCTTTTATACAACATAATACTTCACAAAAATAACTACGTGTAAAATACAATGGTATTTTAGTAAAATATTTTATAGTTTACTTTGATTGAACGTTGGTCATATAATATAAACAGACAGTAGAAATGATTATTAATAAGAAGATCGAATAAGTGTTATTTTCACATAAAAATTATATTTAAAATTATTTTTTGTGTAGAAATTTATATTTCAGACAAAAAAATTATTGCTGGGTTTGCTGGAAACATTGTCAGAAAATTTGATATAACAATGATCTTATATTGTAACTGTATACATATTTCTCTATAAGAAAGCATTGTAGGATTTAAAATCGATTTGCTAAAAAATAATTGATCAATTTAAATGATCTTTTTTGTTAAACTGTATTTAACATAGTTTTTGTGCTATTTTAACTTTTGAACATTTTCTACGCATATCGATAAAAATTTAGCTCGAAAAGCGATCTTTTCTTCTAGTTATGTATGCAAAACATACTTATTTATTATAATTCATATATTATTCTGTCAACTAAAAATATCAAAGTGCATTGGTTAATTGAGAACCAGTGGTTTTATCCGATTTGCTGACAGACCGACCCAAAGGAAACATTTAACAACACATAATTCAATTAAAGATCCCCTTGAGTACACAAATAATATAAATTATAACAGTTCAACCGGAAAATTATATTAAGTAAGGAAAAAAATTATTTATTTACTGGTGGATTGAAATCTGAAAGTTCTAATCCTGACGGTGACCTAAGGAACATATGTCTGTATTTATTTTCAAAATATTTTCGATACTATAAAGCTTAGAATAAATTTTTTTTTACAAAACTTTCTTGGAAAAATAATAATAATAATATAATAATGCGTTTAACGTCCGTTTCTCGACTTTATGTCATAACAGACGCCATTCGCACCATTACTATTTTCCATCTACCACACTTCCCGTTATTTTTCTACATTTTTAAAACTTCAACTTATGTAATAGCAATGGGCGAATGAAGGAATTATGGGAAATTAGGATAAAGTAGGTAATTTTTGAACTAGGAGTTTGACAGGTAATCGGCCATGGCCTCAAATAAGAAACCATCTCGATATTTATCTGGAATTAATTGAGGGAAACCGCATGGAAAACCTCAATCAAGATGGCCGGTACAGGAATTACCGTTTCTCGCGAGAGGCAGTAGGAAAAAGTCCCAGCCACATCTGCCCCGGCCGGGAATCGAACCCGTACCTCCCGAATGCGAGTCTAGTGCTGTCACCACTACTCTACCCAGCTCGGTTACTTTCGTGGAAAAATAAACCGTTAAGGAAAGTATACCCAACATTATATAAAAAAAAACTATTTATTTCAAAATTATAAGTATATATATATATATATATATATATTTGAGACCCTTACTACAAGCCCTTTCATTTGATATGTCACACGGTACAGTTTGCCGAACTTTTTTTTTAATTTTCTAATTTACCCCCAAAAAATGACTCTCATGTTAAAAATCAATTCATTTATGTTACACGTCCATCTTATGGTCACCGACTTACATATGTATACCAAATTTCAGCTCAATCGGTCCAGTAGTGCGGCGCAAATTGGCTTTGACAGTGGGACGGACAGACACACGAGTGATCTTATAAGAATTCCGTTTTTTCCTTTTGAGGTACGGAACCCTAAAAACAACGTTATAGCATATATCTCTTCTGCACATACGCCGATTTTCCCCAAAAACAGTAGGGCTCTTCATATTTGCATATTAAATATCCACCCAAAATTTTGTTTCAATCCGCTTATCCGTTTAACCTGAATTTTGACTTAAATTGATTTTTTTATATTATTCTTGAACGGTAGTGTACACTCACACACACGTCCAGACATAGGTAGATAATGTAAACACATCATATTCATGCATATAAAACATTACTCATATGCACATTAATCACTGGACGTGGTGTATGAATTGTATGTATATCGCAAAATACACACCGTTTTTTGTTTTGTTCTAGTATTTTTGTACAAAATAAATAACAAGAATCCTTTTTTATTTAAACGTTTGTAGGCAGGTACATACAATATAATATATACACGAATGCCAAACATGCTAAATAAAATTTATACCAACGTAATCAGAATCTATTGACGCGTACTTAACGTATGTTTGTAACGAAATATAAACTTAGTTGATGACGTCACATTTACTCTTTTCCTCTTGAGACTTCAAATTGCGGCCAGTTTCGTTAAAAATGTATGTTCTCAAATATTTATTTAGAGGAGAGATCCTCAATTTTTTGTTTAGGACTTTCTCTATCGTAAGGACACGGGTACAGTTTTTGAAGTAATTAATTACAAAAAATGTGCATTTAGGGTTGCCAAACAAAAGAATGCGATTTTAGTTCAAAAATATGTACAAAATTTAGAAAATAAAAACAAATTTATGTTAAAAAAATACTGACTGTCAAATTTTTTTTTCAGTACAAAAATGTGTGTATAACTTTTCTCTTTTTTAGCTGATTTTAAATCGTTTATTTAGATCAAATAAACTAAAAACTTAGCTAAAATAATACATACTTCTAATTTACTTTGAAGTTTCAATATCGAATATTGAGTAAGATTTTTCACAGAAATTTCCGAAACGTAAGTACATTTTACTAATACACATCCAATTGTTCGTAAGATAGTGCTATGCGATTGAAAAAACTGGCATATTTGACAGCTGGTAAAAAGTCACCTTAAGGCTGTCGGAACGCTCTGAATTTAAGCCAAAAATAGAGCTTCGGCTGTCAACTGATTATTTTGTCAACATTCTGCAAAAATTCTTTCTCTATAAGAAAGATAAAGGACAAATCTAGGTCTCTAATGGACTACTTTTGTAATTTATGTACGATTTACTAGAAAAATGTTGGCATTAATTGTGCTAAAAAAACACACGTTTTCAATGTCACACTATGACCTTATTCGTACTTATTTTACAAAACTGTTCCATTACAAACCTAAAGTGACTCTTCCTGTTTCGGAAAAGTTTTTTAAATCTTCAAAATATTTCCAAAAATTAGAGTCATCAATTGACAGCGGCACCCTTGCAATAAAATTTTTTAGTCTCGTAGTTGGCACCAGCCAAAAATTGAAACGTGCGGATGATTTGAGCGAGACAGAGCTAAAGAAGGCCACACCCTCAATATGTCTTTTGCTTACCTCGCTGCTTACCGCTGGGTCTCAGCACAAACAAAATTCAGAGCGTTCCGACAGCCTTAAGGAATAAAAACTGTCTTTCTACAAGCTCCATTTCTTCCCAGGTTCTAATGCAAGCTGTGGTAAACATATCAATTAGATTTTCAATGTATTATTAAAAAAATATTTAATTGAAAATATAGATCAATGATAGGCCCAAATAATCCTGACTATTGGTGGCCGTAAAAAAATCATGAGACGGGTATTACTATTTTGCTATTACTCAAAACAAAACATTTGTATACATCAAGTTTTCTGTTAAAAACAAAAAGGTAGAATTCTATTTTTCCTTGATGCAATTCCTTGCCTCTCCAGAGAGTCACGACGAACAGTTTAGGAACCACTATTTTAGAGAATTGCATCACGAAACGTGACGTTCTAATAAATTGTAATGCTACGTGTCTGGTGTACCTATTAGATAACCTATTGCTAACAGGCTGCTTGGCACATATTGATATAGATTTTTCAAGTTGCTGCTCCTCTACAAAGCAACTCTGAATGGACACATAATTTTAGCGTATAAAATAACTGTAAAAAAAAGGTGCGTCTAAAAATCTGATATTTTAAAACCACCATGAGTAACTTATTTAGGCTTACCTTTAGAATTAATTGAACTATAAACTAAAAAGTTTTATGTAGAATTTAATAGAAAACTACTCACATCAGATTTTAGAGTTGTATTTAAATTGACATAATATTTCCGTGTTACGTAATAATGTGATAAAAAATTTCGCATAACTGAAAATATTAATGAGGTGCTTAATT
Source organism: Venustoraphidia nigricollis (assembly GCA_034508555.1). Lineage (NCBI taxonomy): Eukaryota > Metazoa > Arthropoda > Insecta > Raphidioptera > Raphidiidae > Venustoraphidia > Venustoraphidia nigricollis. Next base: position 2,010,243 of record JAVRKA010000052.1, on the reverse strand, counting down.
TATTAATAAAAATAAATTTAAAAAAAACCCGGGTCGCAGTGCCAAAACCCTGCCGACAATATAGTGTATTTGCTTGTATAGGGCCGTGTGGTTTTATACTTTTATTATGTGAAATTAAATTTGTTTTTGGGCAAAATAAAAAATTTAACCCCTTAATACACCCCTCAAAATAACATTTTTTTTCTTAATTGTAATATTATTATCAATCTAACGTCGACACCGAATTAAATACACCCTTCAATAAATAAATCTACAAATTAGTGTTTTCAAAAAATTTTCAAGTCCGGTCCTGTTGGGCCGATTTTATCAAAATTTTAGGGACACTTTTTAATTAGTACCAGAGGGATAAATTTGAATTTTGAAACGATTCGGAGAATTTTTTCGGTATTTTGGGGCCCAAAAACATTTTTCAACCCCTAAAAACTACCCTTAAAATGCCCCGATTACGCCCATTTTAAATAGGCTTCTTGCGGTGATGGATCTGAACACGTGGACCAAATTTCGTTAAAATCAATTAACTCTTTCGAAAGTTATTGCCCGCACACACATATATATATATATATATATATATATATATATATATATATATATATACGTATATATATATATATATATATATATATATATATATATATACATATATATATAAACATTTTCAAAAATGGTGCCAATGTGTTTAGGAGGTTATGAAACGTCGAGAAATTTTGGTCCGACCCCTAGGTCCCGCCATCCGACCAACGCCAATAGTGTATGTTGCCTTATGGCAAATACACTAAAAATCAAAACACCCGACTGCGTGAAAAGAGAATAGAAAAGAGAGAAACAAGATCAATTGATAATATGCAGTCGGGTGCATCAGATATTTCTGTTTTGGTCGATTAGCATCCCCGGAAAAGAATTTGCATCTGTTAGTGGTTGTTATAAATTTTAAGTAAAAATTACATTTAAATATATGTTATACATATGAGTATTTTTGTAATCACCTCTTAATATTCTTCACTTTGATACCCTATTGAATTCATTTGAAGAAAAAAATTTTTTTCGGGCCACACGATATGGTACCTAAAATACGCCATTTGATTTTTTTTTTTTTGACGTCACCCATCCTAGGACACTTGGGTTGCTGAGACAAACCCAACGATACCTTAATTTTAGAAATAAAACATAATAAATATTTTCCAAATTCGTTCATTTTCAGATACCCCTGGGTCATACTGTATGCGAACACCGTAAGTTTTGTAATTCATTTATTGAAAGCAAAAACAATTCACTTAATACAGCATGAGATTTTCAGCTTTATAAATTTATTTTGGTACATTTTTTGCGACAGTTAAATCAATACTTCCGGTGATCAACAATTTTTTTTTATTGAATTATGAAAGCCTGAATGTAAATTTCCACTTTGTTGCATTAATTTATAAACTTTGTATCCATTCTAAAAATAATGCTGTGAGTTTCAATGACAGTCCAAGCGACGGACGTAAAAAATGGTTTCGATTTCATACGGGTGAAACTTCAATCACTTGCCTAGGCAACCCTGCAACGGAGAAACACCACTTTCGATATTAATTTTGATGTATTTACTAGTCCCATAGAGCTAGAGCTTATAATTTTTATGAATTTGTTGGTCAGTAAGAGCTTATTCGAAAAATATATGGTTGCTGTTTTAAATAATTATCAAACATAATGGCAGTTTTTTGTGTAATGAAATGGCAACTTTGTTTTTTTCAGGTAATAGCATGAAAAAACTGAATTGACATTGTTGGTTCTTTCTGAGACAACATTTGGTCTCTACATTGTCGACCACAGCATTGTTTTGTTTTGAGTTTCTATTAGCAACGCTTAAGAAACAAACAAGTATAACATAAATATAAATCTCGCTGTAATCAGACGTATTTAAACTTCGTCTTGATTAAATCGATCTTTATAACATTATGTTTGATCATTATTTAAGACGGCAGCCATATACATATGTTTCCAAAAAGCTCTTTGACCAACAAATTCATAAAAATTAAAAGTTCTATCTCTATCCCCGCTGTTAGATCAGGTTCTCGCAGAGTTGCCTAGACAAGTAATTTTTGTCTGAAAGTTTGATCCTCTTTATAAAATCTGAATGATTTTTACGGTCGCCGCTCCTACTATGAAACATAACTGGTTAAAAAAGTATCTTATACTATTTTAAAAACTTTAAGGTTCGTATTCATAACATATTTACAGGCGCAACTGATATTTTATAAAATTTGATAAGAAATAAAATGTTCTGAATTCGTATGTTTAAGATTCCCTGAGTGACACGTTTACCTATATACCAAAATAGTAAATCGGTGCGCATTGCGGCATATTTGAGATTTTAGTAAAACTTTCATTTTTATTTTATTATAAAGATTCACCCATAAAAAATATTTATGTTTGAAGAAAACTGCCATTTTTCTAGAATTTTTTATGTACTCATATTATTTAATAATTCACTGATTTTCCAACATGAAAAAGTTGTAATACGTGAATGTACCTGAACGTACATATTACGGAATGTTTATAAAAGTAATGGTGTCAAGGTTTATTTACGCATTGACAGGATTTAGGTACCGAATAAGCTAGATTTTCGAGCAAGTTCCATACATCCGTATTCGGTTGTAGATATTTTTATGTCGAATTTTATCCCCTCTAATTTTTGGACAGAAGGGTTTAGGAGTCCCCCTCGTCTACGTAATATAAAAATTTGATATTACGTAGACGAGGTGGAACTCCTTTCTGTTAAAAAATAGAGGGAGGGATTCCTAAACAGTTTTGTCCAAAAATTATTTTCCAAAATTTCTTATATTACGTAGACGTTCTGTCCAAAAATTAGAAGGGATAAAATTTGACATAAAAAAATCGGTAGAGTGCGAGTCGAACTCGCGAGAAGAAGGTTCCGTACTATTCCGTTTTCCGTGAGTACTTTAAAACTTCAGATTTTCATTTAGGTTTTCCTGTAAACTATGAGACCCGACACTCCCTATTTTTTTCAAAATTTTAGGCTCAGTAGTTTCGGAAGGTAGTGTTCAATTTGCATCTATTTAACTTTAACTTTAAAACTATTTATTTTAAAATTATAAAAAAATATATATTGAGACCCTTACGACAGGCCCTTTGATTTGATATGTCACACGGTATACTTTGCAAAACTTTTTCTTTAATTTCCTAATTTGCCCCCCGAAAATGACCCCCATGTTCAAAATTCGTTTATTTACGTTGCACGCCCGTCTTTGGGACACCAACTTACATATGTGTACCAAATTTTAACTCAATCGGCTCAGTAGTTTTGTAGCAAATTGGCTGTGACAGCCGGACGGACAGACACGGGAGTGATCCTATAAAAGTTCCGTTTTTTCCTTTTGCGGCACGGAACCCTAAAAACTAAATATATAAATAACATCTACGACTCGAGAAGTTTCATTTCCCCCGCGAGTTTATATGTGGTTGAGGTTCACGCATTTAATAAGGTATTTTTTACTTATATTTTATTGTTGGATCAAGATAGATAGATAGATATTTTTATTTACATAGCCGGTGGTCCGGATGTAGTACGTCAAAAATACAGACATTTAAAAAATTTAATTAATTTAAAGATAAATAACTCTAAGTTTATAATGTAAAATTACAGTCATATGGACACATGTTCAATAATAATAGCCTAACCTTTTTTTTTTAAAGTAACCATGCTCCATTCTTCGCTTAGGACCTGTTAGTTTTCGAATGCGTTTCTATTTGACGTCATACGTATAGGGTATGCGTGAGTTAATGTGAAGGGCTCACTTTTAAACGTATTTTCGTTGAGTAAAAGTTCTTTTTGCGTAGGCTCCGTATGAAAACTTTGATGTTAGTAGGTACTGGTGTGCAATGTGCGCTGCCAGTACCGCTAAGGGAACGATGATGGTTGTTTCTTTGCAGTCTAAAAATACGTTAAAAGTCCGGAAAGGTATTAAAAATTTAAGTCAGTACTACGCACACTACGTGCACCAATACACATTACCCCGCTCCGAATATTTTTTTACTAGGAGCGTTACAAATTGAACAGAAACTATACTTCAAGAAATAGAGTGAGAGAGATTGTTGATTATAGACGCTCAACATCTGAGGTCATCATATATTATGTACGATTATAAAAAATGCATGTATTTGTTTAGGTATGTATGTAATTTATTGTAACCTGAGGTAAATGTAAATATAGTATATTTGTTAATACAGACAAGAAGTGTAACCATTACGGGAATTTATGTTTGTTTTTGGACAAAATATAAAATTTAACACCTTAATGCACCCCTTAAAATATTTTACTTTATAAACAAAAGAACAAAATGTAAAGAGTAAATGATAGGTGATGGAATCTGAGATTTTGAAATAATTTTACTACTCAATTATTTCACAGATTTCACTTGAAATTTGTACAGACGTGTTAAAACTAATTGTCTTAATAGTATAAGAGCTAGCAACGTCCTGAAAACGAAAATTTTAGGTAAGCTAAATTATTACCTAAAATTCCTTCTCGAAAACGTTCCCAGCTGAATTAGTTATATAAAAAAATTCTAAAATCGAACTAAAACTAAAAAGGCTGAAGTAATCAAAATTTTAAGATGAGTGTTTTTTTAGCTGAGTGTAGATAAAAGACTTGACAACTGAAGTACTTAGCGTCCGACCGAAGGCCAACTTTTCAGTTGAAGCCAAACGTCTACTTTTTTCTCACCTTGGACCGAGTCGATGTAAAAATGAAAAGCCAAAATGTATTTCTATTTCTGTAAATAAGATTTTTTAGTGCTCTTTTCTACGATCAATCATATTTAAAAATTTGTTTGCCATAGACGAAACACGTGGATGTATTCTGTACCCTCTGTTTTTGAAATTTTGAATCTCCAGCTAGGAAAAGAAACTATAAAGATGTGCAGAGAAATTGCTTATTTAAAAATGACATTAGGAAGCCGTTAGATCGGTATCGGAAATGAAAAATATAGTCAATAGTCTAAACCCTCATTTCTGATATACGCTAGAATACGTATTTACGATTGCTGCTGAAACCAAAACCGCTGCGATTCATCTTTCGCTTATCATAAATAAGATGTTGACAGTAGATATAATACTCGCCACGGTTCTAAAAGGTTCTGAAGTTAGTCACAAACCGCGTCACAAATGCATATTTTAGAGCCGTCCTGCTTGTTTTGTGGGAAAGGAAGACTCTCACCACCTCCCAGTTACTGGCACAGAACGTGCCCTCGTCGGTGATTGGTTATCGTTGATTGTCGTGTCACTTGTCGCTGTCCTGCTATAAAGTACAGTCCAGTACGCTATTGTTAAGTTGTTTTTTTGAGTGTTAATTGATCAAGATGCCTAATACAGTTTTGCATAGACAAGCACGAAACATAATTTTTTGGATGACTTTATGCAAGGAATTAGACCTTTCGATAAAAAAAAATGAAAAATAATAATATAGCGCGACTTTGTAGTTTTCCACCGACTGTACCTGCGCAAGCCTCCATTTGCATCTAACTTCACAACCTGTTAGAACCATGGTGCGTATTATACTTGTATTGGGTTTCTAAAGTTCAGTTCCGTGGCCATGTCACTGGTAACACATTTATTATATTAAATAAAAAAAACAAATTTATACTTGTAATGTTTTATTTGAAACACATAGGTACTCTACAAATAATTAACATGAAAAAAAACAAGAAATAAAAACAATACTTCTCAATATCAATAATAATAATAATAATAATAATAATAATGCGTTTAACGTCCGTTTCTCGACTTTATGTCATAACAGACACCATTCGCACCATTACTATTTTTTCATCTACCACTTCCCGTTATTTTCTACATTTTTTACAACTTCAACTTGTGTAATAGCAATGGGCGAATGAAGGAATAATAGGAAATTAGGATAAGGTAGGTAATTTTTGAACTAGGAGTTTGATAGGTAATCGGCCATGGCCTCAAATAAGGAACCATCTCGATATTTATCTGGAATTAATTGAGGGAAACCATGGAAAACCTCAATCAAGATGGCCGGTACAGGAATTACCGTTTCTCGGCGAGAAGTAGTAGGAAAAAGTCCCAGCCACATCTGCCCCCGCGGGGATTCGAACCCTGTACCTCCCGAAGTGCTGTCACAACTACTCTACCCAGCTCGGTAATACTTCTCAAAATCAACGTATACAGCATTTTTCCTCGGCTCCGACCGAAGGTGTAAAAAACGAAGTTGGGTTTCGGCATCAATTCTGGCCTTAGATCGGATTTTAGTCGCTCGCCGCAAGGATTGACTATGTCTCTAGCATAGAATGACGTGCCGAATAGGCAAAAAAAGGTGCAGCGAAAGTTATACTTGGCGTGGTCGCGATAATTGATATTCACAGAAGTATAACTTAAAAAAAATGTACTGCGGACATATTTTGCACAAACCCTGTATACACACTTAGGTAATAGTGAAACGCATATTAGCTAGCATAGATGGTAGGCGCGATGATCTCGTACATCGCCTTACACGAACCAACCCGGTGCGCCTTGCCAAGATACGTGAGAGTGCTGTTGGAGTTCTTTACGTAAAAAGGTGAAATTTACAATCCTACTTTTCATTATAAAGTAACAACGTTAGCCACTTTGCTCTAACTTTTCTTTGTAGTTTTTTTCGTTAAATTTTAAAACATTTTAAAATGGGTACATATTATTATCTATATATTATGCAATATATACTTCCCAGAATTACTTACTTTGTTTATTATATTTATTATATGTATAAGAACTTTTTATTTATTATCAAACTTAATCGTGTAGATTTCCTTTTTCGAACTTGAGTTCTGCAAGGATTCAATTACTATAGGTTATACTAAACGTCAGTTTATAATTACCGGTCGGTGTAGTGTAGTGGTGAGAGCACTAGACTCGCATTCGGGAGGTACTGGGTTCAATTTCTGGTGAGAGCAGATGTGGCTGGGACTTTTTCGTATCGCTTCACGTTGAAAAAGAGTAATTTCTGCATCGGTCATCTTGTTGAGGTTTTCTATGGTTTCCCTCGATTAATTCTTTATAAATATCTAGATAATTCCTTATACAAGGCCATAATAGATTACCTGTTAAACTTATGTGCTTTCATAGTTGCTTACGTCGTCCTAATTTGCTATAACTCCTTCATTCACCCATTGCTAATAATTAAGTTTAAAAAAACATAACAAAATAACAGGAAGTGTTATGACACAATGACAAACGAATGTTAAATGCATTTTTTTAGTTCAGGCAAATTAAATTTTATAGAAGAAATAAAGACTAAAGTACTGTAGATTTTTTGACAATGATTTCTCGAGCGCGTTAGAAATAAGGTACTAAGAACTTCCCACCTATATCGTTATCTCAACATCCTTGGGCGACTCATTTTGAGTTTTTCTCATTTACCTTATAAGTCGTTATTTGTACGTAAAAATATCATATAGGTCGTTACATTATTATTAATATTTATACTCAAAAGTGTAATAAGAATAAATAAATTTATTATTATTATAGCTATTTTTGATTAAATATTTTGCAAATATAAATACGCCACAATTCGGAAGCGATTGCTTGTAAAAATGTACCCAATCAAAATCGTTTTTCACTCTTTTATAAAAAAGGGAATCAGAAATAAAGAAAATCGAACGTTACAATTTAAATAAAGTTCGAACCAAATCAACTTTATAGAAGTATGTTTATAAAAATTCACACAGATACCAGACAAGAAACTGACTGATTTCTTCTCCTTTGCGTAATTCAGTCGAAGTAAAATGAGATACGTATAAAAGATGAGAGAGAGTGAGAGATTGGTATGCACAGAGAAGGATAAAGAGAGAAAGCATAAGGAAATAACGAACACTAAGCAGTGAGCAGTTAGAAAGAAGGTCGCGTTGTAATACAGACTATTGGAAGAGAATCGGTATTGATTATATTGATGTGACACGTCCAAAAGTCTAAATTACATACCATTGACAAATTCATCTAACGTCTACCCTAATTTCAGCAACATTCCCGCAGTACATACATACATTCAGTTACAGATTTCTTATACATCTGTATACTGCATAATGTATTACAATATGTGCTCACAGAGTCACAAAACAAAATGGTTTATGTCGAATGAAATGTGAACCGTCTATAGTGTGGCGGTGAATAAGAGCAGCCCGAAATTTCCACCTGGAGAATCAAATCATGGGGCAGGGGAGGGACATATGACGGCCTTCCATATTAATATCAGGGTTCCAAAAACGATGAAAAAACGCGTTCTTTGCTTAGAACAAAAAGTAGGCGTTAACATTGATTTTTGACCAATGATTCATGAGCTCTCTAGAGTTATATAAAATATGTTTCATAAGTTTAATATTTCTAGTCGATAATGTTAATGTTTTGCTTGTTGGTTAGAATTCGTTTCTAAATCATATATTGAGAACAGTTCCTGAATTGAAATGATCTGATATTGGCGGCCCTACATATAACTTTAAATAAACGGCCAGAAAAAGGAAAACTAAATGTCGTATTTTGTAATATAAAAATAAATAAGTACCTAAATCAATTTAAAAATCATTAGTATTCTAAATAGCCAAAATTAAAAAAGAAGTTTATTATTTAGTGGACATTACGAACGCCATAAAATAATATTAAAAAGTATTTTGTTCGGAGATTGTGAATGCAGGATTATTTTTATTATTATAACGAGAAAAATATTAAAACTGCGAATTTATTTTCATTTAATTTGCATGATCATACAAAACTCGGACAAGAGAAATGCTCTACCTTCATTTCCCAATCCATATTCCTGTATGTTTTTATAAAGAATATTCCTATACAAACATATTATATATATCGTACGTTTGAAAAAAGAAATAAAAATAGTCTACAACTTAGATTTTACAATAGATTTGCATGCAATTTTAGATCGGATTTTGATTTTGCAAAACGAAATACTAAACTCCGAGGAAAATTGATCGATTCGTTGAAGTGCAATAATCTATTAAATTATAAATAAATTTTAACAGATATCGTGACAAACTGCATGTGATCGCATGACTTCGTGGTCGCTTAACTAAATGTTTAAAAAAAATAATGTTTTATTATTTAAGAAAATAGTAATTATTCATTTGACGCAATTTGACTGCAGCAGTATATTGCGTATAATGTGTTTAACAGAGACAGGTATAGTTCACTCATGGCTGATAAGAAATTTGATACTTGTGTCGACATTTCTCAGATCGTAAAATATGCTCTCGGGAAATTTTAATCTGTGGTAGCAAAATTTATTTTAATACTGTTTTTATTAGCTGTAATAAGCATTCACAAAGTTTGACTTGCTGCTTAAAAATTTCAGAAAACATATTTTTGAATAAAAAAAAACTTAATATTCGCCAATATTTCTTTACAGCGCATTACGAGATCTCTAAATACGTGTAAGAAAATTAATATTTTGAAGTTTTTTCTTTGAAAGTTTATATGTTAAAAATACTGACAAAGGCTTGCTCAATAATTTTTTTCAAACTTTTATTTTTTTGCCAAAATTTTGTGTAAATTTTCTCGTTTTTATCTGATTTTAAATCGTTTATTTATATGTATTAAACTGTAAAATCTTGGCTAATAGTCATATAGGAAGATTGGTACATATTTCTAGTTTATTTTGAAGCATTAATATCAAAGATTAAATAAGATTTTCATGGAAATTTGAGATTTCTGAAACGTGAGTAACTGCATTTTGCATCCAACTGCTTGGACTATGCAGGTAAAAAAGGGGGCATATTGAACAGCTGCTAAACAGTGACCTTAAGTAATATTTCTATCTAAAGAAGTTCACTTCTCACGTGAGCTTATAGTTATGTAGGTAAAACTCACACTTTTTGTTTTAATAACCTCATTTCGACTCCAGGCCTGTACATTTTTTTATGAACGCACTGTATATTCACTATTACATACACATAATATATACTTGAACATGTCTATAAACTCCAGAGCGGCAGCTTTTTAGCAATTTTCAACGCATAAAAGTTCTCATCTCTGAAAGTGACATGTCAATTTTAGGCAAGCGTATGAAGAGTTGAAAATTAAACATTTTATGACGTCTGATAAGTACCTACGTTCTATTGGCGCATTTCGTGTTTATTATATTATTTTAGCGTGCAATTTTTCAAACAGGTTCCCATACATTACGATTCGAGTTACTGATTATTTCTTGTATTCTAAACGGAAACTTTCAATTTTGGATCGCATAATTTAAAAAAAATTATTCGGTTTCGCTTTGGTGTGGAATATCACTGATAGTAGGTATTTGTTAACATATAAATTTGAGAAGGAAATTAATTATTTGTTCGAAGAACGGGCGTGGATAAAATACACCAAATGTAATCGAAATACAAAACTACATCGTGTAAAGGCCCCAGTACACAGTGCTCTGTTGTGGGCCATTGTAGACCATCGCCATTGTGTACAGGGGATAATGGTCTGTAGTGGCGGACAATTGTGAATCATGGTGTGCAATCCATTTGCTGTCGGTTTTTTGACACACTTCGAAGGAATCGTGGCGTGGCGTGGCCTGTGGTGTTCACACAGTCGCCCATTGTTTGGACAGGTACCTACTTTTTTGTTGCGTGCTATACTATTTAAATTTTTAATCGCCCAAAATGTCAGTATCCTGGAGCCATGAAGAGACTTTTAAGTTTATAATACTATAATACTTGTAAACAGTATATAAATAAATAGCCGCGGCCGTAATTACTTCCACGTCCATCGCAAGTGCTTCGCCAGGCAGAAATGGGCCATGGGCCATTGTGTGAACACCAAGTGATAGTGGCCTACAGTTGCACATTGCAAAGCATGGCCCACTACAGACCACTGTGTACTGGGGCCTTTAGAATTGCAAAGGATAGTCCGTAACACAATAAGGTGATTGTTTTTCGAGCCCGCACATATGAACCTCTTTTTTAGGGTTCCACACATTCGACGAAAAAACAGAACCCGTAAAGAAACACTCTCGTGTCTGGCTGTCTGCCTATCTGTCTGTCACAGTTTATTTTCTCCAAATCTACTGGACGAAACAAGTTGAAATTTAAAACATATATAGATTTAGTTGACCCAATCACGAACATGTAATGTAAATAAACGAATTCCAATCTTGGGGGTTCAGTTTGAGGGCTCAATTAGAAAATTACAATAATCTTTTTGAATTTTTCAGATCGATGAATATTTCGAGCAATTATCCTACCGACAGTGAAGCGCTATTTTTTTTTCAATAGGACTTTCCATATACATTTTTTAATTGATTTTCAAAGATAAATGATCATTAAATAACATGCCATTTTTATTTAATTTAATTGTTAACTTAAATCCTTAAAAAAACCTAAAGGCCCCAGTACACAGTGGTCTGTAGTGGACCATTGTAGATCATCGCCATTGTGTACAGGGGGTAATGGTCTGTAGTGGCGGACAATTGTGAATCGTGGTGTGCAATCCATTTGTTGTCGGTTTTTTTGACACACTTCAAAGGAATCGTGGTGTAGCGTGGCCTGTGGTGTTCACACAGTGGCCCATTGTCCGGGACAGGTACCTACTTTTTTTGTTGCGTGCTATACTATTTAAATTTTTAATCGCCCAAAATGTCAGTATCTTGGAGCAATGAAGAGACTTTTGAGTTTATAATACTATAATACTTGTAAATAGTATATAAATAAATAGGCGCTGCCGTAATTACTTCCACGTCCATCGCAAGTGCTTCGCCAGGCAGAAATGAGCCATGGGTCATTGTGTGAACACCAAGTGATAGTGGCCTACAGTTGCACATTGCAAAGCATGGCCCACTACAGACCACTGTGTACTGGGGCCTTAACAAACGTTAATTAGTGTATTTGCCATATGGCAACATACACTATTGGCATCGGTCGGATGGCGGGACCTAGGGGTCTCGACGTTTCATAACCTCCTAAACACTTTGGCACCATTTTTGAAAATGTTTATATATATATATGTATATATATATATATGTGTGTGCGGGCATAACTTTCGAAAGAGTTAATTGATTTTAACTAAATTTGGCCCGCATGTTGGAATCCACCACCGCACGAACCCTATTTAAAATGGACCCAATCGGGCCATTTTAAGAGTAGTTTTTAGGGGATGAAAAATGTTTTTGGGCCCCAAAATACGGAAAAAATTCTCCGAATCATTTCAAAATTGAAATTTAACCCTCTGGTAATAATTAAAAAGTGTCCCTAAACTTTTAATAAAATCGGCCCGACAGGAGCGGACTTACAAATTTTATGAAAACACTAGTTTGCAGATAGTGAATTATTTACTGAAAGTTGTATATAATTTGGTATAAAAAGGTTCGATTGATAGTAATATTGCAATTAAGAAAAAAAAATGTTATTTTAAGGGATGTATTAAGGAGTCAAATTTTTTATTTTGCCCAAAAACCAACTTAAGTTCGCATAATAAAGCCACACTGTCTGTATAAGTAAATACACTATATTGTCGGCAGGGTTTTGGCACTGCGACCCGGGTTTTTTTGAATGCGTTCAGGTAGATGTGACCCCTTAAACGTGTAATCGCTGATCAGCACTTTGATACTCGATTGTCTTTTTATCTTTTGCATGCAAAGTATTCAATAAAATGTTAATCTTCATCTGTGAAACAAAACAATGCAAAGATAAATCCAATAAAAACGATAGAAAGGCGAGGTTTTAAGTAAGTTTATTGAGATGTGTAGACGTAACCTTAGTTGACTGCTCAGCATTGCGTAACAATTCACGTAAAAAAACTAAATGAATACAAGCGAGCAAACAAGAGCATATACTGCCGTCATAAAAAATATACTGCAACATAATATAATGAACGAAAGTGGCACCGTTCTCTGGACGAACGTCTATGTTTCACTTGATGCAATAAGACTAAATAGGTACAGACATATCTACGCGTTTAATATCACATCTTCTAAAAAAACTATGTTAAATACATGTATATGTCGTAGGACAGGGGTCACTAATTAATTATTTTTCTAGAAGATCCGTTTCAAAACAATGTCAAACTTTCGCAGTCCAGAAAACTTAATTCTCCCTTCTAACTTCTATCACCCATTTTTACCATGTTTGCAGCTACTCTGCTAACCTATTTAAGGGGGTATTCTCATTTGAACCGAAATTCCTAGTTTTAAATAAATTACAACTCATATAGTGGCCGACGCGCCGTAAGCGACTTGTCGGCTCTTGAAACTTTAAACACATTTTTCTGGAAACATTATTTTCTAAAACTGTCATGGTCCTAAAAAAAAAGTATTCAACCGATTGCTTTGAAATTTATATATGTTCTTCTACTCATTAATGGTTATCGGCCGTACCAAAATTGCTTATTTTCGTAAATATTTTCTTATTGACTTTATTTCTTTTTTGTCCTTGGTAATTAATATAAAAATGATTTTTCGGGAAAAAGGACTTTATTTATAAGTAAAATACTTAATATTTTATTTTCAGCGACGTTTCGTTCCTTGTTTAAAGTATTAAAGTTCCAAACAAGGAACGAAACGTCGCTGAAAATAAAATATTAAGTGTTTTACTTATAAATAAAGTCCTTTTTCCCGAAAAATCATTTTTATATTTTCTTATTTTTTTAAACGATTTTTAACAAAAAAATTAACAAAAAACACAATCTACAGTCTGCCATTTTTTTTAATGAAATTGATTAATTTTGGTAGGGCCGATACCGACATACCTACTGAACAATGATCCATTCGATTTTTTTATTTCAGACAACATGAACAGCCGCTATTACCATGACCAGTGACCTGCTTTTTTTTAGTGTCTAATTTAATTAAAAAGAAAATATATAAAAAAAATGTAAAATAAGAGAAAAAAACTTTTTTTATACAGTTTAAGATACAAACAAAAACATATAAAAAAATTAAAATGATTGAATGTTATTGTCGTCTAAAAAAAAATTCCCTAAAATGAGAATACCCCCTTACTTATCGAGCGATGGCATCACGGGAGATACTGGGTTCAAATCTCGGCGAATTTGATGTGACTTAAGACTTTTTCCTACTGCCCTTCGCTCTAGAAACGGTAACCGACCATTTTGTTGAGGTTTTTCATGGTTTCCCTCAATTAATTGGTTGTAGAATGAAACATTATTTTCTGAGAATCATTATTATTTTCTCAAAAATACACAATTTCGTAACGGTCCGTACAGAATTTGCCTGAGGTCCGGATACGGAGCGCGGTCCGCCATTTCATGACCACTGTCATAGGATAATTAAAAAAATCGGATTTTCGCGAAAATCCTAGGACGTTTGCAAAAAGAACAATTTTTAAATCCTACAATGCTTTTCTTACGGAAAAATATGTGTGGTTTCAACTGAAGCTGTTTAGTATAGTTTACCAGCCGAAATTGTTGGCATCAAAAGCTACAAATTATTAAAAAAAAAGTCGCCAAGTATCCTATCGAAATGTGTCCGGGCCAAGTTGTTTGTGATTAATTTTCAATTGATTACTTGTTGTTTACATGTTATGTCTGCTATCATTTACTCAATTTAAATTATTTATAATTTTATGTACGATTTTAACTGTCATTATGACATTAATTGAATAAAGCTCGTATTATTAGTGTATTTGCCATATGGCAACATACACTATTGGCGTCGGTCGGATGGCGGGACCTAGGGGTCGGACCAACATTTCTCGACGTTTCATAACCTCCTAAACACTTTGGCGCCATTTTTAAAAATGTTTATATATATATGTATATATATATATATATTTATATATATATATATTTATATATATATATATATATATATATATATGTGTACGCGCGATAACTTTCGAAAGAGTTAATTGATTTCAACGAAATTTGGGCCACGTGTTGAAATCCATCGCCGCAAGAAGCCTATTTAAAATGGGCCTAATCGGGATATTTTAAGGGTAGTTTTTAGGGGTTGAAAACTGTTTTTGGGCCCCAAAATACCGAAAAAATTCTCCGAATCGTTTCAAAATTGAAATTTAACCCTTTGGTAGTGATTAAAAAGTGTCCCCACAATTTTAATAAAATCGGCCCGACAGGACCGGATTTACAAATTTTATGAAAACACTAGTTTGCAGATAGTGACTTATTTATTGAAGGGTGTATTTAATTCGGTGTAGACGTTAGATTGATAATAATATTACAATTAAGAAAAAAATGTTATTTTAAGGGGTTAAATTTTTTATTTTGCCCAAAAACAAACTTAATTTCACTTAATAAAAGTATAAAACCACACGGCCCTATACAAGCAAATACACTATATTGTCGGCAGGGTTTTGGCACTGCGACCCGGGTTTTTATTATTAGTAAGGTCATTGTCAAATCAGTTAATTAAATTTTCCTGTCAATGCTTTCTACAACCCAGCATAAACTTGTAAACAATTAATTTAGTACTAGAAAAACTTTTAAATGTATTTTCAAATTCATACCAGAAATCGAGCATTAAATGTTTTTTTCAAATAATAAATTTTGGCGCCAGTCGTGACGCATTTTTACTCCACTTTACGAATAACATAATAAAACGAACCAATGAACGACGCACTTAACTATCGACAAAATATACATTTAAAGATAAAAAAACGGGTGGCGTCGAGGGACGCCCAACAGAATCGAAGCGCCTACGTCATTTAATGATTTGACTCAGCTCACTAGCTAAGCAAGCACGGAAAAAGCATGCGCGCATGTCTCTTAGCGCGCTAGCTAGGTAAGCGTGGATAGAATGAGTTAACGGTCACGTATAACGTTTTTATGCAGTAGCAGCAGAATACACAACGTCCGAAAAAAAATTCGCTTCAATAAAAAACGTAAATTTAAGAATTAGCTAAATTAAGGATGTTAGAAATGGAATAGTGATATGAAGAACTTTTGGGACTGCACACAACCTTTGAGCAGTGGAGTATCGGTTGAGCATTTCATATATTCTCTCATATATGATCCGTTAGTGACGGAGCACGACTCTTTTTTACACGGTCCTAAAAAAGTTATTATATTCTAAGTAAGCTTTCGAAATTAAAATTGTGACCCACAAGCTCCTCTGACATATATATTATAAAAACCGACGTCACGCATGTATGATTCCAAAATTTATTTTAAGATTCTCTTCACTTTTACGTTAGTGTGAAAATAAATCCTAGAATCATTTAATTTATGATATGGCTCTACTTTTACAATGTTTAATAGATACTACTGGATTGCACAAAACATAGTCAAAAAAATGGATTTGACAATGAGCTTAGATTGTGATAATATAATTACAGTTTTCATACACAAAAAGGTCGTTTTTCAAGTCAAATTTTGATTAAAATGCGTAGAAAAATATCGTTTCGCAGTAAAAATTATGCCAAAAAGTATGATAAATACATGTAAATACACATAAAAATATCATTTTTATCGATCAAATATTTTTAGAACAGAATCGATTTAAAATCCTACAATGCTTTTCTTATGATGAAATATGTGTGTTAAGGGGTTAGGTGGGTTTCAGAGGTTCAAAAAAAGGGTATTTTTACAATTTTTTTTTTTAATATATACAATCATATATTTTATTTAAACAATTCAGAATATCAAAGATACATATTTAAACAGTATTTTGTGAAATTTTTATTTAAAAATTCCGAAAACTCAGCCGTCGGTACCTCATCTCCCTTGACGTCTCAAAAAAAATGCTCTTGCCGTGGACAGAATAACTCATTATTGGTTACTGCAAAATCAAAAAACCAAAAATATTTCGTTAGTACATGGATAAATCTAGGTACTGGACGAAGGAAAAAAAAATAATTAAAATTTGAATTTTTGACAGACTTTGAACAAAAAAACACATTTTTTGGTCAAATTTTCGCCATGTATTGGCTGGAAAAAATTAGTTGTAATAAAAAAAAAATCCTTCGTTCAGTTTCTAGATAATGTTATTTCAAAGATGTGTGCAAAATTTGAACAAAATTGCTTCATAACTTTTCGAGAAATCGTGTCCACCGATTTAAGAAATTGAGTTTTAGATAAACGCGTTTAACCTGCCAAGCGCTGCACTGACGTGGCCTGATGGGCGGAGCTTCCAAAGGATCTATCTCTGACAATTTTACTCGGATCGATTTGAAATTTTAGGAGAATATTTTAAACATATTGTACTATTTAATAAGACAAAAAAAATAAATCGATTTTTTGAAATGTTCAAACCCACCTAGCCCCTTAACAACCTAAGGTCATTGTCAAATCAAATTATTTCACAATACTTTCTGCAACCCAGCAGTAGTGTTGTGCAACTTGTGGTGGAAGTCCCGGTGTCGATGGTGGGAGAACGTGTCGCAAGTTGTTTTTCAATTTTTTTTTATATAATTTATATAAATGGCTAAAATTTAAAAAATACCATACGTATATTGTATTAAAAAATAAAAATATGTATATTCAGGATAAATATAAAAGCGTGGGTTGTGACTATCGTAGAGTTTACGACCGTCATTTTACAATTAAATTTCTAATCGTTTAAAACCACATTGTGGTAAAGTCGTCATTACAAAATACATTAGATTCAATTTATGGACTTAAATTAATTTACATATTTTTTTCTATTGACTACAATTTTAATAGAAACTTGTATTTAAAAGAATCTATGTTTAATTTATGCTTATTGTTTTTTAATTTTTAGTTGATATTATTATTAAACGTTAATTCTTTTCACTCACGACAACTTACTGTTATTGAAAGTATTAATAAAAAAAACAGCACTCTTCCCAATTTCTTAAGTAATTAACTAGTAAATCTAAAAAAAAATAATTGTTTATTTTTATAAATAATCGTTGCGAAATGATAGCAAATAACAGTTCTGCATTTGTTAAAAGAAACCGAGCTGGGTAGAGTAGTGGTACAGCACTAGACTCGCATTCGGGAGGTCCGGGTTCGATTCCCGGCAGGGGCAGATGTGGCTAGGTCTTTTTCCTACTGCCTCTCGCCGGGAAGCGGTAATTCCTGTACCGGCCATCTTGATTGAGGTTTTCCATGGTTTCCCTCAATTAATTCCAGATAAATATCGAGATGGTTCCTTATTTGAGGCCATGGCCGATTACCTATCTAACTCCTAGTTCAAAAATTACCTATCTTATCCTAATTTCCTATAATTCCTTCATTCGCCCATTGCTATTATATAAGTTGAAGTTTTAAAAAATGTAGAAAATAACGGGAGGTGGTAAATGGAAAATAGTAATGGTGCGAATGGCGTCTGTTATGACATAAAGTCGAGAAACGGGACGTTAAACGCATTATTATTATTATTATTATTTGTTAAAAGAACTGTTGTGTATTTTTAAATAAATTTAGAGCGTTTCATTAGATAGTTTTAACATCGGTGTTTTTATACAAATTATATAAAGCTTACAGTCTAACAAAAACATTCAAAATTTATTTCAGTTTTACGCAGCTGTATTTAGAAGTTATAAAAAGAATTTTTATTATTTTATATTCTGTGCTTTATGAGATTAATTTCAGTGTAATTTGCTGAATAAGTTTACACGGGTTGTTACATTTGCTCGTTTATGTTTTTTATTTTGTTTATTCGTTTAATTTAAGTTATCCAAATTAAAAAAAAAAAGAAATGATCAAAGACGTTTACGTAAGCTATATTTCCTAATTTAATTAGAAAGTATTGATTCGAAACTTAAGTGTTTATGGTAAGTAAATTCCTTCAAAATATTTTTCTTTTATTCTCTTCAAAATTATTAAGTAAGACCGTGCACAAACACAATTCTCTTGTGTGCCGCTGACAGGTAAAAAAATGTAATAATATTTATTTATACTAATTTGTACAGTAAGGCCTCGATAATTCGGACATTCAGTAAACCGGATTCTTTCATAATTCGGCTAAGCATTTCAATTACATTGTGTACTTTATGATCCGGATTTGACAGTACTTGGTAATTCGGATCTGCGTTTTTAAACGTCTATTTCATTCAAATTAATAGCATTCGATACTATATAGCGATAGTGAGAGATTTTCCGCCATGTATTCGGTCGGATCTGATACATATCTGAGGATTCCTATATATAAGCAGGCATTATATGTGTGACGTTGTTTTGATTGAGTATTAATTGTATATAGGTGCGTTATTTTATGTTCTACATAAGTATATAAAATAATTTTAGACACATATATGTTAAAATAGCTTCTAGAAGAAAACACACTACGTTGTCAATAAAACAAAAATTCGACATAGCCCGTGGTGAAAGTGGAAAAGTTTTGGCAAATGAATACAGGATAGGAACATCAATTTCCGATATAAAAAAGAACAAAAGCAAAATCAAAAGATATAGTATATTTTAATGACTATTTTGGATTTTTACTATGTATGTGTTCCTTCTTTTGTTCCGGTCCCGGCGCCCGAAAGGAATTACGAAAAGCCGAATATCCAGAAATGGAAACTCATTTGTATGCATGGTTTTGTACACAACGATCAAGGCATGTTCCAATTCCCTACGAAATCTTATCTGCCAAAGCAAAACTTCTATACCGAAATCTATGGAAATGATAGTTTTAGAGCTAGCAGAAAAGGGTTAAGCAAACAATAATATAAAATTTAATAAATATACTTCTATTTTGCATAATTTGTTGTTTAAAAACTATTTTCTAGTTATTTTATAATAAATGTTTACCTTCACAATAAAAAAGATGGGCTGCTTCAGTAATCCGAACTTTTTACTAATCCGGATCACAGCGGTTTTAATTAGTCCGGATTATCGAGGCCTTACTGTATTATTATTATAATTATTTCAGTTGTCTGATGAAGTATAAAAAATATACGAAATGTATGTTTAATTTTTGTCCACTTGCCCGTAAAAAACTTATTAATAAAATATAATTTTATTTCATGGTTTAAGAAGCGGTTTTAGTTTCAACTAGCACCGCAAGACCCCCTGTATAACGGTGACGAACCTGAGATTTTCAGTGCTTGTAGATGCTAAACTTTTTAAGGATTTCTTCTTTCTCAATAATAATAATAATGAAATCTCGTGTCGCAGTAACTTCTAACGCAAGTACATAAATTCACGCACCCACTTTTTTATATCTAAAGTAGTACAGCAGAGAAAACATTTGTTATGCTTGAGAAAAAAAGAAAAATATTGATGGATAACAAAAATTACCGTTTTGAAATAAATATGCTATTTTAATTTCACATAAAACTCTGAATTTCTTCTGCGTAAGCAGTATCTCTGCCAAATAAAAAAAAAACAGCTGAATTATGCTGTAACATGAATTTTAATTTAGCGGAACAGGGTCCATTGTTACGATTACAAATTTGAAAACGAGGAAATATTTTTGTAGTGTTCTCTATATATAAGCAAATGTTTCAATGTTGTTTGTGTAAATAAATCGAAAATTTTTCCGTACGCGTTGAATTTCATAACGCATAGAGAGGTAGATATTATATTGTATACAGTGTGTTTGATGTAAAAGGTCATAACAAAAATACCTGTTATTGAAAATCGCCTGACGTAATATTCTTCTTAGATCACAATTTATACCATAAAACCGATTTTTTAGAGTACATGCTACCAGAAGTGTTAAAAACATCGATAAGTTTTTACAGAAAGGAGAAATTAAAATAGAACTCTCCAAATTGAATCACTTTTCAGAAAAATGTTAGTAGTTTCATAATAATAAATATTGTATTTCTCATATTGGACCATAACTTGTTCACTAAATACAGTGTAAACTCCATGTAACGTCACTCGATTTAACGTCAAACTCCCTAAAACATCGAAATTACTCGACTCTGGTCGGTTTGCCTTGTTATCCTCACAATGATACACTCTATGTAGCAACACATCCACTCTAAATAACGACCATATGTCATTATAAAGCAAGTCGTTTCGGCAAATTATAAAACACCTACTGTTTGTAGATACTTTCTAAGTTGCCGAAATTGATAAGAACTTGAGCTTTATTGTCTAGCCCGTATTTACCTCGACTTTCGGCATCATACGTACCGAAGATTGTAAGAAATTCGTTCTTTTGTTTGTCAAAGCAGCGAAATTATTAGAAAAATACTTTTTGTATAACCAAATTGATGCCACAGTATCCCAAGATATGAATAAAATACATAAGAAAATACAATTAAAATACTTACCGAATGTTTGTTTGTACATTTTATGCGTTATTAGTGTATTTGCCATATGGCAACATACACTATTGGCGTCGGTCGGATGGCGGGACCTAGGGGTCGGACCAAAATTTCTCGACGTTTCATAACCTCCTAAACACTTTGGCACCATTTTTAAAAATGTTTATATATATATGTATATATATATATATATATATATATTTATATATATATATAGGTATATATATATATATATTTATATATATATACATAGGTATATATATATATATTTATATATATATATAGGTATATATATATATATGTGTGCGGGCTATAACTTTCGAAGGAGTTAATTAATTTTAACGAAATTTGGCACACACGTTGAAATCCATCACCGCACGAAGCCTATTTAAAATGGGCCTAATCGGATAATTTTAAGGGTGGCTTTTAGGGGTTGAAAAAAGTTTTTGGGCCCCAAAATACCGAAAAACATCTCAGAATCGTTTCAAAATTGAAATTTAACCTTTTAGTAGCAATTGAAAAGTGCTCCCAAAATTTTAATAAAATCGGCCCAACAGGACCGGACTTACAATTTTTTTTGAAAACACTAATTTGCGGATAATGATTTATTTACTGAAGGGTGTTTTTAATACAGTGTTGACGTTAGATTGATAATAATATTGCAATTAAGAAAAAAAAACAATATTTTATGGAGTGTATTAAGGGGTTATATTTTTTATTTTGCTCAAAACCATATTTAAGTTCACATAATAACACCACACTGCCTGTATTAGCAAATACACTATATTGTCGGCAGGGTTTGGGCACTGCGACCCGGGGTTTTTATTAAATAATACTACAATAGTAAAACAATTTTGATTTTTCTTTCTCTCCATATAACGACAACTCTCTATAACGCGCTATATAGAGTTTACAGTATTAAAATTGAGTATTTCCGAAAACCTGAAGAAAGTTTGAGTCAAAACATATATAAAATAAAAACTCGTATACATAGAAAAGTGTTTTTTTTTCACGCTGTAAAATGTCATGTACACATGTACATATCTCATAAATATTTGCCAATTTGTTCTTTTTTATTTGTGTAAGCAGTTTTTACATATTTATCGGCTCAGCAGTAACGACTTTGGGTTAAATAACCACTAGCGGTTATGTAGAAGTAGCAGTTCGACAAATTGGAGCCTATTGCTGACAATACAAATTACAATACACAGTCATTTCCTATATATTACTCGCTCTTTATAAATATTTTTGTCTACACTCTACAGTATAGCCATGGAAACGATTCCAAAACACTTTCTCTTTCTCCTCCCTCTTTCTCTCTTTTTTTCGTATCACAAGAATTATTTTGCGTGTTTTATTCAGTCGCCAAAATAATTTGTTGCTTTACAGACGTGTCATATCCGAAAAAATTGCAGGTCGCGTTTTTCTTTCTTGTTTAGACCGCTAACGGTGTTGGGCGTAGGACTTGGTGGAAGGTAAATTTGGATAGAATAGAATAGAATACAATAAGCATTTTTTGTCGAGCCCATTTTGGGATACAATACGTCAAAATACAACAAAAGAGAACACTTAATTACAAATTTCCTGTAAGTGCCTTCTTAAACTTTAATACATTTTTTAAATTTTTATGCTACTCGGTAATTTTTCAAATATTTTCAGCCAGTATAAACCGACCCTTTTTCGAAGAATGCTGTTCTGTGCGGTATGACATAGCTGTTTTTTCTGGTATTGTAATATTTTTCCGTATTTTGATCAAAATAATTTAGTGAGTGCATAATATGCTTTAATAGTTCAAAAATATATATTCCATATAATGTTAACATTCTGTGCTCTTTTAATATGCCCCGGCGGGATTGTCTATATTGTAAATTGAAAATTTGCCGTATTATTATTATTATTTTTTTTTTTATTAAAATAGTGCATTTTGACAACTGGGTCATACATGCAAAATAAGAATAATATAATTCTAATCTCAAATTTACATTGCATTCGGTTGACGTTTATTATAATTAATATTCGTCCCTAGTTTGTAATACCGTATTTTAGTGAACTGTAGGTGTCTAGAATGAGCGATGGAAAATAAGAAGCAGTCTCAATCAAGGTATTCGCTAAAGGGGGTGAATGTAAACGTTTCAGTTAAAAACATACCATTCGCCCTATACGAAAAAAATCGGTAAAGATATATTCAAAAATAAAATTCCTATATAGTGTAAACTCTTTATAACGAAACTCAAGGGACCGAGCATTTTTTATCGTTATAGAGAGTTACCGTTATATGGAGTGAAGAAAGAAAAACAACCAAATTAACAATAATCTTTAATATGTATGTTTTTGATAAAATTAATACATAGTCAGTTAACTTTGCCTGACGTTTTTTGCTTTGCCAGTACTTGTTTTGTATTTTCTTATGTATTCTATCCATCTCTTGATATGTGGTGGAATCTTCTTGATTAAACAATAAAATTTTTTCTAAAAGTTTAGTCGGCGTCTTTTGTAACCTGATAAGATAACATAAACAAAAACACCGACAATGGCGATTTTCTGTGTCTAAATATGAACACATTTCTTCGTAATAGAGAATGGCTGCTGCGCCATAAAGAGTGTATCAATGTATGGGTTTTAAGGTAAACCAACCAAATTGTGATCTTTTCTATGTTATAGAGAGTTTATCGTTATAAAGAATAATGTTATAAAGAGTTTACACTGTATATGATGAAATCTCAAAATTTGAAGCAGTGAAATAAAAAATGCAATATATACACACATTGTATGGCAGTTGATAAACATTGACAAACACAGGAAATATAAAAAACCCGGGTCGCAGTGCCAAAACCCTGCCGACAATATAGTGTATTTACTTATACAGGCAGTGTGACTTTATTATGCAAACTTAAGTTAGTTTTTGAGCAAAATAAAAAAATTGACTCCTTAATACACCCCTTAAAATAACATTTTTTTTCTTAATTGCAATAATATTATCAATCGAACCTCTATACCAAATTATATACAACTTTCAGTAAATAATTCACTATCTGCAAACTAGTGTTTACATAAAATTTGTAAGTCCGGTCCTGTCGGGCCGATTTTATTAAAATTTTAGGGACACTTTCTAATTACTACTAAAAGGTTAAATGTCAATTTTGAAACGATTCTGAGAATTTTTTCGGTATTTTGGGGCCCAAAAACATCTTTCAACCCCTAAAAACTACCCTTAAAATGCTCCGATTACGCCCATTTTAAATAGGCTTCTTGCGGTGATGGATTTCAACACGTGGGCCAAATTTCGTTAAAATCAATTAACTCTTTCGAAAGTTATTGCCCGCACACATATATATATATATATATACGTATATATATATATATATAAATATATATATATATATATATATATACATATATATATAAACATTTTTAAAAATGGTGCCAAAGTGTTTAGGAGGTTATGAAACGTCGAGAAATTTTGGTCCGACCCCTAGGTCCCGCCATCCGACCGACGCCAATAGTGTATGTTGCCATATGGCAAATACACTAAAAAACCCAGGTCGCAGTGCCAAAACCCTGCCGACAATATAGTGTATTTGCTTGTATAGGGCCGTGTAGTTTTATACTTTTATTATGTGAAATTAAGTTTGTTTTTGGGCAAAATAAAAAATTTAACCCCTTAATACGCCCCTTAAAATAACATTTTTTTTCTTAATTGTAATATTTTTATCAATCTAACGTCTACACCGAATTAAATACACCCTTCAATAAATAACTCACTATCTGCAAACTAGTGTTTTCATAAAATTTGTAAATCCGGTCCTGTCGGGCCGATTTTATTAAAATTTTGGGGACACTTTTTAATTACTACCAGATGGTTAAATTTCAATTTTGAAACGATTCGGAGAATTTTTTCGGTATTTTGAGGCCCAAAAACATTTTTCAACCCCTAAAAACTACCCTTAAAATAGCCCGATTAGGCCCATTTTAAATAGGCTTCTTGCGGTGATGGATTCCAACACGTGGCCCAAATTTCGTTGAAATCAATTAACTCTTTCGAAAGTTATCGCGCGTACACATATATATATATATATATATATATAAATATATATATACATATATATATATATAAACATTTTTAAAAATGGTGCCAACGTGTTTAGGAGGTTATGAAACGTCGAGAAATTTTGGTCCGACCCCTAGGTCCCGCCATCCGACCGACGCCAATAGTGTATGTTGCCTTATGGCAAATACACTAATAAAGGATGCTAGAGAGTCGCATATAGCAGAAAATTAATAGGAGTGTTAAAATTTGTTTTATGGACTAGAAATATACGAAAAGCTACGAAGATGAGGATGTATTGCATTATCGAAAAGAGCGTTGATAACTTGAATCAAATGTTTCGACATTCCGGAAACAAGATACTTTATGGTGGTCGAAATGGATTGTTTAAGGATAGTCTCAAGAACATATAGGATGACAATAAAGTATTTTTCGATTTCGTTTCGGGAAAAGAAACTAGTCGTTTAGACTTTTGTCAGTTAGACAACAGGTACACATAGATTAGAAGTTTTTGAGAGTAAATAAATAAATAAAACAATAAAATTTGATTTAAGCAAGACGAAATCTAAATACGTCGAATCACAATGACATTGAAAATTATATTATACTTGTTTGTTTCTTAATCCTTGCTAATAGAAACTCAAAACAAAATAATGTCGTAGTCTATAATGCAGAGTATTAATGTTGTTCCAAAAAGACCCAACAACGAGCACGTTAGGGATGAGGGATAAGGAAATAAGAAAAAGAATGTCGCCTTTTGAAAAATAATATTGTCTGTAAAATTTAGATTAAAAGTTTCTATAAGCCGAGATAAATCAAACGTTAAGAAAAAAACTCTTAAGCAAGACCTATCTAAGATTGATATAAGTGTTTCTCGATTTATGAATACTAGAGAAAAAACGTTGTTTGAAAACATATTGTCAGTTGAAACTACATTTGAAGCTCTAACAGCGTTCGTAGAAATAACTATTCAAAGAGAATCACAAAATGTATAGGTCGAGGAATGCGAAAATAATTGTTTTTCGATTTGGTGAAATATAAGAAAAGAAAGTCTCCGTTTGAAAGAAATCATCACTGAAAGTAAATAAACATTGTAGGTACATGTCGGTCAGAAGTTTCGACAGCTCGGGATAAATTATACGCTATGATTATAGAAATGGATTACTTAAGAAGGGCCGCAAGAATTAGAGATGGGAAAAACGGGTCTTTTTAGTGATCTGCTAAACTAGAGATGGAAAAAACGGGTCTTTTTAGAGATCTGCATCTTTGCATCTGGATCCCGTATGTGAGCCGGCTCACTGAACCGGTTCAAAAAGAGCCCAGCTCTGAATATGTTACTGCAGTCTGCCACGAAGCTACCTAGTTCAGTCAATCATATGACGACCTGTATAGAATCAAGAATGCATAGCCAAACATGTGAAACGTGAGTCATTTGAGCTGACAGATGCATCAAAGCAAGAACTGTGTAAAATGTGCTTCTGTGTGTTAAGTGTTTCACTGAGTTATGCGGATCCGTTGATCCGTCGGCTCAAAAAAAAGTGAGTCGGCTCTCACGGATCTTCTGTCGGAGTCGGCGTTTTGAACCGGTTCAGATCTGAGTTACCCAACACTAGCAAGAATATCTAGGACAAGAAATGAGACAATGAAATCTTGGAAAAGAAAGTCGCCGTTTAAAAAATAATCAGTTAAAATCGACTTAACACCGAAATTATCTCAGCGACTTAACTGTAGGTAAATGTTACATCACATCTACTCTATACTGTCGTATTGCAATCGATAATGTCCTCATTTTTTATATTTCCTTAACAACAGAACAACTCATCTCAAGGGTTTGAATGTATGTACGGCGCGTAAGTAGGCGTATACGTGTGTGTGTTGAGAACTCTCTGGGCTACCCGCATTTACTACTTTTTTTCATCATCTCTTATCGAACATTCCGCTATAGCAGTAACTCATTAACTTCCCCCACAGTTGCTCTGGTGGTCTCTTACTGTATTCTATCCTCCCTTAGTTTTGCTTCTGTGACTACGTTTACATTGTCTGAAAATTCTTTGCAGTGTTGTTACAATGTTTACACTTTAATATCCATTTTTTTCACGGCTGCGATTGGAAAAGTTTAGTTTAGGCTTACGATCAGCCCAGGATCTACGATTTTTTCGAACCGGGGCAGAAACTTGATAGTGGCGACCCCTCTCTCCAACGTTTAGAATAGAATAGAATACAAATTTATTTGTCACAGCTGAAAGTTGACAAAACGTCATATAGCATTTGTGTTTAAAAAAAATCCTTAAAATTATACAGACAAATTTCCATTAGTTGCTTTTTGACAACTTTTTTAAAATACAGGGTGTCCGAGAATTATCTTTACAACTTTAAAATTTAATAACTTTTGAAATAAAAAGGATATTCACATTCTGTTTTCTGCAGTTATTAGTGCAACTCATAAAGTTTTGTTCCCGAAGCACATCCAGTCGGTAATCGATTTCTTGCCAGGTACGCTGTAACATAACGTCCGTGACAGTGGCAAAAGCCTCTGTAATGTGGGTTTTTAAGTCAGCAATGTCAGTAACTTTTCTCCGATAAACAATATCCTTCAAATAACCCCTGAGAAAAAAACTCTATGAGTTGCATTTATAACTGCAGAACACAGAATGTGAATGTCTTTTTTATTTCAAAAGTTATTAAATTTCAAAGTTGTAAAGATAATTCTCGGACACCCTGTATTTTTCAGGAAGGGAATGCGTTTCCAGAGGTAAGTATTATATAATTTTAGGGACCAATAGTTTGGTCTATATGTCTGTTTGTTTACAGGATGAAAAGGAACTTTTATATTTTTCGCACCACGTGTATTGTGAGAGTGTATTTTCTCAACAATTTGGAAGATTTACGAAAACAAACAGAGAGGGTAGCGTCATGATATTTAAGGCTTTAAAAAGAGGAGCGCAATGAGCATTATTTTTCGATTTAGTTAATATTCTAACTGCGTTTTTTTGCAATTTGAAGTCTCTGTCAACATGAGGGTCAGCATCCCATATAATCAGTCTATACTGTAGAATTGAAAAGTCCGTTGTAGATAGTAACGCACACATCAGTAGACGCAATGTTTACAAATTGAATCGATATGTGTGGTCCATTTAAGATTATTATCAATATGAATCCCTAGACATTTTACACTAATGACAGGTTCTGCAACGGAAACAGGGATTTTATACTTAAAAACACAACGCTGTGTCTTATCTTTATTTAGGAGTAGTTTATTTGCAGTAAACCATGTAGACGCTCTATTTAATGCTTGTTCAGACATTTGTAACAATGTGTCTATATTTTGGTCGCTAGTTAACAGGGAGGTGTCATCTGCATAAAGGAAAGTGTTTATATTGGGTAGAAACCACGTAAGATCGTTAATATAAATTATAAACATTAAAGGTCCAAGGATAGATTCTTGTGGAACGCCACATTTTATCGGGTCTAAGCTTGATTCAAGTTTGAGATAAATTGTTTAAAAAAACTTATATATAATGGGTGGAATTTTTTTGTGACTGGGAGGGAAGAATAAGAACCCTTTAATAATTTGTTAACAATTTCCAAACATATTATATTATGATTTTGGTGCCCCCTGAAACTGCCACCCAGGCAGAAACCCCGATTTGTCTTTTCCTAGATCCGGGGCTACTTACAATAAGTATAAATTTTGGTTCTACTGGTTTGTTGCTAACTTCCCTTACACCGTAACTTATAAACAGAACTGTATATGAAAAATCCATCAGTGGATTAGGAATTATGCGGCAAAAATGTGAAAAAAAAACATTATTTTTGAATAATTTTAAAACTACTTGACCGATTGACTCCAAAATGTAACTAGATCCAAGACTCAATAACGCCACTTGTTTCGAAAATGTTCAATAACGAAAAGTTAATAAAATTTAAATGTTATTACTTGGAGATCATGTGATTTAATTACTTTGCAATAATTTTTGTAAATTTTGCAATATTTTTTTTTTGACTGTTGTAGTTTCGGTTTCATTTATGAAATAAATAAATAGAAATTATTTATTTTCATACCAAATGCTATGAAAATAAATAATTTCTATTTATTTATTTCATAAATGAAACCGAATTTTCTCGTTTTACTAAACTAGTATTTTTTCGGAAAAAAAAACAATGTTTTCAGCTATTGGTTAGTGTTTCAAATCAACAAAACATACTGCTTGTGTGATTGCAGTGTAGCGTTCAAATAATCGATGTAAATAAACCTGAACTACGCCATATTCTAAACGGCGCGGGCGTAGTCGTTTACCAGCACCGTATACAGACCGCGCCAAAAGTGCCCTTTTCTCTAAACTTTAGAAATACGTTACTTATAACAGAGGAATGCAAATAAAGTAGCGCAACCCAAAAAGAGGCACAATAACTACAACTGAGAGTATTCATCGAAAGACTATTTTAAATGAAATTTAAAAAAAGTTTAATAGAACATAATTTTATTCAGAAACAATTCCACATTCAGTCGACTAATTTTTAACTGCAGATGGCAAGGTAAGCTAAATTGTCGTATTTTACTGTACAAGTATGAATTTTATAATGACGAGACCACAAACGATTAAAATGTATTTATTTATGGCAGTAAAAATAAAAATGGTCCGTGCACTATTGTACGCGCGGCAGAAGTTATACTTCTTTGACCGTGATCGCAATAATTGATATTCACATTTTCGTTAAAGATGTACATTGATAAAATAAAATAGGATGTCTAGGGAGATGATATATATAGTTGGAAAACCAATTTTAAACACACGTTGGGTTATGTTTATAGTCTATATATTTTACCTTTGTTCCATTTTCATAAGTAACATTTGTAGTACCTGCATAAGGTAACTGTTTAAAAGGCTTTTCTACTGTTGAATCCATAATTTAAAAAAAAATACAAGTATTGAGGTTATTTAACTGTCAAACAACACTATACCTTTTAAATAGTTCCCTCCGATGTCGCTCGTATAACCTACTTTTTGGAAATTGAACATTTCCCATCTCATTTTATTCTTAACTGTGGTCTATCCATCTTAACTTCAAGATGGTGTGTTTTACATCAAACCCAAAATGTCACTAAACTTTAGTAGTATAAAATTGCCAAGATTACTACAATACTAGAAGATTGGACCGAGCTGGGTAGAGTAGTGGTGACAGTACTAGACTCGCATTCGGGAGGTACCGGGTTCGAATCCCGGTGGGGGCAGATGTGGCTGGGACTTTTTCCTACTGCCTCTCGCCGAGAAACGGTAATTCCTGTACCGGCCATCTTGATTGAGGTTTTCCATGGTTTCCCTCAATTAATTCCAGATAAATATCGAGATGGTTCCTTATTTGAGACCATGGCCGATTACCTATCAAACTCCTAGTTCAAAAATTACCTACCTTATCCTAATTTCCTATAATTCCTTCATTCGCGCATTCCTATTACATAAGTTGAAGTTGTAAAAAATGGAGAAAATAACGGGAAGTAGTAGATGAAAAAATAGTAATGGTGCGAATGGCGTCTGTTATGACATAAAGTCGAGAAACGGACGTTAAACGCATTATTATTATTACTAGAAGGTTGGGCGTAAGAGGCTATAAACATGGTCACGTCTGTGATTGGTTGAGTCGATTGCTACGTCAATGGATGTTGAATGACCATGGCTTTTTCACGTGAGACTTTTCCCAACTGTATGGAAGAAGCTTCCTGTGACATCACAAGACTGCTTCCCTCGCCCTCTCACGCGTCTCGCCTAATCACAGATTTAACAATGCTAACGCCCAACCTTAGTTTCTAGTAATCTTGTAAAATAGTAGCAAGGTGACCAGCTAAAAACTTAAGATACTGGTTAATGTCATTGTTGTGTTATCGTTTTTACTGAATGTTAATATTGAAACATTAGGAGGGGTACTTTTGGGACGCACTGTATGTGTAGAGCATACACAATGTATCCTTTGAATGAAGGCCTGTTGATAGCAGCTGATTTTCAATAAGCAATGTAAACAAGCCTGAAAGTAAACCTATGGCAGTTCTAATAGGCGCAGCCACTGTACCTACACAGCATGCAGCGCGTTCCCTGTCTCAACTTTTAATTTAGTAGCTATTTGTATTTGTGCGAAGCAACCGAGGGATCATTGCTCCTAAATTCCTTCCTGTAGGAATAAAACTTTTCCTATATATACATAGTTACGTATGTAGGTCGAATGATATCAGGTCTCCTTTAAAAACAATTTGTTAGCTACTATATTCCCCAAATTAGACACATATATTTCTGTAGTATAATATACTGCGTGTTCTAAGGAATCGAAATGAGAATTTTCAAGTTGCTTCAGAGTTAGAAACTAATAAAAAGGAATTGGTTCACACATTAAGGCTGTCGGAACGCTCTGAATTTAAACCAAAAATAGGACTTCGGCTGATAGCTGATTGTAGACTTATTCGTCAACATTTTGCAAAAGTTCTGTCTCTATAAGAAAGATAAAGGACAAATGTAGGTTTATAATAGACAACTTTTGTAATTTATGTACGATTTACTAGAGAAAAATTGGCATTAATTGTGCCAAAAAACATACGTTTTCAATGTCACACTACGACCTTATTCGTACTTATTTCACAAAATTCTTCCATAACAAACCTAAAGTGACTCTTCCTTTTTCGGAAAAGTTTTCAAAATATTTCCAAAATTTAATCAACTGACAGTGGAATTCTTGCAACAGCATATTTAACCTCGTAGTGTGGCTTAAATTCAGAGCGTTCCGACAGCCTTAATACTGGCTTGTAGAAAGCATTGTCAACATTTTGATTTGAATAGACGCTGATGACTTCAGTTGTTGAGTGTCTATAATCTACAATCTCTGTCTCAGTTTTGATTTGACCATAACCGTATACTTAAAATGTAATTATAAATTACAGTTTTTGAAGTAAAACTTCTTTAGCGACTCATCTGTTTGAAAAAAGTAAGAAATCGAGGGGCAGTAACCAATGAAATTAAGGCTGTCGGAACGCTCTGAATTTTGTTTGTGCTGAGACCCAGCGGTAAGCGGCGAGGTAAGCAAAAGACATATTGAGGGTGTGGCCTTCTTTAGCTCTGTCTCGCTCAAATCATCTGCACGTTTCAATTTTTGGCTGGTGCTAACTACGAGGATAAAAGATGCAATTGCAAGGGTGCCGCTGTTAATTGATTACTCTAATTTTTTGGAAATATTTTGAAGATTTAAAAAGCTTTTCCGAAAAAGGAAGAGTCACTTTAGGTTTGTGATGGAACAGTTTTGTGAAATAAGTACGAATAAGGTCGTGACATTGAAAACGTGTGTTTTGTTAGCACAATTAATGCCAACTTTTTTCTAGTAAATCGTACATAAATTACAAAAGTAGTCCATTAGAGACCTAGATTTGTCCTTTATCTTCCTTATAGAGAAAGAATCTTTGCAGAATGTTGACGAATAAGTCTACAATCAGTTGACAGCCGAAGCTCTATTTTTGGCTTAAATTCAGAGCAATTCCGACAGCCTTAAGTGCATAAATATCAAGTCAATATTTTTTATTATGATATTTAGAATACAAGAAAATTAGTCTAAAGTACATATCAATTGCACTGATGACAGACTAAAATAGTAGATTTGAGAAGAGCAGGTGTTATTCATAGCTCAAGGTCAAATCGGTCGCTGTATTGGCGGTAGAAGTGTAAGAGGGTAGTAGAATAAAACATTGTTTTCTGAAAATACACAATATGTCGTTACGGTCCATATAAAATTTGCCTGCGATTCGCCATATAATGACCGCTGTTTTATACCATATCTTGAACTAAATTCCATAGCCATTTTATACAATCCATTGTACATGCATAAGTAAGTCGAATACATTTGTAGATGATATGGAATGTGTTGTTTTGGATATTTCAATCTTGCACCCACTTTAAAAGTCGGTCACAGAACATAGAGTACGGTATGGGCACAAAAACTTATCTTGCTCTACACTCAGACGGTCGGACAGACTGTTGAGTCTAGCTGCCTCGTTTTGCTCCTTCTAACCATACTTACTTGCGCGCAAGCTATGCATATTATAGACATGCTAGAACATACAAGGTGCTCACTGGAAATTGGTCTCCTGTCTAATTGGGCTTTTGAATTATTTTTTTTTTTATTAAATGGAAAGATCACATACAAGTTTTATAGTGAAACTACTTTTATTATTTTGTTTAATTTCATAATGAAAGAGTTATATTTGTTTTAAAAATAATGTTTAAGCTAAGATCCGATAACGAGCCAAAAACCTCTGTGACGTCAAAATGTTTTTATGGTTCTGGTTACCATGGTTACTTTGATAGTATGTATTATAAAGCCATACACAAATACACAACTTGTAACATTTTGATGTCACAAACATTCCTGGTACGTTTTGTAATCACGTTATATCTTATACATTTTAATTAATTTGTTATTAATTACCTATGGCTTAAATATTATTTACGATATATTATTTAAAAAATAAATAAAAATTAGTTTTTTTTTTAATTCAAATACTCAATTTCATTACATAAACCACGTAGCTCGATCAAAAGGGAGGGGGGATCAGTTCGAAAGCTACACTGAGCTATTTGACGGGAGGGGAGAGTTGGAATCAAGCTACGTAATTTTTTTCATGTACCTACTTTGTTTGAAAATAAATTGCAGAATAAGTTGAATATTTATTTTCAAACATTGGTTACTTTTATATCTTAATATCTACATATAGCAAATATCATTGTTCATTTTTAACCCCCGACGCTAAAACAGGGGTGTTATAAGTTTGACCGCTATGTGTCTGTCTCTGTGACACTGTAGCTCTTAAGCTAGTGAACCGATTTGAAAGCAGGTTTTCTGGCGGTTGTTCTTAGACATAATTTATCAAAATCGGTTCAGCCGTTGCAAGGTCATCAGCTCTTTTCTTAGCTGCAGTAGAGATCTTAGAGGCACAACGGGTATTTTGTAACTAAGTTTAAAAATTTTTAAATAAAAATTATATTAAAAAATCAGGGTAGCCGATTTAAGGTCAACAGCTCTTTTCTTAGCTGCGATAGGGATCTTAGACGCATAACGGGTATTTTATAAATAGGTTTAAAAATTTTACAATAAAAATTAAATTTAAAATTTAAAAAACTCCCGACATAAAAAAAACCTATAAAAAGTAAAAAAATAAAATTTCTGGGCCTGGTCCTTTAACTTTAATATTTAAATATTTAATTAGTAATATTTTGTGACTCAAGCGTCGTCGCGTCGGGGAACCGCTAAATAAGTAAAATAAAAAACAAAATAGAACTAAAAAAAAGCTTGGTAATAATATATAAAATATAACATATAAAAAAATATGCAATTTAAATAAAAGTACTCTATCTAGGTCCCCCGACGCGACGACGCTTAAATCACAAAATATTACTAATTAAATATTTAAATATTAAAGTTAAAGGACCAGGCCCAGACATTTTATTTTTTAACTTTTTATGGGCTTTTTTGTGTCGCGATTTTTTAAAATTTTTAATTTATAAACCAATTTTTTAATACAGAAAACACAAAATGACTTCTGGACTTGATAATAGAAAACTGTGTTCCATAGGGAAGGGGGGTATAAGAATGAAGGGAGGGAGGGGTTCCAGAGAGGTTGAAATAGGGCCACGTGGTTTCTGGACGCTCCCTTAAATATAGTATAATATCAAGCCGCGCCTTTGCTGGTAGAATACACCGGTGTGATCATGTGATGTATTAAGTATTAACAACGACGGATGTGTGCTTTGTTTCTATGATCCTTCTCTAAGTTATGATTTGACCATAAATACGTATGTGCACTTTTGTTTCACCACTCACTCGTTTTTTTCCAGTTCACTCCCTGTCCCGAGATCTGCGGTAAGAAGCATAGCTTCAAAAATTCCAAGACCATTAATGTGCACTTTGTTTCTGTGGTCTTTTCCTTTTCTAAACTATCTAACCTCAAATCGTATGTGACCGATTTGACTCCTTGTTCTAAAACCTGCATTGCGATGTAAAATATAAGTTAATCTATTACTGACAGATGACAGTTATAGTTCATGTAAAATATTATTTAATGCTCCATAAACATTGAATTGCAATACGGCATTATGTTCATCAAGCGTGCTGATTTTATGAGAGTTTTTATTATCAGGACTAACGCTAGCCGTTTATGTAGATAATTTAATGTACAGGTAGACAAGACAAATCGGTTTTTAATTAGTTACATTCGCTGGCAAAATTATAGGATCAGCCAAAACGTAGGAAGGAAACATCATAGCTAACTATACATAATCAGGAAATGAATAGAAGATTGACTTCTGACGTTCTGGAAAAGAAACTGATGTAAATACATGTAGAGTTTAGAAATAAGTACAACAGCTATGTCTTGAAATAAAACTATTACTACGTATTCTTTTTATAAAACTAGTCGTGTGATATAAGGAGACCGCGTTGTCATGACCTATGTTGTTGCAAATGTGTTTGGTGCAAGGGTGCCGCTGTCACTTGATTACTTCAAATTTTGGAAATATTTTGAAGACTTAAAAAACTTTTCCGAAAAAGGAAGAGTTTATTTAGGTTTGTGATGGAACAGTTCTGTGAAATGGTACGAATAAGGTCGTAGTGTGACATTGAAAACGTGTGTTTTTTAGGCACAATTAATGCGAACGTTTTCAGTAAATCGTACATAAATTACAAAAGTCGATTTGTCTTTTATCTTCCTTATAGAGAAAGAATGTTTGTAAAATGTTCACGAATAAGTCTACAATCAGCTATCAACCGAAGCCCTATTTTTGACTTAAATTCATAGCGTTCCGACAGCCTAAACCGACCTAAAAATTAAAAAAAAAATTTATTGTAAAAAAGCGTGGAGTGCTTGATATCTACTGGTATAAACCGAGCTGGGTAGAGTAGTGGTACAGCACTAGACTCGCATTCGGGAGGTCCGGGTTCGAATCCCGGCGGGGGCAGATGTGGCTGGGACTTTTTCCTACTGCCTTTCGCCGAGAAACGGTAATTCCTATACCGGCCATCTTGATTGAGGTTTTCCATGGTTTCCCTCAATTAATTCCAGATAAATATCGAGGTGGTTCCTTATTTGAGGCCATGGCCGATTACCTATCAAACTCCTAGTTCAAAAATTACCTATCTTATCCTAATTTCCTGTAATTCCTTCATTCGCCCATTGCTATTATATAAGTTGAAGTTTAAGAAATATAGAAAAAAACGGGAAGTCGTAAAATGAAAAATAGTAATGGTGCGAATGGCGTCTGTTATGACATAAAGTCGAGAAACGGACGTTAAACGCATTATTATTACTGGTATAAATATTTCATTGGTAGCTATTTGTAAAATTAGAGTTAGTATAAAAATAGTAATAAGCATCCCACGCTTTTTTACATTAATGTACATCTTTAACGAAAATGTGGACATCATTATTATCGCAATCACACGCATTACTTTTTTTTTAATTGAATTGAAATTAGGCATACATTATTATCTTATATATTTCTTCACTTTGTGATATATTCCAATCATGGTCTTGCGGGAACCATCACAAGCAACGCTTAGATGTGGTTTGTTTATCTTTAGATTATTTCTAATTCTTGTGAGTATATTGGTTTGTGAGTAGGGCTGCCACCTTTCAAAAACAGTAGACCCGGAGATTTTAGAAGTATAGCTTTTTTTTATTAAAATAAAACATTTTTTTAATGTATGAATTATTTAAGTAATTAATTAAGGTAAAAAGTAATGGTAAATTACCATTGGCAATGTATTAGTTTTAAATATAAACGACCTAGCTAGTGCCAGGCTGACTTGGACCAGCTTGACACTTAAAACTATATTTTTTATTGTGAACGGATTGTTTAAGCATCTTTTCTTGCTCAGGTTTCTTCAAAAACTTCAAAAATTCTTGGCAATTCATATTGTAATTAATCTTTACAATTAACTCTGCCTTCACCATGTCCACTGAGAAGCAGTTTCGCTCGTATCATTTTAAAGCTCTTGTATTTGAATAAAAAATTCTAAATTCAAAAAGGAAAAATAATCCCTTGATTTTTTATAAAATTGCATAATATTTATTAAGACCCGGTCTGACCCGGAGATATCGATGGCAGCCCTATTTGTGAGAGGTTTGAATATGAAGCAAGTATAATCTAAAATGTATTGGTCCTGTGTAGCATTAATATTTTCTGCACACTGCATAGCAAAAAGCGGCAATAAAATTTGAAACTGAATAATTTTAAAAAATATATAATTTTATCGGTGAGTGTACATTTCATTATATTACTATCTGTCATGTTCTATTCAGATAATTCGAATAAAATTCAATGTTTTAATATTGCGACACCGAGAGTCCATCATTTTGCAATCGCTCATTCAATTCGAATTAAATGGCATGTGCTTTACATATTTTTGTATGATTTAAATTCCAATTCAAATTTTACGTATTTTAATTTAATCGGAAATGTAATGGTTTTGAAATGGTGGTATTAATAGTCTAAGATTAAGACTAATGTTGACCTTCACGCATCTAATAAAAGATATTTTTTCAAGCATAATTACTTTTAATTAAAGGTAGCCTGGAATTGATTTAATTAGACAACCCATCTGCGATTTATTTGTTTGTACATTATGTTTGAGAAAAAATACCTTTTATTAAGGCGATATTACTTTGAATCTCGTACTATAATGAAACCATATAAACTAAAAATTAGATTATTTTGGTAAACATAAGAATATATTTATTTTGTTTACGTCAGCCAATATACAAAGATAAAAATATAACATTAAAAAGATTAAAAGTGTTTAAGCTCATAGAGAGCACTTTTTAGTAACGTTTCATGAATTTCTTTTTTAAATTTAGATAATGGTAGTTTATTGTAAAAAATCTTTAATGTGCGCAGTAATCAAAAAACATTCGAAATTAGTGCTAAGTAGAAGGGTTAAGTGTAGTCCACATTAATGTTAAAGCTAAGAAAGAATCCTAAAATTAATACTTTTGTCGAAAATTTTAAAAGTTGAAAATTATTAGATTTGTTGAAAAAATAAATTTTAAAAAGTGTTCTTCAAAATCGACCAAGGAGGGCCGGACTTATACATTTTATGAAAACATCAATTAAGGATAGCGTTTTATTTACTAAAGGCTGTACAGAATTTTGCATTGCGTCCCGAGTTTTTTTTTTCTTTAAATCTACGTTGCCAAATAAATTATGTTTGTGATGGTCAAGATTATCGACTCTCTTGATGTAATCACCTAGCAAAAATAGTGGTCGTGTTTTAGTGCTCCGAGTGTAGATTAGAGGATTAATATAATAAAATAAATAAATAGTTAACAGTATCACGGGTAATTGGAATAATGAAAATAAATCAATTTAAACACTCATTGATTGCAACGTTTCGTCTTTTCTTTAATTAAGACTTTTTCAAGCTCTAAAAAATTTTTTTACAAAAATTAACATTCATATAATAAAAATATTAAACGTTATGGATTAAATAATTACATAATTTACTAAAATACTGTTTTCTATTATAACATATATCTGGAATTGAATTTTAAAGATAAAATTTCAATAGATTTAAAGTTGAATAATGGAACTGTAAGGAGCACCCGGTATTTGCACAAAAGTACATAATATATCTGCACACATTATATTATGTAAGTACACTGAATATACAGCAACGATAAATGCATATTATATCGGGTGTGGACTACGCCATGCAAAATGAAACTTTCATAATTACCTGCTTTCCTGGTTATTTTAGGCAAAAAAATCTTCAAATAAAAAGTTTAGAACATGAAATTATGCATCTAAATCAATAAACCATATTTATTTTGCATGCCCTGTAACCACAGGATATGAAAATGTCGAAAATTACCTCAGAAATAGATAGAACGATAACTTATAAATTATGAAATTTTCGCTATCAATTTCTAATTTTTCAATTACCAGTCAGTATTAATAGACCAAGCGATGTAGGTAATATCGTTGGCAAAATTAGAGCGACGCCAATTTTCTTCGAAGTAATAAAATGCGTTATTCAAGGTTACTAGAATACTAGAAGGTTGGGCTATAAACATGATCACGTCTGTGATTGGTTGAGTCGATTGCTTACGTCACCGATATCCATGGCTTGGTTTTTCAATTATTATTATCCCAACTATTTGGAAAAAGACGTCACAAGCCTACTTCCCCCGTACACTCACACGTCTTGTCTTGTCACACCTTCAACAATGTTAACGCCCAACCTTAGTTTCTTGTAACCTTGTGCGTTATTGTTGGCAACGCTACAAATCAAACAATTGTTATAAAAAACAAATGAACACTAATCTTCTCTGGTATCATGCATTTTATTAGTGTATTTGCCATATGGCAACATACACTATTGGCGTCGGTCGGATGGCGGGACCTAGGGGTCGGACCAAAATTTCTCGACGTTTCATAACCTCCTAAACACTTTGGCACCATTTTTAAAAATGTTTATATATATATGTGTATATATATATTTATATATATATATATACTTATATATTATATACGTATATATATATGTGTGCGGGCAATAACTTTCGAAAGAGTTAATTAATTTCAACTAAATTTGGCCCACGTATTGAAATCCATCGCCGCAAGAAGCCTATTTAAAATGGGCCTAATCGGGCCATTTTAAGGGTAGTTTTTAGGGGTTGAAAAATGTTTTTGGGCCCTAAAATACCGAAAAAATTCTCCGAATCGTTTCAAAATTGAAATTTAACTCTCTGGTAGTAATTAAAATGTGTCCCTAAAATTTTAATAAAATCGACCTTACAGGACCGGATTTAAAAATTTTATGAAAACACTAGTTTGCAGATAGTGAATTATTTACTGAAAGGTGTATATAACTTGGTATAGAAGCTCGATTGATAATAATATTGCAATTAAGAAAAAAAATGTTATTTTAAGGGGTGTATTAAGGAGTCAAATTTTTTATTTTGCTCAAAAACCAAGTTATGTTCGCATAATAAAGCCACACTGCCTGTATTAGCAAATACACTATATTGTCGGCAGGGTTTTGGCACTGCGACCCGGGTTTTTTAATATACCGACGATTAAATACTCTATCAACAAGTAAACGTTTGGTATTTTGATTTAATTACCACTATAATAAACAACAGGAATATTTGTTTGTATTTAAAAGTTCGAATAAATAAACGTGTATTCATAACATTCGCTTATAATTGCTATCATGCCTTGGGTAAATAATATTATTTTTAATGATTTTTAGTGTATTTGCCATATGGCAACATACACTATTGGCGTCGGTCGGATGGCGGGACCTAGGGGTCGGACCAAAATTTCTCGACGTTTCATAACCTCCTAAACACTTTGGCAACATTTTTAAAAATGTTTATATATATATATGTATATATATATATATATATATATATATATATATATGTATATATACATATATATATATATATATATATATATATATGTGTACGCGCAATAACTTTCGAAAGAGTTAATTGATTTCAACGAAATTTGGACCACGTGTTGAAATCCATCACCGCAAGAAGCCTATTTAAAATGGGCCTAATCGGGCTATTTTAAGGGTAGTTTTTAGGGGTTGAAAAATGTTTTTGGGCCCCAAAATACCGAAAAAATTCTCCGAATCGTTTCAAAATTGAAATTTAACCCTTTGGTAGTAATTAAAAAGTGTCCCCAAAATTTTAATAAAATCGGCCCGACAGGACCGGATTTACAAATTTTATGAAAACACTAGTTTGCAGATAGTGACTTATTTATTGAAGGGTGTATTTAATTCAATGTAGACGTTAGATTGATAATAATATTACAATTAAGAAAAAAAATGTTATTTTAAGGGGTGTATTAAGGGGTTAAATTTTTTATTTTGCCCAAAAACAAACTTAATTTCACATAATAAAAGTATAAAACCACACGGCCCTATACAAGCAAATACACTATATTGTCGGCAGGGTTTTGGCACTGCGACCCGGGTTTTTTTTTACATTTTGTGCTCTCTTAAATTATCCAGCGTTTTTGTGCATTTTTTTGTTTACATGCATTTTATGAGAAGTAATTCAAAATAAATGTTTAATATTGTAATTTAAAACTTTGAATTAAAACAACTCGATGCTCATAAAAATGGAGTTCTATTTGGATTTGACTTATGGATAGTTTTTAAGCCAAATGTAATATCGAATTCGCCATTTTTTTAATACTGACAGCAGGCGTAAACTGTTATGTGTTTATGGTTTAAATTTCTGTCACCAAATGTTGTATCGTTTTATTTCGTTCGAAAAATTCAATGTTATAACATTTGTAAGTTTTTAAGTCTTTTAATCTGGTCAGGATTTTTCGATCCCATCACCATACTTAATTCTATTTACTTTCGAGTCAAAACAACTGACAAGAGATATAGTTGAGGCGTTGAGAATTATAGTGGCCTAACCCACAAAATTTCAATATTTTCTTATGTCCATAAAGTAATCGGTTATTATCGAAAGTTTCGGTAGAAGAACGACCTAACCGCAGTTTAATCTACGAAACGGCTCTTAAACTGCGGTTAGGTCGTTCTTCTACCGAAACTTTCGATAATAACCAATTACTTTATGGACATAAGAAAATATTGAAATTTTGTGGGTTAGGCCACTATAATTCTTAACGCCTCAGTTTATAATTGGAATTTGACATAAAACGATACGACATTTGGTGGCAAATGTCAACCAATAGGCACAATATATTTTTCTTTCTACCCGGTCGAGAAGGTACGTGCTTTCGGCTTTGATTTTCAGTCAGAAAGCCTAACATTTATCAATTGGCACAACCTAGTCAATATAATTTTTTTATACTCAAGATTTCGTCTTAGAAAGAAATGACATATCACACAGACACTTTTTCAAAAAAAGTGTAGTAATCTAGGAACATTAAAAATTTGTTAAAATATTTGATTTTGATTTTCGATCCCATTACACTAACTTAATAAGTTAATAAAATGTGTAGAAAAAAGCTTATGAAGCTTTTTCTTTAAAACATTTTCTACAATGGTAACCTTGTCTCAAACATATAGAATTTTATATTTAAATTTTAATTTATATTTGAAAAACAATAACGATTCAAAAGATTATGTAAATATATAAATGGAGATATTTCAACCCTATTAGATTTTTCTTGGAATGTTTCCAAAGAATGAAATTACTAAGTTCCGAAGTGATGATAGATGGTTCGACTTTAAAGACATCTAAAAACTGTTAAAACTTTAACAAATGATTGCACTTGCATTTTTCTGCAGGGTTTTTATTATTTTACCACTTTTTTGTATTTAAAAGTTTCGTATTGTATCACGTTTTTCATGCTTACTCATTTACTGTACGAAAGAAGACCTCGTAATTATGTAGGTATAGAAGAAAATAAGACAGTAGATGTTTTTATTATTTTTTGTAGTTCTACATTAAAATAAAAGGTCGCATTAGAGAACGGCGCAATACTACATTGTACATTCAGTCTTAAAATATTAAGTTCTGTGTATCTTTCCTTGAAATGTTAAAATTTAACCTCGAATTTAACTGTTCTTATTTTATTTCAGAATTAGAGAAACTGTATTTTTTCGTTGAAATTAAAAAATGCCGTCCAATGTGACAGGACCATTCCAACTTATAACTTATAAAAAAAAACTAATATAGGCAGTGTGGTTTTATTATGTGAACTTAAGTTTGTTTTTGGGAAAAATAAAAATTTTAACCCCTTAATACACCCCTCAAAACATTTTTTTTCATTGCAATAATATTATCAATCGAATATCTACACCAAATTAAATACACTTCGAGTAAATAAATCACTACCTGCAAATTAGTGTTTTTAAAAAAAATTATAAGTCCGGTTTTAATTGTTACTGAAGGGTTAAATTCCAATTTTGAAACATTTCTGAGGATTTTTTCTGTATTCTTGGGCCCATAAGCTTTTTTCAACCCCTAAAAACCCCCCTTAAAATGAACCGATTGAGCCCATTTTAAATAGGCTTCGTGCGGTAATGGATTCTAACATGTGTGCCAAATTTCGTTAAAATGAATTAACTCCTTCGAAAGTTGCTTAGAATGATATGAAACGTCAAGAAATTTTGGTTCGACCCCTAGGTCCC
The DNA here is from genome assembly GCA_034508555.1 of Venustoraphidia nigricollis. Classification (NCBI taxonomy): domain Eukaryota; kingdom Metazoa; phylum Arthropoda; class Insecta; order Raphidioptera; family Raphidiidae; genus Venustoraphidia; species Venustoraphidia nigricollis. The sequence goes on along the minus strand of JAVRKA010000052.1, from coordinate 1,966,890 downwards.
GCCATCCGACCGATGTCAATAGTGTATGTGCCATATATGACATATACATTAATAAAATAAATATGAAATTTGTTATTCGTTTGCGTGTTACATAATATGGTTTTACAACAAGAAAATTATTTTTTTTTCATTTACATGCATTTCAGTTGAACTGTCAATCAATGGGTTAATGTAAAGCATAGACAGATAATAGACTTCTTGTGAAACGTATTCTTCGTGAACGTACCTATAGTTAAAGATATGTCAGTGATAGCATATTGTTTTTATTCTTCCGCCCCGCTTAGCATGTCGAGCTGCTTGTCGGGCGCCATATTGATCGGACGGGAGTCCTGAAAACGCGTCGCGTCATGTTCTGCCTGGCTGCAGTGCTGCCGCAGCATCGTCAACGGACAACGCCCGTACTATACATATATACGTATACAATTTTCTCATCTCTGTACAATTCAACAGGACAGGAGGTCCATTGTAGGACATCTTTTGAATATCACTTATGCTCGAACGCATTGTCAGAAAGTCTGATTTAGCAATGACCTTAGATGGTGACCATATATATATTTTTTTAATATACGAGTTTTTTTGGCCTCTACTCGTAGCGTAATTAGCCACAACTTGTTTTATTAAATAATAATATACAAATAAATACACTATCAAATAATTCGACATCACGAAACATCCATGAGCGTAGGCGGGATTCGAACCCCCGACAGTGCAGTCTAGAAACCACAACGCTGACCACTACACTACACTGTTCTCATACATATTTTTCCATAAGCAAAGCATTGTAGAACTTTAGATCGAACCAGCTCGAAAAAAAATGATCGATTTAAACGATATTTTTTCTAAACTGTGTATAGGTACATGTATTAACTTTTTTTAAAATTTGTTATGAAAATTTAGCTTCAAAAGCGATTTTTTTCTGTGCTGATCAATCATTTGTTTTTGTGTTCTAAATGACAAGGAGTTTCACAATGACATTGGAATACTTCTGATTGAAGTTGTAAGTATATGATTACAATGTAAGGTCATCAAATCAATATGCTTTCTGGAACCTAGCATTAAGATTTAAAATCAAAAGTAAATTTCGTTTCTAATTTTTAAATTTAAACTAATAACATGAGATAAAGTCTATTCCATATAAATTCCTGTGAGATTAGGGTTGCCATCTCTAAAATTTGGCAACCAGGACAAGACGCGTGAAAACCCCGGATTTTAGAGCCCAGAACCGGGACATGTCAACAGGTTTTTTTTAAACATAGTGCAATAAAAAACAGTTCAAAATGTCATACATCATCTTTTAATTTATTTTCAGACTTTAAAATTAAATTTAGTCAGCTTTTGTCATTATTTTAAATGTACCTAACAAAACAAAATCTTATTACAGTTTATTACAAATTGTTTTAATAATCAGTTAGAATTTTTTTATTCTTAAATTTTTAAACCCGGACTACAAATGAAGCCCCGCCCGGACGCTCCCCGGAGACCCTCTAAACTAGGACAAATCCGGGGAAATCCGGACGGATGACAACCCTATGTGAGACAGATAAAGTGCACGATATACATAAAATGAAATAATGAGTTGAAGATATTGTCATCGTAATTTAAACTCTGCCAAAGATCACATAAAGAAATAATAAGTGACGTGACCAATAGCTACAAAATCTAAATACACCTGAACTTTTTTCAACACAATACAATAATTGTAAATTGTAGACGTTCGACAACTTCCGGCGCTTTTCAAAGCTTCGCGTATCGCCGATCATGTCAGTATTTCACATCGCCTGTTCTCCTTACTTGCATAGTTGTGCACCCGAAAGGAATAGAAAGATCAGACGTGCTTCGGCCGGTCTGCCGGCCATGCGCATCATAAAATACCAATACAAATACGTCGGTGACACGTGGAACTGTTTCCAATATTGTAGATGATCAGTAGCGTTTAACAGTAAGACCCCCAATTGTATGTATTGCAAATGATATAGCAGTCTCACTCCTACTCATTTGTTGAGACATAAGTCTGTTTTATGTCGGCCGGTCGTTGAAGATCGGGTCGACGCCTCAGTTCTGTTTTTCTTTCTCCATTCTTTTTCGTCTATTTCGGTACTGAATAGCGTACGCTTATATCTTTTGAGAGGGCTATAGCGCGTGACGGCTACAGTCCGCTGTTTTTGTCTTTTCTCATCGTCGAAATAACACGAAATTCGCGCTTACAAGGCGTTCTGATTTGTACCGAGCTTTCACTGTGTACCAAACTTACAGTTTAATTACGACATTACAAATCATTACAATCATTACACATCATTACACTTCTCACCCTTATGAAACGAGGAGAACCAGCACTTTTAAAACAGATAAATGTAAAACAGTTTTCAAAAAGTCCAGTGACTTTTCAATAACTATATATAAAAAAACCCGGGTCGCAGTGCCAAAACCCTGCCGACAATATAGTGTATTTGATAATACAGGCAGTGTGGCTTTATTATGCGAACTTAAGTTGGTTTTTCGGCAAAATAAAAAAACTGATTCCTTAATACACCCCTTAAAATAACTTTTTTTTTTTCTTAATTGCAATATTATTATCAATCGAAGCTCTATACCAAATTATATACAACTTTCAGTAAATAATTCACTATCTGCAAAGTAGTGTTTTCATAAAATTTTTAAGTCCGGTCCTGTCGGGCCGATTTTTTTAAAATTTTAGGGACATTTTTTAATTACTACTGGAAGGTTAAATGTCAATTTTGAAACGATTCGGAGAATTTTTTCGGTATTTTGAGGCCCAAAAACGTTTTTCAACCCCTAAAAACTACCCTTAAAATAGCCCGATTACGCCCATTTTAAAACGGCTTCTTGCGGTGATGGATTTCAACACGTGGGCCAAATTTCGTTAAAATCAATTAACTCTTTCGAAAGTTATTGCCCGCACACACACACATATATATATATATATATATATATATATATATATATATATATATATATATATATATATATATACACATATATATATATACACATATATATATATATACATATATATATAAACATTTTTAAAAATGGTGCCAAAGTGTTTAGGAGGTTATGAAACGTCGAGAAATTTTGGTCCGACCCCTAGGTCCCTCCATCCGACCGACGCCAATAGTGTATGTTGCCTTATGGCAAATACACTAATAAACTGTTATCAGAACTGAAAAAGATAGAAAGTAGAGTAGTATTTAAAAAGCTTTTAAAAGAATTTTTAATTAATAAGACATTTTATAACATACAAGAATTTTTAAATGGTTAATTGTAATTGTTGACACTGTGTATCTATACGTATCGTTTGACAATATATTCTATTTTACGAACGTTTATTAAATAAACTGTCCGACACCAAAGCGAAGACAGTACCGTAATATAGTGTTCGTAATATGACGATGAAAGACGTAACAAGAAACGTGTTTATAGAAATAATCATTCTGTTGGTAATTGCAACACCACCGTGACGTAAAAAAGCGGTATTCATTTACTTCTGTGTACATGTTTTTTTGCTAAGTTATTCAGTTATATTATGGTCACTATATTGCGGTACCGCTATCTTAGGAAACCAGGGTTTAATTTAACGACATAGACATCGTTACTGCATTTTCTTCTTCCATCTCATACTGTGTAAAAGTTAATCTTTAGAGACGAAAATATTTTTCAATTTTGACTTCTTCACAAACAAAATACGTCAAATGAGGAACCTTCCTCATCACAAAACATAACTTCTTACTCGAACTTTTATTTTATTTTCATAAAATATATTTTATGAACAAAAGTCGATATTAGCGATTAATAAATAAAAAAGTATTTAACAATAAATGTTACAAAATTAAACAAAAAAAAGGTAACAAATTTTCTTATTCTCGGTTCTGTTTCACTTATGCCTATTATTTACGTATGACCTCGTTTAGCGCTGTTTCGTATAGCCCATGAACTTATTGGAACGTATCTCTCGCATTAAACGGAGTCTTACTGTATATGCATAACTGTTTTCAACGAAATACATTGATTTCTTCATACATTTCTACTGCTTTTCCCAACTAATGTCTCGATTAGTCTTTCCAGTATAATATTATGTCGGATACTCGAGACTCTACTGTACTGCAAAAACATAATGTGATAATAATAACACAAATAATGAATTATTATAAATTATTGACGTATTCTGGAGAGTTACATTTGCAGTTGATGGAATAAATAAATAAAAATGTTACGATGGTTTCATCAGCAATTCGCAAACGTCACAAAAATGGCTCTTCAACCCTAGAATCTCACACAGCATCTGTTAGATTCTATAGATTTTTCAAACGGTGTGCAATAATAATGACAATGTTGTTTTTATGTTAACATATTTTATTCTAACAACATTAAAGCATTAAAATTGAAAACTTGAAGAGCATTTCGCTAGCATCATCTGATGATGTTATAATTATTTTAAGGTAGTTGTCGTAGTACAATATTGTCAAAAAGTTTTAGATTATACGCGCCACAAAAGTATACTAGCTTGTAGTTAAGTGATCCATAATTTGTACGCAAGACTGTACCCGTAGAAACGTAACCTATACAGTATTCATATGCATGTATACTTTTCTTTTCGTATACGATCTGTGTATTTTTGAAATAAATAAATATTCTATTCTATAAATTGTTGAACTTTAAACCGTTATTTATGAATAATTACACGGTCAAAAAAAATGTCTTATTTTTTTTAAACTCATAACAAATGCATTGAAAGACTGTCAGTTTTTGGAAAGTTTCTGACAGTTAGTTCTTTTTTTATAAATAAGAAACTAGTTCAGAACTACAGAGATCGTATTCAAACAATGTTAATTATCCAATTTTTAATTGAATTTATCTCGGATTATATACGGTCGATCGACTTCAAATTTTCAGGGTAATTGTATTATCATGTTCTTAATAAGTACACAAAAATTAAGAATTTTCTGGCGGCGTGCCTTAACCACGACAACTACCTTAAACATATTGTGATGATGTTTATTTTTGTGTATTGCTGGCCAACAATTCAAGAACTCTTGTTATCTCTAAGAAAAAGTTCAGTCGACAGCTTTTTTGTATGTTTGTTTTGTAGTCAAACTTTTTCTTTGATATTAAAAAAATTTAATGTATGAAATTTAAGTTGTTATTAAATTCATGTAAACAAGATAGCTGTCATTTTTTTAAGAACAAAAAAACGTAAAGAAATTGAATGTCAAACATACAGTGTTTGAAAAAGTTTTTTGCTTACATTTGCAGATATTTTATAAACCTGGCAATGTTATTTTATTTTTTTAAGGCTACTATCAGGGTGCTTAGCACCTATTCATTTTTTCAATTTTTTATAATAAATTAAAAATTCAGTTGAAAATTTTACCCAGCTCTCGCATTAGAACCTGGGATCTGTGGGGGCTTGTAATTGAGGAGCCATGAAGATGCTATATAAACAACGACATTGCTACACGCTCGACTATTTTTAAGTCCAAGGAATTAATTTGGAAGTTTCCATTTGATAAAAAAACAAATTCTTTCAATTTTTTATAATAAATTAAAAATTCAGTTGAAAATTTTTCCCAGCTCTCTCGCATTAGAACCTGGGGTCTGGGGGCTTGTAATAGAGGAGCCATAAACATGCTATATAAACAACGACATTGCTACACGCTCGACTATTTTTAAGTCCAAGGAATTAATTTGGAAGTTTCCATTTGATGAAAAAACAAATTCTTTCAATTTTTTATATTAAATTAAAAATTCAGTTGAAAATTTTTCCCAGCTCTCGCATTAGAACCTGGGGTCTGGGGGCTTGTAATAGAGGAGCCATAAACATGCTATATAAACAACGACATTGCTACACGCTCGACTATTTTTAAGTCCAAGGAATTAATTTGGAAGTTTCCATTTGATAAAAAACAAATGATGATAGTGTCACATCATGATCATAAGGGTAACTATAAAAATGCTGCATGAAAACCCTAGGCAAACTTGAACGAGTGGGAGTAATGGCAACCCCATGTATATATTACAAGGACATATTTGTTTTACTTGTGTGAACACAGATTATATAGTTTGTAGTTGTGTGATTGACGACCATTGTTGGTCAAATTGACGTTTATGTCAATGCCCCAAATATCCCCCAATCAACTCTGTTTGCAGAGGGTTTTATTTAGGTATGAGGTAAACAATGTCCGTGTAAAATAAGGGATTGAGGAAGTCTAGTCGTTACATAATCCAGACATTATTACTTCCGAAAGATGATTCATTTTTTGTAAAAATTATGTAAGTATTTCTGGGCTTTTGAATAACTGAAATCGTTATAATTGTTTTCTATTCCAACTTCACAAGTAAATAATGGTGTGGGTTTAGGTCAGAAGCAGCGTTGCCAGACGTCCCGATTTTTAAATCAAAATTAATAGTCCCGCGCGGGACAGGCTCAGTCCCGCTTTTCGGGGATAACTCGACCGTGCGTAAATAATTATTCTCTTATTGTAAGTTGCAATTTGTAACACTCACTCCTCAGACTATTGTTTGAAACGCCATATTTTTCTAATGAATAAAACTTTTTTGATTTTGATTTGTTTTTTTAGTGTATTTGCCATATGGCAACATACACTATTGGCGTCGGTAGGATGGCGGGACCTAGGGGTCGGACCAAAATTTCTCGACGTTTCATAACCTCCTAAACACTTTGCCACCATTTTTAAATATGTTTATATATATATATGTATATATATATATATATATATATATATATATATATGTGTACGCGTGATAACTTTCGAAAGAGTTGATTTCAACGAAATTTGGACCACGTGTTGAAACCCATCACCGCAAGAAGCCTATTTAAAATGGGCCTAATCGGGCTATTTTAAGGGTAGTTTTTAGGGGTTGAAAACTGTTTTTGGGCCCCAAAATACCGAAAAAATTCTCCGAATCGTTTCAAAATTGAAATTTAACCCTCCGGTAGTGATTAAAAAGTGTCCCCACAATTTTAATAAAATCGGCCCGACAGGATCGGATTTACAAATTTTATGAAAACACTAGTTTGCAGATAGTGACTTATTTATTGAAGAGTGTATTTAATTCGGTGTAGACGTTAGATTGATAATAATATTACAATTAAGAAAAAAATGTTATTTTAAGGGGTGTATTAAGGGGTTAAATTTTTTATTTTGCCCAGAAACAAACTTAATTTCATATAATAAAAGTATAAAACCACACGGCCCTATACAAGCAAATATACACTATATTGTCGGCAGGGTTTTGGCACTGCGACCCGGGTTTTTTTTATTTTTTTTATTCAGCAGACGAATAAGATTCAACTATTTAACGATAGGGTAAATCTGATTTAAAATATCATATTTTTATTAAAATACATTTTCTATGGCTATTTGTGCTATCTATTGTCACGTAAACGTAATTTGAACTCAAATAAAAAGATAAATATTTAAAAACTTCTGATTATATACGTTTTTTTACTGTCCCGCTTTCGATAAAGAATCCCGCTTTTTTCACTCAAAAAGTTCCAAAATCCCGACTTGGCAAAAAAAATCTGGCAACACTGGTCAGAAGTCACTTTTCAAATTTTTACAATATTTCTTCGTTTTAACCTTTTACACGCGAGATTTTACAATCGTGAGTTTTGACTGTCTACATCGTACCCGAAACTATTTTTGTGAACGCAACCGACGTCGAGCAATCGTCAGTCTATCTGAGAGTGTACCAAAATATACTTTATTAACAGAGAAACAAGTGTCCAAAACAATGTTTTGGACACTAAGGAAACCACGTAACCATATTTTAACAGTATTTAAAAGAATTTCATCTGTAGAGTGTAAAGGATAAGGTCCCCCGAGTCCAAAAAATATTCGTTAGGAAAAAGTATTTTCGTCTATTTGTCTGTCAACACGATACAAGACAAACAGCTGAGCGAATCGTAACCAAATTTTAATAAGTGTGAAAATGTGAAAAACCGTTTTGTTTTTGAGGAAAATCTGCACATGCGCAGAAGTTTCTTATTCTATTCGTTTTTGCAAGAGAATTTTGTAAATAATAATATTACCTGCGTCAACATCCCTGTTGGTTTGAATTTTATCGGAAACATAATTTTTATAGGCAAAAAATGTGTGAATTGGATCACTGATATTGATTTCACTACAATCAAGTCGTTTATCGCGTGGATTCCCAGACAGCGCATTTCGTGTCGAGCGACGGTACTAGTTTAGTTTGCGGTGTCAGCGCAAATTTATATAGTGTACAGTAATGTGATTGACGGCCGTTGTTGATCAGATTGACGTTTCGGTATTACTTTTTTCACCAAAGACAGACATCGTTTGAAATGAAAACGATCACGACGTTGTAATATGTAGAGGATATTGAAGGTTATTTTTCTTTTCTGTATGTTCTTATATATAACTTGTACACATATGTATGAGCATTTGTACATTTGTCAATGATAAATGCGAACTTTTCAACTCGCGGGTTTTATTTTTTGCCTTGGAAGATTATTCAACGACCCGATATGTTGTTTCGTTCGATATTTTCCCGTCTTGCATTGTAGATATCTTTTATAGTCATATTATGAATACTGTAAAAGAAAAATCTTGATTTTGTAAAATTCAAAATATTCAACGTAACACTACACTTTATTCTTTTTCAGAGGTCCGTGACTATCAAAGATGTGTTTTAAATTACAGCAAATTAAGCTAATAACTGCTCATGTATGGGAGTCTTACGAACTATAAAATTATATATTTATATTTATAGATATTATATCGCATCCAAAATTATTATTATAATTCAATAATAAATCGGTATTTGGATTAATAATACAAAAAAATCGTGTTGTTGTTAATCTTGCTGACGAAGACTAAATAAAGTAGTCGAAACGTAGCAAGAGTAACAATAACACGATTTTTTTGTATTATTAATCCAAATACCTGCGATTTATTATTGAATTTATATTTATATTTAAATTTATATTTAGATTTATATTTATATATTTAGCACGATAACTCTTGACAGACTAAATTGATTTAAACTGAATTTGGTGCACATGCTGGAATTTACCGCCGCACAAAGCCTGTTTAAAATGTGCCCTTCGGACCATTTTAAGGATGGTTTTTAAGTGTTAAGGGCCCAAAAATACCGAAAAATCGAATCGTTTCAAAATTGAACCTTTAGTAGCAACTAAAAACTTTTAAAATTTTAATAAACTCGACCTGACAGGACCGGATTTACAAGGTTTATGAACACACTAGTTTGCAGATAATGAATTATTTACTGAAAGGTGCATTTTGTGTAGATGTTCGATTGATAATAATATTGTAATTAAGAAAAAAAATGTTAATTTTTTTATTTTACTCAAAAACCACGTAATAAAACCGCACTGTATTAAAATACACTATATTGTCGGCAGGCTTTGGCACTGCGACCCGAGTTTTTTTATACGGCATTAAATGGGTGTTGTGAAGTCGTATTGTTTCTTTTAAATAAGTATACCTAATATTTGTTTAATTATGAAACAAAAACATGCTTCATAATGTTGAAGCATTTTTCAATTCGCAAAGCTTTTACGTTACACAGTAGGTTTTCTGAGAAGAGAGCAAATGAGTGAATTTAATGGCTGCTATAATAACATAACCCAAGTACCTATTCACGTAAGGTAGAGATAATATAGGAAAGATTTAGCAAACCAAAAATGAGAGCAGTAATAATAATAATTTCAATTCACTATTTCCACAAAATATAAAACCTCTTACAATTCATTGCCAACGGACTCTGAACTGCAGGAGGCGGCCGCACGTACGACCTTTTACAATTTCCGCCATATTATCCGGGATAAAAAATGGCGCATTATCTTTATACGTGGATCTGAAGGCCAGCTATGATGTCAAACATATAAAAATGTTTTTTAATGTCTTTTTTCTATCCGACCATAAACTACGTGAAATCTACAATAAATAACTTTTATACACTTTCTACGTGAACCATGTGAACCCAAAATGAAAGAAAAAATACAAAGCTCCCTTAAATTATCGAATAATTAATCGACCACGCAAACTTATTTGTTTATTTAGTTCCGATTTTATACATATTTATATAAAAGAAAAATGAAAACAATATTCTCTCGACAGGATTTCCTGCCTTTCCTGACTAGGACCACACACAAATATATGCATATTTCTTTTCAAAATAGTATAAAAATATGGTAGTAACTTTAAACCATAAAAAATGTTGACAATGTTTTATTTTATTATTGAACCCATTACATTAATTTCCCAGTATACTGGAACTTGTCGTTGAAATGCCTGGGAACTATTAAACGGTGCTAGTATCAAATATTATCAAATCTTTTTTTGAGGTAAATTTTTTGTATTATTCTTAAATTTTTTTATTTCAATAAATTATTTGTATATATGTATATTAAAAATTAGTTTCTAATCACGCCAAAGAAGTATAATTTCAAACAGACGTACATAAATACACGCACCTACTTTTATTTATTGAAAATTTAAAATGAAACACTAATAACTAGTACTTTACAACCAAAAAGCAAATTACAATATGCAAATATTTAAGTGATCGGGTAACTGGGTGAATAAAAGTGTAAACTATATTGAGTCCACAACTGCGTTTCATTGTATAACCCGTAAAGTTTAAAATAATAATAGTTTCTTGTTGTTTTTTCTAGGTAAGACATTGTACAGCTCGAGCAGCAAGTGTGTAAGTAACAATTTACTCATATTCTATTGTATCTAAAATAAAATTTGCTTAGATCGATCTTGTAAAAAAACATTAATGATAACGACCGAATCTCAGTAATGATCCAGTTTCGTGATTTCACTGCAATGAAAAGAGACTGCACTGTCAATTATATCACGTCAAGTCCAGCGAAATCCATTAATCAATATACATTTTAAATATGATGTTGCAAACATAGCGAGAGCTCTAGTTTATTTATTTTTAAATTGCTCGTTATTTAACTAATCATCGGTGACACAAATTATGAAACAGGAAGGTACCTCGACGATAGGAGCGGAATTAGGATTTTTTTTTGGACCCTATTTCTTTGTTAAATTAAGAATCTTTAAATTAAGTTTAAAAGTTTATTTTAAATGGCACTAAAATATGAATGGATTCTTGGTGACCTGATCAAATAAATAATATTATAAATGCGCCCAAATAAATGTTAAAGTCACCTAAACTATTGTCAAAATTTACCCGAAAAAATTGTCAAATTTCATCTAAGAATATTTTAAAATTCACCCACGATAATGATAATCATTAATATTAACAATTTTTTACTATACAATAATTGCTCATTGTTAATGAAAATGTATTATTAATGTATGATAATATGTAATTCAAATTTTGTGGGCCCTTGACACTTAAAGACCCTGTGTAGATCAGCCCCTGCTTGACGGTATTGTTTCCTTTCATTGATGGGAAAAATACACTCTGTATGATCCACATACCCATCGGAGGATAAATTGACCATCTTAAAATAAGGTAAATACTTTTACACGTTTTTAAAAAACAAAAGTTTTTCATTAAATTTTTTTACACAAGCCTTTTTTCGAAGACATTAAAATACTTTCGCATGGCGAGAAAAACGGAACATTTATGGTGGAAGCGACGGAACACTTATGGTGGAAGTAGCGGGACAGTTATGCAGTGTTATCAGAACTGCGTACGTAGAGTGATTTTTAAGTTGATTTTTTTGTTTTTAACAGCGTGTAAAAATCAAATAGACGAACAAATATTTCTAGTAACTTTTTTATCAAAACTCAAAAATAAGAGAGAAACAGCCTTTCAAAGTTTAACTAAATTTTTTTTAATTGTGAGGTCGGTCTTGGCGTTATAATATGTCACTATGGAAATATGTTATGTCATTATCAAATATCTTCGTGTCTATTTGAAATAATGGAACAACTTTGAACAATTTCTGTAAATACTTGATAATAACATAACATATTTCCTTTAGTGATATCACGCCAGGGCCAACCTTAAAATTTAATTAAAATTTGAAGACCTGTTTCTCTTTTTGAGGTGTGATAAAAAAGTTACTTGAAATATTTGTTCGTCTATTTGATTTCTACACGCTGTTAAAAAAAGAATCAACTTAAAAATTACTCTGTATTTGGCTGATCGAACCTATGAAAGTATCAGAAAATTAGCGTACATGAATCGATTTTTACTTACAGCAAAGTGATTAACCAGCAAGTTATTAAAAAGCTTCTACAAACGTCTAGTAAGGGCTTAGAATCCCATAGTAGAAGTGAAACTTCTGGACAACTTTGCTTGCCCAATAAAAGATGGCACAACCAACACAACATGTTATTTTCAGTCGCTTTCTGTTTTTATTGCCTCAGGAATGAAATTTCATTTAAAAATATCTGAAAGAAGAAAAAATTGACATTAGCGCTTTGGTCTTTTGTCCATAGATACGTATTTGGTTTGGCGGTGGTATACGAAAGATTTTGTGCAAATGAACATTCGAATGTAGCTTCATTTTGCATGGAAAAGTGCATATTATTTCTGGTTTTACATAAAAACGAGAAAAGGGAAATCTTACATGCAAAGTACACACTTAAGACATTCGTATAATAAAACTTGGTCCTGCAATTCTGCATTGTTCACGAGAGAACAGCGAGTATTAAGTGCTGCCTTTACTACAGTCTTAACATTTTATTTAAATGTAAATGAATTAATTTTTCATTCTACTAATAACACGCGAACTGTATAACTGTTGTTATATTTCATTTGCAGACTTTCAGTGCTATTTATTTTTCACAATAGTCTTAATATTTTTTAAGCTCCTATTATATCGAACGTTCAATTTCTTTTGAAGTGAAACTTGTCGCGATGATAATAATTTCATTGAGCAGTGTAACGAAAAAATCATAAAACGACAGTAATCAAGAGTGGAGAGGATGAAATGAATTGCTTGCGGGGAATTGACCAGGACTTTCTTAAATACAAAATTCTTACTATACATGCAATTTTCGTTTACAGTAACATTATTTTCCTTAAGCAAAATCTGAATAAATGAATGCACGCATAATATACACTGCCGTCACACACGTAATAGAGATAACATTTACTTGACTCGTCACAATCATGCAAGCTTTGAAAAAAGTTCATATTATACTTCTGCCCATATAATGCACACCCTGAGTCCATTAGACAGATCGCAGCTTTTAATAAGTTCAAAAATAATTAAAAGAATACTTGTGCTATACAGTGTACACTCTAAATGATAATTTTTAAATGGTTTATTTTTGTCTGACCATGTACAAACAATTGTTTTTTATGTACAATAAATTATCTTATCTTATTTTACCTTATTGACTAGCAGAATCTGACAATATATTTCATAAAAAATAGACCGGAAACCTTTATAATTGGTCACATTGTTTCAATATAGGATGTACATTATTTATCATGATGTTAAGATGCCTGAAGAAGTTCTAATAAAGACCGAAACGTCGCAAATGTAACAATCGATATTTTGATCTACTTCCTGATCTACTATCCTGCTACGACTTATAATTTCTTAAAAAAGTTGTAGAACATAAATCATCATGGAAAAGTAAATCTTTATATGAGAAAAACAACATTATAACATATATTTCTTTTGCGCATGCGCCGATTTTCCCCAGAAACAATAGGGCTCTTCATATTTACATACCAAATATCCTCCCAAAATTTGGTTCAATCCGTTCATCCGTTTGACCTGTATCGCGCTCACAGAACAGACTGTCAGATAAACAGACGCACAGAATTTTTCCAAAAATATGTTTTTTGGATTCTCAAAACAAAAAAATATTGTAAAATTTTGAAAAGTGATTTTGACCTAAACTAGTACCATTCCCTGCAAGTGGGTTGGAATGGTAAAATTCAAATAAATGCAAACATTGAGATTTTGGTAAAAATTCGCCTTGAAGTTAGTGTCTATGCACACGTCTGCAGCTTACACAGATTTCTTAATGTGATCGTCTGTATTTACAAAGTAATTTATTGGTTTCGGAATTTTCAAAAATAAATTATATAAAAATTGCATTGCCCAATGCACAGGTGCATGTATGTTTCCTTCACATATAAAATTGCAATTTAACGATCGTTTGTCTTTCCCTAGATTTAATAATTTATGATTTTTCACCTGTCAGTATCAAAATTACGTTATTTTATATCAAATATTTATTTTCCGTTCGTGCCTGACAGGTTTATCCATATCAGAATATACAATCGATAAAAAGGACAAAAGAAAAAAGTCGGGTCGCAATGCAAAAACCCTGCCGACAATATAATGTATTTGCTAAGTGTGACTAATATTGAATTTATGTTTGTTTTTGGACAAAATAAAAAATTTAACCCCCTAATACATCCCTTAAAAATATTATGTCTGTTTTATCAATTCATCACATGCACAAAATTATATAGCCTTAAATAAATATATTTCTCTATCCGCAAATAAGATAAAATAAGTCCGGTCCTGTCCAACCAATTTGATTAAAAGGAGAGGATCACCTTTCAATTGATACTAAAAGGTTAAGTTTTAATTTTGAATGAATTTCAAGAATACTTTCGGTGTTTACGAGTGCCAAAACAATTGTCAACCCCTAAATACACTCCTTAATGTGATCCTATTTTAAATAGTCTTCAAGCGGATTCCAGTATTTGGACCAAATTTCGTTAAAATCGGGTAGAGATTAAAATGGGGCGGTCCCTTGGCCCAAATGCATCACATCCTGAAAGGATTTTTGATGCTTCCCCCTTTTACTGTATATAGTCAGCAAATAATCTGAATCTTCTTATGAGCACTAGAAGATTTGCTACTAGTTTGTCCTGTGGAACTATTCCATCCTCATCAAAGAAGCCAAAGATGGTTGTCCTACTGTATGTTAAAGCCTCAAATTCGAACACAATATGGGTGTCTGTGTCATTCTCCATTTCGCAAAATCTACATAGTGTTGATTCCTGCTGTATCCTCATCACAAGTAACTCCTCCAGAAGTTATTGCTCACACACATATTTTCCCTAGGTCCCGCCATCCGACCAACGCCAATAGCGTATGTGCCATATACTATGGCAAATACACTAAACTAAGGACGTCAGAAGTGCCAAAAAGTATCAATATATATCGTATCGATATTTTTTTCAAGTATCGATATCGGTTCCGATATATTTTTTTAAAAATATCGATATATCGGTACAATTTTAAAGAGAACATTGGCACTCGAAGTAATTCAGTATACATATTCAAATAGCAATTAACGGGCATTATTTCTAATAAATCAAATAATAAATAATTATCTGAAATTAAAAACAACGATAAGATTTTTTATGTTTATTAATCAAACGTCTAATACATTTAGGAGCAGATAATTTTAGAGATTAATTGAACAATTAATAAAGCCAGGAATGGCAAACCTATGGCTAGCCTGCCAGAGGTGACATTCGACAGAAAATTGTTGGTACAGCATGAATTGAGGTGTAAATCGAAATAATTAAAAATATTCTAAATGTTGCAGAAATGAAATGAAATATTGCAAAAATAGCTATTTTGAGTGTTTATTATTCCGAAAATATCGAAAAAGAAACGTGTTTTACATGTGCTTTATTCACGGTTATTATTTTTGGAACGTACTTAAAAGTATGTTCCAAAAACGTATGTAAAAACACGTTTCTTTTCGGAATAATTAAACGACCAGAGTCAGTCACGATAGTACATTCAAGTATTGCTACTGGAGAAAAATATGGTTTTCGATACTCGGAATTTTATATCGATATATCGAAATATTAAATATCGCCCAAAAATATCGATATTTTTTCGACATCCCTACACTAAACAAACTATGTGATAAACAGTGCATCTAGTGGTATTGTATTCCTCCATTGCAACGACATTATACAGTAGATATAATTACTTAAGGTAAGGCACTATAGATGTGAGTATTCTCATCCGCCATATTGTGTCCTTGCTTGTCACGCGTAGTACGACAACATATGACTAAAGTTAACAGATAAATTATATTTCATAAAAGAAAAATGATTTGAATGTTTGTCAAGATTTTTTAAAGGTCCTGCTGTTGTTTGTACGCGTTTACCCGTACGCAAAAGTGCTTTAAAGTGGGAATATCAATGTGACAACTGTACAGAAGTTGACAGAAAAAATTGCGGTAATTATTTATTTTTCATCACTGTACTATGCAGAATAGAAGAATTATTTGTTAATTGTAATGACTATTGTTTTTTTGCGGGCTATTAAAAAAAATGCGGAAATGTCAGAAAAGAAATCTGCCTTTGGCAACGACACTTCAATTTTATCAGCTGAAATACGAAACAAATTAAATAAAAAATATTGGATACAAGTTGAATTATTTATTATAAAAAAAAAGATATACATTAAATAAAATACATTATGGAGAAGCATTTCAATTTTTTTTTCTTTGCTGACGCCGTTCCATAAACTATTTTGCAAAATTTGCTATTTTCAATGAAGTTTTTCAAACAGTAAGAACGGACGTTAAAAAAATGCCGGATAATTCTCCCTTTCACATTGTAACATTCCGGAAAAAATATATCAATATTGTCCACTAAACATTTTCCCAATTCGAATTTTCCCTGTCTCCGCACTTACAGCCGCTTTTTTTCTTTTTTTTTTTTGAGAATACAGTTAAACGTATTTTTCTTACAGACACATTTTGAAGAATCACAATTTGAAAATCGTCGACAGGATGGGTGGAAGAAATTAAAACGGAAATTCTAATTGGGAAAATGTTTAGTGGACAATATTGATATATTTTTTCCGGAATGTTACAATGTGAAAGGGAGAATAATCCGGCATTTTTTTAACGTCCGTTCTTACTGTTTGAAAAACTTCATTGAAAATAGCAAATTTCGCAAAATAGTTTATAGAACGGCGTCAGCAAAGAAAAAAAAATTGAAATGCTTCTCCATAATGTATTTTATTTAATGTATATCTTTTTTTTTATAATAAATAATTCAACTTGTATCCAATATTTTTTATTTAATTTGTTTCGTATTTCAGCTGATAAAATTGAAGTGTCGTTGCCAAAGGCAGATTTATTTTCTGACATTTCCGCATTTTTTTAATAGCCCGCAAAAAAAACAATAGTCATTACAATTAACAAATAATTCTTCTATTCTGCATAGTACAGTGATGAAAAATAAATAATTACCGCAATTTTTTCTGTCAACTTCTGTACAGTTGTCACATTGATATTCCCACTTTAAAGCACTTTTGCGTACGGGTAAACGCGTACAAACAACAGCAGGACCTTTAAAAAATCTTGACAAACATTCAAATCATTTTTCTTTTATGAAATATAATTTATCTGTTAACTTTAGTCATATGTTGTCGTACTACGCGTGACAAGCAAGGACACAATATGGCGGATGAGAATACCTATATCTATAGAGCTCTACTTAAGGAGACTGAATATATCCCGACACGAGTTTTAACCTCCCGGGACATATATCTAAATCACATTTCCGTTTTCGTGCAACCAAGAACTAATATACTATCCTCCTGTGATGTCCAATGCTTCGATGCAGAACAAGTCTACATCCGACACTCGGTCATATGTAAATAATGTAGTCGAGATTTCACATAAAAGCCGCGACTTAGACTCACATTTACTGTCTAAAATGGAAGTACTTATTGCTTTTTCTAATCTAACTAATGGCGCCAGAACTTAATCCATTCGCATAACACAAAAAACTCGATTCTCCCTGCCGACAATATACTGTTTTTGCTAATACAGGCAGTTTGGTTTTATTATGTGAATTTGTTCGTTTTTGGCACAATAAAAAAATTTAACCCCATTAACCCGGCGTGAATGAATCAGGGTTTTTAGCACCCACTAGTGTATAAAAGCACACACACTTGTCACAAATGACGGTATCCTACCTCCTGCGCCTCGGTAGCTGCCATCTTGGAAATAATGCGTCGATTGTATAATGCGAATCAGTGTTGCGCATGTCGTCGCTGGTAATAGGAGAGTTCAAAATACACTTAGGCATATTTTACCCGGGTTCATAGTTCGCGTGATAGACATTTTTAACGGCATTTTTATATTTTCTCTTATTTTTTTTGGATTGTACATAATAAATGATAATACGCCATTTGGAAGAATGTTCTTCGGATGAAATCTGTCCATCGGGATGACGAAGAAGAGTGCATCAGTCAAATTTAAAGTTTCTTCATAAAGTTATAATATTAAAAATGTTTATTATTATCACGTATATTATAATTCATCTAGATAAGAAAAAAAATATTTCAAACGAAATATGTATATTGAAATCGATAACCGGGTAAAATTCACCCTGGTTCATTGACGATGTAATTGCAATGATGTTCATTAACGCCGGGTTAATACACGTCTCAAAATAATATTTTTTTCTTAAATTCAATATTTCGTCTCTGTTTTATCAATTCATTATCTGCACAAAATTATATCCAGCCTTCATTAAGTACGTTTCTGTATCTGCTAGTCCGGTCCTGTCGAGCCGATTTTGTTAAAACTTTAGGATCACTTTTCGAATGACACTAAAGGGTTAAATTTCAATTTTGAATCAATTCCGCACTTTTTTTCGATGTTTTTGGGCCCTAACACCATTTACAACCCGTACATACACCCTTTAAAACAATCCGACTAAGCCAATTTAAATAGAAATTAATTCTATTTGAATTGGTTTTTATGGATATTTATAAATGGAGCTAATTTTGGATTTATTCAATTATCAAAACCTTTTATATTAATAACGGCAATCAAGCCGGATATATTACGAACGTGAAATTAATTAAAATGATTGTCTTTAAGATATCTAATTTAGATTATAGTTGGACAAAGGCACGTTCAACATCAAACTAATAAAATATCACACATACACTTCCATCCACAAAACTATTGTCAGCGTTAGGACACAATGGACCGTTGTACTAACTAAAGTCACTGGCACAATGAGTGAGCATTGTACTGAAAAGATGTTATTGTTTAGCTAGCAATTAAAGCTTAATTCATAGTGAATTTCAACTGGAGCATGAGGCAGCGATAAACAATACCGGCTGCACATCTAATTAGTAATTATACACCTATTAATTACTAAATTGATTCGGATTAAATTGATCACCAATTAATTAGTAATCGTTTGTTTTTAGATGATGGTAATTTTTAATTTTTCTTACTAGTTTATTGCGAAAAAAATTAGCAGAGAGAATAAATTTTGAGAATGGGTTTATTTGGAGTCCGAAAATTTTCTGTCTGTGATTATTCCTCGTAAATTAAACATAAGATTATTTCAATGGGAAAAATACTTTTTTACTTACACGTACAGGATGGGATATAAATATATCGACATTTTTTATTTGATATATCGATATTTTTGGGCGATATTTAATATTTCGATATATCAATATAAAATTCCGAGTTTCGAAAATCGATATTTTTTTCCAGTAGCAACACTTCTATGAACTACCACGACTGACTATGGCCGTTTAATTTCCGAAAATATCGAAAATTCCACTGAAAAAGTCACATGTGTTTTTGGAACATACTTTTAGGTGCGTTCCAAAAACAACAACAGTGAATAAAGCACATGTAAAACACATTTCTTTTTCACCGGATTTTTCGATATTTTCGAAATAATAAACAGTCAAAATAGCTATTCATGCAATATTTCATTTCATTTCTACAACATCTAGACTATTTTTAATTATTTCGATTTACACCTTAATTCATTCTGTACCTACAATTTACTGTCGAATGTCACCTCTGGCACGTATGCCATAGGTTCGCCATCCCTGGCTTTATTAATTGTTCGATTAATCTCTAAAATTATCTGCTCCTAGATGTATTAGACGTTTGATTAATAAACAAAAAAAAATTCTTATCATTGATTTCAGATAATTATTTATTATTTGATTTATTAGAAATAATGTCCGTTTACTGCTCTTTGACATTACATTAAGCTAGCCAATATATATACTAAATTTCTTAGAGTGCCAATGTTCTCTTTGAAATTGTATCGATATATCATATTTTTTAAAAAATATATCGGTACTGATATCGATAGTTAAAAAAAATATCGATACGACACATATCGATACTTTTTGGCACTTCTGACATCCCTAGTACAGGAAGAATAATATCTACTTTTCGATATTAATAAATCTGTATCAGTTAGTTTAAATACTCTCAACAGATTTTCAGTGTATTATATTCATATTATCCAGAATACTATTTTAAAATATATATAGGTATGTATCTTGAAATGATATTTGATATCTGTAATACATATTGTACACTATCAACATTACGATGATTTAAATCACTCAAAGCAGTTTATATATATTCTGAAACTGTAATACAGTTATTCTTCGTTTATCTAGGCTGCGTGCGAATAAAGACGGATACTAAATGGTAAGAGGTTAAATATATTTTTAAGTAAAATGCGTTTTTTTATGAAACTTCTCGTTTTTTTAAATATGTAATTTTACAGAGTCAGTATACAATCATTTTGATTTACGTAGATAACTTTTCTATATCGATGTTTTGTTTTATTAATTTTTGTATACTTATTAAGGACATGATAATACAATTACCCTGAAAATTTGAAGTCGATCGACCGTATATAGTCCGAGATAAATTCAATTAAAAATTGGATAATTAACATTGATTGTATAGGATCTCTGTAGTTCTGAACCAGTTTCTTATTTATAAAAAAAGAACTAACTGTCAGAAACTTTCCAAAAACTGACAGTCTTTCAATGCATTTGTTATGAGTTTAAAAAAAATAAGAAAAAAATTTTGACCGTCTAATTATTTATAAATAACGGTTTAAAGTTCAACAATTTATAGAAAAGTATACATGTATATGAATAGTGTATGGGTTACGTTTCCACGGGTACAGTTTTGCGTACAAATTATGGATCACTTAGCTACAAGCTAGTATACTTTTGTGGCGCGTATAATCTATAACTTTTTGACAATATTGTACCACGACAACTACCTTAAAAACTTATTTTTAATATACATGCAAATCATTTATTGAAAGTAAATTTTCAAAAAGTTTAAGTCTAATTAACCTCAAATATCTGAAAACATTTATAAAATTTTATTTTGGTGTTTACTGTTTCTCGCTGTATAACCCAAAACGACAATTAGTTGTAATCAAAAGTTATAGTACTCTAGTATATTATTATATAGTTCTCAGATAGCAGAAATTGTATTGATTTCGTTCATCTGTCATTTCATTCTGAGTTTGTTATGACTAGTTTCATACTTACGAATTTTCGTTAGCGCAATCAACTTCATACTGTCAAATTTACGTTAGCTTTCGCGCGCAACTTCTGTTGCTTGCTAAAATTTTACTCTCAACGCGCCAAAAGATAATTTTAATATGAAATTAAATAACTATTTTTTTACAGTTAAAGTAATTTATTAATTTACGTACAAATGAGTCATTATTAATAATTAATCAGAGAAAAATAAGACAACGGAGAGGATAATCGTTGGTCGACTATCGTATCTTTATACTTAAGTGTATACTTCAACGTTGAGCATATTTTTCTACATCGCTTTGTGATCTTTTCAATTTACTTGTTTTATTCTATTCTTCAGTTTCTTTAATATTAATAAATATCCTTCACATATCATAAAACAGAAGTTTTGTTTTATCCGTGTTTTCACGGCCGGCGTTATAAAACTTCTTGGTTTCCGGGCTTCTCCGCCATGGCTCATTGGTATTTATACCCGACGTTTCGTCTACAGTTGCGGTAGACATTATCAAAGGCGATGTGGTAGCGGGCGAAGTGTTTTTGTAAGCTGCTTAGCTGTGAGCAGCCTAGAAGGACACTTCGCCCGCTATAATACTCGCCACGGTTCTAAAAAGTACTGAAGCTAGTCACAAACAGAGTCGCAAATGCATATTTTGAGCCGTCTTGGTTGTTTTGTGGGAAAGGAAGACTCTCACCATCGCCCAGTTACCGGCACAGAACGTGCGCTCGTCGGTGATGGTTATCGCTGGTTGTCGTGTCACTTATCGCTTTCCTGCTATTAAGTACAGTCCAGTACGCTATTGTTAAATTGTTTCTTTGATTGTTAATTGATCAAGATGCCTAATACAGTTTTGCATAGACAAGCACGAAAAATATTTTTTGGGATGATTTTTTGCGACGAATTAGACCTTTAGACTAAAGAAAAATTAAAAATAATAATATAACGCGGGTTTATAGTTTTTCAACCGACTGTACGGCATGCGCAAGCTCCATTTGCATCTAACTTATTATAACACATATTATAACACATCGCTTTTGATAATGCCAATACGCTAATAAAAATATGGGATCCAATAATCTATTAATATTTTTCTTATTTTTACTTACCATAAAGATTCAACCAAAGTCGCTTTCTTTGTTTACAACGCATTATTTGCTTGCTAAAGTTGGCATTGATTCAAGTCGCACTTGTCATACTTAGTTCAGCTTAGTTTAGTTAAGTTTATGAAGTTCAAACTAACCACCAGTTCTTCTGAGTTCGGGTTTGTCCACTTCCTGTTTCACAAGAACTCAGCACCTGTATTTATTATAGTCTGTAATCACAAAACGCGAAGTGGCTTACGTAACATTTTCTAAAATAGTAGTTTATGTACCTAGTTCGTAAATGAAGGAAGTGACATTATGTTAAAACGACGACCAGCGAGTTTTAACAATCACCCTGTCAAAATGTACATACTAATTTTTTGCACATACTTCCTATAAATTAGCTGATAATATATTCATAATATACCTAACAACTCAGTGCTCAGCTATATTGAATTTTATTTGGGTTGTTTATGAAAACTACGCCTACTTTGCTGTTTCAAATGGAAACTCATAGGTTTTTTTGGAAATTACTATTAAATTCAAAGGATAATGAACTACAAAAGAAAACAAAACGTAGCTGCCTCCACACTTTTACAGTCTAATAGTGCGAATGTTCTAAAATTAAATATTGAAAAAACTATGATTATGAATTTTAATATAAAGAAATTTTCTATTGTTCTACACCTATTTTGGATGTTGACGGCAAAGCAATACACATAATATCGTATTTTAATTTCATAGGTTTAAAAGTAGATCCGACTTAAGGCTGTCGGAACGCTCTGAATTTTGTTTGTGCTGAGACTCAGAGGTAGGCAAAAGACATATTGTAGGTGTGACCTTCTTTGGCTCTGTCTCGCTCAAATTTCAATTTCTGGCTGGTGTCAACTACGAGACTAAAAAATGTTGTTGTAAGGGTGCCGCTGCTAATTGATTACTCTAAGTTTGGGAAATATTTTGAAGATTTAAAAAACTTTTCCGAAAAAGGAAGAGTCACTTTAGGTTTGTGATGGAACAGTTTTGTGAAATAAGTACGAATAAGGTCGTAGTATGACATTGAAAACGTATGTTTTTTTGGCACAATTAATGCCGACTTTTTTCTAGTAAATCGTACATAAATAACAAAAGTAGTCCATTAGAGACCTAGATTTGTCCTTTATCTTCCTTATAGAGGAAGAATTTTTGCAAAATGTTGACGAATAAGTCTACAATCAGTTGACAGCCGAAGCTCTATTTTGGGCTTAAATTTAGAGCGTTCCGACAGCCTTAACGTGGGATATTGACGATATATGCAGTAAATTATGGAAAATGGTTTAACTATTCTACAAACTTCGCACCATTTGTGATCAGTATGCTTATCTATCTATTGTGGCTGTGTTGAAAAAAAAATTGAAGATTATAGACGCTCAACAGCTGAGGTTATCAGCGTCTATATATGTTTATTCTTTATTGTTCTATGGCATTGTGTTTTGGAGGCGATACACCTGGACCTACAGAACCTTCCACCTCCAGAAGAAAATTATTAGAATCATTTTGCATTTAAATTACTGAGAATCATGTCAAGACACATTTAAAAGAAACATATTGCTAGCAGTATGTACAAAAGTATAATGTACTTTAAATATAATCCGAAATTATTTTCAAATAATTTTACACACACAATAGTACTAGATGAAAAGCTCTAGAAGTCCTGCTGCGTAGCCTCTCAAAGTATAAGCAAAATCTGTACTGCGCTGATGTGAAAATATATAAAACGTTGGCAGACCAAATCAAAGCCAAGTTCGGAAATAAAAATTTCAACATTGTGTTGAAAAACTATCTTTTGGAAAAATGGCGACACTACGATCAGCTATGTAATTTTATGTTGACTTGTCCACATCTTGTATGTACTCATGGATCAATAAAAGTATGATTATGATGGTTTCACTTTACGCACTAGTGTGAAATGGGTGTTTTACTACCTACATACAGATATTTTATAGTGTGCAAAATGTTTTGATATTTTGATAATTAATAATGTACGTTGGTGAAGTAATACGAGGCATGTTTCTGAGACTTTTGTAACTTAATTGCAAAGAAAAATGATCAAATGTGTGATTAAATGAGAAATTTGAGTAACTTGTGGATAACAATTAATGTAGTTCACTAGCTGTTAGTTAATAATAATGAATGATTATATAAGTTATAACCCATTACCACAAACGATTTCACATTCATTAACGAATTAGTTTTCAGACGAGAATGTTACCATGAACGGTACATATACTTACCCACACACGCAGACTTCGATAGCACAATTAAGTGAAGTCTTTTCGTTTCACGTTCAGTCATATGAATCCAAATCAGCGTACGTTAAGAAGTTGTACTTCAGAAAAGTGGTGCGTCGATGCGTGGACACACGACGGAAATTACGCTCCTTAGGTGTTTTTTTTTTAAACTTTAATTTATTATTACAAAGTCATTAGCATAAAAAAATACATTAAAACTTTACATATTAAATCGTAGGTGTTTTATATTAATATAGGATATATTTTATTTTTACAAAGCTGCAGAACGCTATATAATTGTTATAAGCATTCATTGTTACAATGCGGAATGAGTTATCAATTATTGTAATTGATAACTCATTCCGCCGCGAAAGTAGAAAGATTCGGGTTTAAATCCCGACGGTGTTGGTGGATAAAAAATAAATTTTTCTAATTTAACATTGTAACAATGAATGTGTATAACAATTTTATATTAATGTTTAAAAATTACGTATACACAAAGAACGACTTTATCAATTTTTTTATTCATTAATAAGAAACATAAAAACAGAACTAATTAAATTTCGAATGATTTTATTTATTAATAAGAAATATGCACGGAATGGTCATTAGTAAAAAAAGATAATTTATGCTAATTTGGGATTTGAACTTGAGAAGTTTGGCATGTCTACTAATTAATGATTTAACGAGCACGGCTATCGGTTGTCTTAAAACGGCGACCTTAAAACAGGTATAATAGACCAGGGTGAATTCATTGAGTATAATATATCAACGATGTACTATGTGCGCTTTGTTTATACGATACTTTCCTTGTTTATGCTATGATCTGAACGCAAATAGATACGTGTTACTAAAAACTAAGGTTGAGCGAGACGCGAGAGAGAGAGAGAGCAGAGAAAGTGGGCTTGTGACGTCACAGGAGGCTTCTGTCAAACTTTTGGGAAAAGTCTCACGTGAAAAAGCCATGGTCAGCCGACATCCAGTGACGTAGCAATCGACTCAACCAATCACAGACGTTACATGTTTATAGCCTCTTACGGCCAACCTGCTAGTATTTTAGTAATCTTGTGTGCGCCTTTGTTCGTGACGCTTGTTTGTTTTTTTGGAGTTCACTGCCAGCCCCAGGCCTCAAGCATAGTTTCGAAAACCTTGTCATATGTGATTTTTCCTTGTGACCACACACATTGTGCTCCTTATTCTACTGCATTCTACACCAGGAGATACCGGCAAACACATAGTTCGGTAAACAAAACAACTGAACTGCAGACGTTGCAAAACAAACAACAAACGCTCGCACATTATTGCACGTATAACTAAACTACACCATATAACACACTACACTATACTGCACTACGCTACACTACACAACTACTTCTATACAGGACGCTGTGTCGTTTAATTTTGACCCCATTATTGTTACGGCGATGATGTGTATTTAGAACAAAAAGTTACCAGTATATTGCGTAATTAAACTTTAAGCCCCTGTTCACAACAAGTTTTGCTGCCCTGCAATTTTGTTAATGTTCTGCTCTAGTTCCGCTTTTAAAAAACTTGCGAAACAAGTACTTGTATATATTTGACGATTGGTGTAATTATTATATCGCAGAAAATAATTTCATGAAAGATGTCAGCAAAATTTTAAGAAATTTTCAATTGTAATTTTTTCACGTAAAACTTTTAATATGTATAAAAATATTAAATTTACAGACTTTCTAAATTATTGTAGAGTTGGGTAACTCAGATCAGAACCGGTTCAAAGAGCCGACTCTGACAGAAGATCCGCGAGAGCCGACTCACTTTTTTTTGAGCCGACGGATCAACGGATTCGCATAACTCAGTGAAACACTTAACACACAGAAGCACGTTTTACACTTTACATATCAGTTCTTGCTTTGATGCATCTGTCAGTTCAAATGACTCATGCATCACATGTTTGGCTATGCATTCTTGATTCTATACAGCTCGTGATATGATTGACTGAACTAGGTAACTCAGTGGCAGACTGCAGTAACATATTGAACAGGAGAGGACAACTCATGAATATTGCACTAGAGCCAGGACGGATTTTCACATACCAAATATAAAACATCCTGTAGTCATAAAAAATATGTACATACAATTAATTAAAATCTATAATGCAGTTCCTCCAGAGATTAGGTCTCTAAATAACAAACTGTTTAAACAAAAACTAAAAAAATATTTAGTGACCAATACTTTCTTCACCATAGTTGAATTTTTGAATGTTTAATGAATTTGTATTTTTATATTATGTTGACTTGTTTTATACCTGTTTGGTAACAAAAATAAAAATTATTAGTGTATTTGCCATATGGCAACATACACTATTGGCATCGGTCGGATGGCGGGACCTAGGGGTCGGACCAAAATTTCTCGACGTTTCATAACCTCCTAAACACTTTGGCACCATTTTTAAAAATGTTTATATATATATGTATATATATATATTTATATATATATATACGTATATATATATATATGTGTGCGGGCAATAACTTTCGAAGGAGTTAATTGATTTTAACGAAATTTGGCCCACGTGTTGAAATCGATCACCGCAAGAAGCCTATTTAAAATGGGCGTTATCGGGCCATTTTAAGGGTAGTTTTTAGGGGTTGAAAAATGTTTTTGGGCCCCAAAATACCGAAACAATTCTCAGAATCGTTACAAAATTGACATTTAACCCGTTAGTAGCAATTAAAAAGTGCCCTTAAAATTTTAATAAAATCGGCTTAACAGGACCGGACTTACACATTTATTGAAAACACTAATTTGCAGATAGTGACTTATTTATTGAAGAGTGTATTTAATTCGGTGTAGACGTTAGATTGATAATAATATTACAATTAAGAAAAAAAATGTTATTTTAAGGGGTGTATTAAGGGATTAAATTTTTTATTTTGCCCAAAAACAAGCTTAATTTCACATAATAAAAGTATAAAACCTCACGGCCCTATACAAGCAAATACACTATATTGTCGGCAGGGTTTAGGCACTGCGACCCGGGTTTTTTATTATTATTATTATTATTATTATTCAGAACTCGGCTCTTTTTGAACCGGTTCAGTAAGCCGGCTCACATACGGGATCCAGATGCAAAGATGCAGATCACTAAAAAGAGCCGTTCTTCCCATCGCTAAATTATTGGTCATTAATATCAGTATCTATAGAGCAATGGTGGGCAACCCCCCACCCGTGGGCCAAAGTGATGAAAAACAAAGCATCTATAGCATGTTTATTGGTGTAGTAGGACCTTGGATTCGCGATCATAATGTAACAGTAATTATCTGCTTATACATAATTCGAATATTCAAGTTGGATAGTAATTTCTGAATTTAGCCGACGCGAAAATCTAACAGCATAGCAACAGAAGTTGGTAGAAACTTAGCTAAAGTAATATTGCTCAATGAGGCAGTCCTTCCTGTTAACATTAATCGCAAACTATTACCAACACTATTCACCGTGAATTAGGACAAGAATACTGCATCGTTATTTATTAAACCACCAGCCGCGCACCAACTAAAAAAAGTACTTACGGTTTTAACATCCTTTCTAAGACAATTTTATTTTTTTTTTAACTAATGACGGGAGAATACACCGTTTCATTCTTGCAAACGGTACCACAAAATGTCTCGTACATGCCTGAAATAGTATTGTAAGTAGGGCGAACGTAGGTTTTTCGGAGCTCCGGGCTTATTGTAGTCCAATGAGGCACCATTTTTTGTTAGATTCAGAATTGAGGTTAAAAAATCATTTTTAATAATAAAAAAGATTTGTCGGGAAACAGGACTTTTTAAGTAAACACTTATTTGTTATTTATAGCGACGTTTCGTCTCTTGCTTGGGACTTTTTCAAGCAAGGGACGAAACGTCGTTATAAATAACAAATAAGTGTTTACTTAAAAAGTCCTTTTTCGCGATAAATCATATTTATATTAATTACCAAGGACAAAAAAGAAAAAAAGTCAATTTTTAATAATGTCTATATTAGAGTTGAAATTGTCAAAATTAATCCAAAAAGTTATCAAAATTCACCTAAAAAACTGTCAACATTCGCTCCCTAAAAAAATTCACCCAAAATATTGTCAAAATTCATCCAAAAAATTGCCAAAATTCATCCAAAAAATTGCCAAAATTCACCGAAAAAATCGCCCAACAATTCACCCAAAAAGTTATACAAGTCTTATTAGAACGTTTGGTATATTAACTATCCTTGGTCAGCTATCAAAATTTTTTGAGGTTATATATGCTTGTCACCTACTTGAATCTGAAAGTTTATACATATCGTGAGAGTACTACTAATTCTCAAACGAGTTTTGAAATTTGATTTACCTGTCAGTACATATTTACATATAACGAAGTTTAATATGGAACATGTAATTTTGAAATATCCTGTACTCGTAACAGTGCTTTAATTATCTAAATTTCCACATATAAAGCCTATATCGTGACTTCAAAAAACTTGCGGTTACATAATTACATTTTATAATGTCCCTACATCATTTTAAATTGACTTGCTTTATTCTCAATCAGTTTGACGAAAGGTTGCAGGCGTAACTATTCCTTTAATGGAGAAATTAGACGCCTATAATTTCATAACTCGAACTACAAATTATTAGTGTATTTGCCATAGGCAACATACACTATTGGCGTTGGTCGGATGGCGGGACCTAGGGGTCGGACCAAAATTTCTCGACGTTTCATAACCTCCTAAACATTTTGGCACCATTTTTAAAAATGTTTATATATATATGTATATATATATATATATATTTATATATGTATATATATATATATATATATATATATATATATATATATATATATGTGTGCGCGCTATAACTTTCGAAAGAGTTAATTGATGTGTACGAAATTTTGCCCACATGTTGGAATCCACTACCGCAAGAACCCTATTTAAAATGGGCCCAATCGGGCCATTTTAAGGGTAGTTTTTAGGGGTTGAAAAAAGTTTTTGGGCCCAAAAATACCTAAAAAAATTCTCAGAATCGTTTCAAAATTGAAATTTAACCCTTTAATAGCAATTAAAAAGTGCTCCTAAAATTTTAATAAAATCGGCCCGACAGGACCGGATTTACAAATTTTATGAAAACACTAGTTTGCAGATAGTGAATTATTTGCTGAAAGGTGTATATAATTTAGTTTAGAGGTTCGATTGATAATAATTGCAACTGAGAAAAAATTGTTCTTTTAAGGGGTGTATTAAGGAGTCAAATTTTTTATTTTGCCCAAAAAACCAACTTAAGTTCGCATAATAAAGCCACACTGCCTATATTAGCAAATACACTATATTGTCGGCAGGGTTTTGGCACTGCGACCCGGGTTTTTTTACTAATAGCATGAATATAGCATTATAAAATATTTCCATTTTTAAAGTTTCGTACCCCAGAATGAAAAAAATTGACTCTTTATGGATTTCTAATAAAGGATCATATAGCTGCCGGTCTATTTATCTGTCAAGACACTCTCTTAAGGAACATTTAGAGGTATCAAGTTGATACTTATCACAAATTCGGAGGTATCTAGCACTATAGTACTGTAAAAAATTCAATCTTCTAACTTAATGCAATATAAGGATACGGGCTCTCAAACATCACATAGTATGACACAGATGCAGATCTGGAATTTTTATATGGATTTTTTCTAACTAAACTTACGCACTGTGTAATAGGCTTGTCCCGAGTTTATTTTTTAAGTCAAAAATGTACCTTATAAATAGATAATTAAACCATTTTTTGAGATTTTTTCGGAATCTTTTTCTACTAGAAAAAAATTTCTAAAAGTGTGTATTTTTGAATATAATTTTAAACATAGAATTATCCCGCTACGAAAATACGTCATCAGTAAATAACTTCAATTGTTTAACTATCTGTAGTTGAATCACGCCCTTAGACTTGATTCATACATAAAGACAGATAAGTACTAAATCAGCCGTTGTATTTTTGGTGCTTGTGATTATTATATTATGTATTAAAAAGCGTGAAAAAATGCTAACGAACGTTTTTATTAATAGCGTCAATAAACGTTTCCTAATCACAGGATCCTAATATCAGAATAGCTAACTGCTGAACTTAATTATCGGTACTAGAGATATATATATATATATATATATATATATATATATATATATATATATATATATATATACACATATATTTATATATATATATATATACACATATATTTATATATATATATATATATATATATATATATATATATATATATATATATATATATATATATATATATATATATATATATATATCTATCTAGTACCGATAATTAAGTTCAGCAGTTAGCTATTCTGATATTAGGATCCTGTATTAGGAAACGTTTATTGACGCTATTAATAAAAATGTTCTTTAGCATTTTTTCACGCTTTTTAATACATAATATAATAATCACAAGCACCAAAAATACAACGGCTGATTTAGTACTTATCTGTCTTTATGTATGAATCAACTCTAAGGGCGTGATTCAAATACAGATAGCTAATCAATGGAAGTTATTTACTGATGACGTATTTTCGAAGCGGGATAATGGATTTCAACACGTGGCCCAAATTTCGTTGAAATCAATTAACTCTTTCGAAAGTTATCGCGCGTACATATATATATATATATATATATATATATATATATATATATATATATATATATATATATATATATATATATACTTACCTCTCTTTCTGTGCTAGGAAGTGATGTGTTGGCTCTGGGCTACAGTTGAGGCCATCATATAACGCCTAAGCTCAGCCGTTTGAAATAAATACATTTTTTAAATTCGTGTTTTCAATTAAGAGGGATTATAAGAACGAAATATTTAGTTTCCGTTATGTGATTATGTATAAGGAATAAAGTACACTATTCAAAAGTATAAAATTTTGATAAGCGCAACGATCCTATTATTTGTAATGAAATAAGCCAGCTTTTAGAAATTGGTTGATACAATGTCGTTTAATCGTTAAGTGAAAATCCCACAACACAAAGAGGATTGCTGAAATTGAAACAATGCTATTGGAGTGTGCCGTCTGTGTAGATCATAATCAAAGGGAGAATCCAAAAACTGCACGGCATTCTCAGTATGTATGTCGGAATCTGTACACAGTGTCGCCACATTCTCCCTTTCCACCAATCAAAGGTGGAAATACAAGAAACAATAGATTGTTGAACGTCATCCGAAAGTGCCCCGTTGTCATTATTCTGTTTCACTGACTTTTTGATGTTACGTTTTGATTGGTTCGTTACGGTTCTGAAATCTTTCTACCCCAGTTTATTTTAAAATCAGATTGTTTTTCAATGAATACACGTCTTAGGTTGAATATCTGGGCAACTGAGCTTTGGTCGGAAGAAATTTTACCATACCTCCAGCGCTACTTTATTATTAGTGTATTTGCCATATGGCAACATACACTATTGGCGTTGGTCGGATGGCGGGACCTAGGGGTCGCACCAAAATTTCTCGACGTTTCATAACCTCCTAAACACATTGGCACCATTTAAAAAAAAAAAAAATATATATATATATGTGTACGGGCAATAACTTTCGAAAGAGTTAATTGATTTTAACGAAATTTGGGCCACGTGTTGAAATCCATCACCGCAAGAAGCCTATTGAAAATGGGCGTAGTCGGACCATTTTAAGGGTAGTTTTTAGGGGTTGAAAAATGTTTTTGGGCCCCAAAATACCGAAAAAATTCTCAGAATCGTTTCAAAATTGACATTTAACCCCTTAGTAGCAATTAAAAAGTGCCCCTAAAATTTTAATAAAATCGGCTCAACAGGACCGGACTTACAAATTTTTAGAAAACACTAATTTGCAGATAGTGACTTATTTATTGAAGGGTGTATTTAATTCGGTGTAGACGTTAGATTGTTGATAATATTACAATTAAGAAAAAAAAATGTTATTTTAAGGGGCGTATTAAGGGGTTAAATTTTTTATCTTGCCCAAAAACAAACTTAATTTCACATAATAAAAGTGTAAAACCACACGGCCCTATACAAGCAAATACACTATATTGTCGGCAGGGTTTTGGCACTGCGACCCGGGTTTTTTATTTATTTAGTTTTTCTCTTTTGATATATTAAGAAAAATCGAGTTTGTACATTTTTAATGCTTATAAGTCCTTTTTAAAAAACTGATTTAACATACTCTAATCTATGTAGAAACTTCTTCTCTTTCGTTTAAAAAATACTCGAATCGATCTGACATTAATTAAGTGAGTTATAAGCAAAAGACATAATGTTTAACCACACATGAAATAAAAATAATATGCCTTGTGCCCATTATTCAAATATTAGTTAAAACTATATTTACTTAATTCATATTTCTTCGTTTTTATTCAAATATTTTACGTTTTATGTAGCAGAACTTATTAAAGATTCACTGTCAATATTTTGTCACAATTGTTATTCCAAAACTTACAATACTACAGTATTTTAAAATGTCAAAACATTAATTTTTAAAATGATTAAATTTGTGGGACAACCTAGATCCATTTTTTGTCCCCTAATACCCCTTTTCAGTGAATTTCATCCAAATTGTTAGAGCCGTTTCCGAGAGTCAAAGGTTAATCTGGACCATTAACCTTTGACTCAGTTTCCCAGGAATGCACCGACGAATGTTCCTACGATTATAAAATGTACTACAATAAAACATTCATTCAGTCATTCATTCATTCATATATGAGCATCGCAAACGAGGTAGCGATATTCATTTATCAACGTCCATTTTAAAGATGAATGAATTTTAAACGAATCTGAGTTGACGCTCGCACTCGTCTGATAGGAATCGGCGATGCTGTCTCTTTTCATTGCTGCGAAATACAAAATCTTACACAAAAACTTTAAAAAACTATAGAAAATCAGATAATATCAGCCTTACCTCTTATCTAATAAAACAAATGAAAAAAACCCGGGTCGCAGTGCCAAAACCCTGCCGACAATATAGTGTATTTGCTTATACAGGCAGTGTGGCTTTATTTTGCGAGCTTAAGTTGGTTTTTGGGCAAAATAAAAAATTTTACTCCTTAATACACCCCTTAAAATATCATTTTTTTCTTAATTGCAATATTATTATAAATCGAACCTCTATACCAAATTACATAGAACTTTCAGTACATAATTCACTATTTGTAAACTAGTGTTTTCATAAAATTTGTAAGTCCGGTCCTACTAAAGGGTTAAATGTCAATTTTGAAACGATTCTGAGAATTTTTTCAGTATTTTGGGGCCCAAGAACATTTTTCAACCCCTAAAAACTACCCTTAAAATGCCCCAATTACGCTCATTTTAAATAGGCTTCTTGCGGTGATGGATTTCAACACGTGGACCAAATTTCATTAAAATCAATTAACTCTTTCGAAAGTTATTGCTCGCACATATATATATATATATATATATGTATATATATATATATACGTATATAAATATATATATATATATATATATATATATATATATATATATATACATATATATATAAACATTTTCAAAAATGGTGCCAAAGTGTTTAGGAGGTTATGAAACGTCGAGAAATTTTGGTCCGACCCCTAGGTCCCGCCATCCGACCAACGCCAATAGTGTATGTTGCCTTATGGCAAATACACTAATAATAACATTTTCACTCAAACGGTGTATTTTATTGTTTGCGGATAGTTTCATTTTCACGCTATTTTATAAAATATGAGATCAACTTTATTGTTCAGTAGGATATCTTAACCGATAAAGTTAAAGCACTAGGTGAATATTCTAACTCAGTGGTTCCCAACCTTTTTCAGCTGGCGACCCACCTTTCCTTTAGGAATACTTCCACGGTCCATGATGGAGTAAAAACAAAATCTGGGAGGGATGTAGTGATTCTGTTGTTGCCCCAGATGCCAAAAATCAAGAACCAAGAAAACAATCAAAACACAATTCGATATGTTTCGATTTTTCTTATATTTTCTGATGGCTTATTCGATGGTTTCTGATAATTTTAGGATCGAGTCGCGACCCACCTATAACCCTTCCGCGACTCACCAGTTGGGAACCGCTGTTCTAACTTATTATGTATGTACGTATGGGGATCGAATCTGCAAGACTCCGAGGAGGTTATTTAACACGGTTAGATTTCAAGACTTTCGTTTTCTTGTTAGTGCCATAGCAGCGTCTCTCAGCTGAATTTAATACTAGAGCGTATACGTGCATGACGATGTGACTACTGACCTGAATGCAAAGATGATACCTCGTTCACGTTTGCTTTATCTTTTGTTTATGACATCAATTTAACTGAACATTAATGAACATGTTTTTATATGAACAATGTTCACTGTGCGGTTTGCAAATCAATTAGGTTAATAAAATGCAAACATTGTTGTTTTCGTTGCGGTAATGTGTGATGTTTTTTCCATCAAACAATTCGAAATATGTTATGTTTGTGCACTAAGCTGGCCGTACAAGGACTGTTCGAGCTGTTATTCGTCGAATAACATATACGAATTATTCGTGCAGTCACTGTCGACTGCTCAAACAGTCACTGCCAATCGCTCGAGCAGTTACTGTCAACTGCTCGAGTAGACGTTTTCGACCACCCCGTGCTGTTCGCTCAAATTCTGCTGCAAAATGACGTAAAAAACAAAGAAAATACTGGGTTCATCCAATTTATGAATTAAGAGAACAACATAGACAATCTCATCAATGACGTTACCTATATAGCCATGCTCACGAGTCACGAGCAGTCAATAGCTAGATAAGTCAGTATGTGTTGCAACAGCTCGTGCTGTTGCTAACTGTTCGGTGTGGTGCGGTCATGCGTATGTCATTGGAATATTTTTCTATAGAGACTATAGAGACCAGCATTGCCAGATTTTTTTTTTGTCGAGTCGAGATTTTGGAACTTTTTGAGTGAAAAAAGCGGGATTCTTTCGTCGAAAGCGGGACATAGTAAAAAAACGTATATAATTAATCAGAAGAAATATTTATCTTTTTATTTGAGTTCAAATTACGTTTACGTGACAATAGATAGTAAAAATAGCCATAGAAAATGTATTTTTATAAAAATATGATATTTTAAATCAGATTTACCCTATCGTTAAATAGTTGAGACTTATTCGTCTTCTGAATAAAAAAAATAAAAAAAACAGAAATCAAAATCAAAAAAGTTTTATTCATTAGAAAAATATGGCGTTTCAAACAATAGTTTGAGGAGTGAGTGTTACAAATTGCAACTTATAATAAGAGAATAATTATTTACGCATGGTCGAGTTATCTCCGAAAAGCGGGACTGAGCCTGTCCCGCGCGGGACATTTAATTTTGATTTAAAAATCAGGACGTTCCGCCAAAATCGGGACGTCTGGCAACGTTGATAGAGACTGCATGAGTCGATGCTTGAAGAAGTATTTCGACGGGTGTAAACTGCCCGTGTACGGCCGGCCGTAGATAAATATGCTGTATTGCGCTTTTATAATTAGGAATTGTTGCATTCGTTATGACGTGTGTAACTATAATTATTGATTAAATGAAGTTTTATATAAAGTTAGCTTTGCGGCCCAGCTTCACTCGGTTAGAGATTGATTTGGCAACGGAATCATATAATACACTTAAGGAGATCGTCTAGTGTGACAGCTAAAAAAAACGGATTTTTTTTCTATAAATCAATACTAAAGGATAACACGGTGTTTTTTTTTTTCAAGTTTCAAGGTTTTCCGATCATTAATGGAGCCTTTGAGTCGGAGCGGAGCAGGTACAGCCGCTCCTCGGTTGCTCCAGTGCTCCGTCCTTTGTCTATGGACCTGCCGATGACGATTTGTGTTCTTAATGTCTTCCACCAATCGCCTCTCCAAGTCTTCTGCGAGAAAGAGGAAGGTATGGTCGAATAATTATGCACCCGAATATTCAAAGACGTTTTTCTCGACTTGCGATTTTTTTTATTGATTTACAGCCCGAATTCGTTAAAATTTTGATTGTACTGTGAAAACTTCTAGATTTTGCGTGACGAGGTATTTTCACGATATCTCAAATATTCATTTTTTTGCAAGATCAAGAAGATAAAAAAGCGAAATATTGCACTTTTTTCTTGTGACATATTTCAGAGTTAAGAGCTTTGTTCAAATTGATCAATATTTACATTCTGCATAATTTAGAGTCATTCGAAATACTTTTTCTGTTGCTCAAAAAAAATTGATTTCTTATAAAATTATTTAAAACTGGAGGGTTAAAAAACGGTTTCGTTTAAAGTGGAAATAAAATTTGAAGAAACGGCATGCACTCTCGCTTTAGAAGTACAGAAATGCAAGAACTTGTTTAAAAAAACGCTTCGAATGCCATGCCGCTGCATTCCCACCGCTCGGCGTAGTGCGAATAGACTAATACCTCATACATATTTAACGCTGTTCGAATTTACTTATGAATACAAGGAGACGTAATAATTTAAAGCAGTGACTTGGGTTGGGAAACATCAATTATAGGCATTAGCATTGTGATTTAACAATCAAGTTTGAACTCTAATTACCCAAAATACATCTTACTATGTATAGGTAAATTAATAATCCTTCTAAATGTACGTGAATCAACCAATAATCTATTTTCTTTATACCCGGTCGAAAGTACATACTTTCGGCTTCGATGTTAAGACAGAAAGCCTACCATTTATGCTTTGCTGGAATTACTCATCTATAACAGCGGGCCGAAAGAAAGTAATAACGGGACAAAACAGTTTTCTCGTGCACACTGATACGTGAGACTGCCGCCAGCCAGTAGTCGTTAACAGCTGTTATTGCGTATAACCTCAAAATTGCTCATTTGAAAATTATATAATGGTGAATAAAAGTTAAATAGTAATAGTAAATAAAAATCAATCAAAGAAAAAGATGGATCATGAATAATTAAACATTTTGATAATATAAACGCACTTTCGACCGGGTATAAAGAAAAAGAAGTGTCTGTATAAATAAAATAATCACTATTTATACGGGTATCAGTATGTTTTGTTTTTTTAAATTACGAAAATTACACAAAATAAACGTTAGAAATCAGAGTTTTAGAATAATTATCAGTAAAAACTCTATATATATCATTAATTAATCTTTTTTTATGAGAAATTAAAATAAAATTAGCAGTAAAATTGGTTTATTTTCCCTCTTTTTCTAAAGTTTATCTGAAATTCGTGTGCATTGTTACCACCCATATGAACTGCCAAAAACTTAAAATTTGTTTAGTGCTGTCAACATGTCAGCATTTAGTTCTTACATTGGTCAAAATATTTTTTTGCAAAATAATTGAATTTGAAGTGACTAATCTAACATACAATTTTTTTACAATGAGTAATAATTTAAGTAATTAATTATATTTAATTTTAATATATATTTATATACTATTTGTTTGGGTATAATTGTTTTCTAGTATCCGTATTAATAAATATAAAATTATTTGTCCGGTACCCGGACGAATAGGCGCAGCCTAAAGAAAAATAGTATACACCACACGGGCAGAAGATTGAAATCAGTGAACTGCGAAGTGCAGGGATTTCAACTTTGTGCGCTTGTGGTGTAATATACTATGTATTTGTTAATATATTTCTTGTCTATTTAGATGTTGAAGCTAAATTCAAACAAGGTGTAGTACAAGGTTCAATTGAACCTATCCTTTCATCAATTTCTTTACCCATGATAAACTCACTTCAGTATACGTGTGATGCTGGTCTGTTAGCGTAAAATGAAGTTTTAAAAGTAATTACGTGATAATCTGCTTCTAAACATTTCACAGTCGCCAACTTCGTACATAGGGACACACTTTGTAGGTTCACGTACGTGAATTCAATTCACTAATAATATTAATTATAATTGAAAAATTATCAATTTGTTTTCACGTGAAGCATTTAAATATTAATACGATTTATAATTTACCGGTTCTTTTGAAATTACTGTTGTATAAAATTTATTTGTTGGGAAAAAGGACTTCTTTAATAAAATAAATTAATTTGAACATCAACCGTAAATTTAAAAAAAAAACGGTTTTATTATAAAAGTTTTTATGAACAATTGTTTAACTAAAATTTATATCTACATGTTAACTTTTATATCTACTTGAATAAAACATTTAATGTTATAAGCTTGAAAAAGTCCCAATAAAAGGACGAAACGTCGCAATATATAACAAATAAGTGTTCACTTAAAGAAGTCCTTTTTCCCAACAAATAAATTTTATATTAATTACCAAGGACAAAAAAGAAAAAAGTCATTACTGTTGTATATTGTAATTATGGACGATTTTCATTACTTCTATGTATATAGAGATAAAATATTGTCTATAAAATAGCAGCTTTCCTGCCTGTAAAGCGATCGTGAAGCGATACATTTAACACTAGTGCTTTAAAGTTGTGTAAAGCAATATAAACGTAGCAATTTGTTACAATAATCCCCTCCCCATATAATGTGATATTGTCTAAATTGTTTTTCCCTAGAAAAAATTAAAGTTATTAACAACATTATAAATTCAATCTGATGATTACATTTTTGAGATAACAATTCATTCCGAATTATTTATAATTCAATTTTGAACTTTTCATTTATTTAAAGTCAGTGTTTATTTTAACTCTTACATTATCCTTTCCGTCGTAAATCATAGTCTAACCGCATGAAGATAGAACGCAGCCTGCAATTAAAAGCGAACTTGCTCAAAATTAAACTCTGAAAAATTTTGAAAATTAGGTGGAAATCAGCCATTTTACAAAGGATACGTGCAAAATATCTAGTTTGTAATTCATTATATTAGAACGAGTTGTGACATTGTGTACGCACGAGTCATAAAAGAATTATAATCGAAATACATACCTACTTTGCACGTAATTCTTATAAAATACCTGATTTTCACATCATAATGAGTATATTTGTAATATTTTTGACAGTTAATGCAGAAAATGTTAATGTAATGTTATCTGATACTTTTTTCCGAGTGCAAATTTTTATTCTTCACTTTGATTGTTTAATAATTTTAAGTAGTTTTTTCACATTATAATATCAGTGGTTCTGCCGTTCTAGCATTCTTTCAATCTCTTTATGTTTTTGAGTTCATGGTCTTGTGTCCTTAAAAAAACAGACTTAGCTCGTGACGTATTTGTTTTTCGTCACATCAATTTTCTGAAATCATTTTTGTGTCATATAAAGTTTTGGTAGAGTGTATATTGTTTTCATGAGCAAGAAGATAACAATATAGATTCAAGGCCATTATTTGAAATAGGTTTTGAACACTGTTGGATGATATTGATAGAGTTAGTGAGTCAATTGGAACATTCCGTTTTGTATAAATGTAAATATATATATACGGATCTACGCAGTTCGGTTTTCACTTTTCACGCATCCCAATAGTGGGAATTCATGCACTTATAGATATCCAGCAGTCGCAGGAACGCTACGATAAACAACAATGTGGTCCAAAAAATGTTTCAGAAATAAAAAAGAAATCTAGAAATTTTCGTCTCTGCTCCAAAATTATTTAAGTTTTAAAAATTTTACTTCTTTATATCATCTTTTTGGAAGATTAATTTTTTATTTTTTGCTTTTTAGAACAACCCAATAAAAAGCATTATCTATGAATTTTTTTAATTAATTTTTTTTTAGTTTATATTGATGATTATGTGTTCACAAAATACTTCCTAACAAATTTCATCCAGTTAGTTTCTAGTTCAACTGATACTACTTAAAAAAACAAAAATGTAAAGAGGACACTCTGTATAAATATTTATAAAGTTTTTTTCCAACATTATAAAAATGAAATAAATGAAACAGCGTTGTTGGTTTCTTAAATTGCACAATCGATTTCATAATTGCGTAATCTACAGGACAATTCACGTTTTAAAAATGACCTGCTGAGAACTTTTAGTTGCAACGTGATTTCTGAATAGAGTGTGTCGCACCTTACTGTGTGATTTTGATTTAATTTTTAGTTATTATGTTTTCTTAAGGGACTTCAAAAAATATGTACGCTTTATTGGATTTAAGTGTTTGTTTTCGTGTGTGAATTATTCTAACGTTTCATAAATACGAGAATTAAAACAACTTTTAGAAAGTTGATTTTAGTCGTTTTGTATTTTTTTCTTCAAAATTTGTTTTGTACAACATTTATAATTTAGTTTTCAGTTAGTCATTATTTTTAATTTGTGATAAACTTTTTACGATTACAAGGAGAACGTGTGGATTTTTTTGCGTCTTAAAAGAGCGCTGCACAAGTTGTTAAGGTCTACAGTCGATTGCAATTAAATGTAAGTTTTTGATTATTATTAATGTAGAAAATTCTAATTAAAAATTAAAAAGTGAGTGCTTAACAATTTGAGATAGGAAGTGCTACTGCAAAAAAATGTTGTATTTTAGGTAGATATGACGTGGTATGTATTAAGCATTAATTGAGCTCCCATTGTACAATGAATTTGGTCACTATATTAATCGGGAAAAAAACATTACCAATGCTTTCAAAATTGATATTAAATTTGATATTATAACAAATTTGAATTTAATAACATCTGTTTAAAATTTTACAAATTTATTAACCAAAATTAAATTTTGTAACAATAATTAATTGACTCTAATACAGCTGCATTTTTGATTAATTGTTTTTGGATTAAACACATTGTAGCTGTTTAATCCAAAAACAATTAATTAAATTTTGAGTTGTTGAATGTTCTCAAAATTACCTACAATTTCGGATTTCTCTTTTCACTTAGAATACATTTGCCGAGGTAGATGGAAGTGTCAGCATTTGATTCGTGACCCAAAATTTGAAATACGACTCTGTAAACAAAATTACTTCTTTCTCAAAATTCGAAACAACACTTGAGTCGTCTAGCTTTTTTAATTATTCAAAACCTAATAAGTTATTCAAATAACAACATCTGTTGAAAAGCTAGCGAACTAATTGTTATTATGTTTCAGTCAGTCAGAAATGAGATCAGGCGAAGTAACAGCGCGCTTAAATAATTAAGGAAAGTGTTGGCAATCAGTGAACACTTTCCAGGCTTAGGGCAAACCTTAGAACATTAATTTGTGGAACACGTATTGCCTTTATCCTTCTGCAGGCCGGGTTAGCGTGTGTAACATTTTAAATTAGACTTGGGTAGGTCCGGACATGTATACCTCCAGGAACCATGTCCTCTGTTTGTTCTTAGAACGCATCTTAACATAATCCGTTTTCATCACGAGATCTGTTGCCATTCATCATATCCAGTAATGGCCATAGTAAACGAATTCCTTATTTACCAAATGAGAATGCATTTGTAGGTTACTATATCGAAACTACCCGAACATTCCAGAATGTTCGGGTAGTCTCGGTACTTTACACTACGACGAAGCATGTTCATGTCCGTTTAAACTTATGAACTATAGAACGAAATCGATCCACACTGCGTGGACACTCATGTAATTCCTTTCCTTCAAGGCAAAACTGTCAATGATACGAAATCGTTCCTCAGGCGTGTAATACCTGCTCTAATGAACTCAACCTAGGCGAAGATACGCTTCATCACCGCGTCCATTTATAAGTTGGACTTCGGTTTAACCGGTGTTGGAAGCATCAATCTCGAACTTTCCCAATTCGCCATGGTTATAATATTATCAAATATTATATTCTGTCATAAAAATAGTTGTACATCAGTCGTTTATGATAGTAGAGTTGGATATAGTTGATATAGAAAGATCTGGTTCAATTCTGATCGACATCACTATTTTTTTACAACTATTCCATATTCCATTTCATTATTTATTTATATATTTTTTCAATTGCTATTTATCTATATTATCTATTTATTTATTTTTTTCTTATCATACAATCACTTAATGCGATGTATACTTTTGGATATACCAATGATTTTAGAGTTCCAAATCTTCTAGGTTTTCGGGTTCATTGGTATTTTTACAAATTTCGTCTACAACTGCGGTAGGCATTATTAAAGGGGAAGTGGTAGCGGGCGAAGCCCGGATAACAGATAGGTTTGGAACAATTCTGGCCGTGAAAGCATACACACTTGGATTTTAGAGTTGTTTCTCGCGGGCAGAGTGTTAGTTCGATGGCGTTTTTTTGCGTGGTGAAAGAAGAGTTGAAAAAGGGATTTACTCAAAAAACATGGTGCTGGTGCCATAGTGAAAGTCAGACAGTAAAAGTACAACTTGTTACTATGGCTAGTCGATTCGGGATAGATGCTCCTAACACCAGCTAGACATAAGTTGGACTATGAGTTTATCTGGAATGCAAGTTACTAATTCTGCTATAGATGTTGACCACAGTATGGGCAGCCTGTTTCACATTCTGTAGTAAATGTTTTAGGGGAATAGCAGAAGTGTGTAATATTCTATGCTGCAGTCAAACAGCCATGCAAACATTACAATGCAGCTTAGCGTGTAGAGAGAAAACCTATACCCTAGGCTGA
The DNA here is from genome assembly GCA_034508555.1 of Venustoraphidia nigricollis. Classification (NCBI taxonomy): domain Eukaryota; kingdom Metazoa; phylum Arthropoda; class Insecta; order Raphidioptera; family Raphidiidae; genus Venustoraphidia; species Venustoraphidia nigricollis. Next base: position 1,923,789 of record JAVRKA010000052.1, on the reverse strand, counting down.
TATTTAGCCTGACAATAGATGGTTCATTTAACACTACCGGAAACTCACAGACGTCAATTCATTTGGAATGGAAAGATCGTTAAGTGATAAAAAATTTATTTGTGTTATACACATCCTATTAACTGATGTCTTAGAAAATTAGTTTGAGTGGACTTCCAATAGAAAGTTCTACTATATTATAAACTGAGTCTTGTTCATGCTTATTTAACCTGTTACTTACGTCTTTTGAAAAATTTTCCTAAACATTATCATCGTCGAGATTTTTTTGAGGTATAAATTAAAAAATTATATACAATTTAGGTAGTACCCTCGCGACAGTCACAGTAAAAAGTTTATGCTGGTTTATGCAGTACATGTAGTTGAGAGTTGTTATTAACAAGCCCAATAATTTTTGCAGTTTCTGTACTAATTTCAGCCAATCCCGAGCGAGAAATCTGGCAACACTGTCGGAGCGTTAAAATATTTTATAGTAAGTACACTGTAAAAATTGAGGTCGACTACATGTATAATTCGCTGGTCCATAAAATGGCAGCGATTATTCTGGTAATCGTACACACTATATGGAATGCTACACGTTTTTCTGTAAATTTACATATAAATAGTTGTGTAGTCCACATTAAATACAAATATGTAATATTTTAAACAAAAAAATGTAATTTTTCAAAAAATATGCGTAAAATTCCCTAACCCATACCCTACAGTTTTACATATGTTAATGTAATATTTGTGTAAAATAATACCTATTTAAATGTAAAATTACATACAAGAAGATTTTTGAATATAATTTTTATACTCAGTACTAGACATTTTGTACAGTGTATGTATGCATCCTCACTTAATAACTTGTTTGACAGGTTAGATAAGTATGCGTTGTTGCCAGATCGTTTATCGTATAACCTTTCCTCTGCTGAAATCTGGTAAATTTTCCATTATTATTTATTAAATATCTCTGAAACTGTGTTGTAACTGTTAATGAGACTACTTTTAAAAAATTGTTTGATTGTTAGTTAACGTTACTTTAGTTTTTTAAAAATATCCTAAGAAAAGTTTCTGAGATACAAAAATATTTGTCGGTAAATTTTTCGATATCCCGTATACCTTAATGTATAAGAGCCTCAAAAACTCGAACTTTGGAATTTAATATCTCTGAAACAGTGTTGTTCAAAAATTTCATTCTGCGCCAATCGATGCAGAATTATATAAACATTATTGTGGCTAAATTTCAAACAAATCCTAAGAAACTGAATTTGGCGAGGGTACTACCTTAACGTCTAATTAAGAAAACTTTTTTTCACAATAAAAAAAAATATCAAGAAAAAAAATCGTTTTCTATTAAAGTTATAGAAATATTCTCATGTTTCTTATTTCGAACGGAAGTTATAATTTTTAGCTTAGTCTTGCATATTTAATCTTGATCTTGCATATTCGACCTTGGTTTTGGTCTTGCTCTTGTTCATTCGGTCTTGGTTTTACTAGTATAAGTATAGTTTTGGTCTTGGTCTTGCGGAATCGCAAGACCAAGACCGATTTTGCTCATCACATATTTCTTTTCTCTACTATATTAATAGAACAATGACAGCCATATAAAATACTGTAAGGGAAAACTACCTAAACATTTACACAAGTCGTTTTCTAAGTATAAATAAACCAGCGTTGCCAGTTTGTTTTTTGCCAAGTCGGGATTTTGGAACTTTTTGAGTGAAAAAAGCGGGATTCTTTCGTCAAAAGCGGAACATAGTAAAAAAACGTATATAATCAGAAGTTTTTAAATATTTATCTTTTTATTTGAGTTCAAATTACGTTTACGTGACAATAGATAGCAAAAATAGCCATAGAAAATGTATTTTAATAAAAATATGATATTTTGAATCAGATTTACCCTATCGTTAAATAGTTGAGTTTTATTCGTCTTCTGAATAAAAAAAAAATAAAAAAAACAGAAATCAAAATCACAAAAGTTTTATTCATTAGAAAAATATGGCGTTTCAAACAATAGTCTGAGGAGTAAGTGTTACAAATTGCAACTTACAACAAAAGAATAATTATTTACGCAAGGTCGAGTTATCCCCGAAAAGCGGGACTGAGCCTGTCCCGCGCGGGACATTTAATTTTGATTTAAAAATCGGGACGTCCCGCCAAAATCGGGACGTCTGGCAACGCTGAAATAAACTGCCCGTGTTCGAGCCGACCTCACTTTTCACAATAAACCTTCATATTACGTCGTATAGACGAACTTGTAACTATTTTCGAATGCAACCGCTTGTTGGAGCCACACAGAGTGGTGCGCATAGATCATACAGGAATTTATCTTAAAGTTGAATGAGACACCCTGTACATTATGATATGTACGTACGTAGTTTAGGTGTATATAACAGCTATATATGTAAGTTTCCCTACCCGTTATAATCGAGAGGGTGGTTCGATAATTTCCCAAGGCGAGGTAGGAAATACTCTAAGGCCAACCGCAACGTTCCACACCAGGAGCTTATAGGGTATAACCTTTAGTTTCCGAAAAGAGGTTTGGGTATTGTTTCTGTAATAGAAATTCGTGAACCCGTGGATATTTCTATATCTGTACTCTACACTTGTACCTCCATACAGACATACAGACATACACACATACACGTAGCAGGGCGTATATTATTATTAACTCAACGGCTTACCGTCCCGGTGTTTGAATTCATAAGAAAGACGGAGCAACGTAAACAGAGCCTGCTTTAAGCTCGATCCCATGATTTCATACGCGTCGCGCCAGCTGCCCTTAACTTACTACATGAAAATCAGATAGGAATATGTATACGTATTTTAGTTGCTTATTAACACATTAACGTCCGACGACCTCGTAATAATCTTAACTTTTTTAATTTAAAAGTTTGTTGACCTTTGTTTATACAGTCGGCCAAGGTTCGTAGGATAGTACTGGGTAGACATCATCGAGCGAACCTGTCAATTGGTTGCGTGGCAACGGCTGTTGTTTTATAAACTTCAATGTTAGTAATTTTAACCAAATTGACTCTACCAACAGTAATAGATATATTTACGAAATGAAGTTATAGTAACTTCATTTCGTAAATAGACAGTAATTTTAGTTAAGTAGGACGTTTCGTCTATAAATTTAGACTATTTCAAGTACTTCAAAATAACAACAATCTGTTATCATTTTGAAATAGGTACTTACTTGAAAACGTCTAAATTTATAGATGAAACGTCTCACTTATTTCATCGAAGATAATTAGGAAATTTTCCAGATTTTTTACTATTAATCATAGCCCTAAAAATTGAAAAATTAATCGTAAATTTGGAATATCTTTAAAAATAACAAAGTTATGCTACTTCAAAGTTTGGACAATTCTCCGCACTATATGCTGTTTTCATTGCGAGTAGCGTCACGCGGCACAAATGTCAAATTATAGTAAGTATGTACAGCAAATCATGAAGACAACAGAGAATTAAGAACTGAATAGATGAAAAAAATAATGTAATGTTATATCTAAGTATACCTTATTCAATTACTATTAGCTACTGCAACTGTTAAATATAACACATCGTGCCGCGGCACATCACAATGACCGATCCGGACGTTGATCTGTCTTGTTCTTAACAGCGCCTACAAAAAATTGAATATCTCCAATGAATTTAAAGATATTGAAATATCTTTTTCAGTGTTTTTTTAAGTTATTGTTATTATCTGATATTATCATTATTTAGTATTTTCGTCAAGTGGAAACTTCCTAATTGGCTAATTATAACTGTTTTTCAAATATGAAAAATAAAATGAAATAACTTTTTCATTGTAGTAATAGGCTTATTGTTGGATTGTACGATATATTCAATCCATCGTCATTAGTCGAGGATTTGAAACTTTTTAAGCTACGTACTTAAAAATAAATATTTTGTGATTCTGAGGATTATTGGTAATTAAATAAAATCGAATATTAGACAGAAATATTATTGTAAAACTTCTTGGTTTGATATTTCTACCAGACGTTTCGTCTACAACTGCGGTAGACATTATCAAAAGCGATGTGGTAGTGGGCGAAGTGTCCTTCTAGGCTGCTCACTTACCTGTGAGCAGGCTAGAAGGACACTTCGCCCGAATCCAAATCCAAATGAAATGTCATATAGTGTTGACACCATGGTTGTCAGAAATATTATTATGAAATGAAACTCAATTTTTTTATAGGAGATACGTACAAAAATATAGTGTGTATCTCGAATGTAATGCTTTTATTTCTCATATGACTTAAAACTCGCTGACCCCGTTTTTCTATATTGTCACACCTCGCACAGAAAATAGTGCATTTCATTCTAGATACATCACCTACTATTTTAAATATATACGTAATAAAGATAAGGGACTTTTAAGGGGTTTTAAAATCATTGTTTACGAATTTTTATATTAGTATTTGATTTAGTTTTTAGAGGGAGAATTTTGGAAGAGTTCTTTACCCTGGTTTTGAGTCGATCCTAGCTGTCCATCAAGTTACTTTCTATTGAATTCACACAAATTCGAAACATCAAAACATTCAATAAAAAAATATTCAAGTGGTTATGTGACAACACAGATTCTCAGGTCATTTACAATATCCTCAACTAACCAACAACTAAATTTTCTTTTCAGTTATTTATAATCTTTTTTTTCCTTTCCATTCATTACTTTTTGTTATTTTTTCCCCTCTCTTATTTATTTTTTGTTTGTCTTAAGTAACTCACTCTCGCGCACGTCCAGATTACATAAGTCTATCCCAACCCTGGAACTGGCTATAGCCAAGTTGGGTTGGAAAATTCCAACATTTATTTTGTACACGCAATGTAATTTATTTTCTATTTATATAATTTTGTAATTCTGTTTTTTTCCGAGGAATAAATTTATTATTATTAGTGTATTTGCCATATGGCAACATACACTATTGGCGTCGGTCGGATGGCGGGACCTAGGGGTTGGACCAAAATTTCTCGACGTTTCATAACCTCCTAAACACTGGCACCATTTTTAAAAATGTTTATATATATATAATAGAATATATATATATATATATATATATATATATATATATATATATATATATATATATATATGTGTGTGTGTGTGTGTGTGTGTGTGTGTATGTGTGTGCGGGCAATAACTTTCGAAAGAGTTAATTGATTTTAGCGAAATTTGAGCCACGTGTTGAAATCCATCACCGCAAGAAGCCTATTTAAAATGGGCGTAATCGGGGCATTTTAGGGGTTGAAAAATGTTTTTGGGCCCCAAAATACCGAAAAAATCCTCAGAATCGTTTCAAAATTGACATTTAACCCTTTAGTAGTAATTAAAAAGTGTCCTTAAAATTTTAATAAAATCGGCCCGACAGGACCGGACTTACGAATTTTATGAAAACACTAGTTTGCAGATAGTGAATTATTTACTGAAAGTTGTATGTAATTTGGTATAGAGGTTCGATTGATAATAATATTGCGTTTAAGAAAAAAAAAACCCGGGTCGCAGTGCCAAAACCCTGCCGACAATATAGTGTATTTGCTAATACAGGCCTAGTGGCTTTATTATGTGAACTTAAGGGCAAAATAAAAAAAATAACTCCTTAATACATCCCTTTAAATTACATTTTTTTTAACTACATCATCATTGTCGATCGAACGTCTACACCAAAATTAAAAACAACTTTCAGGAAATAACTCACTATCTGAAAAACTAGTGTTTTCAGAAAATTTTTAAATCCGGTCCTGTCGGGCCGATTTTATTGAAATTTTGCGAACACTTTTTAATTGCTATTAAAGGGTTAAATTTCAATTTTGAAACGATTCTGAGTATTTTTTAGGTATTTTTGGGCCCAAAAACTTTTTTCATCCCCTAAAAACCACCCTTAAAATGACCCGATTGGGCCCATTTTAAATAGGCTTCGTGCGGTGATGGATTCCAACACGTGTGCCAAATTTCGTTAAAATAAATTAACTCCTTCGAAAGTTATTGCCCGTACACATATATACCTATATATATATATATATATATATATATATATATATATATATATATATATATATATATATATATATACATATATATATAAACATTTTTAAAAATGGTGCCAAAGTGTTTAGGAGGATATGAAACGTCGAGAAATTTTGGTCCGACCCCTAGGTCCCGTCATCCGACCGACGCCAATAGTGTATGTTGCCATATGGCAAATACACTAAAAATGTTATTTTAAGGGGTGTATTAAGGAGTCAAATTTTTTATTTTGCTCAAAAACCAACTTTAGTTCGCATAATAAAGCCACACTGCCTGTATAAGCAAATACACTATATTGTCGGCAGGGTTTTGGCACTGCGACCCAGGTTTTTATTATTATGTTAAAGGAAATATTCCTTAAAAAAATTTGCATCCACAAGCACCCAAACTTCGGGTTTGTCACCGTCATACTAGGGATACTTCTGGAGCAAGTTGTAGCTATAACCGCGTCTCAAACCATGAAATGAGCGATTACAGTCAGTTTGGGTCGTGCGCACGGAGTACACGGAGCGACCCAACAAGCACGGCCTTTTGCATACGGCAAATTAGTGACTCAGCAATACGCTGACATGCCGGAATAGTTTTCATATTTGCCAACAGTGACGGTTTTGCCCCTCCAAGAACATCAATTATAAGGACAATTAACTTAACAGTTATTATTATTATAAACAATTTTAATGAAAATTAAGTTAAATCCTTCTGATAACAATGTCTCATTTGATACAAATGTATAAAAATACGAGGAAACAAATATGCATGCAGTTTAAAATACCCAAAGACACTACTTGACTACTTACATAATTTATAAGTAGCTTATTCTCTTCAATCATATTTTAATTTTATAAAATGCTTCCACCTCAATTTAAAACATATTAGATAGCTTGTCGTTTTGTCATTGTATATTTTTATTGAAATACATCAGGCGCGATGTGACGAAGCTAATGTAGTTTATTTTGTATGTGTTGGTAGTACTGCGCGTATAGAGAAACAGACAAAAGGGTGCGTTCAGTTTAGCACTCGATAGATCGAACTGATGAAACAGATTTTCGGTCACGTGACAAGCGAGCAGAGTTACAAATGTCACAATAATGTAGTGCCAGAAATTTTAAATTCTTATAACTAAAACCGATATATTATAGAGCTTATTCGTTTATTTTATAATTTATATTTTGTAATAAACGGTACGGACAACCATTTGCTAAATTTTTTCGACCCATAAATGTAATAAATATTTTGCTTAGTTATTTTTAATCCGGCATCCTACAATCTAGAACGTTTGATAATTCGGTACGACTTTCGGGGAAAATAATCACGTCTTGCCCAAGTTCGAGGAATTTAGAGTCTAGTAACAATCGTCCTCTCTATCTGACATTCAACAAATGAACGGGTGCTACAGAACATTAAATCACACTACATCAGTTATTTTATTCAACAGTTAATTACATTTATCATCCTGTAATTCGGAATATTTTGTAATACGGCATGCTTCAAGTTCCAAACGTATCGAATTAAAGAAAGTTTACTCTATTATTAACCTTCTTTCTATGCAAAGAGGAGGTATTAATTATTGTTTGATAAATAGTATTTATTTTATTGAGAAATTATATGATACAAATAAAACTAAAACTCTACGCATTCTGCTATAGTAAGCAGGAGCTTTTTAATTTAGCATTTTAACTTACATGTTTGTGGAATAATATTATAATTATGTGTGCGTCAGTTAATGAATGTTCTGAAGGTAGCGAAGTCTGCTTGTTCGCTCACTTTATTCGGATCATGCTTGGACGCCTACACAGGATCATATAATAAACTAGCGGTTTGCCCGCGACTCCGTCCGCGTGGTATAGTAGATATATTAATAATAATAATAATAACTTGATTCGATTTCACCAATGAAAATGGCATAGAATGCGTCAAAAATAGTTATATAATAATATATTACTTTAAAATAATTCATTAAAATTTATGTCATAGTATTCACTTAAGCTGTATACTTTATTAAGAAGAATGTTTTTTAAAGTCTTTTTTAATTTAGTTACATTTAAATTTAAAATATTAGATGGTAATTTATTACATATTTTAACTATTGTATTATAAGGACTGTGAAGTGTAATATTTAAGTTACTAGTTTTATAATTTATATCTTCTTTGAATCGAGTGTTGTGTTAATGTACATTTGTTCTTTTACTAAAGTAATTTACATTCTTCTTATAAAATAATATACAGCTTAAAATGTAAATACTATAGACCCGGTTAAATTCTTTTATATAAAATCCATCCCCATTCCATTCGGGTAATGTGTTCAAAAGACCGTCGAACATATATTTCTTTTTTAACTTAAGTAATTTCAGAGATATAGCGTATCCTTTGTGAAGGTTTCCATAACCCTGTTAACCCCCATAAGGGTTATTTTTGTGATAAAGTGTAGCCTAGATCACTCCTGGCATAATCCTTTACCTGTCCGTGAAGTGCCATCACAATCGGCGCAGCCGTTTCAAAGATTAACCCAGACAGACAGAAAAAACTAACTGAAAACTGAACATTCGCTCTAGGAATCTTTAAAACTGTACAATTACAGATTACGTTCCAATTTTATCTATTTGTATTAATTGAACTAACTTCTGTAAAATTCATTAAAAAAGCAACTCTCGCAGTATGTGGACTTTGTAATACATCGGCTAAATATACAAACACATAAATCATTGCTTTTGTAAAGAGTGGTGTATTATACAAAGTTTTAAAACTATACAATTACAGATTACGTTACGATTTTATTGATTTGTATTAATTGAACTAACTTCTGTAAAATTCATTAAAAAAGTAGCCCTCGCAGTATGTGGACTTTGTATTTCATTGGCTAGATATACAAACACATCAATCGTTACTTCTATAAAGAGTGCTGTATTGTACAAAGCTTGGAATTGTCGTTTTTATTTCTGCTGCGCCTATTCGTCCGGATACCGGACAAATAATTTTATATTAATACGGATACTGGAAAACAATTATACCGAAACAAATAGTATATAAATATATATTAAAATTAATTATATTATTAATTATAATTAATTAATTAAATTATTACCATTGTAAAAAATTGTATGTTAGATTAACCACTTCAAATTGAATTATTTTGCAAAAAAACTATTTTGGCCAATGTAAGAACTAAATGCTGACTTATGTTGGCAGCACTAAACAAATTTTAAGTTTTTTTCAGTTCATATGGGTGGTAACAATACACACGAATTTCAGATAAAATGCTAATTTTATTTTAATTTCTCATAAAAAAAGATTAATTAATGTTCTATATAAAGTTTTTACTGATATATAATTATTCTAATATAACTCCGATTTCTAGCGTTTATTTTTTATAATTTTCGTAATTAAAAAACAAAACATAATTATACCCGTATAAATAGTGATTATTTTATTTATCCAGTACCCGTATAAATAGTGATTTTTTATTTATCTAGTACCCGTATAAATAGTGATTATTTTATTTATCCAATACGCGTATAAAGTATAGTGATTATTTTATTTATCCAGTACCCGTATAAATAGTGATTATTTTATTTATACAGTACCCGTATAAATAGACACTTCCTTGTATTCATATATGTGTAATGTGTATAGATGTTAAATTCGAACGCGTTAGAACGCTCGGATCGATCTGCACGCAAATTCGAAGGTACCCAGAGTGAGCTCATCTCATCCCTCTATATGACACATCCGCGCATTTGTATATCCTCATCTCCGCACTCCTCTTATCCATGTCACACGCAGCAGGAGCTTTATTTTTTACCCTAAAATTTCTATCCATTAGCTTTCAACAAACGTTTTCGTTTCGGAATAGGGGATCATCCGCTATTTACATTACTTCAAATCAATTTGTTTTATCAAATGCATCAGACACATGCAAGATAGATGCGTTCTCGCGCTCTCTATAATACAATATTTTGTAATTTTAAAATCAACCCTCTGCCTGGCCACTATTCAAAAGTGAAAGTCATGTGTAAGAATTTATAAATTGCTGTTACTTTACGCAAATTGTAAAGATGCCAGTGACAGGGTAATATTTTTATGCTTTAGTAAGAAATATTCCCCTAACGATTACTTTTAGTTTTTTTATAGTTTCCCGCGGCTTTGCTTGTCGTATTAATACATTACGTTTATACTAATAATAAATTCGGTAAGTACAGAACTATGTTTGAGACTAGCCGAACTTGCAGAGGTGTTATTTTTAAAAGTCGAATCCTGCAGTTTCCAGATTCTAATCCAAAAATGTGTGAAAGTATCATTTGGAATTTTAAAAAATAGTAATTTAAAAATAGTTCTCGATAAACCCGGTAGTCGTTAGCCTTAAAATATGGAACTGCATAAATAAAAAACTCGGGTCGCAGTGTAGAATCCTCCAGACAAAATAGTGTATTTGCTAAGACGAGAATTGTAGCATTGAAATGAATGAACTTGAATTTGTTTTTAAACTTAATACATCCCTTATAATAATACGGCAATTCAGCATCTGTACCAGATTATATACACTCATCATTTTGTCTAAGGGCTGTAAGCTTCAATAAAATCAATAAATATAAAGTAATTCGTGAAGTAGTGGCGAATTGAGTATTTGAATTTAAAAAAAACAACTAAATTTTTTTATTTTTTAAATAATATATCGTAAATAATATTGAAGAACGAAAAGAAAAAAAAATTAAGCCATAGGTAATTAATAACAAATTAATTAAAATGTATAAAACTTCATAAGATATCACATGATTACAAAACGTACCAGGAATGTTTGTGACGTCAAAGTGACAAAAGTTGTGCATTTGTGTATGGCTTTATAATACATACTATCAAAGTAACCATGGCAATCAGGACCATAAAAACATTTTGACGTCACAGAGGTTTTTGGTGCGTTATCGGATCTTAGCTTAAACATTATTTTTAAAAGTAGTTTCGTTATAAAACTTGTATGTGATCTTTCCATTTATGTAAAAAAAAATTCATTCAAAAACCCAATTACTTTGAAATTTTAGGGATACATTTTCGTCTCTCACAAAGGGTGAAATTTCAATTTTAAAATGATTCCGATAATTTTTCTATTTTCGAACCCAATTTTAAAATGGTTCAAATGGGCGCCATTATGTTTATAAGTTCGCACTCTAATTGGTGTTCGTTGTCACGCGACTTGAGAGTAATTTAATTACATATTATTTATTAAATATTAATTAAATTCCTTAAAAGTAAGGAAAAATATTGTGCTTTTTAGTATTTCTAACTGCCACTTTAAATTAAATTACATTTTTATTTGAATACAGTCAACATCTCTATTCAACCAACACTAAAATAGTGCTATGTAGACGTTGAGCGTCTATAATCAACAATCTATCTATATAGTGCTGTGTGTTACAATTTATTATAGGCAAACACACTAATAAAATGATACAGTTTTAGCCTGTAACATATATAATCTTCATTCTCATACATATTGCGGCGACTATAATGGCCGCCGTAAAATTTATTGAAAATGGGAAAAACGTAAATGCATTGGAACAGTTAAATCACAAGTAAAATCAGCACATAATACATAATCTGTGCTTACGTCGCTTGAAACGTTTTTAGCATTGCGGAATTTTAATTATATAAATTACACTACTATAAAATAAATCTGATTAAAGTGAAATAAAGGTATAAATTCGCATCATACTTGACTGTTCCATGTATGGGATTTGTGGAGATTTGTTGCGCTAGCTTTTTCATACTCGGGCCGCTCTTAGTTTTGTATCTTTTCTGCGAAATGACATTTGATGTATTGTGTTTCCATACGGCTGAATTTAAAGCTTTAATATCAGTGTGCGCAGTACAGTGCTTCGACTTGATGAAAAATTGCTTTAATAAAATACATGTTATGAAAATTTTTCTTTCGTCTACAAAATATTATTTGTATATTTATATTCTCTTTATCGTTCCCTAATATGTTTCGTATCAAATTGTCGAAAAAGAAAACTATGAAGAACAGAAAAATGAGATTTTCTTTAGAGCAAATGTTTCGACAAATATGAGTGGTAAAATGAAAATATGGTCTCGAAAACTGTATGATGAAAACAAAATATTTTAACATAAATATATATCTATCTATACAGTAAGACCCCGCTTAACGCTGGACATACGTTCCAATAAGTTCTTGCGCTATACGTAACAGCGCTAAACGAGGTCATCTTAAAACGAAGAAAAAAAAAAACTTTTTCAAAATAAAAATATCAACCTCCTTCAAAAAAGTCACTAAAAAGATGAAAATAATAATGAAATTTTGAAGTCGGTGCCAATTTTATTACTGAAACTTAAAATTAATAGGCATCTACTTTTATTAAATTGGAACCGACCCGAAAATTTCATTAGGTATTATTTTCATCTTTTTAGTGACTTTTTTGAAGGAGGTTGATATTTTTATTTTAAAAAAGTTTATTTTATTTTTTACTTTTCAGTGGATTTTATTTCGCACATTTTTAAAACTACTGAACCGATTTAAGTAAAATTTATGTGGAATCACCGTAAAGATGTGCCCTATTAAATAAGAAAAGAATCATCATAATCGCTTTACAAATGTTGGAGATATGAGGTAGTATACATTAAAAAATATGTTGACGTCATTTAAAAACGGATGAACCGATTTTAATAAAAAACTATACGGGACCATCTGGGATGTATACCCTTTCAAACAAAAAAAGAATTTTCCAAATCGATTCACGCGTCTTTGAGTAATCGGGGAACATACATATAAAATAAAAGATTCCGACGAACTGAGAACCTCCTCCTTTTTTTTAAGTCGGTTAAAAAGAACCGAGAATTATAAAATTTGTTAGTTTCTTTTTTTTTTTTGTTTAATTTGGTAACATTTATTGTGAAATGCTTTTTTTATCACATTAATTAAAGATTTATTTATTGCTAATATCGATTTTTGTTCATAAAACATTTATAAAAATCAAATAAAATTTCAAGTAAGAAGTTTATGTTTGTTTTTTGTGACGAAGTCATCGAATGTCGTTTGCCTTGTTTTGTTTCGTTCAGCAAACTGTTGTCGATAGTAAGATATTGCTTCAATGACACTTCGTCTTGCCTTTGAACTTCTATCAACATTTGAATTATTTTGTATAATTAACTGATCGATAATTTACATTATAATGGAAAACTTTTTTTTAGAAACCGCGTAATACTGAAACAGCATTAAACGGAGCAGCGTTAAACGAGGTCTTTACTGTATATATAAAAAAATGGATGCGTGTACTTACGTACGCGCGACAGAAGTTATACTTCTTTAGCGTGATCGCAATAATTTATATTCGCATTTTTGGTAAAGATTTATATTGAAAAAATAACATGTTTAGGGAGATGATAAATATAGCAAAAAGTTAGCCTCTTCACTTTAACAACTAACTTAATGTAAATGAAAAAATATTACCCTCAATGCGCCAAAAGAAGTATAACTTTAAAAACTCGGGTCGCAGTGCCAAACCCTGCTAGCACTAGTAAGAACTAGATAAGTTTACTGGCATGAAAAACAGCTATTTCACAGGGAGGCATGCAAAAAAAAAACTTTTTAGTACATTTTAATAAAAGTTTGGTTTAAAAAAATCAAAAGTTTTTATTCAGAATTCATTTTGGAATTGGTACTTCTTTTTTGTTACATTCGGCATATTGCAATAATTAATTTGAAAACTGATTATCATATTATAGGAGAAACAAAGCTTTAATAAATTAATTATGTTAAATTAGTTACTTATATGTTTTTATTTTTTTAAAGCTGCTATCAAAGGTATGAAACGCAAGTGTATAAATAAAATATATAATATTCGCTAGGATAAAAGTGGGTTCTTGAATGTTCTGTATATACTCTATGAAGTACATGTAAAGATATAGGAAAAGCAATTTCTCTTTAAATTTGAAGCACATTTTTCCTTTGTAGATAACTTAATATCCTTACTATACGGACTTTACAAGTGAGTTTTTAATATACAATATATATATGTATTATTTCTTTTTGAAAAATGTTGATAATATAAACGGTGATGGAAATGTTTCGTAAGACTCTTGCATAAGCTTGAATTACTGGTTGGTTGCAATATTGGCTTATTTCAACATTATTCTATGATTATAACATATAAAAGAATGATGAGCATACGTAGATAAAAAAAGTGGTGCTGTACTACGACCGGCAGAAGTTACACTTCTTTGGCGTGATCGCGAGAATTGATATTCACATTTTCGATAAAGATGTACATTGATAAAATAAAATAGGATTTTGTTTAAGGCTGTCGGAACGCTCTGAATTAAAGCCAAAAATAGGACTTCGGCTGATAGCTGGTTGTAGACTTATTCGTCAATATTTTGCCAAAATTCTTTTTCTATAAGGAAGATAAAGGATAAAGGTCTCTAACGGATTACTTTTGTAATTTATGTACGATTTACTAGAATAAAGTTGGCATTAATTGTGCCAAAAAACACACATTTTCAATGTCACACTACGACCTTATTCGTACTTATTTGACAAAGTTGTTCCATCACAAACCTAAAGTGACTCTTCATTTTTCGGAAAAGTTTTTTTAATCTTAAAAATATTCCGAAAACTTAGAGTAATCATCTGACAGCCGAACCCTTGCAACAGCAACTAGCCTCGTAGTGTGACTTAAATTCAGAGCGTTCCGACTGCCTTAATTTATGTACTTTTTTTAATGCATTATTTGACTCATTCTACACTGTTTACCAGTTTTTTTTAACAAAGTATGATTATTAGTGTATTTGCCATAAGGCAACATACACTATTGGCGTTGGTCGGATGGCGGGACCTAGGGGTCGGACCAAAATTTCTCGACGTTTCATAACCTCCTAAACACTTTGGCAACATTTTTGAAAATGTTTATATATATATGTATATATATATATATTTATATATATATATATATATATATGTGTACGCGCAATAACTTTCGAAAGAGTTAATTGATTTCAACGAAATTTGGACCACATGTTGAAATCCATCACCGCAAGAAGCCTATTTGAAATGGGCCTAATCGGGCTATTTTAAGGGTAGTTTTTAGGGGTTGAAAAATGTTTTTGGGCCCCAAAATACCGAAAAAATTCTCCGAATCGTTTCAAAAATGAAATTTAACCCTCTGGTAGTAATTAAAAAGTGTCCTCAAAATTTTAATAAAATCGGCCCGACAGTTTGCAGATAGTGACTTATTTATTGAAGGGTGTATTTAATTCAATGTAGACGTTAGATTGATAATAATATTACAATTAAGAAAAAAAATGTTATTTTAAGGGGTGTATTAAGGGGTTAAATTTTTTATTTTGCCCAAAAACAAACTTAATTTCACATAATAAAAGTATAAAACCATACGGCCCTATACAAGCAAATACACTATATTGTCGGCAGGATTTTGGCACTGCGACCCGGGTTTTTGATATATGTATATAAACATTTCCAAACATGGTTCTACCATACCGTTATTCGAACGACGCGAATAGTGTATGTTTCTGTAAAATTCAACTGTAACGCAAGCGAAACCATGGATAAAAAGTAGTATAACCCATAAAATAATGAAGAAACTTTATTTGCTGCCATTAAAATAATATATTACAATGCAAAGACAGAAAGTTTAAATTCCTGCACTGCGCGACACACGATGTTCATATGTCGCGCAGTGCAAGAATTTCAATTTTCTGACCGTGTGGTGTACACTATTTTTCTTAATAGCCGGTCGAAAGTACGTACTTTTGTGTCAGTGTGTACGAGAAAAGTGTTTCGTCCCGCTGTTACATATGGCATGCGAGTATAATTTTAGTAGTGCATAAGTGTTAGGCTTTCTGCCTTAAAATCGAAGCCGAAAGTACGTACTTTAGACCGGGTATAGTTACTTTTTAACGTAGATGCTAAAATCTGATAATTTTTTGCTCAAGGACGAACACAAATTGACATAAAAATAATTATACTGTCGATCACCCAGGAAATTTCTTTGAGAAAAAACTACTTAATACAGTATTTTAACGAATCACATTTTCAAATGAGGAATTTTCTTCCCAAGAAAAAATATATTGCTATTCGATATATTAAAATCATAAACAGATTTCAGTTGAAGGAAATGAGATTTTGAAATACAGTCGAATGAAGGAAAAATGTGAAGGACGCTTTGTTTGAATTTGGTGCTTTTTTTTGTCTCGTAATGTGAATTCAAAGAAATTAAATATAACAAATATTAAAGGCGTTTTTGGCCTTTATTAAACGGACTTTCCCGTTTTAAAAAAGATGAATAAGTATCCTTTTAAGTTTTGTTGACATATGACAAAACCGTGCGTGGGCCAGAAACGTGTTTTGTGCAAATATATGCCTACGCTACATGTATGTTGATATGTATGTACTATGTAGATGTTTGTGTGAGAGAACACTAAAGCTCTGCTGCGTATTTCGGCGAAACGAATTCTTTTTAAGTACAGTAGAACCTCGCTCATCCGCGATGCTCACAATTCAGCCCCCATACAGAATATCTATATCAGAAATATATGTGTTTATTATTTGTTTATAATCGGTTTCATCGCTAAATCAAATAGTGGTCAATGGTTTTAAAAATAAACTTGTAAAATTAGTGTCCCCCCCCTTATTGTGTGTAGTCAAATTTTGAATACTCAACGGCTGTGTCTTGAACGCGCGATTGTCAAAAAAAAAATAAACGCATCGGTTGCCATATCGAACAAATTTGCGATAGAGTCTCCATGCGAAATCGAATGAAAAATTTGAATACCTGAGTTTTTCGTTACAACATGTAGTTTTGCGTGATTGTTCAAACTGATACCGGGTTCTACTTAAGCGACCAATAAGAGTAACTTAATAAAATATCTACTTTGTTTAATCTTTTTTTTAAATTTGACAATTTTTTCTTGTTAAGCCGCTCCAAATTGTGTCAATTATGCGCGCTCTGCCTTTGTGACAGCCAGACGTACTACTGTTGACCAAACAAAACTGTTACCCCTACGCCTCTGAACAGCTTACGCAATGCAAAATTTAAACTTACGTAAATGATTGTCAGTTCTTACTTAAGGTCATTAGATACACAGCTTACCTAGTTATTGAATATTTTTATCAACCACGCAATATCAATTGACAGTTCACTGGATGACGTCATCCTTCCACTACTATCCAACAAAACGAAGTCGTCTTTGTATTAAATAAGATTGACTTTCACTATAGTAGATACTAGAAAGGTCATATTACGGCGTGACTTTGTGAAACTTTCAATGTCAAGTTGTTATTTAGTGGTTTGATTGCTTATTTCTTATTAGAATTTTTGCAGTTTATTAAACTAGGCGCGCATAAATGACAAATCATTCGACCGATCGAACTATTGAATAATAATGATAACGGTGTGATTGGAAAAGCAGCTTTAAAATCCTATTTTCTGTTAATTTGCATGCGCGCCGTTATATCTATCCGACAGCTCATCATGCTGGTTGATTTATAATTTATTTGCGCCCCTAACCTTATATAGTTTTTGTGGTTAAAAATAAAATCGTGATTTATTTTCTCAATTAATTTTAGATTGCTTCGAAATTAGTGGGAAGGTGTTTATGTGGTGATTTTTAACACGTCAGTTCAAAGAAAAATGAGTTTTTTAACTCTTCTTTAACAATCAATTGACTTTCTTCTATTTTATATTATTGTAGCATTTTTTGACAAGTTTGAACATATACTTATATCGTAAGAATAGTTTCATCATAAAAAATTAAAGTTTAAAAAAACTATAACAACACGCTTTTATAAACTAAAAAATGCGAAATAACTTGACAACAAAATTAGCTCTACTGTAAAAAGCGTGGGTTGCTATCAACTTAAATTTTCATAATAGCTCTACGTTTACAATTAGCTAGTAAATGAATTTTACAGTAAAGCTAATTTTGTTGTCAAATTATTTAGCATTTTTATAAAAGCGTGCAATTGTTTTAGTTTTCTTAAACTCTAATTTTAATTATAATACTAAACAACAATATTGCATTTGACTATGGAGTAGGCAACGCAACGTACGTTCTGTACAGCGTGTTAACTTGCTTGCTATAATTTTTCAAGCTTTTTATCCTGAAGATCCTGGTCAGGATAATGGGACAAACTTATTAAATTACTGTATTGTCATCGATCCTTCATAAGTGTGCAAAGTCTCAGTTTAATCCGATATTTTGAAGTGGGTGAATTTCACGTTCAAAGATTCCATTACAAACGTAATATGGGAAAGCTAATAAAAGCGTGTTAATATATTTGCATGCATACGTGGACAAGTTTCGTTAAAGTGCATATTAATCCGTTTGGTACGTGTTATAATAATTGAAAGTGAAAACGGTGAAATAGGATTTTTTAGTCTGTTGTGGACAAGCTTATATGGACACAGGTTGTTCGGTCCATTCTGTTTTTAAAACTTCAGCTATACAGTGAATGTGACGGAACATGTATAGGGTAGACTGGGAGCTATGCTGGTATAGGCGCCGTACAGTATATTATTTGCGCAGAGTGTTTTGTTAAATGATCTGTGCATGCATTTATTTAGATGGTTGGCACAGTTCTCGCATAAACTTTATAACGATGCTCTTCTCAGACCGTTTTATAAAAGAGCTCGGACTGATTCATATGGTAAGCTGATTTAATCCATTAACTCGTTGCTTTATATTCATTGATAAATTGAGGTTTTGATTTAGTCATCAATTAATTTGCTTTTTTTTTTGGAAAAGAAAACTACACTGTAAAAACTGAGAAGGCCGATTACATGGATAATCGCTGGTCCATATAATGCCAGCGGTTATTCTGGTAATTGTACACACCATATGGAATGCTACACGTTTTCCTGTAAATTTACATATAGTTGTATGTTGTGTGCACTCATCGAAGTTGGCCGATAAGACATGTGTTGTGAACCGCTAGACGCTTGTCACATGACCTAATACCGGGGGATTCACAGGTTCCTAAATTCACACACAATTATCACTTGTGTTGATAAATTGTACATTACAGACGCTCAACATCTTAGGTCATCAGCGAACACACTTGTGTTGACACAGCTAACGCAATTATTTTATTTACATTTAAAAGGATTAAAGATTAAATTAGAATGGGGTGCTCTCTTGGCCTAAGTTCACCACATGCTGAAGGATTTTTATGCTTCTCCCTTTTACTGGATCTAGTCAGCAAATAATCTGGATCTTCTTATGAGCTCCAGAAGATTGGCTACTAAATTGTCCTGTGGAACTATTCCATCCTCTCATCAATGTAGCTAAAGATGGTTGTCCTCCTGTAGGTTAAAGCCTCATGATATTACATTACAGTGCACAAAAGTTTAAAATATTTCAATCGCAATACAAAACCGAAAGGGAGATCTGGAGGGCTAAGTCTCCTCCAAAATTAATAACTACACAGAACGAAAAACTGACGTAAATATAATTAAAAAAGACGTTGAAACAATGTATTTGGACATTATTTTTCAACCGATGCTTGACTTAATCATTGTAACGTACTATTGTTGATTGATAAAGGTTAAGGTGATTATATTAACGCCCGAGGGACATTGATTTCTTCAAATAATTTTAAAAATGAACTGCATTATATTAATGAACAATGTTTGTAAGTCAATAATCACAATTATTAATATGATCCCATAAAGCTTTAACTTTGTATCATGGTTTTAATGTTTTCTGTACATCGATTATTCAATCGCATTCATCGTATTGATGATAAAAAACATCAACTTTATCACTTGAACATCAATAGTTGGCCATTGTATTAATGATTTTGTATGGTTTGTTCAATTAAACCAGTGTATTGGTCTAATGCTTAGTGGCATTAATATAAGAACGGCAGGCATTAATCCATGGCTGCGTATAGCATTGCCTTAACGATTCAAGGAAGGTGGTTTATTGAAAATATTTATAAGAAAATAAAAATGACCAAATTAACAGACAATTAGTGTATAATATTAAAAAATGATCGACGTTCAGTCATAACGGTGATAATTTTTAATATGATATACTAATTGTATGTTAATTTAGTCATTTCTATTTTATTGTAAATATTTCGTACAGGTACATTTTTGAAAAGACATGAATCAGATTTAATTGTAATATTTATTCAATACAAAAAAATACAAAAAAAATAATACATACTCCATTCCAGCATTTTGCAACCTTGGGGTCGCGAAGGAACTGGTAAAATAACGAAATAAAAATATAATTAGATATCTTATACTTGAAAAGATAACACTTGAGAAATTAACTGAAGATTTCAATTTTAAAAAATTACTTTTAAATTATAAATTATTAGTCCATGATACATATCATGTTGATATAGTAACTTTTTCTGATTTTATATTATAAAATAATTGAATCGAAGTACGACTTCAAAACATAATATGTTGGGTCGCGTTTTAAAAAGGTTGAGAAACGCTCCACTGTACAGTTAAATATATTATAAACACATAATAATTAATTTGCACTGATTTTTCACTCGGCACGTGGTAGTAGGTATAATGAAAATATGTAATTTAGTATAAGTTTTGTACTCCTGAAGATGGACTTGTCCGAAACGATCGTCGAGAAATAAAGAATTATTTGTAGAATTTTCAAGTTTTTTTAATTACTTGTTAACATAATAATTTATTATAAACTTAATATTGTAGACTGTAAATTATACAGGCTGTCCAAATAGTGCGTTCTCGGCCGATATAAAAACTTTTAGCCTTTTAGGTTTAGGTGTAGATAATGCATACCAATGGTGTATAAAAAATATATAAACTTAGCACACTAGTAATTTCACTGTATCTGTAACTCACTTTTTAATTCTTTACTTAAAGCACAAGTATAAAAAAATGCCTTTAAACACGGACACAAGCAACCGATTACTACATTTGCACAAAGCCGCCAACAATATTTTTGCCTGTTGCGACCTGTGATCGTGTGATGTCTTATTGGTTATGTAGGAGTGAGGGGCGATGGCATTGATATATCAAGGGTTAAAACATAACCACAACGTACTGAAGCATAAACGAAACGAAAGAAAATATTGAGTTAGTACCATTTTGTCCCACTAAACTCAGTATTCATTATATTAAGGCCTGGATACATTGACTAAACATTTTGCTGAACAATTTTACGTTGATATAATCATAAGGCCATTAACTTATGCATTATTACAATGCGATGTGATAAATTACCGATACGTAGTATTAAACACTTCGTGATCATTAGCTAGATGCATTTTTGTCGTTGCACCAATGTAAATTTCATTGTTTACATAATTTTTTACATTGAATGTATGATCATATTATATTATTATAATGGAGACTCGATCATAATTATGACGAATAAGGTATTAGACAATCACTAAAATTCATACTTATTATCAGTTTTGCACAATGTATTAAGGAAAAAAATGATTATAATAATGATTTACGTTTGATCACTAGCGTTCATTAATAAAATGTCAACTATTTTTTTCTGTGTAAGATTGTAAGTAATTGTCAAAGTGAATATGGGTCTACAGTCAATAAAAAAAGTGAATATTTTCTAAAAAGTGTGTTCCCCCGCCAGTTGAAAGGGTGGTCATGAGACAGACCCATTGGAAGACTGATTCACCTGGAATTCTCCTTGTACTTTACAGTTTTCAGTTAAAGAGTTCTGATCGTTGCTTACATTGTATGACTATTACGAACCCCAGATTTTCTGTTGTCTGAAAACTGAGATCAATTGAGTTTTATAGTTATTAATAGACTCTTATAAATTAATTAGTCCGCTCCAAATAACTTTAATAATTGGTAAGTTAAATATTTTGTAAAAATGATAAGTAATAGCAGATAGAAATTGATATTTTATTAACAATAATTGTGTACCTCAAGTAAAAAATAAAATATTGCACTATTAAAATTTAAATACTACATTGGCCAATGGCATAATGGTATAATATATGATTAATAAAATCATCAAATTAATTGGGATAACGCAAACATTTTAGGTAACGAAATAAATTATCACAAACGAAATATGATTTTTGTATATACCTTATTTTGAAAATAATTTAAAATCAAGCACAATGTAAACAGTGCTTAAATACAAGAAATTTAATTCCAGTTTTCATATTATACCATTTTATTTTTTATGTAATTACGTTTATCTTTACTAATGCCTTTGTACTTTACGCACGACATTAAGATAAAGTTAAAAAACGATAATTGCGCTAGATATAACAAATTACAAGAGTATTTTTATATTTAACAGATTTGGCTCCAAAATATTATCGCATTATTCTAAGCTTAAACTGTTGATAAATAGGTTGTTCGCTTTAATTAAGTTTAGCCGTTGATGCTCTTAGTTGTCGAGCGTCTTTAATCTACAATCTCTCGCTCCAAAATTTATGTTCACAATTACATTTCTGTTGTCTTTAATCCTTATTCTGCGGTTTAAATTTTAAAAAGAGAGTTTTACAAACAATAGTCAAGGAAAGTCCGCCTCTGACTTTTTAGCGTTTTTGTACTAAAAGTTCGATGTTTTGTCATAATTGTATCTGCTAATTTATTCAATTATAATTTTTACACAGACGTTAAACTAATAATATTACAGGTAACCTCCACATGTTAACTATTTTCAATGTGGATATTTATGTCCTGACTTTTATAAACCCCGATACGTACAAGCAATTCTGTATATTGGTACAAAAAATTCCAGCCAATTGGACGATAGCACCATTCCAACTTAAAAACTCCAGAACAAAAGAAAATCTGATTTTTTTTTTATTTTTGAAAATATTTCAGAAACTGTAAAGCTTAGAAAAAAAATATTTTTACAAAACTTTCTTAAAAAATTGAATTATAAGTTACAGCAGGAAAGTGGATCAGGAAGTAGATCAAAATATCGATTGCTACATTTGCGACGTTTCGGTCTTTATTAGAGTTTCTTCAGGCATCTTAACATCATGATAAATAATGTACATCCTATATTGAAATAATGTGACCAATTGCAAACTGAAATTACTTATAGATAAACCAAAAAAAACTTTTTTTATAACAATAATTAGCGATGATAAGTGACATATGACTTTTCAATACTAGCATATCAGACTCCTTAATATGTAAATTTAACGTCTTAACATCAAATAAAGTAAAAATATAATTGATTAATTGCAGAATCTGACAATATATTTCATAAAAAATAGACCGGAAACCTTTATAATTAATCACATTGTTTCAATATAGAATGTACACTATTTATCATGATGTTAAGATGCCTGAAGAAGTTCTAATAAAGACCGAAACGTCGCAAATGTAACAATCAATATTTTGATCTACTTCCTGATCCACTTTCCCGCTACAACTTATAATTTCTTAAAAAAGTTGTAGAACATAAATCATCTTGGAAAAGTATATCTTTGTATGAGAAAAACAACATTATAAAATATATTTCTTTTGCGCATGCGCCGATTTTCCCCAGAAACAATAGGACTCTTCATATTTGCATACCAAATATCCTCCCAAAGTTTGGTTTCAATCTGTTCATCCGCTTGACCTGTTCGTGCTCATAGACTAACAGACGCACAGAGTTTTTCCAAAAATATGTTTTCTGGATTCGGGGGACCTCAAAACGTAAAAATATTGTAAAATTTTGAAATGTTAATTTTGACCTAAACTAGTAGCATTCTGTCAGAAGCGTAGCGGTCCTTGGCGGGGCCCCGTATAAAAATTTGTTTGGAGGCCCTTCCCCCGTTGAAGTAAATGACTTAAACGGGGAAATCCCGCAGCCCGCGATAACCGATGTAGGGTGTTGCCAACTTTTGAACACACGCTTTACGCGGGAAAAAAAGAAATTTCTTTTTTTGACTTTTGTCATTTCTGAAATAAAAAAAAAATGGGAAGTTTTTATTAATTTTCGCTTACGCACGTTGGGGGCCCCCGTGGCCCGGGGGCCCCGTATAATTGATACGGCAGACACGGCGGTAGCTACACCCCTGCATTCTCTACTAGTGGGTTGGAACGGTAAAATTCTCCATTTGGAAAGTGAGGTCCTGACCGATATATTATATAGCTATGTGAGCCGGCAATCGTGCTTTATAGCTATCGTCCAAGCGTTTGTTAAATGTCGTGTAAAGTAAACCGTTTTTCTCTCAAGTGATCACGCGACATTCTTATGCCACGCGACGGAAATCAGAATAAATCAGTTTTATTGTGGATCTAAAACTACTATAAGTTGTTGGAAAAAAACCGCAAACAACCAGCACCTTATAAATTGTTCGTGTAAACTTCTTACAGATCGTTCAACAGTTAAACTATATCCATTTAAAACTCAGCCCAGTAGAGCCAACATTGAAACATAATAATAATGCGTTTAACGTCCGTTTGTTGACGTTTTGTCATAACTTATAACACACGCCATTCGCGTTATAGCTGTCTTCTTCAATTCACATTTCTTCCACTATTTTACATTTTTAAACTTTTATTTTCTTAAATATCTTTTTTGCACTACCCTCTTGTTTACATACATGTATAAAAGTTTGTAAATCGCGTTATAATTAGTGTTGGGAATAATCGAATTGTTTTAATAATCGAACGGTTGTTATTCTTAAGGTTTTTAAAATCGAATGATTCACTCCAAATGATTTCTTCGCATAATGTATAGTAAATATTGATATGTTGGTACTATGCGTGAACGAATGCATATTTCAACTTTCGAAAAAAGTGCTTTGTTGGTCGTGCTGGTCCATACTATCTAAGTATGCGCGGTCTTAAAAAGAAAAAAAACCGGGTCGCAGTGCCAAAACCCTGCCGACAATATAGTGTATTTGCTTGTATAGGGCCGTGTGGCTTTATACTTTTATTATGTGAAATTAAGTTTGTTTTTGGGCAAAATAAAAAATTTAACCCCTTAATACACCCCTTAAAATAACATTTTTTTTCTTAATTGTAATATTATTATCAATCTAACGTCTACACCGAATTAAATACACCCTTCAATCAATAAGTCACTATCTGCAAACTAGTGTTTTCATAAAATTTGTAAATCCGGTCCTGTCAGGCGGATTTTATTAAAATTTTGGGGACACTTTTTAATTACTACCAGAGGGTTAAATTTCAATTTTGAATCGATTCGGAGAATTTTTTCGGTATTTTGGGGTCCAAAAACATTTTTCAACCCCTAAAAACTACCCTTAAAATAGCCCGATTAGGCCCATTTTAAATAGGCTTCTTGCGGTGATGGATTTCAACACGTGGGCCAAATTTCGTTGAAATCAATTAACTCTTTCGAAAGTTATTGCGCGTACACATATATATATATATACGTATATAAATATATATATATATATATATATATATATATATATATATATATATATATATATATATATATATATATATATATATATACATATATACATATATATATACATATATACATATATATATAAACATTTTTAAAAATGGTGCCAAAGTGTTTAGGAGGTTATGAAACGGCGAGAAATTTTGGTCCGACCCCTAGGTCCCGCCATCCGACCAACGCCAATAGTGTATGTTGCCATATGGCAAATACACTAAAAAAAAACGGACAATCACTGTCGACAGAGTTCTAAACGCTTCGATTATGGTGTAATAATTGCAGATAACCTATACAAAGATTATTTAAACCTGTCTTTTACTTTTGGTTAATAACTGTCTTTTGTTACCGTTATTCAGTTTCCGATCGAATAAAAATTTAAAGTATCCATTTCTGTCAGCCATATTTCAGGAAAAGTGCATTTTCAAGCAAGATAAAAATCGGAAAATCAGTCTGGTGCATCTTAACGGCAGCAATTTGTTACAGAAACTGCGCAACAGTCGCAAATGACATGCAATTATTTATAAATTCAACCTTCCCAAAATGTTGCGACTCAGATAAGAATACCAGTTCAGTGGATAAGTATTGTAACAAAACATAAATTGGTGTAATATACCAAAACACCTTGGCTAATTTTCACGTTAAAATCGAAATTATAAAAATTAATTTAATTTGCGTTTTCCTCAGAACACAAAAAAAAGTTTGACGAATAGTGTAAATTGGAAAATATTTTTAAAATCAGTAATAATGATATTTTGTAAATAAAAAAAAACCCGGGTCGCAGTGCCAAAACCCTGCCGACAATATAGTGTATTTGCTTGTATAGGGCCGTGTGGTTTTATACTTTTATTATGTGAAATTAAGTTTGTTTTTGGGCAAAATAAAAAATTTAACCCCTTAATACACCCCTTAAAATAACATTTTTTTCTTAATTGTAATATTATTATCAATCTAACGTCTACACCGAATTAAATACACCCTTCAATAAATAAGTCACTATCTGCAAACTAGTGTTTTCATAAAATTTGTAAATCCGGTCCTGTCGGGCCGATTTTATTAAAATTGTGGGGACACTTTTTAATCACTACCAAAGGGTTAAAAACGATTCGGAGAATTTTTTCGGTATTTTGGGGCCCAAAAACAGTTTTCAACCCCTAAAATCTACCCTTAAAATAGCCCGATTAGGCCCATTTTAAATAGGCTTCTTGCGGTGATGGATTTCAACACGTGGCCCAAATTTCGTTGAAATCAATTAACTCTTTCGAAAGTTATCGCGCGTACACATATATATATATATATAAACATTTTTAAAAATGGTGCCAAAGTGTTTAGGAGGTTATGAAACGTAGAGAAATTTTGGTCCGACCCCTAGGTCCCGCCATCCGACCGACGCCAATAGTGTATGTTGCCATATGGCAAATACACTAAAAATAGCAGTCTATTTAAAAAAATTGATGTTACAAATACCATACCATTGTGTCTAAACATTAACATAGTAAAAATTATAGAAGATGGAACGCAAATAATAGAGAAAATTAGTAAAAATTTTTTACAAATTACGTAACTACAGGGTGTGGAGTAAACGTTCTGTTCTAAGACTATAACCGATTATAGATGGTATCCCTTCTTTCAAAAACTTGCATTTTTCAGTCAGATTCCAAAGGGTAACATCTGAGTTATTTTTTGAACTGAAAAGATTTGGCTATTTTAATTGAACAAGATTTCATTTTTGAGTAATACTATGCTATTCGAAATTTATTAAATTCTACAATTCATACAGCAGACAACAGTCAAATTCATTTTTCAAATTTGATGTTACCCAAAATAAAGAGAGTGTTTTGGTATATTAAAGTTAATTTTTTTAAACTTTTTAATCTGTTTTTCATGTTTGTTTAATAAAGCAAAGAATCAACTGACGTTAGCTAAGTGAAGTCTGAATTTAAATCGGTTACATCATCGTATTTCAAATATGAAAAATACAAAGATAATTAAGGGTCGTAGTGGAGAAAACGTCTTTAATAAGAAAATAAAAACGTGTTCTGAATGTTTAATTCACTTTCATTAAAAACAATTACGAACTTTAAGATTTTTTTTTGCCTCGTATATTATTAAAAACATTTTTAAAGCGACTCTAATTCTAAAGTGAAACCTAAGCTGGATTTTGATGCGGTTTTCGCTATATTTAAAGAATTTCTTCCGGAAGGCTTGTGTATAATACATATACACTTATTAAATTTAAAGATAGTAAAGCAATCTCGATGATTTGTAATTATGTCGTAAAAGAGGCTATAAGGACGCTTACATGACTTACGCTGAAAAAATCATACATCAAACTAATGTACTACAGAATTGTAAATCTCAAAAAAGCCTATAGAAAAGTTTCCGATAACGGATCTTCTTAGGATGACCCATAGTAACCATTTTTATCTTTCAAAAATGTTTTCAAAGATATTGCGATATTTGCGAAGCTATTTTGATCCTTATCCAATTAAATATATTAATTACCTTAGGCATTTAATTTAAAGACGCTGATGACCTCAATTGTTGACCGTCTACAATCTCTCTTTAATTGAGATCACATTTGACCTTTACTCAATGTCATTTAAATGAATATCTTTGCAAAATTTTAAAAATTACTCGCAACAAAACAATTATCGTTTACTTGCTTGGCTATTTTGCCCGTCGTAGTATTAACCATATTTAATAGGCAATACCGAGCTGGGTAGAGTAGTGACAGCACTAGACTCGCATTTGGGAGGTATGGGTTCGAATCCCGGCAGGGGCCTCTCGCCGAGAAATTCCTGTACCGGCCATCTTGATTGAGGTTTTCCATGGTTCCCTCAATTAATTCCAGATAAATATTGAGATTATCCTAATTTCCTATAATTCCTCCATTCGCCCATTGCTATTACATAAGTTGAAGCTTAAAAAAAAATTTGAAAATTTCGGGAAGTGGTAAATAGAAAATAGTAAAGGTGCGAATGGCGTCTGTTATGACGCAAAGTCGAAGAACGGACGTTAAACGCATTATTACTATTATTATTTAATAGGCAAGGTTCAAATCCGGGCGAAACCAGACCGGGTCATTGGTTATTTTATAAAACTATCATTGTCATGGACGTATGACAATCGGTGAACACTAACTTGCATTTCTTTTAAAAGGGGGAAAGTTATGAAATTGTGGCGAGTTATGACAGAAATCAGTATTCTTGAATTCAGCCTATAAGTAGGTGTGAGTGTGTGTGAGTTTTATGTAAAATGAATGCAGTGCAGCAGAGCGGGTGTCGAGTCAAGCTGAACACATGTAAATAATAACCGTTGTTAGCACTGGGACTTGGCGCAATGACGTTTTTATGTGTTTTACTGCTTCTTATTTGTCACGTCCTCAAATGTGTTCATGAATATTGTATTACTGTTTTTATTCTCGCAAGATTTTTTTGCAGCTGAAATAAATAGAACTCGTTGCCATTTTAAACTGCATAATATAAACATTGAAAACAATGAAAACCCTTATTACAAATTTACGTCTTCGGGATTACTCTTTTTAGTCTCTTGGATAAAGCTGACTGATGCTTTATTGGGTGACACTTTTAGGCGCGACCTAGCACTTGTTATATTATTTTATTAACATAATATACATACATAGCGCCTACTGATAAAGCCCAAGTGATGTTTCAACACAGTTTTTGCAGCTTTGATTCATTATGAGTTCCAATATTTTATTTTAGTTGTCGTTTCGTTTTATTGTGGCGGTTCGCGCCGCGACAGAGACAGGATACCGAGACAGGAGACCGAGACCGGAGACAGAGACTGGAGACCGAGACCGTTACTTGACCTTAGGTTTTTATGTGTGTCAGTTCGCGAGCGAGACCGAGACAGGAGACCGCGACGCGAGCGACAGAAGACCGCGAGACGGTCTCTACCCCGGACTAGTACTGTCTCGCGTCTCGCTCGAGACGCACGTGCAAAATTGTGAAAAATGACGTCGTTTTCTGATGAAGACACCGATAAATTGATTGAAATGATTACACAACATCCTGCGCTATTTAATTCTCAACTTGACGCATACAGAGATGAAAATTTGAATGATAATAAATTCAATACATAATCAAATTATATTTTATTCATCCGAAAGTACATCCTGAACATATTTTCCTCAAACAATAAATGGTTCTTTATCAAAAGGGAAAACAATTGTTCGTGGCCTCTAGTTGTATATAATTTGTTGATAGGCATTCTTTGTTTTGTTTTATAATAATAATATAATAGCAAGTCATCGTCTTCTTCTTCTTCCAATAGTAACTTCATAACTGAATGGCTTTCCATTACGCTGTGGATTAACAATTTTCCAGAACACGACACGATTGACTCTAACGACTCAACAAAACTGAATGAACAGAGGTCTTTGGTCTCGGTACATAACAGACCACCGGAGACGGAGACATTTGTCTCGGTCTACCGTCTCTGTCTTCGGTCTCGGTCTCCTGTCTCTGTCGCGGCGCGAACCGCCACCTTTAGCGGCCCTGTCTCGCTTCACCCGGGTGCAAAATAACAAATATAATTGTAATAGCCGATTTAGTTTAAGAATCCATTATGTAAATATTTAGTGTATCTTTTATGTAAGCTTTGTAATATTGGAATTTCTATTTAGAATAAAGTTCAGTTTATTAAAAGTACTCATCGTATATGGATATACATTACAATAATATAGCTTTTAACAATGATTTATTATTATTATTGATAATCTCTATATTAACAGTTCGTCGAGAGACATGGCAGACTTGATTGAAATCTGTCACAAATTATTATTGTCTTTGTCATAATAATTAAATTGCTGTTCTCTTTGTCATAACATAATTATATTACTACATATTCTCTTTGTTATAAAATACCTTGTCCATATATTAATATTAATACACTCCAATTGCAAATTAAAGGTTGTATCCGCACAGAACTTGACCCTAGCGAAACCTGGTTCGCAACTAGTAATATTATATTGTATAGCTTCACTCGTGTAGATTTAATTTTGCTATCTCAAGAATCCCCTTAAATATGTTCTTTAACGTGCTTCGTTTGTTAAGTAGATTTAATACGTTACACGGCCGCTCGCTTTTCCTTTATTTACCGGTTTTGGAGTCCAAAACAGCTGGATTGATTTTGATGAAATTATCAGGCAATCTTCCGATTAGCTCAGCGGATGATCCTGTGAAGTTTAGTAGCAATCGGATGAACAGATTTTTTTATTTGTTTTCAGGCAATTTTGGTTTTTCTTCGATTTTTAAACATTCACAATTAAAAGCGATTGAATTCATACAAATTCAATACACGTTTAGAATTTTATGATGATTGTCATCTTTTATGGCTATAGATAATTAGTGCTACTCGTGCGAAGCCGGAATAGGGCGCTAGTATCATATAAAATGGACGCAATTAAATAAATAAAATAAGGGCTATATTTAGAAATTGAAAAACTTGAACTCAAAAAGAAAAGTCAAAAATCTTAACAAAACTGGTCAGACAGTGATGTCCTTACAAACTTTAAGAAAACACTACTTTGGCGATAAAGTCACTGACTGAAACATTAGTCCAGGTGATGCAGACAAACAAAAATTTATTGAAACACGTTTTCCCTTGGAAACTGGAAGCATCAAATAACTGCAAAATCCTGCAAGAAAACAAAACTGCAAACGGTTATTGTTTTATGGGAATACTATTGATGTTTTGATCATAACAAAACATGTAGGTGTAGTTACAGCTAATACCCACAAATAAACAAAATTGTTCATTGTTTATCACGTGTGATTAGTTTTTATTTGAATTTTGCAAAATCCTCCAAAGTACGTATGCACTAATTTCAATTTTAATTAGATTAAAATAGCACGAGTTATAATCAACAATTATCAATTAAACACTATTATACATACAAATATGGACGGATATAAACCAACATAATTTTAAAAAATAACATTAATTTAAGTGCTGCAGAGTGCAGTCTATCGTTAAACCGTTTAATCCTGAAACATGTTGCGATAGTCGCTTGTTACCATTTCACTGCCTATGTGTTTTATTTGGTTCGTCGAGCATGGCTATCTGCGATCATTTATACGCATAGATAGTAAGGATGCTACCACATTGATGAGTTTAAATATTTGAAGACATGAGGCTATATTTATGGAGTTCACTTTCACTTTTCTATAGTATTTGATTTATGATTACTGTCTTAATTTTATTGTAAACGTACTTTATTTGACGAAAGTCTGCGTTAGGGCTGTTGGAACGCTCTGTGTTTAAGCAAAAAAAAACCCGGGTCGCAGTGCCAAAACCCTGCCGACAATATAGTGTATTTGCTTGTACGGGGCCGTGTGGTTTTATACTTCTATTATGTGAAATTAAGTTTGTTTTTGGGCAAAATAAAAAATTTAACCCCTTAATACACCCCTTAAAATAACATTTTTTTTCTTATTTGTAATATTATTATTAATCTAACGTCTACACCGAATTAAATACACCCTTCAATAAATAAGTCACTATCTGCAAATTAGTGTTTTCAAAAAATTTGTAAGTCCGGTTCTGTCGGGCCGATTTTATTAACATTTTAGGAGCACTTTTTAATTGCTATTAAAGGGTTAAATTTCAATTTTGAAACGATTCTGAGAATATTTTAGATATTTTTGGGCCCAAAAACTTTTTTCAACCCCTAAAAACCACCCTTAAAATGATCCGATTGGGCCCATTTTAAATAGGCTTCGTGCGGTGATGGATTCCAACATGTGTGCCAAATTTCGTTAAAATTAATTAACTCCTTCGAAAGTTATTGCCCGTACACATATATACCTATATATATATATATATATTATATATATATATATATATATATATATATATATATATAAACATTTTCAAAAATGGTGCCAAAGTGTTTAGGAGGTTATGAAACGTCGAGAAATTTTGGTCCGACCCCTAGGTCCCGCCATCCGACCGACGCCAATAGTGTATGTTGCCATATGGCAAATACACTAATAAGGACAAGTAAGTAAAAAACACTTGAAAATTCTACTAATAATTCTTTATTTCTCGACATTAAGTCCGAAACGATCGTCGAGAAATAAAGAATTATTTGTAGAATTTTCAAGTGTTTTTTAATTACTTGTTATTATTAATCATGTTCTACCACGTACCGAGTGAAAAATCAGTGCAAATTACAAAAAATAAGGCTTCGGCTGATAGCTGATTCTACGCTTATTCGTCAACATTTTTCAAAAATTCTTTCTCTACAACGAAGATAAAGGTCAAATCTAAGTCTCTAATTGAGTACTTTTGTAATTCATGTACGATACTAGAAAAAACCGGTCAAGTGCGGAGTCGAACTCGCGAGAAGAGGTTTCAGTACTATTCCGTTTCATTTAGGTTTTCCTGTAAAGTTTCGGAGATAAGGGAGATAATGACCAATTTTCACCTATTTTCTTAAATAACTTTAAAACTATTTATTTTAAAATTATAAAAAAAAAATACATTTGAGACACCCTTGTTTAAAATTCATTTATTTACGTTATGCATCCGTGTTTGGGTCACCGACTTACATATGTGTACCAAATTTTAACTCAATCGGTCCAGTATTTTCGGAACAAATTGGCTGCTACAGACAGACGGACACGTGAGTGATCCTATAAGGATTCCATTTTTTCCTTTTGAGATACGGAACCCTAGAAAATTGGCATTAATCGTGCAAAAAACACACTTTTTCAATGTCACACTACGACCTTATTCGTACTCACTTCACAAAATTGTCCCACCACAAACCTAAAGTGATTCTTCCTTTTTCGGAAAAGTTTTTTAAATCTTCAAAATATTTCCAAAAATTAGAGTAATCAACTGACAGCGGCAATGATCCAACTCTGTTAAGAAGCTAAAGTTGGGTAACTCAGATCTGAACCGGTTCAAAGAGCCGACTCCGACAGAAGATCCGTGAGAGCCGACTCACTTTTTTTGAGCCGACGGATCAACGGATCCGCATAACTCAGTGAAACACTTAACACACAGAAGCACATTTTACACTTACGTATCAGTTCTTGCTTTGATGCATCTGTCAGCTCAAATGACTCATACATCACATGTTTGGCTATGCATTCTTGATTCTATACAGGTCGTTATATGATTGACTGAACTAGGTAACTCAGTGGCAGACTGCAGTAATATATTCATAACTCGGCTCTTTTTGAACCGGTTCAGTGAGCCGGCTCACATACGGGATCCAGATGCAAAGATGCAGATCACTAAAAAGATCCGTTTTTCCCATCTCTATAAGAAACTTCAAAAATAACAATTTCACCTTCGCTATAGAAAAAAGGTACACATCGCGAGATGTGTACTCATCTTTACTAAATAACACTGTGGAACAGAGAGACTGGCTGTAATGCCTGTAATACCTATGCATGCTCATATTACCTGTTAGTATAGTCTATCTAATACACAGAAGTGCTCACATTTCTGGTTCACATGTTCGCATGTGATGTATGGACTGTGTTATTGTATTGCTGTATGATTATGACAACCATTTACATGCAAAATAAAAAGTTAAAAAATGGACGTGTTCGGATGTCCGGTCTATTGGGACAGTACGAATGCAATGCAATAAGTCCAGATAAAAATTATTAATTAGCAATTATTTTTCGAGTACATGTTTTAAAAAATGTATGGATATAAATGTATACAGATATATTTATATTAATGAGCACAACATAGGTATAGGGTGGTGACCGCACCTGGCGATTTATTTTCGTAATGTCGTGCTCTCTTAATTATTTTAGAAAAAAACATTAAAATAAAAGTATCTTTTCTTTCCTATGGATTCCTAAGCGTGAAATTTTCACACAGCATTTTTAAGGCTGCAGTATATATTCATACAAATTTGGAAAGTTATGGCTTGAGAATTCACGACTACAGTACACGGCATAAAGATTTACTTCTGCTACCGAAACCGAACTTGACTATGTTCATTAAAGGCGCTTCTTACAATTGTGCAAGGATCTACAAACATCTGCCAAATCATATAAAAAATTTTAATAATATTGTTAAGTTCAAAAAGACTTTAAAAAACTTTTTACACAATGATTGTTTTTATTCACAAGATGAATTTTTTAACAATGTATGTTTGTAATCATATCTATGTAATTTTGACCTTTCCTATAACCTATGTAGGTTTTAAATGGAACAAATATATATTATTATTATTATTAGTAATGATTTCAGCTTTGATTGGTTATACCTTCCAAATTTTTAAAGATATCGGTACAGGATAAAAACCATGCTTTAAAGCGTTCTTTTCTTTATAAATACCTATATGTTTTGTCAATGAATAAGTCGGTAATAAATTCCGCGATTAAAAAAAATATTACGTTTTAGCCATGTGTTTCCAAAGCGACACCTACAATTACCAATGCTCAGGAAATAGTAGATTACACCGCAAGGGCAGAAATCTCAACTTTCTGCCCGTGCGGTGTACACTATTTTTCTTTATACCCGGTCGAAAGTACGTACTTTCGTATCTGTGTGCACGACAAAACTGTTTCGGTCCGCTGTTACAGATGGCATGCTACTAATTTCAGCAGTGCATAAATGTTAGGCCTTAAAATCAAAGCCGAAAGTGCGTACTTTTGACCAGGTGTAAAGAAAACGCTTTTATTCGACTGATACCTATGGAGACGTCTGTTAACCGCTTTAACTTGAAATATTGTTATATAATATTCTTGTCCTTATTTAGTATGTATCTCTATTTTATGCGTATTGTTTTTTATATACTACTTACTTACGGGTGTCAAAGCACCATTAAATATTTAATTTTTAAAAAAGCGACGCTGCGAGGTTCTTTTTTCGCGAGTTATAGGTCAATAACCATTACAGATTTTCTTAACGCGTTATTCCGTTTATAATGAGATTGATATGTTTTTTTTGGCCTAGAATAGTTTTTTTTTTTTTGCAAAAATACACTTTTTTGGGTGGGATTAGTAAGAGGACTACCCTCGACAATTTTCTGCATTCTTTCCTCTTCTTTTCTTATTTCACTTAAGGGGTAACACCACTGTAACAGCCTAAAAAAACGTGTTTTTTTGTCATTTTTTTTTTGGGTGGAAGGAAAGGTAATAAAATTATAATATTGGAGGAAGTTATTTAGCGTATATTTAAGTAACAAAATAGAAAATTATTATAAAAAAAAATATTCAGAAATGACAGCACCACAGCCATTTTCGCGAGGCACGTAGAATTTGAGGCGCTCTGCGGCACGCAGTGTAGCTGCTGCAAATTTGGATTTAGAAAAAAAAAACACTTATTGTACATGCTTATAGCTAGAGAAAGACGTAGGGGATTTTAAAAATATTGATTTTTGTGTGATTGGCGAGTATTTGAATTAAATCGTTAAATTTTCAACAAAAAAAAGATAATCATTTGTTAATAAATAATGATTAAATTAACTTATCGAAAATCCCCTACGTATTTCTCTTCAAAATCTTATTTTAAAGATATTGTAACAAATTCGAATGAAAAGAATGAAAATTGTTGGAGTTATACTGCGTGCCGTTTTGAAAAATCGTGTTTCAAGAAAAATGCATTTAAAGTTTTGAAATGCATTATAGACATTATAGACGCGCTTGGGGAAGAGCTCGAAATTACAAGAAAAAAAAATACTTTGAGGTATGAAATATTTTTCCCCATATTCTAAAAGGTTCAAAGTATTTTTTAAGCCTAAAAAAATCGATTTTTTGAAAAATTTACTGTGGTGTTACCCCTTAAGCTACTATATTTCTTTTGAGCAATATTAAATTTCTTGCTAAAGAAAGATAACGGTTGCCAAACGTCATTGGTGTTTTGTTCAATTGCAGCACCCATTACTGTATCTGAAGCATCAGTACTTATAGCAAGCTAAAATATTTAACATGCCAAAGCGTATTGCAGATGAAAGTTCTACAAAAAACTGCAAAGAAATCTCGACTGGAGATGTCTGCGTCGCAATGGCTAAATGCCGTTAAAAAGACACACAAAGAATTCAAAACAACAGAAAGATTAATTAACTTTTCCGAACAACGTTTGAATGTGACTCTGAACTTGATTTTCCTGATGAAAATGATATATACAGAAATGTTCAAGATAATTTTTCCCGCACAGAGGACCCTACGGTTCTTTCGAGATCACAACAAACTCAGAGAACAGGACCGACACAGAGAAATAGCGGCACAGCAAACACAACTGACACTTTATAAAATATTTTCGATGTTGTTATTTATGGCGTAAATATCAGGTTGCTATATTAACTTATTTTTTATCATTCAAACCTACTAGTGGGGAATGGTACTAATTTAGGTCAAAATTCACTTATCAAAAATTAAGGTCCCTTGAATAGGGATGTTGACTGTATTCAAATAAAAACATAATTTTAACGAAAAGTGGTAGTTTCTATGATAGAAATACTAAAAAACACTATATTTTTCCTTATTTTTAAGGAATTTAATTAATATTTAATAAATAAAACCTAATAAAATTACTCTCAAGTCACGTGACAACAGACACCAATCAGAGCGCATGACGTCATATGTTCAGCCGATGTCCAAAAAACTTCATTGTTTGGTTTATATTTAGTGTGTAATTTATTATTATTTGTTTATAGGAAACGTCAAATTACATGTAACTATAGCAACGACTACGAAACAACTTTTCATCACCTCAGTTTACTAACGTTTATGAGCACAGAATACGCATCTATAGGATGGTAGTTCCCGTGTAAACTTTTGAGCCTCCTTTGGTATGAACAGGTGACATCACGCGACTAGTATTGGCGTTTTGGACCGAAATTTGAAACGGGATTTAAAATACATGATTCTTAAGGCTTGAGTTGTATTTAAATAAAAATAATATTTGTGGCAATATTAGTTCCTTATGCACGATTTAAAACACTTTCCCAAAAATAGTCAACATCCCCATTGATTGTGAAAATTTGTCAAAAATAAATTCGGGAGTTGACAAGCTGCATGCTTGGCTAATTTTTGCATGTAAAAAACCATATTATGTAACCATGCAAACGAATAGCAAATTTCATAATATTTAGTACTTTAGCCGTAACACGAGCTAACAAAAATTTGATTGTATTATGAAATGTCAATATTTTTGAAGTAGGAATAGTCTTGTAGCCCAATTGGCTGATTTTTTTATGTCAGTTAACAAAGCTATAAGCGTCCTTTTAAACGGCAGAAATTAAATAAGAAAATGTTGGAAATGGCATCAGAAGTAAACAGCAATAAATAAATGAATGAGGTTTTATCTGTCTAAATAATTTCTAATCTTCATTAGTGTATTTGCCATGTGGCAACATACACTATTGGCGTCGGTCGGATGGCGGGACCTAGGGGTCGGACCAAAATTTCTCGACGTTTCATAACCTCCTAAACACTTTGGCACCATTTTTAAAAATGTTTATATATATATGTATATATATATATATATATATATATATATATATAATGTGTACGCGCGATAACTTTCGAAAGAGTTAATTGATTTCAACGAAATTTGGACCACGTGTTGAAATCCATCACCGCAAGAAGCCTATTTAAAATGGGCCTAATCGGGTTATTTTAAGGGTAGTTTTTAGGTGTTGAAAACTGTTTTTGGGCCCCAAAATACCGAAAAAATTCTCCGAATCGTTTCAAAATTGAAATTTAACCCTTTGGTAGAGATTAAAAAGTGTCCCCACAATTTTAATAAAATCGGCCCGACAGGACCGGATTTACAAATTTTATGAACCCACTAGTTTGCAGATAGTGACTTATTTATTGAAGGGTGTATTTAATTCGGTGTAGACGTTAGATTGATAATAATATTACAATTAAGAAAACAATGTTATTTTAAGGGGTGTATTAAGGGGTTAAATTTTTTATTTTGCCCAAAAACAAACTTAATTTCACATAATAAAAGTATAAAACCACACGGCCCTATACAAGCAAATACACTATATTGTCGGCAGGGTTTTGGCACTGCGACCCGGGTTTTTTAAATAAATTGGTATTAAGTAATCAAAACTTCAGAAGATATAGTTATTTTAATTATAATTTTTGAATAATAATCAGAATATCACAATCATATTCTAATTTGTGTCACGTTTAAAAATGTACCTCTTTAACAGATTTAGTAGTCAGACTCAAAATTTCATATTTACAAATGCGTATTGTACTAACTTCGAGCATTTTTTGACACAGTTTACACTTCTGATTTGACGTGTAATTTCTATAAAAAATGTTGTGATGTTAAACAGGTAATTAACAAAACGGCACGTGCATGATTATGAAAATTCACATGCTTAAATAAGCATGTAAGCATTTCACTAGTGCACATGCTTGTTAACATTCCCTTTATTGTATGCCTGCCATATTATCGGCTGTATTATTTAATTGTGAATTAATTATGCATATATATATTTATAGATTTATCTGTTACTGACATAACAGGTTACTATGAAAAACGTATTTAACCTATTAAAATATAAAACAGTTATAATTTATACTGATTTTTCACTCGACACTTGGTAGAACATTAATAACACATAAATAAAAGCAGTTGAAAATTCTACAAAAATTGACTTTTTTTTGTCCTTTGTAATTAATATAAAAATGATTTATCGGGAACAAAGATTTTTTAAGTAAACACTTATTTGTTATTTATAGCGACGTTTCGTTCCTTGCTTGAAACTTTTTCAAGCTTTCTAACTATTAAATGTTTAGATCAAGTAGATATATGTAAAAGTTAAAATACACATGTAAATATAAATTTGAGTTAAACAATTGTTCATTAAAAGTTTATAATAATTCCGTTTTTTAAAAAAATTTATTTAGTTATTCTACAAAAATGTTTTATTAAACTATTTCTCGACTATCGTTTCGGACAATAAGTCCATCCTCAGGAATGTAAAACATGTTTTATATTCCGGAACGATCGTCGAGAAATAATTTAATAAACATTTTTTATGGAATTTTCAAGTGTTACCAATTACCATGATGGGACATTACTATTATTAGTATTTTCGGTAAGTGGAAACATCGTAATTTTTCCTTTAATAGGACAGCGCTGATCTAGTCTGTCAATTTTTTAAATAGGTATATAAAAGAGATCGAGCAGAGACAATGGCCACCGATGCCTTCACTCTATAACAGCTATTTAAAAATCTCTAATTCACCAAATCATTTGAAAACGGTACACATTATGCTGGGTTACAGAAAAGATTATTAAAAAACCCGGGTCGCAGTGCCAAAACCCTGCCGACAATATAGTGTATTTGCTTATACAGGCAGTGTGGCTTTATTTTGCGAGCTTAAGTTGGTTTTTGAGCAAAATAAAAAAATATACTCCTTAATACACCCCTTAAAATAACATTTTTTTTCTTCATTGCAATATTATTATAAATCGAACCTCTATACCAAATTATATACAACTTTCAGTTAATAATTCACTATTTGTAAACTAGTGTTTTCATAAAATTTGTAAGTCCGGTCCTGTCGGGCCGATATTTAAATTTTAGGGACACCTTTTAGTTACTACTAAAGGGTTAAATGTCAATTTTGAAACGATTCTGAGAATTTTTTCGGTATTTTGGGGCCCAAAAACATTTTTCAACCCCTAAAAACTACCCTTAAAATGGCCCGATTACGCCCATTTTAAATAGGCTTCTTGCGGTGATAGATTTCAACACGTGAACCAAATTTTGTTAAAATCAATTAACTCTGTCGAAAGTTATTGCCCGCACACACATATATATATATATATATATATATATATATATATATACGTATATATATATATATATATATATATATATATATATATATATATATACGTATATATATATACGTATATATATATATATATATATATATATATATACGTATATATATATAAATATATATATATTTATATAAGTATATATATATACATATATATATAAACATTTTCAAAAATGGTGCCAAAGTGTTTAGGAGGTTATGAAACGTCGAGAAATTTTGGTCCTACCACTAGGTTCCGCCATCCGACCAACGTTAATAGTGTATGTTGCCTTATAGCAAATACACTAATAATTTGATTTGACAATGACCTTAGATTGTGATAGTATAATTACAATTTTCATACATGCAAGAGCTGTCTAGTGTCGTATTCAACCTCCCTGCCACCTACACAGAAAAAGTTCATTTTTGATAGAAATGCGTAGAAAAATGTCGTATCGAAGTAAAAATTATGCAAAAAACTATGTTAAATACACGTATACACGGTTTAGAAAAAAATATCATTTCAATCGATCAATTATTTTTCGAACAGAATCGAATAAAAATTCTACATTAGTATATTCAGACAAAAGGCACGAACGAACTTTCGATGAGGCACTTGCCAGATATACTTCGCTATTAGTAATATAAGTTGTGAAACAGCTGAACTCTGTGCGTATGCAAATATTGACTGAATATTTGCAAGTACCTACAGAGTCATCACAAGAACTCAACAAGATGCGCGAATTTTGAGAATCATATGAATTTGTCTATAAATGTTAAATATACCGAAGATGGCTAGTAGATTTCGGTGCTAACATTATCCGATAAACTAGCGATCTCAACAGGGTCGTCTCGCTTATCAAAAATTAATAATTTTGAACAGAGCAGATTATTCCTTATACATAAACAAACAATGCAAACCATATATTTCGTTCCTATATCTCTCTTTAGACGCTGTATGATGACGTCAAAGCTGGACCTATAGTCGCAACATAGACACAGAGAGGCATGTCTGTGGAAAGAGATGCATATACAAGTTATTTAGACATTTAGCCTTGTCGTGTGTCTAAGATAAGCTCGGCAACCGCGTATGTATACAGGTAGTTCGCTTATTTATCAACGGGCGCTGTGATCACTTAGAATTTTGCTTGTGCGTCTGTCGTCAAATAGTCATAGTATTTACCTTTTCAATTGTTGTGCCAGTATGACTGAAGATAACACAGAAAGACTTACCAAAGGTGTTAAAATACTATATAGTACGACCCTTTATCGTCATTCAAGACCAGCGTTGCCAGATTTTCTTTTTGCCAAGTCGGGACTTTGGAACTTTTTGAGTGAAAAAAGCGCGATTCTTTCGTCAAAAGCGGGACATAGTAAAAAAATGTATATAATCAGAAGTTTTTAAATATTTATCTTTTTATTTGAGTTCAAATTACGTTTACGTGACAATAGATAGCAAAAATAGCCATAGAAAATGTATTTTAATAAAAATATAATATTTTAAATTAGATTTACCCTATCGTTAAATAGTTGAGTCTTATTCGTCTTCTGAATAAAAAAAATAAAAAAAACAGAAATCAAAATCAAAAAAGTTTTATTCATTAGAAAAATATGGCGTTTCAAACAATAGGGAGTGAGTGTTACAAATTGCAACTTACAATAAAAGAATAATTATTTACGCAAGGTCGAGTTATCCCCGAAAAGCGGAACTGAGCCTGTCCCGCGCGGGACATTTAATTTTGATTTAAAAATCGGGACGTCCCGCCAAAATCGGGACGTCCCGCCAAAATCGGGACGTCTGACAACGCTGTTCAAGACTACCATTGTAAGCAGGCATTTCTCTTCACACTGCAGAACAATATCCATGATGATCTTGATAAAGGTTGGACAGGTGATCAACTCAAAAACTTGTTTAGATTGTGAGGATTGTTCGATCTGAAGCTTTAAATGTTTGTCTGCACTCACGCTCCTCTTAATTTGTGACATGTTTAAACAGAATGGTATTCCAAAGAGGATGAAAGATAACCAGTCAATTTTGAGAGAGTTAAATGGATATAAAATAAAATAGTCCTTTCGTGATGACCTTGTAAGAAATATCGCGTATGTACCAACGTTATTGGTACACCTACAGTACATTATACACGGCAAAACGACAGACCTCAGGGGATTTACCTAGCGGCCTACACACAACCACAAAGAGAGAGAAATACAGAACGATTGTGTTCTATAAATATACATTTTCGAAATATAGCACCAAGATTCAAGGATAAAGTCAAAACAACGAGCTAGGTATATTATTTTCACCAAAACAATAATGCTTGATTTTAATAATAATAATAATAATGCGTTTAACGTCCGTTTCTCGACTTTATGTCATAACAGACGTCATTCGCACCATTACTATTTTCCATTTACCACACTTCCCGTTATTTTTCTACATATTTAAAACTTCCACTTATGTAATAGCAATGGGCGAATGAGGGAATTATAGGAAATTAGGATAAGGTAGGTAATTTTTGAACTAGGAGTTTGATAGGTAATCGGCCATGGCCTCAAATAAGGAACCATCTCGATATTTATCTGGAATTAATTGAGAGAAACCATGGAAAACCTCAATCAAGATGGCCGGTACAGGAATTACCGTTTCTCGGCGCGTGGCAGTAGGAAAAAGTCCCATGCATGCTTGATTTTAATCCTCTACTTTCGCACGTTAATGAATTTTTTTTAGTAGGTTATGTATCTAGATTGTAATGCATTATTTTATTGACGAGCTGTGACATTATGTTAAAAACAAGCAACCAGCGAATTTTTCCAGTCACACGAGTCATAAAAGCATTACGATTTACGACTAATATACCATATTTTATCTCGACCGCAATGATATTATAACTCGTGTGACTGTTAAAACTCGCTAGGGTTCTTTTTCACAAACTATTCTTTTCGTTTTACAACTGGACAGAGCTGGACAATGCTGAGAATTTAGTGCTTGTAATAATGTTGCAAGCACTTATGATGTTTAAAAGCATTTTGTATAACAAATGCTCGCTGCTTAGAGCGCTTGTATAAAGACTGGCGGCGTATTAAGCACGTAAGCATTATAAGTTGCTTAATAAGCATGCAACTAGCTTCATTCATAAGCTTAATAAGCACATTCACAACTAAATAGCAAATATATATATTTTTGTAATTATTATTTTAGTTCGATGTTAGAGATCAGTTTCTTGTTTGTTTATATTCAAACTTCCCCATCGGTTAGAAATATTGTTCATGTCCAAAATTTATAGTTAAGTTAAGATTTAATAAGTTACTTTAAAATGCTTAATGCTTTAAAGCACATTAAGTAAGTGCTCGATACTCGATGCTTCAGACACAGATTGAATAGAATATTATTTATTTCATACATACACAAGTGTACAGGAAATCGTCAAAGGTTACAAAATTACATAATCACAAAAATTGACAAAATCAGCACCTACGCATCTAAAAAGTCTTCATAAGAATAAAAACACATATTAATCAGAACTTCTCTTACTTTCCTTCTAAAAGCACTCAGCCTTAAGATTCTGATTTCATACGGCACTTTATTAAAAAAAAAATGATTCCAAGATGATTTACTCCATTCGGTGCTCTGATCTGAGGAACAACCAGCGTTGCTAGACGTCCCGATTTTTAAATCAAAATTAAATGTCCCGCGCGGGACAGGCTCAGTCCCGCTTTTCGGGGATAACTCGACTGTCCGTAAATAATTATTCTCTTATTGTAAGTTGCAATTTGTAACACTCACTCCTCAGACTATTGTTTGAAACGCCATATTTTTCTAATGATTAAAACTATTTTTGATTTTGATTTCTGTTTTTTTTTTATTTTTTTATTCAGAAGACGAATAAGACTCAACTATTTAACGATATGGTAAATCTGATTTAAAATATCATATTTTTATTAAATTACATTTTCTATGGCTATTTTTGCTACCTATTGTCACGTAAACGTAATTTGAACTCAAATAAAAAGATAAATATTTAAAAACTTCCGATTATATACGTTTTTTTACTATGTCCCGCTTTCGACTAAAGAATCCCGCTTTTTTCACTCAATAAGTTCCAAAATCCCGACTTGGCAAAAAAAAATCTGGCAACACTGGGACCAACACACAACGTGTGAATTAGGTTATAATCGCGATTTAACACAAATCCTCGAACACTCGTGATACAGCGCCAAATGTGTGACCTTACGCTACATTTGATTATCGCCAAACGAGTTAATCGCAAGATCGTGCGCAAACGGGACATTCTGTACATATTGTAGTCAAATACATTAATCCACTTTACCTGTGTAATTCGTATAGATACCAGACATCAAGTTAATGTTAAGTAAGAGAACGTAAATCACAATTATCTAATAAACTGAAGTCACACTATTCTCGACTAACTTATTATGTACGGCAATATGTAGGTTGAGCTGCATGTTCAATCTACGTCGTGTATGCAAACAAGACACTGTCGACATTAGTTACTTCACTTGTTTTCTTTTTCACTGCATTAAGGAGTTTATATACTTCGAAAGTTGTATAATTTTCATATTTGTATCGTT
Source organism: Venustoraphidia nigricollis (assembly GCA_034508555.1). NCBI lineage: Eukaryota > Metazoa > Arthropoda > Insecta > Raphidioptera > Raphidiidae > Venustoraphidia > Venustoraphidia nigricollis. The sequence continues at coordinate 1,879,005 of JAVRKA010000052.1, read as the reverse complement.
TTAAGACTATGTATATCTTTTTAAAAGTTCCAGCCGATTAAACGACCCCGCGGGATCGATCGTCAGATTTGTTTGAAAAGAAAAATCAAACATCGTTACCGAATTAACCCCCCCCCTCCCCCCGGTCACGGTAACGAGCGTTTCATTTTTAATCACTTTATTAGTTAAATCTAATTAAGAATGTAACAAAGTGAAAATTTGACAACTTTGTTCTAATGTCATGATCAGGACAAAAAAATAAGACTAAAAGGTAAATAATAGTTTATAAAAATTAAAAAACCCGGGTCGCAGTGCCAAAACCCTGCCGACAATATAGTGTATTTGCTTGTATAGGGCCGTGTGGTTTTATACTTTTATTATGTGAAATTAAGTTTGTTTTTGGGCAAAATAAAAAATTTAACCCCTTAATACACCCCTTAAAATAACATTTTTTTCTTAATTATAATATTATTATCAATCTAACGTCTACACCGAATTAAATACACCCTTCAATAAATAAGTCACTATCTGCAAACTAGTGTTTTCATAAAATTTGTAAATCCGGTCCTGTCGGGCCGATTTTATTAAAATTGTGGGGACACTTTTTAATCACTACCGGAGGGTTAAATTTCAATTTTGAAACGATTCGGAGAATTTTTTCGGTATTTTGGGGCCCAAAAACTGTTTTCAACCCCTAAAAACTACCCTTAAAATAGCCCGATTAGGCCCATTTTAAATAGGCTTCTTGCGGTGATGGGTTTCAACACGTGGTCCAAATTTCGTTGAAATCAATTAACTCTTTCGAAAGTTATCGCGCGTACACATATATATATATATATATAAATATATATATATATATATATATAAATATATATATACATATATATATAAACATTTTTAAAAATGGTGCCAATGTGTTTAGGAGGTTATGAAACGTCGAGAAATTTTGGTCCGACCCCTAGGTCCCGCCATCCGACCGACGCCAATAGTGTATGTTGCCATATGGCAAATACACTAAAAACACACCTTAATAATAAACCGAACTAAAAAGTAAAAAATACATTTTAATTATAAGGATTTTGTTTAACATCGATTGAAAGTCAACTTACTCAATATAATTATGGACTTTCTATCGCTGCTAAACAAAATCCTTATAATTAAAATGTATTTTTTATTTTTTACTTTTCAGTTCAGTTTGCTATTGAAGCGTGTTTTTTTAGTTTTTTTAAGCTATTATTTTTCCAAAACAGAGTATAGATTTAATAGTGCTTATGGTTATTGCAGACATAACCCTTTCCCAGTTAGGAGCCACAAGACGTATCGATGTGAACATGGATGTGAAGGAACCAATTAAATCGTGTTATATTAAAGTATGCATGAGGTTTAAGTGAATAAGTAATTCACTCTGCCCTAACTACGATACTAGCCTAACTCATTATGTTGTCAAAAATTACTTGCAGAAAATGTAATGATCTTCTTTCCGTAAATTCTTAGCATATAAATTGAAAAAATGAAACAAAAAGTCATATTTAAAAAAAAATACAAAAAATGTGGGAAATTTTAATCGAATATACGCCTCAAATATCCTGCATTCCTACCAAAATTTGTTTTCGATTCGCTGACCCGAATCGTCATGATAGATAAAAAGCACGTTTCTTGCATTCTGGAGACCTTAACTAGGATAAAATATATTATAAAATTGTGAAAAGTGTATTTGGATCTAACTTAATATCAACCACCACTACATGAAGTCGGTGTACTAAATTGGCCGCTTATTTTTTGTCAAACTAGGCATTAATTTTTTACCAAATATTATGAGCTCTCATTATCCGTTGCAACAAGATAATATTTAACTATTTGGTTACAATGTCCGGGCGTTATTAATTTCAAAAAAACACTATTTTGTTTTTGAATTCGGTAGAATTAGTTCTTACAGGCAGAAATGAAAGACCGATATGAAGAAAAGAACGATAATACTAGATCTTTATGTTCAGGCGCCATTGCAACGTAAATATTTGCGATAATAGGAATATTTCTTAGAAATACATTCATGAAATCCTTAAACAAAAATAAATGATAACGATAAAAATTATTTTGCGGTGGTAATTGTATAAATTTTTCCCTTGACTTTTCTTTGTTTCATTTCTTCTTCCACGTCATTATAACCGGTTGGAAAATTTAAATAGCAATGAAAATGAGTCGTTATAAGTAATTCTGTCATTAAAACCGAACTAAGAAGACATAACTTTTCCTTAACTGTGCATTATATTATAAAATTCCGTCGTTGTATCAGTGTAGTCGTTAAAACATACAATATCGCTAAGTGACGCCACTTAGCGACAGCTAATAAAAACACAAATTGAGTTTCTGCGCATGAAATACAATTGGAGTTTATGCGCATGAGTCGCCACTAATCATTGACATAGAGAAGTGACTGCGCTATTGGCCAGAATAGGGATGTTGACTGTATTCAAATAAAAACATAATTTTAACGTTAATTGGTAAAAAAACACAATACTTTTCCTTATTTTTAAGGAATTTAATTAATATTTAATAAATAAAATCTAATTAAATCACTCTCAAGTCACGTGACAACGAACACCAATCAGAGCGCATGACGTCAGAGAGTCATGAACAGCATCAGACGCTGTAAAAAGGCTTTATTGTTTGCTTAATATTTAGTGCACTGGTGGCCAACCCGCGGCCCGCGGGCCGCATGCGGCCCGCCGACTGTCCACTTGCGGCCCGCAGAGCTGAGTAATTTTTTTGAGAAAATTATTACGGGCGAATCGCGAGCGCTGGCGCTCGGACACTGACGCTGCGGGCCGATCCGCGCGGCGCGCCGCCCGCGCCAACGCATACGGATTGCGTGGTCGCGGCATATTGTTTACGTTGTTTATTATGATCGTCTGTTTTACGTGTCTACGAATAGATATATTAGTGTGGTGTGCATTCGATCGCAATCTGTCGACCGATCTTACCGTTCATTTTGGTAAGTAATACCAACTGTTTTAAATTAATCTGTGATGATTGCCGTTTTAGTTTCAATAGATTGAGCTTTATTTCATTTATTACAGTTAAAAGCATAAACCTACAATAATGGCGTCAACTAGTAAAGAAGTTGGACCAAAGAAAAGAAAAGTTACGGAAGAATTAAGAAGTTTTCAAGACAGGTGGACTGATAACTATTTTTTTGTGGTATTTAAAACAAAACCAATATGTTTAATATGCAATGAATCGGTTTCTGTTATGAAAGAGTACAACATTAAACGTCACTACGATACTAAACATGCAAATAAGTTCGATAAGTACAAAGGACAGTTTCGACAGGACCAGGTCAATAGCTTAAAAAGAAAACTTTCTGCACATCAACAAATATTTACAAGAGCGAATTCAGAGTCAAAATGTTATGTAAAAGCGAGTTATGCAGTAGCTTCAATCCTAGCAAAAAAATCGAAACCATTCTCAGACGGTGAAATTGTTAAAGAGTGCTTGGAAAGTGTCGCTGAAATTCTATGCCCAGAAAAGAAGAAAGATTTCTCAAAAATAAGCCTATCTCGTCAAACTATTACACGACGTGTGGATGATATTGGAAAACATGTTGAAGATAAGTTAAGAAATCGTGCATCTGAGTTCATATATTATGCTCTGGCATTGGATGAAAGCACAGATATGACGGATACCGCACAAGTGGCGATCTTCATCAGAGGTGTTGATGCCTATTTTAATAAAACGGAAGAATTAGCAGCATTGTTTCCACTTAAGGATACCACAAAGTCGCGAGATTTATTAGAGGCCGTTCAATCAACAATCAATCGCTTTTCGTTACAACTAAACAACTTGTCGGGCTTAACAACTGATGGTGCTCCAGCAATGATTGGAAAACACGAAGGTTTGGTAAAACTGATTGAAAATGAGGCCTGTAAAGTTGGCAATACGTCGATGCTAAATTTTCATTGCATTATTCATCAAGAGAATTTGTGTGCCAAATCTCTCAAAATGGACCATGTTATGAAGGTAGTTGTCAAAATAGTGAACTTTATTAAGTCGAAAGGTTTGAATCACCGTCAATTCCAAGAATTTCTGAAGTCCTTGGAATCAGAATATGGTGATGTTGTATTTTATGCAGAAGTAAGATGGCTGACCCGTGCCAAAATGTTGAAAAGAGTTTTTGATTTGAGGCAAGAAATACAATCATTTTTTGAAAGCAAATCAAAGACTATCTCAGAGTTTCAAGACGAAGAGTGGGTTTCCGACTTTGCATTTCTGGTAGATATAACTAGCCACTTAAATGAACTCAATACTCGTCTACAAGGCAAAGATCAATTGATTAATGACATGTTTGATCTTATTTCTGCGTTTCAAATGAAACTTGGTCTTTGGGAACAGCAGCTACGAACTAAAAACTTCACTCATTTTCCTACACTTTTAGAGCGCCCAGATAATATCATATCGGAGACAGCAGCGGCTAAATATGCATCTTTGACATCTGATTTAAAAATCGAATTCGAAAACCGATTCCATGATTTTAAAAAGCATCGTTTGCTTTTTTCCGCTTTTGCAACACCATTTTCTACAGACATAAGTTCCTTGCCGGGACATTTACAAATGGAATGTTGCGAAATGCAATGTGATGCACAGCTAAAAGAGAAATTCAATCAGGTTGGCTTGGAAGAGTTCTATAAAAACTATTTTGACAAGGAGAAATATCCTGCGTTTTACAAACATGCTCTGTTCATGACTTCATTATTTGGAAACACTTACACGTGTGAACAACTTTTTAGTAGGATGAAGCATATCAAATCCCAAATGAGAACACGGATTACTGACGTACATCTAGAAAACTGTTTGCGTGTAGCAACGACTTCAGTCGAGGTTAATATTGATGAGCTTAGTTCTGCTAAACAAAGTCAGATATCTCACTAATGTACTTATATTTTTTCAATAAATTTTCTTACTAAGAAATTTGTTTTATTTTCAAAAACTTTTTGTGCGTTGGTTTATGGTTAGCTACATAAAATTTGGTAGTGCGGCCCGGTGCGAAATTCTATTTCCGAATTTTGGCCCTGCTGTCGAAAAGGTTGGCCACCGATGATTTAGTGTGTAATTTATTGTCTATAGGAAACGTCAAATTACATGTAACTATAGCAACAACTACGAAACAACCTTTCATTACCTCATCAGATTACCAGCGTTTATGAACACAGCCTTCTACTTGGTGACCGTCTGACGCAAGGGCGTCGCCAGCCTTTGAGCCAGAGGGAGGCAGAAGAATGAGAAAAAAACAAAAATTTCAGATTTTTGAGGGTTAAGATATTAAATATTCACTCATTTATTGAATCCTTAAAGTTGATTTTAGTTTCAGAGTGATTCTGCTGAACACTACGTTTTATTACTTACTTATTCTGTGACATTAAAAAAATCCCGAACCTCTAGGGAGGGGTAGCTGCCCCTACCTGCCCCCCCTTGGCGACGCCCCTGGTCTGACGTCACGGCAGTCACGTGACAAGTATAGGCGTTTTGGATGATTTTTAAGGCTTGAGTAGTATTTAAATAAAAATAATAAATATTTGTGGCTATATTAGGTACTTATGCACGATTTAAAACACTTTCCCAAAAATAGTCAACATCCCTATTAGCAAACATTTTTTTATTTTTTTTTTAGGTTTGTTTTTCGCTACACCTTCTCTTATGCGATTTTTTAATATTTAGGCCTTATTGGGTAAAACCTCTCTATATAATAACAAAATCTGCAATTGTCATATCAGAGTTCCTCGGCGAACATATAACAATTCTGACAATCTATTCTATTCTAAATTTGCTATTTGGTAGCTTTTGTTTGAATCAAGCTGACGAATAAATGTTTTCATTAAATATTTCATTCCTTTTGGTAAACTCAATCTAGCATATAAAGAAATGTAATAGTAGATAGTGAAACTAATGCGTTATGATAAATATTACGACGAGGTTTAACAGACACACGAGCCTTAATATTGAGTATATTTATAACATTTTTCACAGTTCGATTGTGAAACAAACTTAACTTCAATTCGGTTGTTTATGTAATGTATTCGCGCCTACTATTGTCCTCCATACACTTCTAATAGTATGTGATGATAGGCAGTTTATGAAAATTATTGTTGAATTCGTTAGATCGCGTATTTTATTTTTCATTTTGGCTCTAGTGCGTTATGGGTCACTTTAAATGCCTGTATTGCAGCTATTTCATAGATGGTTATGCAGAAAATGAAAATGTTATTCAAATACCAGTTTAGTTCAATTACATATTAAAAAAAAGCTAAGGTAAAAGTACCAGTATTCGTCAGTTTAAGGGAAACCGCAACTTTATATTTGTTGCATCACATGTATTTCGCGTGTCAAAATTTCAAAAACTTGGGTTTATTGTCGTTGAAATTTATATTTTATGTTAAATACAAATTTATTGCACTAAATTGCTTCAAAAATAAAACAATAAAGAAAATACTAAAATACTGCCGTTTGGCCTAGTAATCGTCACATCCAAATTACACCTACACCAGTATTCGTCATAGAAGTGCTCGAATATCCGTCAGTTGAGAAGGATTTGCTAAAAACATGCTGGTTACTTAATATATGAATTAAAAATCTTAATCTTTATTTTTTTTAAGTACAAGATGAGTATAAAAATTGTTTGCACGCATAATATACATTAGCACATACATCAGTTACCCAGCATTTGCAGGATAAGCACTGTATCATATCTTGTTCAATTTCGCCTTCACAAATCTTGCTTACGAAATCAGGACATAGCGTTTTAAGAATGCCTTATACCTATGGCGACCAGGTCTACCATTTATAAATGTATCTTGTTTTCTCAATTGCTTTGATAATATCTCGAAGTTGCTCTTTTCTTATTGGAAAACGCATGGATGCTAGATGGAGAATTCACCTTTCCAGGAACATTTCTTCTTCGCTTGATAAAATTGAAGGTGGTCCCATTTTTATACTGACTGGTGTTTTTGCCTTATCCGATAATGTCATTCTTGGTAGTTTGTCAGTCTTTGCGGCTCATTAAACTAACATATCTTTTGCTACAGCCAAAAGAGCTGTACGCATATCATCTTCAGAATATTTTAATCATTTTGCTACCATTTCCAGACATACTACATTATGAATGGCTTACAAAAACACTTGAAATGCTATGACGAATATAGGGACTAATATGTGACGAATATGTTAGTCCCTATATTCGTCATAGCATTTCAGGTTCGTTTGCTTAATAAGCCATTCATAAAGTAGTATGACGATTACTGATCCTCGTAAAGTTTGAAATTTAATAATGAGGACAGTGTATTAGTATCTATAGTTATTGTGTTGAAAATAAGAAATATGCGAGATTAAACTTAAAATGCATTTGTCCCAGTAATCGTCGGTGGTGACGGTAATTGGTACGTGACGGCGTTTATGATGTACCAGTGTCCGTCATAGTAAAATTATTATGTTCTTGAAGGACCATCCTCAAAATTGTATTAAAAATAGGCTCATCAATGTCCTAATAACACAATTAATCTATAACACTTTTATTATATGGTGTATGCGAAGTATAGTGTCGAGAACAAAGTAAGCCCTTACCTTAACCAAACCACTACGTAATGGCGTCAAATCGTATCTTTCGACAACAGTGATTTTTGAACAATTTTAAAACTATACTGCTGCTAATAATATAGAACCAATTTTAAATAAACAAAATGTTAAGATTTTGAAATTCTAACCTAAATAATGCGTTAAACGCTAGTTATCCTCAGATGCTTAATATTAGGCAAAATTGTCGTTTTGTGACGATCACTGGGTCACTGACGGAGATTGGTACTTTTACCTTATGTTTATACTTAAATGGAATTATATTTAGCAGGTTTATCTATTTCAGTAACTACGAAATGAAATAATTGAATACAAACTCAATTTCATCTGATAAAAGAATTTTGTGCTATAAACGAAAAGAAGTTAAGTATGAACGAAATAATGGAAAGATTAAAATAAATTGGTCCAATTGTGTAAATGTGAACACTGCATCCGCTGTCGACCCAAAGTGAGGATGTCGTGACATGGCCGTGTTAAATGCGTACGATATCCGTTCTACGATTGTTATCCCGACAAAAATAGTCTACGAAAACCTGCCAAGTATTTTTCACAAAAGGTTATGATATCAAAATGCTGTTGATCATCAACGTTTCTTTTTGAAAAATTTTGTGAAAATAATTTTTGAAATTGAAAATGTAACGATCGATAACCAATGAGGACGCAGAGAGCGACACCATTACACCGATGATCGTTGTTCTCACTCGCATTCAGTACTACCGTCAGCGTATCTCTCTCTCTCTAACCCGTGCAAGATTTATTTTAATAATAGAAAACAGTATCACGGGTAATTGGAATAATGAAAATAAATCAATTTAAACACTCATTGATTGCAACGTTTCGTCTTTTCTTTAATTAAGACTTTTTCAAGCTCTAAAAATTTTTTACAAAAATTAACATTCATATAATAAATAACCCGGGTCGCAGTGCGAAAACCCTGCCGACAATATAGTGTATTTGCTTATACAGGCAGTGTGGCTCTATTATGCGAACTTAAGTTGATTTTTGGGCAAAATAAAAAATTTGACTCCTTAAAACCCTTAAAACCCCTTAAAATGACATTTGTTTTCTTAATTGCAATATTATTATCAATCGAACCTCTATACCAAATTATATACAACTTTCAGTAAATAATTCACTATCTGTAAACTAGTATTTTCATAAAATTTGTAAGTCCGGTCCTGTCGGCCTGATTTTATTAAAATTTTAGGGACACTTTTTAATTACTACTAAAGGGTTATATGTCAATTTTGAAACGATTCTGAGAATTTTTTCGGTATTTTGGGGCCCAAAAACATTTTTCAACCCCTAAAAACTACCCTTAAAATGGCCCGATTACGCCCATTTTAAATAGGCTTCTTGCGGTGATGGATTTCAACGATTTCGTTAAAATCAATTAACTCTTTCGAAAGTTATTGCCCGCACACATATATATATACGTATATATATATATATAAGTATATATATATATATATATATATATATATATATATATATATATATATATATATATAAGTATATATATATATATAAGTATATATATATATATATATATATATATATATATATATATATAAGTATATATATATATATATATATATATATATATATATATATATATATATATATATATATATAAGTATATATATATATATATATATATATATATAAGTATATATATATATATATATATATATATAAGTATATATATATATATATATATATATATATATATATATATATATATATATAAACATTTTTAAAAATGGTGCCAAAGTGTTTAGGAGCTTATGAAACGTCGAGAAAATTTGGTCCGACACCTAGGTCCCGCCATCTGACCGACGCCAATAGTGTATGTTGCCATATGGCAAATACACTAAAAATATTAAACATTATGGATTAAATAATTTACTAAAAAGAAACAATGGTGTGACTAACCTCAATATGCTTAAATGATAGTAAAACTATGATATAATATGCAATTTGGCATTATTTTTCATTATTCCAATTACCCGTGATACTGTTTTCTATTATAACATATATCTGGAATTGAACTTTAAAGATGAATTTATTTTAATGTTTCTCAATTATTAAATCCCGGAAACAGCGTCTGGCTTTTTGCAAATATTTTTAAATATATCTAATGAAGTTGCTATAAAAATTTCAGCGTAAATCAATCACTTATTTCTTCATTTTTGAAAATTTAACTTTGGAGTATTTTGGTTTAATGTTAACCCCTCCAAAAGTTTATTTATTTATTTAAAATAAACTTAACTTTCGAATAGTACTCGTTGGCTTTTGAATCAAAAACTTTTTTTGGCACATATTTTTTTACACCTTTCCTGTATGCGCAGTACCCGGCGTACCCAGGTATTTCTACCTGAATCAAACACTTCATGAAACGGGTATGATCAGCTCTCCGCATATAAGGAGTTGAAGATTTGTTGAACACTCATTACTTGGTACGAGCAACGACCGTTGCTTTTGACGTAGTATAGGTCGATAGCTAACCTGTTGATATTACTTTTCCATTTTTTTAAATCTAAAGTAACTAATGATTAATTAATTCTATTGTTTAAAAATATTAGGTATAAAACGTTTGCCCTTTTTTGTTTACAGTTTTGAAAACAGTAAAAGCTCTGTTAATTATTGAAATGACAGTATTATGCCTGATTTGGACTGCATTATTGTTTGTGTAGAATAGTTAACTTTGTTCGATTACCTGTGTCCCTTGTGGTGAAAAAATAACCAAATTCCATTTCATATTTCCCTGTTATGTCGTTTTCAGATATTAAAAACAAATCCCCTATTTGAATCGTGTGTTACACTATACAAAATGTTTCCAACTAACAAAACGATGATATAAAAACAATCGTACCTATTTTCAAACTACGCAAAATGCAAGAATTTTTTAATGTTGGATCCACGTAAAAATAAAATTGAACATGTAGAGATGAAAATTATTATTGATCAAATTATTCTAAGTACATTCCCTTACTTAAATCAGTACAGTAGTTTAGTAATAAAATGTTAAGGGACAAGGCGTGTAATAACGTGCAAACTACGCATTTCAACGGCACTAAAAAGTAAAATATAAAAAAAACTTTTAAAAAAATTACAATAAAAAGCGTAAAATAATAAAGTGAGGTCGGCGTCAATTTAATTAAAGTTCATAAGTACATAAAAAGTTATAGTAATTAAATTGCACCGACGTCAAAACTTTATTATTTTACACTTTTCAGTGCCTTTTTAGGATTCCGTACCTCAAAAGGAAAAAACGAACCCTTATGGCTGTACTTCGTTGTCTGTCTGTCTGTTTATCAAGACCCTTTTTCTCAGGAACCCGTGGAGGTATCAAGTTGAAATTAATATCAAATACTCAGGTGTGCAATTCCTTGGATCTGTGAAAAAATCAAACTTCTAAGTCAACGCGATCAAAAGATACGGCCGTTTGTGCCACATATTTTGACACTCGCAAGGGAATCAAAACCTATAGGGTACTTCCCGTTGACCTAGAATCATGAAATTTGGCAAAAAGCAAGTACAAGTAAAGGGAAAAATCCGAAAACCGTAAATTTATTGTTACATCACAATTTTTTTCTCTCTATAAACGTCAAAGTACTAGCGACATCGGACGGAATATCTTAAAAACTCTTAGTTCAGGCATTTCTACGCCTTAGTGTGTATTACTATAGCTGCTATAACAACAAACAATAAAAATAAAATAAATCAACAAAATGAAATTACTTGTTATACTGTTCTATGGTTTTTATTGATTTAAAATACAACGTTTCAACCAGCGTTGCCAGATTTTTTTTTTTGCCAAGTCGGGATTTAGGAACTTTTTGAGTGAAAAAAGCGGGATTCTTTCGTCGAAAGCGGGACATAGTAAAAAAACGTATATAATCAGAAGTGTTTAAATATTTATCTTTTTATTTGAGTTCAAATTACGTTTACGTGACAATAGATAGCAAAAATAGCCACAGAAAATGTATTTTAATAAAAATATGATATTTTAAATCAGATTTACCCTATCGTTAAATAGTTGAGTCTTATTCGTCTTCTGAATAAAAAAAATAAAAAAAACAAAAATCAAAATCAAAAACCCGGGTCGCAGTGCCAAAACCCTGCCGACAATATAGTGTATTTGCTTATACAAGCAGTGTGGCTCTATTATGCGAACTTATGTTGGTTGACTCCTTAATACACAAAATAACATTTATTTTCTTAATTGCAATATTATTATCAATCGAACTTCTATACCAAATTATATACAACTTTCAGTAAATAGTTCACTATCTGCAAAGTAGTGTTTTCATAAAATTTGTAAGTCCGGTCCTGTCGGGCCGATTTTATTAAAATTTTAGGGATACTTTTTAATTACTACTGGAGGGTTAAATGTCAATTTTAAAACGATTCTGAGAATTTTTTCGGTATTTTGGGGCCCAAAAACATTTTTCAACCCCTAAAAACTACCCTTAGAATGGCCCGATTACGCCCATTTTAAATAGGCTTCTTGCGGTGATCAATTTCAACACGTGGGCCAAATTTCGTTAAAATCAATTAACTCTTTCGAAAGTTATTGCCCGCACACATATATATATATATATATACGCTTATATATATATATATATATATATATATATATATATATATATATATATATATATATATATATATAAATATATATATACATATATATATAAACATTTTTAAAAATGGTGCCAAAGTGTTTAGGAGGTTATGAAACGTCGAGAAATTTTGGTGCGACCCCTAGGTCCCGCCATCCGACCGACGCCAATAGTGTATGTTGCCATATGGCAAATACACTAAAAAGTTCTATTCATTAGAAAAATATGGCGTTTCAAACAATAGTCTGAGGAGTGAGTGTTACAAATTGCAACTTACAATAAGAGAATAATTATTTACGCACGGTCGAGTTATCTCCGAAAAGCGGGACTGAACCTGTCCGCGCGAGACATTTAATTTTGATTTAAAAATCGGGACGTCCCGCCAAAATCGGGACGTCTGGCAACGCTGGTTTCAACCAAACTTTTTGGTCCTTTTCAAGTTTCAAATAAGATAAAGTTAATAAATATTGTACGGTGGTACGAAACCCTTTGTGTGAAGGAGGTTTAATTTTCTTTTATATAGGTATATTGTTGACTATTAAGGCCTATTTTATAAAATCTATAATTAATAATATCAGTACGCAAATTACCTTTCTCGAGAGAGAAAAGGAAACGCAGCTACATATTTGATTGGCCATATTGTACATCCTTCATTGTCGATGTGCCGATATAGCTGGTTTGAACTTTAACTTCTTCTGTGCGCATCCAGTGTATGTATTGTGTACGAGGAACAAGGGATGGGGTCGAGGGTGGAGAGGAGGAGGGGGATATAATTACTATTACGCTCAGTTCTACAACAGCAGCAATGTACCGTACTCAGACTTAGTGTTGGGTGTCACTAATTAGCGGCCCCTACTAATTAGACGTCTTATTAACGCCTGATTAGTGCGGACACATCAACGATCAACATCTACCATTCTGTTTGCTCTTAAACCTAATGTCTTCCGTTTTACTCCGCTAACACACATACACACACACGTGTGTGTGAAACAATAACATCTATTTCTACTGGATTTAACTAAATTATTGGCTGTTTTTAGCCGTAACCATAATATAATAATGAAACTTCACAATAATAGTTGTATACAGTGTAACCTTAATATAACGAACCTCAATATAACGATTTCCTCGATTTAATAAATTTCTCGAAATCCCCTAGAGCGGCCCGTAAGAGGTAATGTGAAATATACGTTTACATTACGAATACTTTTTATCAAAAACCTCTTTATAACGAGTTTTCAATCATTGCAGAATATAAATTGAAAGTATAATTTACCTCTACTTAACGATTTTTATCAACTTATAACCTGTACATAACGTATCCTACCAATCAGTCACACATCATTCCACAATAACAACAATTCATGTCTCGACAGGTTCAGACACGTTAAATTTATCGTAAGACAATTATTGTTGTTTGATGTAAAGTAAAGTAAACAATTCTGTTCGTCACTGTTGTTAGTAAATTTATAGTTGCAACGGCAGAGAAGCGATAAAGGTGTTCCTTAACCGTCGTAGATAAACGAAAAATCCTACAAAGAAAAAATTAGACATCGCTAAAGAGTTCGAAATTCCCGCAAGTATACTGGCTACAATTTTAAAGTTTAAATGGGCTTTCTTGTCTTGTTAAAATGATTCTTAGATCAACCTAACCTCTATATTAACAAACTTTATTTTATGATTCCCTTCAGCTTTGTTATATTGAGGTTGTACTGTATAAACTACCGTACTTTTCTTACTAAATTTAGATTCCTTTACATTACGAATACTTTTTGTCAAAAACATCTTTATAACGAATTTTCAATCATTGTAGAATATAAATAGAAAGTATAATTTATGTCTATTTTACGATTTTTGTCAACTTATAAGCTCTACATAAAGTATCCTACCAATCAATCACACACAATTCCACAATCACAACAACAATTCATGTCTCGACAAGTTCAGACACGTTAAATTTATCGTAAGACATTCATTGTTGTTTGATGTAAAGTAGTGTAAACACTTCTGTTGGTCACTGTTAGTAAATTTAAAGTTACAGCGGCTGAGAAACGAAAAAGGTGTTCCTTAACCGTCACAGAGAAACGAAAAATCATTAAGTACCTATGTAGACAAGCATCCTACAAAGAAAAGATCCGCAAGTACATTGGCCACAATTTTAAAGTTTAAAGAAAAATCCGGGTCGCAGTGCCATAACCCTGCCGACAATAGAGTGTATTTGATAGTATAGGCAGTGTGGCTTTATTATGCACACTTAAGTTGGTTTTTGGGCAAAATAAAAAAATTGACTACTTAATACACCCCTTAAAATAACATTTTTTTTCATAACTGCAATATTATTATCAATCTAACGTCTACACCGAATTAAATACACCCTTCAATAAATAAGTCACAATCTACAAATTAGTGTTTTCAAAAAAATTGTAAGTCCGGTCCTGTTGGGCCGATTTTATTTAAATTTTAGGGACACTTTTTAAATACTACTAAAGGGTTAAATGTCAATTTTGAAACGATTCTGAGAATTTTTTCGGTATTTTAGGGTCCAAAAACATTTTTCAACCCCTAAAAACTACCCTTAAAATTACCCGATTACGCCCATTTTAAATAGGCTTCTTGCGGTAATGGATTTCAACACGTGGGCCAAATTTCGTTAAAATCAATTAACTCTTTCGAAAGTTATTGCCCGCACACACACATATATATATATATATATATATAAACATTTTAAAAAATGGTGCCAAAGTGTTTAGGAGGTTATGAAACGTCGAGAAATTTTGGTCCGACCCCTAGGTCCCGCCATCCGGCCGATGCCAATAGTGTATGTTGCCATATGGCAAGTACACTAATAAGTTACATTGGAAATTGTTGCGTCCATATTTTTTTAAACATACACAATTAAGTTAGCAGGAAAGTGTCCACTTTCCTGCTAACTTAATGGCGTATATTTAAAGATAAGTTTTCAGAAGAAAATGGGTTTTCTTACCTTGTTAAAATGAATTTTAGACCAACCTAACC
Organism: Venustoraphidia nigricollis; assembly: GCA_034508555.1. Lineage (NCBI taxonomy): Eukaryota > Metazoa > Arthropoda > Insecta > Raphidioptera > Raphidiidae > Venustoraphidia > Venustoraphidia nigricollis. The sequence continues at coordinate 1,863,763 of JAVRKA010000052.1, read as the reverse complement.
ATTATATAACACACTTCATAATAACGAATTACGTGGTATAACGAATATTTTTTAATTCCCTTCAGCCTTGTTATATGAAGGTTGTATTGTAATAATCAAAACTCAGGTCGCAGTGCCACACCTGCCAACAACATAGTGTATTTGCTAATACACGCATTGTGGTTTTGGACAAAATAAAAAAATGTACCCCTTAATATATCCCTTAAAATATTTTTTTTTATATTAATTAATAACGTATAAAGATGAAATATATTTGTATATTAAATTTAACATGTTATGTATCCTTAAATATTTTTATTAAAAGATAAAGTTTTTTGTGTATATAATCTTGCAATGATGTTATATAAATATTTGTGTAAATATGTACGAACGAACTAGATTTTAATTAAAAGTTTTATACAGAGAAATATCTTTGAGACGTTCACATCTTCGTTGAACTTTTCTGCAATTTCAAAGTTTGGTTTCTCTTTTGATTCACAAAAACGGTAAGCTAGTGATACATGGGTATTAAAGTGTTTCTACACGATTTGTATATTAAATTAAATATGTTTAAAATAGTTCTTACACGAAACACTTTACTGCAAATAGCCAGGGTATGATTCAAGGAAACTATCAAGAAATTTTATACATATATGCTAATTTAGGTTCTGGTAATGCGTGAATGACCAAATGAACATAGGAAAAAGGATTTATTCCGAAATCAGACCAGACACTTCAATTGAATTTATTTAAAGTCGATTTTGACGGGAATTCTATTTTAGTTCGAGCATAACCTCACACAAGTTTGGGCGCCAATGATAGTATTCCTTTCGTCAAAATCACTCCAATGTTTCTCGACTGATCTCGGTACAAATTACAAAATACAAAATCCCGGAAGATAATATAATTTTTCGGAAAAGGTTCCGTTACTCCTTTATATATGCATTATAGTTAGGGTTGCCATCTCTAAAATTTGGCAACCAGGACAAGACGCGTGACAACCCCGGATTTTAGAGCCCAGAACCCGGACATGTCAACAGGTTTTTTTAAACATAGTCAGTGTAATAAAAAACAGTTGAAAATGTCATAAATCACCTTTTTAGTGTATTTGCCATATGGCAACATACACTATTGGTGTCGGTCGGATGGCGGGACCTAGGGGTCGGACCAAAATTTCTCGACGTTTCATAACCTCCTAAACACATTGGCACCATTTTTAAAAATGTTTATATATATATGTATATATATATATATATATATATTTTTATACGTATATATATATATATATATATATATATATATATATATATATATATATATGTGTGTGTACGGGCAATAACTTTCGAAAGAGTTAATTGATTTTAACGAAATTTGGCCCACGTGTTGAAATCCATCACCGCAAGAAGCCTATTTAAAATGGGCGTAATCGGGCCATTTTAAGGGTAGTTAATTGGGGTTGCAAAATGTTTTTGGGCCTCAAAATACCGAAAAAATTCTCAGAATCGTTTCAAAATTGATATTTAATCCGTTAGTAGCAATTAAAAAGTGCCCCTAAAATTTTAATAAAATCAGCTCAACAGGAACGAACTTACAAATTTTTTGAAAACACTAATTTGCAGATAGTGACTTATTTATTGAAGGGTGTATTTAATTCGGTGTAGACGTTAGGTTGATAATAATATTACAATTATGAAAAAGTTTGTTTTTGGGAAAAATAAAACTTAATTTCACATAATAAAAGTATAAAACCACACGGCCCTATACAAGCAAATACACTATATTGTCGGCAGGGTTTTGGCACTGCGACCCGGGTTTTTATTTATTTTCAGACCTTAAAATTAAATTTAGTCATCTTTTATCATCATTTTAAATTTACCTAACAAAACAGAATCTTATTACAGTTTGTTACAAATTGTTTTAATAATCAGTTAGAATTTTTTTATTCTTAAATTTTTAAACCCGGACTACAATTGAAGCCCCGCCCGGACGCTCCCCGGATGCCTTCTAAACTAGGACAAATCCGGGGAAACCCGGACGGATGGCAACTCTAATTATAGTATTCATAATCTTTTAAATTATTTTGTATATCTAACCACCCAGTTCTAATAAAAAAAGAATTTATGATAGCTGTAATAAAAAAAAATTAATCCTGAAACACGCTAAGGTTTGTACGCATGAAAAAAAAAACATTTCAGACAAACAGTTACATTTTATTGTTCGTTTCATATTTATATTTCACGCATTAATTTTATATTTCTGTTGGACGTTATTTTTGTTCTTAATCTCCTTTGAAAGGAATTTCTGACTATGTGTCTGTTGTTTGTTGAAAAGGATTTAATACAATTTTATTTTAGAGTTTCTCTAATCTTTTGCACCCATATTCATTGCAGAGTCAGTATTCCACTGTACTGTACGCTATTCGAAGCGCTATAAAGCGTAGTCCACTGGTGAATGGAAATTAATAAAAACTAAATTATACGTAGTAAGTACACCAAAATAAATTGATGTTATTGAATCCTGGAAAAAAATGTTTCTACGATACTTTCTTGGAAAATAATTGAACAATAAACCGTTATTAAAAGTATACCATCATTATACAAAAACCAACATCATTACATATATCAGTTCTGCACAGGTGTCGATTTCCTACAAAAATAATAGGACCCTTTATATTTGCATATTAAATATCCTCCCAAAATTTGGTTTCGATTCGCTCATTGGTTTGATCTGTATCGTGATCACAGACGCACAGATATATTCCGAAAAAAAATTTTTTTTTTGATTCGGGACCACAAAACAAAAAGAAATTTGAAAAGTTAATTTTAACCTTTATTAGTGGGTAGGAATGGTAAAAGTGTTTTAAACGGATTTTGAAGATTTTAATATTGGAACTGTCCTTAATAAAATCAAGAAGCTTACAAAAATAATTACGTTTATTTAATTGAACTATTATTATAATTAACAGCTGGTTTAACCTGGATATTACTTTGAGCACGAGTGTTGTAATCGTGAAAATCAGAATTTCGTCTCAGACTAACCGAGCTGGGTAGAGTAGTGGTACAGCACTAGACTCGCATTCGGGAGGTCTGGGTTCGATTCCCGGCAGGGGCAGATGTGACTGGGAGTTTTTCCTACTGCCTCTCGCCGAGAAACGGTAATTCCTGTACCGGGCATCTTAATTGAGGTTTTCCATGGTTTCCCTCAATTAATTCCAGATAAATATCGAGATGGTTCCTTATTTGAGGCCATGGCCGATTACCTATCAAACTCCTAATTCAAAAATTACCTACCTTATCCTAATTTCCTATAATTCCTTCATTCGTCCATTGCTATTATATAAGTTGAAGTTTTAAAAAAAATGTAGAAAATAACGGGAGGTAGTAAATGGAAAATAGTAATGGTGCGAATGGCGTCTGTTATAACATAAAGTCGAGAAACGGACGTTAAACGCATTATTATTATTATTATTATTATTATTAGAATTTCGTCTCAGACTAGTTTAGTTTTCATTCATGATTATTTAATTGCAATATGTAAATAGCATAACCAGTTAAAACACATTTTTAACAAACACCTGACTACAACTAAAATGTTTTATATTAAAATGCATTTTTAGTTTTACCACTGACAGTTTAATCGTATATATTAATACGCTAAGGTTAAGATGGTAGTCTCGCTTTTTCGAAAAAACCTCACAATTACTTCACATAAGTTTTATATCATTTTATAGATAATTACTTGCTCTATGTCCATCAACAATTAAAAAATCTATTTTTGCTTTTGTTTTTGCAAAATAAATAATTATAACAATTATATATATAAATAAATACACATTTACTCAATATACAGCAATGCTGCCATCTGACGGTTCTAATTTTGAAACAACGTCAACATGGTTGACGGTTGGTAAATTTTTTTTGTTTAATTTTTAATAAAAATTCACTTATAAATACTTACTTTTCGTATGGCGGAACTTCAGCTCAACGTTTTCGATACTTGCGCTTCTATATGACAGTTTTAGAAAAATATTTTCTTAAAATGTCACTGAACTTCGTAATGTAATACAACAAAAAGAAGAAAGTTATAAAGAGTGTGAGAAATTCGAAACGAATTTTAGTGTGAATTATTCGCACAGGTACCGCTAGGATATATTAATACGCTAAAGTTAAGATGTTTGCCTCCCTTTTTCGAAAAAATCTCACAATTACTCCACATAAATTTTATATCAATTTATAGATAATTACTTGCTCTATGTGCATCACTAAGTGCAAATTATTCGCACGGGTACCGCTAGTATTTTTTCATTAAATCGTTTTTTGACGAATGAATATTTTTTAGGCGTCTTTATCTATTCAGTTGACCTCTAAGGAAAATATTTGAATAGTTAATATCAAAATCCAGCTAGCCGCTCGGTTTATAGTGTGGACATTTATATTTGTACACATACGGACCATAAATATACCAAAACGCAATCTAAATGCTGACTCCCCAACATTTTCATTTCACCCAATAGAGTATTAAAAATAACGCAATATATTCTACTGCTAACTACGACACAAGCGATGTATTTCAACATTTATAGCCACTAACTCATGGCTATTATATTTCTGTAACTGCATATTCCATTTTCCAAATTTATTTTCCCGGATACTCAAGGCGTTTCGAATATGATACAGAAGATAAATGTAAGAATATCGAACGGTATTGAAATTTATTATTACAATTTAATCGAGTTAAAAGGCACGTTTTAAAAAAGCGGTAACGAAATGTCATACAAACAAACTATTCATGAAAAAATGGAAATTTTATCATTTTAAACTACTGTTTACATTGCTCTGCAAGAATATTTAAAAAATTCCAGCCAATTGGGCGACAGGACCAATCCAACTGCAAAAATATTGAAATTTGACATACTTATAATAAATAAAATATTTGCTAACGCGTGCGTTGGCGCGGGTAACGACTAGTAAGAAATATTATGATGTTTGCTTATAGTTTGCATAGTTCAGTAATATGGTACATGTAAAAATTAACCAAAGCATGCTTGTCATCTACCTAACGTATTTTTGACAGATGTTCAGAACAAAAAAACATTTCGAAACTAGTTTTTACTTTCTTGAAAAAATAAATAGACTAATAAGCCATTCTGAAAAGTATACCATGCTTATATAAAAACAACGTTATAGCAAATATTTCTTCTACGCTTGTGTCAACTTTTCCTCAAAATCAGTAGGGCTCTTCATATTTGCATATTAATTATCTTCTCAAAATTTGGTTTCAATTCGCTCCTGTACCGTGCTCACCAACAAACAAATAAACAGACTTTTTCCAAAAATGCTTATTTTGGAATCGTGGAGACCTTAAAACGAGTAAATATTGTAAAATTTTGAAAAGTGATTTTTAACCTAAATTGGTACCATCCCCCACTAGTGAATTAGAATTGTAAAAAATGTCGGTAACGTAGTAGACTACAACTGATAATGTGAAAGACATTGAACTGGATGTGTCAGCATTCTCAACAACTTCCATTAATATTCCCTTAAAATAATGCAGTTATTATTAATAAATGCCATGCACTCAAAATGGCTTGCATTCTTTTTTTGATAGTACACATCGATACCAAAAATGTCACATTACTTTTCGACGATAAGATTTTGAATTCATTTATAGTCGCATGTAGAAAACCACAGATCACATGATAATGTCACAGTTACATTTGTGCAATAAATAAAAGCGTTTTTTGCGAACTGTAATTTGATGTAATTAATTTAAAAGTAGTTGTGTTGTTTTAGCGTGTGGAATATTAAAGTGTTTATATAATTTAAATTATTTAGATTAACAAAGGGCAAAGTCGATTATGTTGATTTTTTGTAGATACAGTAAAATTTTAACACATGTTCTGTATTAATGCAGTAACATCCTGATTTTCTAAGATAATGACCGTAATGTGACGGTAAATAGTGTCCTAAAGCGTAGATATTAGAATTGTTGAAAAATGTTTTGTGGACCCAAAAATACCCAAATATTCCTCAGAATTGATTCAAAATGAAATTTAACCCTTTAGCAGCAATTAAAACGTGACCTGAAAATTTTAATAGAATCGGCCTAATAGGACCTGATTTAAACTTTTTTTGAACACTAATTTTTAGATTGTTACTCACTAAAGGATGTATTTAATTTGGTGCAGATGTTAGATTGATAACAATATTTCAACTGAGAAAAAAAAATAGTATTTTAATGAGTGTGTTAAGGGGTTAATATTTCATTTTGTGTAAAAACAATTTTAAAAAAACCCGGGTCGCAGTGCCAAAACCCTGCCGACAATATAGTGTATTTGCTAATATAGGCAGTGTGGCTTTGTTATGCGAACTTAAGTTGGTTTTTTGGGCAAAATAAAAATTTGACTCCTTAATACACCCCTTAAAATAACATTTTTTTCTCAGTTGCAATATTATTACCAATCGAACCTCTATACCAAATTATATACAACTTTCAGAAAATAATTCACTATCTGTAAACTAGTATTTTCATAAAATTTGTAAGTCCGGTCCTGTCGGCCCGATTTTATTGAAATTTTAAGGACACTTTTTAATAGCTACTAACGGGTTAAATGTCAGTTTTGAAACGATTCTGAGAATTTTTTCGGTATTTTGGGGCCCAAAAACGTTTTTCAACCCCTAAAAACTACCCTTAAATTGACCCGATTGGGTCCATTTTAAATAGGCTTCATGCGGTGATGGATTCCAACATGTGTACCAAATTTCGTTAAAATCAATTAACTCTTTCGAAAGTTATTGCCCGTACACACACACACATATATATATATATATATATATATATATATATATATATATATATATATATATATATATACATATATATATAAACATTTTTAAAAATGGTGCCAAAGTGTTTAGGAGGTTATGAAACGGCGAGAAATTTTGGTCCGACCCCTAGGTCCCGCCATCCGACCAACGCCAATAGTGTATGTTGCCATATGGCAAATACACTAATTAACAGAGGAAAGCCACAAATATACTATATTGTCGGCAGGGTTTGGCACTACGACCCGAGTTTCTTTATACAGTACAACCTCGATATAACAAAGCTGAAGGGAATTAGAAAATATTCGTTATATCAAGTAATTCGTTCTAATAAAGTTTGTTATACAGATGTTAGGTTGGTCTAAGATTCGTTTTAACAAGGTAAGAAAACTCATTTTCTTCTTACCTTATATACTTGTGGAAATTTCGAACTCTTTAGCGATGTCTAATTTCTTCTTTGTGGGATGGTCGTCTACATACTTAATGATTTTTCGTTTCTCTGCGACGGTTAAAGAACACCTTTTTCGTTTCTCAGCCGCGCGCCTGCAACTTTAAAAAACAACGGTGATCAACAGCGCTGTTTACATTACTTTACACCAAACAACAATGATTGTCTTACGATAAATTAACGTGTCTGAACCTGTCGAGATATGAATTGTTGTTATTATGAAATTGTGTGTGATTGATTGGTAGGATACATTCTGTAAAGGTTATAAGTTGACATAAATCGTTAAATAGGGGTAAATTATACTTTCTATTTATATTTTGCAATGATTGAAAATTCGTTATAAAAAATATTCGTAATGTAGAGGTATATTTTGCATTAACTCTTACGTGCAGTTTTAGGGGATTTAAAAAAATTTGGTAAATCAAGGAAATCGTTATATTGAGGATCGTTATATTAAGGTTACACGGTATTATTGTTAATGGAAAACAGGTCAAGTAAACAGTGCGCTGTGTATATTTTTTCCGTTGGACCAACTTTGGCAGAACATTTCTAGACTCTGACAAGGATACGTCCTTCATAATAATAAGACATCAGCGGCGGTATAGCTTCTCTCTGCTGATGAAATCGTATTTAAAACTTTGTACGTACAACGAACACACCCCCCCGCCTCACCGATCAACATCCCAACCGATGTGATTAATGGATTCAATATCACGTTTTCTACTTCCCTCTGTCGGTATCCCTCCTGTCTCTCCAACGTCCCTTGACCTATCCACACTTAACACGAGTTTCTTCACTGCGAGCTTATCTAAAACTCCAACGCACATCAGCTTTGCTTCTTATATACCTTTTCTCATCTTTGATCTTAACCTTGATCAAGTAAGCTTTGATTCCGGAAACTCATCGAACTTTCCCGCATTATCATCTATAGACGTACCTACGGTCCGCGTGCGATAGCAAAGAACGTCGAGAAAATTAATTTTTATTCTCTTCATTTTCAGACACAATTATAAACCGTTGTTCCACGAAATTGTTTTATAATTTTATTATAGAACTGTTTTGAAACAAGCATACGTACAAATGTATACGTTAAATATATTTTAATGTACAGTGTAACCTTAATATAACAAGCCTCAATATAACGATTTCCTCGGTTTAACAAATTCTTCGAAATCCCCTAGAACTGCCCGTAAGAGTTAATACAAAGTATACCTTTACATTACGAATACTTTTTGTCAAAAACCTCTTTATAACGACTTTTCATTCATTGCAGAATATAAATAGAAAGTATAATTTACCTCTATTTAACGATTTTTATCAACTTATAACCTTTACATAACGTTAGGGTTGCCATATTTAAAATTTGGCAACCAGGACAAGACGCGTGAAAACCCCGGATTTTAGAGCCCAGAACCCGGACATGTCAACAGGTTTTTTTAAACATAGTGTAATAAAAAATAGTTGAAAATGTCATAAATCACCTTTTTGTTTATTTTCAGACCTTAAAATTAAATTTAGTCATCTTTTATCATCGTTTTAAATGTACCTAACAAAACAGAATCTTATTACAGTTTGTTACAAATTATTTTAATAATCAGTTAGAATTTTTTTATACACTCATAACCGTTCGTCGGTTGATCCCGGCGTGCGGGCACAGTGAGTGTGTCGCGGGCGGCCCAAGACTATAAATTTTTAAACCCGGACTACAAATTAAGCCCCGCCCGGACGCTCCCCGGATGCCCTCTAAACTAGGACAAATCCGGGGAAACCCGGACGGATGGCAACCCTACATAACATATCGTACCAATCAATCACACACAATTTCACAATAATAACAACAATTCATGTATGGACAGGTTAAGACACGTTAAATTTATCGTAAGACAATTATTGTTGTTTGCCACTATTGTTAGTAAATTTAAAGCTGCAACGTCTGAGAAGCGAAAAAGATGTTCCTTAACCATCGCAGATAAACGAAAAATCGTTATTTATGTAGACGAGAATCCTACAAAAAAAAATTAGACATCGCTAAAGAGTTCGAAATTCCCGCAAGTACAGAGACCACAATTTTCTGACCTTGGTAAAACGAATCTTAGACTAACCTAACCTCTATATAACATACTTCATTATAACGAATTACTTGGTATAACGAATATTTTCTAATTCCCTTCAGCTTTGTTATATTAAGGTTGTACTGTATAAAGTACAGGACTTTTCAGACTAAAGTTAAATTCGTGTCCGCTGGCTACAATTTTTTCTTCAACGTTGACATAATTGCTAGCTCATGCTGTTAATATGTTTTAAAGATAATAACAAAGAAAAATAACGAAAACATTAACATCAGTGTTAGATATTTTAAAATTTTAATTTGAATTATTATTATATAATTGTACTATTATGTAATAATTGTACTTATTATGTAACAGCATTTTATTTTAATAGAATTGTATTTTTAATTTTTAAAAGCCTTACTGAAATAAAACTGCTTGAATAAACTGTGAATTTTTCTTAACAAAATTTAAAGAAACCTAATAATAAATTTCTACTGGAATGTTAAATAATTTTATTTAACAATGACCTTAGGCTGTGATCACATAATTATAGTTTTTTCACATGCAAGAGCAGTCTAACATCGTAAAACTCCCTGACATGAAGAATATAGATTGTGCTCAAACAAAATCAAATGATTGATTTACATTGTAAAAGATCGCTTTTCAAGCTAAATTTGATCAAAATGCTTAGAAAAATGTTTCAAAGTAGAAATTGTGCAAAAAAACTCTTTTAAACCGATCCGTAATATTTTTCGAGACGGCACGATTTAAAATTCTTCTATGCTTTTCTTCTGGAGAAATGTATTGTGTTGTCATAATCTATTTTTCTTTAAGCAACAACTTTAAGCAAATAAACAGTTCTACATATCATGTAGATATTTTTTAATTCAGGGAATATATATGTTTTATTATCCGTTTGAATATTTCAGACAAAATAATAATAATTTTTCTAATCCTTTTTTTTCTTTTACAGGTACAGTTTTTCTCGTTTGAAGTGCCCAGTTTTTCTCGTTTGAAGTGCCACGTAAGTTCTTTAATAAAATATTTTTCGATAAGACAAATAAGGTCTAACGGAAGTATACAATACTTACCTTACTCCACGTAACAACCTACTTCAATGTCAGAGGTGGACATGTCTTCTTTTTCCTCTTTAAAATTTAATAAAGTTCGGGGCCAATATTCTTCTCACTATAGTATTTGTTAAACAATGACGATAAGAAGGCGAAATATATATAAATAGAAATTTATCTCAGTTTTCGTTTGTATAAAACTAGTGAACCCTGCGCAAATCTCTTATTAGAGAGTGCCGGAGAACTTTTTCCGTGACTCAGGAACGGGAATCCTATACTAGCTTCTAAATGTTATAGATTTACATAAATGATACGTCTTCTTAGTCTTACAATTCCAACTCCATAAGTCAAAATTCGCATTTTATATCATATTAACAGATGCCATTCGCATCATTACTATTTTCCATCTACCACTTCCCGTTATTTTCTACGTTTTTAAAACTTAATAGCAATGAGCGAATGAAGGAATTATAGGAAATTAGGATAAGGTAGGCAATTTCCGAGTAATATAAGCGGTATATTAATACTCTACGACAAAACAGGGATGATCAAAGGGCAAAAATATAGAGCAAGTCTAGGATCCCGCACACGATTACTGAGCTAAACTGGTATACATTTAGCTAAACCACATGAGTGTCAGTGAAATGATGTACAGTGGAATCCGTTTATAATGACATCGAAGGGAATTGACAAACACGTCATACTAAGCGGACGTCATACAAAGCATTTTTGTGAAGAAAAAACAACCGTCTTTTTTTTAAGTAGCATAGGGCCGCTGACGGGTATTCCTTTGTTTCTCGTGATTTTAAACCACTGAATTAACGCTTTATCAACATTTTCTTGTCGCGATTTTCGAAGCCTCTTCGGTTTCAAAACATTTGAATTGAACGATCGCTTAATCCTGTTCTTGTTTTTGAAAATCATTGAGATTGTCGAATTACCGACGCCCAATTCCTTTGCGAGAGATGAGTTTGATTCTCCATTTTCTAATCTGCATATTATTGCACCTTTCTCCTCAATCGTAAATGCTTTACGACGTTGAGATGACATTTTTTACGTAGGATATCACTAAAAACAACGCGTGACGTTCAACTATCAATTACTAACTGAGATTCAAAACAAAAACAAGCCACGTGCCGAACGTTGTCAGGAATCAACGAACATTGCCGAAAAATCATGTCGGTCACTATAAACGGACAAAATTTATTAAAAATGGGTCATAATAAGCGACATGTCACTGTAAGAGAAGTCATTATATCCGACTTTGTTACAAAGAATTTTATATGAAAACCAAACTTCGTTTTTAATTACGTCATAATAGGCGGTTGGTCAATATAGGCGGAGTCATAATAAACGGATTCTACTGTATTAGAAAGTTGCTCTTGCCTATTTTGTTATCAAACCAATATCTATGCTGCAGGAGAAACTGAACAGGAGAGAGATTGTTGATGATAAACGTTCGACAACTTAGATCATTAAGCGCTACAGCCGGGCTGAAAAGAAGTGCCTATTATTATATTGTAACGCACTGTTATCACCATGATCTCATCAGGCATACATAAGTACTCATTAAATTTTAATGGAACTTAGTGTTGATGTTTGATTAATATTCTGCCATCCACAACTAGGTAACCACTTGGCTCAAAAACACCGCGCACAACACACTTCTAGGCCTCGCGATTCTGTTTTTGAAGCTACTTCGTGCAAACTGCATTAAATAATCATAGTAGCAATCTCAGAATGTTACCCAAGACAGCATAAATCAAGCCGTACTTGCAAATGATGAACTTTTCTTCTTGTATCCAGTTGTGTAGGCTTTCACGGCTGGCGTTGTTGTAAAATTTCTTGGTTCCCGGGCTTGTACGCCGTGGTCCATTGATATTTCTACCGGACGTTTCGTCTACAACTGCGGTAGACATTATCAAAGGCGATGTGGTAGCAGGTGAAGTATGCTTCTAGGCTATTCACTGCTCACCTGTGAGCAGCCTAGAAGAACGCACTTCGCCCGGTACCACATCACCTTTGATAATGTCTACTGCAGTTGTAGACGAAACTTCCGGTAGAAATACCAATGGTCCACGGCGTACAAGCCCGGAAACCAAGAAGTTTTCTTCTTGTGCTCACTAAGTATATAAATAAACAATTTATTTTGAGCGTCTATAATCTACAATCTATCTATCTAAGAATTTATTTTAAAAGACTGTATATCTATATTAATAATTTCGACGAGGGAACAATCTATCTATCTAAGAATTTATTTTAAAAGACTGTATATCTATATTAATAATTTCGGCCAGTGACACGGTATACTTGATTGAAATCTAACAGAAATATAAAATTAAATCGACAACATATATGTATGCAAATTTCGAATAATAATAACACTAGAAATAATAGCTAATAGTTTGCTATAGGTAATATTCTGAAACGCCCATGGTTGCAATTATAATGCAATATTAAAAAAAAAAAATTATTCAAACAATGTCACTGCCGGGACACGAACTCAAATCTTCTACTATCGCGGCGGCTGGGTGTTTCATAAAATTATTAAACTATTATATTGTTTCTATATTAAGAAACTTACCACTAGACTCACATTCGGGAGGTCCGGGTTCGATTCCCGGCGGGGGCAGGTGTGGCTGGGACTTTTTCCTACTGCCTTTCGCCGAGAAACGGTAATTCCTGTACCGGCCATCTTGATTGAGGTTTTCCATGGTTTCCCTCAATTAAATCCAGATAAATATCGAGGTGGTTCCTTATTTGAGGCCATGGCCGATTACCTATCAAACTCCTAGTTCAACAATTACCTACCTTATCCTAATTTCCTGTTATTCCTTCATTCGCCCATTGCTATTATATAAGTTGAAGTTTAAGAAATGTAGAAAAAAACGGGAAGTGGTAAAATGAAAAATAGTAATGGTGCAAATGGCGTCTGTTATGACATAAAGTCGAGAAACGGACGTTAAACGCATTATTATTATTATTATATTAAGAAACTTACGAAAATGTGAGCGTAATGAAACTATTCTTGAGTTGTATTTTCAAAGATAAAATTTTGACGATTTAAGTAATTTTTAGGCAAGCAAAGGAACAAAAATATTGTTACAATTCACATAAAAGTGCGTTCATATAATAGTTTGAATCTTCTTAATTTTTTTCCAATCAGATCCGAAAGAACATAAACAAAAAAAGAACGGAAGCAAATGATAATAAAAAAGTAAAATATAAATAATATATAGTCGTATTATTATATAGCTGATTCCACATATTATACGTGAACAAACTTTAGTTGCATTCGAAATAAAATTAATATCATCCAGACACACGTGACCTGTAAACAAATGTCGATCGGTTTTTGAAACAACAAACGATCGGGAGTTGCACAACACTGTGCTCATCTCTTCACTACAGAATAGTACCATCCGACCATTGCACTGCTGCCAACCCTCTAGAATCCACAGTACAATAGATAGATATACCCTATACGTGTATGTAGGTTGTATGTACAGCTGATAAAAATTAAATTGGTTTACTTTCACTATCATATTATTGTTAGCGAAGACACAGGACTCATTGTTTAATCGAAGCTTGTTGTTTTTTTTATTAACAAAATGGGGGGTTTTTGATTGTGTATTCCCAGATTTGCGACCAAAAAACATTAGTTTATTGTTAAAAAAAATGGAAATTTTTAACAAAAATGAAAATCCTTCGATTAAAGGCTAGTTTTTAATGCTATTAATAAACCGTAAAAATTTCATCAAAATCCATCGCGTGGTTTTTGAATTATAGTGGTCACCGATTTGATTTTTCAACTTTTCATAGTTTCGAGGAAAACGCATTTAAAGTTATTCGATGTAGATATATATATATGCCCCTTCAGTAATTGTAAGATATCTCGAAAACTATTCATCGAATTGACTTGAAATTTTCAGAGAATATTTTCGAAACATACTTCCAGAAAATGCAAAAAAAAATAAATCGATTTTTGAACAATTTAACTTCATCTCACCCCTTAAAATAAAACGGGACATTTTTTATCGGATGACTGTAGCACTCGCAGCCCCTCTACTTATATCAGTAGGTAGTACATACATGTTCACTGCGTTTCCCATTCATCATTTATCAGTTGGAAATATGATGATACGCATGCGTGTTTTCAGTACAATTTTTTCAGTTAAAATAAAACAGAAATCATATGCTACAAATCACAAAATTAATGTATTATGCGTATCTGTTCGTTCCTCCCATTCGTTATACACGTCCCATATTTTATTAAGCTATTTACACGCTAAAAAACTTTCACATTTTACAGGTTATATAAGCTCGATTTACATTTTTAACAGGCTACAATTCAGTAAAAAAAAAACTAAAACAACACGTTTTATGGGTCGTACGACTAAACAAAAATCAAATAAAATTTTGTTATAGTTGTTATGTCCCATGGTTGTTATGTCCTGTGATAGTTTTTGAAGTGGTTGTTATGTTCTGGTTGTTTCGTCTTGGTTGTTTAGTCTGGACACCGTTTTTATGAACTAAATACAAAATAATTTGACATCAAAATTAGCTTTACTGTTAAAAGCGCGGAGTGCTTAATATCGGTAATATTTTTTTCATTTACTAGCTAATTGTAAACGTAAATTTAAGTAGATAGCACCCTACGCTTTTTACAATGAAGCTAATTTTATTGTTACATTATTTCACATTTTCTAGTTCATAAAAGCGTGTTGTTTTAGTTTTTTAAACTCTAATTTAAGAAATTTCTTAGGAAGAACCTAGGTGGCACAGGATCGAAATAAAGCAAATACTGAGATATATGAATTGCATTTATTCTAATTTTAATTATAAGACTAAAAAACAAATTGCATATAATTATGAGGTAGGCAACTCAACGTACGTCATTATACGGCGCGTTAACTTGCTTGCTGCAATTTTTCAAGTTTTTTTATCCTGAAGGTCCTGATCAGGATAATAGGACAAACTTATTAAGTTATTGTATTGTCGTCGGTCCTTGGTAAGTGTGCAAAGTTTCAGTTTATTCTGATCTTTTGAAGTAGATAAGTTGTTTTATCCTGAAGGTCCTGGTCAAGATAATATTTAGGAAAAACTTATTAAATTATTGTATTGTCATCGGTTCTTGATAAGTGTGCAAAGTTTCAGTTTAATCTGACGTTTAGAAGTAGATAAGTTGTTTTATCCTGAAGGTCCTAGTCAGGATAATGGGACAAACTTATTAAATTATTGTATTGTCGTCGGTCCTTGATAAGCGTGCAAAGATTCAGTTTAATCTGACGTTTAGAAGTTGATAAGTTATTTTATCCTGTAGCTCCTGGTCAGGATAATGGGACAAACTTACTAAATTTTTGCATTGTCGTCGGTCCTTGATACGTGTGCAAAGTTTCAGTTTAATCTGACGTTTTAAAGTAAATAAGTTGTTTTATCTTGAAGGTCTTGGTCAGGATAATGGGGCAAACTTATTAAATTATTGTATTGTCGTCGGTCCTTGATAAGCGTGCATAGTTTCAGTTTAATCTGACGTTTAGAAGTCGATAAGTTGTTTTATCCTGAAGGTCCTGGTCAGGATAATGGGACAAACTTATTAAATTATTGTATTGTCGTCGGTCATTGATAAGCGTGCAAAGATTCAGTTTAATCTGACGTTTAGAAGTCGATAAGTTGTTTTATCCTGTAGGTCCTGGTCAGGATAATGGGACAAACTTATTAAATTATTGTATTGTCGTCGGTCCTTGATAAGTGTGCAAAGTTTCAGTTTAATCTGACGTTTTGAAGTAGGTGAATTTCACGTTCAAAGATTCCATCACTAACATACAAATATACATTTAGATACATATTTAAAGATGAAACTAATAAAAGCGCATTAAAATAGGGAGTAGTGATAAAATTATTTCTCATATAAAATAGCTACTTAACATGCATACATACAAATATGTGAAATGACCCATTACGAACTAGTGTGGTAAAGTCTCTTACTTGAGCACTCGTTTTATTCCTTTCAGGATTTTTTTTCTACTGTCTATTATGGCAAATACAACTAATAAATATCCTGTTACCGACTACAATCACTGTAAAACTGAAGTGTTGACGTCATTGACCTGTGTCTTGTTAACGGCACACTGAAAATAATCAATTGCAGCGGCAGTCCCTAGCTCCATTAAACACAGTCAACTGTGCCAGATTTCTCATTGTCGGCCGACAGGGCAAGATGCATTGAAAGGCGAACACTGAACAGGCGACAGATTAAATAAAACTTTTGTTATGAAAAAAATGATAACAATACAGTGTGAATGTGACTCATGTGCAACGCGTCAACGTATAATCTGATAGAGTTAACTGTACATAGACGCTTTTTTTTCCTCCTGCCAAAAAGCGGTAGACCACAGAAATAGGGAAAAGAACAGTGAAAGCACCAGACGATAGATTAGAACAAAGACACGACGAGGGGCTAGGATGATGAATCAATGTCAAATAAAAATGTCAGTGTCATTACTTGATATTCAAATAAAATAAATATTCTAGAGAACAAACGTTTCTCGTTTAGGTATTTATAATTGTGTACCTACTTTCATAATGTTATCATTAAATTTTTGCATGATGCTTTTAACATTCGTGATAAAGTAACTAGTTTCAGTGTAACCTTAATATAACGAACCTCAATATAACGATTTCCTCGATTTAACAACTTTTTCGAAATTCCCTAGAACTGCCCGTAAGAGTTAATGCAAAATATATCTCTACATTACGAATACTTTTTGTCAAAAACCTCTTTATAACGAATTTTCAATTACAGAATATAAATAGCAAGTATAATTTAACTCTATTTAACGATTTTTGTGAACTACAACCTTTACATAAGATATCCACCAATCAATCACACACAATTCCCCAATAACAACAACAATTCATATCTGGACGGGTTCAGACTAGGGATTGCAATGCTGGATCCAGCGATCCAGCTGAATCCAGCACATTTTTGGCCTTGCTGGATCCAGCGGTGCGGATTCACAATCAGCTAAAAATAAGTAATTAACTGGGCCTGAGAAGGATTATGATAAGATATTGAAGAAAGAAATGGCACTTTATGAAAGTGAGGGAGTAAGATGTAAAAACCTAACTTTAATCTATGATTGTTTGATGACTTTCAAACTAACCAGCGTGAGCCCTTTCCGCATTCGGGTATATTTGCAGTTCTTTAAGAAGTGGGCTGGGAGATAACACCATCAATAACATTTCTTCTTTGTGATCTTACTTTTAAAAAGTAAAAAAAAAACTGTTACCTAGATTGGATTTATTCTTTGAAAGACAAGTCTTAAATTATTTAACATAATTTATATTAAAGTTTTGTTTCTAATAAGAGTTAACTAAACATTTTATAAGCGGGAAACGCAAATTTATTTCTAAAATTATTGAGACTGTGACTACATAGTTTGTAAAATAGGTAAACGAATAACTATTTCAGATATCTAGAATACCAATTTAGGTGATTTAAGACTGTATTGTGATAATTAATAATTATACTCTGGATACTCATAATTATTACTTACTAATAGAGCAGTTTACTAACGCTAAAAAAACGAGTATTTGATGTAAATGTAGATAAATAGTTATTAAAATTTCTAGAGTTAAAAAAATGTTATCTACATTTATGTGAAAAATCGATTAATGCTGCATCCAGCTAGATTTGCTTCAATCCAGCATAAATCCAGCTGGATTGAAAATTCCGCTGAATTGCAATCCCTAGTTCAGACACGTTAAATTTATCGTAAGACAATCATTGTTGTTTGATGTAAAGTAATGTAAACACTGCTGTTGATCACTGTTGTTAGTAAATTTAAAGTTGCAGCGGCTGAGAAACGAAAAAGATGTTCCTTAACCGTCGCAGAGAAACGAAAAACTATTTATGTAGATGAGAATACTACAAAGAAAAAATTAGACATCGCTAAAGAGTTCAAATTTCCCGCAAGTACATTGGCCACAATTTTAAAGTCTAAAGATAAGTTTTCAGAAGAAAATGGGTTTTCTTACGTTGTTAAAACGAATCTTAGACCAACCTAACCTTTATATAACAAACTTCATTATAACGAATTACTTGGTAAAACGAATATTTTCTAATTCCCTTCAGATTTGTTATTAAGAGAACAATTCCCTTTTAAATTAAAGTATTTTAACGTGTAATGGAATTTATTATACCTACCCACCAATATGTTACACAAATTGTGTTTTAGCCACAACAATATTAACCAGACAGTATTTGTATAATCGCCGTTTTTCATACTTATTAGTGTATTTGCCATAAGGCAACATACACTATTGGCGTCGGTCGGATGGCGGGACCTAGGGGTCGGACCAAAATTTCTCGACCTTTCATAACCTCCTAAACACTTTGCCACCATTTTTAAAAATGTTTATATATATATGTATATATATATATATATATATATATATATATATATATTTATATACGTATATATATATATATGTGTACGCGCGATAACTTTCGAAAGAGTTAATTCATTTCAACTAAATTTGGGCCACGTGTTGAAATCCATCACCGCAAGAAGCCTATTTAAAATGGGCCTAATCGGGCTATTTTAAGGGTAGTTTTTAGGGGTTGAAAACTGTTTTTGGGCCCAAAAATACCGAAAAAATTCTCCGAATCGTTTCAAAATTGAAATTTAACTCTTTGGTAGTAATTAAAAAGTGTCCCCACAATTTTAATAAAATCGGCCCGACAGGACCGGATTTACAAATTTTATGAAAACACTAGTTTGCAGATAGTGACTTATTTATTGAAATGTGGATTTAATTCGGTGTAGACGTTAGATTGATAATAATATTACAATTAAGAAAAAAAATGTTATTTTAAGGGGTGTATTGAGGGGTTAAATTTTTTATTTTGCACAAAAACAAACTTAATTTCATATAATAAAAGTATAAAACCACACGGTCCTATACAAGCAAATACACTATATTGTCGGCAGGGTTTTGGCACTGCGACCCTGGTTTTTTATTTCGTTGTTCTTATTATTCTTAAGCCCAAATTCCTGACTAACGGACCCTCATTCTTTTCAAAAATTCGACATAAGCGATTTTGCCGCATGACCAAATATTTATTCAGTATATCTGCAATATTTTATCATGAAACAAATAATACAACTGTCTTGTGACGTGTAAGTGAACTATATGTTGTGTCACCTTCGGAATTTGATCGGAGCCATCACTGAAACACGCCGTCAGTGAACGAACCCGTATTTTATCACAGACATCTGCTAGGAGTTCATCTTATCTGCTGACTTGCAATGCATCACCCGTCACTTCCACCATTCTCTTCAATCATACATGGAAATTCACGCAAATCTTGTGCATCACTTTTAACACTATTTTCTTTTGCCAGTCTTATACCTTTCTCTATTTTACCGCAACCATCAATGTAATGCATTTTATATTCGTAACGCGACTACCTGTCATTTTCATCATTACAGTTCGTAGTCGAATGCTGGGTTGCAGAAAGGATTGCTAAATAATTTGATTTGACAATAACCTTAGATTGTAAACACACAAGAAAAGCATTGTAGAATTTTAATTCGATTTTGTTCGAAAAAGAATTAATTGATCGATTGATTTAAACTGTGTATACGTTTATTTAACATAGTTTTTGCATATTTTTTACTTCGAAACGACACTTTTCTACGCATTTGAATCAAAATTTGACTTGAAAAACGACCTTTTTCTGGATAGATCAAGCATTTGTTTTTGTGTGAACACAATCTACTGTTATACATGACAGGGAGAGAATACGACATTAGACTGTAATTATATTGACACAATCTAAAGTCATTATCAAATCCAATTTTTTGACAAAATTTCGTGCAACCCAGCATAAAATGAATACTATTCTGAAAGAATTGATTTACTATTTTAGGATCGGTTTTAGGCACGAGAATAGAATATGTTAACACAATTGCTTTGGAACGTAAATTACGTTGACAATTTTCGAAATTTTTGTAGATACACATTCTAATTTATAAACGTAAACATAAGCTTTTTTAAATGGGTTTTTGTTACAACGCTTATATTAACTCACTTTCTGAGTTGGTGTTGTTATCACGGAAAAATTTTATAATCGATATTTCGATCACTTTTGGTAAGATCTTTGAAATATGCACAACGCTTTTAGGTGTTTCTTAAAATGTCTTCTAAGCTTAGAAAAACATTATTTTACTCCTTTTAAACACACATTAATTACAAAAGCGTTTTTAAAAGTGTTTTCAACCTCACATCTTATATATTAAAATGCAAAAATTTAGAGGCAAAAAGTTTCATGTTTATACAAATTTACATTTTTGGACGAAAAAATTCAGGAAAATTACCGGTTGTAGAGCTCGCGACGCTCTATTGTATAGGGGGGTGGGCTTTTTTTGCATTTTAGGGGCGCGGTCGGGGCGATTTTTCAAACAGGGCCTCGGCCCCATTTGAAACGCATTGGGCCGATTTGAAATCGACGGCTAAAATAGTAAAAAAAATCGCACGAGGATGCGCTTTTGGGACGATTTTCGCTCATTTTTCTATTTTTACGAGACGCTTCGAACGCGAAATTCGAGCGTGCGGTTCGGCCGCCAAAGCCAAAAGTTCGGACCCGCGCAGAGTCACCATAGGACGTTTAACATGGGGAAATTTTAATTGCTCATATCTCGGCCATTTTTGGTCGTACGACGTCGGGGCGCGTTTTAAACGATTCAGTAGCAAAAAGACTAACTGAAAAGTGCAAAAGATGCGTTCGAAGCGACTTTTTTCAAGTATTTAATTCGCCGATAAAAGTATTCGTTTCTCTTTTTTTTTTCTGTCGTTTAGACTGTGAAAGAGTGTTTTAGCCTGGGGGATAGCAAAATAGAATAAAAGTCACAGTCTAACTTAAATGGGAAAATAACATGCGACGAGTCGAACCGATAGTTTTTTAAAACATACGTCGCTAAATCACATGAAACTGACGGGGACAGAAGTTCATTTTGTGTCGCATTTTCATTCGTTGAACAAATCAATTTCGATTTTGACGTGTAAAATAAAAAACAAATGATTTAAAAATTATGATAATTTTATAGCTGTCAAATGGTTGACTTTTGACATTATTTAGCGAAATTATGGCCATCTAGCATAAACTTTTTGCCAAAATCATGTAAATTGATAATTATAGAACGTTTTGACAGACGCCCGAGACAAATCCGGTGATTTTTGCTGAGATATCTCGAAAAATAATTTGGCCAAGGACTGGCCATATAAGTAATTAGTAAGAGAGAGACAGAAAAATAATTTTGGCTGTAAACATACTCCCGGTATAATCCATGAATTAAGAGACAAACTTCAGTGCAATTGGTTAGAAAGAGAAAACGTATAAAATCGAGTCGCGTAATGTCGATTACGACGTCTGTCTATCAGCAGTTCAGATCAAATTAAAAATGGCGTGAGATTATTTTGACAGCTATATGAAAATAAATACATATCTTACTAAGGAAATTGATGTATTTTGGGATATTTTCAATTATAAAACGGTTTGTTTATACGTTATTTTATATATTATTAACTTTTTATATAACGATTAAGAAAAAAAAACATTTTTTAACATTTGTAATTATTTGGTTATAATATTAAAAATAATATTTTGTTTCCTAAAATATAGAAATTATTCATATATACCTAGGTATATATACATTTATTTACAGATCTATTGAAACAGATTACAAATTGATTTACCTACAGTGAATTCGAATATTGTGTAAAATTGATAGAATGACAAGATTAGAATTAGAAGACTACATTGGTCAATCAGATTTATTGCAAAATATAATCATATTTAATAACGATATTATCATATATATAATATTATTTGTCATGAATTATGTTTTTAAAAATGTGAGGTTATGTAAATATTTCTTTTTGTTATGATTTGACAATTGTTAATAAAATTATTTTTGTTGATAATATTTAAAGTAATTACGCATTTTTTTAAATATGTTTTTCCTTTAAAATAATGAAAATAGTTCGCTCTCAATACCGAAACAGATATAACTGCGTTCGAAATTGCTTTAATTCAGCGAGTTCTGTGGTACAAAATTAGTCAGCTATGTATAAGCTAGACGCTAATGGGAGGCCCGTGGAATGTTAAGAGACGGTAGTGCCTAATAATAATAATAATATTTATTCAACAAAGGCAAAGCCATTGATTCGATGAAGTTAGTATTCGGTACACAGGCTTAAAAAAGTTAACAAGTGTAGAAATACATAAAATCTGACGAAAAATACCCGATTTCTTTAAAATTTGAATATTAATGCGAGAAGTCAAATTCACTTTATTTACACATAATATATACAGGGTGTTTCAACCGACGTGGGCTAACACGGGTAACTTTGTTGTTAGTGGAGATAGAAAGTCGGTTAAAGAGGCAAAGTAGTGCAGAAAAATTAATTTATTCAGAAAATAGCGAAAATTTCCATTTAGAAAAACTGGCCATAACTTTTTTATTTATAAAGATATATGAAAATTTCATTAACCATTTTATGATAACTTTTTAAGGTCTTTTCAGTGGCGTAAATTTAATTTTTTTATTTCCACTACGTAATGAGATATTGACATGAACTTTGATTTTTCTTATAGACGCTGTTTTGGATTTTCAGATATTCAAAATCTGCTTATTTTTTTGAATAATTTGACATAGCACATCCTATATCTAAACGAACCAGAAGCTACAAAACTGACCAAAATAGCTTTTTGACGTTATCCATACTGATCAGTGTGCCGTGTAAAACAAAATTTGTTGAAACAAATACATACCGACAGGTTAACAATATGTCGAGCGAGTTTTCCTAATTCATTTTGTTTGATTTACTCTCTAAGATGGCTCAAGCATTTTCAAATTTGAAAAACAGGCTATTTTTGCGCACACATTCAGCGTAACAAAAACACCACGTGGGTTCAAGCAGAATACATGAACGTTTATCCAGAAAAGCGACAACCTTATTCCATAACTTTAAGGAACTTAAATAGAAACGGTATACGGTTTATTTTCAAAGAAAAAAAACAACATTCAACACTGTGAAGACGAATTAGTTTTAGCAAGCTTTGAAATTAATGGAGAAAAGTCAACGAGACAACTTGCAGAATAGGTATAAAAAATATATAAAAAAACGTATGTTAAAGGCCCGTACTAAAAACATTGATCATTGAAAACGGTGTAAACTCGCAAGGTTTTGCAAAGGTCGTCTATTTGGATACTAAAGTAAATAAATGGTATAAGTGAAAATTATTTTATTTAGACAGATATAAAAAAACAAAAACTGTCTTCTTGGACTGATCGGCGAGATCGTAAGACCGAGTAGATATTGAGTCGCAGACCAATTTATTGCGGGCCGAAGGCCCGCCGCACCTTAATTTCTTTTTGGGCCTAATGGCGAGGTCGTAAGACCGAGTAGATATTGAGTCGCAGACCAATTTATTGCGGGCCGAAGGCCCGCCGCGCCTTACTTTCTTTTTGGGCCTAATGGCGAGGTCGTAAGACCGAGTAGATATTGAGTCGCAGACCAATTTATTGCGGGCCGAAGGCCCGCCGCGCCGTAATTTCTTTTTGGACCTAATGGCGAGGTCGTAAGACCGAGTAGATATTGAGCCGCAGACCAATTTATTGCGGGCCGAAGGCCCGCCGCGTCTTATTTTCTTTTTGGGTCTAATGCCGAGGTCGTAAGACCGAGGAGATATTGAGTTGCAGATCAATTTATTGCGGGCCGAAGGCCCGCTGTGCCCTAATTTCTTTTTGGGCCTAACGGCGAGGTCGTAAGACCGAGTAATCGCAGACGAATTTTTTTGTGACCATATGGCGAGGCCGTTAGGCCGAGTAATTATTGGGTCCCAGACAAATTTTATAACACTTTGATATTGGAGAACTATTCTAAAGACACATTCAAAAGAGTTTTGTGTATGCCAGCAATGGTAATTGGCGCCGCAGGCGTGATTCTAAACACATCGATATTGGAAAACTATTGTAGAAACACATTTAAAAAAGTTTTGCGTACCCCGTTAAAGATAATTGACGCCGCAGGCGTGATTCAAATCACAGTGATCTTTTCAAACCATGGCAAAAACGGATGCAAAAAAAAAATTTTGTAAAAAAAAAATTTTTCCGCAGACCCATACCAAAAACATTGATCTTTGAAAGCGGTGTTAAGTTGCCTGCAAAAAGGTTTTGCACAGGTCAACTAGTCTTATATATTAAAATGCAAAAATTTAGAGGCAAAAAGTTTCATGTTTATACAAATTTACATTTTTTGACGAAAAAATTCAGGAAAATTACCGGTTGTAGAGCTCGCGACGCTCTATTGTATAGGGGGGTGGGCTTTTTTTGCATTTTAGGGGCGCGGTCGGGGCGATTTTTCAAACAGGGCCTCGGCCCCATTTGAAACGCATTGGGCCGATTTGAAATCGACGGCTAAAATAGTAAAAAAAATCGCACGAGGATGCGCTTTTGGGACGATTTTCGCTCATTTTTCTATTTTTACGAGACGCTTCGAACGCGAAATTCGAGCGTGCGGTTCGGCCGCCAAAGCCAAAAGTTCGGACCCGCGCAGAGTCACCATAGGACGTTTAACATGGGGAAATTTTAATTGCTCATATCTCGGCCATTTTTGGTCGTACGACGTCGGGGCGCGTTTTAAACGATTCAGTAGCAAAAAGACTAACTGAAAAGTGCAAAAGATGCGTTCGAAGCGACTTTTTTCAAGTATTTAATTCGCCGATAAAAGTATTCGTTTCTCTTTTTTTTCTCTGTCGTTTAGACTGTGAAACAGTCGTTTTGCTAGGGCAATAGCAAAAAAAAATAAAAGTCACAGTCTAACTTAAGTGGAAAATTAACACGCGACAAATCGATCAAATTTTTTTAAAAACATACGTCGCTAAATTACACGAAAGTGACGGGGACAGAAGTTTATTTTTTGTTGCATTTTGATTCGTGAAACAAGTCAATTCTATTTTGAAATGTAAAATTTAAAACAAATGATTGATAAAATTTGAATTTTTTCTAGCTGTCAGTTGAATTGGTTTTTAACATTATTTAGCGAAATTATGGCCATCGGACGTAAACTTTTTGCCAAAATCGTGCAAATTGATAATTATAGAACCTTTTGACAGACGCTCGAAACAAATCCGGTAATTTTTGCGAAGATATTTCGAAAAATAATTCCGCCAAGAGGTCGCCATATATGCAATTGGTCAGAAAGAGACGACGTATAAAATCGAGTCGCGTAATGTCGATTACGACGTATGTCTATGAGCAGTTCAGATAAAATTAAAAATGGCGTGAGATTATTTTGACAGATCTATGAAAATAAATACATATCTTACTATGGAAATTGATGTATTTTGGGATATTTTCAATTATAAAACGGTTTGTTTATACGTTATTTTATATATTATTAACTTTTTATGTAACGATTAAGAAAAAAAAAACATTTTTAACCTTGAAAATTATTTGGTTATAATAAGAAAAATAATAATTTGTTTCCTAAAATATAGAAATTAGTCATATATGAATTTATTTACAGATCTATTGAAACAGATTACAAATTGATTTCCTGTATCTTCTACCTATTATACTTAGAATTTTGAATATTTTACCTACAGTGAATTCGAATGTGTGAAATTGATGGAATGACAAGATTGGAATTTTAAACGAGAAGACTACATTGGTCAATCGGATTTGTTGCAAAATATAATCATATTTATTAACGATATTATCATATATATAATATTATTTCTCATGAATTATGTTTTTAAAAATGTGAGGTTATGTAAATATTTCTTTTTGTTATGATTTGACAATTGTTAATAAAATTATTTTTATTGATAATATTTAAAGTAATTACGCATTTTTTTAAATATGTTTTTCCTTTGAAATAATGAAAATAGTTCGCTCTCAATACCGAAACAGATATAACTGCGTTCGAAATTGCTTTAATTCAGCGAGTTCTGTGGTACAAAATTAGTCAGCCATGTATAAGCTAGACGCTAATGGGAGGCCCGTGGAATGTTAAGAGACGGTAGTGCATAATAATAATAATATTTATTCAACAAAGGCAAAGCCATTGATTCGATGAAGTTAGTATTCGGTACACAGGCTTAAAAAAGTTAACAAGTGTAGAAATACATAAAATCTGACGAAAAATACCCGATTTCTTTAAAATTTGAATATTAATGCGAGGAGTCAAATTCACTTTATTTACACATAATATATACAGGGTGTTTCAACCGACGTGGGCTAACACGGGTAACTTTGTTGTTAGTGGAGATAGAAAGTCGGTTAAAGAGGCAAAGTAGTGCAGAAAAATTAATTTATTCAGAAAATAGTGAAAATTTCCATTTAGAAAAACTTATTTTCATTTTGGGCCTAATGACGAGGTCGTAAGACCGAGTAGATATTGAGTCGCAGATCAATTTATTGCGGGCCGAAGGCCCGCCGCGCCTTAATTTATTTTTGGGCCAAATGGCGAGGTCGTAAGACCGAGTAGATATTGAGTCGCAGACCATTTTATTGCGGGCCGAAGGCCCCCCTCGCCTTATTTTCTTTTTGGGCTTAATGACGAGGTCGTAAGACCGAGTAGATATTGAGTCGCAGATCAATTTATTGCGGGCCGAAGGCCCGCCGCGCCTTAATTTCTTTTTGGGCCTAATGGCGAGGTCGTAAGACCGAGTAGATATTGAGCCGTAGACCAATTTATTGCGGGCCGAAGGCCCGCCGCGCCGTAATTTCTTTTTGGGCCTAATGGCGAGGTCGTAAGACCGAGTAGATATTGAGCCGCAGACCAATTTATTGCGGGCCGAAGGCCCGCTGTGCCCTAATTTATTTTTGGGCCTAACGGCGAGGTCGTAAGACCGAGTAATCGCAGAATAATTTTTTTGGGACCATATGGCGAGGCCGTTAGGCCGAGTAATTATTGGGTCCCAGACAAATTTTATAACACTTTGATATTGGAGAACTATTCTAAAGACACATTCAAAAAAGTTTTGTGTATGCCAGCAATGGTAATTGGCGCCGCAGGCGTGATTCTAAACACATCGATATTGGAAAACTATTGTAGAAACACATTTAAAAAAGTTTTGCGTACCCCGTTAAAGATAATTGGCGCCGCAGGTGTGATTCAAATCACAGTGATCTTTACAAACCATGGCAAAAACGGATGCAAAAAAAAAAATTTTGTAAAAAAAAAATTTTTCCGCAGACCCATACCAAAAACATTGATCTTTGAAATCGGTGTTAAGTTGCCTGCAAAAAGGTTTTGCACAGGTCAACTAGTTAGAAATTAAAAACGTTATTGCAATGGATCCGAAAATGGAAATCAAAATTGTCAACACATTTTTATGTTTCAAGGCCTCTACGGTAATTTTACACTGTTTTTGAAAAGAACTATGTGTGGTTCCGGCCCAAAATCTCCAGAATAAAAATGAAAATATCTGATATTTAAATGTATCGACTGCCACCAAAACAAATTAGATTCGTTACATGTTTTTAAACATATCTTAAAATCTATTTTTTTGCCGTATTTGTGAAACAAAAACTACTAGATTGATAAAATTTCTTTCATACCATATTGACGTTTATATATTTGATTAGTAGTTGGCACTCAAAGGAAGTCGATATCATTTTTATTCCAAAAATAGTATAAAAATACTGTGGTGACCTTGAAACATGAAAATATGTTGTGAATTTTGATTTATTTTAATTTGCACTGATTTTTCACTCGGCACGTGGTAGAACATGATTAATAATAACAAGTAATTAAAAACACTTGAAAATTCTACAAATAATTCGTTATTTCTCGACGATCGTTTCGGACAATAAGTCCATCCTCAGGAGTACAAAAACTTGTACTTAAAAGTTTTTGTACTCCTGAGGATGGACTTATTGTCCGAAACGATCGTCGAGAAATAAAGAATTATTTGTAGAATTTTCAAGTGTTTTTAATTACTTGTTTGATTTATTTTTTCAGACCCATTACAATAACTTCCCAATATAGTGGGAAGTTAATATCAAGTTATGTTAGCGTCGAGTTATATTTACACATAATACAAAATTGTTCATTTCCGTAAAAGTGTGAAGCGTTCTTTATGTACATTTCACACTGCCGTAATATGTGCATATAAACATACACACAGTATTATGTTTATGATTTATATACAGCCGTTTCACAAGTTCTCCGCTCTAAAGCCGCCCAATTCACTATGCGATACTTGCCAAGTGACTTGACTTGGTTATTACTTAGGGAATTAGAGATGGGAAAAGCGGGTCTTTTTTGTGATCTGCATCTTTGCATCTGGATCCCGTATGTGAGCCGGCTCACTGAACCGGTTCAAAAAGAGCCGACTTCTGAATATGTTACTGCAGTCTGCCACTGAGTTACCTAGTTCAGTCAATCATATCACGACCTGTATAGAATCAAGAATCCATAGCCAAACATGTGGTGCATGAGTCATTTGAGCTCACAGATGCATCAAAGCAAGAACTGATACGTAAGTGTAAAATGTGCTTCTGTGTGTTAAGTGTTTTCAATGAGTTATGCGGATCTGTTGATCCGTCGACTCAAAAAAAGTGAGTCGGCTCTCACGGATCTTCTGTCGGAGTCGGCTCTTTGAACCGGTTCAGATCTGAGTTACCCAACTCTATAGGGAATAGATACTTGCCTAATTTAAAGTCACACAATACACATTACCCGGCGTAACATAGCGTTTACCTTTTTTATTCTAAGTCTCCTAAATGTGCCGGATCTATTCTTTTTAACAAATTGCCGAAACAACTGCAGGACATAAATGACCCAAAAGTGTTTTATAGAAGATTAAAAACAGATTTATAAATAAAATCATTCTATAGCATTATTGAATTTTTAAATTAATCAATGTGCTTGACTGCTCGTGTCTCTGCTTTATGGACAGGATAATGGTTTAATAAAAAAAATCACGCCAAAGAAGTATAACTTCAAACGCACGTACATAAGGACACGCACCTACCTTCTTTTTTGATTTAACGTTGTCATTATTTAACTTGGCAGTATAACGGGATTTATATAAAATTGTAATTTTAAAATTGCAGTTGCACTTTCTTAATTTAAAATGTGTACTTTTTGACGCTATTATACCAAATTTGGTTGTTTGATAAAGATTACATCTATCTATCTACAGTTTACCGATAATGATCGGGGAAGTACAAGTAACTTGCCAAGTAATGCTTTTTTAATTAATTATTCATCTATGTACAAAAACAATATCTAAAAAAACAGACTACACCTCAAAATCAATGTCTAGTAGTTATTTATAGCAGGTGCTTTGTAAATAACAGTTAAAGTAACACTTGTTATCGAAAAAGAACTGTTTTGTCCATCACTACTTTTTGTTTTGCATTTGCCAATAGAAGTACGGAGCTCCCTGTATAGCGCACTGACACACAAACATAATACACACAGTATGATGTTTATGGTTTATATGTGTTGCTATGCGCAGAACAGGACCAACAACGCCAGTGCATACTCACATAATATTGAAGTTGTTCTACCGTGAAGTTTCGAGAACATCTAATGAATTTTAATAATCAGACTTTCGTTTGAATTTTATTTATTTTCAGTACGTTTCATAACATTCCTACTCCAGTATAATGGATAAAATTGAAAAGTTTATAAAACTATTTTACCATATTAAAAACTTTACTCGTTTTTTATATATTAAAAGCTCATTAAAAATCACTTTTGCACTGTTTTATGCAGTCTCCGTGTAGTGGGCACTCGTGTAATACATACTTTAATTTCAAATATTAACTCGTAAAAAATGGAAAAATGTGTTTTTTAATACGGTTAATGGTTATTTTGGACATAATATTATGTGCACACTATTTTTACGGTTACATAGCCGCTAGGAACCTTTATAATTTGCAGTAGAATTTGAAAAAATTTCATATAGAGATGTTGTTTTTATTTGCAATATTGAAAAGGTTAAGAGAAAGTAAAAAAAAATTATTTTGAGCACTTAATCCTCAACATAAAGTGAGGTTATAAGTTTCCCAATTCTTTTAAAATGCTATCGTTTCCTAGCAAGCAATTGAATTTTGGAACCCCAGTAATGAGGATACAATGTCGATTGCAAAGCGTCATTACCCACCTAATTTTCTAAACGTTGTTAAAAAAAATCTGGTAAAAATCATCAATGTAGCGTCAGTTTGATGTTTTTTTTATCACATATTTTATATATCCATGCAAATCTATCCGATGCCTAAGCAACCTTTGATCAAAAACCAAATATTTTATTAAAATAATATTAAAAATCAAAAAATTTTCAAATTAGAGAGTTTACTCTTTACAGTGCAAAGTTGATTAAAAAAACATTTTTCATAGAAACATAAATATAATATAAAAATTATTTGTCGGGAAAAAGAACTTTTTAAGTAAACATTTATTTATTTCCAGCGACGTTTCGTTCCTTGTTTGGAACTTTTTCAAGCTTTAATAACTATTAAATGTTTTGATTAAAGCTTGAAAAAGTTCCAAACAAGGAACGAAACGGCGCTGTAAATAATAAATAAGTGTTTACTTAAAAAGTCCTTTTTCCCGACAAATCATTTTTATATTAATTACCAAGGACAAAAAAGAAATAAAGTCAATAAATATAATATATCGAAAACATATAATTACGTTCGAAATATAAACTGCGACACACATTTTTTCGCTGAATATTTGTCATTGAAGAAATCCTATGGTTGCAATAGTGTAGTATAATTTGATATTTCTACACTGATTGTAGAGATCACGAACTTACCGAATGCATGTAGAAATGTATAAAAGAATTACATATTGTCAAGCAAATAGGGTGAGGGAGGACAGAAGTTCAGTTGTACATTTATCGATGTTAAGGGTTTTCACTAGAATATGATTCATTTTTCATTTGGAGATAACATAAGAACACAAAAATTGACGGAGTAAATCAGATATGATGTATAAGACACAGGGGTGCCGCTAAAGCCGGATTCTCACATGCAATTCAAGGCCATAATACAGATTTTTAACACGCTTTTATTATCTTCACCTATATGTTTATTTGTTTGTTTGTAAAGGAATCTTTGAACGTAAAATTCACCCACTTCAAAACGTCAGAATAAACTGAAACTTTGCACACTTATCAGGGACCGATGACAATACAATAATTTAATAAGTTTGTTCTAATATAGAAAAATACAACATAATTATGATAGATCAGAACACAAGTATTCATGAATTGAGTAAAATGAATGCTCCAATAATAGACACTTGACGGCTCGTTTAAAACGAAACAAAGTTTTGCACGTTTTTACATTGGCTGGTAAATGGTTATAGAGTATAGCAGGCATCACATTTGGGCTTTTAGCAATATATCTGAATTCCGAAGGAAATAATTAGTATTGTCACCAACTTTGGTGAACATGTTAATTTTTTTTATGTAGATTAAACACGCTTTTATTAGCTACACCTATATATGTTTGTTTGTAAAGAAATCTTTGAACGTGAAATTCACCCACTTCAAAACTTTGCACACTTATCAGGGACCGATGACAATACAATAATTTAATAAGTTTGTCCTATTATCTTGATCAGGACCTTCAGGATAAAAAGCTTGAAAAATTGCAGCCTGTAAGCTAACACGCTGTACAGTGACGTTGCGTTGCCTACCTCATTGGCAAAATCAATGTAGCTTTTTAGTCGTATAATTAAAATTAGAGTTTAAACAAACTAAAACAACACGCTTTTATGAACTAAAAAATGCAAAATAATTTGGCAACAAAATTAGCTTTACTGTAAAAAGCGTGGGGTGCTATCTACTTAAATTTTCATAATACGACTCTACGTTTACAATTAGCTAGTAAATGAAAAATGTATTACCAATATTAAGTACTCCTCGCTTTTTACAGTAAAGCTAATTTTGTTGTCAAATTATTTTGTATTTTTTAATTCATAAAAGCGTATTGTTTTAATTCCCACTGTCAAAGCCAGTTTGCGCCGAACTACTGGACCGATTGAGTTGAAATTTGGTACACATATGTAAGTCGGTGACCGTAAGACGGACGTGTAACGTAAATAAATGAATTTTGCACATGGGGGTAATGTTTGGGGAAAAATTAGGGGAAAAAAAAGGTTTACAAACTGTACCGTGTGACATATCAAATGAAAGGGCTTGTGGTAAGGGTCTCAAATATATTTTTTTAGAATTTTAAAATAAATAGTTTTTTTAAACTCTAATTTTAATTATATTGTAACGAAACTATGTAAGTAAGAAGTACAAATTCTAGCAAAACACGGAGTCATTGTGCGGCACCTATCGAGCAGAACACTAAAGAGAACAAGCTGCGACGCTAACACTTTTACTGCTGGTCCAGCGCGCGGCGATACCTATAGATATATTTTAAATAGCAAATGTGTCCCCGACATTTCCCAGTTTTAAAACTAAAATGCACAGGAACTGGACAATCAATCTATTATTATATTTTCGTATCTTATGGGATCGTTGATATCACTTACTTGAAACAAAGAACACACACATCCGTATTTTTAGTGTATTTGCCATATGGCAACATACACTATTGGCGTCGGTCGGATGGCGGGACCTAGGGGTCGGACCAAAATTTCTCGACGTTTCATAACCTCCTAAACACTTTGCCACCATTTTTAAAAATGTTTATATATATATGTATATATATATATATATTTATATATATATATATATATATATATATATATATATATATATATATATATATATAT
Source organism: Venustoraphidia nigricollis (assembly GCA_034508555.1). Lineage (NCBI taxonomy): Eukaryota > Metazoa > Arthropoda > Insecta > Raphidioptera > Raphidiidae > Venustoraphidia > Venustoraphidia nigricollis. The sequence continues at coordinate 1,830,564 of JAVRKA010000052.1, read as the reverse complement.
ATATAGGTATATATGTGTGCGGGCTATAACTTTCGAAGAAGTTAATTTATTTTAACGAAATTTGGCACACATGTTGGAATCCATTACCGCACAAAGCCTATTTAAAATGGGCCCAATCGGGCCATTTTAAGGGTAGTTTTTAGGGGTTGAAAAATGTTTTTGGGGCCCAAAATATTGAAAAAATTCTCCGAATCGTTTCAAAATTGAAATTTAACCCTTTAGTAGTAATTAAAAAGTGTCCCTAAAATTTTAATAAAATCGGCCCGACAGGACCGAACTTACAAATTTTATGAAAACACTAGTTTGCAGATAGTGAATTATTTACTGAAAGTTGCATATAATTTGGTATAGAGGTTCGATTGATAATAATATTGCAATTAAGAAAAAAAATGTTATTTTAAGGGCTGTATTAAGGAGTAAAATTTTTTTTTTACCCAAAAACCAACTTAAGTTCGCATAATAAAGCCACATTGCCTGTATCAGCAAATACACTATATTGTCGGCAGGGTTTTGGCACTGCGACCCGGGTTTTTTTTTAGTTTTTAGTTGTAGATATTTAGATGTGCGTTTTGGCGAATAAAAAATTCATCACGTAGCATTGTGATGTGAGTTCCAGGCTTTAATCGAACGGAATAAAGTATGGATATATAAAAACAACCCTCGAATGGATTGCGGCGGTAGTTTTTCCCTTCGGATTGTAAAAGCCAGATAATGCGTATATTGCATGCTATCAAAACTAAAGGATCTACATTTATTTCTAGAAATGCAAGCACATTTTTCTTCATATTATACACATGTAATGCCCAAATACCTATAGTGCATACTTTTTCATTTTGACATCAGAACACAACAGAGTAATATATTTGAAATAGAATATCCAGTTTACAGAAATGTAGAATTTATTATTGAAATTTGAAATTTATTATTGAAATATTTAAATAATATTATCTCAAGGCCATTAACGAACGAGACACCACACTAGCAATCATTTACTATTAAATATAGAAAAAAAACTCAACATTGTATTATGCAATATTGTGATTCGGGAGATGACACAAAAAGCTGTGTAAAATTCCTTGGACTTCACATAGAATGGGACACACATATTGATTCAATATGTCATAAACTATCTAAGACAATAAAAATATTAAGAGTTAGTTTAGTGTTTTGTTGAAGATGGGAGCTTAGCTCTCGAAATGTACATCCACTGAATAAATCTGTTGTGGTAAGAAGTTACTATTCTTTTATTATTTTTTTTTTAACTAAGACAATTTATCTTTTGAGGAGAATTACAAAATTTGTTTCTAACGAGTGTGTCTTAAACATTTACTATGGTGTCTTCCACTCAGTAATGCAATATGGGATTATTCTGTGGGGGAATGCCCCGGAGGCTATACGAGTGTTCAAACTTCAGAAACGAGCCGTTCGAATTATTTCTCAAAAAGGTAGACTTGCACATTGCAAACCAATATTTCAAAAGCTAAGAATCATGTTACTACCGTCTCTATATGTCTTCAATAACTTACTGTATGTCAAAAATAACTTAAATACCTTTCAGACACTGGATGAAATACACTCATATAGTACCCGAGGCAATAAAGATATTAGATTGCCTCTATATAAAAAAAACTGGTAAATTAACTAACGGACCTAATTACTGGGCATTAAAATTCTATAATGTTTTACCAAACAATATAAAAAAAAATGAATTATTATAATTTCAAAAAAACAATTAAAGATCTACTGCTTGACAAATGTCTTTACAACTATAAAAACTTTCTGGAGTAGATTATATCTTATATGAATTATATATTTTGTTTGTTTGCTGACGATTATTGTATACTTTTATTAGTGTTACAATAAAAAATCTATCTATCTAGTGTCTCATTCTAGCAGAGGAATGAAATCACTTGACAGCCACAGTATCTCAAAGTTGTGTTGGGTGCGTTAACACACATTTATTTCATTTTTGACTTTGCATAAATAAGAATATTATTTCCGTGCACCGTAATGAGACGGAAGTAAAAACCGTGATTGTAATACCCTCAAAACGTAAAGAACAATGCTTACCCGCTCCTGCATGACGACTGTGCATGCGTGTGTCTGAAAATTTATTTCTAACTGAAAAATATTCACACACTGAATTTTTTTCTAGTTATTTTTTTCCTTTTCCTTTGATTTTTTTCATGGTTCTTTATGGAAATTTATAAAATAATGTATTATAAAATTTCTTCTTAATAATTGAAAACCAGAAATCGAGAATGCTGTACAGAATAAATCACATTTGTCTCGAACCCCAACATAAAAATTCTGAATGCGCGTTTCACTATTTCATTTAGCATTTTGTTAACACATTAACTGCAGACAACCACTTAATTAGTGTATTTGCCATATGGCAACATACACTATTGGCGTGGGTCGGATGGCGGGACCTAGGGGTCGGACCAAAATTTCTCGACGTTTCATAACCTCCTAAACACTTTGGCACCATTTTTAAAAATGTTTATATATATATATATGTATATATATATATATATATATATATATATATATATATATATATATGTGTGTGTGTGTGTGCGGGCAATAACTTTTGAAAGAGTTAATTGATTTTAACTAAATTTGGCCCGCATGTTGGAATCCACCACCACACGAACCCTATTTAAAATGGGCCCAATTGGGCCATTTTAAGGGTAGTTTTTAGGGGTTGAAAAATGGTTTTGGGCCCCAGAATACCGAATAAATTCTCCGAATCGTTTCAAAATTGAAATTTAACCCTCTGGTAATAATTGAAAAGTGTCCCTAAAATTTTAATAAAATCGGCCCGACAGGACCGGATTTACAAATTTTATAAAAAAACTAGTTTGCAGATAGTGAATTATTTACTGAAGTGTGTATATAATTTAATATAGAGCTTCGATTGATAATAATATTGCAATTAAGAAAAAAAATGTTATTTTATGGGATGTATTAAGGAGTCAAAATTTTTATTTAGCCCAAAAACCAACTTAAGTTCGCGTAATAAAGCCACACTGCCTGTATAAGCAAATACACTATATTGTCGGCAGGGTTTTGGCACTGCGACCCGGGTTTTTTATACTTGGTCTGAAACTTTTCATATTATACTCTTTCTACTTCATGATAGTATACTGATAACTTACATATAATTTAAGGGGATCACCCCATGTGACGGCCGGTTTTTAAGGAATTTTTTAGGAATTTTTTTTGACGACAAATAAAAAGGTAGAACTTTGAAGTATTTACTATTTGTTTATTAGTATTTCGAGAGTACACATATAAATTTTCAGCTAAAAATCTTCTCTCCAAGATTTCAGCTGATTGGGTAATCTGAAATTAAAAAAAATATATATTAACCTCCCTCAAAAAAATCACTAAGAAGATGAACATTGAAAATGGTGAAATTTTGAGGTCGGAGCTAATTTCATTACAAAAACTTTTAATTACATATCTACTTTTATTAAATAAATCAAAATTTCATGTGATTTTTTTTGTAATGAAATTAGCTCCGACCTCAAAATTTCATTATTTTCATCTTTTCAGTGATTTTTTTGAGGGAGGTTAATATATTTTTTTTAAGTTTATTTATTTTTTACTTTTTAGTGGTGGATTTGATTTCGCACATTTTTAAAAACTACTGAACCGATTTAAGTAAAATTTGTGTGGGATCACCCTGAAGATGTGCCCTATTAAATAAGAAAAGAATCATCATAATCGCTTTACAAATATTGGAGATATGAGGTGGCAAACATTAAAAAATATGTTTTTTGACGTCATTTAAAAACGGATGAACCGATTTTAATAAAAACTATATGGGACCACCTGGGATGTACACCCTTTCAAACAAAAATTAATTTTCCAAATCGGTTCAGGTGTCTTCGAGTAATCGGGGAACATACATAAAAAATTTAAAAAAAAAAGATTCCGACGAATTGAGAACCTCCTCCTTTTTTTTGAAGTCGGTTAAAAAGACCAACGGCATTTTAATTTGTACGCCTGTACGCACCGCATGAACCAGAATCATTAAAAATTTTGAAAATTGAATTTTTGACAAACTTAAAAAAAAAGTTTCAAATTTTTTGCTTTTTTTTCATTATCTCGTTACGAAAAAAATAGAAATACTTAGAATTTATTAATGATTCTAGTTCACGCGGTGGCTCTATATGTGCTGAGTCTACCCTACAAAACTCAAGTGAATCGGTCAAACCGTTCTTGAGATATCTTGGAGACAAGCTCGAAAAACACAGTTTTGAAAAAAACGCGTTTTATGTGTCAAGTACGGTTTAAGCTATGAAAATCTTTACTTACCATCAATCTTCGATGCCTGGTTTGAAATAACAACTCATCATTGAAATCTCCTTCTATACATGTATATATGAATGTACATTTGTATTGAAGGGTCTCATGCACAAGAGGCCTAGTACCCCACTACACAACTCAGCGCTCCGAACACCTGCCCGTTCTAACGGCTGTATCTTTACAACGACTTCGAATTTGAAAAAATCACTTTACCAGCATATTCTATACATATTAAGGAATCAATTTATATAAAAAAAATGATTCTTTGAACCCATCACATGGGGTGACCCCCTTATTAATTGTGATATTTTCTGAAGCAGTTTGAAATATCAGCTACAACTGAATAAAATATTTCTGAGGATTATAATATAGAAAAGTTTCGCAATCGGGGGCTGGACAAATTATAAGGGTAATTCCAAACAATTCCACGTTTTCAGTGAATAATTATTCAACATCCATTTATCTCGAGTTTTATTTTTAACGTTAAATAAATGCAGCGTTACAGGTCATTAAACCAATTACAAATTAGACGAAACAAAGAACTGTCAGGTATTCTACTTCTACTAATGGCACTACTTGACTTATTAATCTCTACACATTCAAAAACGTACAATGGATTTTATCTAGTTTTCAATAATCGGCTTTTCTGCAATCTTTCCTAAAAGCACGTTAACAGATAATAGATTTCTGTATTCTACCATACTTCAATGTGTACTTTAAGTGTCGTATACTAAACGAAAAGTTTATTACGTCCACCTTATTTCAAGTTAGATGATGCTGTGAATATAAAGCGAGGTACAGTTTTCCTGATAATTTCTTGTTTAAAGTAACGTGTAGTAATAATAAACCAGGCTGCGAAAACGAGGGGCACGAAAAATCTTAGAAGGGCGCAAAAGGATCTCAATCTCATCGTTTTCATTTAACATTATTCAGATTTCATTGTTCTTTAATTACTTTATACAGGGGTGTTCCAGATATAAAGATTGAAATAGAATGGGGTGGTCTCTTGGCCCAAATGCACCACATCCTGAAAGGATTTTTGTGCTTCTCCTTCTTACGGGATCTAGTCAGCAAATAATCTGGATCTTCTTATGAGCTCCAGAAGATTGGCTACTAGATTGTCCTGTGGAACTATTCCATCCTCATCAATGTAGCCAAAGATGGTTGTTCTCGTGTAGGTTAAAGCCTCACATTCGAACACGATATGGGTGATTGTTTCATCCTCCATTTCGCAAAAACTATATAGTGGTGATTCCTGCTCCCCAGACCTGTGTCTAGCTTACTCCTATTTTTGAAGATAACTATCGACTAGAGAATAGAGAGGCAACATTTAACCATTATGGTTCGAAATCACGCTTGTATGATGCAAAACGTGCCTGATGACAACTAGAGCCGAGTACACACGATTCAGCGTCACCGACCCGAGCATGACGGTTCACTTACGTTCACTGCTCAGCAAAAACGCGCCTAAAGAAGTTTTCACTTCAAAAATATAAGAAATTCATATTGTATACTGACTTATGCCCGTCTTCTGAAAAGATTGTTACGTGTAGCGTTTTGTGAATGGTAATGGTAACAGCACCTGTAACGTCACGAAGTTCCATGTCTATCCTTTCAGAAGACGAGGGCATTAAGAAGCTAAAGCATGTTCATAACAATCTCACATCAGTTGGATTTACTGTATCAACATAAGCTTTTATCATTTTGTCATTTCAGCAATCCACTAATTGAACTTAGTTTGTGATACACAACGAATGCATATCTCCCTGTATAAATACACTGTGCATTGTCTGTTTAGTGTGACGCTTGTTGTTTGAGGATTGTTTCATCTAGTCGTTACACTATCTAGATTGTGGAGAAATGAATGCAGCAGCGAACATAACTCAAGTACTTTTTAATGCAGATAAACAGTAGCGTGCTGAGAAGTAGATAATCGGCATTGCCAATAAATTAAAGAATGTTCACAAGCCACTGAAATATTTTTCTCTTAGTATGTTTTATTTTAGCAACATCAAGCGATGATTAAAACTGATAAAGGTTTAATCATGTCCCGATTTACGTTACGTTAACCATGTTGATTATCGAAACTTACATCGAGAAAAAATGTATTATTAACTTCGTGACTCTTCACACCAGCGTTGCCAGACATCCCGATTTTGGCGGGATGTCCCGATTTTTAAATCAAAATTAAATGTCCCGCGCGGGACAGGCTCAGTCCCACTTTTCGGGGATAACTCGACCGTGCGTGAATAATTATTCTCTTATTGTAAGTTGGAATTTGTAACACTCACTCCTCAGACTATTGTTTGAAACGCCATATTTTTCTAATGAAGAAAACTTTTTTGATTTTGATTTCTGTTTTTTTTTTATTCAGAAGACGAATAAGACTCAACTATTTAACGATAGGGTAAATCTGATTTAAAATATCATATTTTTCTTAAAATACATTTTCTATGGCTATTTTTGCTATCTATTGTCACGTAAACGTAATTTGAACTCAAATAAAAAGATAAATATATAAAAACTTCTGATGATATACGTTTTTTTACTATGTCCCGCTTTCGACGAAAGAATCCCGCTTTTTTCACTCAAAAAGTTACAAAATCCCGACTTGGCAAAAAAAATCTGGCAACGCTGCTTCACACCAAAGGTTCCATTTCTAATGTTCTACCAAGTGCTAAGCCACAAATTAGTTCATAAAAAACCTGGGTCGCAGTGTCAAAACCCTGCCGATAATATAATGTATTTGCTAATACAGGCATTGTGACTTTATTATATAAATTTGTTTGTTTTTAGAGGAAATTTACCCCTTAAAATATATTTTTTTTAATTTCAATATTTCGTCTGAGTTTTATCAATTCATCATCTGCACAAAATTATACACATACAGCCTTCAGTAAACGTATAATTCTCTATCCGCAAACGTTTTCATAAAATTTATGTCCGGTTCGACAGAACCGGACTTATAAATTTTAAAATGCACAACTTAAGAAATTAAAGAAAATATATGCCCTCCCCCTCCGAAAGTACAGAGTGTAAATATTTTGAATGATTGTGTATCGGACACAATTCTATATTTATAAAACCATTATTTATATTTGATATTGGTGCTATTTAATTAATTTTGTTATTGAATTAGGTCACCAGGATTTTAAAATAATTTACATTGCAATATTAAACACAAACAAATATTAAATTAAACATTGCAATTGGTGTTATATATAAAAGAAATATTTATAATTAATGAAACGCAATGTTTCAAAACCGTTTTCATGAAATATTGTAAATTAAAAAAAGAATATAACGATTTATCAATCTATCAATTCTTTACATTTTAAGAGTCACACGGTCAAACAGAGAGAGTATTAGATTAATTTTAATTTAATTTATTATTCAAATGATCCGGACCAGAACTTGACAGCTGGTCGTCTTAAATTAAAAAAAAACTAACTTACACAATTAGTTTTTCATCGTGCCATCTGCCCTCTACTTGTATTGTCGATAGCTAAATTTTGGTGCTGCAGTTATAAATAAATAAACAAAGACTATTGTTTATATAATAAATGAATTTTCCAATCCTGATCATTTTCATTCAATCTACACCTATAAATTTTTAATGTTCACGATTATTCTGACAGGTTCTTTTGTTGATAAGGGTGGGAGACCGTAATTCTTAAGCGTTTTTCCCATAAAATGTTTTTAAGAAAGTATTTAAAAAAGATAATATTAATTCGTACTTCAATCACCTTTCATGTTGCCGGAGAAAGTTTGGATAAAAATCCGTGGCAAAGGATGAGTTGAGAAGTAATATTGACTTTAAAATTGCATTTATTTACTGACGGTTCGGTACACTTCGTACCATCTTCAGAGTTTCAATTGCTGTCAAACTCTGAAGATGATACGAATTGTACTGAAACGTCAGTAAATAAATTGAATTTTAAACTCACTATTGCTTCTCAGTTGATCCTTTACCCCGGATTTTTATCCAAGCCTGTCTCCAACAGTCATCAGAATTACAATCGCTCTAATTAATCATTTAATTAGAGTCAACCTCTTTCATGTTGTCCTTGAAAAATCTGATTTTTCCATTTTCCAATTTACTTACCCTTTAAAATTGACCACCAGTTTCAAAACTCAACTTTTTATATTTCGCGTCTGTACCGAGCTGGGTAGAGTAGTGGTGACAGCACTAGACTCGCATTCGGGAGGTACCGGGTTCGAATCTCGGCGGGGGCAGATGTGGCTGGGACTTTTTCCTACTGTCTCTCGCCGAGAAACGGTAATTCCTGTACCGGCCATCTTGATTGAGGTTTTCCATGGTTTCCCTCAATTAATTCCAGATAAATATCGAGATGGTTCCTTATTTGAGACCATAGCTGATTACCTATCAAACTCCTAGTTCAAAAATTACCTACCTTATCCTAATTTCCTATAATTCCTTCATTCGCCCATTGCTGTTACATAAGTTGAAGTTGTAAAAAATGTAGAAAATAACGGGAAGTGGTAGATGAAAAAATAGTAATGGTGCGAATGGCGTCTGTTATGACATAAAGTCGAGAAACGGACGTTAAACGCATTATTATTATTATTGTTATTATTATTATATTTTGCGTCTGTATTTGGGCCACCACACCAGATTTCTACGTCAAATAGTTTCAAAGAAAATCGTCTATGACAGACGATCTGACGGATTGGCACCAAAATGATTCCATAAGTGTTTCGTTTTGCACGGAACAAAAATCATAAAAATGCGTTTCTAAGAACATGTGACGACAAAGAGCGTTCCAGTTACTAATGAAACCACTATATACGTGGCATATGTGTGTACCGTATTTATATGGTATCTAGGTGATTTGATTTACGTAACTGACACATTGCAAATCCCGTCTATCAGTCATCGACACCCGCGGGTGAGTTGCATACGCCGACCCGTCATCCCGACCAACTAACGGAGCATCCAACCAGCCAACAGCCGGGGCACTTCCGCAGCCACAGCTGATGTAAACCACCGAGACTTAGAGCCAAATCCCACTGTGTACAGAGATAGACTACTGTGCTACATACACAGACAGTCCCACCATGTATTGCAGTGCACATCTATCTAGCTAAACGTGCCCTTTGTTACCCGTAACGTGCGCAATCGAGTTGTAATCACAATTGACTGTGATATTTATTGTGACGTGAGTCAATCATACCATCAGCTATGCATCTTTGGATTCAGAAACTCCCTCCACCACGTAGCTCAGAAAATTTTTTGAGGGAGTGTCCATAAACCACGTGGCCCCATTTCAGCCTCTCTGGAACCCCTTCCTCCCTATACCAGCACCCCTCTGATGGAGGATAGTTTTTTATTATCGAGGCCAGAAGACATTTTGTGTTTTCTGTTAACAAACAATTAAAAAAATTTGGTTTAAAATAATAAGATTGATATTTGTTATAATGTAGATATATAAAAGCAACTGATGTTTGAAAATAAATATTCAACTTATTCTGCAAATTATTTTCATTGTGCCAAATAAAATATATGACTCCAACTCTTCTCTTCTCTCACGTAGGTCCAGCGTAGTTTTCGAACTGATCTCCCCTTCCTCTTGATCGAGCTAATCCCTTCCTCCGCTTAAACCGGTCACGTGGTTTATGGAAAGCCCTTTACAGTATTTTGTATAATTATTGGGCGCATAGGTCCAAGTAAAACTAAAAGATCAGTAATATGATTGGATTAATAACTTGCGTTACATATTATGCGCCGAAATAGAGGGTGGCCCGGAAAGAATCTGCCAAACTTCAGAAGTGTGTTCGTTAATTACGAAATGGGGCGTTTTACTATTGCTATCCAGACATAAAAAAACAGTTGTTTCATAAGGGGTGTGCAGAAGGTATTTTCATACAAAATCAAAAATCGACTGAAATGAATTTCAGTAAAATTCGTTACACGTATTATATGAGGTTTCCATACATAAACGTTGATCGAATCTGTAAGCTTTCCCAGTAGATTTCAATGAAATGTTGTAACATGAATAAAAAATAGTCTAATTAATTATCTGTTTAATGAAAAATTAATGTACAGCGTACTGTTTAAGCTAAGCCTGTCCGGACAAAATTGACGTTCTAGGGTGCGAAGTTCCAAAAAAAATTGCGTGTTCTGTAAATTACGGTACTGTGCTGAGTTTGTAATGAATAATAGTGATGACATCGTATATAAACTATCAATCTGTTAGCTCTGTGTAGTCATAGTCTCATAGACTTTAATCGATACTTCCTGAATTAGTATTCTCTAAATTTTATCGTTGAGTTGTACTTGCAACCGGTTTTGTCATAAATACTACACAAATCTGGGTACAGTTGGATTCATAAGTATTTCCAAATCATGCATTTTCAAACAGCATCTGTTTCCAACTGATTTCACTCACGTATTTTTATTCTCCACCTGTCACGCAAAGTATCTCCTGCTAGGCTGCTCAATCAATGAAAAAATGCGTTTGACAACGCTTAACCTCAAATTAGTTAATTACTTTAACCTCAATTTCTTCGTATTGATCTGTGACAGCCAGGAAGAGTGAATAAAGGAGAAGTTGAAAACATATGAGTCGGTTAGTTCCGACAGATTGAAAATGCAATGGTACCTTGACATACGAGTTTTATTCGTTCCGTAATCTTGCTCGTATCTCAAAGCAAATTTCCCCATTTAAATTAATTGAAATGCCATTAATCCGTTCCAGTCCCCAAAATGCCACTCCTGTTCCCTTGAGCTTACAGAAGATGCTAGCGGAGTTGTTACTTTTGCTTAATTTTCGTCTCTTCACTGGTCTTTGTCTTTTTCGCCACGCTTTCCTCACTTTCACCTGCAGGCCATTTAAAAAAAACCCGGGTCGCAGTGCCAAAACCCTGCCGACAATATAGTGTATTTGAAAATACAGGTATTGTGGCTTTATTACATGAACTTAAGTTTGTTTTTGGACAAAATAAAAAAAAAATTTAACCCCTTAATACACCCCTTACAATAATAATTTTATTAGTTGAAATATTGTTATCAATCCAATATCTGCACCAAATTAAATACGACCTTCAGTAAGTAAAATCGTATATGCAAACTAGTGTTTTCATAAAATTTGTAAGTCCGGTCCTGTCGGGCCGATTCGCTTTTAATTTTAGGAGCACTTTTTAATTGCTACTAAAGGGTTAAATTTCAATTTTGAAACGATTCTGAGAATTTTTTCGGTATTTTTGGACCCAAAAACTTTTTTCAACCCCTAAAAACCATGCTTAAAATGACCCGATTGGACTCATTTTAAATAGGCTTCGTGCGGTGATGGATTCCAACATGTATGCCAAATTTCGTTAAAATGAATTAACTCCTTCGAAAGTTATTGCCTGCACATATAAATAAATATATATATATATATATATATATATATATATATATATATATATATATATATACGTATATAAATATATATATATATATATATATATATATATATATATATATATATATATATATATATATACATATATATATAAACATTTTTAAAAATGGTGCCAAAGTGTTTAGGAGGTTATGAAACGTCGAGAAATTTTGGTCCGACCCCTAGGTCCCGCCATCAGACCAACGCCAATAGTGGATGTTGCCATATGGCAAATACACTAAAAACCTGTCCAAGGAGGTTTGTTTCTGCCTCCTTTTCAGACTGTAGCGGTAATGAGTTAGGCAAATGTCATTAAATAACTCCGATGCGCGACCAGTTACAACTTTTTGGCAAACAGTCGGTTTCAGCCAAAATAAGTGAACAGATGAAGTATTCGAGTTGCGTCACGCAATACAACGGAAGATATTTTTAATAATTGAAAAAAATAAATTCACGCATCGCACTGCATTTGAACTGTCTGTATAAAGCAAGAAGATAATTGAACTGGAAGAAGTTTCCGAGTTCTGTCACGCGTTCCAATCACACCATCACATATGTGAGATAATAACTAAGTAGAACAACTATAGGTAGACGGAATAGGCATCTAACCCCATCGGTACGTTAGGGAATGGAACCGCAACTGTGTTGGTTATATACTTATATGTATTCAACAAACTCCAATGCCATCACACATTGGGGTTGCAATATGTCGATAATTCGTTTATATAATCGAATTATCTCATGTTGATTTGCTTGTTTGTGATGTAGTTGTGTATATGTATTGTACACGTTGTATACAAACGATGTGAAGGTTCAACTGTTTTTATCGGCCGAAAAAAAAAAACAATTTTGTGATTACGAGATAAAAGCAGCGTGACTCTAAATTTGGATATAATAAAGATACACTTTTTCAATATATTCATTATATACACAATAACTGCCCGATATTCAACGTTTCATGCTGTATTTTACTATTTTAGTATGTTGGGAATTTGAAATGTTTGAAATCAATATTTTATTCCAATAAATTGTATGTTTACAATTCAAAGAGGCGTAATATTGGATTTATATTAATATTATATATATGTATGTATTTGAAATTGTTTTCTGTTTATAAATGCAATGTAATAATCAAAAATTTCATAAATTTCTACAGGGCGTTTTGAAATCATATTGTTGCAAAAATGGCAACAAGACAAAAACATATCTTAGGGCATTAAATTTCCTATGGACTCTTAAACGGATTTTTTTACTCGGACACGAAATTTTTGCTATTTTTCATGATTTCAACTTTGATAGCTTATATTTTTTAAAGAATAGAATAGAATATAATGATTACTTTATTTAAAACCAAAAGGTATAATAGCGTCAAACATAAAAAATATTAAATAAAAATACAATTTGTCCTAAAATTGTACGCGGCAATCGTATGGACAACTATCAGCAATTTCTTGACTTTATTTTTGAAAAGTGTAAGATATCGGTACGGGATAAAAAGCATGTTTGCAAGCGTACTTTTCTATATAAAAATATGTTTTCAATTTAAAATTCATAGGTTAAGAAAGACATTACGTTTTATTCATGGGTTTCCAAGGCGACACCGCGTAGTGATTTTTTTCACGGGCTATGAGCCAGTAAACACACACGATGTATTTTTTTAATATGTCAATATTTTCGAAATTTTATTCACTTTGAGATTTGTAACAACATGTTTTGTTCTTAAATAGTACTTTAGATTTTTGCACTAATTCTATTAATTCACACCCCTAAAAAATTAAGCAAAAGGAGTGAAGGGTAGGATTTTTAGTATGTAAGTAAAAGAATCTCCATCGACAATTTTCCACAAAATTACCTTTGGTTAAAACATTTTCTAATTCGCTTAGACTAGCATAGCAGTTACTGTAAATAAAAAAGATAATTGAAAAATAACGATTGTCCACGCTCTGGCCGTAGTCTACTGAACAACGCTGCTAAATTTTATCCGAATTCTTTAATTTGTAATAAAATATTTATTTAGTAAATTTTAATGTAATTATTTAATTATATATACATATGATTTAATTATATATGATTCAGCTAAAAAGCTACAATATATCCATGATTTTTACTTATGTCATTTATAATTTTTTCGATACTTAATTAATTTGTTGCAATGTTGCGCCAAAGTATTATCATTATTCTTCTTTTACTACTTTAAGTATTAAATAGATAATATAATAAAGATATTTCCTTCATATCGTATTCGGAATTATTTATTTTAATTTGAAAATATGCATGGGTATAGACTAGGTTATAAATATTGGATTAAGAGATAGTTTAATGATTACATAGTTCATTTTTCCTGCTGTTAAAGTGTCGCCAGTTGAACTCTCCATCAATTGAATTGTCGATCGGTTGACCTGTCTACTGGTGAACTGTCAGTCGGTTGAACTGTCGATCGGTAGAACTGTCGATCGGTTGAACTGTCTATAGATGAACTGTCGATCGGTTGAACTGTCGTTTGGTTGAAATGCTGCGGTTTAAATATCGCGGTTGAAATGTCCGCGGTTGAATTATTACAGAACCGTTGTTTATACAGACCATAAAAAGTATCAATTATTTACAATATTTTTGCATATTTGGCGGCCCTCATACTGAACATTTATTAATTTGGAGAGGGCTCCCTCAGATATGCAAGAAAATTCAAGGCAAATGATTTTTGTAAATAATTTATACTCCTCTATTATACTCTGTATAAATTATTTCAAGTAGTGTACAATACTGACAGGTTTTATATACATTTGCAATAAATGTATACAATTTTTTAAAGAAATAATTCTCAAATTCTTAAAAAATAATTTAATCTAAAATACATACCCCCAAACTTGATTGTTGAAAGGATTTAATTTGAAAAGTAAAACGAATCAGCAGTTCGGTTATAATGAAATGCAAAAGCCCCCAACATAATTTTTTTAAATCAACATTCAAATGTGTCATTGTGTGACGTAACACTGACGCGCTTTAACCGTATCATTAATTTTGATTAAAACGGGCAGTTGGTCCGCTCGATGTTGTACATAAAATACTCGCGTACACCACAGAACAAATTCTGCTTTAGTCAAAACATACTTTTTGTAGTTTTTTTACATATTTTCAGGAATACCATTTATTAATTAAGCTGGAATAATTATTATGTGACTGTTTCCTATTATACAAACATATTGGCGTTTATTTCATTTCAATTAGGGTTGGGTAAGTCAGATCTGAACCGGCTCAAAGAGCCGACTCCGACAGAAGATCCGTGAGAGCCTACTCACTTTTTCTTGAGCCGACGGATCAGCGGATCCGCATAACTCAGTGAAACACTTAACTCATAGAAGCACATTTTACACTTACGTATCAGTTATTGCTTTAATGCATGTCAGCTCAAATGACTCATGCATCACATGTAGGGTTGGGTAACTCAGATCTGAACCGGTTCAAAAAGAGCCGACTCCGACAGAAGATCGTGTGAGCTGACGGATCCGCATAGCTGAGTGAATCACTTAACATACAGAAGCACATTTTACACTTACGTATCAGTTCTTTCATTGATGCATGTCAGATCAAATGACTCATGCATCACATGTTTGGCTATGCATTCTATACACTATACAGGTATACATTATACAATCAACAAGTATACAGTGTACACACTACGCACTAGGCGGTACAATTATTACAGTGTCTCACTTAAGTCTCAACTATTTAAGGTATTGTATTGCATATTGTAATATGCTTTCTGTTTAAAAAATCACTAAATGTAAAAAAAAATGAAAATAAGTTTTTTCTCATAAACAGTGCCTTCTAATTAAAAATAATTAATATCTTTTTCAAATCATTAAAATGTAAAAACAAAATGCAAATAAGTCATTTAAATACTAATTACCAAATTCCGTAAATTTCCATTTAAGAACAAAACTTGAGACACTTTTGAGGTTGACATTCGTGAACGCTTTTCTGTAAATATTTGTCCAGCCTTTGAAAATAGTCTTTCACAGGGGACTGATGTGGCTCTTTTTGAACCGGTTCAGTGAGCCGGCTCACATACAGGATCCAGATGCAAAGATGCAGATCACTAAAAAGGCCCCTTTTTTCCCATCTCTAATTTCAATACGTTGAGTATTTCCTGAGAAATACATTTTTAAAGTTTAATATCTGATTACGTCGTAGAGTCAAGCGTATTTCTCTACAAATATTATAACAGTAAAGGTGGTATCAAACGGTTCAGTCGAATAAATGTTCATTTGACTGAATGTTCATTTTTGTTTCATTCCGCGTTCGCACGGCACAGACAGAATGACATAGAAATGAACGTTCATCCAGTCTTTTCCTCGAAGATGTCCTCGAATGAAGTTGTGCGCCTTGGAATTCGTTTGTTTTGTGATCATTTGATCAAAGAATTGACAAAAAAGGAGCAAAGTCTAAGTTTCAATCATTAATTAGAGATTTTATGGAATTTGTCCATATTGTTCTGTCTTTGTATTCGTCGGGTTTGTGGTTCCAAAGACATTGATAAAAAAAATATATTTTTTTAGAGGACTGTGGATCATTCAATTAATAATACATTAATATCCAATCGCAACGTTTCGTTTTTATTTTAAAAACTTCATCAGGCTCTACAAATTATATTTTTTTAGAGGACTGTTGATCATTTAATTAAAAATGCATTAATATCCAATTGCAACGTTTCGTTTTTATTTTAAAAACTCGTAATTTCATTGTATTGTATTTGACTTCTATATGTCCGTGGAGCAATAAAATTATTATTTTTATTATTATTATTAATTGAATGATCCACAGTCCTCTAAAAAAATATAATTTTAATATACTGGATCTGAAACCACATATATCAAGACATTGATAATTTTTGAAATTCTCCAAAAACCGCAGCGTGTTTTGGTCATTCGACTTGAATACCATTTTGCCTCATACACAAACAGAATATATTCACTATGCGGTGTCGTAGTCCCAAGTCCATCCGCTACAAGATATGACACAAAATGATCGAACCCGAATGAATGTTCTCTCTTATGTTCAGACGTTCCGTTTTTCCTTCATTCGGAATGCGAATGAATCATACCGAATGCCGATATCTAGCGTTGTAAGAGTTAGGGAAAAAAAGTTATGTATGAACATTTTCAAATGCAGAATACCTTTTCGATCAATTCTAGTAAAAAAAACAACTCAAACTAAAAACGTCCATAAAACGTGCGATTTTATCCAGTGCTGTACAGGCGTTGTGTACAAACGCGGTTAGTTTGGCCCACGTGTTTGTGATGTCACGATGTGGCCAATATGCTACATGGCATTTAAAATAATGCACTTTACAATAAATATTACAACTGCGTCCTGTGTTGACGCACAGTTTTGTAGGTTAGGTTTCATAATATGTCTATTGTATATATAGCCTATTTCAAGATACTTGGTCGCGTTTTGGGATACATGAAGTTTTGGGATACATGAAGTTAAATGAGCCCCCACGTATTAGGGATGTCAGAAGTACCAAAAAGTATCGATATATATCGTATCGATATTTTTTTTAAGTATCAATATCGGTACCGATATATTTTTTTTAAATATCTATATATCGATATATCGTTTTCAATTTGAAAGAGAACATTGGCACTCGAAGAAATTTAGTATACATATTGGCTAGCTTAATATAATCTCAAATAGCAATTAACGGACATTATTTCTAATAAATCAAGTAATAAATAATTATCTGAAATCAAAAAGATAAGAATTTTTTTTTGTTTATTAATCAAACGTCTAATACATTTAGGAGCAGATAATTTTAGAAATTAATCGAACAATAATAATAAAGCCAGGAATGGCGAACCTATAGCATACGTGCCAGATGTGACATTCGACAGAAAATTGTTGGTACAGCATGAATTGAGGTGTAAATCGAAATAATTAAAAATATTCTAGATGTAGTAATGAAATGAAATATTGCATGAATAGCTATTTTGACTATGGCCGTTTAATTATTCCTAAAATATCGAAAAATCCGGAGAAAAGGAAATGTGTTTTACATGTGCTTTATTCACTGTCGTTTTTGGAACGCACTTAAAAATATGTTCCAAAAACATATGTAAAAACACATATTTCTTTTTCAGTGGAGTTTTCGATATTTTCGGAATAATTAAACGGCCATAGTCAGTCGCGGTAGTACATACAAGTGTTGCTACTGGAAAAAAATATCGGTGTTCGATACTCGAAATTTTATATCAAAATATTAAATATCGCCCAAAAATATCGATATATCAAATAAAAAATATCGATTATATCGATATTTTTTCGACATCCCTACCACGCAGTAGTCGTCACGGATTGACTCAGTAACATCCAGTGTACGTATACACTGCAGTACCGAGTTGATCCGATCCGTTTCAGTGTGTGTGAATCTTTATGCGTCATTATTGTTCAACTAAAAGGCAAGATATATAGTTGAATGCGGAAATTTAACTAACACACAAGTCATTCAATTAACTGGCTAATTTAACTATTGAATTGCGACATTTATACCATACTTTAAAGATCCTCTGTAAAGATTCTGCTAAAATTAACAATAACGTGGTCAAAGCCGCAATCAAATTCTAGTTTTAAATATTTGATTGCCTCCTAAATGTTTTTATGATATAATTAGTTGAATAATGTGCATACGACAATAATTTGGAACAATTTGACGGTTGTAATTACTTTAGTCATCACCAAATATCTTGAACTAAACTCTGTTCACAGACACTGTATAATATGTGCCAAGTGGATAATCCTCATTACATGTCTCATTTGACACATTGCCTGCCAAATGTCACCCTATCTTCATTACATCTAAATACATGATATGTAATGGCCCTCTGCTTCACGGCTGTAAAGAGATAACTGTCAACCGAGGCTATTCCAATGCACATTTTTGAAATTGACGACATCGTTTATTATTATGACACGTGGTAATGGCGGTCGTGTTGTTGGTTGTCTTTAATTTTTAACGATTGTCGAATGCAATTAACAGGTGAGTTAAGTTTGTGACGTCAAGATAGATCATGAACCCGTATACTGTATATCAAATTGTTTTTTTTTTTTGCAAAAGCATTAAAAGAGGTCTTATCTTTTTTTAATTATGGCAGATCATTTGCAGTTTTTAAACAATCTGTGTTTTCATAAATAGCGTTTTTGCCGAGGATTAAAAATAAAGAGACAAAAATAAGTTTTTCGCCCAGTCTTTATGCTCCCCGTCAAGATTGGATCAAAAACGTATTTTTGCCACTTGAATTCCGAGACGAAACCGCGATATCGCCGAGAGAAGAAAGAAGTTTTGAGAAAGCTCAATAATTTACAGATATCTCAAAGCTTCTTTCTAGTCCTGGCGCAGTAGCGGGTCTAGGATCCAAGTCTAGGGGGGGCTCGAGAGTTAAAACCTCGAAAGTCCAGTTGAGTTATTTCATTGCAGCTACTCATTGAAAGTTTTCAGTGCAAAATTTTTTCTTCGGTAAAGTTTGTGTGAATACATATTTGAATTCAATGGATAAAATTTTTATTACAAATGTTTTATTATATCCTATTATAAACCATTACAATATAAGTAACGGTACATAAAAATAATGATTTTTCCATGTTGCACTTTGGAGGCTACAATATTCCATTCATTACATTCTCATTTCGGGGATAAAGTATTCTTGTCTTGTTTGGGGAAAAATTTATCCTGGGATTTTTACTGTGGCTCTGGGGGGGGGGGCTTTAGCCCCCATAGCCCCCCCCCTGGATCCGCCACTGTCCTGCATACGTAACTTCCGTAACAGAGAGCTAATTTTACCCTCAATGCGCCAAAAGAAGTATAACTTCAAAAATTAAATATTAAAACTATAAAAGTGTTTTTCATTGCAAAAGTGGCATATAATTTTATACATTGGTTAACACAAATGAAAAAATTATCATCTAGATTCTAGAATATACAAAATTTTACATAAATTAAAAAATATATATCCAAGCAAATGTACACTAAACAAATATAGAAATACGTAACAGAGGGAGCTGTGGTCAAATACAATAAGCCTTCGAAACTGAATAATAATAATAATGCTAAAGCGCAGCTTGTATTGCATAGGTATAGCTTTATATCTGTACATATGTGTGCATTTTATGTAGGTATAGTATCAGCGAATTTACATCGTTCCGATAATTTATGGGGCTTTGTTTGATTAGAATATTAAAATGCGTTGTTTATATACAGGATATGCCAGAAAGTTATTCCCAAACATCTAGACTCTAGAGTCAACCGAAATACGAAAATTTAAAAAGCAAAGTTTTTCAAATAATAGTTTTTTTTTTAATTCATTTATTCTGCGAAAAACAATATACAGTATATACAGTCGTCAATGGAGAGAAAAAATTATAAAATATTTGCATATTAAAATTAGTATAATCACGTATCGAATAAAAACAGTTTGATATTAGAAATTGCTTCAGAACTCTTTTAAATGTCAACATTAGGGATACATTTTTTATTTCATTTGGCAAGTTGTTGTTCAAAGTAACGGCATTAAAATGAGGACTTTTCTTATAGATATTTAAATTAGCTTTAGGGACAATTAGTAGATTTTTACCCCTTGTAAGGTGTTTATATGCATGAGTGCTAAATAGGTGCAGATTCCTACGCGCAAAGATGCTAGTATTATAAATATAAATAGATGGCAAAGTCATAATTTTATGGTTTAAGAAAATGCTACGGCAGGATTCACGTCCAAACATTATGCGTAAAGCCCTTTTCTACAGGATGAATAGGCGCTTAGACCCCAAAGTTTCTGTAGACCAAAGCTGTTTAGGGAAGACCTTTGCCTAATATTTAAGGTATGCATTTTCAGGCAAGATCTATGTTAAATTCAAAAATAAGTCTCTTGCCGCATATTTATCTGGTGTGGAAAGGAAGCGAGGCACTTATCTTCCTATTCTGGAAGCGTTTCGTCGTATTTGCGAACCGTTATAGCTTCGATCTGGATAATGGTAGAAGGCTGAAATTTTCAGGATAAGATGTCCGTAGCAGACTTATCAAACACACGTAGTATCGATTATCTAGCTTTTATGGTTTCAGATTTATTGACATCTGAAATACGTCGATTTCGTGACTGACTCATTCACTGATTACAGTCAAAGCCCTCTAAGTGCACAGCTCGGAACCGAGGCCCATCCTTTAAGTGCACACTTCCCCTACGATCTTTTTCATCCCCACTCTTCTAACTCCTATAGCTATCTTTATTCAATCAGATGCTATAAACAATATCTCTAAAACTCTATGAATATGATGGAAATGGAAAGTTTGAAAATAGCGCGCTTACGGTCGCACGTGAATGGTCGCAGATTATTCGAAGTGGGGGCTGGGGAACGTGCACTTAGAGGGCGAGTTCGTGTGCAGTAAGAGAGCGTGTGCATTTAGAGAGCGTGCACTTAGAGGGCTTTGACTGTATCATTAAAACCTCTAAGATATTTCCTGAAGTCCTAGAAGGGTGAAATTTGGTATGTAGGCTAAGATTTGCATATAAACAAGAGAAAAATTAAGAAATCGGAAACTTTTCCCCTCCAATCCCTCATATAGGCGCTGCATATCTGTATATAAAGGAATATGTTCTAAATGTTTGCATTGATGGATATCGCCCTTAAACTTCGTTTCCTATAAATTTGAGCATAAGTTTCTGCTATACCCGGTGTATGTAATATAGTGAGCAGGAATGCAAATTATGGACATCCGTTTTTCCAGCGCTCTGTTGTTTATGAAACTGCAGAAAATTGCATGCATGTCAAGTGTTGGTTTTATGTTTGCAATACTTGTCGGAAAAATATAATGAAAACGGATATTGTCAAAATATATTGTAATCAGTCAAATTAGTTTCCATTAGTTTTTGAATTGATAACAGTTTTATGGATTGCATTTGTTTGCGAGATATAAAAATAACAGGAAAATTTACTATCACACTCCTAACTCGAACATAAAACTTGCGTCAAAATTTGCAAGATTTTTTGTAAAGGCTAATATTTTAAGAGTTTGCTAGTATAGGGTGTAAAATATTTGGACGACCGAGCTTTGTTCAAAAGAAATTTTACCATACAAGTCTCCAGCGCTAAAAGTGGTAAAAGTTGAAATTCCTGCACTGCGCATAACATGATGCCCTCGAATATCATGTTATGCGCAGTGCAGGATTTTCAACTTTCTGCCCTTACGGCTAATATACTATTTCTGAGAATTTGAAAATTGCATGTAAATTTTCCTTTGCAGTTTTATTAATAGGTATGATACAGACGTTAGCTTCAACTGTTTTATTTTTCGACAGCACCGAAAGAATGTTGTAAACAGAATTCCAACTTTATAAGATTTCTTTTTATCCACTTTTTATTCACTTTCTTACATCGTTAGAAACTGTCAAACATCCGTTGTATTCAAACAGTGAGAGAAAATGGATGCGGTTTCCCAAGTTAATATTTTCTAGTGACGAGATATTTCGAATTAAAATAATCAAGTTATTCGACTATGAAAATATCTCGAATCATTGGAATAATTTTTATACCTACGAGTTACGACTTTTATAATACAATCCTCCAGTAATAAGTTATTATGTTATATGTAAAACGCTTTTTGTTTACTGTTTGAAAATTGACTTTACCATCGTGTACTGAACGACCTCGTGCTGAGTTGTAGATAAATTCATAGGTTGGGTTATTTTTGACAGCCAGTAATTGTATCATTCGTGTTTTGTATTTTTCGACAAAATGGAAAAAGAGCAATATCGATTAAAAAACATGCGAAGAAATAAATCTGAAGTTGGATGCTGTCTATGGGGACTCTTTACCAACTATGACCACGGTGAGATAGTCGGATAAAAAACGAATTACGGATCAATACTGCTCTTTTTCCATTTTGTCGAAAAATACAAAACACGAATGATACAACTGGCTGTCAAAAATAACTTAACCTATGAATTTATCTACAATTCAGCACGAGGTCGTTTAAAAGTCCGCAATACACGATGGTAAAGTCAATTTCACTCGTCAACGCCATCTGTCGTCAAACACGGGTACTTATTGATCAACCCTCGTAAATATAATAACCACGAGGTCGTTTAAAAGTCCGCAGTACACGATGGTAAAGTCAATTTCACTCATCAACGCCATCTGTCGTCAAACACGGGTACTTATTGACCAACCCTCGTAAATATAATAACCACGAGGTCGTTTAAAAGTCCGCAGTACACGATGGTAAAGTCAATTTCTCTCATCAACACCATCTGTCGTCAAACACGGGTACTTATTCATCAACCCTCGAATTTTGATTCATTCATTCTTTGCAATTCATTCATTCATATCTTGCAAAATATTCTGCATTTCATTCTCTTTTAATCTTTTAATCAATCATTCTCTTTTAATCTTTAAAGTTCAATTCCAAAATATGTAATAATAGAAATTAGTTTCACGGGTAATTGAAATAAAAAATAAATTTAAATACTCATTGATTGCAACGTTTCGTCTTTATTAAATCAAGACTTTTTCAAGCTCTCAGTATGTTTAAATTATAATAAAACTATGATATAAAAAGCAATTTTGCATTACAAAAATCAATAAAATTGAAAATTGTAGAAAATAATATCTTCTTTTTTTTATTATTTTATTTATAAATATATAAATAAAATAATAAAAAAATAAAAAAAAGATGATATTATTTTCTACAATTTTCAATTTTATTGATTTTTGTAATGCAAAATTGCTTTTTATATCATAGTTTTATTATAATTTAACATACTGAGAGCTTGAAAAAGTCTTGATTTAATAAAGACGAAACGTTGCAATCAATGCGTGTTTAAATTGATTTTTTATTCCAATTACCCGTGAAACTAATTCCTATTATTCTCTTTTAAATATCATTCGAAATTCGAATAGCAATCTTTCGATTATTAAAATCATTCGATTATTCCCACGTCTAATATTTTCCACTGGAACGATTTCATTTATGCCGCACTGCTGTTTCTTTGATTCTCGTACACCTAACATGGCGTGCGTTTGATAACAGAGTCTGTGAGGCGCTGCCGTCCACATTCAACACCCGGCGCCTTCACCATTTGTCATAGACGCCGCTCCCATTAATGTGTCACGGTTTGTTAATCGCTAACTATTTAAAGCAGAGCCCGCGCTACTCTAACGACGCTATAATAGAATAACATATGAGCTAGGGATGACCGTCGTCACTTATTTTTAACTCTTATTTAGCGTGGTTTTTAAAGCTAAAGGGTTCGGGTAAACGCCAAATTAAAGACCATGAATCACAAAACTGATTCTGCAGCTGAAAAATTGCAAAAAAATCCTGGAAAAATCTTACATCTTGTAAAAAAATATATGTATATAAATTACGTTCTTTTACAGGTAGTTAGATCTGTGCTTTTTGCCCGTAACTTGTAACCTTAAAAATAGTAGTAATTTTTAACTACGGTATAGTTCGTAAGACTAAAAAAACTCGGGTCGCAGTGCCCAAACTCTGCCGACAATATAGTGTATTTGCTAATACCGGTAGTGTGGCTTTGTTACATGAACCTAAGTTTGTTTTTGGATAAAATAAAAAATATCTCCTTAATACACCCCTTAAAATATTTTTTTTCTTAGTTAAAATATTGTTATCAATTCAACATCTGAACCAAATAAAATACAGTCTTCGGTAAATAAATCATTATACGCACACTAGCGTTTTCATAAAATTGTCCGGTCTTGTCGGGCCGATTTTATTAAAATTTTAACAGCATATTTTAATCTTTACTAAAAGGTTAAATTTCAATTTTGAAACGATTCTGAGAATTTTTTCAGTATTTTTTGGCCCAAAAACTTTTTTCAACCCCTAAAAACTACCCTTAAAATGGCCCGATTGAGCCCATTTTAAATAGGGTTC
Organism: Venustoraphidia nigricollis; assembly: GCA_034508555.1. Lineage (NCBI taxonomy): Eukaryota > Metazoa > Arthropoda > Insecta > Raphidioptera > Raphidiidae > Venustoraphidia > Venustoraphidia nigricollis. The sequence continues at coordinate 1,805,898 of JAVRKA010000052.1, read as the reverse complement.
TTGCGGTGGTGGATTCCAACATGTGGACAAAATTTCGGTAAAATCAATTAACTCTTTCGAAAGCATTTTTAAAATGGTGCCAAAGTGTTTAGGAGGTTATGAAACGTCAAAAAATTTCGGGCCGACAGCAAGGTCCCGCCATCCGACCGACGCCAATAGTGTATGTATATATAATACCTACACTAATTAAACAGTATAGAGTAGCTATTTTTCTAATATTGCATTGTAACAATGGATTTTTCTTAACAATTATAGCAAACGATAGCTATTTTACTGTTTAGTAGTGTCGGGAAAGCTGTAACCATTTTTAGACGAGGAGAAAAAAATTGAGATAAAGAGTGCAGGGGATATTTGCAACTTGTTGACAAATTTTGGACAGTAATAATAATATGTATTTCTTTACTGAACTTCTTTAAGCATGGTAGAGTAAATTTGATTTGTGCGATTGAAAGTGTAACGGGCAATGACACCTGTACATGTGTGTATATGTCTACATTTGACGCAATTAGAAGTTTCACTTCTGTAATATGTAATGTGAACCATACGATCTCAATTTTTTTTATTAAAAAAATGTAGGGAAGTCCAGTTGAAATTCGAATTAAAATAGAGAAAACCGCAATTATGAAAAATGCTTATGAATTATGAAAATAACTTACGTATGCTATTAAATAAAGTACGGGTTTTGTACTTTTATGTTTTATATTGATTTTATATTTACAGAACAACGTCACTGTAAATATAAAAAAACCCGGGTCGCAGTGCCAAAACCCTGCCGACAATATAGTGTATTTGATAATATAGGCAGTGTGGCTTTATAATGCACACTTAAGTTGGTATTTGGGCAAAATAAAAAATTTGACTCCTTAATACACCCCTTAAAATAACATTTTTTTTTCTTAACTGCAATATTATTATCAGTCTAACGTCTACACCGATTTAAATACATCCTTCAATAAATAAGTCACTATCTACAAATTAGTGTTTTCAAAACATTTGTAAGTCCGGTCCTGTTGGGTCGATTTTATTAAAATTTTAGGAACACTTTTTAAATATTACTAAAGGGTTAAATGTCAATTTTGAAACGATTCTGAGAATTTTTTCGGTATTTTAGGGCCCAAAAACATTTTTCAACCCCTAAAAATTACCCTTAAAATGGCCCGATTACGCCCATTTTAAATAGGCTTCTTGCGGTGATGGATTTCAACACGTGGACCAAATTTCGTTAATATCAATTAACTCTTTCGAAAGTTATTGCCCGCACACATATATATATATATATATATAAACATTTTCAAAAATGGTGCCAAAGTGTTTAGGAGGTTATGAAACGTCGAGAAATTTTGGTCCGACCCCTAGGTCCCGCCATCCGACCGACGCCAATAGTGTATGTTGCCATATGGCAAATACACTAAAAACTTCAAAGCATTTTCACCGGCAAAGTTAATTATGTGTGTCAGAAACAATTTCAGAACTTGTGTCCCTTTCGAGTGAGTTGAATTTATATTTTTTAAATTTTTGAAAATTTTAATTATTAATGGTTCGTCCATGAAATTTATTTAAACGATGTTAGGTTTATCAGAATACGTGAACAGAAATACCTAATTAATTAAGAAATCAAAAAAATATTTTTTTTTTGTTCATCACCTTCGTCAGCATTTCAAAACTTTTGATTCTGTGTAATATGTAGGCGAGTTAATTATTCGTGATAATTTTAAATAATTAAAAAATTTCTATTCAAATATTTTAAGTAAGTAAAGAATTTTGAAAAAGTCTGACGAAACGTTGACCATAAATTTAAAGATATTCTACAAATGAGCTGTCCTTATTTCCCGCTACTACAAATTATTCATAATTTAATTGTTTCATTGAATCGCAATCTATTTTGTCTATTTGTCATTATGAATTAATATTTTTAATTTCTACCATCCTTAAAACACAATGCCACGTTCGCACGTATTATAAACGTTAGTATTTTGTTTCTGTCTATTCTCAAGTCTAACCTTCATCGAATATTTATCTTTTCTGTAATAGAGATGATAAATTGAAAGCTATATGAAAATTAAACTCGACAAAGGTTGTAAATACTTTATGCTTAGAAGCATTTTAGTTATTATTAACACTTTTTTATTTCTTACTATTTTTTTTTGGTTTCCGTACATCAGAATAAAAAAAGGGAACTTTTATAGAATCACTTTTTTGTCCATCGGTCTGTCCGTCGAAGTGCTTTTTTATTTAGACGACTAGAGGCATCAAGTTTGAAATTAATATCAAATACTAAGGTCAAGAACTTCATAGTCCTGTAAAAAATTCAGGCCACTAAATCAGATCAGATCGACACTATCGGCAGTTTTAGGATACTTACATGAAGTTAAATGAGTTCCCACGCACTAGTCGGCTCGGATCGACTCGCTAACATTCAGTGTGCCGTGCCAAGCCAATCCTATTCAGTGCAAGTGGGTGTGGACCTTTACACTAGCCTACGACTCATTGAAATCAAGTTGGCTACACAAGTGAAATGTCAATTAATCGTGAAAAATTTTAAGAATGAGTTCTGAAAATAGTAAAAATGAAGACAAAAGCCACTAGTACAAAAAACAGTATGTATCTAGGGCGTAATGCGATTTTGATTCGTAGGACTGTTAAACTCACTAGCTCTCGTCTATACTGAATCATTTATTAAAATGTAATTGAACAAGAAATATTTAATTAGAAACAATACTAAAATTTTATTGAAACATTATTTAGTCTTTTTTGAAAAGCCATCAATATAAAACAACGTCGAACCATTGAAAATCAATCCGTAACCTCATACATACATTTGACAGAAAAATCCGGCATATTGTTTCAAATAAATTATTGTGGAATATTTTAAAGCTCTTTGAAAATGAATGTTTGTAAACATCGATAAGCCTCGTTAGTCGTTGTCTGTATCGCATGGTTTCTTTTACGAATTATTTTTTTGTTGGAAAAATTGTACTTTTCAGGGGTGTGCGAATGAGTACTCAAAAATTCAAGTATCCATTAGCGGATCAAGAATTTTTCTCCTGAAGAGGGCACAAATCCTCATTTCAGCTATGACATTCAAGACTAGAGGGAGAGAGTAATGTCACCCCCGAGCCTTTTTGTCCGACTTGATTTCCTATTTTGTTAATAAATTTTCATAAAGTTTTATTTATTTATTCTTTTGGCGCGTTCTGAAAAAAATATGAGAGTGAATTTCTACCATGCGCGGGCACACTATAACATCAAAATTATTCATCCATAGTACTATTATTCAGGTCCATATAAATTATAAATTAAATAATCAGTTTGATCAGACCAAAAAATTTTTTAATGTTGATAAAACTTTCATAATGTTAAGTCGTAACATTATCAAAGTTTAATCAACATTAAAAAATTTTTTGATCTGATCAAACTGATTATTTAATTATTTTAATAAAAAAGACAAAATATAAAGCGTATTAATTTTTATTTATTAAAGAAAATTTCCAGCCAATATAGTTTCCAATTAATGACAGAAAATGCATTGATTTCGTTCATGTTAGTCTGTGTCTCTTATGGCCAACTTCATACTGTCAAATTTTTGTTAACGCGGACAGCTTCATACGTTTACTCTCAACGCGCCAAAAGAAGTATAACTTCAAAAATCCGTTTTTCGCACAGCCCTAGTGATATTTGAGTTATATCGGATCAAAATCTCTCAACGTATATTTTCCTAACAAATACTTGGCATTATTTTGACTGTGGTGGATTTTTTTATCGGAATAACCTGAATACTTCTCTTTTATGAAATATTTTTGTTCAAAATCACCTATATGTTTTTGCGCAATATTATCACACATGGAATTTGATATTATCACAATACACTATTTTGTGTATTTTGTTTGTGAAATGGACTTTTTAAGAACGAGTTCCCAATCTGAATTTCGCTCCTGCTGTTAAAATAAACACTAAACATACTTAATTTATTTCCGCAAACACAAATGCGTATTGTAAGCTTCGGTTCAGATCAATTTTCTTTGGACGCGCTAATATTTCATGAATGCTCGATGATAATATACAGTTCAATAAAAATTATGGCCTAAAACCTACAGAAAAATGTCAATATATTTAAAATACAGGATGGCGCTGAGCTGACTGCCGGATTTCAACTGGAAATAACTTCTGAAATAGTAGATTGTATATCTAGATCCGGTTTATTTTGCACCAGTGGTGACATCACGTGAAAACGAGAGATAGGACGTTCTGAATCCATTGCATGTAGTGTCAGAAATTTATAACCTTTACCGGTTGATCTTGAATCCCGATTACGATACGAGAATATGTGGCATACAAAAATTTAATCATCAGAATAAAGTATGTCATTAAAATAATTGTGCGTTAAACATTTTTATCTTCCAAAACAGAGATTTTGTTAAAAATAACTGAGAACATTTAAATAAGTCGATGAACTATTTGAATTAACGAATTTGATTACTATCCGTAGTTAGGGAGGTAGTTAATTCATGGTACGGAACTACGTGAAGTGAAAGGCAGTGGCCGAAGTGAAGATCTTACGTATACAATACTTCACTCAAATCTCACACATACTTTGATAAAACACGACTCAATTGATCAGTTACTTCAAATACATCTTGTAGCTCCTAACCAGGAAATGATTAATAACAGATCTGTGTGAGCTTTCTAGCAAATATCGTAAATTTCTTCAAGATGTGTAGGTTTTCACAGCAAGCGTTGTTGTAAAACTTTTTGGCTTCCGGCCTTGTACACCGTGGTCCATTGGTATTTCTACCTGATGTTTCGTCTACAACTGCGGTAGACATTATCAATGGTGATGTGGTAGCGGACGAAGTGTCCTTGTAGGCTGCTCATCGGTAAGTGTGTCGGCAACTGCTGCCCCTTCTTCTTTTATGCAGCGTGCTCTACTAATCAAAGACCGAATTACAACCGAGTAGAGGACACTAACCCACTTTGCAAAAAAAAGAAGAAGGAGCAGCAGTCGTCGACACACTTACCTGTGGCCGGTCTAGAAGGACACTTCGCCCGCTACCACATTGCCTTTGATAATGTCTACCGCAGTTGTAGACGAAACGTCAGGTAGAAATACCAATGGACTACGGCCTACAAGCCCGGAAGTCAAGAAGTTTTACATTCTAAATTTCTATTTGTAGATTGTGTCCGAACCTGTATAATTCGACATGCGTACAATGGCAACAGTTCATTGATCTGAACCGCGGTTTAGGTGTATTGTGTTGCGGAGGTTTTGAATGTGAACGGTCAGCGGAGTGGCGAGGGGTGACGATAGCGTCGGCCGGCGTACAGAGGGAGGCGCGAGAGCGGAAATGCATGAGAAGGGAGGTGTATGTGACGGCACCCGTTATATCAGTTCAGAGGGAAGGGGCGCCGGCAGCGACTGGAGTATTGTGATTGCAAGGGCGTATTTTCCAATCGCGTATTGATTTTCAATTAAAAAGTAAAAGTAGAAATGTCCATGTAAATATCAAAAGAAAAGTCTTTTGGTATAAATATATCTGTACCCATTAAATCAGTTATAATTTGCACTGATTTTTCAGTCGGCACTTGGTAGAACATGATTAATAATAACAAATAAATAAAGACATTTGAAAATTCTACAAAAATTATTATTACATTATTTCTCGACGATCGTTTCGGATAATAATTAATAAGTCCATCCTCAGGAATATAAAACATATACATATTCAATTTGTTGTCCGAAACGATCGTCCAGAAATAATTAAATAACAGTTTTTGTAGAATTTTCAAGTGTTTTTATTTATAAATCAGTTATGTTGCATTTTTAGTAATTTTTTTGAAGTGAAATTTCTTCACCACGTATTTGTTTGGTATTTTCTGGCATGCTAAAGGGACTATAATTCAACGGCGAGGGAATAAGAGAAACGTTGGTAACACAAATTTAAAGAGGAAATGATTCAACGGCGAGCAAATATAACAAAAACCTCGGTAACGCAAAGTGGAGAACGCATTATTATAGATCTTCATAGTTGAAAATTTTTTGTGTGCATGCCTCAATTTCCACCATATTTTCGGGACCTTATCATTATGACAGGAGAAAAGTAATTGATTTTGAAAAGGGTAAATAGTAGTTAACCCGGCGTAAATGAACCTCATTTCAATCACATCGTCAATGAACCAGAGTGAATTTTACCCGGCTATCAATTTCAATATATTTTGTTTGAAATGGATTTTTTCTTATCTAGATGAATTACATAATAGGATATTGTTATAATATACGTGATAATAATAAACATTTTTAATATTATAACTATTCATTTATGAAGAAACTTTAAATTTGACTGATGCACTCGTCTTCGTCAACATCCGGCCCCGATGGACAGCTTTCGTCCGAAGAACATTCTTCCAAATGGCGTATTATCATTTGGTCTTCCATCACGAACAAAATAAGAATAATCAAGTATTATTTAGTACGTAAATCTAAAAAAACATAAGAAAAAATATAAAAATGGTGTTAAAATGTTTATCACGCGAACTATGAACTCGGGTAAAATATGCCCAAATGCACTTTGAACTCTCCTATCACCAGCGACATCACGCGCAACACTGATTCGCATTCAACAGTCGACGCAATATTTCCAAGAAGAGAGCTACCCAGGCGCAGGAGGTAGGATACCGTCAATTGTGACAAATATGTGCGCTTTCATACACTAGTGGGTGCTAAAAACCCTGGTTCATTCACGCCGAATTAAATAAGAAATGTTATTTACAGAAGAGATACAACAACGTTAAACAAGCTGTCGAATACGAAATAGCTAGATAATGAAAGAAAGAATATTTTAGGTTCCATGTCAACGTTGTTCTTTGAGAAACTTCTGATTTTAAATCTTTTTCTCTATGCACGTGTTCTACACAATTTAAAAATTCTATCTGGTGCAGTAGATATATTATGAGCAGTTTATGTTATCAGATTTTCTGTGTAGCAAAAATTTGTAGTCTCCAGACGTCCTAAAGACATTTACATATCTGACGCGCGACTATAAATGTGTGAACTAGAAAATCGACGCCACATTATATTAGCGTCGAGTTTATACAATGAGAGAACCAGCACGGCATCTGCTAGGTGCACACTGCACATCGTACCAGTTGCATTGTAAATGCACATCAATTTAGGTACGTTCCTACTGAAATCAAAAACTGTCCGTGGACGTGAAGAGTATGCACAGTGTAATGTTTATTTGTTCCAACAGTCGTTTCACCCAAATCCCTGCAGATTAGTTCCGTCCGTAAATTCTGAACAGTAACTTTTACACTAAATTCCTCCAATCAGTTGTAACAACTGTGCACACTGTATGCTTTCTGATTTTTTGTCAATTTTTTAAATAATTTAGAAAAATTTACTTCCAAAATTTCCAATCATCGCTTATATTATCCCCTAAATGAATAGGCGGAATACATCTGACAATGTCTACCATTTTGTTTTTTGCCGTCATGTAATGAATTGACAGAACTGAATTAATTTATGGAACATTATAAATAAATACAATAAAACCAAATACATAATCATATGTATAGTTTCGTCACATCCAGCACAATTCTGCAACCTGCACGATTTCGCACACTAGATCAGCACAAACCTACACGGACCAACAACTTTTAGCGCAGGTTCCGTGTGCAGTGGCAGACATTTTGCAGTTTTCAAGTATTGAGTCTGCAATATCGACGTATGTAGTTCGATGTAAGAAGTTTTTATGTTGGCAATGTTGTGTGAAAAAGAAAAAGTGGAAGAAACCAACGGATCGAAAGTAGATTTAAACTTAGTTTTTAGAGGATTCTTCAGCGTTTTTAGGGTTCCGTACGTCAAAAGGAAAAAAAACCCGGGTCGCAGTGCCAAAACCCTGCCGACAATATAGTGTATTTGCTTGTATAGGGCCGTGTGGTTTTAAACTTTTATTATGTGAAATTAAGTTTGTTTGTGGGCAAAATAAAAAATTTAACCCCTTAATACACCCCTTAAAATAACATTTTTTTTCTTTTTTGTAATATTATTATCAATCTAACGTCTACACCGAATTAAATACACCCTTCAATAAAAAAAGTCACTTAGTGTTTTTAAAAAATTTGCAAGTCCAGTCCTGTTGGGCCGATTTTATTAAAATTTTAGGAGCACTTTTAAATTGCTTCTAAAGAGTTAAATTTCAATTTTGAAACGATTCTGAGAATTTTTTCGGTATTTTGGGGCCCAAAAACATTTATCAACCCCTAAAAACAACCCTTAAAATGGCCCGATTAGGCCCATTTTAAATAGGCTTCTTGCGGTGATGGATGTTAATACGTGGGCCAAATTTCGTTAAAATCAATTAACTCTTTCGAAAGTTATTGCCCGCACACATATATATATATATACAGGGTGTCTCACCGAACGTTGGCTAACATGGGTAACTTTGTTATTATTGGAGATAGAAAGTCGGTTAAATGGGCAAAGTAGTGCAGAAAATTCGGCTCATTAACATCCCGTCGAAAAAACAATTGAATTTTGACACCCTACGAATTTATTCAGAAAATAGTGAAAATTACCATTTATGAAAACTGGCCATAACTTTTTTATTTATGAAGATATTTGAAAATTTCATTAACCATTTTTTGATAACTTTTTAAGGTCTTTTCAGTGGCGTAGGTTTAATTTTTTTATTTCCACTACATAATGAGATATTGACATGAACTTTGGTTTTTCTTATGGACGGCATTTTTGATTTTCAGATATTCGAATTCTACTTATTTTTCTGAATAATTTGACATAGCATATCTTATATCTAAACCAATCAGAAGTTACAAAACTGACAAAAATAGCTTTTTGGCGTTATCAAAGTGTGCCGTGTAAAACGAAATTTGTTGAAACAAATACATATCGACAGGTTAACAATCTGTCGAGCGATCGCTACAGTTTTGCTAATTTATTTTGTTTGACTTACTCTCTAAGATGGCTCAAGCATTCTCAAATTTGGAGAAACAGGCTATTTTTGCGCATACATTCAGCGTAACAAAAATACCACGTGGGCTCAAGCAGAATACTTGTACCTTTATCCAGAAAGGCGACAGCCTTATTCAATAACTTTTAGGAACTTAAATAGAAATTTAAAGGTATACGGTTCATTTTCAAAGAAAAAAGGCAACATTCAACACTGTGAAGAAGAATTAGGTTTAGCAAACGTTGAAATTAATGGAGAAAAGTTCCTAAAAGTTATTGAATAAGGCTGTCGCCTTTCTGGATAAAGGTTCAAGTATTCTGCTTGAGCCCACGTGGTATTTTTGTTACGCTGAATGTATGCGCAAAAATAGCCTGTTTCTCCAAATTTGAGAATGCTTGAGCCATCTTAGAGAGTAAATCAAACAAAATGAATTAGCAAAACTGTAGCGATCGCTCGACAGATTGTTAACCTGTCGATATGTATTTGTTCCAACAAATTTCGTTTTACACGGCACACTTTGATAACGCCAAAAAGCTATTTTTGTCAGTTTTGTAGCTTCTGATTGGTTTAGATATAGGATATGCTATGTCAAATTATTCAGAAAAATAAGTAGAATTCGAATATCTGAAAATCAAAAATCTCGTCCATAAGAAAAACCAAAGTTTATGTCAATATCTCATTATGTAGTGGAAATAAAAAAATTAAATCTACGCCACTGAAAAGACCTTAAAAAGTTATCAAAAAATGGTTAATGAAATTTTCAAATATCTTCATAAATAAAAAAGTTATGGCCAGTTTTCATAAATGGCAATTTTCACTATTTTCTGAATAAATTCATAGGGTGTCAAAATTCAATTGTTTTTTCGACGGGATGTTAATGAGCCCAATTTTCTGCACTACTTTGCCCATTTAACCGACTTTCTATCTCCACTAATAACAAAGTTACCCATGTTAGCCAACGTTCGGTGAGACACCCTGTATATATATATATATATATATATATATATATATATATATATATATATACGTATATAAATATATATATATATATATACATATATATATAAACGTTTTTAAAAATGGTGGCAATGCGTTTAGGGGGTTATGAAACGTCGAGAAATTTTGGTCCGACCCCTAGGTCCCGCCATCCGACCGACGCCAATAGTGTATGTTGCCATATGGCAAATACACTAAAAACGGAACCCTTATAGAATCACTCGCGTGTTTGTCTGTTCATTCATCAATTTGCTCCGAAACTACTGGACCGGTTGAATTGAAATTGGGTAAGTCGGTGACCTAAGGACGGACGTGTAACGTAAATAAATGAATTTTGGACATGAAAATTAAAATTAGCAAATTAAAAAAAAGTTTTGCAAACTGTACCGTATACCATATCAAATGAAATGTCAAGAAATGTCAAGTCTCACCTATAGTTTACAGTACAACCTAAACGAAAATCTTAAGTCTTAAAGTACTCACGGAAAACAAATAGTACGGAACCCTCTTCTCGCGAGTTCGACTCGCACTTGATCGTTTTTAGTGTATTTGCCATATGGCAACATACACTATTGGCATCGGTCGGATGGCGGGACCTAGGGGTCGGACCAAAATTTCTCGACGTTTCATAACCTCCTAAACACTTTGGCACCATTTTTGAAAATGTTTATATATATATGTATATATATATATATATATATATATATATATATATATATATATATATATATATTTATATACGTATATATATATATATATATATATATATATATATATATGTGCGGGCAATAACTTTCGAAAGAGTTAATTGATTTTAACGAAATTTGGTCCACGTGTTGAAATCCATCACCGCAAGAAGCCTATTTAAAATGGGCGTAATTGGGGCATTTTAAGGGTAGTTTTTAGGGGTTGAAAAATGTTTTTGGGCCCCAAAATACCGAAAAAATTCTCAGAATCGTTTCAAAATTGACATTTGACCCTTTAGTAGTAATTAAAAGGTGTCCCTAAAATTTAAATAAAATCTGCCCGACAGGACCGGACTTACAAATTTTATGAAAACACTACTTTGCAAATAGTGAATTATTTACTGAAAGTTGTATATAATTTGGTGTAGAAGTTCGATTGATAATAATATTGCAATTAAGAAAATAAATGTTATTTTAAGGGGTGTAGGAGTCAAATTTTTTATTTTGCCCAAAAACCAACATAAGTTCGCATAATAAAACCACACTGCCTGTATTATCAAATACACTATATTGTCGGCAGGGTTCTGGCACTGCGACCCGGGTTTTTTTTTTTTATTTTCTTTCTATAAATAGGACATAAATTTTCACCAAGACGGCTCTAACGATTTTAATCTAATTTCATAAATCGAAATGCAATTATAATGACTGTAAAATATATTTGTTTCGAAAAAATTCTAGAAGAATGAAAATCTTAAAAGGTGTTTTACTGATGAACGAAAACTCACAGTCGATGTAGTTCAGGAGAAAATTGAATGCGCTGGACCCGTACAATTTATATAAACATATTTTTTTTCAAACAAGCCAGAAACTACTTTCCATTTAAGGGGGTATTCTCATGTGACCACTTCGAAAAATCGATTTTTTTTTTCATATTTCAATAGTAAAACCTATCGAAAATATGCTGTGAAAAATAGAGACCGAAATTCCTAGTTTTAAATAAATTACAACTCATAGTCGCCGACAAGTCGTATAAGCAACTTGTTGGCTCTTAAAACTTTAAACACATTTAATCTGGGAACATTATTTTCTAAAACTGTCATGGTCCTAAAAAAAAAAGTATTCAACCGATTGCTTTGAAATTTATATATGTTCTTCTACTCATTAATGGTTATCGTCCGTACTAAAATTGCTTATATTCGAAAATATTTTCTTATTTTTTTTGAACGATTTTTAACAAAAAAAAAAAATAACAAAAAACACAAACTTTTTTCTACAGTCCGCCATTTTTTTTTTAATGAAATTGATGAATTTTGGTAGGGAAAATAGAGACATCCCTACTGAACAATGATCCATTCGATTTTGTTATTTCAGACAACATGAACAGCCGCTCTTACCATGACCAGTGACCTGCTTTTTTTTAGTGTCTAATTTAATTTAAAAAAATATATATATAAAAAATGTAAAATAAGAGAAAAAAAATTTTTTTTATACAGTTAAAGATACAAACAAAAACATATAAAAAAATTTAAATGATTGAATGTTATTGTCCTCTAAAAAAAATCCCTAAAAAGAGGTAAAATTTATGCGTTCACATGAGAATACCCCCTTAATGCGTAAATAAAAAAGGCACAAACTTGTTAGGGAGAAGTACGTGATTGTGTGTAGGAACAAACCTTATACGTATTTGTAAGGCGCATAAAGGTATGTATTCAAAATGCAATTCAATGAGCGCGCTGCATTGATCGTCTCTCGACGCAAAATGTAACATTTACCGTGACGTCACTTCTCATTTAACTCTCGAGATAAAAACGATTACGATTTGCGTTGGACGCAGACATGAATAGCTGATTAAAAGCTTTGTTTGTTTTGAGAAATGACATTCACAGTTTGCTCAAAATAGGGACGGGCGACTTCGACGATAGTCGAATTGCACCCTCAAGGCCAGCGCACACATTACCATCGAGACGAAACGTATTTCGTCGCGACGACAAATACCGTAATGAGATCAAGATTAAAATGTGGAAGGTGGAAATAATTATAGAATCACATATTCTAATCAAACGAAAAGTAGAATTTATTCTCTATTACTTAATAAATAAAGGAAACTAGAAGTATTAATTAATCTATGTTAATTTCGCACAAAATCTGTTCAGAGTAATTTTTTGAAAAGAGGAGATGCTGTTGTATAAAATGAAACCATTTTTAAATTGATTCGAGTTTATTGAAGTCCTAAAATTGTAATTGAAAATTGCGAAACTTGTCGGTTTGTCTATACGTTCGTCCGAGCTTAACAGATCGCAATTTTTGACGATTTGACTAGGTTAATATTTCATTTGGTTTGTTTATAATAGAACACTATTGAAAGTCATTATAACGCGTTTAGTTATTTAATTGTTTAGAGAAAAATGTATTTTCCTGTCGTACAGTGGCATTGTTAACGATTTGGGTATGGTTTTTGTAAGATTATTGCAATAGGGATGTTGACTATTTTTGGGAAAGTGTTTTAAATCATGCCATAAGTACCTAATATTGCAACAAATATTTATTATTTTTATTTAAATACAACTCAAGCTTTAAAAATCATGTACCTATTTTAAATCCCGTTTCAAATTTCGATCCAAAACGCCAATACTCGTCGCGGACGTTACCTGTTCATACCAAAGGAGGCTCAAAAGTTTACACGGGAGCTACCATCCTATAGATGCGTATTCTGTGCTCATAAAAGTTAGAAAACTGAGGTGATGAAAAGTTGTTTCGTAGTCGTTGCTATAGTTACATATAATTTGACGTTTCCTATAAACAAATAATAATAAATTACACACTAAATATTAACCAAACAATGAAGTTTTTTGACAGCGGCTGAACATATGACGTCATGCGCTCTGATTGTCACGTGACTTGAGAGATATTTTATTAGATTTTATTTATTAAATATTAATTAAATTCCTTAAAAATAAAAAAAAAATATAGTGTTTTTTAGCATTTCTATCATAGAAACTACTACTTTTCGTTAAAATTATGTTTTTATTTGAATACAGTCAACATCCCTATTGCAGGGCTATTGGGAACAAAAAAATATTCATAACAGAAATCCAGTTAATTTAATCGATTTAAATAATTGGGAAAGGTCACTTGATATTTGAAAGCACTGTCCCTGCGTCTGTTAAAGGTCCACACCAACTGAATCAGCATACCATGCACTTGTCGGCTCGGATCGACTCGGCCACATCCAGTGTACGTATACACTGCCGATTCAGTGGGCGTGAACCTTTAACTTGGTATTGGATATATTTAGTTTTGTACATCGTGACGTCATTATGTGTAGTACAACATTAAACGATGTATAATTATTTTGGTGGCCCCAAAAAACCGTGAATGGTGTGGGGACATGTGCTCTTGACACGCTTGCCCGTTTTGTTATGAATACATAATGATTGGTTAATGCTAACAAAGAGATCAGAGTATGTTGATACAGAACTGAGACAAGTCTAAACAAATTGCTAAACATAATTTTAATTTAATTATGCATACAGATTGGAATAAGCTAAAAAAACTAAAATCCGACTATGTAAAAGAAGAAAATGAGCTTCCAATATGAAAGTTATAATTAGATATTGACGTATTAAATAGATAATATTTTTATGTTTTTATTAATAGAATAGAATATCTTTACTCACATGTTACAATGTTACAATTAGATGTGATTGTCAATTAAAATTGCATTAAAAGAATTACATTAAAATCAGCGATAAGTAAAATTTTTTGTTTGACCATACGGTGCATATTTAATTTACAAAATGAATACTGCTTGTGTGAAGTCTTTGTATAAATACAGTGGTTCATTTGATAATGTTCGCCTTATTTCTTTTGAATAAATGTTAATACATTAATGGGAAGTTGATTATATAATGAAAGTGTCAAATAATTTGGACCATTTGTCAGCTTGTATTTTACCACTGATAAAATAAAAAAACCCGGGTCGCAGTGCCAAAACCCTGCCGACAATATAGTGTATTTGCTTATACAGGCAGTGTGGCTTTATTACGCGGACTTAAGTTGGTTTTTGGGCAAAATTAAAAATTTGACTCCTTAATACACCCCTTAAAATAACATTTTTTTTCTTAATTGCAATATTATTATCAATCGAACTTCTATACCAAATTATATACAACTTTCAGTAAATAATTCACTATCTGCAAAGTAGTGTTTTCATAAAATTTGTAAATCCGGTCCTGTCGGGCCGATTTTATTAAAATTTTGGGGACACTTTTTAATTACTACCAGAGGGTTAAATGTCAATTTTGAAACGATTCTGAGAATTTTTTCGGTATTTTGGGGCCCAAAAACTTTTTTCAACCCTTAAAAACTACCCTTAAAATGCCCCGATTACGCCCATTTTAAATAGGCTTCTTGCGGTGATGGATTTCAACACGTGGACCAAATTTCGTTAAAATCAATTAACTCTTTCGAAAGTTATTGCCCGCACACACACATATATATATATATATATATATATATATATATATATATATATACGTATATAAATATATATATATATATATATATATATATATATATATATATATATATATATATATATATATATATACACACATATATATATATAAACATTTTCAAAAATGGTGCCAAAGTGTTAAGGGGGTTATGAAACGTCGAGAAATTTTGGTCCGACCCCTAGGTCCCGCCATCCGACCGACGCCAATAGTGTATGTTGCCATATGGCAAATACACTAATAAAAATTGATGGATGTTACATAAATTAGTAACATTTTAGAGATTACAAAACAGGCATAATATTTAATACATATTCGTTAGATTCATCCGGTTCGAAGGACCTTGTATTATAGTTTATAGATGACTGAAAACTAACACCATTAGCGTCTAATTTCCAATATGAAAAATAGTCGAGTAAAAATATAGTATGCTCGTAGTAAGATGACTACTTTCACTAACTAATTTTAATATCGGAAGTTTGTATTCTTCATTTCCATAGTTTTTTCAATATTTTTATTACAACCTTTTGTAGTTTTTATTTTTGTATATATACGCTATTTACTATTAGAAACCATAAAAAATAGAATATATTTTTGGAATAGCCACAAAACTTTCTCTTATATGATACTCCCTCGATCGAATTGGTTGGAAAAAATTTTGGTTAAGATTTGTTCTGCCTTGCGGCCACCATTTTTAATTTACAAAAATATTTTATTGTTGACAACACTTGCGTGATTAAGACAATTCGAATGAGACCTCGATTATGAATATCGCCTCAGTAGGTATGGCTTGATAAGGAACTCACATATTAAATCGACTTTTAAAAGCATAACCCTTCCTTTTTCGCAGTAATAAAACTATAGTGAAGAGGCGAATCAAGCGTCAAGTTATGATGCTAAGATATAAACGAGCTTTAAATGATCAGCACATAGTGACTCTTCGTACGCTTCATGTATTGAATCTTACAGAACTGACCGAATACTTCGTTTCAAACGCAGCTCCAATTGACTCTCTTATACCGAGTAGTAAATCTCTACCCTTATAAAACGGATTGTGTTTCTCTTTCTGTCCGATTTTCATGCGGTTTTCTTTCCCATGTAAGCACATTATTTAGCCGCTATAAAGTCATTGCTTTATTCTCTCTTCCTGAGTTTTGTGTGTATGTGTTCAAAATTAGGTTCAGGAAGAAAATAATGTGTTTAAAAACAGAAAAAATTATAATCCTACTTAGTGATTTTCGTGGGGAAAACGAGGCTATTATAATCTATAAAAGAAGTTTGCAAATATCGCGTAAAATGAGGACAACTTTTCAAATAAAAAATATTTAGTTTCAAAGAGAAACAAAAACCCGGGTCGCAGTGCCCGAACCCTGCCGACAATATAGTGTATTTGCTAATACCTACAGACAGTCTGGTTTTATTACATCAACTTAAGTTTTTTGGTCAAAATAAAAAAATTAACCCCTTAATACACCCCTTAAATTAACAGTTTTTTTCTTAATTGCAACATTACTATCATCGAACCAAATTAAATACACCTTTCAGTAAATAACTCACTATCTGCAAACTAGTGTTTTCATAAAATTTGTAAATCCGGCCCTAGAGGGCCGATTTTTTTCAAATTTCGGGAGCACATTTTAAATGCTACTAAAAGAGTAAATTTCAATTTTGAAACGATTCTGCGAATTTTTTCGGTATTTTTGGGCCCAAAAACTTTTTTCAACCCCTAAAAACCACCCTTAAAATGATCCGATTGGGCCCATTTTAAATAGGCTTCGTGCGGTGATGGATTCCAACATGTGTGCCAAATTTCGTTAAAATCAATTAACTCTTTCGAAAGTTATAGCCCGCACGTATAATTATATATATATATATAATTATATATATATATATATATACATATATTTATAATTTTTCCAAAAATGGTGCCAAAGTGCTTAGAAGGTTATGAAACGTCGAGAAATTTTGGTCCGACCCCTAGGTCCCGCCATCCGACCGACGCCAATAGTGTATGTTGCCATATGGCAAATACACTAAAAAAATACACCCGAATATATTCTGTCACAAAAAGGTTAATTTTGTCATATTAAAGTTTTGTACCCATATTAACGGCTAAATGTGGGTGTATCGAGCTATTGTAAATTACTGTGTACTACCAGCGTTGTAGTTTTTTTTTTATTTTTTAATACAATACGTGTTTTTTTTTATAAATTGAATGCCGAATAATAGGTACCTACGATAAAAGTTTAAAGTCTGCTTTCTCCGATGAAGTTTTAAGCGAAAAATGAAAAAGAAACCCATCAAATATATGCAGGTATTTTTTAGCGTCAAAGCATTATTTCGACAATTTTTGTTTGATATATATGTATATATATTTTTTTAATATTTCAACATGCAAACATTTTAAAAAGTAACGTATTATATATTATATAACTATGTTGAAATCGTTTCAATCGATCAATTATTTTTCGAGAAGGATCAATAATTAAAGTCGTAAAATGCTTTTCTTTTTTTTAAGTTTTTTTTATCCTGAAGGTCCTAGTCAGGATAATGGGACAAACTTATTAAATTACTGTATTGTCATCGATCCTTGATAAATGTGCAAAGTCTCAGTTTAATCTGACGTTTTGAAGTGGGTGAATTTTACGTTCAAAGATTCCTTTACAAACAAACAAACATACAGGTGAAGCTAATAAAAGCGTGTTAAACCATTAGAGTTACGCATCTATGGACCAATATGTATGGTCACAATCTAAGCTCATTGTCATGTCAGATTTTCTGACAATGCTTTCTGCAACCCAGCACCAATGTTCCAAGTATTAAGCAACGCAGTATATGCAATTATTATTAT
Source organism: Venustoraphidia nigricollis (assembly GCA_034508555.1). Lineage (NCBI taxonomy): Eukaryota > Metazoa > Arthropoda > Insecta > Raphidioptera > Raphidiidae > Venustoraphidia > Venustoraphidia nigricollis. The sequence goes on along the minus strand of JAVRKA010000052.1, from coordinate 1,787,888 downwards.
TTTTTTCAATATGTGTTCCACAGTTCGGAACATGCTGTACTTTTAAGTGCAAATACGCATAAAAACGCATACATTTACGCATTTTTCAATTCATTGCTTTTAGATAATTGTTAATACTAATAGCATTACAGTGAACATAATATCCCGCAGTGAACTGAAAAATGTGTTAATAAGCATTGTTAAATACATTGATTTAAATATCATTAAATGCATTTAATACTTTCTAGTTTATTATCATTATTTAAACGAATTCAATAAATCAATACATATAGTCCAAGCTCTGAATGAAGCTACTGAACAACAATACTAAAAGTTTATTAATAAATTAAAACATAATATGATTTTTTTAATCATACGACTCGGCACTACTTGTTGAACTTTATATAAATTATAGAGAAGAATTAATTTTTAGTGTATTTGCCATATGGCAACATACACTATTGGCGTCGGTCGGATGGCGGGACCTAGGGGTCGGACCAAAATTTCTCGACGTTTCATAACCTCCTAAACACTTTGGCACCATTTTTAAAAATGTTTATATATATATGTATATATATATATATATATATACCTATATATATATATATATATATATATATATATATATATATATAGATATATATATATATATATATATATATTTATATATATATATATATATATATATATATGTGTACGCGCAATAACTTTCGAAAGAGTTAATTGATTTCAACGAAATTTGGACCACGAGTTGAAATCCGTCACCGCAAGAAGCCTATTTAAAATGGGCCTAATCGGGCTATTTTAAGGGTAGTTTTTAGGGGTTGAAAAATGTTTTTGGGCCCCAAAATACCGAAAAAATTCTCCGAATCGTTTCAAAATTGAAATTTAACCCTTTGGTAGTAATTAAAAAGTGTCCCCAAAATTTTAATAAAATCGGCCCGACAGGACCGGATTTACAAATTTTATGAAAACACTAGTTTGCAGATAGTGACTTATTTATTGAAGGGTGTATTTAATTCAATGTAGACGTTAGATTGATAATAATATTACAATTAAGAAAAAAAATGTTATTTTAAGGGGTGTATTAAGGGGTTAAATTTTTTATTTTGCCCAAAAACAAACTTAATTTCACATAATAAAAGTATAAAACCACACGGCCCTATACAAGCAAATACACTATATTGTCGGCAGGGTTTTGGCACTGCGACCCGGGTTTTTTTTTACTATTATCATCGTTTGCCTTGCAAATTTTTTGCATGCCTGGTGGGCCTGTCTCCAAATATAAAGTATGTTCAATATGAGGTCACCTAGATATGTAAAAAAATGACAAGACAGAGAATGTTAATATTGCAAATAGTAATTTAAACTTCTCTATAATCTGTATAAACATAAAGTAGTGAATTGAGTCGTATTCAAAATAGTAAAAAAAAAATTATATAGAAATGGGTTATTATTTTACCAGTCAAAGTATGTAATATGACTTTTTGATAATTTATATATGCATGTAGGAATGTTCCTCTGCAGCTTCTAAACAAAGTGTATCGATTTTGACTAATTAGGTGTCAATCGATTAATCTTAGTGACGTGCATGTCATAGGTGATATATCACTACGATTACAAAATGGCGGATAATAAACGCGAATTATAAGATATGCTAGTATTTAGGGTCCGAAAGATTCAAATGCGATCCAGAATAACATTGTCTTGAAACGTATTCTATATAAATAGTAAATTTACTTCGTGATGCCACAAATGTTTAGCAAGAGAATTAATTCAAAATACATGCGAACATAAAACAGTTTGTAGATGTTCTGTGGGCAAAGGTGAAACGAGTCAGCTGTCTTTGTCAGCCGGACTGCAAAGTTTACACTTCAGTTTAATTAATAAATGGAGTCATTCTGCTACACATTGTACTTCGTTTCTATACTGTATAGAATAATACAGAGTGTCTAGGAACATTCATAGTTACACTAACCATTACTCACGAGTCGTTAACAGAAATTTTATTTAAATTATTATGCTAGCGCACGGAATGCGCCGGTTAAGTTCTCGCAAAGCACTGCTCGAGCCCTTTTCAACCCCCTTCGAGGATAGTTACGTTACAGAACTGACTTTTTTCAAGGTGGTTACGGTTAAGGCAATATTCTAAATTCCATACGTCTAGATGGAATAGTTTCCAAGATACGAGTGTTCAAATATCACGATTTTGGGCTTTCACTGACTGACTGATAATTATCGTAATTCACAGGCATTTAGCTCTTTGCAAGGAGCAAATTGGAAGAAAATATTTTTTCCCCGATTGGGGGGTTGCCTAGATTGTCCTTCAGTAATTTTCTTCCATTTTGTAGATGTTTTTTGAAATCAGTCGGGCAAATAAATCTGAGCAAAACGCTGTAGCCGCTCAACGCAACGCGCCAGACCCCTACTCGATAAGCCGGATTTCGAGAAGGAGACTCGAACTATACAAAAACCTGCTTTTCTTCCGTTTGGGAGTTGAAGGCATTTCTGTCACCAAGACCCTAACTATTAGATCTCAACTTTTCGACAAAGCTGGTAAACCTACATATTCTTTGCATCGAACTTGGCCCTTTTTTACATTTATGTTTTTAGTGAGCTTATAATACTATAACAAAACGGTTCTTTATGGTAGATTCAAAACTGATTTATTTTCAACAAACAAAATAAATACAAAACAAATAACTAAAAAATATTTCTCTAATAACAATAACAAAAAGAAAGTAACAATGAAAAATAAACGAATTTTATAAATAAACAACACAACAACACACTGTTCTGATAAATAATAACGCAACAATGACTATGTACACAAAACACTGCTATAACACACACACAAATTTATGTAATACCGCACTACTATTTATGCAACTAACTCTAACTGCTTATTTATGTCTGTCGTGACGCATCCACTGAAGGTACTTTCACTGTAGCAAGCAAGCAACTGACTGAATGAATCTCGCGCCCCACACGCGCCTATTTATAGGCGTATGGATGTGGCTTCTCGGGCGTTCGAGAAATTGCTGTCATTGCCAGAGGCGCAACATTTGGGGGCGCGCTATTCTCGATCGTTCCAGAAACTTCTGTCACTTCCAGTGGCGTAACCATTGAGGGCGCGCTACAATACGTATACTAGATATGTTTATACACAATCTGATATTCTCGTTTAGGTTTTAAATATATACGATAAGTAATATCTGCATTTTTAATTTTTCACCCAAAGTCCATATGTCCCAAATCCTAAGAAAAAAGTCAGCGTGTATAAATCCCAACGTTCGTAAACGCCCTGCACATCAGTACTGCCGTATGTAGTATTATAGTATCTATATGTGGTGCAGTGTTATATAGCATGTAGAACTAGATCGTGGTCACACATAAATCTGAAGTAATTGTTATTGTTCTGTACAGACTCTCACATTATAGGTTTTACCTATATGTTACGTAATGTCCTTAATGTGGAAGGATGGCATCGCGCAGTGTTTACATTATGTGTACTAAAAGATGTTTAAAAATACCCAAATACCTCCGGATGACTTTTTGTTGGGGCCTGTTCAAAGTACCTGATCACTTTGGACAGACCCAGTATTCTATGATACGCAGTACAAATCGAAGCACTCTACTAGAGATCTCATAACTTTAACAGTGAAAGCATTATGAACTTCACATGAAATATTTTTGATGGGATTTCATTTCTTTCTGGCAGGCGCCCTAGATTATTTTTTTCCCACTATTTTTCATCATCAATGAAGGTTTGTGGACCAATTTTGCACATTTTGCAGAATATATTTCTTTATGTACACAGATATGCACCCCTATACGAGGGGTTGGTTCGATTCCTTAATATTTTTAAATCTGTACGTTTAAAATAAAATAAAAACCCGGGTCGCAGTGCCAAAACCCTGCCGACAATATAGTGTATTTGCTTGTATAGGGCCGTGTGGTTTTATACTTTTATTATGTGAAATTAAGTTTGTTTTTGGGCAAAATAAAAAATTTAACACCTTAATACACCCCTTAAAATAACATTTTTTTCTTAAATTTAATATTATTATCAATCTAACGTCTACACCGAATTAAATACACCCTTCAATAAATAAATCACTATCTGCAAACTAGTGTTTTCATAAAATTTGTAAATCCGGTCCTGTCGGGCCGATTTTATTAAAATTGTGGGGACACTTTTTAATCACTATCAGAGGGTTAAATTTCAATTTTGAAACGATTCGGAGAATTTTTTCGGTAATTTGGGGCCCAAAAACAGTTTTCAACCCCTAAAAACTATCCTTAAAATAGCCCGATTAGGCCCATTTTAAATAGGCTTCTTGCGGTGATGGGTTTCAACACGTGACCCAAATTTCGTTATCGCGCGTACACACACACATATATATATATATATATATATATATATATATATATATATATATATATATATACATATATATATAAACATTTTTAAAAATGGTGCCAATGTGTTTAGGAGGTTATGAAACGTCGAGAAATTTTGGTCCGACCCCTAGGTCCCGCCATCCGACCGACGCCAATAGTGTATGTTGCCATATGGCAAATACACTAAAAAGATTTTTTTCTCTCAGATTTAGACTGCCAAGAGGTGGTAACCCTAGTCACAGCTCGTACATAACTATAAATAAATTAATAACATAAACTATATTTTGATTAAAATTAACATTAAACAATTTTAATCAAAATATAAATTAACAAAATAAAATTACTTGTAATACTGTTCGATTGGTTCAATTGGTTGAAAAGGACCAAAACTGTTGGTTGAATTGAACAGTATTGCAAGTAATTTTATTTTGTTAATATATCTATTACTGTTGGTAAAGTCAATATTATCAATCAAAATATAAATTGTAGTAACTTTAAGATTATGATCATGTATATTATTATTAGTACAATTTACCAATCATTGACTTGCCTAAGGCCCAGAAGATAAAATAAAAATTTTCGAAACGTTGGCCACAAGCGAAACATCGGTAAAGCTTTTTTATATTGATTGTTCCTCTTCCAAACTTCTTTTCAACGATTACATTATTGGAACAATACAAATACTAACAAATTAGATACTTACATTGCTCTTAATGTTAAGAAATATTCAAAAACTTCAAAACACGAGCACCACTTTCTTGATGTACATTTCGACAACTATATGTTAGCATCATCAGACCATGATTCTAGTTAGTGAAACATGCATTGTGCCTTGATCTTCACACCTACTCCACAAGAGATTTGTTGTAGAAATTTACAAATAATCACTTTATATAGTTTTTCAAAAATAATCTCATTAAATGATTTACTATATTCATATCCATATTACTAAATGATTGTTAATATTCATAGGTATTTGGATTGACAAGACTTGTATTATTTAAAAATAATTCTTTAATATTTTCGTACAAATATTAAAAATATTAAAGAATTATTTTTAAATAATACAAGTCTTGTCAATCCAAATACCTATGAATATTAACAATAATCTCATTAAATGTCGCCACACATTTTTTTAAAGAATACTCTAAAACGGTTTGTGAAAACCCATGAAATATAATCTAATTATGTAGATTTCAATTTTAAACAATCAAAATAGTTTTATCTTACCATTGATAATAATAATTTATAAGCTCCAATGAATGTATATTTATATGAAAAATTTAATATTATATTTTTGTTACAGGTGAGGGTTCCAGTGGATTTTCTTCATTAAAAAATTACTCATGAAACGGTAAGTCAGCTTTAAACATATTTCCAAGAAAAACCCTGTTTGGCATCGGTTCTATCTGAAAGTATTTTAACGTGTTACCAGCTAAAGGAATATTGTACTTTGACATAATAAGTTTGTTTATACGTAAGAATCAAATAATTCTTTAAATCCAGAATTTACCCCGTTTGTGACTTCCTTTTACCAAGAAATATCTCATCAAAATGATGATAGTTTAACCAAATACAAAAATAGCTCACTTCTTTTTTAACTGAATATCAGATAATAACCGTAGTTTACTCTGTCGAATAAACTTTAATGTTTTTTTAACCTGTATCGTGTTCACAGACTAACAGACGTACAGAATTTTTCCAAAAATATGTATTTTTGGATTCGAGGGACGACGAAACGAAAAAATATTGCAAATTTTTGAAAAGTGAGTTTAGACCTAAATTAATACCATTCCCTATACTAGTGAAGTAGGTAAATTTAAAACTTTAGTGAAATATTTTTCTTTAGATTATCTTAATGCAATCATTCAATTCTTACTGATCAGTTGATTTGATAGGAATGTTTAAGTATTGCATTCTGCATCCAATCAGTAATCAGCAACAAGAATTTATAATTGCATTAACATATTCTTCAAAGAAAAGTTATTTATATTCCTGACTCGTGAACTGTGTCTCACATGTAATTAAAATATATTATGGAATTTGCTGTGTTCCATTCCCTTGGTACATTTGCACAAAAGTTGTTATAACATAAAAGATACAGTGTGTACAAATTGTGAGATTGTCATTTTTTTTTATACTTTTCAGTTTTAAAAATAAAATATTCAAATATTAAAAAATTTTATTGTATTTCGGTAGTGGAATTTAAACGAATAAAATGTATGATTTTAGATAAATACATTTTTTTGCTATAATATATTTTTGGCAAGAACATATTTTTTTTCGACGTTGCGTGGCAATTGTTACTAATTTCTGTTTGAGCTAACTTCTTGAGATTAATGAAAATGAAATAGAATATTCAAATATTAAAAAATATCCAATACTTCCACTTTACTGTAGGTATTTCGGTACCGGGATTTATAGGAATAAAATTTATGATTTTATAAATAACTATATTTTATTGTTACATTTTAACAAAGTTTTGGCAAGGACATATTTTTTTCGACGTCGCGTCGTAATTGTTACTAATTTCTGTTTGAGGAAGCTTCTTGAAGATGGATGAAAATGAAAGGTTGTGGCTTCATTCAAAAATCCAATGAAAAATAAAAAAATGAGTTTATTAATTTTTTCAAATAAGCTTTATATTTTGATATTTCCTTGAAATATCAGCAGTTATAAGTTTAAAAAGATTTAAGAACCCCCAGATTTCTGCAAACTTAGATTTTTTTTACTTAAAAAACCGGATATTTGATTAAACGCCAGTAAAAAAATTGTCAAATTAAGAGTTGTATCAAATTGATATTGAATTAAAAATTAAAATTACGAATAATACGGGATATTTGCCTTTTTTACATTTTTTCATATTCGTCGTTGAGTCATATAGTTTCACGCTTCCCTATTTGGAATAAACATTGCCCCAAAATTAACGAGCAGGTTCCAATATTAAACAGTGTGAAATAGATGTTAAAAGAACCCGTCCGAGCATGTGTTTTTATATGTTAAAATACGAAATTTTCTGTCAAAATTCTAATGGGAGAAATTGGCAACTAAATTAACGATACTCTATTATCCAATACTTAATCCAAACAACCAATGAAGAAGAATGTGCATAGGGTCTTAAACGAACGATTTGCAGCTAATATGTAAGTTATACAAAACGCTCCTGTTGCATTCTACATTTCAGTAACCTAGCCATGTTTAAATGTTAACATGCAGAATCCAGCTGTGTCAATGTAGAACGTTGATTCATTGATGCAGCTTTAAGCGTAGTACCGATTGAGTAATTGATCGAACTTGTAGTTAACGAGCGAGATTTGTGTCTTTATGTAAAAATCAATCGCAAATAAATAAAATAATTTTCTAATTTGGCCCCCAAAATCTGTGATGTACCAAATTTCAACTTTATTCGTCCAGTAAATTCGGAGAAAATATGTTGTAACAGACGGACAGACAGACACGATAGTGATTCTAGGTTTACGTTTTTTTCATCGTATGTACGGAACCCTAAAAAAATAAAATATTATTTAAAACAAGAATTTTCCCTTATCCATAATCATATCAGCAAATGTCAGAACAACTTCTTCTTCTATAGTTTCCCAAAATTCTGGCAATTTCTCTCCCCTTCCACGCAGACGTTCTTTGGTTGGACATACAGTATTACACATTGTATACAAATAGCAAAACCACTACTCAGACTGTATTTGTCTACATGTGTATGTGTGCAAGTACGTGCCATGGAGTGTATTTGACCAAACTATTTCATTGCAACCGCGTTTCAAATTAAACACTACTAACCGAGGAACTCGTGTTCAGTTTTCACCGTTCCTGTTTTCCTGAAAACAACAAATATGTGTCAGTGTGGCTTACCTTGTTAAGCTGAAACTATCGGACACATCGTTGTAATAAAACTGTCTCCATAGTTCTTCCGTTGCTCAGCGATTACATTCGTAGTTCCTTTATCTGCCAAGGAGATTATTTATTTTATTAGTTGCCTCTTTTAAAACATATTAGATAATAAATGATGTAAAATAATAAAAACCCGGGTCGCAGTGCCAAAACCCTGCCGACAATATAGTGTATTTGCTAATACAGGTACTGTGGCTTTATTACATGAACTAAAGTTTGTTTTTGGACAAAATAAAAAAAAATTGAACCCCTTAGTACACCCCTTTCAATAACAATTTTATTAGTTGAAATATTGCTATCAATCCAACATCTGCACCAAATTAAATACGACCTTCAGTAAGTAAATTCGTATACCTACGCAAACTAGTGTTTTCATAAAATTTGTAAGTCCGGTCCTGTCGGACCGATTTGCTTATAATTTTAGGAGCACTTTTTAATTGCTACTAAAGGATTAAATTTCAATTTTGAAACGATTCTGAGAATTTTTTCGGTATTTTTGGGCGCAAAAACTTTTTTCAACCCCTAAAAACCACCCTTAAAATGACCCTATTGGGCCCATTTTAAAAAGGCTTCGTGCGATGATGGATTCCAACATGTATGCCAAATTTCTTTAAAATGAATTAACTCCTTCGAAAGTTATTGCCCGCACATATATATATATATATATATAAACATTTTTAAAAATGGTGCCAAAATGTTTAGGAGGTTATGAAACCGCGAGAAATATTGGTCCGACACCTAGGTCCCGCCATCCGACCAACGCCAATAGTGTATGTTGCCATATGGCAAATACACTAATAATAATAATAATGCGTTTAACGTCCGTTTCTCGACTTTATCTAAATGATGTAAAATACGTACGTGAGTCAAAAGCAACGTTTAAAAAACTAAAACCCGACTATGAAAAAGTAGAAAATAAGCTTCCTATGTAAGAAGTAATTGGTTTAAAAGTATTAGTAACCCAATTACTTTTCATGTCAGAGACTTTTTTCTACTTTTTCGTTGAAGAGTTTTAGTTTTTTAAACTTTTTATTTTATTTTAAACTTTTTACCTTTGGAATCCACCCGTCAATCCTTTTCATTTGATACACCACGGTGTACATGGTATTCATTTCAATTTCTTTTTGCGTTTATCATCCGCCATATTGGATTCGTGGCGACGCAATATACGTACCTTAGACCCTTTACACACGAAGTTTCTCAAAAGAATTAACGAAACTCGTTTGTGACGGAAATTATTAATCGGTCACTAACTTATCACTACATATTTGCTGTATTTTTATAGACCTCTATAAATGAGAAAGGCCACCCCTGTATCTCTATAAGCTATAAACTCGGATTAGTAAAAAATCTCCATAAGCGAAAAATAGATCGCAGTCCCTTGAATTCCTGCTTATCCACTCGACTGTATAATATGCGCCACGGTTCTAAAAGGTTCTGAAGTTAATCGCAAACAGCATCGCAAATGCATATTTTAGAGCCGTCCTGGTTGTTTTGTGGGAAAGGAAAGCTCCCACCAACTCCCACTTACCGCCACAGAACGTGCGATCGTTGGTGATTAGTTATCGCTGGTTGTCTTGTCAATTGTCGCTTTCCTGTTATAAAGTACAGTCCAGTACGCAATTGTTAACTTGTTTCTTTGATTGTTAATTGATCAAGATGCCTAATACAGTTTTGCATAGACAAGCACGAAAAATAATTTTTTGGATGACTTTATGCAAGGAATTAGACCTTTAGATTAAAGAAAAATTAAAAATAATAATTTAGCGCAAGTTTGTAGTTTTTCAACCGACTGTACCTGCGCAAGCTTCCATTTGCCTTGAAATGCGATCTTTTTCTATGCAGATCAGTTTTTTTTTGCGTGAGTACCTACGATTTAATGTTTTACATGTCGCATCAAACAGAACTAAGTTCTGTTTGATTCGACGTCCGCAAGTACCTAAGCTTTCTATTTAGCCACTGATATAACTTGAGTAGGTATACTTAAGCTTTCCTCGGTACAAGTAATGCTCGTCTCAGCATACGTAAAAGTTTGAACGCGGCTAACAAACGCTTTGAAGCTCACGCATCCACCTTATAAGTACAATACAGCGTACACAGAACATTACGTAGTAAGTACTAGTACACAGAGTATGGCAGTAGATGTGGTAGACCGTTATATATGGATAATGCCCTCGGGTCCCGTACAGAGGTTGCCCATAGGAGTACCCCTGGGTGTCATTCACAACTGTAACCAACAAATGCCCCCCTCCACTTTTACCACACCTGCTTCTCGTCTCAACTCTTCCCCCTCCATCACACCGCGATCACGTCCGCCGACAAACTTACTCTCACTTATTCTGTTCTAAACTATTCCTTAGAACAATGACGACTCGTTTAGTACTGGTTACTACTCTCAAAACGTAGAAGAGATAGTAGTTTATGTATCTAGAACGTAAATCTAGTGGCGAGTTAAGTAATTGATATGTAATTACTAATGGCAAGATGGAAATCTAATGAACTACTACAAATGCCCAAAAAATTTTAGTTTTTTCATAAATATTCATTTATTCCTGTCAAAAATATCCCTCGAAATACCACTAACACTCGGAAAATCCGAGGGAAAGCTGCTCTAGATTATTAAATATTAAACTTGGACGGCTAAAAATTTCAGAATCGTTAATAGTCAATACATCTCAAATAAGCGTACAGAATTTAATCAACTTACAAAAATACGTGACTTCGCTCAATTGCTGCCCCGAAACTATTCAGTTTATAAGAAAACTAGCCGCTACACGCGGCTCTGCACGCAATTGAGATGAATCACGGCAGCGACAACAGTAGTGGAGCCTTCAGCTTCCCGGTATTTGGTGAGTTACAACAATGTGGATAAAAACCTCCATGAAAAAATACATATATGTGCCAACTTTCATGGTGATCGATCAAACGCTCTCGAAGTCTATTATTCCTAAGGCTGTCGAAACGCTCTGAATTTAAGCCTGCAAAAATAGAGCTTCGGCTGTCAAGTGACTGTAGACTTATTCGTCAACATTCTGACAAAAATCTTTCTCTATAAATGATGATAAAGGACAAATCTAGGTCTCTAATGAACTACTTTTGTAATTTATGTACGATTTACTCGAAAAAAGTTGGCATTAATTGTGCCAAAAAAGACCCGTTTTCAACCTACGACCTTATTCGTACTTATTTCACAAAACTGTTCCATCACAAACCTAAAGTGACTCTTCCTTTTTCGGAAAAGTTTTTTAAATCTTCAAAATATTTCCAAAAATTAGAGTAATCAATTGACAGCGTCACCCTTGCAATAGCATCTTTTATCGTCGTAGTTGGCACCAGCCAAAAATTGGAACGTGCGGATGATTTGAGCGAGACAGAGCTAAAGAAGGTCACACCCACAATATGTTTTTGTCTACCTCGCCTCTTACCGCTGGGTCTCAGCACAAACTGTGTGAAAGTGATCCAAAGCTGTTAAACAGATCCACTGTAAAAGATTGTGTTGTTTACATGTTTTATTACAACCGCGCGTAAAGGTTACACACACACTTTTCTATAATAATAATTTTTGATAGATTTCAATCAAGTATATAGAGTACTCCTCAACGAAATTATTAATATAGATTTGTTGCGTAAAAGAAAAACATAACATTGATGAGACATGACAGGTGATTATTATTATATCTTTTCTAATCATTTCCACCATACCCTGTGTATCTTATTGAACATGTGTACCACGTCACTGTAATCAGTGATATTCGAATGTCTATTGTTTGTATTCCAGTCTAGTGGTGGTTGATTGTACATGGGGGCATTGTTGTTGGGCGCTGTGTCTCTTCTCTGTTTTTCTCTCTCTCTCTCGCTATGCGTGTACATATAGTGCACAACAATAATCTAGCACAGGTGAACATTGCTGGGGCGGCTGGGTGATGTCGGCTATATGGCACACAAACACGATCGGCCACCCTGACATAGTCTGTTTACACTGGTGGCCAAAGTGACCCACTCTGACGTCATTAGGTGACCTTGCTGCGCTCTGCAATATTTATCTTTTTAACCGCCACATGCAAAAAGAGAAGTGATATAAGTTAGAAGCCTTTGTCTGTCAATCCATTTGTGGCATTGTAGCTCCAAAACGGTTAAACCGATTTCAATATCTTTTTTTTTGCTGCTATTTGCGAGATGATTCTAGCCGCACGTTTGATCAGGCCCCTCCTTTCCACTGGGCAATTGGGGCAAGTACTCAGGGCCCTAAAATCGATGGGGGCCCCTAGTTCCTGTCAGATCAGCATCTGTTAACCGATACTGCGGACAAATATATCGATATATTTTTTAATAATGTATTTGTTAATTATTTGAATTGCTTAGTAATTACGCTCTTTTTTAAATAATATTCATTTTGCATATACACCCCTTTTGCCTGTTCTAATAAAATAGTTCTCTGCAATAGTCATAGAAGCCCCAAAAGTGCCCAGGAGCTCCAATAGGTTAAAGACTGCCCTGCGTTTGATAGAAATAGTTTCAGCCGTTTCCAAGGTCTTGTTTGTGTAGAAATTTCGACTACTATTAAAGCTAGGAGTTTTTAGTTTAATCTTAAATATATAGTTTTTGATTAACTTAAAAAGTATGAAATAAAAATCATATTAAAAATTTAATTAATTTCTACTATAGTTGACCCGATGTACTATTTCTTCGATAATTGATAAATGAATCGAAGAACGCTGAGACACTGGTATTTTTATCATTTTAAAGTGGTTCCCGACGGATTTTTTCATCGAAACGAAGAAATTGTGGCTGCGTCGAGCCAGAACCAGATATAGTTGAAATTTATTATTTCTTTTTAAAGGTTTAAAGTGTGAAGCGTAATTTATAGTATGGTTATTTCATTTTTAGTAATAATAATAAAAAAATGTAATTGAAAATAACAAAAAAATACAATTTCAAAATTAATTTAGGATTATAGAAGAATCATTCAAATTGTGGATTTCCCGAAACTCGAGATTTTTCCATCCTAAAAATGAAATTTTCATAAAAACCGATTGGAATCGATACCCACGATTTCTTTAGTGTAGATTTCAACTTTTTTCTGCGGAAATAGTGGTTTGATTATTGAAATTAAACGAATTTCAACCCATAGTTTTTTGCACTCAAATTACCATGGTTTACGACTAAGTGGTAATGACGGATACAGTCTGCAAAAAAAATGTTAAGTTTTACGAAGATAAAATATTCTTAATAATGTTATACAAAGATAAATGTCCATTTCGTATGAACCGGAACCCTCGGTGCGCGAATTCGACTCGCACTTGACTTGTTTTGTTTTTAGGACCATTGGACATTTCTTAAAATGTTTCTAGAGAGTTCTGCAAAAAATGGCCAGATGATTACTGCGACAAATTGATTGCATGCCTAGCTTTAGTCGTTGATCCACTGCTGTACAGCAGGGACAGTCGAATAGATGGGGGCCACACGTACACTATATTATGTCCAGTGCAAATGTTGACAAGTCTTTCCTATGTAACCGCATTTAGCTAAACACTGTCAGAGGTGTGACGTCATTTAATTACACAGTGATTATATACATTTTATTCCGATCAGCCGAACGATGCATGGGTTTGAACCCTACATTGGTGCGGTAGGTACAAAAGTAAAGTTTCAAAAAGGTCTGTCTCTTCTAGAAACTTATTTTCGATTTAATTTTTTTAGATTTAAAAATAAACTAACTTTTCATAGGTCTTATAATTTATTGCGTATTCTTTAGTTTTGCTATGCCTATTTTTTGTGCAATTTACAAATTGTTTTGTTTTTTTTTAAATAAAGTTTAATAAACTTAACTGATTGTGCAACAATGCTAACGCCCAACCTTAGTTTCTAGTAATCTTGATTATGACTAGGGATTGCAATCCAGCGGCATTTTCAATTTATTTATGCTGAATTAAAGCAAATCCAGCTGGATCCAGCGCGGATGCAGCATTAATCGATTTTTCAAATAAACGTAACAATGTTTTAACTCTAGAAACTTTAATAACTATTTATCTACATTTACATCAAATATTCGTTTTTTGGAGGTAGTAAAGTAAGTAATAGTCACTAGTATCCGGAGTATAATTATTAGTTATCACAATACAGTCTTAAATCACCTAAATTGATATTCTAGATATCTGAAATAGTTATTCGTTTACCTATTTTACAAACTATGTAGTCTCAGTCTCAATAATTTTAGAAATAAAATTGCGTTTTCCGCTTATAAAATGTTTAGTTAACTCTTATTAGAAACAAAACTTTAATATAAATTATATTATATAATTTAAGACTTGAGTTGTCTTTTAAAGAATAAAGCCAATCAATTAGGTAGGTAACAGTTTTTTTTCTTTTTTAAAGTAAGAGCTCAAAAAAGAAATGTTATTGATGTTATAAATCAGGTAAAAAGAATCAGGTGATGCAAATATACCCGAATGCGGAAAGGGCTCTCTCTACCTCTACGCTGGTTGTTGAGGGTCATCAAATAATCATAGATTAAAGTTAGGTTTTCACCTCTTACTCCCTCACTTTCATAAAGTGTCATTTCTTTCTTCAATATCTTATCATAATCCTTCTCAGACCCAATTAGTTACTTGTTTTTAGCTGATTGCGGATCCGCATCGCTGAATCCAACGCCAGATGCTGGATCCAGCAAGACCAAAAATGCGGTGGATCTAACTGGATTACTCCCTAATTATGACTCGCTAATCCTTCGTTTTAACACACTTCACAACTCATATATAATACCTGCATCCACGTTCTAGATTCTCAATCTACTATTTTAATTTCAATGTCGTTTATTTGATAGTGATTTGCAGCATATTTTGGTACAATTATCGAAATCATACTGTACTTTTAATCTATTTAAAATGCTATAAAATGTATTTATGTATCACGGTAAGTTTGATAAAGGTACGACATGTTCCATTCGTCTAATCTCTAATACCAACCGATACAACACATTGCCCTGCACATTTATGATATAACATGTAATAAATAAATAATACATAGCAGGTCAATTTTGATAAAGTCCATCGATTTCGATTTCCGCCCCCTTCTGCGTATGAATTTGTGACCCACTACCGTTTTCACAACAAACCATAGGCTGGAGCATACCAGGCATCTATTTGCAGAAACCGACGTAAGACCTATTCCATAACTTCGCCTTCCATTAAGCTGGTGCCATAAAAATTACATATTTTTTCAAAACCTTGTTAACCAGAAACAAACTTACCAAAATTTATGGAGTATTCTCTGCGTATTAGTCATGAAATTTAATACATAGATGACTTTGGGTATAAATAAAAGAAAAAGGCGAAAACCTTCGACAGTATACCAAAAATATAACTGTGAAAAAATGTGCCAAGTTAGAACACCATAAGAATGGAAATCGAAAACGGTGCCAAGTTTCATTCGTATCCCCAATTGGAACAATTAGATTTGAAATATAGGTTCTGAAATAGATTGCAGAGAGAAAATATCAGTATTCATTTTATTTTTGGGCTACAGAATAGCCAAGCTCGATTTTCAAACTAAAAAATGTGGACCCACCCTAAAACTGAAATAAATAAATTGATACTATTGTGTTTATAATATATTAATGAGTGCTAGTCATAACAAAAAAGTGTTGATTTTTTGAAATTTAAGCTAGTTTAAGTTTTAATTAAAATTTCTGATCAAAGACGTGAAAAAAATATCAATTTTTATTTTTATTCTTTGAATAACTTTGAAACTATTTGACCGATTGACTTCTAAATCTAATACGATGTAAGTTTCAATAAACTATTTCAAATGCTGCATATCCGATCTCCAAAGATATCGTACGACTAAAATTAACATAAACACAAAACATAAACAAAAAATAGTTAAACTATAAAAATGATTTGTTGGGAAAAAGGACTTTTTAAGTAAACACTTATTTGTTATTTATAGCGACGTTTCGTCCCTTGTTTGGGACTTTTTCAAGCTTTATAACTGTAATTGCTTGAAAATGTCCCAAGCAAGGAACGAAACGTCGCTATAAATAACAAATAAGTATTTACTTAAAAAGTCCTTTTTCCCGACAAATCATTTTTATATTAATTACCAAGGACAAAAAAGAAAAAAAAGTCAATAGTTAAACTATCTTCCTAGGGCCCTAAACGTCAAAATCTAAAACTTATAAAAATTCAATTTTTGAAAGTCAGACCGAAACCAATAAATTCCCGTTTTTTTGAAAACTTTCAGTAGCGGGAAGTCAAAATGAGTCGAAAATTTGCTATTGAAAATATAAATAAAAATAATGTATATTGCTAGGTAGCCCTGACAGTTGTTAACCTTTTAAAAAATATTTTAAGGATAATGTTTGTCATAAAACACATATTTTTAAATTAAAAACTCCACAGAAAAATGAAAAATGGATTCAGAAATAGTAAGTTTACAGCAACATTGGTGCACGTAGCACTGCACATAATTAAAATATTCTTGTACCTACATACATACATATTTCATATGAGCTTTTTAATTAGTCACGTGAAAATAGTTGTTATTGACTGTTCTTATTGTCCTAGTTGGATTATGAGTAAACACTGAAAATACACGGTATCTACATTCTATTATTATTGATATACCTTCAGTTACTCCAGGGAAAATTCGACTTCAAAAAGTACACGTAAAATAATAATAAACACATATCTACTATATAAAAACAACCCATCGAAATGTGAAGCAATAAAATAAATCCATACACTGGAATCCGACCAACGAAACAATCAGATATCTTGGACTATGTCTAGATCGGCGGCTCCTCTGGGGCCAAATTAATAAAAAATTAAACGAAACATACGCCAAGCTTAATCCATTTTATTTTTTAATTAATCGCAAATCCCCACTCCAAATCCCATGTTCCAAACTAATTTATACACCATTATTAAGACCAACTTTAACATATGGATGCTCAAATTAAGAAAATCCAAGTGCTTCAAAATAAAGTACTCAGACTCGCTTGCAACGCTCCATGGTTTTTAAGAAATGAGCATATACACGAAGAATTGGGAATCTTAAATATAAACCAGTTTATAAAAAAAGTGCCAAAAGCTTCTTTATTTGGTAAGCTCAAATCATGCCCTAGTGCGGCTCACTATATGATCTAGGTCAGCTACCAGCCAACAGACGATTGAAACGTACAATTTCACAAGACTTAGCATATGGTTTGGCTCACTATTTAATAGAGATAGGAAAAACGGGTCTTTTTAGTGATTTGCATCTTTGCATCTGGATCCTGTATGTGAGCCGGCTCACTGAACCGATTCAAAAAGAGCCGAGTTCTGAATATGTTACTACAGTCTGCCACTGAGTTACCTAGTTCAGTCAATCATATCACGACCTGTATAGAATCAAGAATGCATAGCCAAACATGTGATGCATGAATCATTTGAGCTGACAGATGCATCAAAGCAAGAACTGATACGTAAGTGTAAAATGTGCTTCTGTGTGTTAAGTGTTTCACCGAGTTATGCAGATCTGTTGATCCGTCGGCTCAAAAAAAAGTGAGTCGGTTCTCACGGATCTTCTGTCGGAGTTGGCTCTTTGAACCGGTTCAGATCTGAGTTACCCAACTCTACTATTTAAGCAAAGTGATTTAATAATTGATCAATTAATAGTAGGATATGTTTCCAGTGCGTGATGACATATTATTACGAATTTTTACGTATTTTTTGCACGTATCTCCCATAAAGTAGCTGATTTTCACATAACTTTAAAAAATGCTGATAGTTCAATTTTAAGCAAGTTTACTTCCGATTGCAGATTGCGTTTGATTTTCATACTTATACTATGGAGGACTACATTTCGCATTTCTTTTGTTTTACTTTACGCATTAGTCATGAAAAGCAGCTTTATATGGGGTTGTGTAAATATTTTTTGGAGTTTGCTTTAAAATCTTATTGCGCTTAAGCTCGCGAAACCTTAAGATGCCTTTGCCTATGTGAATTTAGTTTTTGTGCGATTTCACTGTAATAGATAATAATAATTCCATTTACCACCTCCCGTTATTTTCTACATTTTTTAAAACTTCAACTTATATAATAGCAATGGGTGAATGAAGGAATTATAGAAAATTAGGATAAGGTAGGTAATTTTTAAACTAGGAATTTGATAGGTAATCAAATAAGGAATCATCTCGATATTTATTTGGAATTAATTGAGGGAAACCATGGAAAACCTCAATCAAGATGGCCGGTACAGGAATTACCGTTTCTCGGCGAGAGGCAGTAGGAAAAAGTCCCAGCCACATCTGCCCCTGCCGGGAATCGAACCCGTACCTCCCGAATGCGAGTCTAGTGCTGTACCACTACTGTATCCAGCTCGCAAAACCATAAGATGCCTTTGCCTATGTGAATTTAGTTTTTGTGCGATTTCACTGTAATAGATAATAATAATTCCATTTACCACCTCCCGTTATTTTCTACATTTTTTAAAACTTCAACTTATATAATAGCAATGGGCGAATGAAGGAATTATAGAAAATTAGGATAAGGTAGGTAATTTTTGAACTAAGAGTTTGATAGGTAATCGGCCATGGCCTCAAATAAGGAACCATCTCGATATTTATCTGGAATTAATTGAGGGAAACCATGGAAAACCTCAATCAAAATGGCCGGTACAGGAATTACCGTTTCTCGGCGAGAGGGAAAAAGTCCCAGCCACATCTGCCCCTGCCGGGAATCGAACCCGTACCTCCCGAATGCGAGTCTAGTGCTGTAACACTACTGTATCCAGCTCGCAAAACCTTAAGATGCCTTTGCCTATGTGAATTTAGTTTTTGTGCGATTTCACTGTAATAGATAATAATAATTCCATTTACCACCTCCCGTTATTTTCTACATTTTTTAAAACTTCAACTTATATAATAGCAATGGGCGAATGAAGGAATTATAGAAAATTAGGATAAGGTAGGTAATTTTTGAACTAGGAGTTTGATAGGTAATCGGCCATGGCCTCAAATAAGGAACCATCTCGATATTTATCTGGAATTAATTGAGGGAAACCATGGAAAACCTCAATCAAAATGGCCGGTACAGAAATTACCGTTTCTCGGCGAGAGGCAGTAGGAAAAAGTCCCAGCCACATCTGCCCCTGCCGGGAATCGAACCCGTACCTCTCGAATGCGAGTCTAGTGCTGTAACACTACTGTATCCAGCTCGCAAAACCTTAAGATGCCTTTGCCTATGTGAATTTAGTTTTTGTGCGATTTCACTGTAATAGATAATAATAATTCCATTTACCACCTCCCGTTATTTTCTACATTTTTTAAAACTTCAACTTATATAATAGCAATGGGTGAATGAAGGAATTATAGAAAATTAGGATAAGGTAGGTAATTTTTAAACTAGGAATTTGATAGGTAATCAAATAAGGAACCATCTCGATATTTATTTGGAATTAATTGAGGGAAACCATGGAAAACCTCAATCAAAATGGCCGGTACAGGAATTACCGTTTCTCGGCGAGAGGCAGTAGGAAAAGGTCCCAGCCACATCTGCCCCTGCCGGGAATCGAACCCGTACTTCCCGAATGCGAGTCTAGTGCTGTACCACTACTGTATCCAGCTCGCAAAACCTTAAGATGCCTTTGCCTATGTGAATTTAGTTTTTGTGCGATTTCACTGTAATAGATAATAATAATTCCATTTACCACCTCCCGTTATTTTCTACATTTTTTAAAACTTCAACTTATATAATAGCAATGGGCGAATGAAGGAATTATAGAAAATTAGGATAAGGTAGGTAATTTTTGAACTAGGAGTTTGATAGGTAATCGGCCATGGCCTCAAATAAGGAACCATCTCGATATTTATCTGGAATTAATTGAGGGAAACCATGGAAAACCTCAATCAAAATGGCCGGTACAGGAATTACCGTTTCTCGGCGAGAGGGAAAAAGTCCCAGCCACATCTGCCCCTGCCGGGAATCGAACCCGTACCTCCCGAATGCGAGTCTAGTGCTGTACCACTACTGTATCCAGCTCGCAAAACCTTAAGGCTGTCGGAACGATCTGAATTTAAGTCAAAAATAGAGCTCGGCTGTCAACTGATTGTAGACTTATTCGTCAACATTCTGCAAAAATTCTTTCTCTATAAGGAAGATAAAGGACAAATCTAGGTCTCTCATGGACTACTTTTGTAATTTATGTACGATTTACTAGAAAAAAGTTGGCATTAATTGTGCCAAAAAAACACACGTTTTCAATGTCACACTACGACCTTATTCGTACTTATTTCATATAACTGTTCCATCACAAACCTAAAGTAACTCTTCCTTTTTCGGAAAAGTTTTTTAAATCTTCAAAATATTTCCAAAAATTAGAGTAATCAATTGACAGCGGCACCCTTGCAATAAAATTTTTTAGCCTCGTAGTTGGCACCAACCAAAAATTGAAACATGCGGATGATTTGAGCGAGACAAAGCTAAAGAAGGTCACACCCACAATATGTCTTTTGCCTACCTCGCCCCTTACCGCTAGGTCTCAGCACGAACAAAATTCAGAGCGTTCCGACAGCCTTAAGATGCCTTTGCCTATGTGAATTTAGTTTTTGTGCGATTTCACTCTAATAGACAGAGTAAACTAGCGACGCGACGTCGGGTCTCAGTCTTACCCTATCGGCGTTAACGTATACACAAATGACTAGTAATTACATCAGGTTGTAACTATTATGTATTCCACTCAGATAGGCATGTCTAGATTATTTATGTGAGGACATATGCATGTTTATGTTCACGTACCACTGAATATGCTTATTGCATATTGATGACACTATATATGTGTCTACTATTGTATAGTCGCTATATACATATCGGCGACCTAAAGGCAAAACCGTTTATACCGAATTTCTATAGTAAAATGGAAATACAGTCAAAACCGTTTACGACGACATCGTTTAGAACAATTTATATCGGTTATATTAACCAAAGTCATAGGTCCCGGCTGAATGCTATATGATCGCCTTATTGCTTTTTACGACATTGCTTATTACGACATACCGCATTAAGCGACCACATTTAATGTAATATCTTCATATCTTCGGAGAATTATATCTGTTAGAACGACCAGCCGTATTGTAAACAAAATTCGTACGCAAGAAGTGTTCCAAACACACTAAAATGACAGATTTTATGAATACGGAAAAATAATAATGATAACGTGAATATATATTATTCCTATTTATATATTATATGGATTTATATCTTATTATCAACCTACACATTCAATAATACTACATACTTAATAAAAATTGCTTTGTATTTCGAAAACATCACCGGTTGTTACGACTATCGGTTTTTATGACCAATTATGAGTAGACCCTTCGATATCGTTATAACAGATTTTGACTGTAATTTCAATTTAATTTTTCAGTTTCATTTGTGAGAGGGTAGTAATGATAGCCCGAGAGCTGTTAGACATTTTTATGTAGGCATTTGAGGCACTGTGGAAATTTTTGTTCTTAATTCGTCACAACAATTGACTACTACCAGTTTTTCTTTCCACGTTAAATCATTTCCTTTTCCAGGCATTTTATTAAATAAATAATTATTTTGCTTTGTTATGAAATAAAAATTTTTTGACACAATATATTTTAATCAAATTAAATTTAGTTAATTTGCACTGATTTTTCACTCGGCACGTGGTAGAACATGATTAATAATAACAAGTAATTAAAAAAAACACTTGAAAATTCTACAAATAATTCTTTGTTTCTCGACGATCGTTTCGGACAAATTTTTTAGTGTATAAGTAGGTACAAGTTTTGTACTCCTGAAGATTGACTTATTGTCCGAAACGATCGTCGAGAAATAAAGAATTATTTGTAGAATTTTCAAGTGTTTTTTTTTTTTAATTACTTGGTATTAAATTTAGTTGTTCGTTCACTGTTACCATAGCAATTTTGAATTTAATTCGTATGTATTTTACCACCCTTTTGACAGCGTGAATAGCGCCCTTTTCTATGACAGCGTCTGATGATGTTTATGATCAGATTCGTTGTTACGTGACTTGGGGTAATTTAATTACATTTTATTTATTAAATATTTATTAAATTCCCTAAAAATAGGGAAAAATATAGTATTTTTTAGTATTTGTATCATAGAAACTACCAATTAACGTTAAAATTATGTTTTTATTTGAATACAGTCAACATCTCTATTGATGCTATTCGTGCGAAGCCGAACCGGGTTACTTATAAAAAACAACCAAATTGTACTGTTTGAGAAACTCTGGTCTAGACAATAAATTTATTATTATTATTGCAAAGTGATATTTTGAGATAGATACGAATTGAGGAGAGATGAGGTGCAGGATTTGCGTCATGCGAATGATATTCTGATTCAATCAAGCATATTTCGGTCTGCTGGCACTCTCTTGGAGAGACGAAACAGGATGTTTGGCGACAC
Organism: Venustoraphidia nigricollis; assembly: GCA_034508555.1. Taxonomy (NCBI): domain Eukaryota; kingdom Metazoa; phylum Arthropoda; class Insecta; order Raphidioptera; family Raphidiidae; genus Venustoraphidia; species Venustoraphidia nigricollis. The sequence goes on along the minus strand of JAVRKA010000052.1, from coordinate 1,765,158 downwards.
ATAATGTTACGCCCTCCAGTTGTGAATTGGCAACTGGATTATAAGTAATGCTCACAATGATTCCTTGTGTGATATATTACTTTCTGAAGTTGTACAGAAAGAGCTTTTTCTTTCCTCTGTTCACTTCTATTCTCATAACTTAGTTTTTCTTCTGTATTGCATAACAACAGAAAACTCTGTATATTGAAAGAAACGATTTGATTTATTTGATTGGGCAGTACAGAGTCAGTCGCATATCGTGCGTTGCAATGAAACCATACAACAGGATGATAAGAAAGTCGACATGTTTAGTTTAAAGACGGGATATTTCGAATGAAATTGTCTAACTATTCGATTATTAAAATATCTCGAGATGTCACGAAAGGTTATTCAAAATCATTCACCGAACTGGGTAGAGTAGTGGTGACAGCACTAGACTCGCATTCGGGAGGTCCGGGTTCGAATCCCGGCGGGGGCAGATGTGGCTGGGACTTTTTCCTACTGCCTCTGGCCGAGAAACGGTAATTCCTGTACCGGCCATCTTGATTGAGGTTTTCCATGGTTTCCCTCAATTAATTCCAGATAAATATCGAGATGGTTCTTTATTTGAGGCCTATCAAACTCGTAGTTCAGAAATTACCTACCTTATCCTAATTTCGTATAATTCCTTCATTCGCCCATTGCTATTACATAAGTTGAAGTTTTAAAAATGTAGAAAAATAACGGGAAGTGTAGTAGATGGAAAATAGTAATGGTGCGAATGGCGTCTGTTATGACATAAAGTCGAGAAACGGACGTTAAACGCATTATTATTATTATTACTCAAAATCATTCCAATGATTTCTATACCTACGGGTTACGACCGAACATACCGAACATAAATAATTGTTGCAATCGAAAAACCCAAGAGATTATGTCAACGAAAATGGATAAGCAGAAAACCAGGATTCAGGTTTAAAATTTTTGCGTTACGACTATAAGACACTTACATACATGTATACAGGCATGTAAAGTGACCCATTCCACACTACTGTTGTAATGAAAAACAAAAGCTCACGATCTAACCAATTCAACAGAAATTTTCATAAACTCCCTATTAGCTACTTACAACAGCAGGCGCAAATAGTAATTTCGATAAACAGCCAAATATAAATGGTTTGTTTGACAATCACATTATCAGAAATCTTAGTCTCGTGATAATACCTTCATTTACGAATAAAATACATACGCTACTATAAACTAATTAATTGTTAAATTTCATATGCAAAGATATTGTGTTTTAATTACTGGGAAAGATGCTGATCACAGCTGTCTAATGTCTATAATCTACAATATGTCCGCCTGTCTGTTACTTTTTGTGTTATATTAATCAGTTAATAAAAAATCTTTTCAAATTAACTAAATATATTTTTATACAGAAATCATACACTTACATAATGCATAATAGTTTGTAAATTGATATTGAAATTTGTATAGTAATTATGTCATAATATTATATTATATCGAAATACATTAAAAGTACGATAAAGGTCGAGTTATACTATCCTTACAGGCGCTAATGACTTAAGTTGTCGTGCGTCTATAATCTGCAACGCCAGTGCCAGTCTCCATCTTTATTCTTTACCAGAAATGTATCCGTTCAGCACTAACAAAATTTGTTTAGTGTATTTGATAGGATTTTCTGTACTGATACGACACGCTTAAAAATTCTAAAAATAATGTACTAAGAAGTTTATTATGTTTAAAAATGTCAGCCAATTGTGCGACATTAGACATATTATAATCAATAATTAAAATTATTAAAACTTAAAAACATTAACTGTTACAATGCATTCTAACAATGAATGTTTCTAACAATTATAGTAGTAGCTACTACTGCTCATGAAGAAAAGTCTCAATATGAAATATTCAGCAATTACCTAATGTAAATTAAAATTATTGTTAAATCGTGCGGTAACGATAATTAATAAATATTATGGAATTTGCTATTCGTTTGCATGGTTACATAATAAGGTTTTACATGTATACAAATTAATCAAAGCATACTTGTCAGCTATATAATTTCTTTTTGACAGATCTTCAGAACAAAAGAACGACTGATTTTTTTTATTTCAAAATATTTCCCAGAGTATAAAGTTTAGAAAATAAGGAACTTCGTTCCAAAAAATGTTTACAAAACTTTCTAGTAAAAATAAATAGAATCATAAACCGATATGAAGAACATATCATTATAACGGGAAAACAACGTTATAGCGCATACCTCTTTTGCACATGCGCCAATTTTCCCTCAAAACAATAAGGCATTCCATATTTGTGTATCCAACATCTTTCCAAAATTTGGTTTCAATCCGTTCATCCGTTTGATCTGTGTTTTCACAGCCTGGCGAATAGACTTTTTCCAAAAATATGTTTTTTTTTTATTCAAAGGAAAAATGCAACAAAAAGATTGTAAAATTTTTAAAATTGAATTTTGACTTAAATTAGTACCCACTAGAGGAGTTGGAATGGCCAAATTTATTAAAATTCTCTATAATTATGTTTCGACTTTTAACTTTATTAAGTAAACAGGCATTTGTTTTAAAGGCCATCACACCGAAACATTTAGAGAATTTTAATAATTAAATGAAGCATTATTAAGTTCGTAGGACCTACTTTATTTTTTAGAATTATATACATAAATGTACATTAAATCAAAAACACGGTATCATGTTTTTCCCTGTTTATATTTAAATGTAAAATTTGTGTAATATGTATATACAAAATCAAAAATTTGATACCCACCATTCTGTTTGAATAGTATAACTCAGCCTTTATTATTTTAAATCGTGAATTTTCATGATAATAAATAGTTCGTAACATAATAGGCTATGACTTGTATGTCACCTCCACGGCGACCTTAAACAAAAGAACAGTTCATAAAACAGTATTAATTGAAAAGTTTGACAGCGCGTGTTACAATATTAAATTTTATTTTTGTCGTCCAAATAACAAACTAGAATTGTGTTTCATTATTGTAGATTTCACCACATTGTTGTAATATTGTGGTATTAGTGTATTTATCTAATTATTGACTGACACCTCCATAAATATGACATAGGCACCAGAAGTTTTAGTTGTGTTGCTGCAAATAAGAACCGTTTTGTTAATATTCCAAAATGCTGTGTGTCATTATTGCCATAAAACGTGTATCATAATATTTCTCAAAGATTGTAGTGACTTTTTTCGAAAATAGTATTGTTTAGAAGATTTCAGTGGATTTTTGGAAACATTTTTTGGTAAGTGAAATCTATGTACTTGACTACTTGCAATTATGAGATGTATTCCCTATTTTTATGAATGCATGAAATGAATGTCACATTATTTAAACGTGAAACGAATAGGATTTAAATAAGATATATTATTCAAAAATATTGCACTACATTTGAAGACACATTTTTTGATAATCAACAATTTTTTTTTGTGTTAAATATACTCGTTATGTCCTGCAGAATAATGATTTTATTTTATTAGTTATAATATAATTCACTGAAGTAAAATGAATGGAATGAATTTTTACAAAATAAATTTTCGTTTTATACTATACTATAAAAATAAAACGCATTTCAAAAATAATATGCATTTTACGTAACATATTTTATTAGATAGATACATTTTTTATTGTTAATCAAAAATATGATAACTGTTACGAGTAAAATCGGATTTACTGTTTTACAAATTCATAAATGTATATTGATGGAAAGGTTAGTAGTGTTGGGTCTTTTTGAGACAACATTAATACTCTGTATTGTCGACCACAACATTGTTTTGTTTTGAGTTTTTATTAGCTACGCATAAGAAACAAACAAATATAATATAATTTTCAATCTCGTTGTGATCAGATGTATTTAGACTTCGTCTTGATTAAATCAAATTTTATTGTGTTTTATTTATTTATTATTTTATATTACTAGATCAAAACGATCATTATAGATCAAAATTGAATAGTTGATCATTATAGTAGTTTATTGTTAACCAAATCAAGGCGACAAGATTCAATACGATCGAGACCAAAAATTAATCTAATTTTTTTCTGCAAAATAAATATTCTTTTATAATTACTGCCACTGCCCCATATGAACACAAAATCAAATTTTATTTTATTAAAATACTTTTATAACTTAACATTTTTCAACCGTGCTACTTCAACCACCGTGTCAATTGAGCAGAAGTGTGTTATTCTACGGTTTTGTGCACTAATTTAGCTTCGTCAATAATATTTCTAACCAGATCAACATTGGAAAATGTTACTAGGTCATCCATTGCATCAAAAAGTGCCCGAAACTGTTGATCATAACCACATCAACGACGCTTGTGTGTGAAAGTGTGAAAACGATAAAAAACCCTATTGACTCCAAACTGAATATTTTTTCATTAAAAAATGAACATCTTAAGTGAATAAATCTTTAATTTTAATTGACTGTTTTGATTTATTCTGAAATTATAATATAGGTACATAAAATGTGTTCCAAATACACATACAAAAGTAGTTCGACAAAAAAAATATTATTGCGTTATGAAATTGAACTTGGTGTACCGATGTGAATGAATATTAAAATTACTGAAATATCAAAGCAAAATATCTGCTAGTTTGGAATCACGTTGTATATAAATGGATAAGGACAAGTGGAAGTTGTGATAGAAAACCTCATTCCCTAGCACAACCGCTTCATTGCGTTCAATACGCCCTTTTGGCCACCCATCGGCGCCACCCCCCGTGCACTGTGCATGGTTGTTGTCCTCTCTACCGCCGCCGAATGCCTACCCTATTCGTCCCGCACACATATTATATTAGTCCAAGCGGCGGATGTAAAAATGGGTCCGATTTTATATAGAATGAAACTTATAGGAAAGATGGTACATATGACCTTCAATCACTTGCCTAGGCAACTCTGCGGGCCCCTGAGCCGACAGCGAGAAACACAACTTCTGGATGACCCATAGAGTTAGGGATTTTAATTTTATAAAGTTATTTGTCGTTAAGAGCTTTTTATATGGTTGCCGTTTTAAATAATGATCAAATATAATGGCAACTCAGTTTTTTTTTCATGTTATAACATGAAAAAAACTGAGTTGCGACTATATTTAATAAAACGGCAACAATATACATATTCCTAGGGTTGCCATCCGTCCGGGTTCCCCCGGATTTGTCCTAGTTTAGAGGGCATCCGGGGATCGTCCGGGCGGGGCTTCATTTGTAGTCCGGGTTTAAAAGTCTTGTTTAAAATTTAATTGTTAGGTTTAATATTTTAATAAGGTTTTGTTTTCATAACAGAGTATATATTAATAATTTGTGTTTTATTTTAAGAATAAAAAAATTCTAACTGATTATTAAAACAATTTGTAGCAATCTGTAATAAGATTCTGTTTTGTTAGGTACATTTAAAATGATGATAAAAGATGACTAAATTTAATTTTAAGGTCTGAAAATAAATAAAAAGGTGATTTATGACATTTTCAACTGTTTTTTATTACACTGACTATGTTTAAAAAAACCTGTTGACATGTCCGGATTCTGGACTCTAAAATCCGGGGTTTTCACGCGTCTTGTTCTGGTTGCCAAATTTTAGAGATGGCAACCCTACATATTCCTAAAACGCTCTTACCGGCCAACCAATTCAATAAAGAATAAAAGCTCTAACTCTATGGGACTATGGTAACTACATTAAAATTAATATCGGAAGTGGCGTTTCCCCGCTGTCGCAGAGTTGCCTAGGCAAGTGATTGAAGTCACTATGAAACATTCATGCTCTATAAAATCAGAGCCATTTTTATGGTCGCCGCTCCAACTATAGTTTGTATGTGCTTCAACAGAAATACACTAACAATAAATTATAAAGTATTATCATCATTTCTCCAACTCTTTGCTTCGTTCTTCTGCCATATTTTCTGCTATGATTGTGCTCAGTTAGGGTTAGAAAAGATCCAGACAAATACACTTACCTTTTTCACTTCATTACACTTTAAATGTTTTATCCATTGTCGTATTTAAGGGAATGAGGGAGGGGGCAGCCGAGGCTCGAGCACGAGACGTCAGAATAGGGATGTTGACTGTATTCAAATAAAAACATAATTTTAACGAAAAGTAGTAGTTTCTATGATAGAAATACTAAAAAACACTATATTTTTCCTTTTTTTTAAGGAATTTAATTAATATTTAATAAATAAAACCTAATGAAATCAATCTCAAGTCACGTGACAACAGACACCAATCAGAGCTCATGACGTCATATGTTCAGCCGCTGTCAAAAAACTTCATTGTTTGGTTAATATTTATAATACTATAATACTTGTAAACAGTATATAAATAAATAGCCGCGGCCGTAATTACTTCCACGTCCATCGCAAGTGCTTCGCCAGGCAGAAATGAGCCATGGGCCATTGTGTGAACACCAAGTGATAGTGGCCTACAGTTGCACATTGCAAAGCATGGCCCACTACAGACCACTGTGTACTGGGGCCTTTAGAGTATGGTACTTAAAATAAATGTCAATTTTTTACGCGGTTTCGCACAAAACCGACACAAGTGAATTCATTGTCAACAACTATTACGTTTATAATTATTTTTTTTCCATCCTTGTAAATTGTATTTGTATCTGATGTTTATATAATGCAGTTGTGTATGTGAGGTCGTACGTGAATATATTCTGCCGGAATATTTATGAAAGTATGTTCCTTTTCTCTGTAGATATTGTTACGATAGAATACATTCCGATATTGCGGAATTAAATGATATAATACACATATAGTTATACAGCATTGCTGTTGCGGTGTTGAACTGACGCATAACGTGTCTAAAAAATATTCTTCATTTACTCTAATATTACAAATTGTCACAACACACTAAACCGCTATCTCTGCTAACATTCCAGTAAATTTAGACGAAAAGTCCTCAGATGACGGGAAGAATTAGTGCAAATTGTATTTTTGCCTGGAGCCTTATTTTAATATTAAAAATAACATACCATCAAAAAAATCATATTTCTTGAAATATCTCGTTAACGCTTAATTTTACAACAAAAATACCTATGGTAACAAATAACGTAAACTAAATTACTTACAAAACATATTCTATAAGTTTTTTAGTAAAAGCAAGAACAAAAAAACCCGGGTCGCAGTGCCAAAACCCTGCCGACAATATAGTGTATTTGCTAATACATCAGGCCTTGTGGCTTTATTATGTGAACTTAAGGTGATTATTGGGCAAAATAAAAAAATTAACTCCTTAATACACCCCTTTAAATTACATTTTTTTTAACTACATCATTATTGTCGATCAAACGTCTACACCAAAATTAAAAACACCTTTCAGGAAATAACTCACTATCTGCAAACTAGTGTTTTCAGAAAATTTTTAAATCCGGTCCTGTCGGGCCGATTTTATTGAAATTTTAGAAACACTTTTTAATTGCTATTAAAGGGTTAAATTTCAATTTTGAAACGATTCTGAGAATTTTTTAGGTATTTTTGGGCCCAAAAACTTTTTTCATCCCCTAAAAACCACCCTTAAAATGACCTGATTGGGCCCATTTTAAATAGGCTTCGTGCGGTGATGGATTCCAACATGTGTGCCAAATTTCGTTAAAATAAATTAACTCCTTCGAAAGTTATTGCCCGTACACATATATACCTATATATATATATATATACAGGGTGTCTCACCGAACGTTGGCTAACATGGGTAACTTTGTTATTAGTGGAGATAGAAAGTCGGTTAAATGGGCAAAGTAGTGCAGAAAATTGGGCTCATTAACATCCCGTCGAAAAAACAATTGAATTTTGACACCCTATGAATTTATTCAGAAAATAGTGAAAATTGCCATTTATGAAAACTGGCCATAACTTTTTTATTTATGAAGATATTTGAAAATTTCATTAACCATTTTTTGATAACTTTTTAAGGTCTTTTCAGTGGCGTAGGTTTAATTTTTTTATTTTCACTACATAATAAGATATTGACATGAACTTTGGTTTTTCTTATGGCCGGCATTTTTGATTTTCAGATATTCGAATTCTACTTATTTTTCTGAATAATTTGACATACCATATCCTATATCTAAACCAATCAGAAGCTACAAAACTGATTAAAATAGCTTTTTGGCGTTATCAAAGTGTGCCGTGTAAAACGAAATTTGTTGAAACAAATACATATCGACAGGTTAACAATCTGTCGAGCGATCGCTACAGTTTTGCTAATTCATTTTGTTTGATTTACTCTCTAAGATGGCTCAAGCATTCTCAAATTTGGAGAAACAGGATATTTTTGCGCATACATTCAGCGTAACAAAAATACCACGTGGGCTCAAGCAGAATACTTGAACTTTTATCCAGAAAGGCGACAGCCTTATTCGATAACTTTTAGGAACTTTTCTCCTTTAATTTCAACATTTGCTAAACCTAATTCTTCTTCACAGTGTTGAATGTTGCCTTTTTTCTTTGAAAATGAACCGTATACCTTTAAATTTCTATTTAAGTTCCTAAAAGTTATTGAATAAGGCTGTCGCCTTTCTGGATAAAGGTTCAAGTATTGTGCTTGAGCCCAGGTGGTATTTTTGTTACGCTGAATGTATGCGCAAAAATAGCCTGTTTCTCCAAATTTGAGAATGCTTGAGCCATCTTAGAGAGTAAATCAAACAAAATAAATTTGCAAAACTGTAGCGATCGCTCGACAGATTGTTAACCTGTCGATATGTATTTGTTTCAACAAATTTCGTTTTACACGGCACACTTTGATAACGCCAAAAAGCTATTTTAATCAGTTTTGTAGCTTCTGATTGGTTTAGATATAGGATATGGTATATCAAATTATTCAGAAAAATAAGTAGAATTCGAATATCTGAAAATCAAAAATGCCGTCCATAAGAAAAACCAAAGTTCATGTCAATATCTCATTATGTAGTGAAAATAAAAAAATTAAACCTACGCCATTGAAAAGACCTTAAAAAGTTATCAAAAAATGGTTAATGAAATTTTCAAATATCTTCATAAATAAAAAAGTTATGGCCAGTTTTCATAAATGGCAATTTTCACTATTTTCTGAATAAATTCATAGGGTGTCAAAATTCAATTGTTTTTTCGACGGGATGTTAATGAGCCCAATTTTCTGCACTACTTTGCCCATTTAACCGACTTTCTATCTCCACTAATAACAAAGTTACCCATGTTAGCCAACGTTCGGTGAGACACCCTGTATATATATATATATATATATAAATATATATATATATATATATATATATATATAAATATATATATATATATATATATATATATATACATATATATATAAACATTTTTAAAAATGGTGCCAAAGTGTTTAGGAGGTTATGAAACGTCGAGAAATTTTGGTCCGACCCCTAGGTCCCGCCATCCGACCGACGCCAATAGTGTATGTTGCCATATGGCAAATACACTAATAAAGCTATAGGGTTAATATTATGACTAAAATCATCGGTTGAGAAAGTTCCAGACTTGCAAGCAGTGGCGTAACTACGCCGTTTGGTGCCTGTGGCAAATTCATCGAATGGGACCCTCTCAGTATAAAGATCCTCAACCAACTTTATATCTTACAAACGCGTCTTGATAGATTTTTTTATTTAATTTGTGTATACTTAAATTAATTGAATACAAAACTAATAAATTTTACTAAATGTTGTAACAAATAAATGCTAGGATCATCCTGTGCTAACGACCCTCTCGGGCCGGGGGCCACCTCTGGGGGGACCCGTGGCATTTTGCCCGTCCTGCCACCCTATTGCTACGCCACTATTTGCAAAATTATGTTAAAAACGAAATATTTAGGTTTAAAGGGTGCCTACACGCGTAATAATATTTAGTTCCATATTATTTGCGATGTTTTCTCTTATAGCATCTTTCTAGTAAACATTTCATAGGAAATTACAATAGAATATCAAAAAAAACATTTTTTAGAAAAAAACATCATTGTTGTTTTATCTGTTACCCAAGTTATTATTTTTTAACCGACTTAAAAAAGGAGGTCATACAATTGAACGCGTTTTTTCGCTTTTAAAACTTTCGCACTTATCGAATCGGAATCTACCAATCGATTGGCCTACAATTAATTATTGAAAAATAATAAATTGAAACAATTAATATGCCCTGGGTGTTAGTGATCTTAAAATAAAATGGTGCCCAGTTATATAAACAACAATTAAACCGGATAGATCGAAAAAATAGAGAAACACTTTTCAACATTGATTTTAAAATATACGCATGTCGCAACCAGACAGTAAAAAAATAATTTTTATTGTTGGTGATGTACAAAAATATCTTTGTGATTGATTTTACAATCAATTTTGTGAATGACGTACATGTCAATTGTGATCTGCGTTTTTATTATATATTGATAAATATTTTTCCCTGTACATAGTACATAGGAAATTTGTGACAGATTACTCAATGAAACGTAACAGATATGTTTTATACAGGCATAATATTATTATTATCTTACGTATTTGCTTTTGATGCTTTCAAAAATATCAAATCATTCTTTTGTATTTTTTCGGAATGTTTCATTTGTACAAAACATGATAAATATACATACGCATACGCATTCACAAACAAAAGATGTCGCCATTAATTTTCGTAATTAACTTTTTAATTAATTTTCAGTTTTGTTATTTTTGAATTTGCTTTTATAATGTTCTCTAAAAACGCAGTGTTATGTTTTTTTAAATACGTGTGGACGTAAATGAAAATAGCAACGTTTTTGGCTTTCTATAATATTTTCACATTGCAAAAAAAAATGTTTTCCATTGGGAATTAGGTACTAAAAATTTAATTAATTTAAAACTTCATAAAAGATGTTGCAGACATTGTTTATGTATAAAAAATACTCTGAAAATTGACAATATTATTAGATACATAATCCAGGCCTGTACCTCCAATTACGTTTTAGCCATCAAGTATTTAATTACATGGTTGAAAACAGAGTAAAATAGTAAATGCCCGTCTATTACAAGCCCCTAGTACTAATCCGAGTGCTATATGTAAGAATAACAATTCTATTTAAAGTTGTTAAAAATATCGTAAATGATTGGTGCTAGGCTCAAATAATTCTGACTGTTGGTGGCCTTAAAAAAGCTCGTAAATATTAGTAATTTACTCATAAAAAAACGTTGAAATCCATTTTGAACCTACACAGACAACAAAGGCTTCATTTTTAGAGCACCCTTTTTTGCATCGGGAATAAAAAAGGCCACTTACATGGGATCAATTGGTATTCTATAGACTTGCCAATATGTAAGTATAAGTGGTTAACGTCTTTTAAACTACCTTCTGGAATTTGTAATTAAATATCACTGTAAATTTATTTTTTCGGACACTTTTAAGAAATCATTGAAAATAACATAAAAAAATTTCGTATTCCATAAACATAATTCAATAACAGCGTTGCCAGATTTTTTTTTTTGCTAAGTCGAGATTTTGGAATTTTTTGAGTGAAAAAAGCGGGATTCTTTCGTCGAAAGCGGGACATAGTAAAAAAAACGTATATAATCAGAAGTTTTTAAATATTCATCTTTTTATTTGAGTTCAAATTACGTTTACATGACAATAGATAGCGAAAATAGCCATAGAAAATGTATTTTAATAAAAATATGATATTTTAAATCAGATTTACCCTACCGTTAAATAGTTGAGTGTTATTTGTCTTCTGAATAAAAAAAACAGAAATCAAAATTTAAAAAGTTTTATTCATTAGACAAATATGGTGTTTCAAACAATAGTCTGAGGAGTGAGTGTTACAAATTGCAATTTACAATAAGAGAATAATTATTTACGCACGGTTGAGTTATCCCCGAAAAGCGGGACTGAGCCTGTCCCGCGCGGGACATTTAATTTTGATTTAAAAATCGGGACGTCCCGCCAAAATCGGGACGTCTGGCAACGCTGTTCAATAAGTTTGATAAATATTTCAATTTTTCTACAATGGCTGTAGATGACTAATATAATTGTTAGAAACATTCATTGTTACAATGCTAAATTTGAAAAATTATTTTTTATCCAGTATCCACACAAGTGGAAAGATTCGGGTTTGAGTCCCGACAGTGACAATGGATAAAAAATATTTTTTTCTAATTTAGCATTGTAACAAAGAATGTTTCTAATAATGATTCAATAAATTATAAAAATGAAATATAACAATGTGGCTCAAGGACGCAAAAAATATTTTATTATAACCGACATTTCGTGTTAAAAAAATAAATAAAAAATACGCGCAGAGCTTTGAACAAAAGAATGAAACTAGTTCGTCAACAATACACCAGAGCGGGTCGTGCGGATTATGCCTTTTGATTACGAGTTCCAACACTTGCATGCTGTGTTAGGTTAGTTTTACATGAAAGAAGAAAACAAGTCGCAAAGTCACAGAAAGACAACCCGCTGTATCCACGGATTTTGACATCTGTTAGTCGTAATATGTGTACACGAATGTGTGCGTGTTTGTGTGTGTGAGTGGATAAATACTTGTTCTAGGAGAAATACCCTCGAGTATGTTAATTGATGACCGCTGCTAAAACCAAAAAATAAATAATAGTAAAAATAATAATAGAATAGAATAGAATAGAAAAATTCTTTATTTTGGCGAAGTCCAGCCAATGGCTGTTCTACTTAACCATCTTACATTCTTACATATAAACAATATGTGACATATACTTAGGTATATTTACAAATAATTATTATTATCATTATTAGTGTATTTGCCATATGGCAACATACACTATTGGCGTCGGTCGGATGGCGGGACCTAGAGGTCGGACCAAAATTTCTCGACGTTTCATAACCTCCTAAACACTTTGGCACCATTTTTAAAAATGTTTATATATATATGTATATATATATATATATATATATATATATATATATATATTTATATATATATATATATATATATATATAGGTATATATGTGTACGGGCAATAACTTTCGAAGGAGTTAATTTATTTTAACGAAATTTGGCACACATGTTGGAATCCATCACCGCACGAAGCCTATTTAAAATGGGCCCAATCGGGTCATTTTAAGGGTGGTTTTTAGGGGATGAAAAAAGTTTTTGGGCCCAAAAATACCTAAAAAATTCTCAGAATCGTTTCAAAATTGAAATTTAACCCTTTAATAGTAATTAAAAAGTTCCTAAAATTTCAATAAAATCGGCCCGACAGGACCGGATTTAAAAATTTTCTGAAAACACTAGTTTGCAGATAGTGAGTTATTTCCTGAAAGGTGTTTTTAATTTTGGTGTAGACGTTTGATCAACAATAATGATGTAGTTAAAAAAAGTGTAATTTAAAGGCGTGTATTAAAGAGTTAATTTTTTTATTTTGCCCAATAATCACCTTAAGTTCACATAATAAAGCCACAAGGCCTGATGTATTAGCAAATACACTATATTGTCGGCAGGGTTTTGGCACTGCGACCCGGGTTTTTTATTATATGCTCTCTGTAACAAAGTTTTTTTTTTTTTTTTTTGGCAGATCATCAGAATAAATAAATAAATACATCAATATGAAAATATAATTATAATGTGTATTTATAATAATGCGTTTAACGTCCGTTTCTCGACTTTATGCCATAACAGACGCCATTCGCACAATTACTATTTTCCATCTACCACACTTCCCGTTATTTTTCTACATTTTTAAACTTCAACTTATGTAATAGCAATGGGTGAATGAAGGAACTATAGGAAATTAGGATAAGGTAGGTAATTTTTGAACTAGGAGTTTGAAAGGTAATCGGCCATGGCCTCAAATAAGGAACCATCTCGATATTTATCTGGAATTAATTGAGGGAAACCATGGAAAACCTCAATCAAGATGGCCGGTACAGGAATTACCGTTTCTCGGCGAGAGGAAGTAGGAAAAAGTCCCAGCCGCGTCTGCGCCCGCTGGCATTCGAACCCGGTACCTCCCGAATGCGAGTCTAGTGCTGTCACCACTAATCTACCCAGCTCGGTTAAAACCAAAAAAACTCGGGTCGCAGTGCCAAAACCCAGCCGACAATGTAGTGTATTTTCTAATACAGGTATTGTGGCTTTATTACATTAACTTAAGTTTGTTTTTGGACAAAATAAAAAAAAATAATCCCTTAATACAACCCTTAAAATGATAATTTTCTTCTTAGTTGAAATATTCAGTATCTGCGCCAAATTAAATACACCCTTCAGTGAGTAAATTCGTATACGCAAATTAGTGTTTTCATAAATTTTGTAAGTCCGGTTCTGACACGCGATTGTATTATCAATTTTGAAACGATTTTAAAAGTGTTTTCGGTATTTTTGGACCCAAAAACTATTTTAACTCCTAAAAACCACCCTTAAACATGATCCGATTAGGTCCATTTTAAATAGGCTTCGTGCAATGATTCCATGTGTTCCAAATTTCGCTAAAATGAATTAACTCCTTCGAAAGTTATATATAAACATTTCCAAAAATGGTGCTAAGTTGCTCTCGAACTCAGTTTTGTTCAACGGTATATCTATATCAAAATGTAAGATATTTCAATTTAGAAATGACACTATTTTCGTAGACTTTTCTCGATATTGGAACTAGTTCTGGAACTGAGAACCACATATCGAAACCGATTCTGAAATTGAAAATGGAAATCCGATATTGGGGGTCCTGGTCACGGCAACCAAAGTATAAAAAGGCTGTTAATGAAAAAAAGATTATATTCTCAAATGTCGCTATTTGGTTCTATGGTTAATTTAGAAATGCTAATTCATTTTATTGTATAATTTTAAAGTCTGATATAGCTACTCGTATTAATTTTTAACCGACTTCAAAAAAAGGAGGAGGTTCTCAATTCGTCGAAATCTTTTTTTTTAATTTTTTTTATGTACGTTCCCCGATTACTCGAAGACGCCTGAACCGATTTGGAAAATTCTTTTTTTGTTTGAAAGGGTATACATCCCAGGTGGTCCCATGGTCATCAGGGCAGGATCTGATGATGGAACCCTGGAGAAATCCAGGGCAATCTTCAAAAATGTGCGAAATCAAATCCACCACTAAAAAGAAAAAACAAAAAAACTTTTTAAAAAAATATTAACCTCCTTCAAAAAAATCACTAAAAAGACGAAAATAATGAAATTTCGAGGTCGGAGCTAATTTCATTACAAAAAAAATCACTAAAAAGATGAAAATAATGAATTTAATAAAAGTAGATATGTAATTAAAAGTTTTTGTAATGAAATTAGCTCCGACCTCAACATTTCATTATTTTTATCTTTTTAGTGATTTTTTTGAAGGAGGTTAATACTTTTTTTATTTAAGAAAAATTCTCATTATGACATAACGCCCAGAATGCATTGCAATACTTACTAAAAAGAAAAAATTAAAAATTTCGCACTTTACTTCACACTTAAAACAAAACTAACTTCAAACCAACTTGATATTCCAGGATAACTTCAAGCATTTTTTCAGTCAGCAAAAAGTTTAGTTCTCGAGGATATTGGATAGGGAGATATGGGGGATGAGCCTTCCACAAAAACAATTTTTAGCAAAGTTGAATTTGTTTTCTTTTTACTTTGTGCATGTGGATGTATGTATCTACGTGTGTTTTTTTTCATTTTTGCCAATGGCGACATATTACGTTCCCATGTGGAAGAAGAACGATGTAGTTTTTTTTATTTTTTACTTTGTGTGTGTGTAAAATATATTTTATTATATTTTCATATCAAATGCCGTAACGAATTGTTTTTCTAAACTGGATATAGATGTTTGCATGGCTTTCAGCTCTATAGTTCCGGTTTTCTTTTTTATTGTAATATAATTTTAACCGAACAATAATTACTCTTAAGCATAAATTTGCATATATTTAAAACATAAAATAAATACATAACCCTATTTGTTTGACGCCAAATTTTTATTATTTTATTTTTAAGATTCTGTACCCCAGAATGAAAAAAAACGGGACCCTTATAGAATCACTTTGTTGTCCATGTGTCTGTCTGCTCAAGACCCTTTTTCTTAAAAACGAATAGTTGAAATTACGGTCTATAAAAAATGCGAGAAATAAGGGATGTTTCTAGGCTTGCCAACTTTAAAATACAAATTTGCGGGAAATAATGATTTCAAATGCGGGACAAGGGTTTAAAAAGCGGGATCCAACTAATTTTATTTAAAATACAAAAAAACGTGAAATTTTCTTTACAAATCAGGATGAGAAGTAAAATAAAACATCTTGTTAGATTAATAATAGTCAATATTTACTAAAAAAACAGTTACAGTGTAATTTAGACTTTATTATGAAAACTATAAATTACTTTTTAAATGAGTATTTTTCTTGACATTTTGCACTTTTAAGGAGTTTTTTATTTTTAAGTACAAAATTGTAAAAATCGTAAAAAACGCGTAAAAAGCGGGATATTTAGCGTCCCGCACACACCCTGAGCGGGACGTCTCATTAAGGGTATCAGAAACGGGACGTCCCGCGTATAGCGGGACGGTTGGCAACCCTAGATGTTTCGGCAACGATATAATATCTTATTCCTGACGGCCTTGAAAGTTTGTCAAAAAAAATCTGCACTACTTAAATAATTTCTTTTATAAAGTCTGAATTGTCTAAACTAAAAAATGTGTATGTTTTTAATGAAATTTTAAGCACAGAATTGTACTGCTACTGAAATGATAATTATCAGACTGATTGACTGACGAGGTCTATAGATAAAGAAGTGTGACTAATCTTCTTCGTCATCATGCGCAAATTATGTTTCCTTAAATTTTTGTTTGCAATTAAGAGGAAGAATATAGAAACGAAACAATTGGCTTACACCATTTAATTATGTATGTATAATCCGCCATGTTCAAAATTATCAAATTTTTATACATATTGGGACGACCCTATTATGAAGTAAACTAAATATTCGCTGCACATAGCCTTAGTATCAGAGCAATATTGTATTTCAAATGAATTAAATAAATTTACACACAATACTTTCTTAAACGGCGCGTATTTAAAAATAAAATTATTTCAGACAATGTTAATAAAGACAAACGCTATTAAATACTCAATTCCCACGGGTAGTGTTTATAAGATTATACATTATGATAATATTTGGACACAAAGACATTGTTTTACTGTTTATTATTTTATCTCAAGCAGTATATTTAAGTCCTGTTGTTTTTCTTGATTTTTAATTTTTTTCATAAATTAAAAAAATGTATGTAGGAATTTATCCAAAATGCAAAGTCTTTACAAATAAAAACATTAATATTTATAAAGGTGTCACATATTTTAGTTACGAACTGCATCACAATAGTTTTAAATAATTAAACTAAATTTTGGCTTCACCTGTCAAGTGCGAGTCGAACTCGCGACAAGAGGGTTCCGTACTATTCCGCTTTCCGCGAGTACTTTATTAGTTAAGATTTTCGTTTCAATTTTCCTGTAAACTATGGGTGAGACCCGACATTCCCTATTTTTCCCAAAATTTTTGGCGCAGTAGTTTCGGAGATAATTGTTCATCTATTTTCTTAAATAACTTTAAAACTATTTTAAAATTATAAAAAAAATATATTTGAGACCCTTACCGCAAGCCCGTTCATTTGATATGTCACACGATACAGTTTGCAAAACTTTTTTTTTTAATTTTCTTATTTTCTCCCAAAAGTTACCCCCATGTGCAAAATTTATTTATTTACGTTACATGTCCGTCTTTGGGTCACTGACTTACACATGTGTACCAAATTTCAACTCAATCGGTCCAGCAAATTGGCTTTGACAGTGGGACGGACAGACACACGAGTGATCCTATAAGGGTTCCGTTTTTTCCTTTTGAGCTGCGAAACCCTAAAAACAAATGCAAATAAATTCTAATACTGTAAACTAAGGTTATGTGTCTCTCTGCTTGTTCTGCCATTACTCTTAAACACCTAATTCAATTCTAAATTAAAACATGATGTTTCTGGTGCTACTATGTATAGTCAATGTAAATGGTTTGTCTAACTACCTTATCAAATGTCAAATTCATTAGAAAGTAACAAAAAATTAACAGCACTTCAATTTTTAACATTGGCTTTACAGAATGTCTCCATTAAAGTCCACACTCACTGAATCGATTCGGATCGACTCGACGCAATCGGCAGTTTTGGAATACATGAAGTTAAATGAGTTCCCACACACTAGTCGACTCGAAAACACTCAGCGTGCCGTGCCAAGTCGTTCCGATCCGTGTACATTTGCTTCTGGATATTTCTAATAAGATTAAATTATTAAAACTTTCTTTACTTTCATATGGATGCATATTGCGATTCGCTTAACAAATATCTACATTTACCGTTAATTAGATAGAATATAATATGAAATTAATAAAACGAGATACTGAGACGAATACTGTATAATTTTTGAAATTACAGGAAGCGATGTATGGCTGAGAAAATCAGTTACATTATCATTATTTTAGAAATAAACTCATCGACACTTTTATGAAATATATTTCCTTACAATTATAATCTCTTACGCTAAGACATAAGTGTAATTTGCGTAATGATTTACAGTGCAGTGTAGTTTAGTGCAGATATATGGACCGGTTGAAATGATCATTCCATCACGGATCGCAACCCGCACTGCAACAAAACCCTATTGACTAAATTAATTAGTGTAATTAATTATTTTAATACATGCATTTTGGTATTTATATATTATAAACTAGCGGCCCAGTCCGGCTTCGCCCGGGTGTAAATGTAATATATAGGATATAAAAGATGAGAATCATTATCATTAAATTCTCAACGTGTATTGAATTTGCGCGAATTTAATCGCTTTTATTTGAGAATGTTCAAAAATCGAAGAAAAATCTTATTTCCCAAAAAGAAATTTAAAAAATTCTGTTGATCCGATCGCGACCAAACTTCAGAAGATCACCCGCTGGGATAATCTAAAGATTTTCTGAAAATTTCATCAAAAATGGTCTACCCGTTTGGAGTCCATAGATTACATATGCATCGTCTTTTATCTGTATAGATTATTAAAATGTAAAAAGTGGTTATTGTGACATAACGATAATAGCTGGACATATAGTATCGCGAAGTTTTTTGTAGTTATTGATACGTTCTTTAATATTGTAGGACATACTTTTGTTCTATCATCAATAGTTTCCGCAGCGCACGCGACGAAAGATGTTTTATGGCATTTTTTTACACCTTGGGTTACGTTACTAAAGTTTTAGTAAGGATCCCTAATATTTTCTAGCAATAAATATAGCCTATGTTACTCAGGATGAATGTAGCTTTCTAATGGTGAAAGAATTTTTTAAATCGGCACAGTAGTTTTTGAGTTTATTCATTACATACATACAAAAATACAAATCTTTCCTCTTTATAATATTAGTGTAGATAAAATCGGATATTCCAAACATATAATACAGCACTCTTACGGAAGTGCTGATTGATTGTTTGTATAAGTCAATGGATTACAAAGTCCACACACTGCGAGAGTTACCTTTTTAATGAATTTTACGCAGTCGGGTTTTTTGATTTTTTTAATTTACTTCTTTTGTCCATATTACGGAACAAAGTCTACTGTATAGAACTGAAACATTTTAGTTACATAATGAGTATAAATTAATTTTGGTTCGTTCCATTCAGAATTCGAAGTGTTAAAAGTACACAATATTATGAGGAAGATGTTTGAAGAACGTCGTGATATCCGTAGGCCAATGCTTAACTGGTAGTTATGTATCATCAAATTTACTTCAATTTATTTCGGGTCACAGACCGTTACTATGTTGTAATTATGTAGGCCAGAAAATTATAACTTAGCTTCTGCTCATCATTTATAATACTGTCGGAGTCTCTATAGATGGCATACATGTTCGTAAATTACGTACTGTATATCTATGGTCACAGTACATAGGTGCGTATGTCGTATCCAGTACAGTTTTCCTTTACATAGAATACTTATCTTTAAATACATTTAGTAGCTAATAATTTCAGCATCTATAGACTACTCTCTCATATTCATTTTACATGCTAAAATTCTCCGTTTTATTTACATTGAATTCATGTTACGTCAAATAGTAGGGCCAATCCATAAAAATGGGTCAAGTGCGAGTCGAACTCGCGAGAAGAGGGTTTCGTACTATTTATTTTCCGTGAGTACTTTAAGACTTATAATTTTCGTTTAGGTTTTCCTGTAAACTATGGCTGAGACCCGACATTCCCTATTTTTTTCAAAATTTTAGAATCTAGTGTCGGAGATAAGGAGGGGGAATGGTCAATTTTCATCTATTTTCTTCAATAACTTTAACACTATTTATTTTAGAATTGTAAAAAAATATATTTGAGACCCTTACTACAAGCCCTTTCATTTGATATGTCACACGGTACAGTTTGCAGTTTCCTAATTTGCCTCCCAAAAATGACCCCCATGTTCAAAATTCATTTATTTACGTTACACGTCCGTCTTTGGGTCACCGACTTACACATGTGTACCAAATTTCAACTCAATCGGTACAGTAGTTTCGGAGCAAATTGCCTGTGACAGACGAACGGACAGACACGCGAGTGATCCTATAAGAGTTCCGTTTTTTCCTTTTGAGGTGCGGAACCCTAAAAACCGTCGAAACATTATTTTTGACAGAAAACAATAGTTCAGAAACAATTTTTTTCTCAATATAAGACCGTTAGCATGGTTTTGAGTAGCTTTCGGAGTACGCCTACTATTTGATATAACATGATTTCAATGTGATTCAAATGGAGAAAATTAAAATGTTAATTGAAATCACAAAATTTAAATAGCGTTTCTGCTGAATGTTTTGTGATGTATAGGCGTTTTTTCTTGATGAACTTTTCAAAAATGTATGTGAGGCGCAGTGAAAGGTTACGGAATTGGTGTGGAGGGAATTCACTCAAAACATCACTATCAGCTATATTCTATCCTTCTTGATTAGATGTAATTTTTTTAAGTTATATGTATTCGAATTTGACTTTACACCTTTCTTGAGAGTAACCAAGGATTCACTATTTCTTTTTTATCACGGAGTCAACATAGGCGATTTTGTCTTTTGGCCACAGATAGTACCTACACTGTGGGTATCGACTCTAACTTTTGACTCTGGACACTTTGACTAATTGATTGTGAATCATTTATGACGAACAATCAGAAGCGGGAGAATACGGCCACACAAATGGTTTCATGCAATTTGCAACCCGCAGCTATAATACCGCTCGCAAAGCCAGTGCAAATGAAGAGTGCAGGCGATAAAAGATCAAGATCACATCGTTGTAGTTTTGATTCATTTTCAAATATATTAAGGCTTTCGGAACGCTCTGAAATTAAGCCAAAAATAGGGCTTTGGCTGATAACTGATTCGTCAGCATTTTGTTAAAATTCTTTCTCTATAAGAAAGGTATTAGATAAAGGACAAATCTAGGTCTCTAATGGACTACTTTTGTAATTCATGTCCGATTTACTAGAAAAAAGTTGGCATTAATTGTGCCAAAAAAAAACACACGTTTTCAATGTCACACTACGACCTTATTCATACTTATTTCACAAAATTGTTCCATCACAAACCTAAAGTGACTCTTCCTTTTTCGGAAAAGTTTTTTAAATCTTCAAAATATTTCCAAAAATTAGAGTAATCAACTGACAGCGGCACCCTTGCGACAGCATTTTTTAGCCTCGTAGTGTGGCTTAAATTCAGAGCGTTCCAACAGCCTTAAGGATGTTATACGTAGGTACAATAAGACCTCGCTTAACGCTGCTCCGTTTAACGTTGTTTCAGTATTACGCGATTTCTAAAAAAAAAAGTTTAGCCACTATAACGTAAATTATATTATTTATGCAGGTGATATTACAGGATAAGATAAGTTGATTTATTAAGAATCTACATAATTTAGATAATCTAAAGTAATATTAACATTTAAAAACACATGTACGTACAATAATTTACCACAAAAAATTAGTTCGTGCAAAGTTATTAACTGACCTTGACATTTACACTCGCAGTCTTCGAAGTGGTCTGAAACAGTATCCCCGATAGCTTCTGCTGGCGTACTTGCTACATCCGTCATCAGTTGTTGATCGTGCCTAGTTTTTTTATGTCGAAAACGGTTATTTGACCACACGCGTCTAACATGAACCCATGACACTACGTTTTATATTTTTTTGTAATTATATAATGAACCGTTGATTAATATAATTTACAATCACGTCTTGTAGGTCTAAATCACAGTGATGGACGAAACGGTTCTCTTCTAATATAGCTTGTGTTTCGGTTCCTGTTCTATAATAATATAACTTCTTCGAAATAGCTGGTATGAAAAAACAGGCGTTTGTTGAAGAAAATCTATATGTAAAAGAAGTACTTTAGTAATTTCAGTAATTAAGAGGTACCGTGACGGACCGACTTAATCTTATGTTTCGAGGCTCATAATTTATGTTGACATTCGAAAATATTGAAATAATGTTTGTCGATCCTTCTCCATAATTTAGGAAATAAATGATGAAATTCACTATATTGCTTCCTCTTTTCATTGATAGGATGAACCTAATTTTACGTCACTACTTAAATTCTTACGTGTTCATTTCGCGACGATCGTCTATTGGTATATTCGGCACATAGTGTGTATGAAACTTTAGACATAATACGGAGACAAATAGATAGATAATTTATTTGTCAAGTTTTATAGATATAAAACGTCGCGTTACCTGATACGAGTAAAATCTATAAATTGTTAAAAAAAATTAATCAATTAAAACTCACTAAAAATGTATCCCTGCAGATTATTCACCAGCTTTTTAACACGCATGCTTTTTATTTTTGAAGTTTAACGTTTTTAGCGACGTATCTGTTTAAAAAAAGTAAGAAATCGAGGGGAAGTAGAACTGCCACATAAAGGGGAAGTTAGTTTGTCTCCTAAATTACATGAAACTGACAAGATCAGAAATTCATAGTTTGTTGCTAAGTATGTGTAAATATTAATTAATAATTAATTTCACATAAAAACAAAATTAAACTTGGGAATAATATTAAGTTATGAGGGTGAGGCTCATTATAATTATTTCTTTACGTTGGCACATCTCGTTTGAGGACACAAGCTCGACAAACGTCACGCATCGCCAATGTTGGCTTATTCGATACCTGATGTGGATCCAACTTTACAGAAGGTTTACTGGACATCCTGTATACTTAGGTATTACATAATATTTGCTTTCGTAAATGAGACGGGCAATATTTTAAAAATATGCATATTGGAAATATGAAGGTATATAAAAGTTGTTTGCAGCGTACCTAATATCAAATACTTATTTATTCATACAAAACGAGATGAAAATCAATTTCATCGCTGTATAGTTACGGAAATTTGTTTTTTTTTTACGTTTACCCTGCAGCGTTGGATCACTCAATCGACTCTGATAAGCTAAACTCACAATTTGATAAGCAATATTTTGACTGAATGTGTCCACTTTACATGAGGATGATTGGTGCATTTTTTTGTTAAGGAGGCGTCCATTAATTACATGAGGCGATTTTGGCGATTTTTCGACTCTCCCTCCCCCTTTGGTGAGATGTGAGATTTGGATTGACTCCTCCTCCCCTAATCGCACGTGTGATTTTTCAAAATGCGTGTTTTTAGTGTAAATACGTTAATCTGTGCTTGATTGCGTTGGATTTATTTAAAAAAAACTTAATTTGGTTAATTATTAGTGTATTTGCCATATGGCAACATACGCTATTGGCATCGGTCGGATGGCGGGACCTAGGGGTCGGACCAAAATTTCTCGACGTTTCATAACCTCCTAAACAGTTTGCCACCATTTTTAAAAATGTTTATATGTATATATGTGTGCGGGCAATAACTTTCGAAAGAGTTAATTGATTTTAACGAAATTTGGCCCACGTGTTGAAATCCATCACCGCAAGAAGCCTATTTAAAATGGGCGTAATCGGGTCATTTTAAGGGTAGTTTTTAGGGGTTGAAAAATGTTTTTCGGCCCCAAAATATCGAAAAAATTCTCAGAATCGTTTCAAAATTGACATTTAACCCTTTAGTGGTAATTAAAAAGTGCCCCTAAAATTTTAATAAAATCGGCTCAACAGGACCGGACTTACAAATTTTTTGAAAACACTAATTTGACGATAGTGACTTATTTATTGAAGGGTGTATTTAATTCGGTGTAGACGTTAGATTGATAATAATATTACAATTAAGAAAACAAAATGTTATTTTAAGGGGTGTATTAAGGGGTTACATTTTTTATTTTGCCCAAAAACAAACTTAATTTCACATAATAACAGTATAAAACCACACGGCCCTATACAAACAAATACACTATATTGTCGGTAGGGTTTTGGCTCTGCGACCCGGGTTTTTTTTTTTACGTTTACCCTGCAGCGTTGGATCACTCAATCGACTCTGATAAGCTAAACTCACAATTTGATAAGCAATATTTTGACTGAATGTGTCCACTTTACATGAGGATGATTGGTGCATTTTTTTGTTAAGGAGGCGTCCATTAATTACATGAGGCGATTTTGGCGATTTTTCGACTCCCCTTCCCTCTTGGTGAGATGTGAGATTTGGTTCGAAATACGTTAATCTGTGCTTGATTGGATTTAAAAAAAACATAATTCGGTTAATTATTGTTTAAGACTAAGTGGTATTTAAGACTACTAAGATCACAATGAGAAAATCGGACAATCAAATACTTAAATAGGAAGTACTAAATTAATGAAAATAAATTCAACCCAGTTTTCTTGCAATTTTACACTGTTTCTTGCGGAAAAAAATTCCTTCGCCTCGGACATTTATGTCGTGCAATGCAGGAATTTCAACTTTCTGGTCGTGTGGTGTATACTATTTTTCTTTATATCCGGTTGAAAGTACGTACTTTCATATCAGTGTGCACAAGAAAACTGTTTCGGCCCGCTGTTACAGATGGAATGCGAGGTATTTCAGCAGTGCAATGTTAGGCTTTCAGTCTTAAAATCGAAACCAAAAGTACGTACTTTCGACCGGGTATAAAGAAAGTATTGTTCCCTTTTAGAATATGGTCATAAACATATTTCTTAAGGCCACCGATAGTCAGGTTTATTAGCCTAGTACCAATTTATTACTCTTAATAGTACCTACTGTCGACGGGATATAAAGAAAAACCCGGGTCGCAGTGCCAAAACACTGCCGACAATATAGTGTATTTGCTTATACAGGCAGCGTGGCTTTATTATGCAAACTTAAGTTGGTTTTTGGGCAAAATAAAAATTTTGACTCCTTAATACACCCCTTAAAATAACATTTTTTTCCTTAATGGCAATACTATTATCAATCGAACCTCTATACCAAATTATATACTACTTTCAGTAAATAATTCACTATCTGCAAACTAGTGTTTTCATAAAATTTGAAAGTCCGGTCCTGTCGGGCCGATTTTATTAAAATTTTAGGGACACTTTTTAATTACTACTAAAGGGTTAAATGTCAATTTTGAAACGATTCAGAGAATTTTTTCGGTATTTTGGGACCCAAAAACATTTTTCAACCCCTAAAAACTACCCTTAAAATGCCCCGATTACGCCCATTTTAAATAGGCTTCTTGCGGTGATAGATTTCAACACGTGGACCAAATTTCGTTAAAATCAATTAACTCTTTCGAAAGTTATTGCCCGCATATATATATATATATATAGATATATATATATATATATATAAACATTTTCAAAAATGGTGCCAAAGTGTTTAGAAGCTTATGAAACGTCGAGAAATTTTGGTCCGACCCCTAGGTCCCGCCATCCGATCGATGCCAATAGTGTATGTTGCCATATGGCAAATACACTAAAAAGAAGTTTTACTTCTACTTTAGAAAATTAATCTGTATGATCGGTGTGTTGTCAGCCATAAAATGTTCTTGTTTACTTATATGTATCAGATATAGTACAGGACTCTATCTGTATGCATACAGTTTACCTATGTATAATATCACAAAAAACGTTTATACGATATTAGGCACATCAAACAAAAATGTTAAACAACCAGAAAAGAAATTTGGAACGCGTGTTTACCCGAAACGTGCACTCTATATCTCCGTGTTTATACACATATCGTTTATACACAGAGAGAAGTCACGTTACGCACTAAAAAACATGCGTATACAGGTGTCCTGTGAATGATTGTTAACGGAGAACCATCGATATAGTCTGACGGAGAGGGGCGTTAAAAAATGAAGCTGAATTTCTGAAAACGTTGTCAGAAAATCTAAAGGAATGTACTTTTAATTTTTCTTTATACCCGATCGAAAGTACGTACTTTCGGCTTCAATTTTATGACACAAAGCGTAAAATTTATGCATTGCTGGAATTACTCGCACACCGTCTGTAACAGCCGGCCGAAACAGTTTTCTCGTGCATACTGATACGAAAGTATGAACTTTCGTATCAGTGGCAAATAAATTTTGAATGGTTAATTATTTCTAAATCCGCATCTGCAAACGTCAACATCAAAAATCTGCACCTGCAGCCGTCAGTAAAGCCAATAAAAAAATCTCTGGTATCTACTAATAGGCCGAGAACTGATGTCACCCGTTTCATGAAGTGTTTGATTCAGGTAGAAATTTTATACAATAATATATATAGGTAAGATGTATAGATAAATAAGTGTTTGCCTGTCCTACCTGGGTACGCCAGGTACTATGCATACAGGAAAGGTTAAAAAAAATATGTGCCAAAAAAAGTATTTGATTCAAAACCCAACAAGTACTATTCGAAAGTCTAGTTAATTTTAAATAAATAAATAAATGATGCAGACACTTTTGAAAGGGATAACATTAAACCAAAATACCCCAAAGTTGAATTTTCAAAAATGAAAAAATAAGTGATTGAGTCTCGCTGAAATTTTTATAGCAACTTCATTAGATATATTTAGAAATATTTGCAAAAAGCCAGACACTTTTCCCGGGGTTTAAGACTATTTTTGGGAACTTATTTATGGGTACTTATGCACGATTTAAAACACTTCCGCAAAAATAGATTTATTTTAATGTTTCCCAATTATCAAATCCCGAAAAAACTGTGTGGCTTTTTGCGAATATTTTTAGATATATCAATGAAGTTGCTATAAAAATGTCAGCGTGAATCAATCACTTATTTTTTCATTTTTGAAAATTCAACCTTGGGGTATTTTGGTTTAATGTTAACCCCTCCAAAAGTGTCTATCTCGCATTTATTTAAAATCAACTTAACTTTCGAATAGTACTAGTAGTTAACTTTTGAATTAAACACTTTTTTGGCACATATTTTTTTTAAAACTTTTTCTGTATGCGTAGTACCTGGCGTAGGACAGACAAACACTCATTTACCTATACATCTTACCTATATATACTATTGTATAAAATTTCAATCTGAATCAAACACTTCATGAAACGGGTGTCATCAGCTCTTGAACTATAACAATAAACACACATACCCAATACAATGAATAGATCGCTATGTACTTGCAAGTTTTATTGGTAGACTGGACACTGATGTATGTAATGTGCATTTAGCTTTTACACTAATTAATACGTTATCATGCGCCACTATCAGTAAATACAAAACCGCATTTTGGTCAAATGAGAACTGGACTCCATCTGACTCTGACGCGCTTGTACTTTGTTATTAGACAAGGCAAGCACGTTTTATTTAGTCGCAGTTAGATTCAATTTACATTCACATTTTACAACAGTAGGGATAGCAATTCTGGTTCAGCTTGCTGTGAACCACAAGTTAGTTAGTTCAGTTCGGTTTCAGGTCATCGTTGTTGTACACTTTTAGCATTTTGTATTAAGGCTGTCGGAACGCTCTGAATTTAAGCCAAAAATAGAGTTTCGGCTGTCAACTGATTGTAGACTTATTCGTCAACATTCTGCAAAAAATATTTCTCTATTAGAAAGATAAAGGACAAATCTAGGTCTCTAATGGACTACTTTTGTAATATATGTACGATTAACTAGAAAAAAGTTGGCATTAATTGTACCAAAAAAACATACGTTTTCAATGTTACACAACGACCTTATTTGTACTTATTTCACAAAATTGTTCCATCGTAAACCTAAAGTGACTCTTCCTTTTTCGGAAAAGTTTTTTAAATCTTCAAAAATTAGAGTAATCAATTGACAGCGGGGCCCTTGCAATAGCATCATTTAGCCTCGTAGTGTGGCACCAGCCAAAAATTGAAACGTGCGGATGATTTGAGCGAGACAGAACTAAAGAAGGTCACACCCACAATATGTCTTTTGCCTACCTCGCCTCTTACCGCTGGGCCTCAGCACAAACTGCGTGAAAGTGATCCAACACTGTTAAGGGAAAGTTCCAGACATTGGCTTTATTCCAAACTCTCTACGAATGCCAAGATTACCGTCGCGCTCATGCGCAGTAGATAAAACGCATTCCAACCGAGATATGGACGATTATCGAAGCGTTCCAACCAAATTTCTCTTCAAAAAATGAGGTTATAAAACTCTTATCTTTGGTTATAATCCTGGAATCTGAAATTGGCATTTGAGTTTGACAATTGACAATTGATGTACAATGATGCTGATAACTTTCTCTTTCTTTCTCGGATCACTAAACGATCACAAAAGCGTTCCAACCAATGGCAACATTTGTATCGTCACAAAATAGTGCAAAGTCGACGCATGCGCACATAACCAATGCAAACAGTCCCGTTACAGTTTCGTTGTCGTCTATTTATAGCAGGCTAGAACAGAGCTATCAACTGACATCAAATCTCATTTAAAAGTGAGGGCAGTATAACCTTCAAACGAAGTTTGAGTGTCGGATGTCGGGCATTCATAGTGTTATTGCTTTTTTGCCACCTCAAAGGAACACTTCAACCTTGAACCCTGTTGTCGTCAGCATTTATGAATCGCTCACTCAATCCTCCCAACGTTTGGAACCTGTTTCATTAGCCATCCCCACCACATTTATCGTAACTATTTCGACACTCCGACAACACCAGCTGTCCTCTAACATGGAGACAACTGCCATAGAGAATGCATTGTTATTCAATCTTGGCTTTGCTCCAAAATTGAAACCAATGTTGAACATACAATATTACTTACAAATGAATAACTGAGATATAAATATAACCAAATTTCGGGCCGAGGTTGGACTGGGAATGGCTGTAAACGTACAAGTAGCGAACTGAGGCCATTGTTGAAGTCAAATTTGAGAGCAAAATTGGATTCCAGACTGGACGCATAGTGTGACTCCGGCTTTACATACCACACTCGAAAACGGCATTACTTTGAATGCGGTACGTAAAATAAAGTTAAAGTGAATTGATTACACGAACAATTGTTCGTATTCCTTAAAGTATATTATATAACGACATTTGGTGATACATTTGGTCCCTTGGCTTTTAATATCAATTAATATTAAAACTTGGAACACCTCCCAGAATGCCGGCTCATCAAACTAACATACAATATTGTGAAATCTACTCGCTCTGAACAGTGGAGATTAATTTGACCATCTCCCTGTTACATGTCTACCAATTTATTATGATAATTACTGCATGCCTGTCTTCGTAAATTATTGTAATGGATTGTTTTTAATTTATTCGCAATTCGTCTTCTGTATTAAATTAAGCGATATCGCCATCTGTCGAATAGCAAAGTGTTAGTCTTTTTGTGTTAGATTCAAGATATTATTTATAACTAAGTATGTATATTATAATGTGATTATAATGTTCTCATTTTCAATATTCGGCATGATTTTTATCAATACATCTGCACCAAATTATATACGTCGTTGAGTAAATTATTCACTATCGACAAACTAATCGATTCTGATATAATTTTTCTTAAATATCTTTTAAACTGCGCATTTTAAAATTATAAAAATATATATTTGTATTTCTCATAACGAACCCTTTTATTTGATATCTCACATGATGCACTTGAATTTTTTTTTATTTTCTAATTTACCTCCGAAAATTAACCCCCAAAATCGAAATTCATTTATTTACGCTATATAGTCATATCTATCTGTATATATGTACTCAATTGCAACTCAGTCCTGTAAATTCGAAGAAAATAAGTTACAGTGTGACCCTATAAGGGTTCTATGTTTTCATCGGACGTACGGAACCCTAAAAACGACTGTCCGCGTTTTTTAAATCATACAAGCCGTAAAACCATTACATTCGAAATATATTCTATTTGAATCTAATACCAGTTTATAACTATTGTTCAATAATAAATTTAAAATCTAATTCATAAATAATTTTACCAGTTCTGAGATTTGACCCTGGGAATTGGGAGCTTGTAATAAATAAATCATGGAAACGCCATATAAACGACGGCATCGCTACACGCTCGGCTATTCTTAAGGCTGTCGGAACGCTCCGAATTTTGTTTGTGCTGAAACCCAGCGGTAAGGGGCGAGGTAGGCAAAAGCCATATTGTGAGTGTGGCCTTCTTTAGCTCTGTCTCGCTCAAATCATCCGCACGTTTCAATTTTTGGCTGGTGCCAACTACGAGGCTAAAAAATGTTATTGCAAGGGTGCCGCTGTCAACTGATTACTCTAATTTTTGGAGATATTTTGAAGATTTAAAAAACTTTTCCGAAAAAGGAAGAGTCACTTTAGGTTTGTGATGGAACAGTTTTGTGAAATAAGTACGAATAAGGTCGTAGTGTGACATTGAAAACGTGTGTTTTTTTAGCACTATTAATGCCCAATTTTTTCTAGTAAATCGTACATAAATTACAAAAGTAGTTCATTAGAGACCTAGATTTGTCCTTTATCTTCCTTATAGAGAAAGAATTTTTGCAGAATGTTGACGAATAAGTCTACAATCAGTTGACAGCCGAAGCTCTATTTTTGGCTTAAATTCAGAGCGTTCCGACAGCCTTAAACCCTATATTGTTATAATTTTAATTGTTTAATGTTTTCGCCCAATAAATCAAACAATTTATAACTGAAACGAGATACATACATAGTTGGAAAAATAAACTGCGAGTATCTGTGGGTCAGGTCATTCACCCCGGTAAGATTCTGTCAACCTGCAGTCGATGGGAACAGAGCGGGAGTTTCGCCCGGCGTCTGGAGCAACAATGGCATGTTGTCGGGACAGCACGGCATTCAACACGTTCAATATGTGTCAGTCAGATGTTTTATTATAACAATGGCCAGATAAAAACGTGTAGACATATTCTGAACCCCAGGTTTTGTTAGGTAAAGTAAAATGTTTGACGGGTGCAGTAAAAATAAACGGTTCGACACAGTTCCGACTAACAGTCACTCCTACGTCACTCCTACAGCTTCTATTCTTGAATTTTGACGTTTAACCGAGCTTTAGGGTTTATGACTGACAATGAAATAAAACTAAGAATAGTTTGTTTTTAGTGTATTTGCCATATGGCAACATACACTATTGGCATCGGTCGGATGGCGGGACCTAGGGGTCGGACCAAAATTTCTCGTCGTTTCATAACCTCCTAAACACTGTGGCACCATTTTATATATATATATATATATATATATATACATATATGTATAAGTATACATATATGTATAAGTATACATATATGTATAAGTATATATATATGTATCACGTGTTAAATTTCATCACCACAAGAAGCCTATTTAAAATGGGCCTAATCGGGCCATTTTAAGGGTTTTTTAGGGGTTGAAAAATGTTTTTGGGCCCCAAAATACCGAAAAAATTCTCTGAATCGTTTCAAAATTGAAATTTAACCCTCTGGTGGTAATTAAAAAGTGTCCCTAAAATTTTAATAAAATCGGCCGGACAGGACCGGATTTACAAATTTTATGAAAACACTAATTTGTAGATAGTGACCTATTTACTGAACGGTGTATTTAATTCGGTACACACGTTAAATTGTTAATAATATTACAATTAAGAAAAAAAATATTTAAGGGGTGTATTAAGGGGTTAATTTTTTTATTTTGCCCAAAAACCAACTTAAGTTCGCATAATAAAGCCACACTTGCCTGTATTAGCAAATACACTATATTGTCGGCAGGGTTTTGGCACTGCGACCGGGGTTTTTTTTTATGAGAGAGGAAATCCTTTTTACGGACGCCCAGGGTAATGTGGAAGTCGGGCCAATGGTAGGGGGCCATTGGCCCGACTTCCACACTACCCTGGGCGTCCGTAAAACCTTCTCGATTTAACCTCTTTTTCCCTCTCGCGGCACCGACTATCTGTCATTCCTTCGCGGAAGGGGAGCTTCAGCCATTGGCTTTATCGCGCTGTCAGGGTCCGAATAAATGCGACAGCGAATAGTTTCCAGGCCAAACAGAGAAGTTTCGACAACGATAGCGGTGGGAACAATTTTGTTCCTTATTCCCTTAATACTAAAGAAGTATCTGTGACGGGCTTGAGTCGTTTCCGAGAAAAAAACTATTTTTTTTTTTGTTTTTTGCCGGTTTTTAGAGATCCATTTGTTCCACGTTTAAGCTAGAGCCTATTTTCAGATTTTGCCTCAAGGCGTGATCGTCCTGGACACGCATGTAAAATTTGAGAAAAATCGAACACACACGAATTGTGAACAAATTTTCTAAGTAACTTTTTGCATTTCAGATACGAAGCGTGATAATTCAGAAAATTTGTTCAGAATTCGTGTGTTTGATTTTGCTCAAATTTTGCATGCGTGTGCAGAAATATAGAAATTTTAAATTGTAATCACAATAAGATGATGTGTTGATTTATTACAAACACATGAAACATGCGCTCAGGAAGTTGTCCCCGAAAAGTCTAACGCACCGTACTACAAATTTGTGGAACAACCTTTATAGTTTAGCGCAGCTCGTGTCAGAGGGTCGTTACATCAATTGACCGAAGGTTAAGATTATATGCTATTAAGATGTGAACGTGCCGAACGCCCCGAATACCTACTGTTGATTGTTTAAAAGATAGCGCTCAACTGTGGCGTTACTCCGTTGACCACATTACTCTGCAGACGATTATTTTTGACGTCATCAAGTATTTGATTATCGTGTGGGTTGTGTCAACTCGTTTTATTTTTCACATGCAGTGTAACCTTAATATAATGAACGTTAATATAACGGTTTCCTCGATTTAACAAATTTTTCTAAATCCCCTAGAACTGCCCGTAAGAAGTGCAAAATATACCTCTACATTACGAGTACTTTATGTCAAAAACCTCTTTATAACAAATTTTCAATCATTTCAGAATATAAATAGAAAGTACAATTTACCTCTATTTAACGATTTTTGTCAACTTATAACCTTTACATAACGTATCCTACCAATCAATCACACACAATTTCACAATAACAACAACAATTCATGTCTCGATAGGTTAGATTTTTCGTAAGAACATCATTGTTGTATGATGTAAAGTAATGTAAACACTGTTGCTGGTCACTGTTGTTAGTTAATTTAAAGTTGCAGCAGCTGAGAAACGAAAAAGGAGTTCCTTAATCGTCGCAGAAAAATGAAATTTTTTTAAATTTGTAGACGAGAATCCTACAAAGAAAAAATTAGACATCGCTAAAGAGTTCAAATTTCCCGCAAGTACATTGGCATTGTATTTTGAATTATTAATCCCAGAAAGAAACAGGTTCTAGTTAGTTTTATTTACACTTCCAGTTAAAATTAACTCACCATTCATTTTTTCTGTTGTGTTTAGAACAGATCTATTTGGTATATTAGTGTAGTGTAGATAACTAAGTGAAATTTACATTGAAAAGTGTATGTTGGCTATATAATTCATGGTTACATTTTTGTATAACAAACTAGAGATGGGAAAAACGGGTATTTTTAGTGATCTGCATCTTTGCATCTGGATCCCGTATGTGAGCCGGCTCACTGAACCGGTTCAAAAACAGCCGAGTTTTGAATATGTTACTGCAGTCTGCCACTGAGTTACATAGTTCAGTCAATCATATTACGACCTGTATAGAATCAAGAATGCATAGCCAAACATGTGATGCATGAGTCATTTGAACTGACAGATGCATCAAAGCAAGAATTGATACGTAAGTGTAAAATGTGCTTCTGTGTGTTAAGTGTTTCACTGAGCTATGCGGATCCGTTGATCCGTCGGCTCAAAAAAAGTGAGTCGGCTTTCACGGATCATCTGTCGGAGTCGGCTCTTTGAACCGGTTCAGATCTGAGTTACCCAACTCTATAACAAACGTAATGCGAACACTTTTTACACTGGAGCACAATGCCAAATACACCCAATTACGAAGAAATTATTAGACGGAAGCACATTTTGCTTTCTGATGGAACCAGAATCACCGCATATGCTCATAAACGGGTATTGTCGAAAATTTGAAGTGTGGAGATGATTTGAACTGCAATATCTATCATCGCATGCTTTACAGGAAAATCTGAACAAATTCTTAAGTCTTAAAGTTCTCACGGAAAACTGAATGGTACGTAACCCTCCCCACTCGAGTTCGACTCGCACGGTTTTTTTTCTTCTAATATTTAGCCATACATATTCGTTGTGATGATCTAAATGTGTTTGGCTGCACAAGTGTTCGTTTACTAACGTCAATTTTCAAATAGCAAAATCGATTGAATTCTGGCGCAGGTTTGGTCTTGTATTTAATAACACTCGCTGATAATATTCTCTAATATTTCATCTAATCGCTGTTTCATTGTACAATGTACATATTGTCTTCGTGTGCATTGTTCTATTTTGCAGCACGGTTATAATCTTTGCTATCGCGTCTCATCACAGCTCTCAGGGCCGGATTTAACCTTAGCATCGCCCTGGGTATTGTAAAAAATGCCGCGCCATTACCAAAATTTTGCATAAAATGAATAAACTATCGATATACAATTTTTAAATAAATAAAATGCCTCATTTATAGCACAAAATTTATTATAAATAGAAGGAACGTAGACTCATTTACGAATCAGGCTGCACTTGGCAGCTTGCAGGGATGCGAGTTATTTGATTTTTCGCAACCCTGGCAGTATGCTGTATGAGAGAATATGGGAAATAATGATCTGTAAATTTTGCAGCAGACAATTCAGAAAATTCAAGACACTGAAACTTTTTTTCAGAATTTTGTCGACGAAATTACATTGTTTATGTTGAACATGCTTTTAATAATGAAAAAAAAAATATTACAATTTAAAGATGTTTTCAACACAATTACAGTTTTAGAGCATTTTCGATAACGCCAAGAAATTTTTTTTCAGTCTCCGAATTTTGCCGCCCCTGAAAATTTGCTGCCCTGGGTACTAGCCCCGAGTGCCCCTAGTTTAAATCCAGGACTGACAGCTCTTGCATATATATTCTAAGAAAGGAAGCCGGAATATAGCTGTTATTGATTATATCATATTAGACGTGATTATTATGTAATAGTTTTTTTTTCTTAGTGCACAAATCCTTCGATGGTCCGAGTCGGCAGTAATTGCAAACACGAAACCTGAAAGCGATTTACTACAAGTGGCTAACGTGTGATTTTACAAGGTGGTTCAGGATGCTTCTTTCCAAAACTGATTAATATTGGTGTATCTAACATATCTTTTAAGAGTTTCAGTAACTGAAAACATTTAAAAAAAATTATTTAAAAATCTTTGCATTACTTAGAAAAGTAGTATCGTTTAGAAAAAATAGTAGCATTATTTCTGCGCACAAACGGGTTTCGCGTCGGATGAGCTTATGTTTTCAAACAACAGCTGATTCAATGAATATGGTCATTTAGTTATTGATTGCTAGTCGAGATGCACCATTGGACAGTACAGATACCGCCTATGATTGCCCTTGAAATTACAGATAACACCACGACTAGTCGCTTTTCCCACTCTTCTTACCACGTTGATTCCCCACCTTCTCCCACTCTTCTCTATGCCATACTATACATCGATATAATGAAATTAAATAGAAGTTATTATCCGAGAATTGGTAAAAGTTATAATTACATTTAATCCACTATTAAGAATAATAAATTGGTACTAGGCTAATAAATCTGATTGTCACGCAGTGCAGGAATTTCAACTTTCTGCCTTTGCGGTCTAATATAATAATAATAATAATAATGCGTTTAACGTCCGTTTCTCGACTTTATGTCATAACAGACGCAATTCGCACCATTACTATTTTCCATCTACCACACTTCCCGTTATTTTTCTACATTTTTAAAACTTCAACTTATGTAATAGCAATGGGCGAATGAAGGAACTATAGGAAATTAGGATAAGGTAGGTAATTTTTGAACTAGGAGTTTGATAGGTAATCGGCCATGGCCTCAAATAAGAAACCATCTCGATATTTATCTGGAATTAATTGAGGGAAACCATGGAAAACCTCAATCAAGATGTCCGGTACAGGAATTACCGTTTCTCGGCGAGAGGCATTGGGAAAAAGTCTCAGCCACATCTGCCCCCGCCGGGATTCGAACCCGGATTGCGGTCTAATATGCTATTGTTTTAGGTGCTAGATATTTTTCAAAAGTGTTTTCCTTAAAGTTTGACAGTTATAACCTGAATCATTCTGTATATTTTAACACGACCGCGTTGTGTGGCTGTGTGGCAAACTGTCGATTGGCGATTAATCTCGCCTAACTCGATGCTGTTGACACCAGCTTCTACCATTCAAGTCCAATGATTGAACACTCGCAGTGGCGTGCCAACTCGTCAAAGTTAACAGTACATACTCTGGAAACTCCTCGAACTGTTCGTCAAAAAGTATTTCCCCAATCGTCACGCCTATCCAAATATGATAATTTTGAACAGTGCACATTAGTCCTTAAACATAAACATAATATAATGCTTATATATGCATAGCGCAGTACTGTTTACGATTACTTACGTCTTCTATCTGCGTCTATACTATGAAGCACTGTATGCAGGCGACTCTCTCGGGACTGACTATCGAAACCGAGAGCAAAATTTATTCGAGAGCTAAAACATTCACACACACCTATTACTATGATGATACACCTCATGCGAAGGAGTCATTTCGAATGAATCATTCAGTTATAAAAATCATTCGAATAGCGACCTTTCGATTGTCACAAGCATTCGATTATTCCCACGACTAATACATATAGCGGTGCGTCAATACATCGTACTTAGTAGGAGAGCTGTTAGACATTTTTGTGTAGGCATTTGAGGCACTGTGAAAATTTGCACAATACCTCTTTAGTAATATCCGAATATAAAAACACAGACCTAGCTGAAGGGTAGCGGTGAATGAGCAAAAATTTTTTCGCAATAAAAAGTCCCTGAGATATTTTGAAATGTTAGTACCTTGCAATTCACTATTTAAGGAGTTGAAAAATAAAAAAGCCAAATTTCATAATCGAGTGTTTGCAAAATTATATTTTTGAAAAATTTTAAAAATATATTTGAGGACGTCGAAATTTAAACAGAATAATATTGGTAACTAAAAATATACTGGAAAAAACAGGTCGTTTCGATGGGGCATTCTACCTGCCAGGTGATTAAAAATTTGTGGATCGGTTACCCTTCAGTCAGGTCTGTGTTTTTGTATTATTATTATTATCGAACCATTGTAATTGTTTTGTTTTTTTTTTTTTTGTAGTGATAATGGCCCCAGATGCCGATTCACATTGTTTTGCTTAAATAAAAAAATATATATATTGTTTGCAATATTAAATCGTTGTTACTTATATTCAAATTAAAACCTACTTGTGGAACTGGGTGGGCCCAGCGGTTCCGAATTTAAAAATAAACTTAAATAAAACAAATAAATAAATATTTAAACAACAAAAAAATTAGCAGGTAGGTTTAGTACAAATTTTCACAGTGCCTCAAATACCAACCCCAAAAATGTCTGGCAGCTCTCAGCCTAAAATACATATAGCGGGTGCGTCAATAGTACATGCGCAGAACAATCTGATATGAAGTACTTTGATCCCTCAAATCTGACGACCGTATTGAAACTAAGGGTTCTCTTTTTACCGTTTTGTACCAAATCAATTCCGGCAGATCTTTGATGATGTCGCGTTTCAAACAATCACCGCAGCAGTCTGTGTTTTGCTCTGTGAACTGCGTACTCTTTGGAATCAATAGATATATATACGTTCCGTGAAACGTTCAATAAATATTGGGTATATGACGTAACAGTCACGAATATGCGTGATGGAAACGTCCTTTATTTTAAAACCAGCTTCACAGAACTTACTCTTTGTTTTGAAATTTTAGAATTCTAAAATAATAAAAATAATAATGTGTTTAACGTCTGTTTGTCGACATTGTATTATAGCAGACGCCATTCGCTCCATTACTTTTTTGCCATCTACCATACTTCCCGTTATTTTGCCAAGTTTTTAAACTTCATCTTAATTAATAGCAATGGGCGAATCGTTTCAAAATTGAAATTTAACCCTTTAGTGCCAATTAAAAAGTGCCTCTGAAATTTTAATAAAATCGGCCGGATTTACAATTTTTTTGAAAATATATATAGTGATTTATTTACTGAAGGGTGTTTTTAATTCAGTGTAGATGTTAGATTGATAATAATATTGCAATTAAGAAAAGTAAAAAAAACATTATTTTATGGGATATATTAAGGGGTTATATTTTTTATTTTGTTCAAAAACACACTTAAGTTCACATAATAAAACCACACTGCCTGTATTAGCAAATACATTATGTTGTCGGCAGGGTTTGGGCACTGCGACCCGGGTTTTTATTATTGTGGGTTATTTGTTGCAGACGTTGAATTATTTTAAGAGCTGTAGTTGAATTTCTTTGACACTGCGTTCAGAGTTTTTTTTAACCTAGTGCGAAAAAGAAAGCGTATTCCAATTTAGGCATTTCTAACATTTGATTTATTGTAGATTATAGACACTCAACAACTAAGGTCATTAGCGTTTAACTACTTCGAATTAAATTAAAAGACATCACAAAACATCTATGAGTGGCGGTGCAATAATTCTAATCCACGAAACGCTGATAACCTGAGTTGTTGAGCGTTTATAATTTACAATTCTTCGTCTTCTAATCCACGCCAGTTTCATCCAAAGTCCAACGCGCTAACTGTTACACAAAGTTCTTTTCTATTGATATCGTGATTCGGAAAAGCATCTGTTGGTACAAACAGCTAAAGTTTCTGAAGAGTATTTAAACTAAAAAAAAATAAAAAAACTGTCTTAACTTACAGTTCGTTGTGATAATATTAAAATTTTAAATTTAAAATGCAATGCACAGTCACACTTTGAAACTGGCGATAAAAACTTCTTGGGAATAGTGTAAATTGTGGAAACTAGTTTGTAATTATGAAACTTCGGACTTTAAACTTAGATTAAAAATAAGTCTGCAGTGAAATTCGACAATAGACAAACTCTTTTCTCTAAAACAAGAGAACGAGAAATTTTTAAACTTTAATCTAGTTTCTTTCAGTCGATTTAGAGATGTAATCGAAGTAATCGGTCTTGAGAATCGCTGAAGTATGAATGTTAAACCTCAAGAGATGAATTTGTATGTCAGGAAATATTACAATTCATCACTCAAATAAATAAAAACTGACAAAATCGATTGCCGCTTATTTAAAGGTCAGTTCACATTATCATCTGTAAAATATGCTCAGATGGTTAAGCAGGTAACGCGCGTTTTGATCCCCCGACAAAACATCCTACGTAGAAATGGGAAAAACGGGTCTTTTTAGTGATCTGCATCTTTGCATCTGGATCCCATATGTGAGCCGGCTCACTGAACCGGTTCAAAAAGAGTCGAGTTCTGAATATGTTACTGCAGTCTGCCACTGAGTTACCTAGTTCAGTCAATCATATCACGACCTGTATAGAATCAAGAATGCATAGCCAAACATGTGATGCATGAGTCATCTGAGCTGACAGATGCATCAAAGCAAGAACTGATACGTAAGTGTAAAATGTGCTTCTGTGTGTTCCGTTGATCCGTCGGCTCAAAAAAAAGTGAGTCGGCTCTCACGGATCTTCTGTCGGAGTCGGCTCTTTGAACCGGTTCAGATCTGAGTTACCCAACACTAACCCTACGACAAAATATCCCCCGATAAACTATCCTATAGACAAAATATCTCCAACAAAATAATCGTCAAAAGATAACATTCGTAATAAGCGAGCGGTCATAAACCACGTGGCCCTACTTCAGCCTGTCTGGAGCTCCTTCTTCCCTTCATATAGCCTAACATAGCCTTTCTTGTGACCCCCCCCCTCCGTATGGAACATAGTTCAGAAGACATTTTGTGTTTTCTAAACTATTAAAAAAAATTGGTTTCAAGTCGCACATGCATACGGCATTATAAGAATATAGCGTATTTAAGATATAAAAGTAATCAATGTTTGAAAATAAATATTCAGCTTATTCTACAAATTATGTTCATTGTGCCAAATAAAATACACGAAAAAATTACGTAGCTTGACTCCAACTCCCCCCTTTCTTCACGTAGCTCAGCCTCAGCGTAGCTTTCGAACCGATCCCCCCTCTCTGTTGATCGAGCTACGTGATTTATGGACGATCCCTAAATATATATTTAAATTTAGTATGGTCCAACAGTAAGAATAAGCTATGACAGGTATTTTTACATCCATGGCTTTAGAAGCATTGCCTTAAGTGATTTAAAGATATGTCACTTTCCTTTTTTGTTTTGAGAAAGTCGTACCAAAAAGAACTTGACGTTATGAAATAATACAAAAAACATAGCTATAGTTTGCTATTGTATTATGAAACACCCGGTGTTGACGTTGCAATACGATATTAGAAAAATGTATTATCCAAATAATGTCACTGTCGCGACTCAAACCTGAATCTTGCATTAATGCGGCGCCTGAGTTATCATTTATTTTACCGAGAGCTAATTTTATGAATTTTGATATGATTTTTTTATGAACATTGACCCGAGAGCTCAGTCTAAAAGACTGCGCACACCGATCATTTCAAAATGTGGGTTAACCTTTATCCATGCATTCGAACAATTCTTTCAGATGCCTGACAAATCCCTTGAGTGAACCTGACAATAATAATTTAGGAATAATATTGGACACGATTAAATTTGTTGCAGATGTATTTTCTCAGTTAAAATTTTATTATCGTTGTATTGTCTCTGAAAAACCGAACATTTCTCTCGTAATTGAAACTTTTTTGTGCGTTTTTTTAGAAAAAAACCGTAGAATTTCACTGAAATGTTTTTATTTTTTCTGATTTTCGCATGGAAAATTTTCGATCTCAATTTCTGAAATTCCAGATAGATTTTCTGATTTTCTATGAAAAACTCAAAAAAGTGTTGCAATTGCCAGTAAGTGCCAAACGTTTGTGTTACTTAATCCAAAATATATATAAAAAGCGATGTATGTATTTATGTTATTTATGGACCGACTTTGATGAAATTTTTGTCAATCTTTATATTAGCCCAGCGGGTGATCCTGTGAAGTTTGGTAGCGTATGGGCTAATAGAATTAATTTTTTTTTTTGCTTTTTGGCAATTTTGATTTTTGGATTGCGCAAAATTTCAATATACGTCGAGAATTTTATGATAATAATTTTCATCTTTTATATCCTAAATATTACATTTACAGAAGCCGTACTGGGCCGCTAGTATTGAATAAATTAGAAAAAAATACATCTAGAACAACCCAACTGTATACGAAATTGTGTTTCATAAATTACAAGAATATTGAATACGGTTTTTGTTCTTTGTAAGTACCTACATAATTATGTAGGTACATTTTTTGTTACGAGAAATTCTCAGAAACATTAATAAAAAGATGAAATTATTAGTTGAGAAAGGGGATGTTATTTCATACTAGCCATTACATTACAATTTCAATATTTTATGTAACCTTTTGCCTAACGCTTCGTAGCAACGGAACAAATGTGGCACACATTACGCTAGTCCTCTTTTCAGGGAATACTACACTATATAATACATTTATGCAAACGCCAGTTCGTGTTTCTCGTCAGACGTTCTCAAACAGCGGCCATTATTATCAGGAGGTCTGTCAGTGCATGTAAATAGTTCTCAATAGGTACCCGTGTTTGACGGCAGATGGCGTTGCCGAGTGAAATTGACTTTGCCATCGTGCACTGCAGACTTTTAAACGACCTCGTGCTGAGTTGTAGATAAATTCATAGGTTAGACTATTTTTGAGAGCCAGTTGTATCATTCGTGTTTTGTGACAAAATGGAAAAAGAGCAATATCGATCCGTAATTTGTTTTTTAAAAACCATGTGAAGAAATAAAACTGAAGTTGGATGCTGTCTATGGGGATCCTTCACCATCTATGACCACGGTGAGATATTCGTATAAAAAACAAATTACGGATCGATATTGCTCTTTTTCCATTTTGTCACAAAACACGAATGATACAACTGGCTCTCAAAAATAACCTAACCTATGAATTTATCTACAACCCAGCATGAAGTCGTTTAAATGTCTGCAGTACACGATGCGAAAGTCAATTTCACTCGTCAACGCCATCTGTCGTCAAACACGGGTACTTATCGATCAACCCTCGTATAATAAATTCGAACCTAACTCGATGTTATACTTTTAAAATTTAATGAAGCAGCATTTTAATTTATAAGTGACTTCGTCAGACAAATTTCTTTTACTAGTCAGTTCATGACTTTTGGCTGACGTGTGAAGAAACTACCACGTTGTTATACAATAAAGTTCTTAGGTGTAAATATATTAAACCGTTGCGTTTTGTTGACTTTTCTAAATTTATTCGAGAGTTAAAACATTCATTCATTCACGCATAGTACCAACAAACCTATCATTCGATTATAGAAACCATTCGAATAGCAAAATTTTAATTATCAAAATCATCCGATTACTTGCAAGATTTTTTTCGATAGAATAAATTCTTAGTGGAACATATTTAGAGCCGCTGTAATACTTAAAATCTACTCTATCGTAGGAACGGTCGAAATGAAATTAAATTATGAGCACCATTTACTTCTATTGTTTTCCCAGTACTGTTAATGCATAGTGAAGTACATTGATAGTAGAAGAATACCCAACTACGAAAAAGTCGAAAATAAGCTTCCAATACAATATGAAAATTTATTTATATAATTTCCAAAAGTAAAATAACCTTAAAAATAAGTCTATGAGTAAAGTGTGCAAATTACGGAATCGATTAAAATATAATTAATGCTAGTTTAGATTTTTGAGACTTGCCATCTAACATGGCTAATTCGTTTAGTATTCAACGGTTTTTTATCACAGAGGACTGCGTATTTGCAAACTGTGCCACTATTCTTGAATAGTAATGTGCTTTCATAGAGAACGATCAAGCCGTTTAAAATAAGCATGCATAAGTCGTTTGGTTGTCGAGTATGGATTTCTTCTTCTCACATTATTTGGGAATGTGACGATTTATCACATTCCCAAATAATGTGAGAAGAAGATTTATCTTCCTATAACCAAACTTTATGAATAAAGCACTTCTGACCAATCTAATTGTAGATGCTTGAATACTAAAAATAAAATGGAAAAACATCATATAGATTGTTAATAAGCTTTCATTTGATACCCTACACGATGCTCTTGAAAAAAATGTTCTCTCCATTTCCCAATTTACCCCTTGAAATGTACCCTCAGAATAAAAATTCAACTTTCTACACATCACGTCTGTATTTGGGTCACCACACTCTATCTGTCTGCTAAATTTAAACCTTGAACGTCTAATAGTTTTAGAGAAAATCACCTTTAACAGATGGACACCGAAGTGAATCTGTGTTCCGTTTTGTACTAAAAAGTAACAGCAAAACATTGACACTTTTTTCTCAATGTTTCGAAGTTTTATGGTTACTTTTTTTAGTGTTCAGGGTTTTCACGTCGAATGTTTTATTGCTCTTCAAGGAATTCAATGAAAGTGCTCGTCCCCTTAGGGGAAGCATTGGAATGTAGTTAGCATTCCAATGTATTAGTACTCCGAGGAACACGAACTCGTACCAGTCGATTTGGGGATGTTGACTGGCAGATACTCTAATCCACATATAGATGCTGATGACTCAGGTGTTGAGCGTCTATAATCTACTATCGTCTTCTATTAATATCGAAAACCAAAAGTTCCATACATAGTTCCTACAAGGAAGTAACCAGGGTACGAGGGAAAACTGTATTTTAGTTTGTTTTGTCCTTGTGTGGGTCAGATCTAGTCCTGTTGACCGATTGATCTGAAATTTGGTACAAACCTTTAGTTCTGATGACAATGCTCACACAAGTGATGTTATAATGCTACTGCGCTTTTTTGTTTTATTGTAGTTGTTCCTTTGTTGACTTGTAATTACTTTACAGGGATATTAATTTAATTGTCCCATATCTGTTGACAGTGTTGATGGTCAAGCCGTATTATGTAGTTAGTTCCTTAACCTTCTATAGGTTGGTGCACTTGTCTATGTCCGAACAGCTTGTGCTTGTGCGTACTTCAGACGTAAAAGCGACACCAGATTGATAGGTTGGCATTATGAAACTGTTGTTAAGGACTCCGGAACTGCTCAAATAGATTTGCTAAGAGCACTTCAACATATCCGACATGAACTTTGTATATTCAACAAAACCTTTAGTTTCAAGCTATTATTGTTTATTTAGGTCAAACAATCGTAATAACATTAGATATTTTTTATTTGTAATTTCACTTAAATTAACGCGTCTTTAGAGAAGTAATATGCAGAGCTAATTATTTAGGTCAATTTAAGGAAACAGTTTCATAGCTAAAATAAGCGCACTACTCGGTTTTTCTGCTATATTTTTAGTGTTAAAGAAATGAGTCGATTGGAAGCAACATCTCCCAATTTAG
This sequence comes from Venustoraphidia nigricollis, assembly GCA_034508555.1. Taxonomy (NCBI): domain Eukaryota; kingdom Metazoa; phylum Arthropoda; class Insecta; order Raphidioptera; family Raphidiidae; genus Venustoraphidia; species Venustoraphidia nigricollis. Next base: position 1,720,438 of record JAVRKA010000052.1, on the reverse strand, counting down.
TGCGAGCATGGAAGCAAATAATATGCAGGGCTAATTATTTAGGTCAATTTAAGGAAAAAGTTTCATAGCTAAAATAAACGCACCACTTAGTTTTTCTGCTATATTTTTAGTGTTAAAGAAATAATTCGATTGGAAGCCACATCTCTGTCATTTAGGGTGAGCATCGAAGCAAAATCACCAACACATCGAATGGTTCCTTTGCAGAGATATTGCAGGAGCAAAAAAACGATAAGCTTTGATATCACAAAACTTACCCTGGTTTCGTCAGCAAACAAAATATGTTTCCAAATCAATAATATTACTGTTTTCTACAAAATTTAAACGGAGCGATGCATTATTTTTGACCAGAAGAGTATATTCGAAAACGTTGACTTCTGACAATGAAATTCCAAAATTTTACCTCATTGTTTTGCAAAGTATTAATTCAGTTTGTTTGGAATTTCTATACATTGTTGAGGAGGTCGTTTTGAGTAAACAATCATATTTTATTAATGTAGCTATGATACAATTAGAAATTAGAGGTGAAACTTTCATTAGTGCTCTACTAATAAATTTTAGAATTATCATAATTCCATAGAATTATGATAATTCGAAAATTTATTAGTAGAGCACTAATGAAATAGGACTTACGTTCACATCAGTTGTGTTTACACAAAATTGCTTCCCCAACGAGCTTTCAAATGAATTTTGAATCTTAAGAGCTGTGCGTTGATGAACAATGTTTATGGAACTTTTTCCTTTAATTGATCGAAGAAGACAGCGTGTGATAGCTATCAAACATAAACCTGAAACACCATGTATACGTATAATATTTTTAGCATTAACGTTGTTTTCTTAAGATTTTATTCTAAAACATTTTCGCGGTTTCCATAATTAAACATTTTATAGTGTTGCAACGGTATATAGAGCGACTGTTTCAAGTTTCATTAATAAATAACAAAAACTTCGATTTCATAAATACGCTAAAAGGCAACATAATACGTATTAATCATGTAATAAATAAATTAATTGAACAAATAAAGTATAAAAACTCATCAATTTGATAAATACGTTATGCTTTGCCTCACATGAGCACACACTTTCTTCAAACATAACTTCCAAAGTGCGATTATTTTGAATAATAATAATATATATTTATTCCATTAAAAACCTACACAGGTTATAGGAAAGGTCAGATTGCATAGATAGAATTAAAAACATGCATTATTAAAAAAATCATCTTGTGAATAAAAACATCCGTTGTATAAAAACTTTTTTAAAGTTCTTTTGAACAATATTATTTGTAGAAATTAGTTTCATGGGTAATTGGAATAAAAAATCAATTTAAACACTTATTGATTGCAACGTTTCGTCTTTATTAAATTGAGACTTTTTCAAGCTCTGGAAAAATTTTTTTTTTTTACAAAAATTAACAATCATAATATAATAAAAATATAAAACCTTATGGATTAAATAATTTACTAAAAAGAAATAATAATTTTTTCCAGAGCTTGAAAAAGTCTTAATTTAATAAAGACGAAACGTTGCAATCACTAAGTGTTTAAATTGATTTTTTATTCCAATTACCCATGAAACTAATTTCTATTATTATATATTTTGGAATTGAACTTTAAAGATGAATATATTTATATTTTTTATACGATTTGGCAGATGATTGTAGGTCCTTGCTTCTTCAACGAGAACCAGCACAAGAAATTTCCATTTGAAACGCATAATGCCGAAGATTACTTTTTAGAACCCAACACAAAAAGCAACGAGCATTCTATTGCAGCCATATAGCTCTACATTTATTGTGGATTTTACGAACGGTGATTAATACTCTACTTACACCAGGATTATTATTATTACTTGCTTGTATCCATCTCTTTCAAAGAAGCTTGATGCATAGAGTATATGCAGTGTGTAAAGATACAATCTGTGTGCATATGACAACACAAGTATGGGTAATAATATTATGATGATCATCCCTAGTGCACCGGCGCAGCGCCTGATGCGCACACACACACACACACACGCCTAACATTATGTAAGACATTATACATACATATTATTCACACAGCCCTTTCTTATCCTCAGCTGCTGGCGTGATTCATCTCCTCTGGGACGTTATGTGGGACGGTTAATAAGACGTTCCGCTTCGTCTTTGGCGAGAAATGCTATTGTGACCGATTCGAAAATGTCACAAACTGCAAAGCACTGCAGCGTATTACCCAAATAGTTCCCGTCTGGAAACAAGGCTATCCTTGTATTAATCTGATGCTGAGTCGTCAAAAAAATTGACTTAAGGTGATATCAGACGGTTCATTCGGATGAATGTTCATTTGACTGAATGTTCATTTTTAGTGTATTTGCCATATGGCACCATACACTATTGGCGTCGGTCGGATGGCGGGACCTAGGGGTCGGACCAAAATTTCTCGACGTTTCATAACCTCCTAAACACTTTGGCACGATTTTTAAAAATGTTTATATATATATGTATATATATATTTATATATATATATTTATATATATATATTTATATATATATATTTATATACGTATATATATATATATGTGTACGCGCGATAACTTTCGAAAGAGTTAATTGATTTCAACGAAATTCGGGCCACATGTTGAAATCCATCACCGCAAGAAGCCTATTTAAAATGGGCCTAATCGGGCTATTTTAAGGGTAGTTTTTAGGGGTTGAAAACTGTTTTTGGGCCCCAAAATACCGAAAAAATTCTCCGAATCGTTTCAAAATTGAAATTTAACCCTTTGGTAGTGATTAAAAAGTTTCCCCACAATGTTAATAAAATCGGCTCGACAGGACCGGATTTACAAATTTTATGAAAACACTAGTTTGCAGATAGTGACTTATTTATTGAAGGGTGTATTTAATTTGGTGTAGACGTTAGATTGATAATAATATTACAATTAAGAAAAAAATGTTATTTTAAGGGGTGTATTAAGGGGTTAAATTTTTTATTTTGCCCAAAAACAAAATTTCACATAATAAAAGTATAAAACCACACGGCCCTATACAAGCAAATACACTATATTGTCGGCAGGGTTTTGGTACTGCGACCCGGGTTTTTGTTTCATTTCGCGTTCACACGGCACAGACAGAATGACATAGAAATGAACGTTCATCCAGTCTTTTCCTCAAAGATGTCCTCGAATGAAGTTGTGCACCTTGGAATTCGTTTGTTTTGTGATCATTTGATCGAAGAATTGACAAAAAAGAAGCAAAGTCTAAGTTTAAATCATTAATTAGAGATTTTATGGAATTTGTCCGTATTGTTCTGTCTTTGTATTCGTTGAGTTTGTGGTTCCAAAGACTGATAATTTTTTACTCCAAAAATAGCAGCGTGTTTTGGTCGTTCCACTTGAATACCATTTTGTCTCAAACTATTGTGTTGCCGTTTTGTATACCTGTTTTGGTTGCTACAAATAAATTTTCTATTATTATTGTTATATAAAGTGGTATAGCTTTCGTGCATAAAAACTGTACTAATTATTTTGAAATCGTACTGTAATTCCACTCAGCAAAGGAAACGTTTCATTTTCATTTATTTTGCGCAAAGCTAACACGCAGCTTATTGTGTCGGCTGCATTCCGTAAAACGTACGAAAATATTAAATATACATATTTCAGTAGAAAATGTTTGTACATTAGTTTGCTACTTCGAACTTCGTTCCGCATACATATATAATACTTACGAATGGCTTATAAGTCGAATGAAGTTAATTTGAAAGATAAAAAACCCGGGTCGCAGTGCCAAAACCCTGCCGACAATATAGTGTATTTGCTTATACAGGCAGTGTGGCTTTATTATGCGAACTTAAGTTGGTTTTTGGGCAAAATAAAAAATTTGACTCCTTAATACACCCCTTAAAATAACATTTTTTTTTTATTAATTGCAATATTATTATCAATCGAACCTCTATACCAAGTTATATACACCTTTTAGTAAATAATTCACTATCTGCAAACTAGTCTTTCTTAAAATTTTTAAATCCGGTCCTGTAAGGTCGATTTTATTCAAATTTTAAGGACACATTTTAATTACTGCCAGAGGGTTAAATGTCAATTTTGAAACGATTCTGAGAATTTTTTCGATATTTTGGGGCCCAAAAACATTTTTCAACCCCTAAAAACTACCCTTAAAATGACCCGATTACGCCCATTTTAAATAGGCTTCTTGCGGTGATGGATTTCAACACGTGGGCCAAATTTCGTTAAAATCAATTAACTCCTTCGAAAGTTATTGCCCGCACACACACACACACACATATATATATATATATATATATATATATATATAAACATTTTTAAAAATGGTGCCAAAGTGTTTAGTAGGAGGTTATGAAACGTCGAGAAATTTTGGTCCGACACCTAGGTCCCGCCATCCGACCGATGCCAATAGTGTATGTTGCCATATGGCAAATACACTAATAAAATAATTTTAAAATACTTCGTCAAAGGCGAGCAGATTTGAATGCGCGCGTGTGTGATTAATGTAGTAAGTGTTGACGCGAGTAAAATTTAATCAAATTCGCATCAAACTAAATACTTGTTCGTCTTATCTTGAAAATCTACAAAATGAAACTTGCGGCTTGTTTTTATGAATCCACACACACTACAATATATATAGTGCTGCAGCATAGTTACAGTGTGTCTCATTCAAAGACATGGCGTGTCGTATATTAAACTAGAGACAAAGACAGAAAATAAGAGATAGAGATATAGAACGTTTGAGGCTAGAGTTTGCGATATTGATGTGAGTGGCACAGCCGTTTAATTACTATCGTAACGTTAATGACTTTTATGCTTACTTACACATTATTTATTTCTTGCTCGCTTGATATATTGCCGAGGATTTTAGTGTCTGCTCTTGCTCGTTGCACCCGTCCATAATATCAGAATACGCTGGGACTCCTGCCACTGTGCCCTGCGGTAAACCAGTTTCATATTTGTGTACTATAAATAATCTACTGGGATTATTGTACACACTAGACAGTCCTTTCTTTCTAGAGCTCGAGAATAGCCGAGCGTGTAGCGACCTCGTTTGTTTTATGACGTTTCCATAGTTCGTCTATTCTCAATTTTAATCATAAAAATGATAAGGTTGTCGGAACGCTCTGAATTTAAGCCACACTACGAGGCTAAAAAGTGCTGTTGCAAGGGTGCCGATATCGGTTGATTACTCTAAATTTTGGAAATATTTTAAAGATTTGAAAAACTTTTCCGATAAACAATTTTGTGAAGTAAGTACGAATAACGTCATAGTGTGACATTGAAAACGTTCTGTTTTTTGGCACAATAAATGCCAACTTTTTCTAGTAAATCGTGCATAAATTACAAAAGTAATCCATTAGAGACTTAGATCTGTCCTTTATCTTTCTTATAGAGAAAGCATTTTTGCTAAATGTTGACGAATAAGTCCACAATCAGCTATCAGCCGGAGCCCTATTTTTGGCTTAAATTCAGAGCGTCCTGACAGCCTTAACCGAAAGATATTCGTATAAAAAACGAATTATGGACCGATATTGCTCTTTTTCCATTTTGTCACAAAACACGAATGATACAACTGGCTGTCAAAAATAACCTAACCTATGAATTTATCTACAACTCAGCACGAGGTCGTTTAAAAGTCTGCAGTATATGATAGTAAAGTCAATTTCACTCTTCTGCATCATATGTCGTCAAACACGGGTACTTATTGATCAACCCTCGTATTAGGGGTAAGCAAGGGGGTGCCGTAATTGGATCTCGTCAATCCTAAAACTTGCCATGGGTCGGCACTGTAGGAAATCAGTATAGACACTTTGTATACTACATACTTAGTATTTAACAATATGTTTTGGACAATTCGAGTAAATGGATGTCTGAAACAAAGTTTAATTGCATTGCATAAACACGTTGACATGTTCATTGCTACTCCAAATAGCAGAATTGCAAAAGAGCATTAATTTCTCGACTATACTATAATTATTAGTTTGTCACTAAATGTAAGTACGAACATTAATAATATAATGTTTTACCTTATCAAAGTTTGATAAGAAAATCTGATAGTCCAAGCTCGGGCCATAGAAAAGTGTACTGGACAACACTACTAAGATTCTACAGTCAAAGCCCTCTAAGTGCACGCTCTCTAAATGCACACGCTCTCTTACTGCACACGAACTCGCCCTCTAAGTGCACGTTCCCCAGCCCCCACTTCGAATAATCTGCGACCAATCACGTGCGACCGTAAGCGCGCTTATGTCAACACATGTCATATGATTGTAAACACAGTTTGAGTTTGAACTCATTTTTAAATTCTGCGCAATGTTTCGCGTAGAGAGAGAGAGCATCTGATTGAATAAAGATAGCTATAGGAGTTAGAAGAGTGGGGATGAAAAAGATCGTAGGGGAAGTGTGCACTTAAAGGATGGGCCTCGGTTCCGAGCTGTGCACTTAGAGGGCTTTGACTGTATTGTTGAATTAAACAGATATGAGGAAAACATCAAATGATCAAATCGGTAGAAGACTAATTTTGTATTTTTTTTCATTTTTTGTTGTCAGTATGCGCTTCAACACTGATAAAATTTATTATGCAAATTAACAAGTACTTTCGTCTGTCTTGCAGATTTTGTTTGCATATTCGGCAGACTTGTCTATAAATGGATAAATGTACCATATAAAGTCTCCCAGGTATACCAAAAAGAAAAAAATGAAAAGCAGACGATAATAGTTATAAATAATTTTTACGTCTCTATAATCTGTATAAAAGATGAAAATAATTTTGATCAGAATAATTGTCAATATTTGTAAAATAAAAACCATTGGGTGCTCATAAAATGGTTCCATGATTCTTGGTCCCCCGACAGGATATTCCCGACAAAATACCCCGAACAAAATATTATATAACATTAATATATTATAAAAATGATTTTTCGGGAAAAAGGACTTTATTTATAAGTGAAACACTTAATATTTTATTTTCAGCGACGTTTCGTTCCTTGTTTGGAACTTTATCAAGCTTTAATAACTATTAAATGTTGTGATTAAATAGATATAAAAGATAATATATACATGTGAATATAAATTTGAGTTTAACAATATTAATACAAAGTTTATAATAATATCGTTTTTTTGAAAAATGTTTTTTTTTTATATTAATTACCAAGGACAAAAAAGAAAAAACCCGGGTCGCAGTGCCAAAACCCTGCCGACAATATAGTGTATTTGCTTATACAGGCAGTGTGGCTTTATTATGCGAACTTAAGTTGGTTTTTGGGAAAAATAAAAAATTTTACTCCTTAATACACCCCTTAAAATAACGTTCTTTTTTCTTAATTGTAATATTATTATCAATCGAACCTCTATACCAAGTTATATACACCTTTCAGTAAATAATTCACTATCTGCAAACTAGTCTTTCTTAAAATTTTTAAATCCGGTCCTGTAAGGTCGATTTTATTAAAATTTTAGGGACAGATTTTAATTACTGCCAGAGGGTTAAATTTCAATTTTGAAACGATTCGGAGAATTATTTCGGTATTTTAGGGCCCAAAAACATTTTTCAACCCCTAAAAACTACCCTTAAAATGGCCCGATTACGCCCATTTTAAATAGGCTTCTTGAGGTGATGTATTTCAATACGTGGGCCAAATTTCGTTAAAATCAATTAACTCTTTCGAAAGTTATTGCCCGCACACATATATATATATACGCATATATATATATATATATATATATATATATATATATATATATATATAAACATTTTTAAAAATGGTGCCAAAGTATTTAGGAGGCTATGAAACGTCGAGAAATTTTGGTCCGACCCCTAGGTCCCGCCATCCGACCGATGCCAATAGTGTATGTTGCCATATGGCAAATACACTAATTACCTAATATTATGATTATCATCTGAAGATATTTTGTCCGAGGATATTTTGTCGGAGGATCAAAACGCCTGATACCCATAAAATATTACTGCTGTTGTTTTTATAAGCGTCCATTGGTTTTCATTTTACAAATGTTGAAAATTATTCTGATCAAGAGAGAGATTGTAGATTATAGACGCTCAACATTTGAGGTCATCAGCGAATATTCTGATCAAAATTATTTTCTACTTTTTACTGTAAAAAAAACATTGCTTTTAAAATGTTTTTTCTAATTTATATTTCCCGCTAAGGTTTTAATGTCTGTAAAAAGAAAATAAGTCTGGTCGGCTGTATTTGCAATCTGATAATAATTTCTGTTTTTATTGTTTCAGGTGAGCATTAGCATTTACCGTCTAACATCCACTTTATGAACTTGATTATCGTCGAGCGATCCATTAAAACAAAGTAAGTACAAACCATGAGCATAAATTGAAAGGATGATTTACTTACTTTAATGACCTACGATATATATTGAGCGAAAATTATCTAGCAAATGATAAATATTTACTTATAAAGCGGTTCCCAACCGCTGGATCGCGGAAGGGTTCCAGGTGAGTCGCGACTAGATCCTGAAACTATCAGTAACCATCGAAGAAACTGTCAGAAAAGATAAGAAAAATTGAAACAAATCGAGTTGTGTTTTGATTGTTTTCTTAGTTCTGATTCTGGGGCAGACAACAGAACTACTACATCCCTCCCAGATTATTTTTTACTCCATCACGGACCGATAAGGAAAGGTGGGTCGCCAGATGAAAAAGGTTGGGAACCACTTACTTAGTCTCTATTGCTGAGTTGCAGAAAGCATTGCCAGAAAAACTGATTTAACATAATGATCTTAGATTGCGACCACATAATTTCAACAAATTAACGTAGTAGCAAATTCTAGTTTTTACGAAACATTAGTTTTTACATCCTGAATGCTAGTTAATAGTCAAAATATTGCCATTTACAAAATTGTTACAATTGTTAACTACGACCTTTTGCACTAGTAATATCCAAACCCAAATATTTGGCGTCGTGAAATCCGGGCTTTTGCACTGGTCAATGCTAAAATTAACCAAGCGTTAAACATGTATTTGATTCATAGTAGTAGACCAGCTACAAACATGTTTCTATCGAATAATAAAGTGAAAATCAAAATGTCTTTAAATAAATTGTTGCAAGTCAAATGCTGGTTGTCACTTTTTTATGGAAAATGTCTTCAGAGGTATACTTTTTACTCGACTGCCAAGAAGGGTATTGTTTTTGCGCGTATCTATGTATGTAATATTATTTATTACCTCGTATTATCCAGACGGCTGGACGAATTTCTAAAATTGAGGTATCGTTAGATTTGTCCCGGCAACTAAGGTGTCCTAGGATAGGTGACGCCAAAAAAATCAAAATGGCGGATTTTAAGTGACTCGAAAATAATTTTTTTCTCCAAATGGATCATATATGTTTAATTTTTCATTTATTTAGTTAAACTTATTTATAAGACCCACTATTGTTTTCTGGAGATGCTAATGGACCAAAACTAAAAAATCTACCACTAAAAAGATGTCAATAAAACAGTAAATTAAAAAAATCCAACAAACCCGACTACGTAAAAAGAGAACAGAAAAGATAGAAACAGGATTAAATGATAATATGCAGTCTAGTAATTGCAAAAATAAAATGAACAGAAATATCTGAAACATCTGACTATACATGTTATCATTTGATCTTGTTTCCATCTTTTCTGTTCTTTTTTTACGCAGTCGGGTTTTTGGATTTTTTTAATTTACTTTTTTTAAATTCGTGTTATAAGTCACACACCTTGTACACATTAATTTGCATATCAACATTTCAATCATTTGAACTTTTTAAAACGTTAAACAATGGAGCGTTATGTTGCTTGAACGCTTTGTACATTTTATCGAACCAGGCGTGTTGCGTGTTTTCCTTCAATTATTATTTTGACCTGTTGCGTTTATTTCCGATAAGTAAATATATTATTTTCCTGGTGCTTTATAGCTTCCCTATTAGATGAAAGTCGGCAGGTATTATAGGGGGAAATAAAACGGTTATTTGCCATACTTTAACTTAAATCAAGTCTTTATAAAATAATAACCCGTTACGAACTGATGTTTTGAAACTGTGACTCTATAAATTTTCGACTATTATGTTTCGGCCGTACTTTGGGTCATCACCAGACGGAAATTCTAAAAAACAAAACAAAAATTTTATAAAAAATAACTTGTCACATGCAAGTCGGACTCGCACACGAAGGGTTCCGTACAACTGTACAATATTTATTAACTTTATTTTATTTTTATTTTTGTTGTTATAGCGGCCGTAGTAATGCAAACTAAGGCGCAGAAATGCCTGAACTGATAACTTTTAAGAGATTCTGTCCGATGTCGCTAGTATGCACTATGTTTTGACGTTTACCAAAAAAAATATTTTTTGTGGTGTAGCTACAAATTTACGGCTTTCGAATTTTTCCCTTAACTTGTGCTATAAGACATTGCTTCTTGCCAAATTTCATGATTTTAGGTCAACGGAAAGTACCCTTGCGAGTGTCAAAATATGCGGCATAAACGGCCGTATCTTTTGATTGCTTAGAAGTTTGATTTTTTCTCAACTCCAAGGGATTGCAGACCTGAATATTTGATATTAATTTCAACTTAATACCTCCACGCGTTCCTGAAAAAAAGGGTCTTGACAGACAGACGGACTATGAAGTGATCCTATCAGAGATATTTTTCCCTTTTGGGGTATGGAACTTTAAAAATGAAAATTTAAACAAAATAAACCTCTTTAAAACAGTAAAAGGAGTAAAATGATAAAATGTTGAGATCGGTGCCAATTTAATAAAAGTATTTTAATAAAAAGTTTTAGTAAAATTGACGCCAACCTCAAAATTTTGTATTTTCCTCGTTTTTTGTGACTTTTTTGAAGGAGGTCCAATTTTTTTTTCTTTTTAGTTTTCAATTTTTACTTTTTAGGGAATTTGCAAAACGTTATAAAATATTGACCGTTTTATTTTTTTTTTACACAAAAAATTGAGGACCTCTTCCTTTCTTAAGGTGCGCTTACACGGGCAACTAAAATTGCTCAATTCCGGGCAATATTGATCAATTATGTACATCAGCAATTCACGGCAATGGCAACATGGAGCAATTATTGCCAAAGATACCGCCACACCATATCACGCAATATGGAGCAACTTTGAGCAACTAGGCAATGCAAGGCAATCATTCATACACTATATCAATTCAATTGAACTGTCACTGGCTATGGACGAGGTTTTACTGGCAGCGGCGTGTAGTGCTTTTATTATAATAAGTTTAAAACGAAAAAAAAGAAAAGGAATATACAGATTTGGGTGCGAACGTATCTAGCAAGACGAAAGCCATCTTTATTGTGTGATGATATGGACAATTATTTATTCAAAAACTTTACCAAAATTGATTTATTTCTTTTTTGTCCTTGGTAATTAATATAAAAATGATTTTTCGGGAAAAAGGACTTTTTTTAAATAAACACTTAATTTTTTATTTACAGCAATGTTTCGTTCCTTGTTTGGAACTTTATCAAGCTTTAATAACTATTAAATGTTTCGATTAAGTAGATATAAAAGTCAATATACACATATAAATATAAATTTGAGTTTAACAATTATTAATAAAAGTTTATAATAATACCGTTTATTAAAAAAATGTTTTTACAGTCGATGTTCAAATCAACTGTAAAAACATTTTTTTAATAAACGGAATTATTATAAACTTTTTATTAATAATTGTTAAACTCAAATTTATATTTAAATGTGTATATTAACTTTTATATCTACTTAATCAAAACATTTAATAGTTATTAAAGCTTGATAAAGTTCCAAACAAGGAACGAAACGTCGCTGTAAATAAAAAATTAAGTGTTTATTTAAAAAAAGTCCTTTTTCCCGAAAAATCATTTTTATTTTTACTTTACCAGAATGTCTCGGAGTGATTTTGAATTACTTTTATTTTTATTAATCCACGTACAGCTGTACTGCACTATACAATAGAAGCAAAATAAATGAAATGACAGCGGCGCATCTCATTCCCACCATCGGTCTGTCACCACACGAAAGTGAGACAATAGATACGTATACAAGCGAGATAGAAGAAAAATTGACTAAAATTTCCAAACCGTGTAGATATTCGGCAATTCATGTCGGCCACTTTGGGCAATAGGAATATATGGAGCAATTCGAAGCAATATTGCCGAAACTATTGCCGCAATTTTATAGAAATTGCTCCAGATTGCTCCATTAATTGCTCCAGATTGCTCCATTATGTTGCCGGGCAATTGTTGCTCAAAAAATTGCTCGTGTAAAGGCACCATTAAGGTCTGTTGATTAAATAACTTACCTGCCAAGTGCAGTATGTATAATATAAATTTCATAATTATAAATATTGTAAAGTCGTTTAATGGCTAACAAGGAATATCAGTTCGAAATAAAAACTTAAAGCTATATTTGTCTTTTTTTCAAAAGCGTTTGTACATCCTCTAAAAATTGACAAAGCTTGAAAATAAAACCATTCAAACTGTGATATAACACATAAAACAAACATTTTCAAATAAAGCGTTATTTTTACTTGCATGTTGTAAAACCGTATGCAATCTCTTTCTCATTATTATTTTTAAATGAACACACTATATGAGCTAAAATATACATGTTTCCGGTTCTCCCGTACAATATTCTCTTACGTGAAAATTTTGACATTTAAGAAATCAGTATTATTTATAGTAACTTGTTTTGAGTGTGTCATGAAACAAATTTATAGTTTTACAAATATTTTTATTGATTTTCCTTTCTATATTTTCCAGATATCCTGATCCCGATAATTTCCTTTTGTTCTACTACCATTGGATAAACAGTACAAATTATATTCTCTTTGGCAACACAACATATCGCCCGTTAATTTAAATATTAAATAATTGAAAATCGAAACAAAAAATGTCTGATATAAACGGTCAGTATATTGACAATGATTCAGAAAGTCAGTACACGGACTATGAATATATTGATCAGTTTAATGATTTGGAAGTCGAGGTATTATCTGACGATCCAATTCAAAATGGTGACAACATAAATAATTCTCTTGTTGAATCAGATCAACACTCCGACAGTGACATTATTGTCGTGGAACCAGAAATAGATACGTTGACGAGTGTCAATAATAATAACAATTCTGTGGTGGAAAATGACCATATTTTTTACTACACGTGTGAATATTTCGTTGAACGATTTGATAATGAAAGTGTTGCTTCAATATTATCTTCCGAAGAAGAGATCGATGTAGTATCTTACGTCGGCAAAGGTGATCACGAAAGATCGATGAAAACGCAAATAGATGACGACGTTATCTGCGTCAAAGAGCCAATAGACATGGCCAGAAAAAGAGCTATTCGTTTACAACAGAAATCGAAAGTGCGTATAATGTTTCGAAATAAACCCACGAGAAGATTTAAAAAACAGCAATTAATGCGTCGCAAGCGGCGTGCTGATAAAATTGCGTACGGAAAATTAATGGAAAATCAAGTACAGGCTGAAGTTTTGATGGAAGGAATGGAGAAAAAATCGAAAGAACGCCAACGGAGATTGGAATTGACTGAGGCATTTGATGAGTTGAGATCTATGTTGCCATCGATCACAAATAATTCTCAACGAATTGGTCAACTTTTAATTTTAAGAGAAGCTATAGATACGTGTCGACTATTGACTAATCATGTTTCTAAATTGATAGCTGAAAAATCTTTGATGATACAAGTACAGGAAGATTTGCAAGCGAGACTAAAAGAACTTACACCAAAAGCAGAATAAATTGTGTAATTTTCAAGGTTATCGAAATTTAGAGTAGGTTTCAAGTCAAGTGTAAGTAGTTGATACTCGTTTTTATTCCTAAAGACAATAACTAAAAATTAATTTTGTTAAACTTAGGTTCGAATATAAATTTTGTTGAGGAGCTTCCTCGTTTATACTGTTGAGAACAAATTTGGTTTACCACTTAAATTAGTCATAAAACTATTGGTTACTTATTTTACAATTAGTTACATAGAATAGTCATTAATTATCTACTTGAACAATTGATTTTCTTTTAGTGTTAAAAATAGGGCTCCGCGTGGTCGACGTTATGCTGATAAAACCAGTTTAGATAGGTACCTTTGATTGCGTAGCTACACCACTATAGTGGCGTGGCTACGTAACCACTTTTGTTATTTCTTATATAAAAGTCTATTAACTCTTTCAGTCTTGGTGGTTAGTGTCACTAACCACCTCTTTCCGAATTTTTAAATTAAAATCCATGCCATTTAGTGATATTCGGTTGAATATCAATAAAGTTCGAACCATGCTTGACAAGTTGTGACACCGATTGGCAGTATATTGAATGAATGACTTCATTTGCGTCGAATTGAATATTGAATAGTTCAAAAAGTTCAAAACATGTGTGATGTCAAAGCGTGACGGAAAGAGTTAATACCTACGACATTTGTGAATACTTTTTGAACAATAAAAAATGTTATTTTTCTACAAATTTTCTCGCATTCGTGGAGGTTACATTAATTTCTAATTTTACTACTGTTATAAATAACATACAATGTAACTACTTTAAACGTCTTGCTGATGCAACGATTGGAATTTCTTTATTCTTTCGATCTATATGGACATACTTTTATCTATAAGATTGCTATAACTTGATATAAATATGGTTGAGACTTGAGAAACGCGCCATTAAATACAATGTGATGGAGCGCATCTGTAATCTTGCAGTTGGAGCAGCTAAAATGGCGTGTTTTATATCATCAACACTCAACAGCACCATTAAATGACTGTAAATATCACGCTTAGACCGACATATAGAACCTGCATAATATGTATATACATAATATAAATGTACGATATATATAGAGACAGTAATGTAATGAGGATGACAGTATATATATAAACACCTGATAATGTTTTAAATACACACGATGGAACTGTGAAATTTATAATCAGTAGTGATGAGCAAAATTGGTCTTGGCAAAAAAGTAAGATCAATGCCAAGACCAAAACTACCTTTACACTAGCAAGACCAAAATGAACACCGAGTATGTAAGACCATCAAGACCAAATAAACAAGACTAAGCTAAAAATTATAACTTCCGGTGAATATTGTGAGTTATTTATAATTTATAGCTTTAATAGTGTTTATAATGGTAGTGTTTAAAAAAACGTAAGTACCAGGTCAGATGAGCAAGACCAAGACTTAATACGCAAGACCCAGACCGAGACTATATACGCAAGACCAAGACTAGACATATTTAAGCAAGATCAAGACCAATACGAAGACTGTCCCAGTTTTGGTCTTGGTCTTGCTTTGCTCATCACTAATAATCAAACCCTGATTTCGATAGGACCGACTAAAACTAAGACCATGGAGTTTTTCCATAAAAGAGACTTCGAAAAACGGCCCGAAATCTATTTTCACATTTAGGCATTTCATAAGTCGAGTATTTGCCCGGCATAACATTTTACTTCGTGTCATAAAAATGTGTGATTAGGAGTGATTTATAACTATAATCCTCAACCTCTTAGCTTTGATCTGAAAACAATTAAAAACGTATCGAAGTTACGTTTAATATTAAAACAATCATCAAAGTGTCCATTAGTAGGCTCTTTAAAGCTAAAACTCGTATCCATTCTCCTATTTGCAATGGTTCTGGTCGGATGACGTCCCAAGCTGTGCAGAGAACTATTAAAAAAAGCTGGAAAAAATACTGTTTCAGATATGTTAAAATCTGTATCGTGTTTATCCGATGTAATAAAAGAAGACATAGAAGTGAGAGGAAGATGAGATTACGCATAATATTACAAAATAGCGTGTCATAGATAAATTGTCACATTATTGATAGGAAATTAAATGCCATTTATTGTTGACAAGATAATTTTATAATGATGAGTTACACTTTTTTTTTATTTTGTAGGGAGATTTTTAAACTGGAGATACTTTCTTAATTACACTATATACAGTCGACTCTCGATAATTTGACACTCGGTAATTTGAATCTCTCGATAATTTGAAATTTTTTCCCGGTCCCTTGAAAAATACTCGATAAACTGAATAAAATCAATATTAATTGGTCCCCTCGGAAATTGAAATTGAAGGAATAGTATGGTCCCGCCAACATGCTATAATTTGAAGTCCGGACTTCCCTACTCTCTATAATTTGAAGCGTGTATCATGCACAGACCGAGACAAGGAGATCTCTTACTACCTTACGCTTCTACGCCCTCAGAACCGATACAAGTGACGATTTCTTCGCAGCTCTCACCACCATCGGAAATTCATTGGATAATGATAGACTGAAGTCGCTCACTCAACAGAAAATTCTTTTCAAAATGAATAAGTGAATTTTTAAAATAATAAATCACGAATTGGGATCAAACTCTTGTTTACTTATTTTTTTTTCCTCCTTCCATCTTGGTTATTTAAACTCCTGTTATTTTGAACTGTTGGTAATTTGAAATTTTTCTCTGGTCCCTTGAATGCCAAACTATCGAGAGTAGATTGTACTTAGTTTCCTCCTGAGTCACAGAGTAACCTAATTTAGAATTAGTATAATAGCTATCGTTTGCTATAGATAATTGTTAAGAAACATCCATTGTTACAATGCTATATTAGAAAAAAAATATTTTCAAACTGTCACCGTCGGGACTCAAACCCGAATTTTTCTACTTTCGCGGCGAAATGCGTTATCAGTTACTCTACGGTGCCATATCTCAACAGTTAATTCTTCATAATAAGGCGAATTGCAACACTAAATTCACATCATGCGAGAGCTAATTTTAACTTCGGTGACGCTAGACACGAACCTTTACAATAGTGAGAGTTACGAATGAAACAAAGATGAAATTATTTCCATTCATTAATCCGCCTAAGTCTAAGTCTTACGAACTATAACGTATGAACATTTACTAATTTAGAATCGTTTTATGGGAATTAAAATATTATTTTTAAAGAAACGAACAGTTGATAATATGTAACATCAGTTTATCTGTCTATAGAATGCAATGAACTATATTATCGACCAGTAAGTGATATTATGTTAAAACGAGTGTTAGCAAGTTACACGAGTCATAATATCACTAAAAAAATGGCTATATGTATTTCGAACCGAATGCTATTATGACTCGTGTAACTATTAATAATTCTTTATTATCCATGACAAAAAAAATTGTGTGGAATCGTCAAAATACATATTAAATAAAATCATTAAAATTGGTAGATAAAAATTCATCCAGAGAGTATATATTGTGTTTTTTAAAAGTAGTGACGTTATCTTAGTTTTAAATAAAGTTAAGCTCTTTATTTCTTTAATACAAGTAGGAAGATGATTATAGCATCTAATTGCTACAATTTGACTATTATTAACCTATAAATTCAGTCTATGCCTAGGTATAGTTAAGTAGGTATTACGGCTTAACTCGTTAATCCATGATATCACAACTCGTACGTAATAACTACACTAACGTTCTTGAAACACCAACTACTCTTACTGTGCCGATCTTATTGTCATTTATCTATGGTATATGTATACTGTTTACACGTAAAGTGATGCGCTCTTGTGTGTTTCAGTTCCCCCTTTATAGACCGCGCCACCTGTTACATAAGACAGGTGTGGGCAGGTGTGTAACAGCTAAAACAGACAGCTGATCTCCGAACCCTACCTTATACAATACATTATGTATTGTATATGCGCCTACACGATCTATACCTACCTATAAGTAGAACGTAAATATATCACGGCGCTTGCAGGCGTAACCAATTTACTGTAATAATTGGCGACGGAAAACAGTGGGGGAGTTCTTTTTAATACGCGCATCATTTGTCTTTGAATTTTCACCCTTCATCTGTGATCTTTTAAACTACATTTAAAAAAAAACTATCAGAGTAAATCGTGTTAGTTCTGATTTATACGGGTGTTAAAAAATGTGTTTTTCTTCATACCATGCCGAAAGTACGTTCTTTCTGATTCGATTTTAAAACAGAAAGTCTAACATTAATGCGCTGCTGGAATTACTCGCATACCGTCTGTACATGTCTGTCTTGCGCATTGATACGTGAGACTGCCGTTTGCCTACACAGAACACGTGTTCGCCAATATAGACAGTAGCAGAGATGAAGTCGTGGTAGCCAACTGCTGTTGTTACGTATAACCTCAACATTGCTCACTTGAAAGTAATTGCCGCAGAAAGTATTTAATACTAGTGCCGGGATCTAAAACAAATGAATGGCTATCTTCTACCAATCCAATAATAATTTTCAAAAAGGGCCCGTCAATCACCATTTAACTTTACAAAAGGTAGTAAAGCAGGCGTAAGTTTCGTAAACAAACCAACCAGATTGCAAATAGGTGCACATACAGCTGTCAAAAATATTAAAAATGGACTTATTATGATGTGAAAATCAGCTTGGAGGACAGTTGTGGTCCAGTGGTTAGCGTACTGGCTTCTTAATCGGACTGTTGTGGGTTCAAATGCCGCCTCTGCTCATGGATGTTTTGTGATGCCGATTTATTTGATATTTAATGTTGCTGGCCAAAATGCCTTATGGTGGAAGCCAAATCCTCAAGTGATATTCTCTTGAAAATCAGCTACCGTGATGATATAATTCGTATAAAACTCGCTAACAATCGTTTTTCCATGACTCGTGCATAATAACTGCATTGACGTTCTAGAAACAAACTATTTTCCATTTTGTAAACTCAATCAGCGATGCTGTTAGTAACTCGGTTTTGTCTATAGGGAAATTTAAAATATACGCGCGATTCGATTTCAAGTAAAGAGATGCCTATATAAAGTCTGAAGTGATTGAGAAAAAGCAGGAGAAACTCTCAACGGTTGCGTAAGTGTTGGAAAATCGTATCTTTCGTACCGTTACGCAACGTCCGTTGGCGTCGATCTTTATTTAATTTAGTCTAATTAGTGATTGGTTTATAAACCGTTGCTGTGCTAATATCGAATAACATCAGGTGAAAATACAATCCGTATATATTATTTCTCAAAAGTGTTTTTTGTCAGTAGGAAATATCTCCCTTCAAAATTAATGTTTGATACGCCATTTTGGAGATTATGTTTCTCTCTACTGACGAAAAATAAGTTTTTTTTTTTTTTTTAAACCTAAACCCAATGGTTTCAGGGGGGATCCCCATGTACCATATACAAAAATCTTTAAGAGGAGTAAAAAAGACAGGGATTAAGGATACCAACACCTTTTCTCGCCACAGGCCCTCGCAGCATTAGGATCCCACACAAACTCAGGACTCAGACCTTGGATAACATAAATAATGGTTATTGTGAGTATGTAGGATTTACTATATCTTAATGTTGTGATCGGTATAGAAAGTGTTTATAATATCGAGTATTTCTAAATTAGCTACATTTAATAGATGGACAATATTTTAAGGTAATGTTAAGCCAGTTGTTATGATATTGGACATAAATTTATCTGTAGAATATTGTTTGCATGAAAAGAGAAAAATAAGTTAATATCTTAAAATCAGCGTTTTTGACAAGAGTGATTTGCCCTAAAATCTGGATACACAATCTACTATTATATACAATAAGACCTCGCTTAACGCTGCTCCGCTTAACACTGTTTCAGTATTACGCGGTTTCTGACAAAAAAACGTAGCCACTATAACGTAAATTATGGATCAGTTTATACAAAATTATTCAAATGTTGATAGAAGTTCACAGGCAAGACGAAGTGTCATTGATGCAATATCTTGCTACCGACAACAGCTTGCTGAACGAAACAGAAAAAAAGCAAACGACATTAGATGACTTCTTCACAAAAAACAAAATATGTCAAATGTGGCACCTTCCTCATCGAAAACATAACTTCTTACTCGAACTTTTATTTGATTTTCAGAAATGTTTGATGAACAAAAATTGATATTAACAATAAATAAGTCTATAATTAATATTATAAAAAAGTATATAAATTTTACAAAATTAAACAAAAAAAGAACTAACAAATTTTCTAATTCTCGATTCTGTTCCACTTATGCCTATTATCTACGTATTAAGATGACTTCGTTTCGGTTAGCGCAGGAATTTATTGAAACGTATCTCCCGCGTTAAACGGGGTCTTACTGTATGAATGTCATTGTTTATATTTTATCCTGTTTGAATTATGCAACAAGATGTCAGCGCTAACATACAAACGTATGCCTGTATCTTTATGGGACTAATAATGCATTACAAAATATGCTGTACTGTTATATTAATCAGATAATTTATTCTATGAGAATTCATTTTGTCTTCCTTACAAACATGTTTGCGGTTCAAGAGTGGTTGTCGTTGCGGAAAGCGTACCTTATCTCAAAACAACCCTTCTTGCTTTGCGTTGGCCAACGTGTTCTGAACGTACTCAGCGTTATGTCTGCTTTACGGAACACGTAACGTTACAACAGTATGGAACGAAGAAGTTTCCCATATTTGTTTACTTTTAATCGTAGTCCTAGAAATCTCCAAATTAGTGACGAAAAAGATTTTGCAATGTCTTTAAGGTAGTAATCGTGGTACAATATTGTCAAAAAATTATAGATTATACGCGCCACAAAAGTATACTAGCTTGTAGCTAAGTGATCCATAATTTGTATGCAAGACTGTACCCGTGGAAACGTAACCCATACAGTATTCATATGCATGTATACTTTTCTATAAATTGTTGAACTTTAAACCGTTATTTATAAATAATTAGACGGTCAAAAATGTTTTCTTATTTTTTTTTTAAACTCATAACAAATGCATTGAAAGCCTGCCAGTTTTTGGAAAGTTTCTGACAGTTAGTTCTTTTTTTATAAATAATAAACTGATTCAGAACTACAGAGATCGTATACAATCAATGTTAATTATCCAATTTTTAATTGAATTTATCTCGGATTATATACGGTCGATCGACTTCAAATTTTCAGGGTAATTGTATTATCATGTCCTTAATAAGTATACAAAAATTAAGAATTTTCTGACGGTGTGCCTTAACCACGACAACTACCTTAAAAGTAAAATATTTCTGTCCATTTAGATTTAAGAACGCATCCATACTCATATAGTCCGATTCCATCACGAGATCTGTCCAACAACGGCCACACAATGAGTATTCGTTCGTTCTTGAATTAACGTCTAGCACATTCGAGAAGGTTCGACGCTTTACACTACGAAGCATATTTCTATCAAATTAGATTTTAGAACATTAGAAGCGAAATCGGTCTATAAATCCGCAGACAGTCGTAATATACCTTCTTTCCTTCAAACGTGTTGAAGGTTGATGGTGATCGTTGCTCTGGAATGTGTTTACGTTACATCTTTAAGTTAACGGCATTGTTAACGTGCCATTACGTGTTTAACAGTAGGATGGGAGACTGACGTCGGTGCAGAATGGTAGGACGTAAACACGCGTAAGTTGTGCTTAGTCTAACGAGCTGCTTGCGGCGACCACCGCACTACGACGATGTCCTTACTGCTTGCTTGCTCCTTATATGTGTATACTACGCACAAGAGCTCAGGACACACAAATAGAGCGAAATGAAGTCGCATTCTATCTCGCTTGACCCTCACATATGAATACGTGACCGGTATTATGTGTGCGCTACGTACATTTCTCTCCCTCCAATAAAAGCGCCCGATTACAGATTTCGGTTGCGTTTAGCATTCGACAATTTGTTGCGTTCCATTTACATAAGATAATACAAAGTGCAAACTCGCGCAAAATTTAGTGTTGCTTATATTAAACAAAATTTTGCAAGCCTAGCATTTGTCCCGATGCATAACAGGTATTATAAATTTGCGCATTACCTAAAGGTATATTTCCGTTTTCCAAATAAATGACAACGTGCAGTGACCCGATTAGGATAAATTATTGTGGAGGTATTTTCAAATAAGAGAACCTGAAATACCCCAGTTTGAATTGGTTAACGACTGTCATGTTTTTGACTTTATTGACGTTGATGAGTCTTTTGTTGACAATGTGTTTAGTTTCTCAAAGCAGTATCAGAATATCTAAGTGATATTTAAATATTCTATGCTTGTTTTGTTCCAATAATGTAAATCGTTGAAGGAAGTTTGGATGAGAAACAATCAAAAGAGAAACGCTTTACCGATGTTTCGGCTAGGGTTGCCAGGACGCCAAACCTAAAAGTCGAACAAACAAGCCAGTTTGGCCGAACATTTGGGTAAAAAAGCCGGACACCCTACATTATTGAGGATTTTTTCTCAGTATTAAAAGGTACGACAAAAAAAATATGTAGAATCAAGCTTTTTTGATTATTACCATAAATGTGTATCGGGCGGATTGCGGGAGCGACCGACAGTCGACTCGCCTACGATCGGCTTCGTTCGTTTGCGAAATGTAAAAAACCTAAAAAGCCGGACGCCGTTTAATTTTGGTCGGACACGCAATCAAAAAGCCTAACTATGTCCTGCTTTATCCGGACGCCTGGCAACCCTACCTGTGGCCAACGTAAAAGTATTTCGAAACGTTGGCCACAAGCGAAACTTCGGTAAAGCTTTTCTCTTTTGATTGTTCCTCATCCACACTTCCTTCAACTATTCTATGCTATGTATTACGAAATTTTGAGTTATGGAGAGTTTCAAAAAATTAAACAGTATCTCAAATGTCAACGGTAAAATCTTCAATACCAGCTGATGTTGAACATCTATAATCTACAATCTCTCTCTCTCTCTTTCAATACCAGCTAAAATTATCAAGAAAAAGGTCTTTTTGACTAGATTTCTTTCTATAGGTTCATTAAAAATAATAGATTTTATTCAGAAAATTATTGCTTCGTGCAGTTTGGAAATTTTCTAACTGTTCAAATATTATAAAAAATCTTAATGTTCGCTGGACAATGGAGTTCTAAACATAATCAAAATATCTGTATTAACTATTACTTAATATAGCAATATTTTAAAATTCAAAATGTATGTGAGAATCAATATACTTATTCAATAACTTTTAAAAATGACATATTTTTGTGAGAAATAGGTTTAATATGTTTTAAATCAGTTAAGTATTTAAAGAAGAATCGATTCGGTTTAAAGACGGAGTGGTTTGAGAAGAAAGCTCAAACAGCGAATGTCTTGGTTGAAGTATTTATTTAATGAGACGGAGCTAAACTCGTTAATCTTTTTTCTCACTATAGTATGGACTATATCGTATCGTTATTTTTGCTTTGCCAACTATTTTTTAATAATTGTTAAACTTCAGATTTTTATAGAAATATTAAACACAACCTTTCAATAACAAATTCAAGGATCTTTCATTCGTAATTGGGAACTAATAAAATGTCAGTTAAATTTTGAACGTTTTAATAAAAATTAATTAATGAAAATCAGGTTGTCGATTGATGCAAATAGTGACTTGGTTGTCACTAAATCGTGCACATAGTTTATACTCCATAATAAAATGAAATACACGCCAATTAAAAAATATCAGAACTACGTGTAACTTGTTTAATCTTATGTGTCTGATTGAAGATTATCAATAAATTTTAAATAAAACATTAATATCGCGTGGAATCGGACAACTGGAAATGAAACATAACTCCATTTTTTTTTAGCGACGTTTAAGGCTTCATCAGGTTTCTCAGATTAAACATGAGTTTGTCAAAAAAAAATATAACGTTTAAAAATTTTTTAACAATCTCGTGTCTAATAGATCAGGGTCGATAAATTTTGAGACCAAAAAAAATTATAGTAGGATGAAACCCATTGGAAAAGGTAGAGAATAAAACAAAAATGAAAGGAAAAATGAGGTCGGGAAGGGGAAGGGGGTGAGTTTTTAAGGGTAAAAAACGGTTTATCTCGATTTCCGGCAAAACTACAAGTCCTATGAAAAAAAGTGAAATAGCAAAGTTGTAGGTAATAAAAATATCTACAACTTTTGTTCTTACATTTTTTTCACATAACCTCAAAATTTATGTGAAAAATTCAAATAACCAAGTTTTTGGTTTTTTATTTTTATCTTTTGCAAAAAAATTTATTTTTTCACGAAATTTGGTAAAAACTTACCCTTTTATCTCCCAAATACACAGTAATTTTTTTGATTTAAAATATTCATTTTTTCACCTTATTTTGACTTAATATCGAAAAGGCACCCTAATTTTCAATCGAAAATTCTCACGTCAAAATATCTGCTTTTTTAAAAAACTCGGTGGGCTTTTTGTTCCTTGAAATCTCTACTTTCTGATGGTATGAAAAAAAATATACATGACTACGGTAAATGTTCTCAGATAATGCAAATAAATTATCTTAAAATAGCAATAAACAGGCATCTACGCATATAATCTTATAAATTATACGCGTAGATGCCTATTTATTGCTATTTTAAGATAACTTATTTGCATTTTCTGAGATCATTTACCGTAGTAATGTATATTTTTTTTCACTTTTTACCATTTTCAACACTATCGACCCTGGTCTATAACCTAAGAAGCCTAATGAAGTCTTGCATAAAGACGAAACGCCTCTAAATAAAAAAAAACTGAGTTCTGTTTCATCTCCAGTTGTCCAATTCCCCGCGATATTAATGTTTGATGTTCAGCTTGGTCACGACAATCGATAGTTTAAATAAACTTTAAACGTAAAAAAGTGTAATTATTTGTCTCCACATTGTGTACTCAACATCTTAGCAACCGCAGTCTGTGTGGCGTTGCCGTTCTCTCCTGTGAGCGCGGTGTAGAGTGTGTGGTGATGGTGCAGTGTGTGTAGTGTAGAGGGAGACCGGCCTGCGGCGAGAGCACCGACCGGGGATTAAATATAAACTATCTATTAACTTTGTTCCGGAGCACCACATCACATCGAACTACACTAGTGTAGTGTATATAGTGTAGTGTCGTGTGTACTATGTATGGTAACCGTATATATAGTCGACTAACCATAGATCAAGGATTAGCAAATTATTTTATACGAAAGCTTATTAGCTCGCTCTCTCTGTATTTTACGCTAGAATAACCGTCTTGTATATCGCGTATTAAATCTGAATTATGCTCTATTATGTTTATATATTATTATATCATTGATTATTCAATGGTTTTGTGATGATTTGCGGAAAGGCTTTACTCTAATAATTATAGTTTTCGATATACAGGCGCATCAAAAGTTTCCCTTCCTTTGTATATAATTAGAGTATATGGTGATGAACAGAACTGTTGTTATTAATAATAGTTACAACCGTTATTGATACTAATAACTGTTAAAAATAACAGTATGATACTTAGTTAAATTGCCTTTTAATCTTTTATCACAAATAAGGAATACAAGTAAGTTGACCAAATGAAGATGCTTGAGTAACTTATGGATATGATTGCCATCCGTCCTCTTTAGCCCGGACAACTTCTTATTTTTAGGGCATCCAGGGAGAATTTTAGAATGTGTTCGGGGTAAGATTTTAAGTAAATTCCTAAATTCATGCCTATTATAACGATTGTTTCTCTGGTCTATTGGTATTTTTGTTATAATTGCACCGAACGAATTAATATGAGAAAACAAATTTAGTTGGAAAAAAGACATTTGGTAATATAGGTCAGGGGCTCTTCTTCGGAGATTTTGACCTATAAGTTCTAGTTTTAAACATATTGGTATATGGTAATCCTACTTATGGATCAAATGATGATATACTTGAGTATCTTTTAGATATCAATGAAAGACAGTTTATAATAATCAAAGGTTGAATCCCATTTCGCAAACGAACTCGAATCCAAAACTCCCATACTCTTTGAATTCGCCGGCAGGAATCTTGCAGGAAGCATAGCAGCCTTATATAATTATGCTAATACTGTTGTTTTCATGAAAATACAACTATGTTACCATTAACATTGCAGAGATCTGTATAAGAACAAAATTTAATGCGATCTCACTTAATTGTATTAAGGTCTTTTATAGAACCAAACTATAAAATATTAAATTATACTTTCGAATATAAATGAAAAATGGAAATCGCCGATTCCAACTGATTTTTAATTTTATTAAAACCTTGTTCTATAATTGACTTTATTTCTTTTTTGTCCTTGGTAATTAATATAAAAATGATTTTTCGGGAAAAAGGACGTTATTTATAAGTAAAACACTTAATATTTTATTTTCAGCGACGTTTCGTTCCTTGTTTGGAACTTTATCAAGCTTTAATAACTATTAAATGTTATGACTAAGTAGATATAAAAGATAATATATACATGTGAATATAAATTTGAGTTTAACAATAATTATTAATAAAAAGTTTATAATAATTTCGTTTTTTTAAAAAAATGTTTTTTCAGTTGATGTTCATCATGAACATCAACTGAATAAACATTTAAAAAAAAAAAAACGAAATTATTATAAACTATTTATTAATAATTATTGTTAAACTCATATTCACATGTATATATTATCTTTTATATATCTACTTAATCATAACATTTAATAGTTATTAAAGCTTGATAAAGTTCCAAACAAGGAACGAAACGTCGCTGAAAATAAAATATTAAGTGTTTTACTTATAAATAAAGTCCTTTTTCCCGAAAAATCATTTTTATCTTGTTCTATAATATTCATAGTTTTTCGATACGTCGCGTCCCTATCAATTTTAATGTTTTTTTTCTACATATTGCAGTAGCGATATACAATTATTTAGTGTATTTCATATTTTTATATTCTTTATGATATTTTTGTGTGATATGAAACGAATTTGCAGTAAAATGTAAACAAAAAATCTGGTACCTTCTTTTATATTACGTACACAAAATATAATGCAAAGTTATTCATCAAAAAGTGGCAATGTGAAAAAAATCAAGACATGATGGATTATACAATAATATTATATTATAGGGAGACAGACTCGTATGCAAATTTTCTGCTTATCCTTACAGGAAGCACAGTATTGTTTTTTTAGGCATCTTTGATGCTATATATAACATAACCTAGATATATTTTAAGTAGATATATTCGACTCAGCTCTCATAATTTGTGGCAGTTATGTTACATTTTGTAGTTTTTTGTGACACGTACATCATCATCACTGAAATACAAGTTACTCTGTTTGTCGGCTAAGAACACGAAAACTACTGAACGGATTTGAATGCGGTTTTTCCCGTTTGCTAACTTATTTTTAGGGGAAGGTTTAGGGGTATAATAACTGTCTGCCTCGGCTTCGCCCGGGTGCAGACATATATAAAGCAATGTTTCTCGGGTGTGTTTTTTGTGTGTCTGCTAAAACACTAGATTATATAATTAATTTGCACCCAGTGTTAAATAGTATATGACACCGCAAGAGCAGAAAGTTGAAATTCCTGCACTGCGCAATACACGACGTCCGAGGCGAAGCTGAGGACATCATGTGTCGCGCAGTGCAGGAATTTAAATTTTCTGGCCGTGTGGTGTATACAATTTTTCTTTATACCCGGTCGAAAGTACGTACTTTCGTATCAGTGTACACAAGAACACTGTTTCGGCCCGCTGTTACAGATTACGTGTGAGTCATTCCAGATGCTCCTTAAAATCGAATCCGAAAGTACGTACTTTCGACCAGCTATAAAGAAAAATATATTAATTGAAAATTTGAATTGATACTAGCGCCCAAATAACTTTAGCCTTACCATCATTATGTTACACCAATACTACATTATTACCTTGCATCAGATTAGAGATGGGAAAAACGGGTCTTTTTAGTGATCTGCATCTTTGCATCTGGATCCCGTATGTGAGCCGGCTCACTGAACCGGTTCAAAAAGAGCCGAGTTCTGAATATGTTACTGCAGTCTGCCACTGAGTTACCTAGTTCAGTCAATCATATCACGACCTGTATAGAATCAAGAATGCATAGCCAAACATGCGATGTATGAGTCATTTGAGCTGACAGATGCATCAAAGCAAGAACTGATACGTAAGTGTAAAATGTGCTTCTGTGTGAATAAGTGTTTCACTGAGCTATGAGGATCCGTTGATCCGTCGGCTAAAAAAAAGTGAGTCGGCTCTCACGGATCTTCTGTCGGAGTCGGCTCTTTGAACCGGTTCAGATCTGAGTTACCCTACTCTACATCAGATTGCATAAGATAGTTTATAAATAAAGAACACCTGTAAGTTTGACACAGTTGTGGTGTCGACAACCTGTGAATTGTTTTCAAAGAGACAGAAGCATGCAGCACCGATCATACACACGCACAACTTCTTACAGGATGACAGGTGGCTTTAGTGGTCAAACAAGTGAACGCTCTTTCCGGTTTACCTCAGTGATATCGTATGTCATCTGCAACAATTGACACGGAATCCTATGGTCCACGACAGTGCTTCACAAACTTTTTAATTCACTAAAGCCCTCTACTTGATGAGAAAACTTCTAGGACCCAACAGTTACAGTTTGAAAATAGAATTAACCAGTAGGGGCCAACAAGGTGTAAACTGCGATCAATAAGGTCTAGTGTGCTTCTCTACTACTTCATCAGTTCTTGAGGATGCATAGCAAAAAAGTTTTATTCATTAGAAAAATATGGTGTTTCAAACAATAGTCTGAGGACTCGAGGAGTGAGTGTTACAAATTGTAACTTACAATAAGAGAATAATTATTTACGCACGGTCGAGTTATCCCCGAAAAGCGGGACTGAGCCTGTCCCGCGCGGGACATTTAATTTTGATTTAAAAATCGGGACGTCTGGCAACGCTGATGCATAGTTCAGTCACATATACAAAACTGTACTGGTAAATTTCTTAAACTTTGGTTCAGTACTGATTTCCTGTTTATTTCTCAGCGGCCACTTTTTCAGGAGGTGTCCCAAGTCTAAATTCTTCAGCCGCTTTCTTCAAATTGTGCGATTTATATGCGCGAGAACCATGTTTTTTTATAATTTCGATGACGAAAATACGCCCACAACACGCTAGCATTGAGCGCGGGGCTCACTCAGCGACATCATTCTCCTCCCTTCACCGTTTATAACTTGCACCCTCGCTTCTTATTTACGCATAATAATGTCTTAGGATACATTATTTTCACTGTAATTTAACACAATCTTGCATGTAAGTAGTTTTAGTAAAGTATTTATTAATCGTAGAAAGGAAGTTTGGACGAGGAATAATTAAAAGACAAAAGCTTTACCGATGCTTCGCTTGTGGCCAACGTTTGGAAATATTTTATTTCATCTTCAGGGCCTATGAACATGTTTAAGATATTATATTATTAACAGTTTACATTAAGATTTTTGGATTCTATAAAATTATTGGTCATAATATTCTAAAATTCTTACCTTGGGCAAGTCAATACTGATTAAAGTTTTTGCAAATTATAGTTTTTATTAAAATTAACAATTTTAATTTAAAATTTGTTGTGTCGAGAATAAAATTTCAAATCGGACTGATATTATGTATAAGAAATTTGATATACCCCGCGCATATAGCCTTTGCCGCTGAGCGCGTATATATTATAAAAAAAAAAAAAAAAATTGATATACAAACTACCAAATGTTTCTAGTCACAATTTGTTTTTGTTAGATTTTGTTGATTATAGTGCCATATATGTTATTTAACCCTTCAATGTCCGTTCTTTTATTTATACCGTCCGGTTTTTTTAAATGTAACATCTTTCTAGGAAAAGTCTTTTTTGTAAAGCTTTTTTTCTTTTGATTGTTTCTCATCCAAACTTCCTTTCAACGATTACATTATTGGAACAAAACAAATAACAGTAATTTATTAACAATGCTGTCATTGTGACTCCAAAAACTGCCAAAGTTACCCGCAAAGTGAAAGTAACCCCGGTTTACGGTAATGATTCAGTAAAAGCTCCCATTACAAATGACATAGAAGACGTTGCTTGATCAGTTAATAAATCGTAACCGTACTTTTCGCTAATCTAATCTTAATTCATAATCTGATGTTCAGAGCAAACAAGTTCCGTGCCCTGACTTTATATATTGCACATATTTCATACGCTTATACGCAGATTCCTGTTTAATGTAATTTTTGAACGGATCAGAATATTTGAAATTAGATTATATTTGCGGAAACATAAAATGAGAGAGAAAGATGAAGAAGCATCGCCCTCTTGTTATTAATGTTCTACCTTCGAGCGTGGATTTATAGTCTTTTAACTTACTTAAAAGCGAACAAAAAGAACTGAAATTTACAGTTTTTGGTTTACTACACCGCCTTCTATTAATTAACTTTTATAAAATTCTTGAAAAACGAACGCTTTGAAGTTACATTTCTCTACTTAAAAATTATTACAGTTATATTTTTTTTATTAGAAATGTTATGTACGTCATTCAGTATTTTTATGAGTACTACTTTAATAATGGAACAAAAAACCCCAACTGTGTACTGTGCATCATAATGTTGAAGAGATTAATGCACAAGGGTTGTTAACTGTTCTATAATTTATAGTATTTTACTGTATTTTGGGTCAGTATACCATGTGGCGTTGAAAAAATGTATTTCGAACACGTGTGAATATTTTTAGTATTCCGTACCAAAATTAGAGAAACAGCCTCATTTCTGAACCAAACGGTAGAAGACTTGAAATTTGGCATATTTAATGTTTGTTATGCGGTTTAGAATTTAGATGTGAACGAATTATTGCCAAAAATATTGAACCTACTCAAAAAAAAATTGAATGCTTTTAAAAACTGTCAAATATTTTCCCAACGTCCCACATTTTTGTCGACGCAATTATTTCTTTATTATTAGCCATTGTGATTATTTGTTTTTTTTTATATCTGTAGTTATCTACAATGCTGTATGAAAATAACCGTCACTGAGTAACAAACTAATGAAGCGGCAAAGCAAAGAAACAATTATTTTTAAAATCTGTAAATCACAAATATAAAATACAAAATAATGATATTAGATTGCCAGGTTCACGTCTGTTCGAAAGGTGCTCGCAATACCATGATTCAAAATAAAAAATATCGATTGCAAACTTTTCAAAACTAAATTTAGAAATAATTTACTGTTATATGTACCTATTTTACAAAACAAGCGAATTTATAAATAATTATTGACATATATGTAGATACTTTTGACGCTATTTTGTACGACACAAATAAATAGGGGAAGGTACTTTAAAATGGGATACTTAGGTAAAATGGGATACCCTAATTATTTTTAAATATATCCAATGATATCTTTTGTAAAATTCACGAAATACACCTCACTTGATAAGCATTCATCTGTAGTACTTTCAGTACGATAGTGTTACAAGTGTCAAATTTAAGCAAGTTTTTAAGTTTTCAACAGTTTTTTTATAAGAATACTGGTATGATAAGGTAAGCATTTTGCCTAATTGAGTAATGAGATTATGTTTTTTTGTATTTTTTTTAAACAAAGTTATGTCAAAACTGTCACGTATTACATTTGCAGTACTTAACTGTCTGTAATTTTTTTTCAGAACTTGTAATACCTTAAGTATCCCATTTTAGAGTACCTTCCCCTATATTTGTTATTGTAATGAAGCGTACCCGTCCCATGCATAAAAACTATGTTGTTTATATTGTGCAAGTGTATAAATCATTGACAATCATTTTCGAACCGTACTTTAGATGCATAGGAAACATTTTTTTCAGTCGATTAAAAGTGATTATTGGATGCTGTCACTTCTGTAAAGGTCCAAACCCACTAAATCGCAGCGACTCGGCACGATTGGCAGTTTTGGAATACAAGAAGTTAAATGAGATCCCACGCACTAGGCGACAACATCCAGTGTACAGCACGCCGTGCCGACCCGGTTTGATCCAATTCAGTGAGTGTGGACTGTGGACCTTAAGTCATCTTCTATGGTTACGGTGCTCTAAATCCAACTTTAGTAGGAACTTAACGCGCGATTGTGGTTAGAGCGTTAGTTGAAACATGCACGTCGCAAAGCCATCGAAGAACATTGTTGTAAATGTTTATCAAACTATTAAAGGTGGCCATTATTATACGCGGGAGGTCTGATTTTGAATGTCGCTTTAATAGTTATAATAACAGTAACTCGACATTGTACAATTAGTACCTATACTGTTCGAACTACGAAACAAAGTTGGAACACTGTTTAATTATGTAGTTTGTTTGCACTATAGCCTGTATTTACAATATTTGCATGTTGCTATTATCATTAATGTTATTATAAATGTACACATGAATTATTCGCAACCATGTACTGTGACGTCGGTGAAACTACTTTATGGCTTCTGAAGTTTATGATTTTTTTTTGTTGATGTACGATGCTTAAACCCATTTTAAACTGAAACAATTTTATTACAATGATAGTAGGTACAATCAAACCTGAATGAGTAAGAACTGGGTACGTGAGGAAAGTCTCTAAGTGAGAGTAATTGCCAGGTTGATTACTCTAACAATGGCCAATACGACATTGGATATGTGTCTAGGGTTGCCATCTCTAAAATTTGGCAACCAGGACAATACGTGTGAAAACCCTGGATTTTAGAGTCCAGAACCCGGACATGTTAACAGGTTTTTTTAAACATAGTCAGTGTAATAAAAAACAGTTGAAAATGTCGTAAATCACCTTTTTATTTATTTTCAGACCTTAAAATTAAATTTAGTCATCTACCTAACAAAACAGAATCTTATTACAGTTTGTTACAAATCGTTTTAATAATCAGTTAGAATTTTTTTATTCTTAAATTTTTAAACCCGGACTACAAATGAAGCCCCGCCCGGATGCTCCCCGGATGCCCACTAAAATAGGACAAATCCGGGGAAACCCGGACCGATGGCAACCCTGATATGTGGAGATAAATCATTAAGTTAAGCCAACGCTAGTTCAAGATCGGCCAATTTCAGGTTGACAAACTTATGCCAAGCCGTATATAGCCACCTTTAGTTCCTGAGTATCATATTTCAAACCAAAACAAAAAGTACCTAACCTTTCCTAATGTAATTTAAAAAAAAAAACTCCGGTCGCAGTGCCCAAACCCTGCCGATAATTATTTGTTAATTCAAGTATTGTGATTTCATTATGTGAAAATCGAAAAATTTAACCCCTTAATACACCCCTTAAAAATTTTTTTTTTCAGTGAAAATATTGTAATCAGTTCAACATCTATACCAAATTAAATACACCCTTCAGTAAGAAAATTTGTATGCGCAAACTAGTGTTTTCATAAAATTTGTAATTTCAGGGGCACTTTTTAATAGATATTAAGGGGTTAAATTTCAATTTTGAATCAATTCCGAGATTTTTTTCGGTGTTTTTGGGCCTCAAAACAATTTTCGACCCTTAAATACACCCCTTAATTTGGTCTTAATAGGCCCATTTTAAATATGTTTCGTGCGATGAT
Source organism: Venustoraphidia nigricollis (assembly GCA_034508555.1). NCBI lineage: Eukaryota > Metazoa > Arthropoda > Insecta > Raphidioptera > Raphidiidae > Venustoraphidia > Venustoraphidia nigricollis. The sequence continues at coordinate 1,687,220 of JAVRKA010000052.1, read as the reverse complement.
GGATTTCAACATGTGGACGAAATTTCGTTTAAATCAATTAAGTTTGTCGAGAGTTATCGTGCTAACAGACATACACACACACACACCAAAAATTATGTTCAAAAATGGGAAAAAATTGTTCAAGAAATTTTGGTCCGACCCCTAGGTTCCGTCATCCGACCGACGCCAATAGTGTATGTGCCATATGGCAAATATACTAAAAGAAACTTTTTTTTCATTTCTCATATTTTGCTCGTGCTTATTCATCAGTTTGTGAAGTTGCATATTAAAAATACTAATATTGAATAGACATAATTTGTTATAAAATTACAGAAGGTACCTCTGAATTTAAAAAGTTTGTTGAAGGAGTGGAGTTACATAATATAGAGAGAGGTAAAAGTTTTTGATAGGCACAAAAGTTCTCCGTATCAACTATTCCGCAGGTAGGTAGGTAATGTTTCTCGCTTCCCTAGTTTCGAGCTAATCTGAGATTGTGTTTGACTTGCATTTGCAAATGTCTCCTTTAAAATATAATTTGTTCAAATAAAAAACTATTCTTTTTAAAGACAAGCTTTTATTGCAGTGTACTAAAAAGGATAAACCCAAGTTTTTAATAATTTAAGTTCATAAGTGCCAGATGTCTCGATTCGCGAAAGACGTTCCTTTTTTCAGAGATCTCTAAACTAGACCGAGATGGATATTGATTACAGTTGTTATAAAAAATAACATATTTTATTATTAATATTAAAATAATATAAAGTATTGAAAGGCACACTGCAATACTAAAAGTTTCGAAAACAATTCACACAGCGCAATTAAAATTTTAATAATTTAGTGTTTTATAATAATTTCAAAGTGATTTTAAATGTTGAAATATTGATTTATTGTTCAAAAAATAATCATTTAAATAATAATTAATCAGCCGTTAAGGCTGTCGGAACGCTCTGAATTTAATAGGGCTTCGGCTGATAACTGATTGTAGACTTATTCGTCAACATTTTGCAAAAATTCTTTCTCTCTAAGGAAGATAAATGACAAATCTAGGTCTCTAATGGACTACTTTTGTAATTTATGTATACTAGAAAAAAGTTGGCATTAATTGTGCCAAAAAACACACGTTTTCAACTACGACCTTATGCGTACTTATTCCACAAAATTGTTCTATCACAAACCTAAAGCGACTCTTCCTTTTCCGGAAAAGTTTTTTAAATCTTCAAAATGTTTCCAAAGCTTAGAGTAATCAATTGACAGCGACACCCTTGCAACATAATTTTTTAGCCTTGTAGTGTGGCTTAGATTCAAAGCGTTCCGACAGCCTTAACTATTACAATAATTATTGTGACTTCAATATTTAATGCCACTTTGAAATAATTCGTGTGTTTGCCTACAATCTATACAATACAATCGTGTGTTACGTGCTGGCAACAAGAATTTATATGATATGGTCGCCATGCAACGTTAAAAAGCATGACTAGAACTTATAACATATATTTTATTATAGCAGCCTGGTTCGGCTTCGCTCGGATTAAGACGTATCATGCTGCAGTGGTCTTTCTTATAGAATAATTTTCCCATTTTTGCAACATTTTCCATTGATGCTCCGCTCCTGTTGGTCGTAGCGTGATTTTATATAGCCTATAGGCTTCCTCTAGAAATCCAACACAAAAATAATTTTTCAACTCGAACCAGTAGTGTAGTAGATTAGCGCGTTCAACCAACCAAACAAATAAACTCTTCAGCTTTGTAATATTAGTATAGATTAATCTATATATAAATAAAAATATTGTTTTAAAATCATTCTGTATATGATTTTCTGGTTAAAATAATTGACTTTCACTCCGCCTCCATATTGATGCGTGAATGTCAAACTTTGCACCTGTATTTTTGAACGAATCACACAAATGAATGAGGAAGAGCAAGTTTGTGCAAATCGACACAGGTTTACTTTGTTCCGACTGTCTCTGAACTGTGAAACTTCTCATCTTACTTTATACTCTGTAATACAATGCAATAATCAGAGTTGGAATTTGTTCAACCATGTAGAGAGCTGTCTAGCAGCAAGGCAAAGCAACGCGAAGAAACGCAGTAAACGAATGAGAATTGTCTGCGCTTTAACACTCACACCTTAAAACTATTCAATTCGTCTCCATCTGTCTATTCTATGTCTAGTTTCTAGTCTTGTGCCATCCAATTTTAACAACTTATATCGATTTTATTCCATAGCGTCCTAGCCGTGTTTATCCGGCGTTACCCGAGAATCACAGCCCAAAATCAGCCGCGCTCGATCGAATTAAATTACTTTTTTTATTGTTCCTTAGATATAAAATGTGTGGAATAAGTCATAAGTAAGAAATACAACAGGAGAAAAATACAACATAATTATGATAGAAGGTCAGAACCAGCGTTGCCAGATTTTTTTTTTGCCAAGTCGGAATTTTGGAACTTTTTGAGTGAAAAAAGCGGGATTCTTTCGTCGAAAGTGGGACATAGTAAAAAAACGTATATAATAGAACCAGCGTTGCCAGATTTTTTTTTTTGCCAAGTCGGAATTTTGGAATTTTTTGAGTGAAAAAAGCGGAATTTTTTCGTCGAAAGTGGGACATAGTAAAAAAACGTATATAATTAGAAGTTCTTAAATATTTATCTTTTTATTTGAGTTCAAATTACGTTTACACATGTCAATAGATAGCAAAAATAGCCATAGAAAATGTATTTTAATAAAAATATGATATTTTAAATCAGATTTGTCCTATCGTTAAATAGTTGAGTCTTATTCGTCTTCTGAATAAAAAAAAATAAAAAAAGCAGAAATCAAAATCAAAAAAGTTTTATTCATTAGAAAAATATGGCGTTTCAAACAATAGTCTGAGGAGTGAGTGTTACAAATTGCAACTTACAATAAGAGAATAATTACGCACGGTCGAGTTATCCCCGAAAAGCGGGACTGAGCCTGTCCCGCGCGGGACATTTAATTTTGATTTAAAAATCGGGACGTCCCGCCAAAATCGGGACGTCTGGCAACGCTGCCCGAGAATGACAGCCCAAAATGTGTGGAATAAGTCATAAGTAAGAAATACAACAGTAGAAAAATACAACATAATTATGATAGAAGGTCAGAACACAAGTATTCATAAGTTGAGTAAAATGAATGCTCCAATAATAGACTCTTGACAGCTCGTTTAAAACGAGACAAAGTGTTGCACGTTTTTACATTGGCTTGTAAATAGTTGTAGAGTATAACAGGCATCACATTTGGGCTTTTAGAATATAGAGTGGATTTATGCTTGAAAACGATCAATATATCTGGATTCCGAAGGAAATAATTAGTATTGTCACCAACTTTGATGAACATGTTAATTTTTTTTATATAGATTAAACACGCTTTTATTAGCTTCACCTGTATGTTCGTTTGTAAAGAAATCTTTGAACGTGAAATTCACCCACTTTAAAACGTTAGTTTAAACTGAAACTTTGCACACTGATCAAGGACCGATGACTACAATAATTTAATAAGTTTGTCTCAGTATCTTGACCAAAACCTTCAGGATAAAAAACCTTGAGAAATTACAGCAAGCAAGCTAACACGCTGTACAGTGACGTACATTGAGTTGCCTACCTCAAAGTCAAATGCAATATTGTTTTTAGATTTATAATTAAAATTAAAGTAAACTAAAACATGATTTTGTGAACTAAAAAATACAAAATAATTTGACAACTAAATTAGCATGAAGTGCTTAATATCGGTAATAATTTTTTCATTGACTAGCTAATTATAAACCTACAGCTATTATGAAAATTTAAGTAGATAACGTCCCACGCTTTTTACAATAAAGCTAGTTTTGTTGTCAAATTATTTGGCATTTTTTAGTTCACAAAACCGTGTTGTTTTAGTTTTTTTAAACCCTAATTTTAATTCAATTCTAAACAAGTATTTGTATGTATAACCGCATTTGTCTACCGAAGTCGTAGCTCAAAGGGTTGGCCCGCAAGATCAACCATTGTTCAGATTTTTTTGTTGAAATATCTCACACAATAGTATCAATTTATTATAGCGTAATCGATACATAGCGCGAAGTTTTAGTTTTGGCCCATAGGTCAACCGTCAACTATTTTCAAAAATATTGTCAAACTATTCAGGAGGCTATGAAACATCGAGAAATTTTGGTCCGACTCGTAGGTCCCGCCATGCGACCGACGTCAGTAGTATATGTTCCATAAATGGCAAATACACTAAAAACATGGGTCGTTTGTTGCGGAAGATTGATTCAACATAAGTACGTTCAGATTATCCTATACTCTATTATAATAGAAGATGAACTCGCCATTGTGCAATTGAATGATTTATTTATTACTTATTGAAACAGTATTTCTTCTTCATTTGAACTTTGACGCAGTGCTGTGAAACTTGTAAATTTTGTAACTCTCTTCACCGATTGCTCTTGTTTCTTTAAGTGGACTCTTGAACAGGGTGATTTAGTACAAAGAAAACTTGCAACTGCAATTCGCCTTCATAAATTGTCCTTTCAGATAGAATTCTGTTGAGTGTTTTACTTTATATTTCTGGTGCAAAAACATCTATATTATGCTCTGTCATTTTCAGCTATTATACAAATATTAATTCTTTGCGCAACTAAAGAAAGAACCGTCATCTGTTAGATGTTTTGTGAAGTTTAATTCTGTGCAGTCAGTGAAAACATTTGGTAACAAATTAAACAACATCTCGACACCAAGCTAAACTAATTTTTGGGAAAATATCTAAAAAAGCAACTGAACAGGAAATACAGTGTAACCTTAATATAACGAACCTCAATATTTAACTTCCTCGATTTAACGAATTTTTCGAAATCCTTTAGAACTAAGGTTAATGCAAAATATAGGTCTACATTACGAATACTTTTTCTCAAAAACATCTTTATAACGAATTTTCAATCATTGCAGAATATAAATAGGAACTATAATTTACGTCTATTTAATGATTTTTGTTAACTTATATAAGCTTTACATAACGTGTCCTACCAATCAGTCACACACAATTCCGCAATAACAACAATTCATGTCTCGACAGATTCAGAAACGTTAAATTTATCGTGAGACAATCATTGTTGTTTGATGTGAAGTAATGTAAACACTGCTGCTGGTCAGTGTTGTTAGTAAATATAAAGTTGGAGCGGCTGAGAAAAAAATAGACATCGCTAAAGAGTTCGAAATTCATTGGCCACAATTTTAAAATTTAAAGATGAATTTTCAGAAGAAAAAGGGTTTTCTCGTTAAAACGAATCTTACACTAATTTAACCTCTATACCGGGTGTCTCAGAAATCACGCACCCAATTGTTGGGATCGAAAGAGACAAATATTCTGAGCCCAAAAATCCATGTTTGGAATTTTGTGATAACGTAGCTAATTAGTAATTAATTAATGAAAGTGTCGTCGGCTGATTTATTTCGGTTAATTACTAAAATAATAATTATTATTATTAAAATACAAAAAAAATCTATGTCGATCGTTCGATTTATAATATGAAAATGCTTTAATATTTCTAAATAAATAAATTTATTGTATCAAAGCCTTCTAGAGTTTTTGTCTGAGTCCAGTTTCGATTTTTTTTTTAAACTACACTAATAATAATTTTTAATGAATAAAATAGCTTAATTAACGCTCGCCAGTGATTCCCACTTTTCGCATCTGTCTTGTCAAGGCCGTCTGGCGTCTCACTGTCGCGTCCCCTACTGCCCCCCCAACTCACTTTTTATTCTTCTGTAGCGCGCTCCTGATTGGTCACTTTCATTAATTAATTACTAATTAACTACGTTATCAAAAAAATCCAAACATGGATTTTTGGGCTCAGAATATTTTTCTCTTTTGATCCCAACAATTGGGTGCGCGATTTCTGAGACACCCGGTATAACAAACTTCATTATAACGAATTACTTGGTATATTGAATGTTTTCTAATTCCCTTCAGCTTTGTTATATGGAGGTTGTACTGTATAAATATAAAAGATACATCACTATGACCATATACTAATAATTGCGAAATATAATGCTGTAGGGGAGACCGGGGTTGGTTGACCATAGGGGCAGGTTGACTAACTAACATAACGTCGGAAAATATAAAGTGTATATTCGTGCAAATTCGGACACATTCGCGGACGACGACTGCGCACATCTAACCGTTCGGTTTGGTAATTCGCACATGTCATTCGAAGATTATAAGAGGTTGTTGTGTTTGCGTTCCGGTAAGTAAATATTTTTATCTTTACTTATTTTGTTCTCCTACTTCTCAAACTTGCATAAATTTAAATCAGCTTGGATATCTTCACGGTTTAGTCTTTGCTTTGTGAGGTTACGGGTAGTTTTTCCCGTTGAGTAAGTTCAACTAAAAATTACATCGGTTTAAAATCAAAATGAACGTATGGGGCTGGTTGACTAACACTGAACAGGGGTTGGTTGACACACTCTGATCTGTGTGTCAACCAACTCCAATGAATTTTTATATCGGTTTTAATTATATTTTTATCTTCAGAGCAATGAGAACGTACAAACGGAAAACCGAAAGGGGCCGAAAGGGGAACAAAAATTGTTAGTTGCACGAAAGAATGCGGCACAGAAAGTAAAAGGAAGTGGAATGGAAATATGCAAGGACAGCAGAAAAAAGACAGCTACAAAAATAAAAGAGGAAGAAAGAAGATGCGAAAAACACAGTCAGATGATGATGTCTCTTATGACGAAGCTGAAGATGTTCCGTTTCTTGTCTGCATGGAATCTTACTCTAAAAGCCTTCCCGGAGACGACTGGATTCAGTGCATTAAATGCAAGATGTGGGCCCACACCAGATGCTCTACCGGAGATCTATTGTTTTACAATAGTATTAATTGTAATTCTGACGACGAGACTGATGGCTAACCAACTATTATAAAACATATTTTTGAGAATTTTTTTTTCGTTTTAAGAGAATATACGTTTATTTTTCAACAATATATTTGTATCTGCACATATTTGTTTTATTTTTTTACGATTTTTCCGAAAAGTCAACCAACCCCATACCATGTGTCAACCTACCCCGGATACGGGGCTGGTTGACTCAGTTTCAGTGTGTTCGAAAAATGTCAGATAACAAGTAAATGAATACATTTTAGAAAAATTTGAAAGTAAACTTCATTAGCTAACAGTATGATAAGTAACACAGCCCTAAGTTTGCGTCGATAAATCTAATACCTACTTAATGAAAAATACAAATCTGAAAAATTGGCCAACCATCCCCGGTCTCCCCTACTTAATTTATGTGTATCTGGTTCATCCCCGGTAGACTTAAAAATGAACGAAAATAAAAAGCTGTGAATATTTAGCGCTATTTTGTAGTAGTGTGCATAAATACATTTTGATAGATTCAAATAAATGACAATAATTGAAGTGTGACACAGATTAATAACTTCGGCGTTAATTAACTTCAATCGCTATTTAGATATAAACTTTAGTTCACAGTTAACAACTAAAACTAACTGTACAGTACATTTAAAAAGCGAAGCGTGAAATGCGATTGATTGTCTTTAAATTGGACGGTACTATGCAAACTCATTCAACAGTGAATTTAGACATTTAAGGGTTTACAGTGAAATTTCGCCATAAAATGATGAAATGGTGAAAGGGTCATAGATGACTCGCTAGGTATTAGTATGTTGTTTCCTACACACCATACCTGTACACTAATATAGAAATATTATGTCTATTTCCGGCTTTTGGTAAAATTTCGTTTAACATTCTTGAACTAAAGGAAATTTCAAATTAAAATTTCCAAGAATTTTAATGTTGTTCCCTGCGGTTAGTTACTAAACAAAAAATTATTTTTAGGAAAATTCAAAATAACTTTAATATTTCATATTTATTTCACCTAAAAAGACTGGAGTAATAAGCAATGCAAGTTGAATAAATTATGCAATGTAAATCCATATAATATTATAAATGCGAAAGTCTGTCTGTTAACTTTTTACGCTTAAACTGCTGATCAGATTTCGATAAAATTTGGCAAGGAGACATATTGCATCCTTAGGAAGAACATAGGCTACCTTTTGAGTTTTGTTTAAAAAAACTTGAAGGGGATTAGACCTACAGACTTGAAATTTATCAGACATGTTTATTTTGTTGAGTAGAGAATCGCTAAGAGTGGCTTTTTGTGGAAATCGATTTCCAAGGGAGGTTCCGGAGAGTGTTATAGATAAAAAATTCCCTTTTTTGAACTATCAGACTTAAATTTTGTTAGACATATTTCTTTTGTTGAGTAGAGATCCGCTAAGAACGATTTTTCGGAAATCGACTCCAAAGGAGAGTTGTGGGGGCATTATAAAAATAATAATAATAGATTTATTGCACAAAAGAATACATAGTACATATGTGACGTCGCAATGGTACAATTTAAAAATTATAATTTAAAAATTCAGTTATGTCATAAAAACAATGACTAAGTATTTAAGAGTATTTTGACAGATCTCTTGAATTGGTTAAGGGGCTGCTTTTTTAAAATTGCCCGTTAATTCCACTAAAAATGGGTTTTCCTAAAATCGTCTTTTAAGGAGTGGAAAGGGAAGGGTGTACCGGGCTATAAATAATTAACATATTCTAGTTTTTAAACTACAGTTCCTACTCCACTACGATTGGTGCTGCCGAGCGGGACGAAATCCCCCAAAGAAAGACCGCAATACGGTGGAATCGAAGGTTTCACTACTGTTGCCGAAAACTCCACTACTATCGTCGCTGTCGTGTTATAATAAAAAGAAAAACGATAATACTCTAAGGGAGGTGGGGTTACCAGAATGAAAAAATAGATTTCTGTATATAATTCGCAACTTCTCAGAAGCATTCGGGACTTTTCTTCTTTTGTATACCGAATAATATAATTTGAAAGACGTTTCTTGTGAAAACGATCATAAATCATTAGATAATTTTAAATTACGATTAAATCTGACGCGGAATCGCAAACTGTGAAAAATATATAATGTCTAGACTCTAGAGCCTCTGTGTTTCTATTTATATATATTTTGATTAAAGTGAGTGCTATTTTATTAGTGTATTTGCCATATGGCAACATACACTATTGGCGTCGGTCGGATGGCGGGACCTAGAGGTCTGACCAAAATTTCTCGACGTTTCATAACCTTCTAAACACTTTGGCACCATTTTTAAAAATGTTTATATATATATATATATATATATATATATATATATATATATATATATATATATATATATATATGTGTACGGGCAATAACTTTCGAAAGAGTTAATTTATTTTAACGAAATTTGGTACACATGTTGGAATCCATCACCGCATGAAGCCTATTTAAAATGGGCCCAATCGGGTCAATTTAAGGGTAGTTTTTAGGGGTTGAAAAATGTTTTTGGGCCCCAAAATACCGAAAAAACTATCAGAATCGTTTCAAAATTGACATTTAACCATTTAGTAGTAATTAAAAAGTGTCCCTAAAATTTCAATAAAATCGGCCCCACAGGACCGGACTTACAAATTTTTTGAAAACACTAATTTGTAGATAGTGACTTATTTATTGAAGGGTGCATTTAATTCGGTGTAGACGTTAGATTGATAATAATATTGCAGTTAAGAAAAAAAATGTTATTTTAAGGGGTGTATTAAGGAGTCAAATTTTTAATTTTGCCCAAAAACCAACTTAAGTTCGCGTAATAAAGCCACACTACCTGTATAAGCAAATACACTATATTGTCGGCAGGGTTTTGGCACTGCGACCCGGGTTTTTTATTTTTTATCACTGTAACGAATAGAGAACCCCAAATATTTGGACGCCTGGTGAACTTAAATAGTCATCGAAATTTGATAGTTCACTGTACACTTTTGCATATCTGAATACTATTATTGTATGCAGTTTGATGCCAGTTCAATGCATCTGCATTCGATTGTGAATGAAAATTATTTTATCATTGAATGGAGATAATTACGTACCGAGTACTTCTTTTATTCCAGTTAAATTGCTTTTTGTGTAGGTACATATATAAAATTCAATTTAAAATCATATTGATTTTTTATGAGTGTTTTATTATTTTCCAAAACTGTTAATTAAATATTTATTTTTTACAAAATATATAGTGATTAATGAAATGTAAATAAAAAAATCGACTAAAATCAAAATATTATTCTATAATTAATGTATATTTTATAATTAGTTTTATTTTTTGCCACAGATGTTTTAATCTGTGTGATTGGGAAAAAATTATAGCTTATAAACTATGTATACGGCATGAGTGGATGAAGAGGAGCCAGAGTTTCCTAAACTGTTTCGCTTACGAACCTTTTAAAGATTCACAAAATTGTCGTGGACCCCATTGGTATAAATTTAAAGTTAAAAAAAAAACTAAAACAACACGCTTTTATGAACTAAAAAATGCAAAATAATTTGGCAACAAAATTGGCTTTACTGTGAAAAACGTGGCGTGACGCTTTGTATCCAAACTAGCTCTACAAATAAATTGTATTTCTATTTCTATAATAATCACTTTCTCCGCAAATATGGGAAATTTGTAGTAGCAATGTGTTATTTATATTTGTGTAGAGTAAGTTGTATACCACATCAGACGTATGAATGTAGAATAATATCTCAGGTCTTGTCGTGTTCGTAACCACACGTTTCGTAACTTCGTAGTAAACTAACTGGCTGCGAACGATTCAAAACATTAATTGTAATATAGTTTGAATTATATGAATGATGCGTCAATGTTGACGAGCGTATAGCACACGGCGAATTCCCTGCCGGAGTGAGAAGAGTGTATTCTAAATTGAAAGAAATATACAAGCTGGAGACATATTCGAATTCACTGTCCAAGCGCTGATCATCACGTTTTGTATGAGTCATGTAAGAAACGCCGAAAACGCAATACAATGTTTCTTACACATGCGAGCACACAAGCAGATCGAAACCAGTTCAGAATTAGTCAATAAAACGCACCTCTTAGATTACTCATGACATAAAATGTATTTAGTCGATTTAAAATATAATTTTAAAAAAAGGTTTAAAAGAAAAACACTACTTTTTCGTGACTTTTATTCTAAGTCATTTGCACGAAAAGGCCAAGTTTCTTCCTCGAAAATTCGTAGGCACGTACTACAAAAAAGAAGTAGTATTGTCTCTAAAATTCTAGACACCAGGCGGCTTACAGTTCTAACAAACGATATTATATGGAACGTAGATTGATTACTGTGATCTATATGTATTGTACATGTTTAGACTTTAAAGAGCAAACTTAGATGAACGTAATTAACAATCAATTGATATACCCGAAACTGATTAAATTATGTACGTATGTATTGGCCAACGCCCTAGTAAACACTGCACCACTGAGGAATCGCCTGTCCATGTACTAATTGTATATAAATGAATTCTGAAGCAAACAGAACCAGTACGGCGCGGCGGCGGCGTCTTTAGTAGACGCTTTAGATTTCAGAATTAGAATAGCACTAGCTATCCAGACAAACGTAATTAAACACAAGGTAAGGGCGACATAAAATTAGTATAGATTCTCGAATCAGTAAACAATATAATGTCTAATCAAATCTGTATGTTGACAAATTTTGTGAGAACAATACTGGCGGCAATGATTTCTTGAGTCAGACTTCTATTATTGAATTCGGAATGTAATACAGGCAAAATACGAAAAATCTAACTTCGACAAGTAGAGAATGGTACTAATTTAAGTTAAAATTCACGTTTCAAAATTTTACAATATCTTTTCGTTTTGAAATCCCCTGAATTCAAAATGCAAAGTCTTTTCGTCTGTGAGCACGATACAGGTTGAGCAGATCGCAACCAAATTTTGGTAATCGGTACACTTTTCATAACGATTTATTATTCTGTTCATATTTTCAAGAAACTTTTGTGAAACAATTTTTTTTTATAACGTTTATCGTTTTATTATTGAAAAAAAAAATGTTTTGTCGTTTATAATTATCTAAAATGAATGTTAGAATATTGTCACGTTTAAAGTTTTCTGATTTTTGGCGTTTTTTCAATTGTGAAATTTAGTGGCTAGAAGTTATTTATCTTGCAATAATACATATTACGTTAGATCCCCTAGATAGATAATTAATCGGTCTCGTACCTTCTTAATGTGACATCAGCTAAAAATGTTTGTGAACTACTGTTTTGGATGACTATATAATATAATAGTAGAAGAGCTGTTAGACATTATTGAGTTGGTATTTGAGGCACTGTGAAAATTTGTACAATACCTCTTGTAATATCCGAATACAAAAACACAGACCTGGCAGAAGGGTAACGGAGCCTCCAATTTTTAAATTAGTTTTTGCCCAAAAAAATCCTTGAGGCATTTCGAAATTTTAATACCTTGAAATTTAGTATTTAAGGAGTTGAAAAATAAAAAAGCCAGATTTCTTAATCGGATCTAAAACTTAGCCAGGTGTTATTATATTTTTGAAAAATTTTAAAAGTATATTTGTGGCACGTTGAAATTTGAACAGAATAATAATAGTAACTAAATAGATATATTCAAAAAAACAGGTCATTTCGATGGGACATTCTTCCTGCCAGGTGATTAAAAATTTGAGAGTTGGTTAAGCCCCGCTACCCATTAGCCAGGTTTGTATTTTTGTATTCGAATATTATTAAAGAGGTATTGTACAAGCACAGTGCCTCAAATACCTACCCAAAAATGTCTAACAGCTCCCGGTCTATAATTCTCGTATAAGTACGTGGAGTGTGGACCAAGGAAAGAACGGACACTCGACAATATGAACAATGTAATGATTTATAGCCTACTACAAAACTTTGCAATTCAAATCAATACTCATCTAAAAAGAAACTTTGACAAATTTTCCAATAAATTAAGAAAACTTAAACATTAATGTATCTTTGTATCAAGTTTACTGTATGCTGTCACGCCTTTGAATAAACTTTTATTATTAAGATTAGCAATAAAAGCCATGTACGTAATATATTTCCTTATATTATACTTCAGCGAAAGTTTTGTACAACAAATTTGTTTGGCTATAGTATATAATTATGTGCAGTAACAACCACCGGAACTTGGAACTGCGACGAACTATGTAAACATATTTTTAGTTTGCAGGGTAGACCTATAAATAGAAAAGAAAAAAAGTTGGTTTGACAGTAAATAAAAAGTTGTATCTTACTACGAAATATGTAAGCGGCCTGTCATTATTCATTTAAAACTATATGAGCAACAGAGACAACAAAGTAGGTATAGTTTTCGCAAACAATCCAAATAGATACCAATATGGCCGAACACTGAACTGTCAGGTATATTTTATGTTCTTATTATGTAGTGAAAATCAGATTTTTATCAAAGGTACGTGTAAAAAATGCATGCATCTTGTTCGAAATGATATTATGACTCGGGTGGCTGTTAAAACCCGTTTTAACATAATGCTGGTTTTAGTCGTATACGGTATAATATCGTCATTTACGAACGAGATGCATGCTCTCTTGGACTCTTGGGCTAGGTTCGCGCATACAAGTTTTATAGCTGAGTGAAATTTCAAAAGAAAATCGACTATGACGTACAGACAAAAACGAAGTTTCGTTTTTTACCATTTTGGTACAACAGCGTAAAAACAGGGGTAATTTTTTATAATTCCATGCAGTTATAATTTTGACAATTTGAAGAAATCATTATATTTTGAATGGAAAATATTCGATATCTCTACTTCACAATTTATGATCTGTAAGAGTACATTATGCATATATATATATAAGGTCTAGAGATGGGATATTTCGAGTCAAAAATATTCGAGCTATTTATGTGATATTAAAATATCTCGAAAGGTTATTCAAAACCACTCGAATAATTTTTGTACCAACGAGTTACGACTTATAATACAATCTCCAGCATGAAATTGTTATACTACGCTCTTTCTTTACTTTTTAAAATACGGCATGTCAGTGTTTCTCTCGGATTTTCATTAGCTGGCATACTCACTGCATTTCGCAATATTCAATACGATTACATACGTCTTTTATTTGCCTCTTTTCTATGAGAAACTGTACGCGGATGACTCCCAAGTTTCACAATCGAAAACGAGAGCTAAACTCCTTCGTTAGTGATAGTATACCGAATGCATAAACAGATCGAATTAAATGTGTCTTCACTCGCATAGTACCTAACCACGAGAGTATTGAATACGATTACGTATATCTTTTATCTGCGTCTGCTCTATGAAGTACTGTATGCAGGTACCTCTCTCAAGACTGACAATCGAAACCGACAGAAAATTTGTTCGATATTTGAAACATTTATCCATTCACGCATAGTCACCATACAGTATGCGAAGGAATCATTTCAAATGAATCAATCGAATAGGAACATTTTGGTTATTAAAATCATTCGAATAGGAACATTTCGATTATTAAAATCATCCGATTATTCCCAGGTCTCTCTGTGAGATTAAATACGTATTATCACTGTATACAGGCGAGTCTCTCAATACTGACAATCGAAACCGAGAGAAAATTCATTCGATAGTTGAAAAATTTATCCGTTCACGCATAGTACCATCATACAGTATGCGAAGGAATCATTTCAAATGAATCAATCGAATAGGAACATTTCGGTTATTAAAATCATTCGAATAGGAACATTTCGATTATTAAAATCATTCGATTATTCCCAGGTCTCTCTGTGAGAGTAAATACGTAGTATCTCTGTATGCATGTGACTCTCTCAATACTGACAATCGAAACCGAGAGAAAATTCATTCGATAATTGAAACATTTATCAATTCACGTATAGTACCATCAGACAGTATGCGAAGGAATCATTTCAAATGAATCAATCGAATAGGAACATTTCGGTTATTAAAATCATTCGAATAGGAACATTTCGATTATTAAAATCATTCGATTATTCCCAGGTCTCTCTGTGAGAGTAAATACGTAGTATCTCTGTATGCAGGTGACTCTCTCAATACTGACAATCGAAACCGAGAGAAAATTCATTCGATAATCGAAACATTTATCAATTCACGTATAGTACCATCAGACAGTATGCGAAGGAATAATTTCAAATGAATCATTCGAGTAAGAACATTTCGATTATTAAAATTATTCGAATAGAAACATTTCGATTATTAAAATCATTCGATTATTCCCAGGTCTCTCTGTGAGATTAAATACGTAATATCACTCTATGCAGGTGACTCTCTCAAGACTGACAATCGAAACTGAGAGAAAATTCATTCGATAATTGAAACATTTATCAATTCACGTATAGTACCATCAGACAGTATGCGAAGGAATCATTTCAAATGAATCATTCGAGTAGGAACATTTCGGTTATTAAAATCATTCGAATAGGAACATTTCGATTATTAAAATCATTCGATTATTCCCAGGTCTCTCTGTGGGAGTAAATACGTAATATCACTCTATGCAGGTGACTCTCTCAAGACTGACAATCGAAACTGAGAGAAAATTCATTCGATAATCGATACGTTTAATCAATTCACGTATAGTACCATCATACAGCATAGGAACATTTCGATTATTAAAATCATTCGATTATTCCCAGGACTCTCTGTGAGAGTAGATACGTAGTATTGGTATTTTCTATCAGCACGATAGCGGCAGCATCAGCGGACACCGCCACATCCCGGCTGTCAGCGCGCATGCCCGAACCGCATCTCCTGCAGACCTCGGCGCGACCGGAGACCGTTGTTGTCCCGAGACCGTTTGTTATGATTTGCTACGGATTTCTGTAATAAACCTCGACCGTCTTGTAAACACCCCCAGCGTGTGCGGACGATCTATGTTTACCAGTTCAGGGGAGAATTTTTTTCTCTCCTCACCGTTCGCCCTGTGAAATTTATTTGTATAAGAATTTATGTATATGAACACGCCTATATACTTCTTCGAAAGAGGTCAGTGCTGGAATATATCTCTGTGTATCTGGAAACGAGATTAGAAAATTATATTTTTATCTTGATGTATTGCAGTTTCACTCTTATTGCAAATAAAGATATGTTTCACTTACGAAATTTTACGTGGGTTGGATTGGGTCTGAAACGACGTACAAGTTTTCCACATAATACGTATACAGTGTGTAAACAATAGAACGGAACATAGGAAAATACAATGAGGTTTTTTCAATGGATCAATGAGATCTATGAGATGTAACACAGGAAAGGTAGGCTTTTCTCTGTTCTGTGTCGCGTTACCTAGAGAGCTTCTATAAACCACGTATTTCTATCAAGAGGGAGGGGGGATCAGTTAGAAAGCTACCTGAGGGGAGGGGAGAGTTGGAGTCAAGCTACGTAATTTTTTTCAGAATATTTTATTTGGCACAATGAAAATAATTTGCAGAATACGTTGAATATATTTTATTTTCCAAAATTGGTCAGAATTTTTATAACAATAAAAAATATACATGTAACATCAGTCTTGTTCATTTTCAACGAATTTTTTTTAATAGTTTGTTAACAAAAAATACAAAATGTCTTCTACACTCGGTAGTAAAAAATTATATTCCTTTGGCGGGAAGGGGGGTCATAGTAAATGCTACGTTAGGCTACATAAAGGTAGGGAGGGGTTCCAGAGAGGCTGAAATAGGGCCATGTGGTTTATGGACGCTAACGTTAAAGTTAGATAAATTGGATAGGTAGGTATGTGAATTATTATTTTTTTTAATAATATGATTTAAAAAATGGCAACTAGTTATAAAATCCTATTAATTACATTTTGAAAATATATCACTTAACTTATTTAACAGAATAAGCATGATATTCGAACGGTTCAGAACCTGGCAAAACCTGTCAAATGACTGCGATGCTTCGTATCCATAGATGCATTATTATTATATTATATTATTACCTATGGAAATACAGCTTAGAAAAATTTCATAGTTTAGTA
Source organism: Venustoraphidia nigricollis (assembly GCA_034508555.1). Taxonomy (NCBI): domain Eukaryota; kingdom Metazoa; phylum Arthropoda; class Insecta; order Raphidioptera; family Raphidiidae; genus Venustoraphidia; species Venustoraphidia nigricollis. The sequence goes on along the minus strand of JAVRKA010000052.1, from coordinate 1,670,340 downwards.
GCGAATTTACTTTGCTATGTATAGTGCCTACTTAGGCTTTTTATTGACTGTACGTAGACTGCAGACCAATGACGTCACGCCTAGTTCAATAGATGGTCAATTTTTAATTAACTGTAACTTTCTTGTTCATATATTTTTAGAAACGGAAAAATTAATTCTCCTTATGAATACTATTTCAATAATCAGTGAAAAATAGAACAATTCGAATTCAGATTTATTTTCATAAAATGATTGTCCTCGACACGATACAAAATCTTGACTTGGGTGGGAAATCCATGCTTGTATCAAAGCTCTTTCATTTGATACCCATATTGAAGGGGTGTGAAAAAATATATACTTAATCCGCCATTTTGTTGGCGGCCATATTGGATTTTCTTTTTTTCCATAGTGAACTTTATTCTTCTAATCAAGCCCTTTCATTTGATACCCATATTGAGGTAGCTGTGAAAGAATATGTAATCCGTCATTTTGTAGCGGCGGCTATTTTGGATTTACAATGATACAAAATGTATTAAATTGTATTGTCATCAGAACTAAATGTGTGCGCCAAATATTAGATCAATCTGTCAACAGGAAGGGGGTGAAAAAATATATACTTAATCCACCATTTTGTTGGCGGCCATATTGAATTTTCTTTTTTTTCCATAGTGAACTTTATTCTTCTAATCAAGCCCTTTCATTTGATACCCATATTGAGGTCGCTGTGAAAGAATATGTAATCCGTCATTTTGTAGCGGCGGCCATCTTGGATTTACAATGATACAAAATGTATTAAATTGTATTGTCATCAGAACTAAATGCGTGTTACGTACCTGTCCACAGGAACTGACACAGACAGCCACTTCCAGCATTGATAAACATTGTTACATATACAATACTACAGGAACTGATAAAGAATACCACTTCCAGCATTAATAGATAATCATACGACTTCCCGAGACGACGACCCACATCCATAGGGATGATACTTTGATATATATGACAGAAGATAGAAGAAACGGGCATTCATCGCGAATCAACTAAACTGGCTAGACCTAATTGCTAGTCGTACTTATAATTATTATAATATTATATTATACATTTTACTTGTATATTTTATGTACTTATATATTTGAAATACAAACTGTTTTATTATAATAAATAAAACATCAATAATAATAATCAAAAATAAAACTTAAATAAAAATTAATTCTTTTTAAAAACTTGGTGTGTGTAATCACAACCATAACTGGCGCAGTCGGTCTCTTAAAGGGCGGAGAAGAACGAATATCTTACATCCGTACACCAAGTGGACATTGGTCGATCCTTGAGACGAAACCTACAACTCAACAACGAGATGACAACATACGTCAAGATCCTGTGAGTACTATTTTGTTTAATTATTCAGTGTAATAATAATTATCCTTAATCCCTGTCCCACACAAAACGAATGAATATCGTTACAAAGTGAACAGCGAAATCAAATCAATAAATAATAAAGTTAAAGTAAAAAATTTATGTCAAATACACTAGATCTCAGTGACCTCCTTGAGACTTTAGAAGACATTGAAAACACCGAAGTTTTAAATCACACGAACAATACAATGGCTCTTTCTTTTGAAAAAGTTTTACAGTTCATACCAAACTTCAATGGGGATCATCCCGAACATCTAAATCGCTTCCTTATGAACATGCAAACAATCTTAACGCAATTTTATGATGCTGAAAATCAAAACAGTTTCAATAATCTTATGTTAACAATTGCATTAAGATCCAAAATAACGGGGAAAGCCCTAGAATGTATTGATAATTGCAATGCTAATGATTGGGAAGATATAAAATCAGTTTTAACACGATATTTTGGAGACCCACGAAACAAACGTGACCTATTCCATGATTTAGTTGTTCTTAGACAAAAACCAACACAATCATATACAGAATATTTTGATTCAGTTTATAAAGCATTAAATGTGTTAATTTTATACACAAAAACAATTGAAAACAATCAGAATAGAATAGAAATTATTAGCGAAATCTATACAGATGCTGCTATAGGCACTCTTGTAAAATATATTCAAGAACCAATGGCGACATTTATCAGAACAAAAGATCCACAATCTTTAGACGATATAAAACATTTAATAACATCTGAAAGTAAAATTATAGGAAACTACCCAATGAACAAAAATTCACAGAACAAACAAAACATGCAAAGACAATCCACATACACAACACCTATTTCTCAAAATTATCAACAACAGCAACCGTATTTTACAAACAAACGACATACACCTTTCCCTTCTAAACCTATTACGAATTTGAACCCGAAACCTGGTTACAACCAAAGATTCCCTACTAATAATCAAACCTTCGGAAATCAAAATAAGCAATCAGTAAATGTCTTTAAACCTAACCCTAATCGAAATTTACCTCGACCAACGCCCATGAGCACTACAACTCGAAATTACACTCCACTTACTAACGTAAACAGAAATACTTTTGTTAATAACGGACAAAAACCAAATTTTATATCTGAAGAACTATTTAATTCCGAAAATGTTGAAGAAACTGAAGAACATACATATGACGAATTTCATGACGAATTAGAAACCGATGATGATACACATTTACAAAATTTTCATACAGTCAACGACTCGAAGGAGCAGACATAGACAACGCCTGTACCTTTAACAATTCTGACACTATAACAAAGCATAACACCCTACCATACATAGAAATTTCTAATCCACCCTTAAAATTATTAATAGACACCGGAGCTTCTTCATCTTTTATAAATCCAGAAATCGCACATAAATATTTTAAAAATAGTATAAAACCTATAAAAGTTACTATTACGACCCTGTTTAATAATCACTCAAGTAAAGAAATGATAAGCATTGATGCATTTCCTGATTTTAATAATAACAATACATTAGATTTTATTTTATTTAAATTTCATAAACATTTTGATGGATTAATAGGTATCAATAATTTGAAAAAAATGCAGTCTGTAATTAACCTTGATACAAACACTTTAGTTACCCCCACATCTAGTCTAAACATCAAAACACATTTCATAAATCAGTCTAGTACACATTCATTTCCTATTCGTATCACCGTAAACGCTAACTCTTCTAAATTCACAGAAATACCAGTAACTTTAAACGGAGACGTTATTGTACCAGAGATAACTACAGGTGATCTAAAAATCAATCCGGCTTTATCCAAATCATATAACAACCTAGCAAAAATTGAAATTATCAACAGCAGTGACACTTCAAAAGTTTTAACAATTCTAGAACCAATAAAAGTAGAATCATTTAGTAAACAGGAATACGCACTATTTCATACTGAAATAGAAAATAATACACAAATAAATGACATTAAAAACATAATTAACACAGATCACATGAATACCGAAGAAAAGTTCCAAATATTAAATCTATGTAAACAATATTCAGATATTTTTTATAACGAAAACGAACCTTTAACATTTACTCATCAAATCAAACATCATATAAGAACCCATGATGAAATACCTATACATGCTAAGACATATCGTTACCCTTTTATACATAAAAACGAAATACAATCTCAAATAAATAAATTATTAGACCAAAACATAATCAGACCTTCTTATTCCCCCTGGTCAAGCCCAGTATGGATCGTTCCAAAAAAGTTAGACAATTCTGGAATTAAGAAATGGAGAATGGTTATAGATTATCGGAAACTTAATGAAAAAACGATAGACGATAAATTTCCGATACCAAACATTACTGACATTTTAGACAAATTAGGTAGATCACAATATTTTACGACTTTGGATCTTGCTAGTGGTTTTCATCAGATTCAAATGAACCCTGATGACATAGAAAAGACAGCTTTCTCTACTGAAACCGGGCACTACGAATTTCTCCGTATGCCATTTGGCCTTAAAAATGCCCCGAGCAGCTTTATGCGCACAATGAACCACGTATTTAAAGGCTTAATGAACAACATTTGCTTAATTTATATGGACGATATTTTAGTTTTCTCCACCTCTTTGCAAGAACACGTTCAAAACCTAAAAGAAGTATTTAAAAGACTCAGAGAATCAAATTTCAAAATTCAAGTTGATAAATCCGAATTTCTAAAAAAGGAAACCAAATTTTTAGGACACATAGTTACCCCCGATGGAGTAAAACCTAATCCAGACAAAATTAAATGCATTCAAAATTTTCCAATACCGAAAACACAGAAAGATATAAAAGGCTTTCTTGGACTTTTAGGATATTACAGAAGATTCATTAAAGACTTTGCCAAATTAACTGTACCACTAACTAAATGTTTAAAGAAAAATGCGAAAATAGAGCATAGTTGCGAATTTGTCGAATGTTTCAATTTATGTAAAGAATTATTAATTAATGAACCTATTCTAGCATACCCTGATTTTAACAAACCATTTAACATAACAACAGACGCTTCAAATTTTGCTATTGGCGGAATTTTGTCACAAGGACCCATAGGTAAAGACAAACCTATAGCATATGTTTCTAGAACTTTAAATGACTCTGAAAAAAATTACTCGACAATCGAAAAAGAACTCTTAGCGATAATTTATTCAGTCAAACAATTTAGACCTTATGTATTTGGAACAAAATTTTCTTTAATAACAGATCATAAACCCCTGCAATATTTATTTAATTTAAGAGAACCCAATTCTAAACTCATTCGATGGCGTTTAAAATTACTTGAATACGATTATAACATAATATACAAAAAAGGTAAAGCTAACACAAATGCCGACGCACTTAGCCGTATAGAGATTCATACAAAAACTACTAAAGACGATGACAATATTTCCCTTATGCCTAACATTGACGAAAATGATAAACTAGACATAGAAAACATTATAGATGAACTAATAACTGAATTTCCTGAACAGAATGAACCTTTAGATTTCGATTCTGAAGGAATACTCGAAAATTTAGACCGTTCAGAAAATGACAACGATCAAAACGAGACTGTACACACTAATGCAGAAAATCCTATATTAGAGATTCCTATATCTATTAAACCGTTGAACTATTTTAATAATCAAATTATTATTAAATTTGTAAATACATTCGTTTCGAAACCAAAACGATCTAAATTACATAACTGTAAAAATAGAATATTTGCACAAGTACCTACAGAAAACTTCAACGAATACGTTATAAACTTATTCAAAGAATATCTAGATCCAAAACTAAAATACGGAATACTTTTTCAAAATTTAAATAATTATGAAAAATTTGTTAACTTAATTCAAGAAACATTTAAAAATAATGCATATCAAATTACACAAACAAATATCCTTCTCAGAGACGAAGAAGATTTGTCAGAACAAGAAAGCATAATAAAAAATTATCATCTAGGAAAAACAAACCACCGTGGTGTTACCGAAACATATACGCGTATTTCGAATCAATATTATTGGCCCAAAATACGAGAGCACATCACAAAATTTATAAATAATTGCGATATTTGTCAATTAAATAAGTACGAGAGAAATCCTAATAATCCCCCATTAGAAATTACCCCCACACCAAATAAACCACACGAAATTATAAGCATAGACCTATTTCAATTTAAAAAACAAAAATTCTTAACTATAATTGACGATTTTAGTAAATTTGCTCAAGCCTACCCTGTAGAATGTAATGCTATCGATATCACTAAGAAATTACTTTCTCATATGTCACATCATGGACAACCTATACAAATGCGTATGGATAGTGGAACAGAGTTTAATAATACAATAGTTAAAGAATTTTGCAAAACACATAACATAAAAACTCATTTTACTACAAAACTACACCCACAATCAAATGGAACCATTGAGAGATTCCATTCTACCATAACAGAACACCTTAGAATAATCAACAATAAATATCCCGATCACTCCATCCCTGAACAGATGACATACGCTATAATCGGATATAATAACAGTATACACAGTGTCACAAAACACAAACCCATAGATATTTTAACTGGACACATAAATAATAAAGACCTTTTAGAGATAGATTTAAATGAAAAATACATATCGAACTATATAAATACACATAGAGAACTAACAAAACAGATTTATCAGAAAATTCAAAATCAAATAGAAGATAACAAAACAAGTTATATTGAAAAAGCAAACACGGCAAAAAAACAATCACCAGTATATATACCCCAGACGAAAGCATATATAAAAACTAAACCCCGTGTAAAATCACGACCACGTACAAGACAAACATTAGTACAGAAAGATACAGGTAAAAAAGTTAAAACAACTAAAACCACATTTCATAAACAACAATTAAGAAGACCTCTTAAATTACAGGGTACTGTCGACAATAACAACACTGACGAAGACAATACTTAGTCAGGAAGTCAAAATAACGGACATTTCTGAAAACCCCGGTATACTTCCATTTTTCCTGCATGAAACCAAAATTCAAAGATCCTTTCACACTTCTATCCATTATTACGATCTACACGAACTAGAACAAAAACTTATATTCACACAAGAATACATTACAAAAAACCTCAATTTTTCAAATCCCGGCAATACTTTAGAAGTAGACTTATGTCATTTTTTAAAATCAATAAATATTAGCTTGAATAATAATTTTCAAAAATTAAACTCAATTTTACTCAGAAATGAACATATTAGAAAAAAAAGAGGCTTAATTGACGGACTCGGAACAGTAATTAAATTCATTTCTGGTAATTTAGACCAGAAAGATGCGGAAAAATTCAATAAAGAAATAGAAATGTTGAAAAATACGCAAACTAACATAATTAATACAAATAATCAGCAAATATCTTTGAATCACGATTTACTAATAAATTACAATGACACAATAACTAAACTAACCAACAATCAAAAACAATTGTTTTTATTTACAAAAAGAATTGATTTCGAACTTGACTTTCTCAAAAAACATATAATATTAAGCGATATGCTTTCCAATCTTTACGAAATTCATAACTTCTTAGCAGATTTAGAAATTGCAATTACCTTTACTAGAGAAAATAAGTTGCATACTTCAGCTGTAAAACCTAAACAACTCGTTTCTTTGATCTCAAGGTTAATAAAGCAATATGGCTCTGATTCCTTACCATTTGATATAAATAACTTAAATGCATACTATTCAGTTATCGAGGCAAGTTCGTTCACAACCAGCAAACACATTGTTAACTTTGTAACGAAAATACCCATCACCTATGTCAACATATTCCAACAATATGAAATAATTCCAATACCTAATCGAAACAATCTTATTCTCATACCTTACAAACCTTTTATTACTCTGAATAAGGAAACTTATTGGTACTCTGAAGAACCATGCAGATCGTACGGGAAAACAGCTCTATGCAAGTTTGAAGATAAGAAGACCAATAGCTTAAAAACTGATTGTGTTCATCAACTAATAGTAAACAAAGATAAAACCTTATGTGAATTAACATCAATATCTGAAATAAAAAATTTGTTCGTTGAACAAATAGACTTGAGACATTATATAATAATAACTAGTGAACCCACCAAAATAGACAGTAATTGTAAAATAAATCCAATTATTAAAAATATAAATTTACTTGAATTACCTAAGAATTGTAATTTTACCATAAAACATGAAACATATACTAATGATAATGTTAACAAAGTTAAAGAAGCTATAATATTACCAGACATAAGTGTACAACCTAACACTAATAAAAATCGTGCAATCAATATACAAGATATAAACTTGAATGATATTCATAATTTAATAAAACAAACAGATTTTAAATCAGTAAATATACCAATTACTGAACAAATTAATAAATACAGCTGGGCACCCATATATTTAATATTAATTGCAATAATTATATACATAATTTATAGATATAAAAATACTATTGTTCTCAAGTTCAGACACAATAAACGTAGTCCTGATAACAGTCCAGTCAATGAAGAGATAACAGCAACTGGTTTTACATTTCAACCAACTAGATGTTGAGGTCAACATCAATCCTAAACGGCGGAGATGTTACGTACCTGTCCACAGGAACTGACACAGACAGCCACTTCCAGCATTGATAAACATTGTTACATATACAATACTACAGGAACTGATAAAGAATACCACTTCCAGCATTAATAGATAATCATACGACTTCCCGAGACGACGACCCACATCCATAGGGATGATACTTTGATATATATGACAGAAGATAGAAGAAACGGGCATTCATCGCGAATCAACTAAACTGGCTAGACCTAATTGCTAGTCGTACTTATAATTATTATAATATTATATTATACATTTTACTTGTATATTTTATGTACTTATATATTTGAAATACAAACTGTTTTATTATAATAAATAAAACATCAATAATAATAATCAAAAATAAAACTTAAATAAAAATTAATTCTTTTTAAAAACTTGGTGTGTGTAATCACAACCATAACTTGCGTGCGCCAAATATCGGATCAATCTGTCAACAGGAAGGAGGTGAAATTTTAATTACTAGATTAGACCCAAACAAATAAATTAATAAACAAACAGGGTAAGCTAAATAAAACCGTTTAAAAATAACGTAACCTCTGATGACGATGAGGGTGATAAAACTACTCTTAAAGATATATTTATGAAACGAAGCTACTTGCTATACTCTTATAGATGTTTGTATTGTTCTAAGCTGACAAAAAAAACCTAAATAGCTTTCTTATAAGCGGGTGATTTGTCCCGAAAAGTGTGAAAAATTATCGTTGTTTTGCACAGCTTAAAAAAAAAACATCATGGCCTGTAACAGTTCAAAGCTTATCTACAGTTGTATGCACACAAAAACAACGATCTAATATTTCATTTCGTTGTTATATTGTTCACAAGATGAATAGGTGTTACGGTGTATGAAAGTTTCAGTGGACTACTGACATTAGATACGGGGGAAACGAAATGAACGAATTCGTTTTGATTTATTAGTTAGAATGATCGCCGCTGTAGAGTAGACTGGATTCGCAATCTCGTCACTATTAACGAACAATATATCATCGCCGTGTCAGTTTTGCCAATATCAGCAAATTGAATTTAATTATATATGGATGTAAATACCGAATTACTGCAGCTGATAATATATTATGGCATAACTGGATTATTTAACCTGTTCATAACCAGACATAAAAAAATTGGCGGCCAACTGTATGTCGGACATAAGTTCCGTAGTTCTATCACAATATTTTTTTCTATACCCACTAATTTGGGAACGAAAGTTGTTGACAATCGAGATATTGAAAGAAATTTATATAATGTAGCGGCCCAGTCCGGCTTCGCCCGGGTGTAAATATAATATATAGGATATAAAAGATGAGAATCATTATCATTAAATTCGCAACGTGTATTGATTTTGCGCGAATTCAATCGCTTTTATTTGTGAATGTTCAAAAATCGAAGAAAAATCTTGTTTACCAAAAAGAAATTTAAAAAATTCTGTTGATCCGATCGCTACCAAACTTCAGAAGATCACCCGCTGGGCTAATCTAAAGATTGTCTGAAAATTTCATCAAAAATGGTCTACCCGTTTGGAGTCCATAGATTACATATACATCGTCTTTTATCTATATAGATTATTAAAATGTAAAAAGTGGTTATTGTGACATAACGATAATAGTTGGACATATAGTATCGGGAAGTTTTTTGTAGTTATTGATATGTTCTTTAATATTGTAGAACATACTTTTGTTCTATCATCAATAGTTTCCGCAGCGCATGCGACGAAATATGTTTTATGGCATTTTTTTTACACCTTGGGTTACGTTACTAAAGTTTTAGTAAGGATCCCTAATATTTTCTAGCAATAAATATATATGTTACTCAGGGTGAATGTAGATTTCTAATGGTGAAAGAATTTTTTAAATCGGCACAGTAGTTTTTGAGTTTATTCATTACAAACATACAAAAATACAAATCTTTCCTCTTTATAATATTAGTATGATGGGCGCGTAGATGGTGTTTAGGAGAGAAAAACATTTCACATAGCCGACTCTGTACGTGGCACCGTTCGCCCGTTAAAAAATAAAATAGCAACCAAAAAAGTTTTTTTTTATTACAAAAATACTAATTCATTAACTATAATAATAATAAAAACCCGGGTCGCAGTGCCAAAACCCTGCCGACAATATAGTGTATTTGCTGATACAGGCAGTGTGGCTTTATTATGCGAACTTAAGTTGGTTTTTGGGTAAAAAAAAAATTTAACTCCTTAATACAGCCCTTAAAATAACATTTCTTTTCTTAACTGCAATATTATTATCAATCTAACGTCTAGATCGAATTAAATACACCCTTAAATAAATAAGTCACTATCTACAAATTAGTGTTTTCAAAAAATTGTAAGTCCGGTCCTGTCGGGCCGATTTTATTAAAATTTTAGGAACACTTTTTAATTACTACTGAAGAGTTAAATGTCAATTTTGAAACGATTCTGAGAATTTTTTCGGTATTTTGGAGCCCAAAAACATTTTTCAACCCCTAAAAACTACCCTTAAATGGCCCGATTACGCCCATTTTAAATAGGCTTCTTGCGGTGATGGATTGCAACACGTAGGCCAAATTTCGTTAAAATCAATTAACTCTTTCGAAAGTTATTGCCCACACACACATATATATATATATATATATATATATATACGCTTATATATATATATAAAAATATATATATACATATATATATAAACATTTTTAAAAATGGTGGCAAAGTGTTTAGGAGGTTATGAAACGTCGAGAAATTTTGGTCCGACCCCTAGGTCCCGCCATCCGACCGACGCCAATAGTGTATGTTGCCATATGGCAAATACACTAATAATTTAAAAGACCCAATTCAATATGAATGTTATGCCTTTAAATAATTTTGTTGATTTTAAAAAATTTTATATATGAGCATTTTAACTGGCTCCTCCTCCAAAAAATATGACAGTAATTTAATGACATTGATGACTAAACATCGATGTGACGAAAAACCGAACGGAGATGTGAAGCAAAGCTAACGCGCATGTCACAAACACACACACGCAAATTCATATACTGTCCACTATTTAGTAACAAAAGGCCTGCACCACCGTGTATCTGACGCATTTATTTTCATGTCATAAAATAAACAGACACCGGGTAGACAGACATAAAACAATGTATACTGTGCAAGTTTTAATTGGTAATTATTATCTCTCCATAGAATCAAACAATAATTTTAATTACTAGTTATATCTACAGGACTGTACTACATGGCCATTGGTGGCGACTAAACACGATTATATAAATTTAAAATGGCAGTGTATCGATTTTCAAGAGGAAAGGTTATGAAAATATTACATATGTCTAGTGCTGTGATGTGCAACCATATAAGGCCCGCAGGCCGTATGTGGCCGTATGCATTTTTCGTGACCTCAGGTTACAATAAATTTTTAGTTTTTACCCCATTTTGCAAAGTAATTTCAAAACAAATGAAACGAGTTACGATATCTGAATAATTTTTAACGAGAAGAGTGGGGTTAAGAATGTTCTCTTCGTCTGAGGATTTTCGCGTCCCTTTGGTGGAGTCTCCTTTAAGTGGGGGGTAAGGTATTAGATTTTTTTTTTGCATTTTTTTTTTATTTTCGAAATTGAATCCGTAATATCTGAAAAATATTGTGTCAAAATTTCAAGTCAATTGAAGCAAAATTGACGAAGTTATGAGTATTTTTATACCTGCCGGATTTTTGTACCTATACTCCATACGCATAAGCCGAGCAGAGCAGGAAGCTGAACGACAAACCAAAGAAGGCAGGATTCGTCGTAGGCAGGAGCAAAAAGATGCATTAGACATCATCGATGATAGCAACATCCTCTATGGACCTGGCATTGATGACTCAGTGTGAGGTATGTCGATAAAATTCGCTTATAAACGTTTTAACTGGATTTTTTTGTGTTTAAAACTTTAAAGCGTTTTTCCCACAACTCACGTTTTCAAAGTCGGTGCCCCTGATAACTCCAAAACTACTGCACCGATCCTTTTGAAATTTTAAACACTATTTCTGTACATTATTTACGAGGTAACGCTGTCGAGTTCTTTTTTTTTTTGTTCATAATTTTGATTTCGCAATAACAAATTAGCCGATTTTTTCCCACAAAATTGTGTTTTTCATTTCAAAGTGTTCGAAAAAATGAAAAAAATTGGAAAAAAAAACTATACAGCGTTACCTGGGGAAAACTATTATCTAACGAATAAACTTTGATTTTTTGATTTCAGATGATCCAGCACCAAGTTATGAGGGGCACCGCAATTCAACTTTTTTTCGAGACACGTCCGAACAATTGCTGCCATTGCCGTATTTTTTAATATTTCTTTGTAAAAATTTGATAAAACATTCTTCGAATGTCATACTTCAATGCACCATTGGTTGAGTAAAGAAATTTTAACTGCGTCGTCAGAAAAAAAATCACGAAAACATGGCTTTTTTCGTATGATTTGACCTTACCCCCCCTTAAGATGTCGTACACTGAAGAAGCTTGACTGAAACAAATTTATGTATAAATTTGTATTATGTTTTACCATTAAGCAATTATTATTTTAATTACTTTAGAACGAACTGTACTTTTTTCGATATAATAATCATGGTTTTGGAAAAGAAATTTGACATTTTCACATGCACCAGCTGTTTGAATTTCTGTTTGCATCTTAAATCATTGCGGGGAATTAGTTGTGCATTTGACCTACAAGCATGTGCAATCGACTGAATTTTGTATTTCACCGGAGTGTAAAGCATATAAATATGTATCTATTATAAAATGTCATTCCTATTAAATAAGTTCAACTTTATTTGAAAATGAGTGCAAATATATTTAGATATTAATTAATTTTAATCAATCCTGCAGTGAAATTGCGCCTATACACAATGTACGATAGCAATCTTAGTATTATAATTGATATATTATATATTATAAACTTTGGGGTTTACATCCTTAATAGTTCTGGAGCAGTAGACCGTCAAATTAAGGTCTACCAGTGTGTTTCCGTGGAGAATTCTATACAAAAGGTTCATATTTTCATGTAAATACAATTGTCCCAATGGAATACTACTAATAACGTATAGTCGTAGGCCGCGTTCCAGAATGACTTGCTTGAACGCTAAGATTATACGTATTTGCTTGTAATTTGCAAGCATATTTTGTGTTGCAAAAATACCTATAGGCTTATATGTAGGAAATTTTGGGCTATATACAGTACAACTTCGATATAAGTTGATAAAAATCGTTAAATAGAGGTAAATTATACTTTCTTTTTATATTCTGCGATGATTGAAAATTCGTTATAAAGAGGTTTTTGACAAAAAGTATTCGTAATGTAAAGGTATACTTTGTATTAACTCTTACGGGCAGCTCTAGGGGATTACGAAAAATTTGTTAAATCGAGGAAATCGTTATATTGCGAGGTTCGTTATATTAAGCTTACACTGTATTAATAAAGCAGAAAATTCTGAACAAAGTGACACTTAAGCTGTTGCAGAAAGAATGGTCAGGAAATCTGATTTAACATTGATCTTAGATTGTGAACACACATATAACTCCAAATGAAAAGCATAGAAGAACTAGTGAGTAGGAATGTCGAAAAAAAATCGATATTTTTTTTTTTTTTGATATATCGATGTTTTTGGGCAATATTTAATATTTCGATATATCGATATAAAATTCCGAGTATCGAAACTTGTATGGACTACAGCGACTGACTATGGCCTTTTAATTATTCCGAAAATATCGAAAACTCCACTGAAAAAGACACATGTGTTTTTACATATGTTTTTGGAACATACTTCTAAGTGCGTTCTAAAAACAACAATGAATAAAGCACAATTAAAATACGTTTCTTTTTCACCGGATTTTTCGATATTTTCAGAATAATAAACAGTCAAAATAGCTATTCATGCAATATTTCATTTCATTTCTACAACATCTAGAATATTTTTAATTGTTTCGATTTACACCTCAATCATGTTGTACCAACAATTTTCTGTCGAATGTCACTTCTGGCACTCATGCCATAGGTTTGCCATCCCTGGTCCTATAATTGTTGGATTTATCTCTAAAATTATCTGCTCCTAAATGTATTAGACGTTTGACTGATAAATAAAAAAAATCTTATCGTTATTTTTTATTTCAGATAATTATTTATTACTTGATTTATTAGAAATGATGTCCATTAATCCCTATTTGAGATTATATTAAGCTAGCCAATATGTATACTAAATTATTTGAGTGTCAATGTTCTCTTTATTGCACCGATATATCGATATTTTTTAAAAAATATATCAGTACCGATATCAATATTTGAAAAAAATATCGATACGATATAGATCGATACTTTTTGGCACTTCTGACATCCCTACTAGAGTTGGATAACTCAGATCTGAACCGGTTCAAAGAGCCGACTCCGGCAGAAGATCCGTGAGAACCGACTCACTTTTTTTGAGCCGACGGATCAACGGATCCGCATAACTCAGTGAAACATTTAACACACAGAAGCACATTTTACACTTACGTATCAGTTCTTGCTTTGATGCATCTGTCAGCTCAAATGACTCATGCATCACATATTTGGCTATGCATTCTTGATTCTGTACAGGTCGTGATATGATTGACTGAACTAGGTAACTCAGTGGCAGACTGCAGTAACATATTCAGAACTTGGCTCTTTTTGAACCGGTTCAGTGAGTCGGCTCACATACGGGATCCAGATACAAAGATGCAGATCATTAAAAAGACCCGTTTTTCCCATCTCTAATACCTACTAGTGAGTGAGCGAGCTACTCAATATACAATTATTATTACTGAGCTGCGATCTGTGTTAACATGCACATGTGTTTGCACTTTGAACGTTTTCAGCGAACGTCAGCATTCCAATTTATGTCTGATTGTTGTAAGTTTGATTAACCATCAGACAAACAAACTAATCTCTAGATGGATATGCAAATGACATTAAGCTTCCGTTTGCAAAGCGCCGTCCCATCACTGAACTGTAATTTGCTTACATTGTGTGTAATCCGTCTCTAAAAGTTACGCTTTCAGATTACCTCCACGACATAACCTATAAATATTATAATCAATATACGAATTCCTGTATATTACTGAATAAATTATACGTTTTATCAAAGAATATATTTGAAGTTTTAAACTAGTACAGTCGACTATCGATAATTATGTATTTCCCATGACTTGTCCACATCTCGTATGTACTACTGGATAAATAAAATTATTATTATTATTTGACACTCGTTAATTTGAATTTCTCGATAATTTGAATTTTTTTCCCGGTCCCTTGAAAAATACTCGATATTGAATAAAATCAATATGAATTGGTCCCCTCGGTAATTTGAAGTTGAAGGAATTATATCTTGCCCGCCAACATGCAATAATTTGAAGTCCGGGCTTCCCTACTCTCTATAATTTGAAGCGTTTATCATGCACAGACCGAGATCTCTTACTACCCTGCGCTTCTACGCCTTCAGAACTGACACAAGTGACGATTTCAACGCAGCTCTCACCACTATCGAAAATTCATTGGACAATGATGGACTGAAGTCGCTCACTCAACAGAAAATTACGGACTTCTTTTCAAAATGAATCAGTGAGTAATTGTACAAATGTTTAAAATAATAAATCGCGAGTTTTGATCAAACTCTTGTTTACTTGATTTTTTTCCTCCCTCTCTCTTGGTTATTTTATCTCCTCTTATTTTGAACTCTTGGTTATTTGAAATTTTTCTCTAGTCCCTTGAGTGTCAAATTATCGAGAGTAGACTATACATGTATAATTTTAAAACCAGTGTCCAAGCGATATATATAAAACCACAATAAAGCCACAAATAAAGAAATAAATGTGTATCGTGTCCACAGACGAACAAGCTTTTTCCAAAAATATATTTTTTGGACTCCGGGAACTCCAAAACGAAAAAATATTGTAGAATTTTGAAAAGTGAATTTTGACTTAAACTAGTAATGACCTGCCATTCCCCACTTGTAAATATTGAATGGCAAAATGCACTTAAATTAAGGAAGCTTCAGGTTTTAACGTTAGTTCGCAGCTTTGTTCTAGTGAATGTCAATTTTTTCAGTAGATACCTGGTACGCCCAGATTAAAATTGGTATGTAACCTATCTCGTAACCGGATAAAATGTAGTACTTTAAATTTGGATTCTAATTAGTAGTGCCATTATTCTGTACTAGAGTCCATTAAAATTTCTCCAGTCTTTAACAAACATAGTTCTGGAAAAGCATAAATAAGTTCAGACAGATTTTATTATAATTTATTTTAATTACTTATATTGATTACGTAATTTTTATGTATACCTACTTGAAAAAATGTATTGACATTCCTAGGTGTACTTTTTATTCGCTTTACAAGTTACTTGCAGCGAACGACTAAAAAAAACGTAATTGTCACCAAAAAAAAAACTCAAAGATATTTGCATTTTTGATTGCTTGCAAAGTTTTCAAGATATAGGTATCGGATAAAAATCACACTCTTTGTACTTACAAAAAAACTAAAATTGAAATTTAAAATTCAGTAAAGAAAGCAATACACTCAGCGCTAGAAAATTATTCTATGTTGTAAACTGCAGCTGTAAATTTCCACGCCCGCTAATTCGAATGCTCTGAGCGTACAAAAGATGTCACTACTTTAATTTTATTATTGAATTTAGCAGATAATATGATGAAGAACAGTCGCTATTTTTATAAAGATATTAGAAAACTTCTTTCGCCATTAAGAGTAAAAAAAAATATTGTAATCTTCCTAATCGATTGCCAAATAGCAGATCTCCAGTATGCGGAGCGATTTACCAGCAGATTTACTGATGTAAGATAAATCTCAGTTTTTTTCTGGTACGTAAAGAAACATTGAAAATAAAAATAAAAAAATGTATATAAATCTGATATTGTTTAACAGTCGTGCTTTGAGTTCTCAAACACTGGCGTCTGCTGTGCAAAGTAAAAACAAAAACAGTGTAAGTTAAAGCAAACAGCGATGGGTGCGCTTTGATATGTTGTGGAAATACAACTGGAATAATAATAACGCTAGAATAAACAAAGTGCTCTGCCTCCTGCAACATACCTCTAACATATTATTATACCAGGTGCTTCCGTCGATTTCATGTTATGTGTTTACTTTCGTCTCGCTTGAAAGAGACTGTTGGATTGTTTTTAGGATTTTCTTATTTTTTTCGATCGACAAGACCGATAAGTGTTCGTAGCTGACAAGCTCTTTTGAACGGATCCTTTCAAACCACAAATGAAAGAAAAACAAAAAGAAATTATGTCATATAAATTAATTTTTAGTATCATGTACTCAACCATAGACGAGCCAAAGGAATCGAGCCACTATCTACCTTTTCTGGAAGCGTTTCGTCGTATTTTCGAAACGTCATACCTTCAGTCTGGATAATGCTTGAAAGCTGAAATTTTCAGAATAACACGTCTTTAGCAAACTTATCAAACACACCCAGTATCAATTATCTAGCTTTTATGGTTTCAGATTTATTGACATCTGAAATAGAGCACAAAAAATAAAATAATCTAGGGTGCCTGCCAATTTGATGTGAAGTTGATGGCCAAGACTCACAAGTTCATAATGCTTTCACTGATAAAAAGTCACGAGTCTCTAGTAGAACCGCTATCTGAGCTTCGATTTGTACTCTATATCTTGGTGAAAAAGCTTGACTTGGCTGTTTCGTAATTGGCGCACAAACTATTCCTTATGGACTTAAATGTTATGTCACGTAATAGTTCCACGAACGGCCAAGCCATACTTTTTGACCAAGATGTAGAGTACAAATCGAAGCTCAGGTAGCGGCTTGGCTCTACTAGAGATCTCACAAATTCTTAACAGTAAAAGCATTATGAACTTGTGAGTCTAGGCAACCAACTTCACATGAAATGTTTTTGGTGGGACAATATGAAAATAAAAGAATAGTTACTTCTTACCACAACAGATTTTATTCAGTGGATGTACATTTCGAGAGCTAAGCTCCCATCTTAAGCAAAACACTAAACTAACTAAATAAAACAAAATCCTTAATTTAGTTAGTTTAGTGTTTTGCTGAAGATGGAAGCTTAGCTCTCGAAATGTACATCCACTGAATAAATCTGTTGTGGTAAGAAGTAACTATTCTTTTATTTTTATTGTTCCAACCACAGTGCTCTTAATATTTATATGGGATAATATGAGTTTATTTTATTTGGTAATTTTTCCGGTATATTAATTTTTGCCTTTAAATATATTTTATCGTTGCAAATTGACACGCAAGCGACCCATATTTTTTTGGTGACACTTTGGATTTAGTTTTTTCGACAGAGATACACTTATTGGGGCCTTATTTAGTTTAGAGAGAAGTCTGCTGGAACGCTGAACACGGCTTATTAAAGCTTTTTGCATTGGTTTGTCAATGGATCGCGGTTCATTTGCTTGCTTAGGTAAACAAATGAATCACAAATAAAAGTATATATCTAACTCTATTACATATTTTTCTTTCGTAAATGTGTCCTTGTCCTAATCTAGTCGATCGCTTGACGCTTGAATATTTTGTGATAGATCATTGCCACCTCTAACCTATATAGTATTTAAACCTAACCTGTGGTCCGGGGACTACTGGTGGTCCCTGGAAGCACCAGAAGTGGTCCGCGAAGTCATCTTAACCCTTTATTCATTTACATTTACTGTATATTACTTCCAACCAGCTGATGGTCTCTGGCAAGACAGAAATTTTGTCAAATGGTCCAGCATCACTAAAAGGTTATGAACCAATGATTTAAACGAATCTTTATCAGTGTGTTATATTGTTATGTGAACTGTGTAATGCTTTATGTTATGTAAACGACATATACTGATATTGTAAAGATTGCAAGCGGATGCAGGGACATTTTGCGTTGAAGTTCACATCGATTGTATTGCTGCATTAAATACACTTTACTTAATAATTGACTTCTGGCTTATTTGTAGGTTTCATGATTTATTTCGTACATTTATGTGTCTGATATTGATATGAGGTAGCAAAATCTCAGCCCTAAATATTATGCAGTTGGTAATGTGCTGTGTGGCACTGAAGGATATCACCCACTTACAGCAAACATTCAACGCGGCGGCGCGGGCGGCAGAAAAGAAAGATTTTGTGAACGGTGTCTTGTGTGTATCTTATTTCACGCCGCGATGAAAGGAAACGAGACATCTCGTAGTTGGGAATGATTTTCTCACTCTGCTGCACACTTTGTTAAGATTAAATTGTTTTTAGTGGATTCTGGGGCTTGCTATTTATATTCCGTACGTTTTATAACAAGTATTATATAATATGGAAGTACGTATATAAAATACGGTTGTTTTGTTTTTGTATAACATAAATTATCTCTTCTTTTGCTTAAATAATACGTCTCTCTGTGTGCGTGTGCTTTGTTTTAATATCTCCTCTCTCTGACTGACTCGCGACGATTGCCAGGAACAAACGTCAGAGAAAAGTCGTTTGATTTGTTTGTGAAAATCAGAAGAATTTTGGTGAAAGAAAGTGAAACCTTTTAAACAAGGTCTTTTTAACGTGAATACAGCCTTGAAAAAAAATCAACAAAACAGGATAATTTCTCTAATACAGCTGTACCTAAAACAGATCTATTAGTACAAAAATATCGAACAAAGTTGTAATTGCGAAAGCTCTCGGCTTTTCGCGCTACTACCAAATGTTGTCGGAATGAGCGAATTTGAATTTTCTTTTTAGTGTATTTGCCATATGGCAACATACACTATTGGCGTTGGTCGGATGGCGGGACCTAGGTGTCGGACCAAAATTTCTCGCCGTTTCATAACCTCCTAAACACTTTGGCACCATTTTTAAAAATGTTTATATATATATGTATATATACGTATATATATATATGTATATATACGTATATATACGTATATATACGTATATATACGTATATATACGTATATATACGTATATATATATATATATATATATATATATATATTTATATGTACGGGCAATAACTTTCGAAGGAGTTAATTATTATTATTATTTTAAGGGTGGTTTTTAGGGGTTGAAAAAAGTTTTTGGGCCCAAAAATACCGAAAAAATTCTCAGAATCGTTTCAAAATTGAAACTTACTCCTTTAGTAACAATTAAAATGTGCTCCCAAAATTTGAAAAAAATCGACCCGCCAGGACCGGATTTACAAATTTTATGAAAACACTAGTTTGCTATTTACTGAAAGGTGTATTTAATTTGGTGTAGATGTTCGATGATAGTAATGTTGCAATTAAGAAACAAACTGTTAATTTAAGGGGTGTATTAAGGGGTTAAATTTTTGATTTTGACCAAAAACAAACTTAAGTTCATGTAATAAAACCAGACTGCCTGTATTATATACATATATATATATTAAATACACTATATTGTCGGCAGGGTTTGGGCACTGCGACCCGGGTTTTTTTATATACAGAACCCAAGCTTCAACATTTCACTTCTTGTTGAAAAATTTCCCGACAAGTCTATATGTGCATGCCTTCTCCTTGTTGTAACCTAGGATTTCCAAAGGTTTTTAAAATAAGATATGTTTTAGAATGATACATCGTCAATTTATAGTTATATAGTACATACAATAATTTTGCCCTTCGAGATTTACCTTTCTGACCATTATTGTTGGCTGGTGAAATGTGATAGAGGAGCGATAGTTGGTAGAATCTTGTGCTGGATTTAGTGCAGAACTAGATTGACTTTGCTATGTAGAAGGTTGTAATATCTAGTCTTTATCAGTAGAATGTTAACGAGTACCGAAATATATCAATCATAGATTTCAATTCCTGTCCCAATTTCGGATACAATAAAAACTGTCATTAACTTGCTAATGTCCTTGAAAAACGCCAACCATCTTTAAATAGTGTAGGGTAATTATAATCTTAATAAATAATAATAAATACCTGGAACCCTAATGTCAAAGTTTTTCTGTTTATAAAAAAAATGATAAAATTAACAAAATTAAACTTCCAATGAATATTGTGAGTTATTTTTAATTTAGACCTTTAATAGTCTTTATAATGATAGTGTTTAAAAAAACTATTAAAAAAACGTAAGTACCAGGTCAGATGAGCTAGACCAAGACCAAGACTAGAAGTATGTATCTGAGCAAGACCAATTCACTGAATAAGCAAGACAAGAATCAATATCAAGACTGTCCCAGTTTTGGTTTGTTTCTTGCTTTGCTCATTTTTACTACATGCCGAAATATGCATTCTAAAGAAAGATAGGAAACCTGGTTCCTGCAACTATACACTTCCGAAACATCCCAAGTCTACGCCGAACATTCTAGGTCAAATTGACGAACTAGCGCCAAATTCGTCCATGCTCGCTCATAAGTTAAGTGTCAGGGGTTTAAGACAGAGACGGCAGATTATTCCCCGACTACACACATACATAAGTACATACGTGCCCTGCTGACTCGTGGAGACTCCGAGGTGTGATTCACTCATTCCCTGAGCAACAGTTAGCATCGTCTTGCGGCGAAGTGGACTGTAAACTCGCCAGTTTTGGTTGTTACTACACCAAACTATGTAACCTACCTTGTGCATACGCTACATTCGTATATAGTTAAAACGTCCTACTCACGTAGCATTTTGTATGTAGAACTTGTATTATCCGCATGCAAGTATGTAATTCAAGTCTGACATGTTCGTCACACTTATTTTCTGAAATCTCTGTGACATTTAAGCGCATTATCCATACACTTGGTTGGCGCAAGCAAAACTTGCCAATCTTTTTTATTTCGTTTCTAAATGCAAAGGCTTAAAGAAGGATTCCAAAAACATATAAAACACATATTATAGAAGCTACTTAATGAATGAAAACGCTTTTAATAGCGAAAATAAAAAAAACCTAAAAACTGTATTACAAAACAAAAAAGCCGACTGCGTCTATACAAAAGTATAAAATGAGCTTCAAATACGAAAATTATTCGGATAAAACGTTTCTTTAAAACATAACTGTATGTCCAAGAGCACTTGGGGGACTGCTCCACCATATAAGGTACCTATCTGGTCGCATATTTTCGTTTGCGTGTTTAATACGAGACACTATTGCCTCCAAACAAGCATGGTTTTGTAATCCAATATTAGCTTAGTTTATTCAGTAGAAGGCACTATTGCCTCCAAAGGCGCACGGTTTTGTAACGGATTATTAATTTACAAACGTTTATTGAGTAGGGGACACCATTTCCTCCAAACAAACACGATTTGGTTATGCAATATTAACTTATAAAAGTGCATTCAGTAGTAGACACTGTTGCTTCCAAACCAACACGGCTTTGTAATACATTATTCATTTACAAAAGCATATTCAGAGGACGACTGACGTTAATTAATATAAGTTAATGCAGCATTACCATGCTAGTTGGGAGGCAGTAAAGCCTTCTACTGAATACGTATTCGTAAATTAATGTTGCATTACAAAACAGTACTTGTTTGAGCATCCTATTGAACAAGCAAACAGAATATGTTTCTGGCTAGTAACATCAAAATATCAAATCTATAGGTGTAAGTGACATCATAAAATATCCCTGAGCAGAGGTGGTGTTCAAACCTACGACAGTCTGCTCTAAAGATCGGCCCGCAAGACCATTGCACCAGAGTGTCCTCCAATCTGAGACTGAAAGATTTCAAAAATCAACGCATCAATCAGGCGTGTTTGTTGACGCTTTATCACAAATTAAACTAGACAAAATCTCACTTCTCTGTCTCTTTCATACAAACTCAACCGCGTATACTGTTATCCTTTACACACATAAAAATAAAGCACGATTCATACTCTGTTTTCCTTTTTTAATTAATAGATCGTTAGAAAAGTTCGGGTAGCACAATATACTATTCCCCGCATTTATGGTATATCTAATATATTTACATATTACACGAAAATGGTTAAATAACTTCCATGTATGAACTTTGTTTATTTGCCCAAAGACAACCCTTATTTAACTTTCTTTTATACATTGTTTGACCTTACGACTCGGTGTGAAAAGATTCTGTTTTGGCTTTCTAAAGTTGGCTTAACCCACTTTACACTTACCGCACTTTATAGTCTTGTCAAGGATGCTTTATTCGACACCCTGTTTTGTTACTACACTGAATATATTTACCCGAACTACAAGCCTTATATCAACTATAGCGTCGCTCACTCGATTTCTCTTAAGCAGCTCTCACACTGAACAAATGAATGCCGTTGCAACTGTCCGGTCCACGGTATAAGAAAGAATGGTAGAATAACTCCCATATAAAAAAATGAGTCTCTTATTGGGCTAATATACGGAGAGCCCGCAGAGTAGCGCCGCCAGCTCAGCAGCAATACTTGCTGTGTTAAATAAAAAGAGTAAAAAGATTAAATTCCATTTTCAAAGTATATTACAACGCAACGCCAACGCATAGGCAAACCCGTTACGCATCTCTTTTAACACAGCAAGCATTGCTGGTGTGCTCGCAGCGCCACTCCGTGTAAAAGAATATTATATACACCGTGGTCCGGACTCAGCTTTGATCAGTTATTTTTAGACTAAACTAGAATTTAAAAAATAATATATTACACCGCAACGGCAGGAATTTCAACTTTCTGATTGTGCGGCGTATACTATTTTTCTTTATACCTGGTCGAAAATATGTACTTTCGTATCAGTGTGCACGAGAAAACTGTTTCGGCTCGCTGTTACAGATGGCGTGCGAGTAATTTCAACAGTGCATAAATGTTAGGCTTTTTTAAGATAAAATATTTGATTGAATATTTTGATTATGTCAGATCAGACGTGACAATCAAGTTAGAGCGTTTACGCGTAGTCATAAAGTAAGTTTTGCTTAGAGTTAGATGCGTTTAGAATTCAGATGTAAGACTTAACGACACTAAACTAAGTAACGTTAAACCGTGTTTATGTGTAAGAAAATCGATGTTATAAGATCATTCTACACAGTTTGGCTTCGCGTAAACAAAGCCAATAACCTGGTTGGAGCTGACTTAACGAAAGCCTACTGTGCTCGTCTAAAAATATCTTTAGTGGAAAAGCTGCCCCATATTCACATATACATGCATACCTTTTAGGTAGACCAAAAGTTATTCAGCGTTACGGTCCTAAACAATAAACTTTTATAGTTTATATATTTGATGTGTGTTTTACAGAGTTGAGCTTAAGAGGACGACGTACCTCATTCAAAGTTTTTTCTTAGGGACAACGGTATACAGAGGCATGGAACATTTTTGCGAAATTATAATTAAAAAGACAACAATGTCAGTAAAACTTATTTTTACCAACTTTAAGAAGGTTCGAACGTAATTAATGAGTCAAAGTAGTGTTTGAATTTTTCTGTTTGATTAATTCTTCTAATAGTTATGAAATGTTATTATTTTAATTAATAATATAACACATTTATGAATTGATAATTGTTATTTACTTAATAAAAGAAAGTAATAAAAATGAAAATGTTTTAATCATATGATTTCACCCTCAGTAATATGTATCAATGTCGAAAAACGAGATTTAACTTCAATTATTTAACTGATTATATCGGCAACGGTATATTATTAAAATATTTTAATATTTTACAATTATTGAAGTTTAATGTATGCAGTTTTTCATTCCTTAAAATTGGAAGATTAATAATAAAAGAAAATAATAAAAAACGTGACGGAAGCTGACAATCAACAGTCTGAGTATATAAGAACTTTAAAATCGCCATTTTTAAAACTATTTTTCTAAAAAACTAAACGGAAGATCGTTTTCATATTTTGAGGATGTGTTTTCCATAAGCTGTCTCTTCTTTGCGTGATGCATCCTTTCACCACATATAGCAGCAATTTTTAAACGTAAGTAAATGAAATTGAAGATTTAAGCAAGACGAATATTTGCTAGTTATAGAAAGACCACACGCTAGAAGTAAAATTTTTTGACCATAGATGGCATTGCCAACTAAATGAGTTGGCAATTCATAAATAGTGCGTCAGTTTATGCGCTATCTCTGTTTTTCTCAATAAATATCTCGCTATCATTCGCGCTTAGTAGAGAAACTCCACTACAAAAATTTACGATGCATGACAACTATTTTTTAATAGGTATGTTATCCTCTTAAAATTTTCATATTTTCAAAAGCATACGATAAATAATCGTACGAATCGACAAAGAAGGAAAGGGGATGTGAGTTTTATTAAACGAGAGTTTTTTACGCTTTATAGGAAATTTAAATATTTTTTCGTAGATAACTTATCGTTATTTTTTTTTTGTTTCAGGTAATGTTTGCGACAGGCTGAGAAATTGAATTTTTGTATCAAAGTAAGTGAAAAATAACAATTTACTATTTAAAATATGATAAAATCTTCAAATCATGACTTCAGGTCGATAACGTCAAAGCCTCGACAACATACATTAGATTATGTTTTAACAGATTATTTTCATATAAATAATAGTTTACCAGATTTCCGAAAATTGAGAAATTAACACATTTTCTAATATTTTTTTGCTAAACCGCAACAAACATAAGAGGGAACTGATCAATACCAAGACTGTCCCAGTTTTGGTCTTGGTCTTGCTTTGCTCATGACTAAAAATAACAAATGACAGCAACACATTAATTATGAATAGACTTTCTTAATTTACATTTTTAGGTTTTACCCACATACCTAATAATACTTTGAGCCATTTTCAAATTTTGATCGATCATAACTTTTAGATAGAATTTTTTTTTGACATGATTCACGGCAAAAGGTCTTCATTTTTTAAACGGATTTTGATATAATTTAAAAATTTTAAACAAAAAGATAAGGGTTTTTTCTTTGTTTTTTATGGTGGCGAATGTCAACGACGGTTTGGGGACGACTTTGTGGCAGGTCAATTTTTCGTGCATTTTAGATAGATTTAATAGTCAGTTAAAGTTCTAAGGCATTTAGAATGACTTTGGTCACATTTTTCATCATAATTAAAACTCTAGTAGTCTAGTGTGTCAAAAAAAAATCGTACCTACCATAAAAAATGCTACTTAAAAAAGTCGCTACAGAAACCTTTTTTTTTGCATAGAAAAACGGGCTAAATTACAATAAACTGTTTTTTAATTTTTATACGTTTTGTGATCGATATTTTCGATAAAACTAATATGTAAAAATAAGCTCCGAACATTAAGAAAAAAATACGAAAATTTATAAACTACCTATCATAAATCGCAGGTAAAATAAAAAAAAAAACCGGGTCGCAGTGCCAAACCCTGCCGACAATATAGTGTATTTGCTTATACAGGCAGTGTGGCTTTATTATGCAAACTTAAGTTGGTTTTTGGGAAAAATAAAAAATTTGACTCCTTAATACACCCCTTAAAATAACATTTTTTTTCTTAATGGCAATACTATTATCAATCGAACCTCTATACAAAATTATATACAACTTTCAGTAAATAATTCACTATCTGCAAACTAGTGTTTTCATAAAATTTGTAAGTCCAGTTCTGTCGGGCCGATTTTATTAAAATTTTAGAAGCACTTTTTAATTGCTATTAAACGGTAAATTTCAATTTTGAAACGAGTCTGAGAATTTTTTAGGTATTTTTGGGCCCAAAAACTTTTTTCAACCCCTAAAAACTACCCTTAAAATGGCCCGATTGGGCCCATTTTAAATAGGGTTCTTGCGGTGGTGGATTCCAACATGTGGGCCAAATTTCGTTAAAATCAATTAACTCTTTCGAAAGTTATTGCCCGTACACACACACATATATATATATATATATATATATATATATATATAAACATTTTTAAAAATGGTGCCAAAGTGTTTAGGAGGTTATGAAACGTCGAGAAATTTTGGTCCGACCCCTAGGTTCCGCCATCCGACCGATGCCAATAGTGTATGTTGCCATATGGCAAATACACTAATTATTTTTTTGGCCAATGCCACCCCGTTTTACGGTATTAGTATAAGCGACCTAAAAAATCAAATAAAATGTATTAAACTTTGAAAGTTTTTAGTAATGAACGTCCGTTACAAATAGGTATATAATAATATATGATATTATGAAATATGTAGTTTAGTTGTGAAACTTCAGTAGTGGGTGACTTCTATCTGCGCAGCAATAATTTTAAATTATTAACAGACAAGGGTCACTTGCTACGCGCCATACATTTTCCTCTGGGCGAGTGAGTGCATATCTTCCGGCCAGTGTCATAAAATATGAGAGGACAATAAATACATGTGTGTGTCATATCAGTACGCTAAAGTTACATCTTAAAAACGAAAACAACAAAAATTACAAAACTTTTTCCGTCTCTCCTTTCCGACATAGTTTTTCATATAGTTTTTTGACGATAAAAAAATAAATATGGCATGTTAATATTTTGATATTCTTTGAAATTCTCTTTTAAATCGTTTATTCTTTCTACTATAAAACCGCATATAAAATATATTTTAAAATTAAATAAAAGTAGAGGAAATTAATTTTAAAATAGAAAATTAAACTTGTATGAACGAAGTTTCTGGTGCAATTTTTGTTCTATAATCAAGAACCACTGCAGCTATTAGATTTAATAAAATGATATTAAAAGTATAACAGCAGTTTTATATTTTATAACTTAGTGTTGATTGTTTTATTTTTTTAGCTTAAGATCACAATTTTGTTTTTTACCTTGTACTAAGAAAGTTCACATTGTACTTGCCAAGCTGTATTTTTCCTTCTTTTTTCTATTAAATTAAGCAAGAAGACAACAAACACAGAAAAGCGATTATTTTAATGATTAAAAAAATATTTTTTTTGCCATCAAAACAAATTTGGTACTAAGTTTAGATCTTTTTCGAGAAATCCTAAAATTCACATCAAACAAAAAAAAAAACAACAAACAAACAATAAAGACTGGCTGAATATATTTTTATCAAACTTTGGTTCATTTTAACATTAATACGAAGTCGAATAAGTAACCCATTCATTCCTTCTAGAGAAAAAAAAACCCTCCGATATGCGATTCATGCAATCTCCCTCTTACAGTAAAACACATCCTAGAGTCATGCATAAATTACGAAAAAGAAAGAAGATTATTTAACTTACCATCTACCGTAGAAAATATCCTAAAAGACGACTTTCCCACCATCGAAAACCTGTTCCTTTTTCTGGCAAACTCGGACCTAAAAAATAAAATTTAAAATAAATAAATAACAAAAAAAAAATCTATTGATTAACTAATTAAACAAAATACTTACCTTTGGTGTTTGTGCATTGTGATGTGAAGTGAAACATGTAGTGCAGACCTAAAAAGAACTTTTAACAGATAAACTCTCACCGTTTCAACCATCAACCAACATCACCATCAACGCATATAGCCTCGTTGCTGCGCGTTTAAGCATTAAAAAAAAAAATTCTTCGCGAGATTTCGTGTAAAATTCACTTATTTACAATATTTAAAAAAACCCGGGTCGCAGTGCCAAAACCCTGACGACAATATAGTGTATTTGGGCCGTGTGATTTTATACTTTTATTATGTGAAATTAAATTTGTTTTTGGGCAAAATAAAAAATTTAACCCCTTAATACACCCCTTAAAATAACATTTTTTTTCTTAATTGTAATATTATTATCAATCTAACGTCTACACCGAATTAAAGACACCCTTCAATAAATAACTCACTATCTGCAAATTAGTGTTTTCAAAAAATTTGTAAGTCCGGTCCTGTCGGGCCGATTTTATTAAAATTTTAGGGACACTTTTTAATTACTACTAAAGGGTTAAATGTCAATTTTGAAACGATTCTGAGAATTTTTTCGGTATTTTGGGGCCCAAAAACATTTTTCAACCCCTAAAAACTACCCTTAAAATGCCCCGATTACGCCCATTTTAAATAGGCTTCTTGCGGTGATGGATTTCAAAACGTGGGCCAAATTTCGTTAAAATCAATTACCTCTTTCGAAAGTTATTGCCCGCACACATATATATATATATATATACGTATATATATATATATATATATATATATATATATAAACATTTTTAAAAATGGTGCCAAAGTGTTTAGGAGGTTATGAAACGTCGAGAAATTTTGGTCCGACCCCTAGGCCCCGCCATCCGACCAACGCCAATAGTGTATGTTGCCATATGGCAAATACACTAATAACACGATTGTTTTGTATTATTAATCCAAATACCTGAGATTTATTATTGAATTATACTGTAGTAACCTTGAAAAATTTTGATTTCAATTTTCGAACACAATATCTATTTTGCTTAGTTACTAAATTTTGACGACAAAATGATTAGGTACCATCTACAATGCATTTAAAAGCACTGCATTGGATTTTATTTTAAAATTCTCAATACAACTTACTGGCTTCTACATCGATTTGTGTAATTAGCCACATCTTGCAATTCTCAATTAATTATCGATATTTTTTCATCTTTCGCCTTCGTAACGTGTGAAACGATGGTCTGCGTAGTGTTTATACGATATACTATCTGTATAGACAAATACAATAAAAAAAAGCAAAAAGTGTATTTTTATACAGCAGAGCAGAGTTTGCTTGTCTGGTTTCTTAATACTCTTTTTAACAAATTGAAATGCTGACATGTAGTCACAGTAAATTCCAGTTGATTAATTTTTATTACGGAAAACGACCATAAATTTATAATATTGATGTTATTTTTTCAAGCGAATATTGAAAATTGGTTTTCCATTAAATAAGTGACGCCATACCATATTATTTTCGGTATAGTCTGTGGACAAGTGTATAGAGATAGGTAGGGAAAGAACTGGTTACATATCTACTCTGCAAAGGGGTTGTCGATTGGGCTTCATTTTTATTCAGACGAATATTTGTCTGTGTTTTCTTCTTCTTCCTTTACAGTATTGCCATATTTACAAAATTATTATCACTCTTTTCATTAAAAAGTGCTAGCTGTGTTTGTTGGCAACTGGTTTTGAACTGTTAAATCGTGTGTTGGCAATACAGAAGTTTTCGGATACAACTGCGTGTTTGTTAATTGTTGGTCAAATTCTTAGACTGGTTCTAGTAGTTTTAGGCTTCTAACAGTTTCAGGAGCCTAGTACTGCTAAATAAAAAAATTGCCGGGTCAGAGCTTGGTACCATCTGAGAACTCACTTCTTTTTTTCGATAAAGCCGGCCAACTCATTTCTTCTTTGGGTCGTAGTACTTAGCCCTTTTTACATATTTATGTTTTTGGTGGGATTTCAACACTTTTTGTGAAGTTATATTCGTAGTTATTCTACTAAAATATTATCTGGACACATAATATAGTTATATACAATACTTCAATTTATCACGTCACGTATATCCCAGCCAGCGTTGCCAGACGTCCCGATTTTGGCGGGACATCCCGATTTTTAAATCAAAATTAAATGTCCCGCGCGGGACAGGCTCAGTCCCGCTTTTCGGGGATAACTTGACCGGGCGTAAATAATTATTCTCTTATTGTAAGTTGCAATTTGTAACACTCACTCCTCAGAAACGCCATATTTTTCTAATGAATAAAACTTTTTTTTTTTATTCAGAAGACGAATAAGACAATTATTTAACGATAGGGTAAATCTGATTTAAAATATCATATTTTTATTAAAATACATTTTCTATGGCTATTTTTGCTATCTATTGTCACGTAAGCGTAATTTGAACTCAAATAAAAAGATAAATATTTAAAAACTTCTGATTATATACGTTTTTTTACTATGTCCCGCTTTCGACAAAAGAATCCCGCTTTTTTCGCTCAAAAAGTTCCAAAATCCCGACATGGCAAAAAAAAAATCTGGCAACACTGATCCCAGCACCAACTAGACACGACCGATTGATAAATTCGGGTCGAAGCCCCCAGCACCGGCTCGACGCTTGTGAATTATGATGATCTATCAGACAATCAGTAAGCGAATGGCCAGAAATAGTGATTTTTGGATCTTATATCTAGGATACTATTCAGTGTTGCCAGATTTTTTTTTTGCCAAGTCGGGATTTTGGAACTTTTTGAGTGAAAAAAGCGGGATTCTTTCGTCGAAAGCGGGACATAGTAAAAAAACGTATATAATCAGAAGTTTTTAAATATTTATCTTTTTATTTGAGTTCAAATTACGCTTACGTGACAATAGATAGCAAAAATAGCCATAGATAATGTATTTTAAGAAAAATATGATATTTTAAATCAGATTTACCCTATCGTTAAATAGGTGAGTCTTATTCGTCTTCTGAATAAAAAAAATAAAAAAAACAGAAATCAAAATCAAAAAGTTTTTTTCGTTAGAAAAATATGGCGTTTCAAACAATATTCTGAGGAGTGCGTGTTACAAATTGCAACTTACAATAAGAGAATAATTATTTACGCACGGTCGAGTTATCCCCGAAAAGCGGGACTGAACCAGTCCCGCGCGGGACATTTAATTTTGATTTAAAAATCGGGACGTCCCGCCAAAATCGGGACGTCTGGCAACGCTGAAACTATTCCACCTAGACATATGAAAATTTGAATACTGCTTCACAATAGTAATCTTAAGGCTGTCGGAACGCTCTGAATTCTGTTTGTGCTGAAACCCAGCGGTAAGGGGCGAGGTAGGAAAAAGACATATTGTGGGTGTGACTTTCTTTAGCTCTGTCTCGCTTAAATCATCTGCACGTTTCAATTTTTGGCTGGTGCCAAATACGAGACTAAAAAATGTGATTGCAAGGGTGCCGCTGTCAATTGATTACTCTAATTTTTGGAAATATTTTGAAGATTTAAAATTTTTTTCCGAAAAAGGAAGAGTCACTTTAGGTTTGTGATGGAACAGTTTTGTGAAATAAGTACGAATAAGGTCGTAGTGTCACATAGAAAACGTGTGTTTTTTTAGCACAATTAATGCCAACTTTTTTCTCGTAAATCGGACATAAATTACAAAAGTAGTCCATTAGAGACCTAGATTTGTCCTTTGTCTTCCTTATAGAGACAGAATTTTTGCAGAATGTTGACGAATAAGTCTACAATCAGTTGACAGCCGAAGCTCTATTTTTAACTTAAATTTAGAGCGTTCCGACAGCCTTAACCCCCCTTAAAAAAGTCAGTTCTGTGATGTGTAACTCGAATTTTTGTAACATCAAAATGGATAGTCTAATATGGGAAACCTTTATTTTAAGTTATATAGTTAATATTTATCAGGTAAATGGAACAACTCAAAAAGTATAAATAATATAAAACGGTTGACATTAAAAAGGTTGAAATGCAATGCGGAAATTCTGATGGCATCACACGATTTGTTTGCGAGGAGTTCAAATATGTGATATATATTTCACGTTCTCTTTGATTTTTTTTTCTTCACCCTATTTCTGCACTGAACATCAGGCATCTGTCGTCTACAATCTACATTACCTAGCTTTTGCAATTTCCCTTCTGAAACAATTCCAGGAACTATATACAGCTTCAATACCATCAAGGTAGTCGACTTTTGACGACTCACCACCCTATCTTCGGTGCGCTAAATTAACCAGGTAGGATTTCGTTTTCATACATCTTTTAAAATTATCTATACTAATATTATGAAGAGGAAAAGTTTTTATGTTTATTTCACACAAATAATCTCAGAAACTACTAAACCGATGTGAAAAATTATTTCACTATTTAAAAGCCTCCTTTTATCGTGAAGACAAAAAGGGGATGAGTAATGAGCAAAAATGAATGAACTAAACTGGTATAAGTGCACGTGAAAACGATTAAAAGTCCTATTGTCATTATGTGTAATTGAGTATTTGAATTAAAAAAAACTACTACTAATTTTTTTATTTTTTAAATAATAAGTATATCGTAAATTATTTACGGTTAAGTCATAGATAATTAGTAACAAATTAATTAAAATGTATAAAACTTCATAAGATATCACGTGACTACAAACATGCCAGGAATGTTTGTGACGTCAAAATGATAAAAGTCGTGTATTTGAGTATGTTTTGTTACACATGCTATCAAAGTAACCATGGCAACCAGGGCCATAAAAACATTTTGACGTCAGAGAGGTTTTTGGCACGTTATCGGATCTTAGCTTAAACATTATTTTTAAATTAAATATAACTTTTTAATTATGAAATTAAACAAAATAATAAAAGTAGTTTTGCTATAAAACTTGTATGTGATTTTTCCATTTATGTAAAAAGAAAAATTCATTCAATTATTTTTTATATTTTTATTTTTAATAGATTTCAGTCAAGTCTATCATACCCCTCGGCGAAATTATTAATATAGACTAGTATTGATATAAATCTATTGTCAATTGATGATGATTATTTTGCGTTAAAAAAATATCATTAATATTAAAATAGGTCGGCGTTGATAAAACTTTAAGCTGTGTGTATATTGATGTGGTATGATGTTCTTTTCTTTTTTTTTCACTCACCGCATAATAAAATTAAAACGTCGCTTTTATTAAAGAAAAGAAAAAAGTGCGAGACTTGTTCGTTCGTTTAAATAATTACACTTCTACTGAGTATTTAATATCAGTTAATTAACACTATTAAAGTATGCTTTAAGTTAGACTGTGAATATCTGCATAATAAGAGGCGCGGTTTTTTTTTGTATTCTATTTGATTAATTGATGGCGGCATTTGGTTGAACATTCTTCATTTTAATGTAAATGAATGAGGTAGCCGCAATTTTATCACAAAAGGTACATCCGAACATACAGTGTGTTTTTAAACCGCGAAGCAGAACTTTTACGGAAAAAATTCTGGAACCAATTTAACCCTTCCATGCATCGTGTAGCATATATGCAACATGATATATTTTAAGTTCGTAAAGTCCTCTGTTAGAGCAAAAAGGAACAACATCATGATTCATAAAAGCAACAGCATGCGTTCTATCCATAATTCAATAACATCACATGTTTACCCTAACTTTCTTCAGTTTTTGACATTTCGATATAGTGTGTACTCATCCTTGTGAAGATTTGAAAAAAACTGCGTTTATAGATGTAAGTATAAAGCTTCGTATTGTGTTTTAAGTATTGAAAAAAATGTTTTTCATTGCTAAATGTATGTATAAGGATGTATAAATATACAGTTAATATTTATTATAAACACCGTTTGCGCAGTCATGCAAAAGTGGACTTTTGTGTATTATTTGAAAAACTCACAAAGTATTTTTTTCTACGGAGTGATCTTTACAATATCATGGTAGATTATGTGCATAAATTATGCTACATTGTGTTAATTGTTTATAACAGAATGGATGATGAACTTGTCATCACTGAAAATGGGCGAAGAAAAAGAATAGCTCGCGAACAATTAGTTCATTTGTTGTCTATATCTCTGGAAAGTGAAGACGAATATGAAGACAGCGATGACAGTGTTCAATCCAGAGAGTATTCTAGATGCAAAAACGATAATTCCGAATTATTATCACAAAAACAATTCCGAATAGTGAATACCTTGTGTAATATTGGCGGTAAAATAGGAACGCCTAAAAGAGGAAGACCAGCTGCTCCTACACAAGAGCGTCGTGTAAATAAAAAATTATTTACACCGTTGCCTACAAAAGATGTAAGAAAAGACGCGACAGATCATTGGCCAGTGTGGAATCAAAAAAGAAACAGATGTAAACTTCCAAACTGTAAAGGCAAGTGACAAAAGTGTACTTTTGTCACTTGTCAAAAGTGTAAAATAAATTTATGCTTTAATAAAGACAAAAATTGTTATTGTACTTTTCATGAATAATTATTGTAAAACTTTTTGTTTGTGAAATAAATATAATTCTGAAAAATAATGCGAACTTTACAATCTTTTACTGATTTTATAGTGCAAACTGCAACAAATCGTTTTTCACCTCATTTCGCAATGTTGCACATATGCAACTTAATTTTTTTTTCAAAAAAAAGACATTAATATTATAATTACATTTTTTAAAATATTTTTCCCATTTTTATTAACATTTAAATAAGCTGTGTGATTTTTTTCAATAATTTTAAAAAAATCATGCATGGAAGGGTTAAGATGTTTCTACAAATGTAGTGCCATTAATAGACGCAGAGCTCATGACACCGCTTTCATGAAGTATTTGACTTAGGTAGAAATTTTATACAATTATATATATATATAGGTAAGATATATATAGGTAAATGAGTGTTTGCACATCCTACCTGGGTACACCAGGTACTACGTATACAGGAAAGGTTTAAAAAAAATATATGCCAAAAAAAGTGTTTGATTCAAAAGCCAACAAGTAGTATTCAAAAGTTAAGTTGATTTTAAATAAATAAATAAATGAAGCAGACACTTTTGGAGGGGTTAACATTAAACAAAAATACCCCAAAGTTAAATTTTCAAAAATGAAAAAATAAGTGATTGATTAATGCTGAAATTTTTCTAGCAACTTCATTAGATATATTTGAAAATATGTGCAAAAAGCCAGACACTTTTTCCAGGGTTTAAGACTATTTTTGGGAACTTATTTCTGGGTACTTATGCACGACTTAAAACACTTTCCCAAAAATAGTCTTAAACCCCGGAAAAAGTGTCTGGCTTTTTGCACATATTTTTAAATATATCTAATGAAGCTGCTATAAAAATTTCAGCATCAATCAATCACTTACTTTTTCATTTTTGAAAATTTAACTTTGGGATATTTTGGTTTAATGTTAACACCTCCAAAAGTGTCTGCTTCATTTATTTATTTATTTAAAATCAAATATTTATTATTTAGCAACAATTCCATTATTCAATAAATTGTATAGTATGCTTTAAAAAAAAAATTGAATACCCTGAAACTAATTTTCAAAAAGCTTTTATAATCAACGTTTGTCATGCTTACATATCTGAACTTTCAGCGTATGGAAGCAGCAAGATTTAAAAGCTTTTTAAATATAAATCTGACATTTGAAAACGAAAAATAAATTGGGAAAATATATGATTTTTAAAATGATTCCCCACAGTTAATGATGTTCCAAGAAAGATCAAATAATCCATATAAAATTTTACAATTACAATATCAATAAAGTATAGACACAAGAAAAAAATTGAGCTTTCAATATAAAAGTATTTATTAATCAAATAAACGAATACAGAAGTATATAACTTTGAGAGTAACCGCTTCTAGTACAAGCCCCCAGTTCTCAGTTTCTATTCTAATATTTATCTAATACAGCTTAGGAGTGTTTCAACTAATTAAAAGCACTAAGCGAAAAATTACTTTGGTGAAAAAATGTAAAAAAACCGGACAATCAGAATCTAACTAAATTTTAAGGCGCATGTGTCTAAACGATGACGTACCGAGCGTTAATGAAATACTGTCTATAAACCCGCTGCTACAGTAGCTTTTAGATTTGAGAGAGCGACAATTTTCTTGACGCCGCCATCGTCATTCGCCATACTCCTTGCAGCTTTGGCTGAACTGTTTTATATCGCCAAACCACTCTCTCTCTCTCTCTGACCGGCCGCTAGAGATACGTTTTTTCTTTTCGAACCGACGATGGGAAAAAATACAGAGACGATGTTTTAGATTTCATGATTTTCATCATAAGGCAGAACTCCGATAAAAACATCAAGCACAAACATCTAAGGCAACCATTTATCAGTAAAGTGTTTACACTTTGAAAGACTACAACAAATCTATACAAATAATAAAACTAGAGAAAAATTTATCTGCAAATTTTGAGAATAGAATATATAGATATTTTATTTTTGACTCCAAAAAAATTAGACATCGCTAAAGAGTTCGAGATTCCCGCAAGTACATTGGCCACAATTTTAAAGTTTAAAGATAAGTTTTCAAAAGAAAATTTTCTTACCTTGTTAAAACGAATCTTAGACCAACCTAGCCTCTATATAACAAACTTCATTATAACGAATTACTTGGTAAAACGAATATTTTCTAATTCCCTTCAGCTTTGTTATATCAAAGTTGTACTGTATTTAGTTTTCGGAAATAACGTCACTTATAATACAACCCATGAAATATCAATATGACATTTAAAACTTGCCTACGCATTGTATTTATGAAGGCTTGTTGAAATCGACAACAGAAGTAACGGTAATATTTTACATTGATAAATCGAAGGTTTTTTTTTATCTTCTTTTCCTTATTATAATCAACTACCTGATTTATCTGATGTTAGATCAAAGAGTACATGCAAAAAGATTTTTTTAAATGAGAAAATGTTTTGAAATGAAAAGAAACATTCTTAAATGGCTCATACAACTGAGATTTCAAGGCGATGCAGCTTATTCTAGATTTTTAAGTAGGTGAAGGTTAGCATCAATATAAAAAAACTCGGATATCAGCACCAAAATCCTGCCGACAATGTAGTATATTTGCTAATACAGGCAGTGTGACGTTGTTATGCGAACTTAAGTTTGTTTTTAGGTAAAAAAAATAATTTCACCCCTCAATACGCGCGGCCCTTAAAGTAACATTTTTTTTTCCTTAATTGCAATATTGTTATCAATCGAACATCTACACCAAATTAAATACACCTTTCAATAAATAACTCACTATCTGCAAACTAATGTTTTCAGAAAATTTGTAAATCTGGTAGTGCTAAAATAATTTTTTTTTTCATTTTAGGGATACTTTTAATTGCTACTACAGAGTTAAAATGTGAAACGTCGAAAAATTTTGAATCGACCCCTAAGTCCCGCTATCCAACCGACGCCAATAGTGTATATGTGCCATACATGACAAATACACTAATAATGCCTAATTGATATAAAATGCTCAATGCTGCAATTATAATTCAATATTAGAAAAAATTACTATTCAAATAATATCACTGTCAGGCAGCGTTGCCAGACGTCCCGATTTTGGCGGGACGTCCCGATTTTTAAATCAAAATTAAATGACCCGCGCGGGACAGGTTCAGTCCCGCTTTTCGGGGATAACTCGACTTTGCGTAAATAATTATTCTTTTATTGTAAGTTGTAATTTGTAACACTCACTCCTCAGACTATTGTTTGAAACGCCATATTTTTCTAATGAATAAAACTTTTTGATTTTGATTTCTGTTTTTTTTTTTTTTTTTTTTTGTTCAGAAGACGAATAAGACTAAACTATTTAACGATAGGGTAAATCTGATTTAAAATATCATATTTTTATTAAAAGACATTTTCTATGGCTATTTTCGCTATCTATTGTCACGTAAACGTAAATTGAACTCAAATAAAAAGATAAATATTTAAAAACTTCTGATTATATATGTTTTTTTACTATGTCCCGGTTTTGACGAAATAATCCCGCTTTTTTCACTCAAAAAGTTCCAAAATCCCGATAAAAAAATCTGGCAACGATGCTGTCAGGACACAAACCCGAATCTTCCACTACCGCGGCGGCTAAATTACCAATTATTCTATAATGACATATTTTGGCAATCAACATTTTTCATAATAAAGCATATTCGCAGTCGTATCCCACATCCGCCGAGAGCTAATTTTACATTAGGCACCATTATCAATGTCTTTCCCAGTAGAACGGATCTACTATAATATTGTGACTCAGTTTGATATTTTTTGCCCGATTGGAAACATAGTGCATTGGGATTATTTCTACTTAATCATATACGACGAATCGCATAAAATTATACCATTACTTGACCAATGCCAAAATAGAGTGATAGTGATTTAACAGTACCTAAGCTAAGTTTCCGACCCGACTTTACCCGGACAGATTTTGCTTTTGCAACAAAATAATCAAAAGCAACAAACTCATATAGATTAGTATACACCAATTTAGTTCAGTGAGACGTTTTGTAAAAACATTTTTGGGAAGTAAAAAATAAAGGGGAAATAATTCAACAGCGGGGAAATACTTTGAGGGCGAGAAAGGAAGGGATAATTGCATACATATTGCACATTTATACGTATATTAACCAACGTGGCAAGATTAACTTATTCAATAATTTTGCGTGGGTTTTATAATATTGTATAACTGTCAACGTACTATATAATACAAAAAGTGTCTGTTGTAAATAATCGATGAACAATGTTTATATATTGTATACATATACACATTTACAAATAGGTGAATTAATTTATAAATACACTAGCGGCCTAGTCCGGCTTCGCCCGGGTGTAAATATAATATATAGAATATAAAAGATGAGAATCATTGTCATTAAATTCTCAACGTGTATTGAATTTGCGCGAATTCAATCGATTTTATTTGTGAATGTTCAAAAATCGAAGAAAAATCTTATTTCCCAAAAAGAAATTTAAAAAATTCTGTTGATCCGGTCGCTACCAAACTTCAGAAGATCACCCGCTGGGCTAATCTAAAGATTAAATAAAACGAAACCACTTGCGATTACTGTTCAAAACATTTTTTTTTAATTTACAAAACGTTTCGACCAAATTTTGGTCCTTTTCAATTTATTAAAATATAATAAATTGAAAAGGACCAAAATTTGGTCGAAACGTTTTGTAAATTAAAAAAAAATGTTTTGAACAGTAATCGCAAGTGGTTTCGTTTTATTTAATATTCTATTACTGTTGGTAGAGTCAATATTATTAATCTAAAGATGGTCTGAAAATTTCATCAAAAATGGTCTACCCGTTTGGAGTCCATAGATTACATATACATCGTCTTTTATCTATATAGATTATTAAAATGTAAAAAGTGGTTATGGTGACATATAACGATAATAGTTGGACATATAGTATCGCGAAGTTTTTTGTAGTTATTGATGTGTTCTTTAATATTGTAGAACATACTTTTGTTCTATCATCAATAGTTTCCGCAGCGCATGCGACGAAAGATGTTTTATGGCATTTTTTTTACACCTTGGGTTACGTTACTAAAGTTTTAGTAAGGATCCCTAATATTATCTAGCAATAAATATAGCCTATGTTACTCAGGGTGAATGTAGCTTTCCAATGGTGAAAGAATTTTTTAAATCGCCACAGTAGTTTTTGAGTTTATTCATTACAAACATACAAAAATACAAATCTTTCCTCTTTATAATATTAGTGTAGATACAAATGTGTGTATTTGAATGACTGTTAGCTCACGCGTGATATCACAGCTGTAGTAAATAATCTCGAAAGAAGTTTCACTTCTCTCGTGAGCTTATGTGAGTCAGGCACACGCGTTTTATTTTTTTTTAAATCTCGAGTAAGAAATGTATAAACTAGCGTCATTTCCTATTAGTGGAGTTGGAATGGTAAAATAATTCACGTCGATGAGTAGGTTAAATCCACCTCTGAATACGGTTTGTTCTTACATTGAAACATCAGTGGTTAACGCATATAAAAATAGTCCATCAGAGAACGAAACAACATTTCGTATTTTTCGTGAAACCGAAACAAAATTTCTATACACACTCAATTTACACGATATATTGGTTTCGAAAAAGTATCGTGTAAGTGGAAAATATGGTGATAAGTTCCACAAAACTCTATTTAAGTAATTTACTCATGTTTTTCGTGCATCAAACAATACAATTCCTAAAATCACGCCAGGCTGCGTACCGTTACCCACATAAGAGTTCGCATTATGACCGAGCCTCATCATTGTCAAATTCTAAGAAAACTATATACTTAGCTATATAGTCAAAATCTGTTATAACGACATCGAAGTGTCTACTCATATTTGGTCGTAAAAACCGATAGTTGTAACAACCGGTGATGTTTTCGAGGTACAAAGTAATTTTTTTTTTGTTAATTATTGAATGTGTAGGTACATACAAATCCATAGATATTATTAAGAATAATATTCACATTATCATTTTTCTGTGTTCATAAAATCTGTAATTTTAGTCTGTTTGGAACACTTCTGTGCGTACGAATTTCGTTTAGAATACAGCTTAGTCGTTCTAACAGATATAATTCTTCGAAGATATGAAGATATTACATTAAATATAGTCGCTTAATGCGGTTTGTCGTAATAAGTAATGTCGTAAAAAGCAGTTTTTTTTATAGGGCGATCATATAGCATTCAGTCGGGATCTATGATTTTGGTCAATATAACCGGTATGTTGTTCTAAACGTTGTCGTCGTAAACGGTTTTGACTGACTTATGTATTTAGTAAAGCATTAAACGTTCTATCTAATGATCGTTATCACATTCCTAATATTAAATTATTTTTCTTTTGGTGTGAGAAAGGCAAAGTGCGTACTCTTGACCTGAATGCCTCTACAGGAAAATATTCGACTGTAGGTGTGTTGGTTTCAGAACAGTAACGGAACATCAAGCAGTGGGACTGAAGACGTAGGAGTTGGACTGGGCACTTGTACTGTTACTAGGTATAATAATACGTTGGTGTGCGTGCAGTCCTACAGAGATACTGGGACCGTGGGACGGACAGTACCGCTTCTCAGATATATTATGGCCAAGGGAATGAGCCACATAAAATACAGATTAGCTCGCATTTTTTCCCTCTTTCTTCTCATCTTCTAGAGTTCTCTCGCTTTTAAAAAGAATATGAGCGAATGCTATATATGTATAGAATGCGTGTGTATCTCTGTTTAGTCTGGCTGGACTCCACAGGCTCACTGGAAATTGTTTCATTTATTTGCAATCTGTTCTTTTTGCAGATTCACTGGCAGTAATAAATAAACTTTGCATAAAGTTTTTTAATACCCTTTTTCACAGATGATTCTCGATGTTTCCAGATAGGGATAATATTAAATTCTCATTATTTGAAGTTGTCTGGAAGGCACTTACAAGTTCATTAGAGAAAAATTGTCCACTTTGTAGGCATAATACTGCCTCAATTTATATTGCTTTTGTAACAAGTGTTTTATCTTTCTTTAGGATATATTGATATTTGCTTTATGCTCAAGAATAGGGATGTTGACTATTTTTGGGAAAGTGTTTTAAATCGTGCATGGAATAGAATAGAATAGATGCTTTATTTGTGAATCACATTGTGAGCACAAAACGTCAAAGAATAAATAGTTTCAAAGCAATAGTTATAAAAATCCTCTACATTATAAAAGCAGTTTTGCTTACAGAATATTTTAAGTTTTTGTTTATATATTTTAATAGGTAGTTCCTGTATTGACTCTGGCAGCCTATTATATATCTTTCTGGCCATATAATCTGTGGCAGTCTGGGACAGTTTTAGCCTTCTATGAGGCAGGCATATATCATTTTTTGACCTGGTATTATAGCAGTGGTAGTCAGAATAGCTTTCGAAGCGGTTTAAGTCAATTTTTGCATACATCAATATTTAATAAATACCTAAGTACCTAATATAAGTAATATAAGTACCTAATATAGCCACAAATACTTATTATTTTTATTTAAATACGACTTAAGCC
Source organism: Venustoraphidia nigricollis (assembly GCA_034508555.1). NCBI lineage: Eukaryota > Metazoa > Arthropoda > Insecta > Raphidioptera > Raphidiidae > Venustoraphidia > Venustoraphidia nigricollis. The sequence goes on along the minus strand of JAVRKA010000052.1, from coordinate 1,628,093 downwards.
TTAAAAATCATGTATTTTAAATTCCGTTTCAAATTTCGGTCCAAAACGCCAATACTTGTCACGGAACTGGCCGTGACGTCAGACTGGCACAAAGTAGGAGGCTCTGTTCATAAACACTGGAAAACTGATGAGGTGATGGAGGTTGTTTCGTAGTTATTGCCATAGGTACATGTAATTTGACGTTTCCCATAAACAAATAATGATAAATTACACACTAAATATTAACCAAACAATGAAGCCTTTGACAGCATCTGATGTTGTACATGACTCTGTGACGTCATGCGGTCTGATTGGTGTCCGTTGTCACGTGACTTGAGAGTGATTTTTATTTATTAAATATTAATTAAATTCCTTAAAAATAAAGAAAAATATTGTGTTTTTTAGTATTTCTATTATAGAAACTACCAATTAACGTTATTATTATGTTTTTATTTGAATACAGTCAACATCCCTATTAGTTATTACATATAAATAATTTTTAATCCACATTTAATATGAAAAGAGAAAAACAAAAACCACTTAAAAATAAGTCAAGTACGAGCCGTTCTATTCCGTTTTTCACGAGAACTTTAAGACATCATATTATGATATACCTACTTGTTTTTTTCATTTTCTAGTTTCCCCCTCAAAATTAAGTCACAAAATTAGAATTTGTGTATTTACGCTATACGTCTGTGACAGGGTCATCTAACTTTGTATATGTACCGAACTTCTACTTTTTCGTCCAAATTTTTTACGTTTATATAATATTAAGACCGCTCTGTTAACTATGATGCAGTGAGTAATCAAAGGTTGACGGGTTTAGCATTTCGGTTTCTTTATTAGAGGAAATTCTTCGAAAGGATGTAGAGTATAATTGGTATATCATAACTAGTCGTCACCAGTGTCTTCGCTCGCGTAATGGCCATTTTGACAAAAAAAACTCGGATGCCTGTTCGTAGTGATGGTATCAAACAGACGAAATCGAAAGCACAAATTATTATCAATGACATCTTAATTATTTAAAGCATTATGTATATAATATTTTTTCAAACAGTGGATAACAGAAAATTCGAACACGTGTTAGTGTCCGGTTTTGACAGAAGCCTTTTCTTAACCTAATTGTAACCAAATATAAAGCAGCATATCGTTTACTTTCACATTTTCGAGTTATGTGCGTCAGAAATTCAGAATGCACGTCCCATCTAGTTGTCAACTTATAGGTTCAAAAAACCCAAAAAAAACTCTTAATAATACGAAATAACAGACAGACATCCCATTACAATGTAATATGGTTATGAATGATGATATGACATATTATTATTGAAAACTAAAAACGCTTGACATTTTAGATAATTAGTATCATTGACGATACACCATTGGTTACGTTAAATCTTAATTTTCCAAAATTCCTGTCTCCTTGGCACAAGGTTTTTACCGTAGTGAGGGGACAATATTTCGAAAAATATTTATATTACCATTGTAACAGTAATAATAGATTAATTAGTGAAGTGGCCAAAAACGATATGGAATCCTCAATAAACCAGCGAAATGCTTGTTATGCTGTTGTCAAATTTTCCGTACCACCAATAGCTAGTTTCACTTTTAAACAGCTCACGGTATTAAAAACGTTCTTTTAAAGACATCACTAACATCGTTTTCAACGGCATATATAGGTAGTATAACGTTAGATATTGACACATATACACACACATTTGATATAATAAAAAAACATCGTTAAATAAACTGTATACAAAGATATAAAAAAGTTAACTGTCAATAAAAAAATAACAGTGTTTTGTGAATGTTTGTGTGTGTGTGTGATGTGCAATGGGCTTACCTTACCGTCCGAATCTCTCTGGAGAATTATTGTATCTCTTGTCGAAAGGCATTCCGCCCTTGTTTCAGGAGTCCGCTGTCCTTCCTCTTTTATTTCAGACGAATTCGTGCAAATACCAGTTGTTAAATTAAGGGTTGACTTTTTAATCAATTCTAGCCATTTTGTAAATGGCATTCTTTTAAAACGTAAAACCGGATCTTCGAAAAGTGTGTAAATTAGTTTATATAGCTTTTTGATAATTAATAAGTAAATGAAACGTTTTGAATTTTTAACCAATATATTTTTATTCAATGAAATAAATTTAACAAATTTTTGATAAATATAAATCGCAACCATCATAATATGACAGTTTAAATTTTTTGTAAGAAGGAAGAATTTTTGAATCTTCGTTACAATTACATTTGTCGAATCTTTGCAGCGTTTGAAAACTATTTAACCCTTTACATCCTGGAGATGAAATTCTATAAAATACTGTTTGGATATGGTCACGTGGTTTCTTTAGTGTCCAAAACTTGTTTTGGACACTTATAATAATATAATTATATAACTTATATAATAATATAACAATTTAACGACCGTTTCTCGACTTTATGTCATAACAGACGCTATTCGCACCATTACTATTTTCCATCTACCACACTTCCCGTTATTTTTCTACATTTTTAAAACTTCAACTTATGTAATAGCAATGGGCGAATGAAGGAATTATAGGAAATTAGGACAAGGTAGGTAATTTTTGAACTAGGAGTTTGATAGGTAATCGGCCATGGCCTCAACATCTCGATATTTATCTGGAATTAATTGAGGGAAACCATGGAAAACCTCAATCAAGATGGCCGGTACAGGAATTACCGTTTCTCGGCGAGAGGCAATAGGAAAAGGTCCCAGACACATCTGCCCCCGCCGGGATTCGAACCCGGACCTCCCGAATGCGAGTCTAGTGCTGTCGCCACTACTCTACCCAGCTCGGTTGTTTTGGACACTTGTTTCTATGTTAATAAAGTATATTTTGGTGCACTCTCAGATAGACTCGTGATCGATCGACGTCGGTTGCGTTCACAAAAATAGTTTCAAAGTAAAAAATCACGATTGTATAATCTCGGGTGTAAAGGGTTAACATAGTGTACAGTGTCATGAAATTTGTAGATTTGTGGTTTTCGTCATTCCAACGAAAGATAAATAAGTTTCATTAGAATTGACAAATATTTTGTGGAGCTCGAAAAGTTGATAAAACATTTTTAACAGATACATATATAGTCTTCACAACTTGTGACTAGGGATAGGAAAATCGACTCTGACTTTAGTCAAGAATCGATCTTTTGATAAAAATATTCGACTTTTTAGGGTCGAGTTGAGCCTGTCTTGAATCGATTAGAATCGATTCTCACTCGATGACTTTTCGACTTTTTTATACATTTCTTAGTATAATACTCGGCGCGATTCTAAAAGGTTCTGAAGTTAGTCACAAACAGCGTCGCAAATGCATATTTTGGTTGTTTTGTGGAAAAGGAAGATTCCTACCACCTCCCAGTTACCGGCACAGTATGTGTACTCGTCGGCGATTGGTTAACGGTCGTTGTTTTGTCAATTGTCGCTTTCCCGCTATAAAGTACAGTCCAGTACGTCATTATTGTTTCTTTGATTGTTCAAGATGCCTATTCCGGTGATTCAGATGATAATTTGTCTGCTGAGAACCCCCAAAGTCCCACACTCAAGTACGACCAGGATGTATGACTTTAGTGCAAGGAATTAGACCTCTAGATTAAAGAAAAATTAAAAGTAATTATATAGCACGAGTTCGTAGTTTTTCAGCCGACTATACCTGCGCAAGCCTCCATTTGCATCTAACGTTTGTTTAATAAAATATTAAAATATCTAAGTTAGTATACACGAATTACTAAATTTCTAAAAAGTCGACTTGAAGTCACAAAGGTCGACTATCAAAGATGATTAATCGACTTCAAGAGTCAAAGAATTTGAAGTCGATTCCAAAGTCAAAAATCGATTTAGCGCGCGGTTTTTCCATCACTACTTGTGACAGATTCCATCAAGATTGATCCAGTATTTTCTGAAATAAATGCCTCAGAACTTATGGCTCGTGGATATAATAGCTGCAAGTACAGAACCCTCCGTATTCAAACGAAACCGCTACTTGGCCGATATTTTAATTTGTTAGTTCACTTTCTCTTTAAAAAGTAAAGTTCACTTCATATAAATGATTAATAAATAAAACACAGAAATAATTAGTACTTGGTGCAAAAAAAAACTTCACAAAGTAACAAATTTCTCAACATAATTTTCTCTTTAAACTACTTATATCGTCGCAATTTGTAGATAAAGAACATAAACCAATTGAATAAATAGAATATAAAAGTTTCGCACATTTTGATTATTTTATACTTATACATCAAAGGAAGCATTACCATTAAGTCGGCCATTCAATATGATGCATTGATGTTTTTAGAAAGTTTCAAAACTGAATTGATAAAAGTAAATATACAAAATTCCAAGAAGTTTAGTTGATTGAAACCGTAACAAAAAATGTTTAATTTTATGAATTCGATTTGATTTTATAAACCGATACTTAAGTGTTTTAAAAGGAGCTAATTGGAATGGCAATCAATGTTGATTATAATTGCTTTTGATTTTCCAAGAAACTACAGGGTCTCTCAAATTGGATTACACATTTTGATATTTGAGAAAATAGCTGTTTATTTTTTTCTTTGGTGGACCACGATCTTTGCATTTAGCAAGCTGGCGCCTGTTTTGTAGAGCAGTGCTTTTTCTGTGAACACAACTTATAGAAATTTTTGAGATTATCCAAAATCAATTCTAAATAAATTAATGAGTGCAACAAAAAAGACAAAGACAAAACCAGTAGTGCGACAAAGATCAATCATCCACCAATAACCAGCTAAATTTTCAATGCAAAATATTGCATCTAGAATTAAAAGTTATATTGAAGTTGATAAGCGATGCCATCCAAGCGTCCCATTCTAACTCAACGGCACAAAAGACTTGTAGTGCAACGTTTCGTTTCACGTTTAGGCGTGAATTAGTGCATGAAGAAGATTCAGTTAAAACATTCGACCTTGTTTCTTAAACCGGAGTATAGCGGGTAAGCTTTGAACTTGAGTTGTCGATTGTCTATAATCGACAATATCTCTCTTTCTCACTCAGCTAACTTTTCCACATCGTGTGCTTCATAACCTGTCTCACGTCTTTTCCTACTTTTTTAGTGTATTTGCCATATGACCAAAATTTCTCGACGTTTCATAACCCCCTAAACACATTGCCACCATTTTTAAAAATGTTTATATATATATATATATATATATATGTGTGTGTGTGGGCAATAACTTTCGAAAGAGTTAATTGATTTTAACGAAATTTGGCCCACGTGTTAACATCCATCACCGCAAGAATCCTATTTAAAATGGGCCTAATCGGGCCATTTTAAGGGTTGATTTTAGGGGTTGAAAAATGTTTTTGGGCCCCAAAATACCGAAAAAGTTCTCAGAATCGTTTCAAAATTGAAATTTAACTCTTTAGAAGCAACTAAAAAGTGCCCCTAAAATTTTAATAAAATCTGCCCAACAGGACCGAACTTACAAATTTTTTGGAAACACTAATTTGCAGATAGTGACTTTTTTTATTGAAAGATGTATTTAATTCGGTGTAAACGTTAGATTGATAATAATACCGCAATTAAGAAAAATAAATATTTTTATGGGGTGTATTAAGGGGTTAAAATTTTTATTTTGCTTAACAACACACTTATGGTAGCATAATAAAACCAAAATGCCTGTTAAGCAAATACACTATATTGTCGGCAGGGTTGTGGCCCTGCGACCCGAGTTTTTTTATAATTATTAATTCCTTCCTCCATTGGAGAAAATGCAATTGTAAATAGTAATAGCGCGAGTTGCGTTTGTTATAACAGAATTTCAAGGAATCGATATTAGATGCATTATTAGAATCAACAAGAAACGAATATTTATGGCTTACTACTAAATAATTTTTTTTCTCTATTTTATGAAGTATTTTAAATATTATATTTTATGTGCGTTTTTATATAAATAAGAGGTAAAATAAATAGACGGTTGTATAAATACGTAGCACATAATGTGTATATTTTTGTATATAACCATTATTTTAGCTAAAACCTAATTGGAACATATACTACATTCTATTTATACGTGTAAAGTGAGAGATTATATGTATCTCTCCATTTTCCGGAAATCAGTAGGGAACATTGTTTCTACATCCTAATGGGAAACAGTCATTTTCCCTAAGGAACATTTTCTGTTGTACGTATAAAGACTATACATTTACTTTTCATACTTTGATCTGCCATACTAGAGAAACGTGTACAGTATGTTAAGAAAATATCGACCTTTTGCTTTATTCTTCTAATGCCAATAGCCGTATAAAATATTTGAAAAAAGACAAGCTGTTATTGCAGTTTACTAAAAAGGATAAAAATAATTTTTAATAATTTAATTTCATAATTATAAAAGCGTGGACCGTGATTATCTTGGAGCTTACAACCCACGCTTTTATAATTATAAACTTAAATTATAAAAAAAAATATTTTTATTCTTTTTAGTACACTGCAATAAAAGCATCTTTATAAAAAAAAATAATATTTTTTAGTTTAGTAGATTGACGTAACCATTTAACATATTGTAACAAAACTGCTTCTTTGTTGTGGTAATTAAAAAATTTGATAATAAACGCACTTTCGACCGGATATAAAAAAAATAGTATTGTATCAAAATTGTTCTGTGTGGTGGTTTAAAACCGATTTATTTTCAACAAACGAAATAAATACAAAACAAATAGCTAAAAAATATTTCTCTTACAACAATGAAATAAAGTAAACGTATTTCTCTAATATTGAAATAAACTAAATAATGAAACAAACTGATTCTTATAAATAATAACGCAACAATAACTATTTAGACAATACATTACTTTACACACGCACCGAAATTTATGTAATAATGCTATTTATGTCTGCTGTCCGTCGCGTGACCGCTTCTACTGAATGACTGTGCTCTGACTGTAGCAAGCAAGCAACTGAGTGACTATGCACTCAATCACTGTCTCTGACTGAATGCCTGTCGCGCCCTACATGCGTGCACATTTAGATTATTCCAGAAACTTCTGTCAGTTTGTTCGAGAAGCCTGTCATTTCCAGTGGCGTTACAGTATCAAAAATAAGTAGAACGATCCCTATAAAAATATGTATGCAAGCTAAAGACCCACGGTAAGTAAATTTATAAAACCCCATATAAAATCGACCATTCACTTAAACACTCTGTATTACCTTTACACATGTGTGTAGGTCTTGTATGTATAACTCATGTATGAATTTATATAACTAAACACAGGCATATACGATGTTTTCCTTTTTATAAGGAAAAGTGGCTATAGGTTTTTTTCTAAGAATTGTTTTTTCACTGATTTATTTATGATGTTTGAGATGTTATGCCGACAGCGATTTTCTCTTGCTCACGAAAGTTTATTGTCATAATTCGATATATCTTGTTTATTTTTATTCAATACCTTGTACAGAATATTATTTTTTTGTTTAATATCCTCGCCATACAGTAAATTGAATGTTTCGTTACAGTAGAAATATTGTACTTAATACGTTTACTAGAAATTATAATTCTGAAATCTTTATTAAATTGTTGACTAATGTTGAAGTGCAGAAAGACTTGACCACACGTAGTGACATATTTCTCCATAAGAAAAACGTCGAATTTTAAATCGATTCTGCTCGAAAAATAATTATTCAATTGAAATGATATTTCATCCATGTATTTTAACATATTTTTTGCAACAACATGTTTTTACGCATTTTGTTAAGAATTTAGCTTAAAAATCGATCTTTTTCTACATGGCAGGGAGTTTAAATACAACATTAGACTGCACTTGCATGTATAAAAACTTATTATGAGATCACAATCTAATGCCTTTGTCAAATCAAATTTTGATAACGCTTTCTGTAATCCAGTATAAGCTAAATATTGTTTTATACCCGGGTTGCAGACGACATTAAAAAAAATAATTTGACAATGACCTAGGGCATATGTCTACATCTAGATCACGTGAAATCGACCCTGCCGTTCCAAATTCAATTCGAATTTTTTTTTTTTTGTTGGAATCGGTTCAGGACACCGTACTGATTATGAAAACCCATTTTCCCAGGCGGTAACTTGCTCTAATATTGTTTAAAACATGTTTTTTATAACAATAAGAAAAAAAATTTCAATCAGTTTTTTTTACATTATTTGATCGATTGCCAACAAGAAATATTCAAAACTCTTTTCGTAATGTTAATATTTTTAATGTTATGAATTTTTAAAAATTGAAAAAATACCAACTTCCTGTTTTTTAATGCTATAAAAAAAATGTTTTTTAAAATAGATTTTTTTTTATAATATCATCAGATTTTGCATATTAACTTCCAAGAAAAATATTTGCAGATTTTTAATTTTTTATATATGTAAAAGTTATTTGTTTATATCAGTGCTGTCTTATGGGTATCATGGGATTTCTGTTGTTTAATGTTTATGTATCCTGATCTCAGCAGAAATCAGACACAAGGTTACCGGCCGTAACACGGGTTTTCATAATGCCATATCTGTAACTGATAACCAACGCGAATCGTTTGAGGTGAATTCGTATTGCAGAAATGGTTTTTATTTAAACATGTATTATTATAAACTAAGAGAAAAGAGTATCACGGGTAATTGGAATAATGAAAATAAATCAATTTAAACACTCATTGATTGCAACGTTTCGTCTTTTCTTTAATTAAGACTCTCAAGCTCTCAATATGCTTAAATGGTAGTAAAACTATAATATAATATGCAATTTGGCATTACAAAAAACAATTGTTTTTTGTAATGCCAAATTGCATATTGAGAGTTTGAGAAAGTCTTAATTAAAGAAAAGAAGAAACGTTGCAATCAATAAGTGTTTAAATTGATTTATTTTCATTATTCCAATTACCCGTGATACTGTTTTCTATTATATAACATATATCTGGAATTGAACTTTAAAGATGAATTATAAACTAACATTTATGATACCCCACAAGTTACTGCATTTTTAGTCTATTTGCCATATGGCAACATACACTATTGGCATCGGTCGGATGGCGGGACCTAGGGGTCGGACCAAAATTTCTCGACGTTTCATAACCTCCTAAACACTTTGGCACCATTTTAAAAAATGTTTATATATATATGTATATATATATATATATATATATATATATATATATATATGTGTGTGTGTGTACGGGCAATAACTTTCGAAAGAGTTAATTGATTTTAACGAAATTTGGGCCACGTATTGAAATCCATCTCCGCCAGAAGCCTATTTGAAATGGGCGTAATCGGGCCATTTTAAGGGTAGTTTTTAGGGGTTGAAAAATGTTTTTGGGCCCCAAAATACCGAAAAAATTCTCAGAATCGTTTCAAAATTGACATTTAACCCGTTAGTAGCAATTAAAAAGTGTCCCTAAAATTTTAAAAAACCCGTGTCGCAGTGCCAAAACCCTGCCGACAATATAGTGTATTTGCTTGTGTAGGGCCGTGTGGTTTTATACTTTTATTATGTGAAATTAAGTTTGTTTTTGGGCAAAATAAAAAATTTAACCCCTTAATACACCCCCTAAAATAACATTTTTTTCTTAATTGTAATATTATTATCAATCTAACGTCTACACCGAATTAAATACACCCTTCAATAAATAAGTCACTATCTGCAAACTAGTGTTTTCATAAAATTTGTAAATCCGGTCCTGTCGGGCCGATTTTATTAAAATTGTGGGGACACTTTTTAATCACTACCAGAGGGTTAAATTTCAATTTTGAAACGATTCGGAGAATTTTTTCGGTATTTTGGGGCCCAAAAACAGTTTTCAACCCCTAAAAACTACCCTTAAAATAGCCCGATTAGGCCCATTTTAAATAGGCTTCTTGCGGTGATGGGTTTCAACACGTGGCCCAAATTTCGTTGAAATCAATTAACTCTTTCGAAAGTTATCGCGCGTACACATATATATATATATATATATATATATATATATATATAAATATATATATATATATATATATATATATATATATATATATATATATACATATATATATATAAACATTTTTAAAAATGGTGCCAACGTGTTTAGGAGGTTATGAAACGTCGAGAAATTTTGGTCCGACCCCTAGGTCCCGCCATCCGACCGACGCCAATAGTGTATGTTGCCTTATGGCAAATACACTAATAAAATCGGCCCAACAGGACCGGACTTGCACATTTTTTGAAAACACTAATTTGTAGATAGTGACTTATTTATTGAAGGGTGTATTTAATTCGGTGTAGACGTTAGATTGATAATAATATTGCAATTAAGAAAAAAAATGTTATTTTAAGGGGTGTATTAAGGAGTCAAATTTTTAATTTTGCCCAAAAACCAACTTAAGTTCGCATAATAAAGCCATACTGCCTGTATAAGCAAATACACTATATTGTCGGCAGGGTTTTGGCACTGCGACCCGGGTTTTTTTATTTTTTGCTTGTATAATGCTTTGAAAGTATATTTCGTTCGCGTGGTATCCGGATAAAACGGAAAACGAGTGAGTTTCTTGTTTTCAAACCGGTGTCACAAATTGAGGTGTAATAATAGTAATTAGTGTACTTCTTTACACATATTGTGCAATTTTTGATATACGTGTGTCTTTTTGTAGCAGTTTGTACCTTTAGTGTTACAGTAGTTCGCAGTGGTGGAGTTACAATAAATATGCATTTTTGATATCATCATTATCTATCCAATTTTGCCCCGGAAATACAGCTCCATTAGTGCAAAGCTAATAACCGGTCTACAGTGTATTCGCTTGATTTAATTTTCCAATTAATTATTAGCTGGACGATTGAAACTTAAATATTTCCGCGTTTTTAATTATGCATTTTTAGTCGCACTGCACGATGCTGTTTTTTATTTTTTTTTAAACAAGTGCAAATGTTATTCGTGTTTTTTCCAAGCCATTTGACTAACAGTAGTTTACATGTTATATTCGTGAAAACTGAAAGTCGATTGAAAAACGTTAGATTTCTGTTGAATAACTGTCAAAAATAAAATAGTTTATAAAAATAAACTACTGAATGCATTTCAGTAAATTTAAATACGGTTCTGCTCTGATAGTAAACAGAGTGAATAATATATATATCAAGGTTTTCCGTGATAAATTGCGATCTGTAGAGCTCGGACGTACGTACGTACAGACCAACCGAGAACTGCTGTTTTCGATTTTCAATTACAATTTTTGAAGCAATTAATACTCGAATCTCTCTAGAAATGGTTCCGTTCTATAGAACAGAATTTCCTGTTTTCAGAAAACAACATATTTGAATGGATTTCGTACGAAATTTACCTAGATATAACTTCTTATATAAACGACGCAAAGCGATAATAGGGCACATTCGCTAGTCTAGCTAGCGGATGTGCAAATGGTAGGTACTAGATTCTAACATCCACAATTTGATTGTACGCTGTGTCAACTTAGCAATCGTTGAGTTTATTATGCTGTAGTATTATAAATATGTTATTAACTTTTTTAACCTTGCTAGAAAAATGAAATGTGTAGTAAGTTCCGCGTTAATGCACGTACTTTATGACATAAATTACAAATTTTCATGTCTCTACCGTTAAATAAATATCACGCTCTTTATTTGTGCTATGGACATTTGAAAAGTAGCACATTTTATTATAATCGCGGAAATGGCATGTACTTATATCATTTCTTTTAATGTAGTCTTTTTTAAAAGTTTTTTGTATTTTAGTAACATGTCCAGCAGTAATTTTAAATTAATAATACTAAAAAAGTCTTAAATAAAATAATATTACGCTCATAACGACCAAAACTTTTTTCAGAGTATTTTAATGAAGTTTTTATTATCTGACTGTTGGTGGCCTAAAAAACTACCCGTAATTGTTAACGTTTTTTAATAAATATTTTATTTTACTACATCAGCACATATACAGTGTGTCCACTGTTCAGTAAACTTTTTGCAAAAACAAAACATGATCCTAGTGGCAAGTGATAACCTCACGGTTTTTGAAATATTCATAATATTTAGGTAATTTTTTAAATCCATCTTGTACTCATAGTCTCAAAAACGTACTTATTTCATCAATATTCCTCTAATAGTAGTTTATGTATCTAGAATGTAATGCATTATTTAATTAAGTTTAAAATTAGCAGGAAATTGGACAAAATTAAAATTTATAATCAATTTAGCCACGTTTCAGTTTATTTATTAAAACTTCATCAGGCTTCTAAAACATACATAACAAGAAATTAAAAATAATACAATGAGTTAATAAAATTAAAACAATATAAATATACCTTGATTTATGTAGTTCAATAATAATAACTTATTATACATCCCTTATAATACTTATTACAATTTCCAAAAAGCACCTTAAACCTGTCAAACTTCTAGAGCATGTTACAAGTACATAAATAAAGTGAATTGTGAAGTGGTAACGATTATTTTTAATTTGGGTGGTAATAAGGGGGTGACTTTCACATTTTTTGACGCCGAAAAAAATAGGGACCAACATTATTTTCGTCAGAGCTCAGTTAGTTTTGATGCTAGGGACTTTTATAAAAAATAAAAATAAAGGTTCTTTCAAGCACTTCAAAAAATGTTCCATGAGTTTCCCCCGAAAAATGCATTGTATTTTGGTAACTTCACGTTGAAACTTTCAATTTTGGCTTTTGACGAATAAGAACCAACCTTCAACAAGGTAGTTCTCCGTTTGTATTGGGTCTACAGACACTGTAAACTCACCATTATTTTTTTTTTTTTATAAGCTACATTTTTACTAAGAATGATTTTTTCGATAAAATACTTACTTTTTCAGATATTCGGGAAAAACCATCTGAAAACGTGGGTTTATTGGTTGAAAAATTGACACTTACACTCGCGGATAAGTCGAAAAGTATGGACTTTCAGAAAAAACTTTATAGAACAAAAGTTGCTTAGAATTAGTCAACCTATCCATTTCCGTGCTTATTTTCAACGAAACATTTTTCACCCCCGAGTAGGGGTGGCATCCACCCCACAATCGAGATCGCAAATTTTTTTTTTTTTTAACTTTTTTATTTGAGCTTTTAACAATGCAGTCCAAAAGTTTTATGAAGATTCACTGACTGGCCCTGGATTCCGAGGTATAAACCTAACGGCACTCCAGTAATTATAGTAAAACGAACGTCCGGGAGTTTCAACCGTGACAGCAGCCATAAAAGTATTACATTCGAGATAAATTTAGCACGTCCCTTCTGTAAAATAGCTGATTTTCACTTCATAATAATATATCTGACATCCGGTGTTAAAGTGTTTACACTGTGTGCAGCCATAATGCATTTCATTGGGTTGTTAATAGAGTTAAACAGGTCACTTTTGGAAATGATATTGTTGGATTAATAACGTGACATTTTTTTGTTTTTACTCACCAGTACCTACGAAATCGATTTTTTTGGAAAAAAAATATTGCTATTTTTATCGAGCAGGGTCTGATTTTTGTGTAATTTGATTTTATAACCGGGGACGAGGGTTTTTTAAATGTTATATTTTGTTATTTCGTGAACACATGGCAAAACTTATCGCCGATTGATGTCTTACAAGAGGTTTACTGGACACACTGTACAATTAACGAGAAAAGCTGACTCCATTTTGTTAATAAATAAATACACGTCACTTCAAAAAATGATTAGTATTCAAAAACATGTCGGTAGATAGTACTTTAAACTGACTGTGTGTAGAGAATATAATATCAAGCCAAAAATGTTTTTAGTGAGTAAAAAATGCCTTGACACAAAGTCGTTAAGTCTGAATCGCGTCGTGATACGTTAAATTATATTGATGACGCATCGACGAAGTTTTATCATGAGAACGACTCAATTTTTTTCTTCCTTCGCCTTCTTCCACTTCTTCCTATTTCAGGAATTACATTTATAAACTTCATAACTGATTTTTATGGCTGTGCTTACGAATATTATGGTCGTGTTTCTCTGAGGATTTTTTTTGCCATCGTTGTTAACTTATGTACGTCTCGCTTTTCAAGTTGCGAAAGCGTTAGACTTGACACCAAAAGTCATTCTCACCACTTCATCATCTTTTTTCTCTATACCAAATAAAAAATCAGAGTTTAAAAAAACTAATACACCACGCTTTTATGAACTAAAAAATGCAAAATAATTTGACAGCAAAATTAGCTGTAATTAATTACTGTAAAAAGCATGGGATGCTATTTTCTTAAATTTTCAAAATAGCTCTACATTTACAATTAGTTAGTAAATGAAAAATTTATTAGCGATATTAAGCACTCCGCACTTTTTACAGTAAAGCTAATTTGGTGACATTATGTTGCGTTTTTTAGTTCAAAAATGAATTTTTTTCTGAATCGGTGAAGCCGTTTCTATTTTTACAAATAGACTGAAAAAGTAGATTTTACAAAATATCTCGTGAATAAAAAATGATATCGACTTCGTTAGGGTGCTGATAGAAGATTATTAGCGCCAGTATCATACGAAATTAATCTAGCCGATTTTTTTTTATTTACATCAAAAGACTGCAAAAAAGTACCTACTTTTTAGAATTTTTTGAAAAATATTTGTCGGGCCTAATTTGTGAAATACCTACATATTTAATACTGGGATACTCAAGGATCCTACGGCTTGTTAATATATTTTTGAATTTGTAAAGAATCTAAGTATTAGACATTATATCGCATCCAAAATTATTACTACAATTAAATAATACATCTCAGGTATTTGGATTAATAATACAAAACAATCGTGTTATATATATATTTTTTACTGATTATAGTATAATTGAATTTGTATATATATATATATATATATTTTTTTTTTTTTTTTTTCAGAGCCTGAAGTAGTCGAAACGTAGCAAGATTAACAATAACACGATTGTTTTGTATTATTAATCCAAATACCTGAGATTTATTATTGAATTATGGATCTAAGTATTTTTTCTAGAGTTTGATAAAATTCAAAAATAGGGGCCTAGTAGTGCTCATAATCTTAACATTGAAGCACAATTATTTTTTTCTGTTTCTAACAAAATAAAAAATATATTGGAACAAAACTTTGCGAATCAATTAAATTGTTTTAAATTATCTTTATATTTGTTCAACCGTCCAACGATTTTAAGAGCTTTGCAGAATGTTCATATATTTTTTTAGCTTGCGTTAAATAGCACGCGCGAGTCTGTATAGGACAAGACAACATAGCAGAGAAAGTTCTCAACAGGACTCTCAAGGAGGATAGAATATAGCAAAGTATAAAGACGAGAGCCAGGACGGGTTTGTCTCTCTGTCCGTGTCACGAGAAGGGTGGGACTGTACTTTGGTCGCCACTATTTTTATATCACATCGTAAACTTAACGACTTTTATTATATATATGTCTCTGTTGTGTCCATGAAGTCTTAATGCTACACTTTACTGCGTTATGTGTATTTGTATGAAAATTTTAAGAAATTTATTTTTATTTTTGTCTCTTGAAAATGCTGCCAAGATTGTTTGTGATGTATACTGTGCGTTCTAGCCATGAATTTTTATAAAATCGAAAATTATAGTTTAACTAATAGTTTTCAAGAAAAAATCCGTCGTTTATAAGGGGCAAGGGTTCAAGCCGTGAGATCCCTAGGAGGGCCAAAAACTCCAAGGCAACTTTAAAAAAACCCGGGTCGCAGTGCCAAAACCCTGCCGACAATATAGTGTATTTGCTTGTGTAGGGCCGTGTGGTTTTATACTTTTATTATGTGAAATTAAGTTTGTTTTTGGGCAAAATAAAAAATTTAACCCCTTAATACACCACCTAAAATAACATTTTTTTCTTAATTGTAATATTATTATCAATCTAACGTCTACACCGAATTAAATACACCCTTCAATAAATAAGTCACTATCTGCAAAATAGTGTTTTCATAAAATTTGTAAATCCGGTCCTGTCGGGCCGATTTTATTAAAATTGTGGGGACATTTTTTAATCACTACCAGAGGGTTAAATTTCAATTTTGAAACGATTCGGAGAATTTTTTCGGTATTTTGGGGCCCAAAAACAGTTTTCAACCCCTAAAAACTACCCTTAAAATAGCCCGATTAGGCCCATTTTAAATAGGCTTCTTGCGGTGATGGGTTTCAACACGTGGCCCAAATTTCGTTGAAATCAATTAACTCTTTCGAAAGTTATCGCGCGTACACATATATATATATATATATATATATATATATATATATATATATATATATATATATATATATATAAATATATATATATATACATATATATATAAACATTTTTAAAAATGGTGCCAACGTGTTTAGGAGGTTATGAAACGTCGAGAAATTTTGGTCCGACCCCTAGGTCCCGCCATCAGACCGACGCCAATAGTGTATGTTGCCTTATGGCAAATACACTAATTAGTCCAATTAGAATTATTTTTCGGGCCGTATATTATCAGAAATTTTAATTAGTCGTCCATTTTTTTATTGATAAATTTTTCCTTAATATCGCTATTTAATTTTTATTCACCATGATATAAAAATACAAATAGCTTTCAAGGTGGCAATTTTGAGGTTATGTTAGCTACCACTGGCTGGCGGCAGTCTCACGTATCAGTGAGCACGAGAAAACTCTTTCGTCCCGCTGTTACTTTTTTTCGACCCGTTGTTATAGATGGCGAGCGAGTAATTCCAGCAGAACATAGATGTTAGGCTTTCTGCCTTAAAATCGAAGCCGAAAATACGTATTTTCGACCGGGTATATAGAAAAGATTATTTTAGTTTCGTACTACAGAGTTAGCTGTTAAAAATGGTGGTTTTATTATACAGCTGTCGTATTCAAATAAGAATGTTTACACATCAACTCTCAAAGTACCGAGAACTAAATGTTTTTCAGTTCTGAAATAGAAAAAAAACCTTATAAACAATTTACATTGGAAATTGTTGCGTCCATATTTTTTTCAAACATATACAGTAAGTTAGCAGGAAAGTGGACAAATTGATGTAAATCAATTAACCAATTATTAATTTAGCGACGTTTCGGTCATTTGTTTGATCTTCATCAGGCATCTATAAAGTACAGCACTTGTTAAAATTAAGTACACAACCAAATATACAAAAGTTTACAAACACAGCATATTTACCTTGATACACGGTATATAATAAACATCATATAAATAGCAATGATGTTTATTATATACCGTGTATTAAGGTAAATATGCTGTGTTTGTAAACTTTTGTATATTTGGTTGTGTACTAAATTTTAACATGTGCTGTACTTTATAGATGCCTGATGAAAACCAAATAAATGGCCGAAACGTCGCTAAATTAATAATTGGTTTATTGATTTACATCAATTTGTCCACTTTCCTGCTAACTTAATTGTATATGCTTACAAACAATTTTAAATCTGTTTTCAAGTTTCTAACTCAAAATGAACGCACAGTATATTTGCTACTGTATTTCAACATATGCATATATAAGGAGAAAAAAATATGTGTATATTTTGTCGCCTCTCAGAAACTAATATAAAATATTCAGCTAAACGAATTTACTGTATTTTTATATTCGTCGCAAATTGCGTATCTATTTCACTTATATTTAAATTCAAATTATAGACTATTTTCGAAATTAAAACTAAATGTATATATAAGTAATCATTCAAGAAAAACATTTCCTGTTCTATGATTTTCTGATTTCTAATAGGTCTAGAATTGTTGTCATGTTGCTTATTATACAATACTCGGTTTTCTTTTTTTAATAATAACAAATTATTTATTTGGGCACAGATGAACAGGTTTAAAGCAGATTTCCATTCTGTCCCGTAAAAATCATGTACTTACAACATTAGATTATATTTACACAAAAACAAATGCTTGATCTACACGGAAAGAGATGGCTTTTCAAGTCAAAATTTGATTAAAATGCGTAGGAATATATCGTTTCGAAGTAAAAATTATGCAAAAAACTATGTTAAATGCACACAGTTTAAAAAATATATCATTTCAATCGATCAATTATTGTTCAAACAGAATCGAATTAAAATTCTACATTGTGAAATATGTGTGTTCACAATCTAAGGGCATTGTCAAAATCAAATTATTTCACAATCCTTTCTGCAACCCAGCATTAGATAAAAGAGGACAGGTGCTCCCACTAAATTACAGCCCTAAGAGTTACGATATAGATTTTGAAAACAGTTTTATTTTTAAAGTAAATAAGACTTCAATTTGTGCTATATGTAAAACAGGAAGAACTTTTATATTTTATTTATTGAATAAGTGTGCATCAAAACAATATTTAAATTTATATTGTTTTAGAACCTAGTTGTCACCTCGTCCCTATAAATAACTTAATAATAACGACAGAATGAAATTGTACCGGGATTCCTAGGAACAGAGCGTTGGACATCGCAGTGACATAGCTTTGTGTCGTTATGTGCAGAATGACGCACTGTTGCCACTGCACTGCGGATACGTAAGAAAAATAGGTTTGAACAAAACAAGCATCTCGGAAAATGAAAACCGATCAGGGCTCAAGAAATTTTAGGACATATATTTAAATTGTTAAAAACTTGATGAAATTAAACCGATTTTTTCTAAATAAATCGCCGAGTTTATGAGACAAACGATCTAGTTGAAAGCTTTATTTACAGGAATACAAATACATTTTGCTTTTTCATTTTTACACCGAGAGATGGCGTTACTGTGCTCATTTTTACATATTATTATCATCATTTAAGTACTAAACCTGATTAACACAAATGAAAATTTTTGTTTTTCATAAACGTCAGGCAAATACGCCTATATTGTATAAAAAAATGTCTGCATAAGCAAAACATGTCTATCTTTAATGGGCAATCCAAATCGGGGTGAACCCAGATCGGGCTGCTAGCTGGTTTTATAATTTTTTTCGTTAATCTACTGTGAAAATCATAACAGAAACCAATAGTATTTAATAGCTAACTAAATAAATATTAAGTTCGGTCCTGTTCGTTAGTAATCTATGATGTTACGTAAGTCTTATTTTGCATAATATGGTGCTGTATCTTGTAGTCAGTTGATTCTATAAAAGGACATTAAAGAGACCTAAATAATAAAATCTAGTTTTAAAATAAATTGTTTTAAAAAATTAAAAAATTTTAATTGTTTTATCAAGTGTTTTCAATAATTGGGCCCAGCAGTTTTCTTTTTGCTTTACTAGCATGTACAGGTGAGAGATTTTTCATTTCTCGAAAAGGTGGTAATCAACAATACTTATAAATATTTAAAGCAATTATTTTTGTAAGTTTATTGGAACAACTTTTGTCTTTAAGAATATAAAGGCCAATTTTCACCGCGTTCAATTTTGTCACGTTGCATTGTTACTACGTCGTATTTTGTGAAAGTTGCTTCATTTGAAAATACGTAAATTTTTAGAAGCAGTATTTTGTCTCGACACGTGAAGTCTCCACGTACGAATTGGGCTTTATTCTTGTCTATTTGAATATTATCAATATAAATTGTCGACCCTATTGAGTCAATAAGTGTAAAACGGCAATAGGAACATCGCCGTTTCGAACAGAGGCTAGCATCTCACCTTTGTCCTCGCTGTGACAGTTTTCCATTATACACTACTCCGTTGCAAGAAAATCGACAAGTCAGTGCACTATTTGAACAAGTGAGTATATAGTTTTTATACATACAGATTAAAGAGTATGGTTTTTTAAATTCAGTGCGCTAATCATAGCTGGCAAAAAGATTAAAAACGATTTGTTTTTATTATTCAAATGTAAAAGGGTCTATAGCCCTTAGCAAAATACCATCGAATGGTTGAGCATCTTTTTTCAGTTTGCTAATTATTTATAAAAACAATAAAAACTTGAATAAATTCACAACCGTGATAAAGTTAAAAAACGGTAGCGGCAAACGTACTGCGCTCCACTCACTCGGTAGGATCAACAGTAGTGGAACCTACGGCTTCACCGTATTACAGTATTGCCTCGCGGAGCTGCGCCCTGTTCGGGAGTGTCAACAATGATGGAGCCTTCGGCTCCACCGTATTGCAGTCTTGCCCCGTGGATTTACGCTCGTATCGGCAGAGCTATAAAAGCATTAAAACAATCGGCATTATTTACTAAGTGCAGTCCCCACTATGCTTAGTCCACTGTATGGAATAAGATGTTTTCATCGTATATTGTTGATTACTTTTATAGACTTTTCTATCATAGGAGGTATGTGTGTGCACAGGAAAAAAGGGTTAATTAAATATCAGTGCAATATATAGATCATCATCAGGTGATTATTATTATTATTATTTTAAAATATACCTAAGTTATAACAATAACAAAATTGTAATTATTGACAACAATTGGATTTTTATTGTAACTGTTATAACACAAATTTAATTGTCGCAATTGTAATTGTCTATTTGTTTAATAATATTCAATTTATTTTGAATACAAAGTTTCTAGCTATAAGGATATAAGCTGCTTCATTTTCGCTAGTAAATTCAGACCGTCGAATAGGCTTTGAATAGGCTGTGAGTTAATTTTGGTTACTTTTGAAAATTAATTGTGACTTGCCGGTGTTTGTTGGCGAGCTGTGTGTTGTAGGTTAGTTTTTACTTAAAAAAAGGTAAGAAATACTACTTTTTAAGAACTGAATTTTTGCAATCCTACAATTTGAATATTAAATTATTGTATAGGTACCTATGATAATAATATAAGTTCCTTCACAAACAGCCCAGAAATTTGAGTTTAGATTCTATGTGGCTACCACAAACCGTAGAGATTTTATAATTTAAAGTACCGAAATTTACAAACTTTTATTTTTTTCAAAAAATAACTACAAAACTGCATCTAACGTACGATTTATGAAAACATTTAACATACAACCAAAGTTTTATTTATACAATTCCAAAATGTAGACTATATTATAAATTTTACAAATGGGAGGTTGTCTTAACAAAATATTTTTACTAATTTTGATGAAATTTGTCTGGGAGTATGCTTACGCTTTAAAAGAAATACTTTAGCTAAATCATAATTAAATGATAGTTTATAATTTCTAAAAGGAAAATAGATATTTTTCATTTTCCGATAATGAGAACTTTCTCATGTTTTCAGTTTGAGTGACTATAGATTTAATTAAATGATAGTTTATAACTTCTAAAACGAAAATAAATATTTTTCATTTTTTGATAATAAGAACTTTCTCATCTTTTCAATTTGAGTGACTGCAGATTTAATAAAATGACACGGAATTGTTTTCAGTCACTCAAATATGTAGAACTTTCCTTGAGAACTTTACAATATTGAAATCCTCAAACTCAGTCCAAATTTGTGGTTATAACTTATGTTCAAGCCTGCAAAATCAATTTACCTTAATAGAATGGTTAATCAAATTGAGTGTTCGCAAAACGTAATTCAAATCGATTTAAACAAATTTTTTCTCAAAATTTACTTCTTGTTAAATGTAATAACAATGATGATTTAATGTCAGTTTCAACAATCGCCCTGAATGATTGACTGTAATGCATTGCGTAGTTATCAAAAGTAGGTCCGCCCGAACATATGTGAATAGGCATAATGTCTAAGTCTGTAATGTCAATTTACGTTAATAGAATGGCTTATCAAAATTAATGTTCGCAAAACGAAATGAAATTCGCTTTAACCGAGTCTGTTCTCAAAATTGACAATCGCTTTTAAGAAAAAATTATGTAAATGACAATTTTTCACACAACCGCACAGAAAAACAGTTCTGCATGACGCAGAGAGCTGTCAGACGATAGATCCGCCGCGAATGCCATCTATGGATACTAATTTTGAAGTAAAATCGTGAATTTCGTTTTCTTGCAATTTTTAAACCCTTCCTTGGGGTTTGTCCTAATTTTTTTTACGCATAAACCATCCTTGAACCTTTCCGAAAAAAGCAAAAAAAAATTATTCGGATCGGTCGGGCCGTTTTCTAGTTTTAGCGAGACCAATGCACGGCGATTCATTTTTATATATAAGATGTACAGTATTCATTAAACTATTTTATTAACCTGAGTTTTAGCCATGAGTGGCAAACGGTGTTCTAAAAGTTGCATTTTGTTTATTTTTGTAGGTGGCTATTATAACATTTGGCAAAAAGTATGTAATAAATAATGACAGAAGGTTAAAAAATTAAGTTATGATTGGTTATGATGCCATCGTATATATTGAAAGGATTTGATTTGCCGTAAATTCATATTTCTTTGGTGAAGACGGTCCAACAACTTGTCTTGAGAATAATCGAATGATTTTGATAATCGAAAGGTTACTATTAGAACTACTTTTATAATCGATCAAATTGATTCCTTCAACTGATGAATCATAATAACAGGTATGTTGGTATTGTAAGTGAATAATGTTTTAAATCTTGTATAAATTTTGTTCTCGATACACAGTGATACGAAAGTACGTACTTTCGACCAGGTATAAAGAAAAAAAATAATATACACCACACGGCCAGAAAGTTTAAATTCCTGCACTGCGCGACACATGATGCCTTTAGCTTCACATCGGATATCATGTTACGCGCAGTGTAGGAATTTAAACTTTCTGACCGTGTGGTGTATATTGTTTTTTTTTCATACTTGGTCGAAAGTACATACTTTCTGCTTTGATTTTAAAGCAAAAAGTCTAACATTTATGAACTGCTGGAATTACTCGCATACCGTCTGTACATTGATATGAAAGTATATACTTTGGGCATGGTATGAAGAAAAATATTTACCACACGGCCAGAAAGTTGAAATTCCTGCACTGCGCATAACATGATGTCCTAGGTAAAGCCAAGGGTATCATGTGTTGCGTAGTGCAGGAAATACAACTTCCTGCCGTTACAGTAAAATATACTATTTGTACGAAAGGTATATATTTCTGACCGAAGCCAGAACGCCAAATACTGCAGATATCACTTTCCAGTTTTTTAGTGGTGAACTGTAAACCGAATAGTATATTTGATTTTAAGATGAATATCCGACAGAATCCTGACCGAGTGATAGAATTCAGCTTGTTTGACGCCAAAAAATTGTGTGAGTACCTACGCTCTTAAATTGTGTTTTAGAGAAACTTACTCAATTAAATCCATGAAAAGAATCTAACTGAAGGATTCGGCAGAAAGATGCCTTACTATTTGATTTTTCGGTGAATACTGAATATTATATAAGAATCTGGTAACAATATATAGCCTATATTACTCGTCAAGACGTGGGCTTTAAAACTGTTCCCAAGCTTACCGTGTTTATACATACAGTACCACAAAGCATACTACAATAATGTATTATAATATAAAATGAATGTCGATTATAAAAATCACTCCTTTGTTGCCCGAGGTCTTCAGACCTCTAAATCCAGCATTGCTAAAATTACAGATTTTATGAATACAGAAAAATGATAATATGAATATTTATCCTATTAATATCTATGGATTTATCACTGTACTTCAAAAACATCACCGATGTCGTTATAACAGATTTTGACTGTAGTCTAAATTTCAATATGGTGAAAAATCTGCCAAGACAGTTTTAATTATGGTGATTAAAATAAATAGTATTTAATTTTAACGTTCGTCAGCACCATTTTTCTAGTACAATTTATAAACTACATAGTTCGAAGAATGTTTTTAAACAGAGTTTGTTATGGTATCTACTTTAATAATATTATATTTATTATAATTTTGAATACAGAAAAATGCTGTTATCTCATAAGAGTCTATGTTAAAAATTTGATTTTTAATCATTAATTGCTTTCTAAAATAGTCGATGACTAGCTTTAAATTTTTTAGGGGGGATAACTACGTAATTGAAGGCGACAATATTTTAAGGCAGGATCGATAAAACACTAATATAAATCTGCTTTACATATACTGAGTAATTTGCACGAGATGAAAAATAGAGATCAGTGTTTGAGATTAAAATGAAACAAAAAATTCACAGCAATTTCCGTTCCGATCGGTCTTTGTTTTGGAGACACCAAGACATTACGTTTTCTAAACTAATTCACTTTTTTATAAATTCAGAATATTCATGCCTCGATACCTCCAAACCAGGCCGATCAGAACGGAGTTGGCTTTGCATTTTTGTTTAAAATTCAGTTCCAAACATAAATTTTCTTTTTTCATCTGCATGTTACTTTGAATTTAAAAGAAATTTCCTCATTTTCTATAAAGTGATAATTCAATGCAGCATTTTAACCAACAATCCAAGAATTACCGAACCACGGTAGACAAATAATGAACAAAAGGCACAAATCAAACAATTTTTCAAGAAAATGTTCAAAGAGATAACAGATAAATGTGAACTTTAAAACTGTTCTCAAGTTTAGTGTGTGTGTACAAACATTACCACACATATACTACAATTGTATTATAATATAAATTAGTATCGATAATAAAAAATCAGTTAATTTGTTGAAATTGTAACAATATTGATTAAGGATTTAGTACTTATATTTTCGTAGTTTGCGTTCTATATGATATTCATGCGTTATTTAGAACAAATATCTGCAGTACATAATGGACTATATTTTGATATAATTTTAGAAACCTCTCAACATTGGGTATCTAGAAATATTCAAACAACTTTGTTAATTATTCAAATTGATTTTAGTCTTATATAATTATAATTCTTTGTATGGATCATATAATTTATACAATTTTATTTTGTATTTCTTATTTAAAAAATATATTGTATTTAAAATTTAAAAGAGAATTTTTATTGAACAATCAAATTTTATTAACAGATTTATTCTTAGGCGACAAGATTTTAAGCCTTCTCAGTAGCTTAATGGCAGTAACAATAAAACTGGTATAAATCTGCATCACTTATACTGGGTAATTTACATGTATAAATCAATAATTTTATTTTTATATAAACAGTACTTACATATACTATACTTATATTAATTAAACATTTATACAATGCTATAATAGAGCGTAGTATATTGCCAATGTAAAATTTATCTCGAATGGTGGCCATACACGCTACGAGAAATCGTTACGATCAGACTGTAGAGTTCGAACCGTACAGTTTATCGAACATGGCATACAAGCTATAAACGCGATCAGACGGTACAATAAACGGTGCCGACGCACACGTGTCAGCGATGGCTTCGACGGACGACGTTTTAGCAGTTGTTGGATTAATATTCGCCCTGAAGGAAAAAAAAGTGAAGCGGAAAAATCGTAGCATCTGGTGCAAAGAATGGCTAATGAAAAGAAGAGTTCATTCTCATGTCAATTTGTTGGCGGAATTAAAGATGTTTCCAAAAGACTGGCATAATTTTTTAAGAATGGATCATGATACGTACTTACATCTACTGAATATGGTAGCACCAATTATCGAGAAGCAAGACTGACGACAAAACGGAACACAAAAACTGAACGAGTGCATACACGTTACGATCAGTCGGCACAGTTCATCCGATTCCGATTAATCAATTGAAATTTTCGTATTGTTCCGTTCGACTGCACAGTCTTAAAAAATCGGACGAAACTGTACAGTTTTATAACATACATGTAGTGATTTATCGGTACCGTTCGAACTGTACAGTCTGATCGTAACGTTTTCTCGTAGCGTGTATGGCCACTATAACTTCTACATTAGAGAAAAAAAAGTTGGAGATTAGTTTTACAAAACAGCCGGAAAAATTTTGCAAATAGTTTGTTATTTGAGGCAAGTTTTATGATTGTTTGTATTGTCTTAATCGTAGTTATTAATTTTTTTGCATCACGTAATCTTTATGTTGTATTGGTATTCGAGTACATTATCGAAAGAGAACTGGACGTCAGTCTAAAACAAAGCACGTTGAATTAAAAAAAAAAAACAACAGTCTGCTAGCCCCAATCAAAACAGAATCATCAATCTGTAATACTAAATATAAATTAGAATCAAAATAATGTTTCAGGTTAAGAAAACTATATTTTTTAACTACTTACCAAATATTATTTTTGAGTCGGTTAAAAACCAGTTGTTTTGAAAACAATTATTTTATGTTTGATTTCAGTACTTGGAAATAATCGGCACATGACAACATAAACCTATTAACCTTGCCACAATATTATTTATCTTTACTTCGATTAATATCGCATTGTTAGTTGCATGGTTAGTTGACAGTGTGGTTGACAGCTAAACTAACCTAAAAATTGTAGATTATAAACGCTACAGCTGAGGTCATCTAACCCAAAAATTATGTCATTTAGGATTTTTTTTATGGATTAGAAAAAAAAAATAATATGATATATTATTACTTACTTTGGACAATGACTTATGATGTTAAGCTACAATAAAAAAAGGTATATATTATATATATGTTCTTTATCATGATTTATAATATCAGCGGCAATAATTATTTTATCACGATATCTTGAGTTGTGCAAGTGTCACTACGAATTACTTAATATTACTTACTACATGTGATTTTGTTATAGATAATTTCATTAATGAATTCGTACCAAACGCCCATTCATTTATTAAACGTTTGCAGTCTTGACTCACCATAATAATTTCAACTCCGTATAGGAACAATTGAAGAACGTTTTTATAATTTTTTGAAAAATTATTATTGATAATTACGCCAAAAGACATTTTCGACGTATTTTTAACATTGATATTTATGTGAAATTACTTATAAAACGCGATTTCCATCAGTTTAGAACTAATATCAAGCAAAATGAAGCATTATTTTGCAATATATGACTGAAACAAAATAATTTTGATTTCAAGCCTATCAACACAAATCAATATAATACGGGTAGATGGGCATTAAGGGCGTTATTTTTTTTACGCCAGTCAAAAAGGTAATGAAAAAACGTACAAATTTCCTTCGATAAATATTTTCGTAGCTGGTCTAGTCTACAAGTTACGGAGGTCTTTTTGACATATTATGGCCAAAAGGGCACTAATTTTTTAGTTACATAAATGAAAATGGATACAGACCGTGTTATGATGGGAACGCATACGTAGCCAAAATCTTATGAAAAACAAATGTCAGCGACTGGAGATATGGTACGAGAGAGAAAATATACATACAGGATTTGTGCGAATTTAATATACAATCTTCGATGGTATAACAATCTTCGATGGTATAACAATTGAAGGAACCAATCAACTATTTTGTCTCTAGCTGCAGTTAATTTTAGCGCTCAGATCTTGATTTTTTGGCAAAAATTCAGTATGAATTTTATTTCCATTAATTTAATATGAATGAATGCAATTCCGGCGATGAAAGCGAAATTGTAAGACTTGCAAAAGCACTTTAAGATTTTTTAAGATCGAAAATTGAATATCGTCATTAACAGAATTGAAGATAGTTTTTATGAAATAATTTTGAAATTTGATACTCTAGCATTTTTCAGAAGATTGTAAGTCTGCTTTTAATTCTTTTCGATCGTATTGACAATCAACCTCTTCTTTAATGTGTGACGATCCACTCATCTTATGGTTTTCACTTTTTCTTATAACTATTTTTAAAACCATGTTAGGTATATTCATTGTTTTAACAAAAAATCAAAAGAAACCGTTAAATATGAACAAAATTAAAATAAGGTTAATCAAATAAACATTTTATAATAATAATAATAATAATAATAGTAGATATGTATTTGTAGTGACCAAAACAGGCATATAAAACGTCAATACAATAGTTTTCATTACAATAAATCATTAAAATTGTATAGAACTTTAGGAATTAAATATTTTTTTAATTCAGTATTAAATGTTTTTGTGTTTTTTATCAACAACATTTAATACTTACATTAAAATAATCAAATAATACAAGAAATATTGATTTTGACTTCTGAAAATTTCGCTTTGAAACTCTGAACCATATATAACTGCTTTCTTTTTTGAATTTTTGACCCAATCACGTATATTATTTCTTTTTGTAAATTGGGCTACAAAACACTATCGTGTCACTCATACTCGTTTTTAATAAACTCCTTGGGAATACATACCTAAAGAGTGACGTCATTAGTCTGCAAAACATCTTTACTACTTAATTTCTTTTCTAATTGGAATCTAAAAATATGTTCTATAAAAAATATCTTTAGAATAATAGAAAAGAATAGTTTTATTGTAGGTATAAGGTAGTTGTCGTGGTTAAGGCACACCGTCAGAAAATTCTTAATTTTTGTATACTTATTAAGGACATGATAATACAATTACCCTGAAAATTTGAAGTCTATCGCCCGTATATAATCCGAGATAAATTCAATTAAAAATTGGATGATTAACATTGATTGTATATACGATCTCTGTAGTTCTGAACCAGTTTCTTATTTATAAAAAAAGAACTAACTGTCAGAAACTTTCCAAAAACTGACAGTCTTTCAATGCATTTGTTATGAGTTTAAAAAAAAATAAGAAAAATGTTTTGACCGTCTAATTATTTATAAATAACGGTTTAAAGTTCAACAATTTATATAAAAGTATACATGCATATGAATACTGTATGGGTTACGTTTCCACGGGTACAGTCTTGCGTACAAATTATGGATCATTTAGCTACAAGCTAGTATACTTTTGTGGCGCGTATAATCTATCACTTTTTGACAATATTGTACCACGACAACTACCTTAAAGAAAAATTATTTTTATAAGGGGGGGGGATGTAAATGTTATATCAACAAACGTAAGGCACACAAACGTAAAATTAGCAAACGTAACGCAAAATGAAGGGACACCTATTACTATTCATTCAGATTGAACGCTCTCAGCCTGAGAGCATTTGTAATAAAAAAATACAACTTTTTGATTTTTTCTTTGCCGATTCGCTGAGATAAAAGTGTTGTCTTTAGAATAAATTAAATGAAAAATATATATACTAGTACCCAACTGATAATCTCGAAGACTTTTTGCAGTATGTTCTCTATCGTGCAGATAACCGACAAAAGATTGTTCATCATAAAAAACCGAAACAATAAAAAATCGCTGATCTAAACTTGACCTCTGGCTTAATTGTCACGCAAACTCATCTTTTTACTTGCAGCTAACGTTTATTTGAGAACGCAGCGTAGCCTAGGTACATTTTAGTAACAACACACCTTACATAAAACATTTCAAGATGGAAATAAAATTCCCAAACGTCTTCTACTTTAACTTGTTCTTGTTCTTCTTTCGTATTCTTCTTTTTATTCTTTTACGCTTCTGTATTTGTGCTCGCCTACTTGGTTGTTATATAATTTACATGTCTCGAAACATTAAATATCTGTCAGGATTTTGTTAAAACCAACCTAAAAATCAAATTTAAATGTCACCGAGTTATATACCTATTTGCACTTTTTATAATTGTCTTCTCAAAATGAGGTGAGAATGCTGACATTTTATACATTTTAACAATAATATGTTTTTTATTTAAATTTGTTCAGTAATTGTTATTTATTGTGTATTTTGTTTCAGGTATTTTTGCACAACGATTTTAAGCTGATAGTTATAATGTAAGTAGAATTGTTTGTATTAAACGATTGTATAAATTATGTTTTGTACACGCCCCTATAAAATAGTTGCTTTTCATTCCTGTATAGCAGTAGTTTCAGCATCCTGTAAACGATATGGAAATTCATGATGATGATTATAGCGATAGTATGTCTATTGTCTATATCCTCTCAAAATTTGGTTTCAATCCTCCCATTTGTTTGACCTGTATCGTACGCACAGATAAACAGACATTTTCCAAAAATATGTTTTTTGGATTCGAGAGATATCAAAACGAGAAAGTGAGTAAAATTTTGAAAAGTGAATTTTGACCTAAATTGGACCATTTCCCACTTGTGGAGTTGGAATGGTAAAATATTTGTTTTTGGCTCTCCGTACCAAAATTGAAAAAAACGGAGCACTTATAGCCTTCAGTGTCTGTTCGACCGTCTGCCACAAGCTCCCAGAGCCAAATGGTATAAGCTATAGGCTTAAAATTTCACATAATCAAAGTTTGTTATAACTCAATTATATGATTTAGATATTAATAAATTATTCAGATAGTTATGGGTAATAAGGGGGAGTCAGACAAGTTGTGAAAAAATGAAAATAGTTTAGCTCTATAGAGTGATGTATTTAATGAAAGCTAGTGACCTATAAAAAGCAATGATGGTCTCCCAGGTACTGAGATTATTATTTGATAAAAATCATCATGTTTAAGAATTAATAATAATAGTAAAAGAATACAACTTGGAATTTCTTAATTATATAATAGTCAAGTTAAATAACTAACTTTTATTTATTATTGGGCCAATGCGCCTTCTTTTGTCAAAATTGCATTTAAAATTTTGTTGAAAATTTTATTACTAATTAGAGTACTATTTAAAACTTCGAAGGGTTAACACTAAAGTAATTTCTTTCATTTACATCTCTCGGCGGTGATTTGAAACGTGGCGAGGGCTTAGCCTATTATAATTTATCCACGTTAAAAATAATTACACCAGCAAGAGAGCAATATATTTTTGTATGTAATTAATCAAAGCTAAAAACCAAAAAAAAAAAAAAAAAAACCATAAAACGATGTCAAATTACAATTTTATTCAAAAAAAAAATTATTTTTGAAGTTTAACTTCTTTAGCGACGTATCTATTTGAAAAAAGTAAGAAGTCGAGGGAAAGTAGAACTGGCAAATAAAGGGGAAGTTAGTTTGTCTCCTAAATTACATGAAACTGAGAAGGACAGAAATTTATAGTGTGCACGTATGTGTAAATATTATTAATTAGTAGAAAACAGGATCACGGGTAATTGGTTAATGAAAATAAATCAATTTAAACACTCATTGATTGCAACGTTTCGTCTTTTTTCTTAAGACTTTTTCAAGCTCTAAAAAATTTTACAATAATTAACATTCATATAAAAATATTAAACATTATGGATTAAATAATTTACTAAAAAGAAACAATGGTGTGACTAACCTCAATATGCTTAAACGTTAAATAGTTAAGCATATTGAGGTTGGTCACACCATTGTTTCTTTTTAGTAAATTATTTAATCCATAATGTTTAATATTTTTATTATATGAATGTTAATTTTTGTAAAAAATTTTTTTAGAGCTTGAAAAAGTCTTAATTAAAGAAAAGACGAAACGTTGCAATCAATGCGTGTTTAAATTGATTTATTTTCATTATTCCAATTACCCGTGATCCTGTTTTCTATTATAACATAGGTACTATATATCTGGAATTGAACTTTGAAGATGAATTATTAATTAGTTTCACATAAAAAAATTAAACTTAGGAATAATAATAAAAACTAAAGAAGTTAAACTTCTTATGTGAGCTTATGAGGGTGAGGCTCATTATAATTTTTTTTATTGCTGCCCACCTTCCACATCTCGAAAAATATGGCTCAGAAAATCTGAAAAATACGGAACACTTCTTGGAAATTTGGTTTGCACTTGGCTGCTTTTTTTCAAGGTAACGTAACATAGAAGTTAAGATTTTTGAAATTCTTCCTTTAAAATATGGCAAAAACTCCCTTCCACATATTTATCGTCTGAGATTCAACCAGCTGTGGTCGGCATCTGTAGTGACTGCGTGTGTTTTTCGTTCTCTGGTTTTCGTGAGATTCTGAAAAAATCCGATAATTGATGATGTAGCAGCAGCGCGTTAGACTGGCCACTATGTCTAATGTTGCACTCGGTTCAGAGCTATTGCATTTTACTGGTTATTTGCAGTTTTTAACCACTTAGAACGTTCTTTTTTTACTTTATTATTAAATTTACTACGGTTTCACCGCACACTGCATTTTTCCTTTGCCTTGGCTCTTTCGCGTTGAGTAATTTCACAAACTTTCAACTGCGGTTGGTAATTCTTATCGTATACGAAATAAATTATTTTCTTTTGGTATTTAAGGGTGTCTGTACAGTAGATCGCTTATAATGATTTACAGATTTGTACTCATCCAAAAAATCTCATATGATCAGTAAAAAACATCAACATTAGTAGAAATAATATATTACACGCAAGGGCAGAAAATTGAAATTCCTGCACTGCATCTCGGACATCGTGTTGCGCATTTCAGGAATACACTATTGGCATCGGTCGGATGGCGGGACCTAGGGGTCGGACCAAAATTTCTCGAAGTTTCATAACATCCTAAACACTTTGGCGCCATTTTTAAAAATGTTTATATATATATATATATATATATATATATATATATATATATATATATATATATATATATATATATACGTGCGGGTAATAACTTTCGAAAGAGTTAATTGATTTCAACTAAATTTGGCCCACGTGTTGAAATCCATCACCGCAAGATGCTTATTTAAAATGGGCGTAATGGGGCCATTTTAAGGGTAGTTTTTAGAGGTTGAAAAATGTTTTTGGGCCCCAAAAATACCGAAAAAATTCTCAGAATCGTTTCAAAATTGACATTTAACCCGTTAGTACCAATTAAAAAGTGTCCCTAAAATTTTAATAAAATCGGCCCAACAGGACTAATTTGTAGATAGTGACTTATTTATTGAAGGGTGTATTTAATTCAGTGTAGACGTTAGATTGATAATAATATTGCAATTAAGAAAAAAAATGTTATTTTAAGGGGTGTATTAAGGAGATTTAATTTTGCCCAAAAACCAACTTAAGTTCGCGTAATAAAGCCACACTGCCTGTATAAGCAAATACACTATATTGTCGGCAGGGTTTTGGCACTGCGACCCGGGTTTTTTTAATTATTATCATAAAAATACAACCATGTTCCAGCAGGCAGTTTAATATGCGATCACGCTTAATTTTTCAGCGCTTTTTTCGAATATTCACAATGCTTTGAATTTTTTTCTGTCATTCTCTAGTTTACTTACCACGTATAAAGAAGACGTTAATGTTGCCTAACACACATCGTAAAACTGCATACTTTCTCAATTGCAAGTTGTTTATTTTATCAAAAGAGAAAAAAACTTGTGATAGATCTTCGTGTAGGCGTAATTGAATAAGGCGCTACTGAATCAAATAGCGTTCTGAAAGATTTCCATTTCAACGAATACCGATTCTATACAAGGATTAAAATTTTAATTTCTCTTTTAACAGAAGACGCGATCTTAAGAAAGCTTTGCGGGTTGAAATTTAAGTATGTCAAGAAGTTATTTATCTATGTAAATTTTTTAATGTAAACTGAATGGGTGAACTGACTTATTTCATTTTAAAATTTCAAAACACTTTTATAATTGTTAAGATTCAGCGACGGTTTGCCTAAGTGTCGATACGAAAGTCAAAATATCTGTAGAAGTGTTCACTATTTGAGAATCTGTAAATTTGGCAGCCTTTCTCCTTTGAGGCTTAGGTGACAAGTAGAAATATTAATTAAGTAATTAAGGTTACTTTTTAGCATAAGTTTTGGTAAAAATTCATAGAAAAATGTTGCTTTGAACTGCAAATTGTATAAAAAAACTTTGCTAAACAAATTCGTAGATATACACTGTTTAACAAAAATATTATTTCGGTAAATCAATTATTTTTCGAGCCGAGTCAATTTAAAAATCTACAAAGTTTTTCTTATGAAAAAGAAGTAGGTGCGTATATTTGTGTACCTACGTACGTTTAAAGTTATACTTCTTTGGCGAGATCACAAACAAATATAAAAATAAAATCTTCATAAAGTTTAAGAATAATTCGAGTTGTTATCGTCCATGATATTATATGTTTATAGATAGTGGATAATTGGACATAAAGAAAAGAAAATTAAAATTTTCTTTTATTTATGTCCAATTATCCACTATCTATAAACATTTAAGAATAATACTTATTAAAAAAAACCTCAAATATTTTATTTATTTTTTATTTTTTTCCGATGTATGACACTTAAAACCACTATTGGTTGTAATCAAAGGTAATAGTCGTCTAGTATATTATTACACAATTTCCTGAAAGTGTATTTGGGTCTCTTATGGCTAACTTCATAATTTCGAATTTTCATTAGCGCGACTAACATGCATACAGCCGAATTTCCAATAACTATGCCTGCTGCAATTTTATTCTTAACGCGCCAAAACACGTATGGTCGCAATCTAAGGTCATTGTCAAATCAATTTTTTTTCTGCAGCCCAGTATATGTATTGCTTGCACAAGGCATGCGTGATTTCGTGTTTATGTGGAAATATAATACAAACCCATGGCATTTTCATGGAATGACAGTAAGTATCACAATCTTGAACAACCTTAAAATACAATCTGTGGTCATATTATATGGCTGCATAGTGCAGATATGTATTGTATATTATACGACAGTGACGATCAAACTTGCCAGTACAACGACGCCCTAGTCATACCAAACTTATATTCCACCCCATGAAAAACATTGTCCTATGATGCACTAAAGCGACTGTCATAGCATAAAATCGAGAAATGGACGTTAAACGCATTATTATTATTGAGAAGGAAATATTCCTTAAAAAAATTTGCATCCACAAGAACCCAAACTTCAGGTTCGTCACCGTCATACTAGGGATACTTGTGGAGCAAGTTGTAACTATAACCGCGTCTCAAACCATGAAATGAGCGATTACAGTGAGTTTGGGTCGTGCGCACCGAGTACACGGAGCGACCCAATAAGCACGGTCTTTTGCATACGGTAAATTAGTGACTCGACAATACGCTGATATGCCGGAATAGTTTTCATATTTGCTAACAGTGACGGTTTTCCCCCTCCAAGAACACCAATTATAAGGACAATTAATTTAACAGTATACTCTGGGTATTATTATTATTATTGTTAATTTTTGTTCTTACATTATGTGTATGATCCTTTTAAAATTTCATTAAATATTTATAAGTGAATAAACTTGCTCCATTTAATTAAGACGAGAGCAATAATTACGTAAATCGACATTAAAAGGACTATCAGTGATATTTAATCACAGTTCGAGAAAAAAAATTCGCCCGTCAGTACCAGCAGCATTCGCCGAATGCGACTTGAAATTTTCATAATAAACACAAATTGTGATCACAGTCACAGCTTACAATCACTGATATTTGAAAGTAGCAATCAAGAATCACGCTGTGATTGAAACGGAGCAGTTTGGCTCATCACTATAGTGGCATAAAAGCCAATTCAGACTAACCGTTCTCAGTTCCGATTCACCGGTGCGGTTCGGTTTTAGATTAATCTAGGCTGCTCACACTATCCCGATTCGGTTCTACGATTATTCTCGGTGCGCATGCGCAATTTCGAAATATGATTTGACGTTTGATGTGTAGTTAAACGTCAACAAAAACAAGTGGAGTTGTGTTTACAATAGTGGCTAGTCACGTGACTCCAGCAAGCGTTCTCATTGGCTACGGTTACGAACGGTCCGGTTGAAATTAGAGCTGAACCTAAACGCTCGAACCGAACCGCAATCGGAAACGACTACGCCCTGATTGGTCGAGCTCCCAACCGGACCGGTGAATCGTAACCGAGAACGGCTAGTCTGAATAGGCTTTAAGGCTATACAGTTCGGTCGAGACAAACAGTGATTCTGTAGTCACGCAAGTACGTAAGTGGACAAAACTATATGACGAACGAGTTGTATGAACGTCGTCTGGCAAACAGTGATAAGTTTATAAAATAATAAAATAAAATATCACAAACAATGTTTTATTTCCACTTTAATTTATTTACCGTCAGAACGTTTTCGAACATTAACTGTTCATTATCGATGAATTTTATTATGATTTATTTTATAAATATGTCTTTCCACAAAGTTACACTCGCTAATTTTGAAAATTTAGTGATAAGTTGTTTATACACACTACAGAAGTGAAACTTACGCAAACCCTACATCTAAATACGAGTATTATAAATTGTCATTTACACTTCAAAAAAATTAACTAAATATATTAATCTGGTTTATGATCTCCAAAGGCGCAAAAGTTTGAGAAACGTTGCCCTAGGATTTAAGGCGTTGCGACGCATAGTTTGAGAACCACTGGTATATATCCTGCGTAGTTTTTCCGTATGTATAGAGAACCGAAAAGATTAAAGTTATTCATTCTTTTTACATCTAAAAGCTAACATTTCAATGAAAGAAGTCAGTTCTGTCAACTCAGCTAAACGAAACAGAGATATTATATTCAAAAGGAAAACGTTTTATATATATAAAACACAGAAAGATTAAACAAAACGCATGAAAGACGTTTTATATTATATAAATAAAAAGATGTACATTTCTTAAAATAAAAGGTGAAATTTTATAAGATTGAATATAAAATGGAATTTTATATATTTTTTATTATTAAGCTTTATTTATGTCGGCTTTTACATATGTATTATGTACTTATCATATACAATGTGTCACATAACTACACCAGGATTATATAACCATAGTCTAGGGTTAAGGTGCAATTAGATGCGTGAAAAAAGGAGCATTTTTATATTTTTTTTTCCATAATAATTAAGTTTATTTTATAAAACTGATTACACAAGGTTTTTGTGTCATGTTTGAGTTTGACTTCCACAAAATAAAAAAAATAAAATAATAATTATTTATAAAAATATCACCATCTTTGTTGGACCTCCTCCGCAAGTAGAGCTTCACGGTGACCATCAGAACATATGGTATTTTTTGCACGCACCTCTTATAAAATAGCTGGTTTTCACTTTATTTTCAAAATTTTTAACAGTTCACTTTTAGGCAAACTTTGCTTCTAAGGTTATAAAAATTAAAAAAAAAAACAACAGACAAACACTCTTTTACTATGGAATTTGTGTAGAGTGACCAGTTTTACAGCACTAGTAGTGTAATGCGTCACTTTACATGTAATGCATGCAAAGCAGCTATTTTATAGAGCTTAGTGAAAAAATAGATTTTTTATTTGACTTATAAAGTAAATGAAGAACTGTAGAAATATTAGATGATATAATAATGAATTCAATTACTGCGACATGCTTTCATAACTAGAAGATTTTATGACTCGCTTTTATTATGTGGATCTGGAAATTTTTCTTCTCATTTTCTGTTTCACCAAGTATTTTGCACTTACTGTAGACCATGCCTCGCTTATACATTGTATAAAATAAAATAAAACCCGGGTCGCAGTGCCAAAACCCTGCCGACAATATAGTGTATTTACTAATATAGGCAGTGTGGCTTTATTATGCGAACTTAAGTTGGTTTTTTGGGCAAAATAATAAATTTGACTCCTTAATACACCCCTTAAAAGAACATTTTTTTCTCAGTTGCAATATTATTATCAATCGAACCTCTAAACTAAATTATATACACCTTTCAGCAAATAATTCACTATCTGCAAACTAGTGTTTTCATAAAATTTGTAAATCCGGTCCTGTAGGGCCGATTTTATTAAAATTTTAGGAGCACTTTTTAATTGCTATTAAAGGGTTAAATTTCAATTTTGAAACGATTCTGAGAATTTTTTAGGCATTTTTGGGCCCAAAAAATTTTTTCAACCCCTAAAAACTACCCTTAAAATGGTCCGATTGGGCCCATTTTAAATAGGGTTCTTGCGGTGGTGAATTCCAACATGTGGGCAAAATTTCGTAAACATCAATTAACTCTTTCGAAAGTTATAGCGCACACACTATATATATATATATATATATATATATATATATATATATATATATATATATATATATATATATATATATATATACATATATATATATATATATATATAAACATTTTTAAAAATGGTGCCAAAGTGTTTAGAAGGTTATGAAACGTCGAGAAATTTTGGTCCGACCCCTAGGTCCCGCTATCCGACCAACGCCAATAGTGTATGTTGCCTATGGCAAATACACTAATAAAGAGCAGTTTTACTAAATATAGCTTTACTTACATAGGAATATTACATAGAAACAAGAATAGATTACCTGTATTATGAAAACATTTG
The DNA here is from genome assembly GCA_034508555.1 of Venustoraphidia nigricollis. Taxonomy (NCBI): domain Eukaryota; kingdom Metazoa; phylum Arthropoda; class Insecta; order Raphidioptera; family Raphidiidae; genus Venustoraphidia; species Venustoraphidia nigricollis. The sequence goes on along the minus strand of JAVRKA010000052.1, from coordinate 1,590,341 downwards.
TGTGAAAAATTGTATGGAAATGTCATTTTGAATTCTTTTCTCATAAACAGGTGATTGGTAATACAAGTTAAGGAAAATGGTGTCAGCGTTTCTTAAATGGAGAATTACGATCCTCAGCGGTTCGCAATAGTGATGTGAACCTAAAAATAATAAAACACAAGTGAGTCCAAAAGTAATTGGTTCACTCAAAGATAGCGTAGCTTTTTATTAGTTAAAGAATTTTTGAATCGGTTTCAGAGAGAGTTTCAGAGATTACCTCCCACATACAAGCATAACCAAATTTTACTTATTTTTATAACAGTATAGATAAAAACCCGGGTCGCAGTGCCAAAACCCTGCCGACAATATAGTGTATTTGCTTGTATAGGGCCGTGTGGTTTTATACTTTTATTATGTGAAATTAAGTTTGTTTTTGGGCAAAATAAAAAATTTAACCCCTTAATACACCCCTTAAAATAACATTTTTTTTCTTAATTGTAATATTATTGTCAATCTAACGTCTACATTGAATTAAATACACCCTTCAATAATTAAGTCACTATCTGCAAACTAGTGTTTTCATAAAATTTGTAAATCCGGTCCTGTCAGACCGATTTTATTAAAATTTTGGGGACACTTTTTAATTACTACCAAAGGGTTAAATTTCAATTTTGAAACGATTCGGAGAATTTTTTCGGTATTTTGGGGCCCAAAAACATTTTTCAACCCCTAAAAACTACCCTTAAAATAGCCCGATTAGGCCCATTTTAAATAGGCTTCTTGCGGTGATGGATTTCAACACGTGGTCCGAATTTCGTCGAAATCAATTAACTCTTTCGAAAGTTATTGCGCGTACACATATATATATATATATATATATATAAATATATATATATATATATACATATATATATAAACATTTTTAAAAATGGTGCCAAAGTGTTTAGGAGGTTATGAAACGTCGAGAAATTTTGGTCCCACCCCTAGGTCCCGCCATCCGACCGACGCCAATAGTGTATGTTGCCATATGGCAAATACACTAATAAGTAGTAGTTTTGAAACGCGTTTCCCGGATTAAATTTCTCTCAGTCACTATCTGACTTTCGCTGTAGGTACGTAGCAATTGTGACGTGTTTTTAAATCCCGGCTTCTGTTGCCGCAGATATGAAAACTGTTCTGCCACGCTGTTTCATGAACAAGGCACACCCACGTACATGTATTGTTCTTAGTATGTACCGCGTCGAACAACACTTTTTATATAGAGTGTCGGTTAATTTTCAGATTTCGATCAAGTCTGGTTCGAACTTTGCTTTAAACCGAGTGGCGAGTGATTTAGCAGCTAAACGTTTATCAACTAACCAAAACTTTTCACATTACAGTCGATTTTAGTGTGCAGTTAGTTGCTAGATAAACAGACTGCAACGCAACAAAGTTGACAAGCTTATTGCAATGGAAATTTTAGAAGAGATGGAAGAAGAACACGCAAAGGCAATAGGAACACTCAGTCACAACACTGGCTTTGCGAGTCATTGCATAGATAATGATCACAGTTTCAATCAGGACAATTTTAAACCTCTTCACATTTGTAATAAAGGCAAAAAAACTTACGCTACTAGAAAATGTTGAGATTCAAAAAGCTTCTAAAAAAAATAAAAACATAACAAATGACCAACTAGATTTTAACTTATCACCCCTGCTTCAACTAGTTTACAGGCAGTTCTATGGTTGACCAAAATTTAAACATATAAGATAAACTTTCTGTGTAGATAGTAGGTGCGTTGCAAATATTTAATTTAGTATATGTTTTATATTCCTGAGAATGGACTTATTGCCTGAAACGATCGTCAAGAAATAATTTAATAATAATTTTTGTAGAATTTTCAAGTGTTTTTTTTTTCAATTGTCATTATTAATAATGTTCTAGCAAGTACCGAGTGAAAAATCAGTGCAAATTCTATGGAAGGAGATATTTTTAATTTAATCTTCTTTTACCAAATTCAGATATACTCATTACTTATAGATTGCTTGGCTTGCTTATTTTTTTAAGCGGGGAATTACCGGTCCAAACGCAGTAGTCACTCATTGTGTAAAATATGTAACACAATATTTACAAAATACGTGCCTGCTGTCTTTGGAACGTTACATCTCCGCATAAAAAAATTAAACAAGCCAAGCAATTTAGAAATAATGGACATTTGTGGATTTGATGTGAAGGAGATTAAATTAAAAATATCTTCTTCATCAAATTGCTTTATAAAACAATGATTTTATTTTTTGTCGATTGAGTTCGTTCTATTCATTTTATTCTTACTACACTCTCGAAACTTGATATCAGTTTTTTTTCGCACTCGTTACTTCAAGTTTACATTACAAATGTATTTTTGAGGTACAACTATCTGAACAATAATTAATTATGGGTCTTATATATCAATTTATCCATGACCCATATCCTAACATCGGTCCTTGTCAAATATGTTGCTTCATATTACGTCGCTTGTATTCAAGATCAGTCAAACTTTATTTCAGATTCATTTAGAAACTAGCTCTCACAAATTACTTGTTAGGGTAAAGGCCATTCTGTTGAAAAAAAATATATCAATTTAGAAATGTGTAAAAATCGTCGTATAATAACAAAAGCAGCTATAATATTTAGCGTGTGTCAACAAATAGATTTTTTGGAACCTGTTTCGTTTTGAAAACTGCAAACTTCATGGTTGTACGGACACCCTGTATGTGTGTACCTTCGTATGTGTGTATTCAAGAAACGTTTCTTGAGTATATTAAATTTTTTTGTGAGTAGGAGCTGTCACTTGGTGATTTATTATTTGTTCTGTACTGTTGTTCAATGTAACATAACGAGAACTAAGCTTTTTAATACATTAAAAGTAATATTCGTAATAGACAAAATGACGGATGAACCATGTAAATGCATAACAAATCATATTACCTAATATATTGTCGGTATGTTTAACTTTGGCACGTGCAGAAGACGAAGCAGCGACTGTAAAAAAATGGTTTCGATTTAATAGAGGATGAAACTTTTAGAAAAGATAGTACTTCATTTACTTGCTTAGGCAACCTTACAAGAGCATGATCCAACAGTAGAAAACACCACTTCCAGTTTTCATTTTGATATAATTGCTGACCCCCTAGAGTTAGAGCTTTTAAAGTATATGCATTTGGTAGTCGTTAAGTGCTTTTTAGGAATATATATATGGTTGCTATAATAAAATAAAGATCAGGCATAATGGCACTAAGTTTTTTTGATGTAATACCATGAAAAAAACTAATTTGCCGTTATATTTGGTCTCTGTGAGACTAGTAACAACATGAAAATAAATACTGGAAGAAGTGTTACCCCGCTGTTGGATCAGGATCCCCAGGGTTGCTAAGGCAAGTGATTGAACTTTTGAAGTCACTATATGTACTATCTTTTGTGAATGTTTCATCCTTCGAAACAATTTTTTACGGTCGCCGCTTGGACTGTACCTATATTTTATCCTTTATTAAATTGCAAGAATTTTGTAAAGGCTATTATATCGATATTATAGCTAGTATTTATGACGTCAGCAAGTCGGCGTTCGGAACCTCTGGCGTCGAGGCTTAAAAAACTACTGTTTTGTAAAAGTTTGGATTTGGGACAGGGTTATATAACAAAAAAAATCCCGCACTTTTCTAATCAGACACGGGCCAATAAAGGAGAGCCTTATCTATAAGTATACTAATATTATAGAGAGGTAAAGTTTGGATGTAGGAGATAATCTCCAAAACTACTCATCCGATTTCAAATATTTTTCACCAATGTTTAGAATGAATCTTCAGGTGGCCATAGACTATATATTATCGCGTTAAAGTAAAAGAGCTTTTCGTGGAGGCCAATATAATATAAAAATGGACATTACTATATCTGTTTGAGATGAATAAACTTCGACACTGGTTAATCTATCACCATAAAAGCTGGCACATGGAGAAGGTTTGTTGTAACTCGCCACTAGATCTTAATACGGTGGAACCGAAGGCTTCACTACATGTTTTCGGTGTCATGTTTCATCTCAGTCGCGTGCAGAGCCGCGGATAACGACTATAGCAAATAAAATAGCCAGCAAATATATTGCAATACGCTGGAACCGAAGGCTCCACTGTTATTGTATAAATCATTGTTTTAACTCAATCGCACGCAGAATCTCGGGTAGCGGTTATTCTGCATAAAATCCGTTGCAACATATATGTCTATCTTTAATGGTGTAGCGCGCCCCCATTTGTTACGGCACTGGAAATGACAGAGGCTTCTCGAACTTGAACAGAAGTTTCTGGAATGATCGAGAACGGAATGTACGCGCTTATAAATACAGCGCGTGCGGTGCGCGACAGGATTCAGTCAGTCAGTTGCCTGCTTGCATTCGGTCAGAGACAGTGATTGAGTGCATAGTACAGTCAGTGGGTAGACGCACAGTCGATACGACGGACAGTTTACATAAATAGCTTTATTACATAAATTTCGGTGTGTTGTAAATAATCGTGTATATAGTCATTATTGTATTATTTATTAGAATCCGTTTGTTTTTCATTGTTTAGATTATTTCATTATTGTTAGAGAAATACGTTTTAGTTTATCTGTTTTGAATTTATTTCGTTTGTTGAAAATAAATCAGTTTTAAACCACCTCGAAGAACAATAGACAATCTACAAATCCGGGCGAAGTCGGACCGGACAGCTAGTACCACGATAATTGCAATGAGGTCTAGATAAATAAGTTTACTGTATATTGCACAAGCCGTAAATATTGAATAGCATTTTCATTGAGGAGATAAGGAAATGTTTTTACTTGAATATCTTATTTCAAAGTATTTCAGTATTTATTTTCCTCTCGTATCTATTCCTCACAACAATACACTTTTGTTTTTTGTCCGAACGCGACGGACGTTTGAAATACGGTACCCTCTTTGCTGTTTGTTGTTCACAAGTGGTAAAGCTCTGCACCTACAGTATAAATAAGCTAGGTCGCTTTATAGTGCATACAGTATGATCTGGTAATCGCTTCATCCATTACGCAATAGGGATGTTGACTGTTTTCAAATAAAAACATAATTTTAACGTTAATTGGTAGTTTCTATGGTAGAAATACTAAAAAACACAATAGTTTTCCTTATTTTTATGGAATTTAATTAATATTTAATAAAGAAAACCTAATTAAATCACTCTCAAGTTACATGGCAACGAACACCAATCAGAGCGCATGACGTCAGAGGGTCATGAACAGCATCAGACGCTGTAAAAAGACTTCATTGTTTGGTTAATATTTACTGTGTAATTTATTATGATTTGCTTATAGGAAACGTTAAATTACGTGTAACTATAGTAATAACTACGAAACAACTGTTCATCACCTCATCAGTTTACCAGCATTTATGAACACAGCCTCCTACTTTGTGACCGTCTGCCGTCACGGCAATCACGTGACAAGTATTGGTGTTTTGGATCGAAATTTGAAACGGAATTTAAAATACATGATTTTTAAGGCTTAAGTCGTATTTAAATAAAAAAAATAATAAATATTTGTGACTATATTAGGTACTTATGCACGATTTAAAACACTTTCCCAAAAATAGTCAACATCCCTATTTTTACCCGACTGCCAAGAAGGGTTATGTTCATTGCGCCTATCTATGTTATATTCTTTATTACCTCATATCGTCCAAACGGCTGGACGGATTTCTAAAATCGTTGGATTTGTCCCGGAAATATGTTGAACCAATTCATCAAAATCGGCTCACAAATTTATGAGATACGAGGTTAAATGTTGTAGTCAGTAACGACTGAATTTATTTTTATGTGGTACCAATCGGTAAAATCGGTAAAATTGTGTCGAAACTTTTCAAATCTTTTAACCCCTCGAATAGTTATGGCTGGAAAAATATACAAGACGAATTGAATAACTTTTTTTTTTGAAGTCGGTTAAAAATACTGTGCTCATAAATTTAGGAAAAGGTTTTAGATATGAAGGCCGGTTTCATCACTAAAATGTCTGTGATCTTTTAACTTTGGATAAGTTTTGTATCAAGTAGGTAGTAGCCAATTATTATTGTTGATAAAGTAAGGTTAATAAATCTTGATATTAGTAATAAAGTAACGGGAATTTAGCCAATAAGAACAACGAAATCAAAATATTCGTATTTTCCAAATCCACATAAGGATGTGGATTTCCACGAAACGTGGATCAATTAAGACATAAATATTTAATTTCGTTGTTCTTATTGGCTAAATTCACGTTACTTTATTATTAATACCAATTATTATTGACGTTGGATATTTTGATTCAACTGTTTTTATAATAATTGATAGCAAACCAACAAGAGACAGTACGTTTCGTTGGTAACAATGTTTGTTTATCTGGCAAGCAGTATCCTTTCAGTTGGTTGTATTGGCAATGCTGACACGTCCATCCCGTTCTATTTACTGGCTCTGTACGCGCGCTGGTTGTGTTGGTTTTTACAGATGCTTTATTCGCATTGTCTCTGAAATAATCTTGTAGCAGTCAGCGTAAACTGTTTGTTCAGTTGCCAACACATCTCTTCACTGTATATACAAAGCACGCAGAAAATATACATCTATAATGCGCATGAATACAGCATGTTTCAAAAAAAACTCTGCGTAATGAACCTCATTTCAATCATACCGTCAATGAACCAGGGTGAATTTTACCCGGTTATCGATTTCAATATAGGGTAAACTACTAGTCATTGAACATTACTAGTCATTGGACAGAACACATTTTCATTAGCTATAATAAGAATAAGAACGATACTAAAGTAGATTTGAATGACTTATTTTGTGAGTCATTCAAATCTGCTTTAGTATCGTTCTTATTCTTATTATAGCTAATGAAAACGTGTTCTGTCCAATGACTAGTAGTTTACCCTATCTCGTTTGAAATAGTTTTTTTCTTATCTAGATGAATTACCTAATAGGATATTGTTATAATATACGTAATAATAAAAACATTTTTGATATTATAACTATTTATTTATGAAGAAACTTTAAATTTGACTGATGCACTCCTCTTCGTCAACATCCGACCCCGATGGACAGCTTTCGTCCGAACAACATTCTTCCAAATGGCGTCTTCCATCACGAACAAAATAAAAATAATCAAGTCTTATTTATTACGTACAATCCAAAAAAAAGAGGAGTAAATATAAAAATGCCGTTAAAAATGTTTATCACGCGAAGTTTGAACCCGAGTAAAATATGCCCAAGTGCACTTTGAACTCTCCTATCACCAGCGACGTCACGCGCAACACTGATACGCATTGAAAAATCGACACGTTATTTCCAAGATGGCAGCTATCGCGGCGAAAGAGGTAGGATACCGTAAATTGTGACAAGTGTATGCGTTTTTGTACACTAGTTGGTGCTAAAAACCCTGGTTCATTTACACCGAGTAAAAAAAAGCAAAACAACACGCTTTTATGAACTAATAAATCCTAAATTATTTGACAACAATATTAGCTTTACTATAAAACGCGTGGGGTGCTATTTACTGAAATGTTTATGATAGCTCTATGAGTCTACCTACAATTAGCTAGTAAATGAAAAATTTATTACCGATGCACTTCACACCGAGGGCACCATATGTCGCGCAGTGCAGGAATTTCAACGTTCTGGTCGTGTAGGGTATACTATTTTTCTTTATACCCGATCCAAAGTACGTACTTTAAATATACTACACTATACTATCAGTGTCCACGAAAAAACGGTTTCGACCCGTTGTTTCAGATGGCGTGCGAGTAATTTCAACAGAGCATAAATGTTAAGCTTTCTACTTTAAAATCGAAGCCAAAACTACGTCCTTTCGACCAGGTATAAAGAAAAAAATATTGTTTAGTATTTTCTGCACATCTAGTATATTCCAGAATGACGAGAACTAACCAGTGTGACGTCATATACGTGTTCTCTTATACACATGAATCTTTTGATCGTGCCTACACCTACTAACATACATATTAATTAAAAAATATAGCAGTGCAGAAACACAGATATAGTGTACGTATTCTGTACTGTAGATTAAAATACAAACGTCTGGATTTTAAACATGAAGCTTTTTATATGTCGGAGTTGGGTCATCCCACAATTTTTTTTTTGTTGGAATCTACATTACAAATAGATTATGAACCCATTTTTTTGAGTATTTTTTCTTGTCATAGAAGATATTATATTTTTCGAAAACATTTTCTCTAATTAAAAAATTCCCAAAAGTGTGAATGTTTCAATCAGAATTTAAAATAGAATTTGCCGCTATTGAAATGACGCAAATAATATTTAGCCTGTAAATGTCTGACCAGTTTCAAAATAATTGACAGTGAAGTCTCAGTTATATTTCACGATATAAGCGGCACAGCTTTGTGCATAGGATAGGTGTATAAAGCATACTGGTCCATGCATAAAAGTATTGGGCGGGTATGCTTTACATTCCCGTCCTATGCAAAAAAAATTGTGCGACAGACCTCGCTAGCAAAATATATCTCTTGAAATAAAATTTGGGATTAAATGTTTTTTATGTGAGAAATCCAAAAAAAGAAAATATAAATAAAAAATTTGATTGAAAATTAAAAAATAAAACCCGGGTCGCAGTGCCAAAACCCTGCCGACAATAATATAGTGTATTTACTAATATAGGCAGTGTGGCTTTATTATGCGAACTTAAGTTGGTTTTTTGGGCAAAATAAAAAATTTGACTCCTTAATACACCCCTTAAAAGAACATTTTTTTCTCAGTTGCAATATTATTATCAATCGAACCTCTAAACTAAATTATATACACCTTTCAGCAAATAATTCACTATCTGCAAACTAGTGTTTTCATAAAATTTGTAAATCCGGTCCTGTCGGGCCGATTTTATTAAAATTTTAGGAACACTTTTTAATTGCTATTAAAGGGTTGAATTTCAATTTTGAAACGATTCTGAGAATTTTTTAGGCATTTTTGGGCCCAAAAACTTTTTTCAACCCCTAAAAACTACCCTTAAAATGGTCCGATTGGGTCCATTTTAAATAGGGTTCTTGCGGTGGTGGATTCCAACATGTGGGCAAAATTTCGTAAAAATCAATTAACTCTTTCGAAAGTTATAGCGCACACACATATATATATATATATATATATATATAAAAACATTTTTAAAAATGGTGCCAAAGTGTTTAGAAGGTTATGAAACGTCGAGAAATTTTGGTCCGACCCCTAGGTCCCGCCATCCGACCAACGCCAATAGTGTATGTTGCCTATGGCAAATACACTAATAAACAATTTCATCAAAATCGGTCAAATCGTTTAAGAGAAGAACACACGACACCGGAATTATATATATAAAGATTTCCTTAACTCTTGTTTGCAATTAAGAAGAAGGATCTAAGAGCAAAAGTCGGTTCACATTATTTGTTTGTGTATGAGAAATAATATGCATTGTTCAAAATTTTTAAATTTTGATACCTAGGACGACCTCATTGTTGAAACGTACTACACACAGGCACTACTCATCCAACACGATGTTCATCTTTAAGTTATCAATAAAATTTTATAGGTGTTATTCTTTCCGTAAGTCTTTTGTAAATTTAATGCGTCAATAAATCTTTTGTATCTTTATTTTCACAGTTTAAGAAGTTTCTAAGGTGTGTAAAAAAGAACCGATGTATGAATGTACATACACTTGTACAGGGTGTCCCGTAAGAAATCTGGAAAACTTCAAGGATGTATTCCTGAATTTTAATCAAAAAAAGGTATATCAATATATGTCCGATTCAAAGAGGTTAGCGAGTTATGGTCTATTGAAAAACAAAAATAAAATCGATCAATACTTTTTATTTAACAAAAATTAAATTTGAAATTTGGTCAGCGAAGGACTTTCCATTAACTTCGTGACCTGTTTAGGCCGAAGGAGGGCGAACGCCTCGTTCGGCCTAAACACTCTGGGCTACGTGAGAGAGGGGGTTTCTGAACCCAAAGATGCTGCTGGCAACAATTAGTAATAATTGTTTAACTCTTCAATTCCCAGTGTCACTTGTAGGTGACAGAAGTTTAATATTTTTTTTCTACCACACGGAGATTTTATTATTTAATTCCACTACCATTGTTGCAAAGCCAATAAGTAAAACTATTTTTTTCTAACAACACTAGCCAAATGTCATCTGTCAAATATAATCAGATGTTTCGCGCGAAATTCGGGCAGTCTGTGTTTGTGTAATCTCTTGCGATAAAAAGTGAAATAAAAATGCCTAAACCGTAACTATTGTTAATTTTTCTTATTGCGTGTAATAAATAAATAAATAAGCTATTGCACAAATTTTTGACACTGGGTGACACTGGGCATTATAATAACCGTTTATGCCGCAACAGAAGCTCTCAAAAGGAATAATTTTTCCCCTTTTTGCAACATTTTTCATTGATGCTCCGTTCCTACTGGTCGTAGCTTGATATTATGTAGCCTATAGCCTTCCTCGATAAATTGACTATCCAACAAAAAAATATTTTTTCAATTCAAACCAGTATTTCCTGAGATTACCGCGCTCAAACAACCAAACAAACAAACAAACTCTTCAGCTTTATGATATTAGAATAGATAAGTGTTTTGTTTCTTTCAGATAAACTATTTTTATTATAAAGAAACTGATATATCTAAATATAAATAAATATCCTTGTAAATTCTAACGTTTTATTCTTACCGTAACAATAAGAAACAATCTGTGTCTGCTTCAAAGTCCTAATTTCACAACGCCCAGTGTCACCTGTAGGTGACACCCCCATAAAAGAAAATTGGGGTAGTTTATTTTTTATTTATATTTTTTCTTGTCATAACCAAATGTATACAAGGTATTTTATTTAAAAGAAACCAAAAATCTTTCTTAACTTGGACATGGGAATTGAAGAGTTAAAATGATTCTGTACATAAAAAAATAATTGTTCAAAGTATTATCATTTTTTCGTGTTTTTTACCTTCTAGTAAAATGCCTAATAATTGTGTATGGAACACGATTGGATCTTGTATATACTATAAATACCCTCTCTTCCACCACATTACGTACGTCCTCCCACCATATGTTTATAGAAATGTTTTAAAGCACCTATATATTTATGAATCTAGAAGAACATTGTAACTTAATAGTAATTTACTTGAAGTATTAAGTATTAAGTTAAAAATACTATAAAAATATATTGTTGTAAAAACCATTTTATTTTCTCGATGAATATTTCAAATATGAAGCTTGTAAAAATATATCTAGAATCAATAACTTACTATGAAATACAAAAGAATATAACAGTGAAAGAAAACATGATGATTTTCAAATCGCAGTATTTTCGCAAACAATGATCGGATTTTAAAAAACTATAGCGCATTTTAAAGCTTGAACATTCTAGTTTTTGAATCAACATTTTTAATTTTTTTTATCATCCCTTAGCGAACCGTGACAATTGAAAAAATAAAAAGAAAAATGTCCCCTTATTTTTTTATAAATGGGCTCCAAAAAAAATTCTGATAAATTTCGAGTGAAGCACTTTTCTCTTAAAAATGCATTTTTTTAAATTTTCCTACGATTTTTTTTAAATGAGTTATCAGCTGTAAAAGCAAAAATGACACTCTTGACTTTAAATTGTCGTAGCTCCTGAAGAAATGATCGTACGATAATTTTTCAAAGTGCATTAGAAAGCTGAGAAGGTCCTCTTTGAAATGCTTTCTTTTTTCAATTGTCACGATTCACTAAGAGATGATAAAAAATTTTGACTCAAAAACTGGAATGTTCAAACTTTAAAATGAGCCATCGTTTTTTAAATCCGATCATTTTTCGCGAAAATACAGCGACTTGAGATCATCAAAATTTCAATATTTTTTATGTGTGTCCCCTTAATTAAGTTGCAGAATGTATATACATATATTTTTTTAAATCTGATTTTTATATTTTCGTTTAATTAAGACTATGTTTATATCAAAGAGGCTGAATAAAGTTATCAACCATATGTTGAAAATTGTTTAATTAGCTACCTTTATGGTAATTTATATCATATCGTATAAATAAGGTGTAAATTCAGAACTAAGCGATGACAAGGTTAATTAAAACTGTCTACGTGTTGACGTGTTTTACTTTTTGCGACGGTAACATTTTAATTTTCGCTTTAATATTGATATAATAAATTAAAAAACAAAAATTTCTGCCTACCTGTTTCTAAATTTTCAAGATCTCACAAAAATTCAAAAAATTTACACAGCAACCCATTTAGGAATCTCACAAATATGTGTGTGTTTTTTTCAACATATTCTCGCCGAGAAACGGTAATTCCTGTACCGGCCATCTTGATTGAGGTTTTCCATGGTTTCCCTTAATTAATTCCAGATAAATATCGAGATGGTTCCTTATTTGAGGCCATGGCTGATTACCTATCAAACTCCTAGTTCAAAAATTACCTACCTTATCCTAATTTCCTATAATTCCTTCATTCGCCCATTGCTATTAAATAAGTTGAAGTTTTAAAAAATGTAGAAAATAACGGGAGGTGGTAAATAGAAAATAGTAATGGAGCGAATGGCGTCTGTTATGACATAAAGTCGAGAAACGGGCGTTAAACGCATTATTATTATTATTATTGAGAAGGAAATATTCCTTAAAAAAAATTTGCATCCACAAGCACCCAAACTTCAGGTTCGTCACCGTCATACTAGGGATACTTGTGGAGCAAGTTGTAACTGTAACCGCGTCTCAAACCATGAAATGGGCGATTACAGTGAGTTTGGGTCGTGCGCACGGAGTACACGGAGCGACCCAATAAGCACGGCCTTTTGTATACGGCAAATTAGTGACTCAGCAATACGCTGACATGCCGGAATAGTTTTCATACTTGCCAACAGTGACGGTTTTGCCCCTCCAAGAACACCAATTATAAGGACAATTAATTTAACAGTATACTCTGGGTACTGCTTTCTGAGCTCAAAAAGAAGATCCTGATATTTTGTCCGCTTCTCAGTCTCCTTTGCGGCTATGTTCGTTTCAGCAGGGGCTGAAAACTCGATTACATACATAGTTCGCGCAGGTTTATCAAGGAGAACTATGTCAGGCTTTGTAGCTGAAAGTTGCCTGGTAGTACTAAATGAGTAGTTCCAGAAAATCTTGCATGACTCATTTTCGACAACGGACTCAATATCATTTGGAACATAAGGTAGAACAGGAGTTTTATCAACACCATAATGATGTCTTAGGTGGTAGTATAAAACTCTTAGAGCAGCGTTGTGGCGGTGAATGTAAGCACAACTCGCATAGTGACTACATGCCGACAAGAGATGCATGAGCGTCTCTGGATGCGATCGACATGCTCTGCAAGAGGTATCTGTTACTTCTGCACCTATAACTATGCGACGGTACACAAGAGTGTTGATAACTCCATCTTGACACGCCAAAACAAATCCCTCAGTTTCAGACTTCAGTCCAGCTGATCTCAGAAAGGCAAACATCAGATCCTTGGATAAACCGCAAGTGTTGATGTTCTTATAATAAGTCCCATGCATCGGTTTATCAGTATGTTGTTTGAGCAAGAACTTTTGCTCTGCCTTCTTTACTGTGTATCTTACTTGATCTGACGTTAGAGATGCATACGTTGCATTTCTACGATTTCTAGCGGAACTGAAGTCAAAATCAAGACTGAGTTCATTTGCTGCTCTGTTTGCGGCTTGAAACAGAAACGCCCCAACACCCGCATATTCGTGATCGCGCACGAGCTGTAAGAGCGGGTCCGAACTGTTACAAACCGCAATAGCAGTACCCAATATAATTCTGCTGTGAAGATACTCCAGTATTATTATTATTATTATTATTATATCATGTATAACTAGAGCTCAAGACAGATATTTAGAATTACATTTAAAACTGAAAATTAGTGCAGTAAAGCCTTCGACAAACGGCAGTAATATTTATGTCTTTATCTAATACCTAGTAACTACACTAATGCTGAGTTGCAGAAAGCATTGTCAGAAAATTTAATTCGAAAATTTCCATAAGAAAAGCATAGTAGACATTTAAATCGAACTTTTTGGAAAAATACTTGATCAAATGAAGCTATATTTTCTTTAAACTGTGTATACATATATATGTAATATAATTAAATTGACTCTACCAACAGTAATAGATATATTTACGAAATGAAGCAACTTGCTATATTATTTGCACGGTTTTCACTTCAAAACAACATTCTCTATGCAGGTTGACCAAGATTTATAGTGTGAAAATCAATCTTTTTCTAAGTAGATCAGTCATTTTGTGAGTACAATCTGATTCTACATGACAGGGAGTTTCACAACAACATTAGACTGCTCCTGAATGTATAAAGACTGTTAATATATATTAACACAATCTATAGTCACTGTCAAATTAATTTTTTTGCAACTCAGCAATGAGTACAGTGCAGAGTATTAATCAGCGCTCTTATAGCTGTTAGGTTAACTGACGAAACCTCTTATTTTGTAATTAATTTTATGTTTTCAAGGAACTTAACTTTAGAATTTCATCCTCATGAATCCAATTAAATCTACAGGAAAGAAGTTTGACTTAAAAAAATGAATTATCTACCTATATTAATAATTTCGTCGAGGGGTACGGTAGACTTGACTGAAATCTATCACAAATCACTCTTCTCGTTATCAGTAATTTAATAACTAAAATTATTGAAATTGTTTAGGTTCGTGGCTATCCTGCAAAGATTTGTTTTAATCATTTAAATTGACACGTTTGCACTGCATTTAGTGTCTGGAAGCCCATTAAAGAGGCGGAAATATCTTACTCGATTTCGCAAGACCAGCTCTATTCATGAGATTATTTCTGACACTTTACAATGCACACGAAATCTGACCCTAGTGAATTCAAGCTAGTTTAATATATTTCTACTACGCCCCTCGTATATAATAATATAATGTGGCAACAATGTTTCTACCCTAGCAAACTCGTCCTTCGTTTATTCTTGCTGGCCAACGGAATCTGCAATATACATAGTACAGCGTATAATATATTAGTGGCCTTCCGTTTGTCTTCAAGATTACACTGGAATTAAAACGCCACCAAAGTACTCGTAGCCCAGTTGTATTCAGTTTCTATGTACATATATCTAGAATACTCCGTAGTCTGCGTAATCGCTATCAGATCTGCGCGTATAATACTCGCCACGGTTCTAAAAGGTTCTGAAGTTAGTCACAAACAGCGTCGCAAATACATATTTTAAAGCCGTCCTGGTTGTTTTGTGGGAAAGAAAGACTTCCATCACTTCCCAGTTATCGGCACAGAGCGTGCGCTCGTCGGTGATTGGTTATTATCGCTGATTGTCGTGTCACTTGTCGCTTTCCTGCTACGCTATTGTTAAGTTGTTTCTTTGATTGTTAATTGATCAAGATGCCTAATACAGTTTTGCATAGACAAGCACGAAAAATGATTTTTTGGATGACTTTATGCAAGGAATTAGACACTAATCGACTCATCTTGTCTTTCATCCTCACTTCATGGCACTTATAGACCAATTAGAATAATCTTTATTAATTTGAGGTTAAATATTTTCAAACGTATTTTTTCCATTGGCTGAACAATGTAGTAGGAGATATCCTGAAAAGTAGGGACTAAAACTTGAAAAGACATGGGTAAAATCAGTTGAAAATACATAAACTCGACTGTATGGGAAATTAGGATAAGGTAGATAACTTTGTGAGTACATGGAGCTCGACAAGTAATCAGCCATGACCTTGAAAAAGAAACTATGTTGGTATTTATCCGAAATTATTGAGAGAAATCATGGAAAACCTCAACAAGATGGCTGGTATAAGCATTTCTCGGCGTGCGGCAAATGAAAAAAGTTCTATATATCCTTTTTGGTAACACATAGCTACGTTATTCGCATATAGCGTCAAAGTCGTATTGTTCTGGTGGTTAGCAGCTTTAGCCTGTATACGAATTTTAAATAATTTAATATTTGCTGTCAATTTCTTTACTATAAACAAATCGTTAAATCAAGAAAGTAAACAAAGAAAATTTAGCTTTCTTGAAATTCGTGTCTAATTTTATTGTACAGTTAACACCAGCGGTGTAACTAAAATAAGGTTGTAAAAACTTTTCACATTCGTCTTGTTACGTTTTCGTTGACTACAATTTGCAGGAAGAAGTAAGTTATACTTTTATTTGGGTATGGGGGTTACTTCAGGCGTTTCTTCCTGACACTCGGTTACAAAAAAATGTTCATGTTTTTAGTTGCCACAAAAAAAGTATTTGAAGAACTCTCTTAATTTTAAGAAAGAAACTTGAATAATTAGAATGGTATATTCTTTTTTTGCGTTAACCAAAGAATAATTATTTTTTGCTACGTAATAATTTTAATAAAATAAAAACAAAATGGAATTATATTTTCCATTTGTCTTCGCCCAGCTTTCATTTGCGTTAAAAGAAACGTATTTTAATTTATTTTTATACATATAACAAAACACTAACTATTACCATAAATTCACTTCTATTCAACAAATTCACTTTTGTGTTGTCAGAACTGCTTTGAGGTTATGAAATGCCTATTTTTTTCGAAAATAAACAAACAGGCTTTTCAAGACACATGAAAAGACAAAAATGCTATTGATTATTCTATCAAACGTGTCACTTGATGAATTGGAAGTTAATTTTATTCCATGGAATAAATTTGCTTCAAGATTAGTAACTTCTATATTTAATAGTGTTCGGTGAACACAGGCCTAAATAAAAAAAACAAAATGAAAAATGTAAGGCACACTTTTTCATATACTGTTCAATTTTTAGTATAAGTACATAATTTTTTATTTATATAATACCAGGGAGCATCAACAATTAGGCGTAGAGTACATACTTTATTTTGGAAATCAGGAATTTGAAGTATACCACAAATTTTAAAAATTACATAAGACGGTATATATTGGCTGCTTTTAAAATAGAACATTGTCCATCTGTCCTCCTTAGAGTTGAGTAGCTCAGATCTGAACCGGTTCAAAGAGCCGACTCCGACAGAAGATCTGTGAGAGCCGACTCACTTTTTTTTGAGCCGACGGATCAACGGATCCGCATAACTCAGTGAAACACTTAACACACAGAGGCACATTTTACACTTACGTATCAGTTCTCGCTTTGATGCATCTGTCAGCTTAAATGACTCATGCATCACATGTTTCGCTATGCATTCTTGATTCTATACAGGTCGTGATATGATTGACTGAACTAGGTAACTCAGTGGCAGACTGCAATAACATATTCAGAACTCGGCTCTTTTTGAACCGGTTCAGTGAGCCGGCTCACATACGGGATCCAGATGCAAAGCTGCAGATCACTAAAAAAACCCGTTTTTTCCATCTCTAATCCTCCTGTAGTTACAAACTTAGGTGAACATATTCTATGATCGCGCCTAAAAAGCTATAACGGCAGATGAAATACATCAAATTTTTGTTAGGCGATGCGTTATAAAGTTAATTAATAAATTAATACAGCTGCATAGTATTATCACGTTAAAATAAATATAACTTTGTTCTGTCAAGTAATTAAATATTTAACATTTTTCGTCATTTGATGCTTTACCGAGTTAATTAATAATTATTATAGCTGCATAATGATTTCATTTCTCAAATGTAACTTCGTTTGGCTCAGCCTTTAATTAACTTAATTACTTTCAGAAATTTTAAATTCTTACATAACATTGTATAGTTGAACGTTTTCTATGTTAGCTGTAAATTTAGTTCTCGTATTTTCTCATTTCATCTGTGATAATTAAAATTGTGATTTTCTTACGAAAACTTTCAACTTTAGTTTCAACTTTACGTATTTTGAATTTATGTGAAGGAGTTTAATATTTAGTAACTACTGTATATTCCCTTTGTTCAATAAAATTTTACCAGTTAGCAAACGGTTTATTGTTCACTTAAGAATAGATCTGATTGCTACCTGTGGTCAACAAATCGAATTGCAAGAAGTACAGTACAGTGTAGATAATACCTTCCTAAAATAGGCGATTTGATTTTTGTTACTTGGGTAGAAAATAAAAATATGTAGAATTTAAAGAACAATGTCGAACAATTGTAATGTCTTCGAAAATTCAATTATTTTAGTGTTAAATCTGTATTCTCAATATGACAGTTGCTGTAAATAAAAAAGGTAATTAATTAATTAAAAGAGTTTGAAGACCGCTGCTCAAGACTAATAAGTAATAACTGAATTGTATTAGAATTCAGATAGGTTGTTTTGCTATAGATTTTATAATCAAAGATAAAATATTTGAATATATATAAATTCTGCATTATTAAACGAACGACTTTGTATCAGTAATTGTTTCATTTTAATTGTGGAAAAGTACTTCTGAAAGAATGAATATTTGAACTACCTCGTTAATTGTAACCAAAACCGTTTTAAGGCTTGTCTACACTGAACTGAAAAATGTTAAATGTCTTTTAATCTGTCGCTTCGCCCTAAACTCATAGAATTTTAGCATCTCTTTCTATGGTTTTATTTGGGTCATTTTTATTGAATAAGAGCTACAGTCAAAGTTCCGTGCTTGAAAATGCCATGCCCGAACATTTCTAGTATCGATTCCGTCTCCCCAAGTGTTTTGAATTCAGTAGAAGTTTTCCAAAAGTAAGAAAGGAAAATGTTTTAAGTAACAAGAGTCCAGAATGTAATTTATTATTTTATGTGCTGGTTGCGACATTATGGAAAAATGAACATCAGCGAATTTTAACAATCAAACGAGCCATAAAAGCGTCACCTTTGAGATACATTTTTTTTACACGAACCTCTTATAAAATAGCTGATTTTCACTCCATAATAAGTATATATATTTATATATCTGACAGTTCAGGTTTAGTCATATTGAAATCTGTTTGAACTGTTTACGAAGACTACGCCTACTTTGGTGTCTCTGCTGCTCATATGGTTTCAAATGGCAACTTAAGAGAAATAACTATTGGATTGGTAACATCACATTTCTTTTGGTCTATTTTACGCACTAGTGCGAAATGAATCATTTTACTATCCCTATGCTGGCATGAAGAGCTGCTATTGTAGGAGGTCGTGCAAAAATACATTTTTTTGTCCTAAAACTTGTATAAAAAACGTGATATTTATTAATATTTCAATACAGAACGACATAAAATTTGAAATTAACATTCAGTTTTTTTTTATTGACAAAAAAAAGTACATCAGTGTGCATCAACCTTGCGATTATTAGCACTGTTAACAAAGTTTTTTCCTTATTCATATTTTCAACAATTTTTTTGAATGTATCTTTTTCTGTTTAAAAATTTGAGTTAAATTTGATTATTTGTGTCATTTTTATCTGATTTTAAATAATTTATTTAGATCAAATAATATATAGAAAACTGGTTCAAAGTCGTGTAGGATGAAAGAATTACCATCAAATATTGAAACAATTTCACTACAGAAAATAACATTCAGAAAAAACAAATATCGCCATCTGGTAGCAATCTGTTTATTTTAACAGTAAGTTGTCGGTAATGTGACGTGTAATAGCGCTTAAGTCTCTGGATAGAAGAGAAAAAAAATAATACCACTCTATTATTGGACAAGTTAGGATAAAATCCGTGGCACAGGATTAATAAAACAGCAATACTGAGATTAAAATTGCATTTTCACTAACGTTTCGGTACGCTTTGCACCATCTTCAGAGTTTCGAAAGCGTACCGAAACATTAGTGAAAATGCAATTTTAATCTCAGTTTTGCTGTTTTATTGATCGTGTGCCACGGATTTTATCCTAACTTATCCAGCATTCATCAAGGATCACAACCACTATAATTAATTTCTTTTAATTAGAGTCAACCTCGTACCACTCTGTTGTATTACGTAACTGACCACTAACGAAGTATTCGCACGAGTCTGCTAGTATAACTCATATCGAACAGCGGCTGAACAGTCACCTTAATGTAATTTGTAAATCCCTAGGGCCTAGAGGATAAAAAATGTACTGTGCGTTGGGAACTGTGTATTTCACGCAGACTTGAAAAGCGTTTAAAATAAATATGTAAAAAATATTACTGTATACAAAAGTAGAGCTAACAAATAACAAAAAGACAGCCGGCATGAAAAGCGTATACTCTTTTTTTTATTGTACAGCGATACTGCAGTACCAGTAATTATATGTGAGCTAAGAGCCACAAAACTGAAATATAAATTTTCGCTTGATATCGTGTGAAAGCTGCTATTTATATATAGGTTACTTCTTGTGCATTTAGTATGCTAAATGTTTTTAAAATTATGTAGATTATACAGTCAGTGCGGTAGAGGGTCTTGGTTGGGCGTTACGTACAGTGGAACAAACCACAGCCGTGGCAAGTGAGGCTTCCTATACCTCTGTGTACATAGTATACCTACCTTACAGCCTCTGCAGATTCTAACCCACAGAGCTTGTTAAATCCAGCCACTTCAACCACCTGGACATGTTATTCCCAGACTACTTCACAGTTACCAAATAAACAATTTTATATTTAGTATAATAGCTTATGTCTGCTATAATTGTTAAGAAACATTAATTGTTGTAACACTATATTAGAAAAATTTATTATTCCAACACGTCACCGTCGGGATTTAAACCCGAATCTTTCCACTTTCGCGGCGGAATGAGTTAGTCAATTACTCTACGGTGCATACAAATCAACATTTTAATCCTTCATAATATAGC
Organism: Venustoraphidia nigricollis; assembly: GCA_034508555.1. NCBI lineage: Eukaryota > Metazoa > Arthropoda > Insecta > Raphidioptera > Raphidiidae > Venustoraphidia > Venustoraphidia nigricollis. The sequence continues at coordinate 1,569,654 of JAVRKA010000052.1, read as the reverse complement.
GATTTACAACACTCAAATTCACTACGTGCGAGAGCCAATTATTTTTTAGCTGTAGCTAGACATTAACTCTCACAGTAGCGAGGGCTCTTGAATGAATTAAAGATGAACTTTCCATTTTTAATACGGTCATAAGTCACAGAATATTTCTGTTTCGTTAGGAATGTTTAAATGCGGAAAACAACAATTTAATATCAGTAAATTGTCAACACCATTATTACATATTAGTAGATTTACATTTAACATACGCTTGTAGCTTACGTACCAGCTGAATTATTTAGTATAATAGCTTATGTCTGCTATAATTGTTAAGAAACATTTTATATAGTGACTCAGAGCAATGTTTCTCAATTATTATGACTCCAAGTCTCTTCAAAATTATATAATAATAAAGTTTTATTCCACAAATTACAATGCCTTTATACATTTTTGACATGGAATTCATGGGCATGTAATGTCTTTAACTCGCAAGTTTCACGAAAATCGACCGTTATGTTTTTGAACTCTTAGTTATTTGAAATTTTTGCTCTGGTCCCTTGAGTGTCAAATTATCGAGAGTCGACTGTATTACAATATTTTGAAACGTCAAAAAATTAATTTTTGAAATGATAAAATATGTCAATATGAAGTCAATAAATGAAGACGTATTCAATTATTAAATAAAGTCTATTCGATTCAGCAGTACAATCAATGTGAACTCTATTCCGTCTCGACACAGAATGCCACCGTATCCGCTCACAATTTTTACAGTATCAATGTATTGCAACTTACATAACATAAACCATTACATAATTCATAGTACAATACTAATTAACATTCGTTTAAATACTATAAATTAAATAAATAATAATAATAATGCGTTTAACGTCCGTTTCTCGACTTTATGTCATAACAGACGCCATTCGCACCATTACTATTTTTCATTTTACTACTTCCCGTTTTTTCTACATTTCTTAAACTTCAACTTATATAATAGCAATAGGCGAATGAAGGAATTACAGGAAATTAGGATAAGGTAGGTAATTTCTGAACTAGGAGTTTGATAGGTAATCGGCCATGGCCTCAAATAAGGAACCACCTCGATATTTATCTGGAATTAATTGAGGTAAACCATGGAAAACCTCAATCAAGATGGCCGGTACAGGAATTACCGTTTCTCGGCGAAAGGCAGTAGGAAAAAGTCCCAGCCACATCTGCCCCCGCCGGGAATCGAACCCGGACCTCCCGAATGCGAGTCTAGTGCTGTACCACTACTCTACCCAGCTCGGTCTATAAATTAAATATATTTCTACATACGTGGGAAAACAATCTTTTTCGACGAGAATACAACTTAGCTAGATCGATTTTTTTGTCCCCCAATACCCCTTTTCAGCGAATTTCATCCAAATCGTTGGAGCCGTTTGAGAACGCGAAATTTAAAAATTTACATACAAGAATTGCTCGTTTAAATATATAAGATAGTATTTATTTCTAATTACGTCGCCTATATTTCCTACACACACCGAGCTGGGTAGAGTAGTGGTACAGCACTAGACTCGCATTCGGGAGGTCCGGGTTCGATTCCCGGCGGGGGCAGATGTGGCTGGGACTTTTTCCTACTGCCTTTCGCCGAGAAACGGTAATTCCTGTACCGGCCATCTTGATTGAGGTTTTCCATGGTTTCCCTCAATTAATTCCAGATAAATATCGAGGTGGTTCCTTATTTGAGGCCATGGCCGATTACCTATCAAACTCCTAGTTCAAAAATTACCTACCTTATCCTAATTTCCTATAATTCCTTCATTCGCCCATTGCTATTACACAAGTTGAAGTTATAAATAATGTAGAAAATAACGGGAAGTGGTACATGAAAACATGGTAATGGTGCGAATGGCGTCTGTTATGACATAAAGTCGAGAAATGGACGTTAAACGCATTATTATTATTATTATTATGTAAATAAAATTCAAGTGTTCATCTGTGATTTCGAAATAAATCCTTTTTCCTAAGTTGATATGGTTCCTCATATAGATAATTCATATAGATAATAGATGACTTGATCATCTTTTATGTTACAAAAAATCGGAAGTGAGTCATTTTGGTTTGTGAGCACTGATATGCAACGAAGAGGTTTTATGTGGTCTATGGGAATGCTTTATATTTGGCCTGTGACGACAGTTGCGTTGGTTTATTGGCTCAATGCATATAACCACTGCATTTAAATATAAGCTCTATAGCTCCCTGGAGGACCACAGCTCACACTTTGAGAGGTACTGACACGGGCGGTGAACTGCGCATTCCCTATATATCACCAAAGTGTAACTAAAAAAATCCATTATTTTGTAAGCGAGCTGAAATAATGTTTGTGTCTTCTAAGAGCGCTACTTGTTTTCTTCAATTTAATCAGGACATTACTTAGGAAAAACGTTTCCTGATGTCCTTGTTTTTTGAGAAAATTGCAAATAATAGCAAACGTCATTAACATATCGCATGTAGTCGTCTTAATGTAGAATACGAATACTGGTAATTGGTAATGGAGCAAAGTAACAATTACTCAAAACAAAAGCACAAAAATAAATAAATGGTCAGAAGTATACCGCGCTCTACTTATTCTTATGACCTCGGTGCTCAGTTAACCTGAGAATCTATCCTGAAACGGTCAGTGCTGTGCCGTCTTGAATGTTGGAAGGTTTACGCATCGGGCTTTATCTAGATACTTGTTTTATTTCATATTAAAATTGTGCTTGCTATGATAAGTAAAACATATTTTCTTAAAACAAAACCATAAATATATAAATTAATCTATTACTGGGAACCAAGGTCAAGTGTCCGTTGATAACCGCATTAAAGCTATGCTTCGATTTATTTATTTATTTACCGTATATTTCGGATTATAAGATGCACCGGACGATAAGGCGCACCTCAAAATTATAAGATGATTTTTAGAAAAACATGTTTTAATGTCCGTTGGGATCATAATTTTTATATATTGTTTACATAACTTTTACTAGCAATATTTAGTTCAGTATAGGTAAATCGGTGATTCCCCCGCTTGTCTTGAGATAACTTGCGTTATACCTACATTCAGTGGCGTGCCATATTTTTCAGACTATAAGATATTAGTACTTCAAATTTAGAGACGATTTATCGAAAAAAATATTTCAATGTTACCTTCGGACCATAAGACGCACCCAAAACTTGAGTACATTTTTTTCTATGCGTCTTACAGTCCGAAAAATACGGTATTCTTGTGATAATACTAAACCCGGTATATGATAGCGCTTAAAGAATACGTAGTCAATAAGCGCTTTCACAGGAAACAATTTTAATAAAACCCGACACACACATCATAGAAAGAGGGGAAAGCAGGAGTTCCCATTCTCCCGGTTCCTCTTTATTCTGGATGGAAAGAAGAATATTAGCGTACAGCTCGGCGTCGGTGGCAAACGTGAGATGTGAAATGCCAGCCAACAACACTGCATACCTTCTGTAAGTTTCTGTATGCCTGATACCCTGCTACGGGCAGAATGTGAATACTAGGCTGGCTGCTGCCGTTGCGAGTGAGGGAAAGGAGCCCCTGTATTGCCGACACTCGCTACCTTACCTTCATTAAGCCGGCAGCGGCACCACCTGGTGCTCGCTTATAATTGATTTCTCTTCATAATTTTATAGTCTAGTGATTATTCTTCAGCTCCCCAACGTCGAAAATTAAACCAAAAGCCGTTTTATCTTTTCTTATCACACGCTGTTATACAATCCGTATTGTGTGAATATGCTGAAAAACCTTACTATACAATGTATGTATTTATGTATATACTGATTATTCATTATTTCATACTCTATATGCATAAAGAGGGTTCATTTTTATTTGAAATTTCCTAATAGATTTTTAATACAAGCCGTTTCTACACTGTGTCCACGAATGTTTAGTTTAACAAGCGGCGTTGCTATTATAAATAGTCCCCATATATAATTCCAATATGGTCGAACTGAACTATCAAAAATATTAAAAATATAATTAATAAGTTTTTTACAGGTAATTTGACAAAATTAAACAGTTATTATTTACACTTCATCAGGAAACTGAAATGATTATAATAATAATAATAATAATAATGCGTTTAACGTCCGTTTCTCGACTTTATGTCATAACAGACGCCATTCGCACCATTACCATTTTTTTATGTACCACTTCCCGTTATTTTCTACATTATTTACAACTTCAACTTATGTAACAGCAATGGGCGAATGAAGGAATTATAGGAAATTAGGATAAGGTAGGTAATTTTTGAACTAGGAGTTTGATAGGTAATCGGCCATGGCCGCGAATAAGGAACCATCTCGATATTTATCTGGAATTAATTGAGGGAAACCATGGAAAACCTCAATCAAGATGGCCGGCACAGGAATTACCGTTTCTCGGCGAGAGGCAGTAGAAAAAAGTCCCAGCCACATCTGCCTCCGCCGGGATTCGAACCCGGTACCTCCCGAATGCAAGTCTAGTGCTGTCATCACTTTTCTACCCAGCTCGGTAAAATGATTATAATAATAATACAAATTAGTATAATGAAAGATTATCTAACTGTTTAATTTGGTCAATTACCCATAAAAACTTATTAATTATGTTGATTATTGGACGTGAACAATATGGAGAATTACAAATATACTTACTATGTTGTGTAATTCAGCTATTTCATAGGAGTTACGAGCAAAAAATGTAGTATGTATCTCGATTTATGACTCGTGGGACTGTAAAAACTCGCTAACAACTAAGATTTTAGTTTTTTTACACGTGATTTTGTTTTGTTTCAGGTAATTGATTCAAGATCGTTTTCTCTACATAAAGCTGTGAGTATTTTTGTGGATTTATTGTTCGTTTTAAAGATATACAGGTTTTTCAAAAGCAATTCACAACGTAGAAAATTAATGAGTGCGACAAGGAAAATATAAATATAAAAAAAAATTGGCCAATCGTACTCGTACACGGAGGGTTCCGTACCACCGTACAATATTTATTAACTTTATTTTTAGTGTATTTGCCATATGGCAACATACACTATTGGCGTTGGTCGGATGGCGGGACCTAGGGGTCGGACCAAAATTTCTCGACGTTTCATAACCTCCTAAACGCTTTGGCACCATTTTTAAAAATGTTTATATATATATATATGTATATATATATATATATATATATATATATATATATATATATATATATATATATATATATATATATATATATATATAAGCGTATATATATATATATGTGTGCGGGCAATAACTTTCGGAAGAGCCAATTGATTTTAACGAAATTTGGCCCACGTGTTGAAATCCAAAACCGCAAGAAGCCTATTTAAAATGGGCGTAATCGGGGCATTTTAAGGGTAGTGTTTAGGGGTTGAAAAAAGTTTTTGGGCCCCAAAATACCGAAAAAATTCTCAGAATCGTTTCAAAATTGACATTTAACCCTTTAGTAGTAATTAAAAAGTGTCCCTAAAATTTTAATAAAATCGGCCGGACAGGACCGGACTTACAAATTTTTTGAAAACACTAATTTGCAGATAGTGAGTTATTTATTGAAGGGTGTCTTTAATTCGGTGTAGACGTTAGATTGATAATAATATTACAATTGAGAAAAAAAAATGTTATTTTAAGGGGTGTATTAAGGGGTTAAATTTTTTATTTTGCCCAAAAACAAACTTAATTTCACATAATAAAAGTATAAAACCACACTGCCCTATACAAACAAATACACTATATTGTCGGCAGGGTTTTGGCACTGCGACCCGGGTTTTTTTTTATATTTGCTGTTATAGCGGCCATAGTAATACACACTAAGACGCAGAAATGCCTTAACTAATAGCTTTTAAGAGATTCCGTCCGATTTCGCTAGTATGCTCTGTTTTAGAAAAAGGTTATTTTTTTTGTGATGTAACTACAAATTTACGGTTTTCAGATTTTTTCCTTTACTTGTGCTATAAGACACTGCTTCTTGCCAAATTTCATGATTCTAGGTCAGCGGGAAGTACCCTATAAGTTTTTATCCCCTTCCCAGTGTCAAAATATGCGACATAAACAGACCTAAAGTTTTGATGGCGTTGATTTAGAAATTTAATTTTTTCACAACTCCAAGGATTGCGGAACGGAGTATTTGATATTAATTTCAACTTGATACCTCCATGCATTCTTGCGAAAAAGAGTCTTGACAGAGAGGCGGTTTATTGTATATTAATTTTCCGTAGGGAATGAGGTCATCCCATATTTTTTAAAGGTTGAAAACTTCATTACAAATAGAACAGGAAACATTTTTTTTGAGAATTTTTCGGAAGCTTGTGCTACAGTAGTTTTTTCTCCAAAAGTATATATCTCTCGACACGCAAAAATATGTTACTACAACAATGACGTAACATACAATATCAACCTGTGGTTAGATCTACTGTGTCACGACCATTGTCTGTCAGATTCAGAGCGAACCACTAGACAGATATTTTATATATACAGATTGTATCAACTCAAAGCTGTCCATAGGGCTCTCTGTGTGTAAGACAGAGCACCATACACAAACGATAAGCAAGAGTGAGATAAATGATCGCTAATAGGTAGTAATTACTGTGGTTACTGTAAAATAAATTTAAATAAACGTCTTTGTTTTCTAAGTAAAAATAGCCATTTTATCAATTAATGACAGTCTGTAGTCACTACCGAAATTATTGATAAAATGGCTATTTATACTGTTCACGAAAAAATCCAAATAATTAAATGGTTTTATGATGGTAATTCAACCGCCGATGTAATAAATTAATTGATAAAATGGCTATTTTTACTTAGACAGCAAAGACGTTTATTTAAATTTATTTTACAGTAACCACAGTAATTATTACCTATTAGCGATCATTTATCTCACTCTTGCTTATCGTTTGTGTATGGTGCTCTGTCTTACACACAGAGTGCCCTATGGACAGCTTTGAGTTGATACAATCTGTATAGTTCTTTCTATAGATAACGAAGTGTGAAAAAATATTGCAAAATTCGTTATAAAAAAACTATAAAAACTAATTATTTCGTTATACTTCAATTTACATATTATTTTACATCTCTTTTTCTCACATAAAAAAACTAAATCTAAAAATATGGAATTTTTATTTTTTTATGAATTTCAGATTCTGTAATAAATCCACGTGGGTGACTACGTTTAATTAATCATGTCCATTGTTCGTAATTGATCTGTTTTGATACTTGTTTTCGCTCAACCATTTTAATTCTGAGAAAATTTTATTTGTTGGAGATTATACATTTTTTCTTGTGATATTTTTTTAGCTATATAGACATAATATGTTTACGTTTCTCTATGGTAACATCTGTTAAAGTACAGCGCTCCTTAAATTTATGTCTCACTTTAACTTATGTAATGTTAAATTTGATAGAAAGTGACAAAAAATTAACTACGCTGTGCAAATTTAAAAGAGGTTAAAGAATCGCGCCATATATCTTTTTACAATGATTAATGTAAACTGAATTATTACAACGATTAGATGAACAGTTTAAAATTGTCAACATTATGTTGAATAATAATAATAATAATGCACAGGTGAATCAACAAAATTTTGATAATAGCAATTTGCATTGTTTCATAATAAAACATAAACAAAAATAAATCAAGCATTTATGATATTAATAACTTCAAAGGTTTCCACTCTCATAAAAGTAATTAATTGCATATCAATTAATATTGTCAGTGTTATTTTCGCGACATCAATTAAATTTAATTTAACGTAATGATACTAATTATGTTAGTTGTCTTTATCATCATTTAAAGTGTCAAAATTTATTATTCAGCACTGTGCAATCAAAGGTTTTTATATTAAAAAAGTGATGAAAAAAAAATCATAAAAATTCATAATAATTTTGAGATATTCTTTATTTCTTATTTAATCACCACATCTGTTTTTTTTTGTACAAAGTCCACGATTTTGTATTATTTGCAAGTTTATATTTAAAATATTTTGTCGTTAAAACTATATTTTAACAAGTTTTTTTTTATTTTTTAACGGGAAATTGGACAATTCAATTTTAATATAGTTAAACTAAATTAAAATTTTTAATTTAGTTTAACTATATTAAAATTGAATTGTCCAATTTCTCGTTAAAAAATAAAAAAAAACTTATTAATTATAATGGACGTGATTCGTGAACAATATTGAGAACTATATTTTAACCTTTTTCTTGCGCTTCACTTGAGTTTGACGATAACTATATTTCCAGGGTTTGGGTCCGAGGCACTTCCGCTGTCCTGTTTCCTATATCTTTATGTCCCCGTTTTATATAAGTGTATGCAAGGTTTTATTTTATTTTATGGTTTTTAGATAGTGGCTGAATATACAAATAGTATAAAAGCCAAAAAGCTTATTAAAAAAAACTCCAGGGTAAAGTACCATGCATTTGGGTACCAACTGATAATCTAACAAGGACCATTAAAATTAGTTTAGATGTTTTCTAGTGGTTCTTGTAAAAACAAACAGAGAAATTTTGAGAGAAATTCTTCCGTCTAGATGTCGTAAAAATTCCCAAAACCTTTTTTGAAAAATCCGACACAAGACCCCCTTTCAGTTTTATTTATAACAAATTTGTTTATAGACATTCACGTAAATAAACAAATTAAACTCTCCCTGAATTTTCAAAAATATCAGTATGTTGTATTATGTAAAGTAAATAATAAATATATACTTTTTTAATGCTTCTTAAAAATCATATGTAATCAGGGACTATCTGTATATTAATAATTAATACATATAAAAAATCCATTTACTTTCATAAAATTTATTCGCGAACGATTCTCGCTTACTTTTGTGAAATTTTATTTTATTATGTTTTATGTATCTACCTTTAGAGGGTTTCATAAGTACCGTAGAAGACCTAAACCTAATAAAGAAAGAATAAAAAAATATGTCTTTTTGTCACATTAAAATTTTATAGTCCAAACGTAGTGGTTCTCAACTTTTTCTTTTTGATGTATATTCGTTTACTCCTGCTGCGGAAGTACAAGATTCATGGCCAGAATGTGTAGTCGGCCTTAAATCATTACGAGTCTCCCACATAGACCTTTTTGTAAAAAACTTTTCGCTATAAAATATTCATTTAGGAATCCCCGGTGTATCAGTGACGAAGTAAAAGCCACAGATGTTCGACTGTTTGACAGGCGGAAAGGTGGTGTGGGGGTACGCTCTGAAATCTGTTACAGGACGTATAGGTGTTAGCACGTACATACCCTGTACTTAAGAAAACGAGGAAAAATATAACTAATTACATTTAGTCTATATATACAAAAAGCAATGTTATGTATGTATGCTATTTATGGACTCCAAAATGACTGGACCGATTTTGATGAAATTTTCAGGCAATGTTTAGATTAGCCCAGCGAGTGATTCTGTGAAGTTTTGTAGCGATCGAATCAACAGATTTTTTTTTCTGGCTATTATGATTTTTCTTCGATTTTTGAACATTCACAATTAAAAGCGATTGGATTCACGCAAATTCAATACACGTTGAGAATGTGCAAAAACTTTTTGACCAAGATGTAGAGTACAAATTGGAGCTCAGAGAGCGGCTTGGCTCTACTAGAGATCTCATAACTTTTTTACAGTGAAAGCATTATGATCTTGTGAGTAGGGTTGCCAACGTCCCATTTCTGATACCCTTAACAAGACGTCCCGCTCAGGGTGTGTGCGGGACGCTAAATATCCCGCTTTTCGGAGGACGCTAAATACATTGCATCTATTCCGTATTCTAATGCAGCAGCAGAGAGAGTCTTCTCACTTTGTAATAATGCCTGGACCGGCGCGCGAAATCGTCTTTATGTGGATTCTGTAAAGTCAGAGCTACAAGTTAAAGTAAATTTTTCTTATCCATGCAAAGATTTTTACAATTTTGTACTTAAAAGTAAAAAAATCCTTAAAAGTGCCAAATGTCAAAAAAATACTCATTTAAAGTAATTTATTGTTTTCATAATAAAGTCTAAATTATACTATAACTGTTTTTTTTTAGTAAATATTGACTATTATTAATCTAACAAGGTGTTTTATTTTACTTCTCATCCTGATTTGTAAAGAAAATTTCACGTTTTTTTTTGTATTCTAAATAAAATTAGTTGGATCCCGCTTTTTAAACCCTTGTTCCGCATTTTAAATCATTATTTCCCGCAAATTTGTTTTTTAAAGTTGGCAAGCCTACTTGTAAGTCTTGGCAAACAACTTCACATGAAATGTTTTTGGTGGGATTTTGTTTAAAATGAAGTTTAACCTTTCCAAATTTTTCTCCCTGCACATATAATATGATTTTCTTTTTGACATTTGTTTGAAAATGCTACTAATTTTGTTGTCGCTTAAACGATATTTCACTGTAGATACCCTGGATCGTTTGAATGTGTTAACTCTATCTCTGTAGTCACAAGACAAAATAGTTTATGACTGGTTTTGTTAACCTCGTGAATTGTATCAACTTATTCATTTTCTTTTGCAATGAAAAGAGACAGTAGTGCCATTCCTATACCTTAAGACAATTATCATTATTATTAAAAGCTTTGAATTCCTGCAGATAACTCCTGCTGCCCCATCTCAAATCCTTTCCCCTCGTCTAAAAACCATTACAGCTCTCTCGACGCTATTTTTAAGGCTAAAGCGTTCGAGTAAATGGCAAATGAATAACTGAGAATCATACTCAGATCTTACAAGCGAAAAAAATGTAATCTTTTACACGAGGCCAAAACTTTTTCAAAAAATTCGCACGTATGTGAATCTTGGTCCTTCATTTAGCGCCTACTAGAATCAGTTAACTTTAAAAATAATGTCGGGAGAACCGTAACCATTGTTGAGCAAGGGAAAAGGATCTGAGATGAAAAGTGTATTAAACGTAACCAACGCTTTTAATTTATTCTCATATTATGGTAAAAAATGAAAGTATACCTTTTTACACATAGTTAAATGTAGTATATTCCTTATAATTATTTATTGTATGTGTCTATTCTGTACACAGAGCCCTCGTAATTTTCCTTTTTAGTGTATTTGCCATATGGCAACATACACTATTGGCGTCGGTCGGATGGCGGGACCTAGGGGTCGGACCAAAATTTCTCGACGTTTCATAACCTCCTAAACACTTTGGCACCATTTTTAAAAATGTTTATATATATATTATGTATATATATATATATATTTATATATATATATATATATATGTGTACGCGCAATAACTTTCGAAAGAGTTAATTGATTTCAACGAAATTTGGACCACGTGTTGAAATCCATCACCGCAAGAAGCCTATTTAAAATGGGCCTAATCGGGCTATTTTAAGGGTAGTTTTTAAGGGTTGAAAAATGTTTTTGGGCCCCAAAATACCGAAAAAATTCTCCTAATCGTTTCAAAATTGAAATTTAACCCTTTGGTAGTAATTAAAAAGTGTTCCCAAAATTTTAATAAAATCGGCCCGACAGATCCGGATTTACAAATTTTATAAAAACACTAGTTTGCAGATAGTGACTTATTTATTGAAGGGTGTATTTAATTCAATGTAGACGTTAGATTGATAATAATATTACAATTAAGAAAAAAAATGGTATTTTAAGGGGTGTATTAAGGGGTTAAATTTTTTATTTTGCCCAAAAACAAACTTAGTTTCACATAATAAAAGTATAAAACCACACGGCCCTATACAAGCAAATACACTATATTGTCGGCAGGGTTTTGGCACTGCGACCCGGGTTTTTTTCTAATTTTATTAATTTCCTTCGAAAAATCTGCATAAAAACAAAACAATGACGTCAAAATTTGGCTATACGAACATCGTGAATAACCAATCAATCAAAATTTATACAAGTGCTTATTTTATAGAATTAAATAAACAAGAAATTGTTTTTGCAAGTTTACTGAAATTTAAGATAAGCATCGGTGAATGAATTGTATTCAGCTCGTCGTTCAAGACGCTCGTGGTAATGATATCTCTTTTCTAAATAAATATATAATAAAATCAGCCGTTACTTGATGTAAATTAATGTTAAATTAAATAAAACACAATGTTTTAATTTATTTAGACAGAACTTTATCTTATAACAATTGAATCGCACAATACAGTTGTTTTGTCAGCAAAGATATTACACTCAATTTAAATTAAAACACGTTTTATTTTTTTTTCATGTAAGAACTTTATTTTGTAAACTACTAAGTTACTTATAGCGTCGCGTCGTTTTAAAGATAATGCACCATTTTGAAATACTCTTTAAATTTTACTTACAACTAAATATATACATTAGCTAATTTAAATGCATGTATACAGGCATATAAAACTCGTTATACACTAGTGCTCTGATGAAAATCAAAAGTACGCGAACTAAACAATTCAACAGTAATTTTCGTAAACTGCTTATCAACTACCATTAGAAGTATTATTGTAAAATAACAGCAGGCGTAAATAGTAATTTTCATAAACAACCTAATAGACGTGAAGTTTGTTTGACAATCTAACTGTCAAAAATGTTAGAAACATATTGAATTTAAAGCGAAAACAGGCAATTTTATGAGGGACACGTGCAAAAAATACCAATGTATCTCGTGCGTAATGATATTACGTCATGTGTGCCTTAATACTCGCTTGTCCTCGTTTTTAATATAATGTCACAACTCGCCGTAATACACAGAGTGTCTCGCGACGCGCGTGACATAGTTTAAGGGTGTATTTATTAGGCAATTTCAAGTTGAAAATCTCATACATAAATGTTCAGAAGTCAATATCTTAGATTACTAAAATACTAGAAGGTTGGGCGTATAAGAGGCTATAAACATGGTCACGTCTGTGATTGGTTGAGTCGATTGCTTATGTCACTGGAGGTCGGATGACCATGGCTTTTTCACGTGAGGCTTTTCCCAACTGTTCGGAAAAAGACTCCACAAACCTACTTCCCCCGCCCTCTCACGCGTCTCGCCTAGACACACCTTCAACAATGCTAACGCCCAACCTTAGTTTCTAGTGATCTTGAATATTAATGGCATTATCGGCGATATTAAAATATGTAAAAGGCAAATATAACAAAGACATATTACGTAACATTTTTATAGATAAAACAGAATACAACTGCATATCATATTCGTTACTAGATATACAAATAATGATCTTACATAAAATAGAGTTAAAACAACTACATATATATATGAAAGCATTAAATCAGTTTTAAAAAAAACCATACGCTATTTTGCCTTGTAGGCGTAGATTTATAGACGTCTCTTCTCCAGACTACAATATGCGTAAATGAAGTCAGTTTTCAACAAGTTTTTTTTTACATCGCGCGAGTTTTTTTTTCTTTTCACTAACTTTTAGTTCGAATGGATTACTTTTTATATGCGTCCATGTGCGCCTATCTTGCCACTGCCTTAAAGTATAGCGTTAGATATTTGTCAACTTTTGAAACATCTAACGTATAGTTTGATTTAATTTTATTTAACTGTTACATGAGACTTTTACAACCCCAGATTTACAATTTGATTTAGATTTATTTTTTGCTGAGGCAGTATAGGATCAGATTTAGCCCTATAAGGCTAGTTTACCAAGTGTCCTTAATAAAAATTTTGTATTTAGGACATTTGATAAACTAGCCCTATGGGGCTAAATCTGATCCTATATTGCTTCAGCAAAAAATAAAAATAAATCAAATTGTAAATCTGAGGGTGTAAAAGTCTCATGTAACAGTTAAATAAACAATACAAATCTCAAGGTCATCAGTAGATCGCCGAGTTAGAAAATGCCTTATTTACAGGAAAACAAATACACTTTGGCATTTCCTTTTTACACCGAGAGATGGCGTTACCGTGCTCATTTTTACACATTCTCATCATTGTACTAAACCTTTACACAAATGGAAAATTTCGTTTTTCATTTTGCCGCGGAGAGATGGCGTTTTTTACAACTATTCCACATTCCACTTGACATTTATTTACTTATATATTTTTTATTTTTTTTATCATAGTGACATTTTGAAGTGTGTGCCAACTATAATAACTGTTCCTGTCACGAACTTTTTTTTCTGTAAATAAAGAAATGATTAAATATAATTTTTTACAGTTACATTACGTTTTCCCTTTTGTTAATTTATTTTTAGGTGACAATTCCAAGAAAGTGAATTAAAATATAGTCGTAAATAAACTCTAAACACGATATGCTTTATTTCCTGAAAAATACAAAAGATGAATAGCGATATTCATCTAAGTAAATGCATGGTTCGGGTGTGAAACCGGGAAGAAGGCGTGATTCTCTCAAACAACGTATTAACTGTTAAATTGGTCTTCCTGTGTTATTGTAGTATTTAGTAGATAGGTACCTATGCATATATAGAGTATAGAACTTATATCACTGGAATAGGAACTGCCATAAGTCGAGGTATAACCAACAGGGAAAATGATAGGCCAGTGTTTCTCAAACATTTTTAAGGCTGTCGGAATTTAAGCCACATTACGAGGTTAAAAAATGCTGTTGCAAGGGTGCCGCTGTCAGTTGATTTTTAGTGAATATTTTGAAGATTTAAAAAACTTTTCCGAAAAAGAAAGAGTCACTTTAGGTTTGTGATGGAACAATTTTGTGAAATAAGTACGAATAAGGTCGTAGTGTGTTTTCTGACACAATGTATGCTAACTTTTTTCTAGTAAATCGTATAAATTACAAAAGTAGTCCATTAGAGACCTAGCTTTGCCCTTTATCTTCCTTATAGAGAAAGATTTTTTGCAAAATGTTGACGAATAAGTCTACAATCAGCTATCAGCCGAAGCCTTATTTTTGACTTAAATTTAGAGCGTTCCGACAGCCTTAACCGCATTCCGGAACGAGGTTTTAAAATTTTTCACGACTCAACTTATAAAAAAAATCCCATTTATTTACAAAAAAAAATATAAAAAAAAAAGAAATTAAGTTATTTGTTTGCTTATTTCATACACAAAAATTTACAATTTTTTTCGCGACCCGGTAAAATTTTTACACGACCCGTTGCTATAAATAATTGTTATGTTATACAGAATGTTTATTAATTGAGTGCCGATACTTAAGGGTGTGAATCCTTGGGTGATTTTAAGAAGAAATATTAATATTAACATATGACCATGTTTTTCTTCAAAAATATTCAGTTCAAACACATACAGACGTCACTGGTAAAAATTTAAAAAAATCTTTAACGCAAAAAATGCTCCTTAATTATTAAAAGGTGTGTACAAAATTTCACAAAAATATCTAAGAGTGATAAGAAAATTATGACAAAAAAGTTACATTTTTCCTAAAACTTTAACACCTTGTAGCTCAAAAATTAAGAGGATTAGGACATATCTTGATATTAAGTTTTCTTCTCAACATCACCCAAGTATTCACGCCCTTAAGTATCGGCACTCAATTAATAAACACCCTGTATAAGGCGGCGGTGACACTGGTGACTGGATGCAAATTCGTACGAAATTTTACTCGTATATGGCTATACAGCTTGAGCTGCCTGATTCCTATTCCAGAAATATAAGTTCTACGGCATATAGAAGTGTTGTATTGCAGTATTTGGTGTCGTTCATTTCACTCGAAACGTCAAATAATATAGACAAAAAAAAACTTGCTGTCAATGCACCCGCGCGGACTTTCCTCTCTATAATTTATTTGTCAAAACACTATAATTAATTCCTACATGTTAAATGCAACAGCAACGATTTTTGTTGTATACAATTTTTTTTATTATTTTTTTTGTATGCCTACAGTCCAATCCCAGTAATCAGTATAAACAAAATACAGTGTGTTTTCAAAAAGACGTAAGATTCAATATTCATCAAGACGATTGAGGTTATGTTAGTTACACAATATGAACTGTTAGACCAGGTTCGATAATTTTTGAGACCAAAAAAAATTATAGTAGGATGAAACCCATTGGAAAAGGTAGAGAATATAACAAAAATGAAAGGAAAAATAATTTACGGTCGATCTGAGATCAGGAGGGGGAAGGGGGTGAGTTTTAAGGGTAAAAAACGGTTTATCTCGATTTCCGGCAAAACTACAAATCCTATGGAAAAAAGTTATTGGCATCTACGCATATAATCTTATAAATTAGATGCGTAGATGCCTATTTATTGCTATTTTAAGATAAATTATTTGCATTTTCTGAGAACATTTACCGTAGTAATGTATTTTTTTTTTCATAGCATCAAAAAGTAGAGATTTCAAGGAACAAAAAACCCACCGACTTTTTTAAAAAAGCAGATATTTTGACGTGAGAATTTTCGATTGAAAATTAGGGTGCTTTTTCGATATTAAGTGAAAATAAGGTGAAAAAATGAATATTTTAAATCAAAAAAATTACTGTGTGTTTGGGACATAAAAAGGTAAGTTTTCACTAAATTTCGTAAAAAAATATTTTTTTTTGCAAAAAATAAAAATAAATAACCAAAAACTTGGTTATTTGAATTTTTCACATAAATTTTGAGGTTATGTGAAAAAAGTGTAAAAACATAAGTTGTAGATATTTTTATTACCTACAACTTTGCCATTAAACTTTTTTTCATAGGACTTGTAGTTTTGCCGGAAATCGAGATAAACCGTTTTTTACCCTTAAAACTCACCCCCTTCCCCTTCCCGACCTCAGACCGACCGTAAATTATTTTTCCTTTCATTTTTGTTATATTCTCTACCTTTTCCAGTGGGTTTCATCCTACTATAATTTTGTTTCACTTTTTACCATTTTCAACACTATCGACCCTGGTCTATGTACTATTCCGCTGATCTGATATTTTCATTTTACAAGCTTTTTATTTTCCCGTTGTTGAAAATTTTCACATAACGGGTAGTTGTTGGTTTCGGATCGTTTTTTGAAAATCAAGTTTTTATCATATCTTAATGTTAGTAGGATCCGAAGAAACTATTCTATCTGTGTGTAAGCAAACTTTTGTCATACGATATCTGTAGAACGAATCAACTGATTGAGATCCGGTTTATCGAGACATAGAGCTGATTAGATTTTGGAGTCAATTGGTCAAGTAGTTAATCAAAGAACAAAAAAAAAGTTTTTTTCCTATAATCTACTTGTTTATACGTTTATCAGAAAAGTTCGTTAAAATTACAATAATGAAATCGTGTGACGTAATTTATGGATGGTCCTTAATCATCAAACCTCATTTTATCGCGATGCAGTTGCTAAATCGCTTGTTTTCGCCCAAAGTTCAGATGTTTGCGACAAATACATGAGAAACGGAAATCTACTGTAATATGGTAATGCATTGTATGTAGTCACGGTGCATATCTAATGCATGTTAAATATTGTACGCTGTAGAGTAGTATCGCTTAGAGAAGATAGTAGCGTCATTTCTGCGCACAAACGAGTTTCTGGTCGATCGACTACACAAGAAGTATGAACTCAAAATAGAAAATTATAGTTTAAAAAAACACGCTTTAATAGTAAACCAAACTAAATAATAAATAATATTGTTTTATTGTAGAAAATCGTGGAATGCTTGATATCAACTGGTATAAATATTTCATAGAGAGCTACAGTATAAATTCTATATAGCGACACTGAAGAGATTGCTCATTTTCTGGTGTTATAGAGTTGTCGTTCTATAGAGAGAAAAACAAATTAATATTGTTTTAAGTAAAACTTACAAACATTGCTATTAATACAAATAACAACGCTTATTGCATAAAAAGCTGTAGTTTTTATCAATTTCGGCAAATTAGAAAGGACCTAGAAACAGTAGATGCTTTATAACTTGCCGAAATGGCTTGCTTTATAAAGACATATGGTCATTATTTAGAGTAGGTGTGATGCTACATAGAGTGTATTATTGTAGGGACAACATGTTAAAATAAATAGTTTTCGAGTTATTTAGGAAAATAGATGAAAATTTATCATTTACCCTCCCCCCCTATTTTCTACTGGACCGATTGCGTTGAAATATGTATGTCGGTGACCCAAAGACGGACGTGTAACGTAAATAAATAAATTTTGCACATGGGGATAATTTTTGGGTAAAAATTAGGAAATTAAAAAGAAAAAGTTTTGCAAACTGTACCGTGTGACATATCAAATGAAAGGGCTTGTAGTAAGGGTCTCAAATATATTTTTTTTATAATTTTAAAATAAATAATTTTAAAGTTATTTAAGAAAATAGATGAACAATTGACCATTCCCGCCCTCCCGTTTATCTCCGAAACTACTGCGCCTAAAAGTTTGAAAAAAATAGGGAATGTCGGCTCTTACCCATACTTTACAGGAAAATTGTAACGAAAATCTTAAGTCTTAAAGTACTCAAGAAAAACGAAATAGTACGGAACCCTCTTCTCGCGAGTTCTACTCGCACTTGACCGGTTTTTTTTACTTCACAGATTCCCCACCCTGCTACTATCTTCTCAGAGCGATACTACTCTACCGATGTACAGTACGCACAGATAAACGAGTATGTACTAACATCTCTTTGACGATGTGTAGTAAAATTAATGTACTACAATTGATGTAATTATTGTACTTTTTTAATTATACACTGATTTAATCTACTATTTTTATCTTCACTTTTATTCCGATTTTTTACTCTTACCTTGATTCTCTTCACTTTTAATCTGTGATTCAAATTCTCTAATAATTAAGTTACGTGTACATAGACTTGATTTTTTTTGTTTAAGTTCTTTGAAATTAACTTTAATTACTCGTTTTTAATTGTAACTCTTTTTCTACTGAAAGTTCTCAGGGATTTCATGTTTTCATAAAATAAATAATGATATAGCTCATCTCAGAATACATTTTATCAATTATAGTTATTTCAGAAAAGATATTATAATAAGTTAAGAAATTAATTAAACGTTGTAAGTTATGCCGTGAACTGTTGATAAAAGGTCATTTTTCACCAAAAATAACATGTTAACACGAAATTATTTAAATAGATAAGTTTTATTTTTATTATCTTTTAATAAATCACAGATATATCGAATTAAGGTATTTTCTGACCGCAAGGCAAGGGCGTACCCAGGATCAAAACTAGAGGGGGGGGGGCAAGCCATGGTCGTTCAGGTTGTAACATTTTATCACGGAAAAGGTGAATGAAACCAAAATATTAAGAAAATTATGTATAATTATAGCAGTGCTTTATCAACTAAGTTATTACAATTATTTGCTTGAAAAAAAATTATTCTAGTTACATGTCTTATACTAGTATCATTTTTCTTGGATTTGTAGAAGTAAAGTTATTTCAAGAATTGTAAAAATTCCAGCAACAAAATTTAATAACGACTTATTTTTTGCTTCCAGGGGGGGGCAGCTGCCCCCCTCTGCTCCTCGCTGGGTACGCCCATGCCGCTAAAGCTTTTTTACTGGACTTATATTTAGATTGCTGTACATGGAAAGATAGCTGCGTGGAGTATCTTGTAGTGGTGGGTGACGTGGGTCGTTAACGAATCCGTAACCTGTGCCATGTCAATATAATTGATTTCGTTAATTTGTTCACATTGACTACTAAGAACGCTAGGAAAAACTGTTGTGTTGCATCGCCTTAGATTAAGTTGCGACTGTATTATTTGTAACTTGTTGATTTTAAATAACGAACGCATTAGATTAGATGAAGTAGTGATAAATCGTCAAGCTAATTCTAAAAACAGACATATTTGATTCGTTGACGAATGATAAACAGTTACTGTTTTGTTGAATCAACGTCCATCACTAGTGTTTTATCAAATTGAGTAAAAAACACTTTTTATATCTTTTTTTTCCCCTAAAAAATAGCGACTAGAGAGTTGCAAAACACTCAATTTTACAATTAGTAAAAATCGCCATCGACACAAAAATAAAAACGACTGTTTGTTATCCTCAAAGAGAGAATAAGATTGTGGAGTAATATAAATATAATAATACATATTATCAAAATAAAATCGAATTTAACTGAATTTTAAAAATGCAAAAACAGTTTTTTAGTCCAAATAACTTATTTAATATGATAGCGTGCAAAAACACAAACATTTATGTAAACTAGTATGTTATTTCGGTTTTAGTAAATTAATTTCCAATAGTTTTGAACCTTTTTGAAATGTCAGCTTTAAATTGTTTACGGTTGCATGTGGAATACGTTTGATGTTTTCATTTAAATTAGTTATAAATTTCGACATGTTAGTTATGTCACGAATACATATTTAACTATTTTGTTTTCATTTAATACAAGCATTGTCAACCAACATATTATATCTGAATATTTATATTTTTTGTTATTTTTATTTTAATTATCTATTACATGGCGCTAATGAACTAATCTACAATCAATCGTATTTATTACAGTCAGCTGCATATTTATACGCAGGAATAAACAGGGTCGCAGAAAATGGCAATAGAGGCTGAAGCCCCAAGCCGTCCACATTTTTTTGCAAATTATTTCTTTAATGAAAATACTAAATTTTGCATAAGGGAATAACAGAAAGTTTTGAACTTAATTTTGTTGTCGCCGTTTTTTGGGCACGACTAGTGTAAGCTATAACCCCTATATTGTGAATCTGCCACGCTTTTTTGCGTCATATGGCTTAACCGATTTAAAAAAACTTTTTTGTTTGGTTAGTTTGGATCCTAATGTTGTCTATTTTTGAATTTTGGTCCCAGAGGGGAACCAAAAATAATCTGTTTCTTATAATTCGTTTAATTTAAATCAGATTGATTCGAAACCTGTCTAAAACGAAAGAGGGGATATTTTTATATAAATTTCGTATATCAGTGTGCGATTACTAATCATCTCGTAATTCTTTGTATAAAAAATTATTATTTTCGTTCTCCAATCTTTAATTTTTATAACATCGCAATTTCCGCGAAACTAAATATAAACATCACAACCACTTATGAATTAAATACGGTATTTCTCCATTATTATGCAAGAAAATTTATGAAGATATAAAAATAATCTCCATCTCGAGAAGAGACAAAAAAAATAATTTAATTAATTACTGACCTATCGTAAAATCCGGAAAATAAATTTGTTGAACTTAACAAACTTAACAGTCGTTATTGTGCGAACACTCGAAAGTCACAGTCTAACAACCTATTAAAAAAAATAATGCCACTGAAGTCCGTTCTTGTTGGTTGTTGAACATTAAAAAGTCGGTGTAATTAGTGATTCTCCCAGACCTAACTCTTGAAAGATAAGAATTACTTACGCAGAGACTGTAGAACACTGCAGAGTATTTAAAACTGTTTTTTATTAGGCAATGTCGAAGCGTTGCTCGTAAAGCCAGTTGGTGATGTCTTGTAATTTTCCAAAATAGCTTAAGTCAAAAACTCGTACATATAAACTATAGTTATAGTACAAATATGGAGTAATTACTGAATGCTCAATTTTCCACACATTACGTTTTTTGTCGGTTTGAAATATCTCCCTTAATACTTAATAACTTAAAATTATTGTTTTCATTAAAAAATTACAGTTTAAAAATGTTAACAATTTCATTACAGAAAAGAACATTCAGAAAAAACAAAGGTCGCCATCTAGTGGAAATCTGTTTATTTTAACAATTGTCGGTGTTGAATTCTCTGAATAGAATAGAATAAAATTTAAAAAATGTCGCCATCTGATGGTAATCTATTTACTTTAACAGTTGTCGGTACTATTAAGTATCATAGTGGCGCTGAAGTCTCTGAATAGAATAGAATAAAATTTATTTTCACCCTATTATATTACGTAACTGACCACTAGTGGTGCGAAGTATTCGCACGGGTCCGCTAGTAATGATTTATTACTGAAGATAGTATTAGAAATCGTACCTGATAGGTATAAAAATCATTCGAATGATTTTGAATAACCCCTCGAGATATTTTAATAAACGAATAGTTTGACAATTTTATGTCTATCTGACCTTGGAACGGCTAGCGCGACATATTACAATATAAAGTGACCACCGTTTTTAAACCGCCTGTTTAATATCTACATAATGTACATAAGTGAGGTGAGTGTCGGTACCTATTATACGTGTAAATGTGTAAGTATGAATATAATATTGTTTGCATTTGAAAAGTAGCATGGGAACTTTTAACTAAGATCTTTCAGCCCAGATACATATCATTATGCACTCCTTATATACCAAGTACATTACATATTATACTTGAAAAACATACATCTGCGACCAAAAGGCATTAACGCTTATGTCGAAACTTAAAAAAAACTTCTATAATATAGTGCCAAACATACTGACAACCTCTTAAAACATTAGAGTACGAGATCAAATTGCAGAAACTATTTTTTTTTCGAAATTACGGGGACGTTATAAATAGGCGTACGGAAAAATGATGTCACAACGGTAAAAATTCGGCTTAAAAATAATATCAAAAGTTTAAAAGCCTAGTTTTTTTTTTTTGCTATTTATCAATGAATATTAAAATTTTTTTCGGGCGGAATTTTATTTTGATTCTTATTTTATAACTAGTGGGTTAAGCCTGTCTCCGTCAGGCGCAATTGAAGTTCAAATATTCAAAATGGCATTTTTTTTTACATATATTTTAGAAGATCCCCTTAAGTTATGTCCCGTTAACCTAGGAAGTCTAAATGTATGGGTCAAAGGCCCAATATGTAAAAACAAATTTTGAATATCCCTTTGTTAGGTTATAGAAGAAATATAATATGTAGATTCCAAATTTCATGTTTCATAGTTTCAGCAACAGCAACTTTCTCAAACCTGAGCTGTGAACTGTGAATATGTTAACAACATATTGGACCATAATTTTTTCTGACAACACTGTGACTCCTGAACATATTTTAGACGGCAAAATGCGGTTTTCATATTTTGACGTATGACGTTTGCACTAAATTGTAATATTTACAGTTTCAATGTTTCCTTTAATTTACATTTTTTACTATTATAAGACGAAAAATAATCTGTAAACTAATAACTCATTGCGCACACAAATATTCTACACGTTTTTCGACTGATTATTAGTTTAATTAAAAAATTTGTAATTATTTGCAAATTTATTTGACATTTGATATCAGAATGTTTCTGAGTTTGTTATTGGTAACCAAGGCAACCAAATATCCATCCATGGCCTATTGTGTTCTATGAAGTTTTTTTCTAAAAAAAACCCTATTTTGACCTCCGGGGAGAAAATCAAAAATCCGGCTACGTAAGGATCTGTCCCGTGTTTCGCACTATAAGTGTGCCAAATTTCAACTTCCTAAGTCTGCTGGGGCCTTCTGGAGGGTCTGGAAAGACAGACATCTGGACACACAATTGGAAATTATATATGTAGATGCGTTTTTAAGGTATGGAAACTTATTCGTCATGTGTCTTGTTTTACCAATAATTCGCCATAAACTGTTTTGCCTTTAGGCCACTGACGTAATATAGTACCCAGGATGGTTGCTGTGTTTAGTCATGTTATCATTAATTTGTACAAGAAAATAATTAATATTATTTATTCAAAAATATCTGTTTAATATTTAGATAAGTATCTATTATTTTTTGCTTCGCGCGACTGTCGATTTTGACGGGTCGGACAGAAAGTGTCCTTTACTTAGTTGGGTATCAAGTTGTACAAAAATTAATCCAGCATTTTTTACGATGCTAGTACAAACAAAATACTCAAAAACTCTGAATAACAGAAAATATTATTACAGATTTGAAGTAATAAAATGTCTACTAAAGCTTTGCAATCAAATTGACCCTCCATAATATTATTTCTGCGTATTTTTTTAAATTGTTTTTTTTATTTTATTTTTTTGCCACTGTAAAAGAAAAATATAAACACTTCACGTGTAACTTAAATTTCCTTACTTTTGAGTGAAATAAAAAAAATAACTCATTCACGTTGTCGAATCCCAGTGCCGCTATAGCCGGACTAGGCCCACGTCGTAAGGATATCAGACATATATTGTTAATAAAAAAAATACGCTCTGTACAACATTAACGTTTACTGAACTGCTGTTACTTAATATTTGTTTTGTTATAATAATATAATAATAATAATAATGCGTTTAACGTCCGTTTCTCGACTTTATGTCATAACAGACGCCATTCGCACCATTACTATTTTCCATCTACCACACTTCCCGTTATTTTTCTACATGTTTAAAACTTCAACTTATGTAATAGCAATGGGCGAATGAAGGAATTATAGGAAATTAGGATAAGGTAGGTAATTTTTGAGCTAGGAGTTTGATAGGTAATCGACCATGGCCTCAAATAACGAACCATCTCGATATTTATCTGGAATTAATTGAGGGAAACATGGAAAACCATGGAAAAAGTCCCAGCCACATCTGCCCCCGCCGGGATTCGAACCCGAACCTCCCGAATGCGTGTCTACTGCTGTCACCACTACTCTACCCAGCTCGGTATTTGTTTTGTTATAGCGTAGCCGCAGTGTATGGACATCGGCATTTTGTAAAATTTATTGGCTTCCAGGCTTGTACGCCGTGGTTCATTGTTATTTCTACGTGACGTTTCGTCTACAACTGCCTTAGACATTATCAAAAGCGATGTGGTAGCGGGCGAA
Organism: Venustoraphidia nigricollis; assembly: GCA_034508555.1. Taxonomy (NCBI): domain Eukaryota; kingdom Metazoa; phylum Arthropoda; class Insecta; order Raphidioptera; family Raphidiidae; genus Venustoraphidia; species Venustoraphidia nigricollis. Next base: position 1,545,175 of record JAVRKA010000052.1, on the reverse strand, counting down.
GTGTCCTTCTAGCCTAGAAGGACAATTCGCCCGCAGTTGTAGACGAAACGTCAGGTTGAAATACCAATGGACCACGGCGTACAAGCCCGGAACCCAAGAAGTTTTACAACAACGCCGGCCGTCAAAGCCCACACATCGGCATTTTGTTTAATTGCCAAGAGGCAAGAATTCGTGACACTTGAGACTGGTCAATCAAATGTAATATTTGATTACTGAATGTATAAGAGCTAGGGGGTCACCGTTTGCCTGTACTCTAATTTTGTATTGTTTTGGCACTCCTAAATCCTTCGTAACAATTTTGAAATTAATGTCGATTTTGATAGCAAATTTAATACTTAATGACTGTATAGGAGCTAGGAGGTCAGCCTATACTCAAATTTTTCATTTTTATGTCACAATTTAATCCCTCGTAACAATTTTGAAATTAATGTCAATTTTAATATCAAATTTAATACGTACCATTTTTCCGTCGAAAACGACGAAAGGAATTAGTTTCAAAAAATGATCATGTTTTGTTAAAAGTCTTTCAACAATCTGTTTGTTTGTTTCCTTACTGTATGAAAAAATAACAAATATTTTTAAGTTCTGAATAATGTCCTTTCATTACTCTACGCATTTGAGCTCTTTTGTGGCCATGACTACCTTTGAACTTCTTTGGCTTCTGTTTATCGCACTCGTATTACCTCTGTTACTATGAATTCAAAAGGAATTTGATGTGAGACTCAACTACGGAAAGTAGAGACTTATACAGTTACGTCAGTATTTTTATCCAACTACGACTAACTAAAGAGTTATGTTTTTCAAAACTACGTGGGATAAAGGTTAATAGGTTACAGAGGCTGCCTCGTTCTATCTGACCAATCAGCGTAAGCGTGGAAAAGACGTCAGCTGATGGACCGTTCACTTATTATTATATACAATTCTTATAATCCAATGAATCTTTTAACTACATTTTTTTGTGCGGAAAATATTTATTTTAAAATTTTGACAGCTTACTTATCTATACATTTATATATGATATCTACATTAACATCAATACAATAGGGAAATGAGCGACGCTAGTGATAAAAAAGGAAAACAGTACTTTGTACGATTTAGTGGCAAAATTCTGTCAATTTCTCCCATTTGAGTTCGTGCTCCTTCATGTAGTTAAACGTTAAACGGATTAAACTCGCGTAAGCAGTTACACTTTAATAATAACTGAAGTACGGAATCCATGTATGGTTCTCCATATATTGTTTTAATTTTCTTTTTTCAGTTTTAAATAAAAAACTTTTTAAAAAAAATATTAACCTCCTAAAAATAATGAAATTTTGAGATCGGCGCCAATTTAATAAATGTAGATATGTAATTAAAAGTTTTAATAATGAAATTGTTTCCGACCTCAAAATTTCATTATTTCCATCTTTTTAGTGATTTCTTTGAAAGAGGTTAATATTTTCTTTTTAAGTTTACTGTTAAGTGGATTTGATTTCGCACATTTTTATTAATAATATTTCGTAGTTGCTTTGTTCATAAAGTATAATAAAAGAACTTCTGAACCGATTTAAGTAAAATTTATGTGGGATCACCTGAAAGGTATATGCCATATTAAATAAATGCCATATTAAACAAATGCCGCATTAAATAAAAAAAGAATCATCATCAAAATCGGTTCACAAATGCTGACGATATGAGGTAGCATTCATATAAAAAATATGTTTTTTGATGCCATTTAAAAACGGATGAACCGTTTCAAATCGATTCATAATTGGCGGAATAATCGCGTAGCAAACATAAAAAAAAAACAAACAACCGAATTGAGAACCTTTCCTCCTTTTTTGAAGTCGGTTAAAAAGGAGCATCCATACAAGCATCGTACATAGTTGAATAAATCACAATTTTACCATGGTCTCTATAACAGAATAATAATTCTTGTAGCATTAAAATTATTCCTTCTCCGCCTTCAAACAACATGTTCGCTGTTAAACCTGATATTGTTTCCCTACGTAATTTCCGTAGCTTGCAGACTACTAAGAAAACTGAAAAACCAACAAGCTCTTTGTTCCAGTTCAAACGGTTTACGTAGGCTCCTCTATTAAATTAATCCTCCTAATCGACCCTTTGTTAAAGGAATCAAATACAGTTGTTGTTGATGTGTACCGACTTACTGCCATAATGTTTAATTATATGCAGTGCTCATACTGAAATATACTTCAATCTTTAACAAAGATTAAAAACGAGTTTTAATTGTTTGTTTTAATAATACAGTCCAATACTATAATCAATTACCACCCTAAATTAAATCTACAGCAGCAACAACAAAAAAATTCTAAAAAGAACTCAAGAAATATATTCTACAAAAATGTTCATATAATCGCAACTTATAGAATCATACTTTATTTATTAACTCATTTTATTTTATATTGTCTAAATGTTTTAACTCAATGTTTCATCTTAATATTTTAATAATTATTTCATATTTTAATGACCTTTTGTATCCTGTCAATGCAAAAAAAAATTATGTGCCTATCTATAGAAATAACATAAAGAAATAAAATTTTGAAAACTGAATTTTGACCTAAATTAGTACTCAGTAATTAGTACTTCCCACTTGTGGAGTCTAAGGTAGTTGTCGTGGTACAATATTGTCAAAAAGTTATAGATTATACGCGCCACAAAAGTATACTAGCTGGTAGCTAAGTGATCCATAATTTGTACGCAAGACTGTACCCATGGAAACGTAACCCATACAGTATTCATATGCATGTATATTTTTCTATAAATTGTGGAACTTTAAACCGTTATTTATAAATAATTAGACGGTCAAAAATTTTTTCTTATTTTTTTTTAAACTCATAAAAAATGCATTGAAAGACTGTCAGTTTTTGGAAAGTTTCTGACAGTTAGTTCTTTTGTTATAAATAAGAAACTAGTTCAGAACTACTAGAGATCGTATACAATCAATGTTGATTATCCAATTTTTAATTGAATTTATCTCGGATTATATACGGTCGATCGACTTCAAATTTTCAGGGTAATTGTATTATCATGTCCTTAATAAGTATACAAAAATTAAGAATTTTCTGACGGTGTGCCTTAACCACGACAACTACCTTAAATGGTAAAAGTATTGTCGAAATGCCGGGTTTGCTTTTACATGCTATATAAGATGTACCTATACGCAGGCATTTGAACTGCCACGTACGTACAAATACATAATTAATTTGGCATCTGAGTCCCTATATATGTATGTATCAAAGGTATCATGTACCCTATATATGCAGTATATAAAGGAATGTACTGTACATATGACCAGGATATAGCCTATATAAGATATGGCGGACGTGGATATCGAGGGTACAGGGGATATATAAACACTCTAATTTAAGACCAAAGTTACAGTGCGGCATTATAGCACAATACTGTATACGGTAGAGTTGGGTAACTCAGATCTGAACCGGTTCACAGAGCCGACTCCGACAGAAGATCCGTGAGAGCCGCCTCACTTTTTTTTTTGAGCCGACGGATCAACGGATCCGCATAACTCAGTTAAACACTTAACACACAGAAGCACGCTTTACACTTAGGTACGTATCAGTTCTTGCTTTGATGCATCTGTCAGCTTAAATGACTCATGCATCACATGTTTGACTATGCATTCTTGATTCTATACAGGTCGTGATATGATTGACTGAACTAGGTAACTCAGTGGCAGACTGCAGTAACATATTCAAAACTCGGCTCTTTCTGAACCGGTTCAGTGAGCCGGCTCACATACGGGATCCAGATGCAAAGATGCAGATCACTAAAAAGACCCGTTTTTCTCATCTCTAGTATACGGTCTATATTCATAAGTTAACCTTCTATACCATTCCAACCGACTATTGAAGAACGGTACTAATTTAAGTCAAAATTCACTTTTCAAAATTTTACAAATTTTTTTCGTTTTAAGGTCCCCTAAATCCAAAAAACATTTTTGGAAAAAGTCTGTTTATCTGTTGTCTTTGAACACGATACAGGTTAAACTGATGTGCGAAATGAAACCAAATTTTTTCGAGGATATTTAATGTGCAAATATGGAGGCCTATTGTTTTTGGGAAAAATTAACACATGCGCAGAAGTTATATATGTTATGTTATTTTTTGTATAATGATGGTATACTTTTTATAACGGTTTATTATTCTATTTAACAATGTCAGTTTAGGAAATGCTGTCAACTCGGCAAACCCTGTCGACGGTACCCGTAACATATTTTCCCCTGTACTCTTCAGTACACTACATTCCTACTATCTGTAGTCTATGGCTTAACGTAAACCCTTTCAAATTAGTGGCTTTTGGATTTAATACAAACAGAAATATGTAAAATGCACCAGAAGCTTTGAACCCGATTAAACCTACTAACATACATTATACATTACATAGTACTGTATGTACTATGTATGTATACGTAGTATGTTAAAGTTATTTGATGTTGCCTTTTTCTTTTGAATAAAACATAATGTATATACAGGATGTTTTAACACGATTTAAGCTGAACTTAAAAACTTACTTATTTCCAGCTACAATAAAATAAATTAAAATGCTGAAGCCTGTCAAGATATGCTGAACTGTGCTGTAACTAAATGCTGACAAATCAAACAAAAAAAATCGCATAACCACATGCCGTTCAATTTTTATAATATCGAAGAGAGAGAGAGAGAGAGAGAGAGAGAGAGATCCAAAAATGAACTTAAAAGATTTATTGGATATTAAATCGTGAATATATATTAAAATCTCGAAATATACTTTTTCAAAAACGAAAATATTTTGACGAGCGTGTGACATTATGTTAAAACGAGAGCCAAAGGCGTTTTGACAGTCTCTATAGTCATAATATACCGGGTGTCTCAGAAATCGCCCACCCAATTGTTGGGATCGAAAGAGAAAAAAATCCATGTTTGGAATTTTTTGATAACGTAGTTAATTAGTAATTAATTAATGAAAGTGACCAATCAGAAGCGCGCTACAGAAGAGAGTGTCGTCGGCTGATTTATTTTGGTTAATTACTAAAATAATAATTATTATAATTAAAATAAAAAACCGATGGACTCAGATGAACCGGGAGAGTGTTGGCTGACTTATTTTGGTTAATTAATAAAATAATAATTATTATTATTACAATAAAAAAATAATGGACTCAGACAAACCGAGAGCGTGTCGTCGCCTGATTTATTTTTCTCAAGAAACTTCTGTATTTTTATTCTTCCGTTCTCCTCGTTTATTGACTTTTTTTCGTCCTAACTGTCCGAGAAAATCTTCTCAAGCGATCCGGCTCTGTATTCAGGAGAATGGACGACATTTTGAGCATCTACTCGATTGAATTTAGACTTTTTTCTTTTGATTGCTCAAATAATTATGAATAAATAAATAAATTTGATCAACGCTTGCGAGAAAAATTATCTATGTCGATCGTTGGACTTATAATATGAAAATGCTTTAATATTTCTAAATAAATAAATAAATTTATTGTATCAAAGCCTTCCAGAGTTTTTGTCTGAGTCCAGTTTTGATTTTTTTTTTAAACGACACTAATAATTTTTAATGAATAAAATAACTTAATTAACGCTCGCCAGTGATTTCCAATTTTCGCATCTGTCTTGTCAAGGCCCTCTGGCGTCTCACTCTCGCGTCCCCTACTGCCTCCCCACTCACTTTTTATTCTTCTGTAGCGCGCTCCTGATTGGTCACTTTCATTAATTAATTACTAATTAATTAACTACGTTATCAAAAAATTCCAAACATGGATTTTTGGGTTCAGAATATTTTTCTCTTTCGATCACAACAATTGGGTGCGCGATTTCTGAGCCACTCGGTATAGTATAAGATATATGTTACATTTTTTGCGCGTATCTCCTATAAAATAGTTGATTTTTACATCATAAAAAGTATACTTTCGACAGTTGCAATTGTTAATTACGGAAAATACGCTTGTTTATCTTATAGTGTTCAATGGTAATTGACAGGTCGCTTTTGAATATTACTGTTGGAATAATAAGCTGGCTTTTAGTTGTTTTAGATTACGGAACTCGTGTTAAACGGCAGCTGTTTTATAAATAATTGTAACATAACTAACGTATGTCACGATTTTTAACTTACAATTTTGATTATATTATCCGATAAAATCATATCATATTTAAGAATTAATAGTAATAGTTCAAGAATACAACTTGAAATTTCTTAATTATATAATAATCAAGTTAAATAAGCAGCCTTTATTTATCATTGGCCAATGCGTCGTCTTTTGTCAAAATTGCATTTATAATTTGTTGAAAAATTCAATATTAGCGAGAGTTCTATTTTAATCTTCGAAGTATTAACATCAATTAATTTATAGTAATTTAAAATAAATTACATCTCTCGACGGTGATTTGGTAACGTGGCGAGGCTTGGTCCATTATTATTATCCACGTTAAAATAATTACACCAGTAAGAGAGCAGTGCATATTTTCTATATTAATTAATTAAACAAAACGTAAAGGAAAAATCATCACCGTATTGGCCGTCGACGTTATGTCCACCGGCGAAGGAAGAATTGTCGTCGTCTTGTACAATAAATAGTAAAAAATATCTTCGTCTTTCAATTACAACACCTTTACTTATTCGAATTTGATCCTGCCTTTTTTTAATATAAACAAGGGCAGGAAAATTTATAATACTATCTTTGCGATAGTTGTTATATAATGACGGATTGGTTCCAATAGAATTTCCATACCATTGCTTAAATTTAAAGTCCAGGCTAATTAATATTATTATCACAGGAGCAAAATTAAGCAAATTCTTCGTCTAGAAATAATGGCGACGTGAAAATTTTGACTCAATTCAAAATTCATAATTTTGTATTCATTATGTTGTCTGTTTAAAACTTTCTTCCTACAGATTATCTGATTGTATCTAATGAATTATTAGTTACGGACATTTAAAATTCACATTTAGTCTTTTAATGAAATGGCAGATGTACAATTTTATGCTCTAGTATATATTGTCTTTAATTAACTATTTCAATCCTTTCAAAAATAGGCAATACACGTTAGTATTTTTCTTCTTGCAAATAACAAAGACGAATTACGCAATAAAGAATTGTTAATACCGTAATTACAGTTTCTGTATTTCTCACGCTATAATGGTATATTTTTGTGGCCACAATGCCAAGTGACTTATGCGGATTATTTCTAATATCTCTAGCTATAATTATCACTTTGCCAGCCAGAGTTGAGTTATTTGTCCTCTCAGTACACCACGTCATATTTATAAAAAATCATAATACATAAAAGACGAAACATTATGGTATCACAGTACACTTTTGAGTAGGCCATTCAAACTTCGCAGCAAAAATAAAATATTTCGAATAGCATCATTAAAGCAACGTTGGCATTAGATATACGTACAGTTGGACTAATGTATTTTCAACACAATCTATTTTCACTCAGGTCAACGCTTTCCTATTTACACTTTTACTGTTCATTTGTTCCATCCAGGAATAGGGATATTGACTATTTTTGGGAAAGTGTTTTAAATCGTGCATAAGTACCTAATATAGCCACAAATATTTATTATTTGTATTTAAAATCATGTATTTTAAATCCCGTTTCAAATTTCGGTCCAAAACGCCAATACTAGTCGCGTGACGTCACCTGTTCATACCAAAGGAGGCTCAAAAGTTTACACAAGAGCTACCATTCTATAGATGCGGTCACAAAGTAGGAGGCTGTGCTCATAAACGCTGGTAAACTAATGAGGTTATGAAAAAAAATTTCGTAATTGTTGTTATAAAAGATGAATTCTAAGTTTTCGAACTATTAGCCTTAATAAATACTTACACTTTCCATGACGTTAAAACTCCTTGCAGTGTTTTTTTAAAGAAATTTTCGAATAAATTACACACTAAATATTAACCAAACAATGAAGTTTTTCGACAGCGGCTGAACATATGACGTCATGCGCTCTGATTGGTGTCTGTTGTCACGTGACTTGAGAGTGATTTTATTAGGTTTTATTTATTAAATATTATTGATTATTCCTTAAAAATAAGGAAAAATACTGTGTTTTTTAGTATTTCTATCATAGAAATTACCACTAAACGTTAAAATTATAATTTTATTTGAATACAGTCAACATCCCTATTGTATCCCCGTCTGATATATATATATTTGTATTATAGTGAAAAAAAATTATAAATAAAGTACGAATGGAAGAGTGTTTGGGGTATGAATAAAGAATGCTTGAGTTCTAATTTTTACTCAGAAGAAAACTTCTAAACAATAATTTAGAAAAAACCCGGGTCGCAGTGCCAAAACCCTGCCGACAATATAGTGTATTTGCTTATACAGGCACTGTGGCTTTATTTTGCGAGCTTTAGTTGGTTTTTGGGCAAAATAAATTTTACTCCTTAATACACCCCTTAAAATAACATTTTTTTTCTTAATTGCAATATTATTATAAATCGAACCTCTATACCAAATTATATACAACTTTCAGTAAATAATTCACTATTTGTAAACTAGTGTTTTCATAAAATTTGTAAATCCGGTCCTGTCGGGCCGATTTTATTTAAATTTTAGCGACACCTTTTAATTACTACTGAAGGGTTAAATGTCAATTTTGAAACGATTCTGAGAACTTTTTCGGTATTTTGGGGCCCAAAAACATTTTTCAACCCCTAAAAACTACCCTTAAAATGCCCCGATTACGCCCATTTTAAATAGGCTTCTTGCGGTGATGGATTTCAACACGTGTACCAATTTTCGTTAAAATCAATTAACTCTTTCGAAAGTTATTGCCCGCACACATATATATATATATATATATATATATATATATATATATATATATATATATATACATATATACATATATACATATATACATATATATATATACGTATATAAATATATATATATACATATATATATAAACATTTTCAAAAATGGTGCCAAAGTGTTTAGGAGGTTATGAAACGTCGAGAAATTTTGGTCCGACCCCTAGGTCCCGCCATCCGACCAACGCCAATAGTGTATGTTGCCTTATGGCAAATACACTAATAAAGTTGTGGCTAATTGCGATATTAACCGCAGAATCCAAAAAACACGGATATTAAAAAAAAACATATTTCAACTAAGCGAGTATGCACTGACGTTATAGTAACTGTTTCTTGTAATATGCTAGTTGACTATAAAAATTTGTCATTTTGCTAAAACATCTAGAATGCTCCAACGTTTCGTTGTGTTTTGCGATTTGTTTTCAATTTTACAACGATTACATTTTTCCATATAGTGGTTACAATAACATGTGTGTGTTATATGGACCGGTTGTAGACAGGTCAACATACAATTGTAACAGTCGTCGTTTTACAACGTAACAATGGATGTAAACTGTAATAAATCACATTATGAACAATACATAATATTTATATACATAATAAATAACACATCAAATTAGTGCTGTATATGCAGAGGCGGTCCCAGGGATAAACAGACACAGGAGACACTCCACAAATTATATTGCTACATACGACAACAATAGATGTCGTGTAATGACTGTACTAGATGGTCAAATAGATAATTTGTTGTTTTATGATATGTAGTAGGTTCACTATACAATCATCAATTAATAGAGTAGACTGTAGGTACTACGACTTTAACCCGTTTATACATACATTGTGTAAACAGGTAAGGTGTAGAGTCGTTCGGGTCAAGAGCACGCATTTTGCCTTTCTCGAGCACACCAAAACAAAAAAAACCCGGGTCGCAGTGCCAAAACCCTGCCGACAATATAGTGTATTTGCTAATACAGGCCTTGTGGCTTTATTATGTGAACTTAAGAGCAAAATAAAAAAATTAACTCCTTAATACACCCCTTTAAATTACATTTTTTTTAACTACATCATTATTGTCGATCGAACGTCTACACCAAAATTAAAAACAACTTTTAGGAAATAACTCACTATCTGCAAACTAGTGTTTTCAGAAAATTTTTAAATCCGGTCCTGTCGGGCCGATTTTATAGAAATTTTAGGAGCACTTTTTAATTGCTATTAAAGGGTTAAATTTAAATTTTGAAACGATTCTGAGAATTTTTTAGGTATTTTTGGGCCCAAAAACTTTTTTCATCCCCTAAAAACCACCCTTAAAATGACCCGATTGGGCCCATTTTAAATAGGCTTCGTGCGGTGATGGATTCCAACATGTGTGCCAAATTTCGTTAAAATAAATTAACTCCTTCGAAAGTTATTGCCCGTACACATATATACCTATATATATATATATATATATATATATATAAACATTTTTAAAAATGGTGCCAAAGTGTTTAAGAGGATATGAAACGTCGAGAAATTTTGGTCCGACCCCTAGGTCCCGCCATCCGACCGACGCCAATAGTGTATGTTGCCATATGGCAAATACACTAATAATTAAATATTAAGAATGTGATAATGACCATTAGATAGAGTATTTAATGCTTTACTAAATACATAAATTAGCTAAGTTTATAGTTTTCTTAGAAAAATGCGAACTCTTGACCCTTCATGCGGGTAACGGTACGCAGCTTGGCGGGCAAAAGTTCACACATAGGGTAAATACACGTTTTCTTGCCCCCCGAGACAACTTTTTGAATAGCTCGCCTACTACGACTTTAATCCGTTTATACATAGGTACATTGTGTAAACAGGTAAGGTGTAGAGTCGTTCGGGTCAAGAGCACGCACTTTGCCTTTCACGAGCACACCAAAACAAATATAGTTTAATATTAGGAATGTGATAATGACCAGTAGATAGAGTATTTAATGCTTTACTAAATACATAAATTAGCAAAGTATATAGTTTTCTTAGAAAAATGCGAACTCTTGACCCTTGATGCGGGTAACGGTACGCAGCCTGGCGGGCAAAAGCTCGCACATGGGGTAAATAAACGTTTTCTTACCCCACGGGCCTAAGTACACACTTGTTCTAGAAATAACCTAAAATTCTCACTTGATAACAATAGTGCATTAATAGTGTTACAACACTAAAAACTACTTAGCACGTTTATCTTGCGTTTATCGAGATCATAGACTTTTCCTTAGAACAAAAAACTACGAGATAAATAATGAGCTAATATATACCGATTACCAAACAATTAACAACCCTTAATATAGCAATAAATACATCATTTTACTCCATTAATAAATGCCGTATGTATCTTACACGTTTACCTACTGTATAATAAGTCTGCAAACTTGAATTTCATCCTACGTACCAAAAGAAGTTTCACTTCAAAAACATGAAAACTAAACTATAAAAAACAAAACAATAAATCAATAAACAAATAAAAAATAAGTATCTCTTTCTCACACCGCGCGTTTTTCTCAAAAATAATCTTCTGTTTGTAATACTCCTCACATCTTCACAGAAATCATATGCGTTGCTTTCGCATTCGCATAGGAGTGGGGGTATTGACATTTATTTGTTTGTTGTACGCAAAAAAAACAATTAAATAGATTATACGAATTGAAAACGCAAAAGCATGCTCCACTTATAAATAATTGTCCGCCGAACGTTGTTATTGTCACTACTAAGGCAGGAGATTATATTATATGATGTAAGGATTAGACGCTAATGATATTAGTTGTCGAGCATCTACAATGTATAATCTCTCTCTCTCTCTCTCTTTTCTTTCTTTGTGACGCAAGAACGTGTTTGTTTTCAGACAGCAAGTCACATAAATGCACTAGTTAATTTAATGTGTTCTTGGAACTGTATCTCTTGCACCCCAATCGCTAGACTAATAGAGGAGTCGACTGTATTTTTTATCATACTTTTTCAATTTACTTATATTTCCAAGAAAAATATTGAACACTAGCTGATCCCGCGACTTGGTCTGCGTTTAATATAATAAACAACACGGACGGAATCGCGGGTGTAGGCTAGTCTAAAATAAAAGTAGCCTAAGTTACTCCTTATAACATCAGCTATCTGTCTGTGAAAGTCCCGTCAAAATCGGTCCAGCCATTTCAGAGATTAGCCGGAAGACACAGACAGACAAAAATTTTAAAAATTGTTTTTTTGACATAAGAATCGTATATGCATTTAGTAAAAAGCTGTTATTTTGACATTACAGACAGTTCAATTTTATTTATTTGTATAGATTTGCAGACGTCAAAATTGGACTTCTTTATCATTAAAAACCCCGGTCCTATTTAAATTATTCATAGTTTCAATTTATTTTTTTATTCATGAAAAAATTGAAAATTCGGTTGATAATTTTCCGAACATACTGCAAATTTTTCTACAGACGAACCATGATGATTGTTTTAAAAGAAAAGAAATAAAAAACACAAAGAATGAAGTTATTAAAATTTTCAGTGGGTAAGATTGTCATATGTACATAATGCAAATTAAACTACTAAAAATTAAAACTCGTGGAATATGCAAAATTAAACTATTCTCTTTGAAATAGATTAAAGAGTTTAAATGCTTTAAAGATGACTATTAGAGATTCGAGAGTGATAATATTAATTAAAATTATTTAATTAAGATTTACCACAAATATAGAAAATTACAGTTCGTATTTTTATATTTTTTATCAGACGGTTCTCGACATCGTTCTTATTTATAAAGGGTGGAACCATATTATGTAACCATCCAAACAAAAATCAATTATAATCGTTGAAGGGAAGTTTGGATGAGGAACAATCGAAAGAGAAAAGCTTTACCGGTGTTTCGCTTGTGGCCAACGTTTCGAAATATATTATTTCATCTTTAGGGCCTTAGACAAATCAATGATTGTACAGATAATATACATGATCACAATCATTAAGATTTTTACAAATTATAGTTTTTATAAAAATTAACATTAAACAATTTTATTTAAAATTTGTTGCGTCGAGAATAAAATTTCAAATCGGTAAAGCTTTTCCCTTTTGATTGTTCTTCATCCAAATTTCCTTTCAACGATACATTATTAGAACAAAACAAATAATAATAGCTATTGTAATATTTATTACTAGCTGTTATCCGCGCTACCGCCTGCGTTAACAGAAAATTTATTTATTTATTATAATAATATGTCAAATTACTCGGTTGAAATGCTTAATCGAAATCGTAATCGGGTGTACAGATTAGTTTAATTAAACATTAAATAATTTTGTACCTTTATCGCCTTATAATTTTTAATTATAGTTGCATTACGTAATTATGTACAATATGCAATATGAGTTTAATTGCACGGCGTTCTTTTTTGCTGCATTTATAAGCATAAAAATTACGAATTCATTTCATGATTCCATTAGAGTCGAGCAGAATGAGAGAAGAAAGTGTCCCTCAGGAACAGGTATTAGAGTTCCATCGCCATTCCGCCATCATCCCGTTGCCTTACACTAGCTACGGTGTAATTATATTATCCTCACTTATACTAGTATGCGTATACGATGTAAATGTCGGGGCCCACTGTTACCTGTAAAATAAATGATATTTTTTATGCTCCGTATGCATTGTTCTGGACTCGGCAGGACAGAGCATGTGAGAACGGACATTCCACCGCGTATTGCGTACACCGCTACACTGCTAGCAGGTGTGCTCTATTATTGCGCACACTGCTACATTGCTGGCAGGTGTGCTCTATTATTGCGCACACCGCTACACTGCTAGCGGATGTGCTCTATTATTGTGCACACCGCTACACTGCTAGCAGGTGTGCTCTATTATTGTGCACACCGTTACACTGCTAGCGAGTGTGCTCTATTATTTCCCACACCGCTACACTGCTAGCAGGTGTGCTCTATTATTGTTCACACCTCTGCACTGCTATTCGGTGTGGTCTATTATTACACACAATGCTATACTGCTAGCGGGTGTATTCTATTATTGTACACATCGCTACACTGCTGGCAGGTGTGCGCTATTATTCCCACACCGCTACACTGCTAGCGGATGTGCTCTATTATTGTGCACACCGCTACACTGCTGGCAGGTGTGCTCTATTATTGCGCAGACCGCTACACTGCTAGCGAGTGTACTCTATTATTGTGTACATCGCTACACCGCTAGCAGATGTGCTCTATTATTGCGCATACGTCTAGACTGTTAGTGGGTGTGCTTTGTTAAATTGTTACAGCTTTTTGCCGTCATTTTATTTTAACGAAAAAAACGGATAGATCATATTCGCTTTAAAGGTTTTTCGATTGGGACCCTAACGAAGTCGATATGATTTTTTATTTTGCGAGATTTCGTGTAGAATCTGCTTTTTAAAAAAAAACTCGGGTCGCAATGCCAAAACCCTGCCGGTAATATAGTGTACTAGCGGCCCGGTTCGGGTTCGCCCGGATTAAGACCACTTTGTGATCGTTACTTTCTTACCAATCGCCTGTATAAAATTGTAGGTACTTTGTATTATGTAATATAGGTACAACATTGCATAGTTTAGTATTTATTATATTACAGATTGTGGAATAATTTCGTAGGATTTGGTTTTGTTTCGTTTTGTAAAAAGTGTCGATTAGTAAAAATGTGGTACTCTGCTTCGTTAGTTCACATTTGATAAATGCCTTGTACGTCAAAAAATATATGTGTAGAGAATTTTCAAAGGGTTTTTAATAGAATTAATTATATATTTTCTGTGTTTATTCTTAAATTTAATTTTCATTTAAACCAAAAATGATAGTACTGTCGTATATCGCGATATTATTTTTGAATATACAGTAGTTCACGTTTTCATTTTTTGAATGACTTCTTTATGTGTGTAAAATTTAGTGAAATATTTTACATATTACGACAGTGTGTTGGTGAGTTTATTTTTTAAATTTGAATATTATATGCTGCAGTGATCTTTCGTATAATAGCTGATAATAGCTGATACCCGCGGTTAATATAATTAACAACGCAAACGAACTCACGGGTATCAGCTAGTACAGCCTAGAGCCTTCCTCGATAAATGGACTATTCAACACAAAAATAATTTTTCAAATCGAACCAGTAGTCGTTCCTGAGATTAGCGCGTTCAACCAAACAAATAAACTCTTTAGCTTTATAATATCAGCATAGATTTGCTAATATAGGCATTGTGGTTTTATTGCGTGAACTTAAATTTGTTTTTGAAAAAAGCTCCGTAATACACCCCTTAAAATATTTGTGTTCCATTTGAAATATTGTTATCAATCCAATATCTGCACCAAATTAAATACACCTTCCAGTAAGTAAATTTGCATACGCAAACTAGCGTTTTCATAAGGTTTGTAAGTCCGGTCCTGTCAGTTAGATTTTACTAAAATTTCAACGACACCTTTTAATAGATACGAAAGGGTTAAATTTCAATGTTGAATCAAATCCGAGAATTTTTTAGGTGTTTTTGAGCCCCAAAACAATTTTCACTACTAATTACACCCCTCGAATTGGTGATTAGGTCCATATTAAATAATTAAATATGCTTCATGCATTGATGGATTCCATCATTTAGACAGAATTTCGTTTTAATCAATTAAGTCTGTCGAGTTATCGTGCTAACACACACACATTTTCAAAAATGGTGAAAACGGTGCCAAATTGCCAATATGTATGTGCCATATGGCACAGATACATTAGTAAATGAAATAGCTAGGTCGATTTTGAAAAAAAAATCTTTCAAATCATATTGACGTTAATACGCTTCGATTGGCACCCTAACGATGTTGATACCATTTTTTATTCGCGAGATTTCGTACTAGAAAGAAATGATCAGTGATCACGTACGTAGTACATACACGTATTTCTTTTCAAACGTACTGTAAAAATAATGAAGTGACATTGAAACATAAAAATATTGATTTCTATTTTCGGACCTATAACAATATAACTTCGCAATATACTGGGAAATTATCGTCGGTTATTTGTGAAATCGAAATAAATTGAAGCAATGTAATTATTGTAAACACTCAATATTTTTTTTTTTATATTTAGTAAGGAAATAAATTTTTGATTTTTTTAATTTGAATGTTAATTATTACCTACGAGTATTTGTGAACATTTGCCAAATGTTGCTGCATTTCTAATAACGAAACCGCTCTAGTGTGTGTCAAATGTAGGTACATTTTACTATTTTATCCACTTCATAACGTCGCGTCATAATAATTAGAGCAAACTATTCGACACTAGTCTTTTATACATACACCGTTTGTACAATTGCATATACAGTGAGACCTCCCTTAACGCTGTTTCATTATTACGCGATTTCTAAAAAAAGTTTAGCCACTATAACGTAAATTAAATGTTAAATCAAATATTAAAAGAAGTTCAAAGACAAGACGAAGTGTCATTGCTACAATATCTTGCTATCGACAAGAGCTTGCTGAACGAAGCAGAAAAAGGCAAACGACATTAGATGACTTCTTCACAAAAAACAAAAGATGTCAAATGCAAAACCATCCTCGTCATAAAAATAACTTATTATTCGATATTTTTTCTGGTTTTCATAAATGTTTTATGAACAGAAGTCGATATTAGGAGTAAATAAATCTATAATGAATGTAATAAAAAGTATTTAACAATAAACAAAAAAAACTAACAAATTTTCTTAATCTCGGTTTTGTGGCACTTATGCCTATTATCTACGTATTAAGATGACCTCGCTTAGCGCTGTTTCGTATAGCGCAGGAACTTATTGGAGCATATCTCCCGGGTTCAGCGGGATCTTAGACAAATAGTCTCATCATAATTTGACATATAATTTGGTTCTACGTTTGAGGACATTTTTTTCCGTTGTTCCGTATGTTGGCTCATACATTCGGCATGATATATGTTGGTCAAGCCAATGTTTGTCAAAAAATATGGCAAGCTTGTTTAATTATCTACAGGCATGATAATTGTATAGTCTCAATATCAATCAACCGAAATTCTCTGGCAACGCTTTGCGAAAGCCAGTAATAATGTCGCTTTTGAAATACTGAACAGTTCAGTTGGCATACAAAGTATTCCATATAAGGCAAGCGACTGCCCGTTATAACTTTTTTATTATACCTACAGCCTACGTGCTCGCCTTTTCACATAGAATTTGTATTCCTGGGCCTAATTGCTGTATCATTATACCGGCTCGTTATGTAGATATATAATTCTAGCAAGTCGGTGCTTTGGTGGGCTGCTAGTACGCTCTCCACCACCTTGTCCACGGCCGCTACCCTATAAGCTACAGGTGGTAATGAGATTATCGGGCTTAGCTTTGTACTTAAATGTAATAACCGTGCGTTATAGTCTCATATTATTATCATTTTTAAGTAAGTGTTCAGAATATTTTTTACAAGTTCTTAAGTTGTACCTACTTAATTAAAAAAAAAACATAATTCCCTTTTAGTGAATTTTATACACTGCACATTATATTCGTTCTTTTCAGAATATAAAACAGTTTCTGTTGACTGCGTTTTGTGTGCTGATAACATGATGCTTTTGTTTTAATAGATTAAGACGCAAAAAGCAACTGGTGTGGAAATGGATATGGTATCAAGAGACAGGTACTCAAATTGGTAATGTTTCCTACTTTTTGATACAAAAACAAAAATATAGAAATGCACATTTTTTTTTACAAAAGGCAGGATGACATATATTATGGCGTATGTAACATTATGTTCACGCTAACCCAGTGTTGCCAGATTTTTTTTTGCCAAGTCGGGATTTTGGAACTTTTTGAGTGAAAAAAGCGGGATTCTTTCGTCCAAAGCGGGACATAGTAAAAAAACGTGTATAATCAGGAGTTTTTAAATATTTATCTTTTTATTTGAGTTCAAATTACGTTTACGTGACAATAGATAGCAAAACTAGCCATAGAAAATGTATTTTAATAAAAATATGATATTTTAAATCAGATTTACCCTATCGTTAAACAGTTGAGTCTTATTAGTCTTCTGAATAAAAAAATAAAAAAACAGAAATCAAAATCAAAAAAGTTTAATTCATTAGAAAAATATGGCGTTTCAAACAATAGTCTGAGGAGTGAGTGTTACAAATTGCAACTTATAATAAGAGAATAATTATTTACGCACGGTCGAGTTATCCCCGAAAAGCGAGACTGAGCCTGTCCCGCGCGGGACATTTAATTTTGATTTAAAAATCGGGACGTCTGGCAACGCTGCGCTAACCACTGAACCACGCTGTCCTCTTGTTTTATTATTATGCGATTGAAAGCTTGAATAACAAAACCACAAGTTGAATATTTTATGTAATGTACTACAGTAACAGAGTTTTCTCAATTGATTTTCTTCGTATTGTATAAAAATTGACTGTCAATTAGAAAAATTATATAAATATGTTTAATAACTATATTACAATTTTATCATATTTATTGTAATTTAATTATGACGCCTCATGAAGATTGAACAAAAATCGAAACGTTAAAAAATAATTAAAAACTAGATGACATAATATATACCATTCATAAATAAAATGTGAGAACTTATAATAATAATTTCATTGCAGTTGGCGTTTGACAGATGAAAGTGTTTTATTTTGCTATTTAATAGTATTGACAATTTTATCTTTTCTGATGAAAAAAACAATATACTCTAATATATTATTGGTGTACTTACCAACAATACAAATGTATTAACAGCTAAGGTAACATTGTAATTCCTAAGTTTATATTAATTTCAGTATATTGAAAACCATGTATTTTATAATTTTATTGTAGAAGCCTGATGAAGATATCATGGATGTCGAAACGTTGCTAATTTAGTAATAAACATTTCTGAAATAATTTTCCAAACATCTCATTATAATTTCGAGCATTAATTATTAATTTATAATAAACATTTAATCCAAGTTCCTGCTATTTTATTATTGAAAATAAAAGTTAATCTTTTACTGTTTTACAACATTGACGCCATTCGACGGTATTTTATCGCAACCATCTGATGTAACTGGCCATTCCATAAAATATCAAGAAAGTTTGTGGAATGGTATTTTATACATTTAAATAAATATACTACTTTGTCGTTCTAAATAAAATCATAGAATTGAAAAACATTTCATATTTAATAATAGAACTTAATGTCAATTTTTTTGAACATTTGTTCAAAAAATAATTATACTCAATATGTTTTTTTCAGTGCAACAAAATAAACACTTTATCTGCCTTAACGTAGTATAAAAATTTGGTAAAAATAAAGTTTTTTTGAAAAATGTTTTTTAGACACAATAGAGCTTAATATATTACGGACGGTAGGCGGTACTGACGTCACGCACCCAGCAAATAATAAAAATAATTATTATTAGTGTATTTGCCATATGGCAACATACACTATTGGCGTCGGTCGGATGGCGGGACCTAGGGGTCGGACCAAAATTTCTCGACGTTTCATAACCTCCTAAACACTTTGGCACCATTTTTGAAAATGTTTATATATATATGTGTATATATATATATATATATATATATATATATATATATATATATATATATATATATATATATATATATATATATATATATATATATATGTGTGTACGGGCAATAACTTTCGAAAGACTTAATTGATTTTAACGAAATTTGGTCCACGTATTGAAATCCATCATCGCCAGAAGCCTATTTCAAATGGGCGTAATCGGGCCATTTTAAGGGTAGTTTTTAGGGGTTGAAAAATGTTTTTGGGCCCCAAAATACCGAAAAAAATCTCAGAATCGTTTCAAAATTGACATTTAATCCGTTAGTAGCAATTTAAAAGTGTCTCTAAAATTTTAATAAAATCGGCCCAACAGGACCGGACTTACAAATTTTTTGAAAACACTAATTTGTAGAAAGTGACTTATTTATTCAAGGGTGTATTTAATTCGGTGTAGACGTTAGATTGATAATAATATTGCAGTTAAGAAAAAAATGTTATTTTAAGGGGTGTATTAAGGAGTAAAATTTTTTATTTTGCCCAAAAACCAACTTAAGTTTGCATAATAAAGCCACACTGTCTGTATAAGCAAATACACCATATTGTCGGCAGGGTTTTGGCACTGCGACCCGGGTTTTTTTATAGTTGATAGAGTTGATTATCGCATATCTGGTCGATATAACAATGTCACACGTAGTATTCAAAGCACAATAACTGGGAAGAAACGTAAATATTTGGTATAATTCTAAGCGGGCCAGATTTATCTTTGGACATTCTTTATATATATTGATGGTTCCTACAAAAATGTATAGGCTGCAACGGAAGACCGTTTTATTGTGAATGACGTCCCTGGAGACTAGTGAATGTAGTAAGTATAGCTGTCAAGTTGAATATGCATAAACCGAATGAAAGTAGATCGTATCTTTGTAAACTGGATACACAAATGTTAAAGGGATTTACACAAAAAAGAGGGATGCCTAATTCCTTCTTATAGTGAAAATGTTAACACTAGTTTTCCATATTTTAAACCAGTTGAAAGTAAATCGTATATATTCGTAAACTGGATATTATATAAAAAGGAAATCCCGTTTTAGAATGAAAATATTTACGGTTCAGTTTTTGCATATTTCTTCTATTGAGAGTTTTTACCTTGCTGTGAATTTATATATTGTCAAATTTTCACTAAGTTGTCTTTAATAAACGGGAAAGAACCACACGCACTGAAGAGTAATGTTTGAAAAATAATTAAATATATACCTTTAATCTAATATGTCGTGAATGCATTATTAGATCGTGACGTAATACATCAGCTGAATCATTCGAAGTGTAAAACTTAATTTGCGCATACTTGTTACGCAAGCGACAGCCATGTTCTTAGCAGGTAAACTGTAGTCGGCCACTCAATACAGCTGTGTTCAAGCTCTTAAAGGCCCCAGTACACAGTGGTCTGTAGTGGGCCATTGTAGACCATCGCCACTGTGTACAGGGGGTAATGTTCTGTAGGGGCGGACAATTGTGAATCGTGGTGCGCAATCCATTTGTTGTCGGTTTTTTTGACACACTTCAAAGGAATCGTGGTGTAGCGTGGCCTGTGGTGTTCACACAGTGGCCCATTGTCCGGGACAGGTACCTACTTTTTTGTTGCGTGCTATACTATTTAAATTTTTAATCGCCCAAAATGTCAGTATCCTGGAGCAATGAAGAGACTTTTAGGTTTATAATACTATAATACTTGTAAACAGTATATAAATAAATAGCCGCGGCCGTAATTGCTTCCACGTTCATCGCAAGTGCTTCGCCAGGCAGAAATGAGCCATGGGCCATTGTGTGAACACCAAGTGATAGTGACCTACAGTTGCACATTGCAAAACATGGCCCACTACAGCCACTGTGTACTGTGGCCTTAAGATTAAGATTAAAATAGAATAGGGTCGTCTCTTGGCCCAAATGCACCATATCCTGAAAGGATTTTTGTGCTTCCCCTTTTTACTGAATCTAATCAGTAAATAATCTGGATCTTCTTATGAGCTCCAAAAGATGGGCTACTAGATTGTCCTGTGGAACTATTCCATCCTCATCAATGTAGCCAAAGATGGTTGTCCTTCTGTAGGTTAAAGCCTCACATTCGAACACGACATGGGTGGCTGTTTCATCCTTCATTTCGCAAAATCTACATAGTGTTGATTACTGCTGTATCCCCATCACATGGAAGTGTTTTCTCAGGAAAGCATGACCGGTTAAAAGCCCAATCATCTTTCTGACTATTGGCCCGTTTGGTCTAATTAAGTCCTCAATTAGCTTTGAGGAAGGGCCTACAATCATTTTTTTCCCATGTTTGTTACGTTCAGCTCCATACATCAAAGTTCCGATAGTGAAGTGAATCTTCCTGTATTTCTGCTTATATGTTGGCACAATTTGAGAACATTTTTTGCACGAAAATTGGAAAATATGAAGGTTATGTACCTACGGCCATTATTTTCACTGTAAAGCTCAAAATGTAGAGATATGTTTTTGGAAACAATAATTCATCGTTATTGTAATATTCAATAAAAAAATACAATACTTAGAAAAGCGTGTACAGCATATTCAGTTTAAATAAATAACGAATTTCGATTGCGTCCTGGTACTGTGAGTTCCACTGGCACCCTACGTTGGTATACGCCGTGCGTAGGTACTTGCTTTATTATAAAATATAAATAAATAAAAACGGATCCTCACTAACGGAACGTTTTTCCATTATTGAAGCTTTCTTTTGTTAGCATTCACAATTGATATTGATTGATATTGTTTCCCTCAAAGGAATAATAGAAATTCGGTTTCATAAAAATAGAAACACAACTTTAATGATTTGTAATTTTTTTTTATAAAACTATTACAAGTTTTCATTAAACTTTCGTAAATATAAAAGACCTGATTAAAATGAATTTTTCTCGCGTTTTCCATTGTGATACTGATAGTCCAAGAACTGATGACACCAGTTTCATGAAGTGTTTGATTCAGGTAGAAATTTTATACAATATATAGGTAAGATGCAGAGGTAAATGAGTGTTTACTTGTTCTACCCGGGTACGCCAGGTACTGCGCATACAGGAAAAGTTTAAAAAAATATGTGGCTAAAAAGTGTTTGATTCAAAAGTCAACAAGTACTTTTCCAAAGTTAAGTTGATTTTAAATAAATAAATAAATGAGGCAGACACTTTTGGAGGGGTTAACAATAAACCAAAATATCCCAAAGTTGAATTTTCAAAAATGAAAAAATAAGTGATTGATTCACGCTGAATTTTTTATAGCAACTTCATTCGATATATTTAAAAATATTTTCAAAAAGCCAGACACTTTTTCTAGGGTTTAAGACTATTTTTGCATTTGTACCCGTAAATAAGTTTCCAAAAATAGTCTTAAACCCTGAAAAAAGTGTCTGGCTTTTTGCAAATATTTTTAAATATATCTAATGAAGTTGATATAAAAATTTCAGCGTGAATCAATCACTTATTTTTTCATTTTTGAAAATTCAACTTTGGCGCCTCTGACATATATCTATATAGTAGTATGTATATGCTTATCAGACAATCTTTACATTAAGAATATATTGATAGTAAATCTCTTTTTCACCAAGAAATTCAACCGAAAGAAATCCAATCGCTAGCGTTTCACATTTTTATCTGTAATCGGTTTCTTCTGCCAAACTGTATCGGCCGTGGTCTTTTCCATCTTATATATTATCACATATACATACATACAATTCACATATACATGCATAGTTGTAGTAGTGTGTATTTGTGATGAGCAGGGCTATTATTTTAGTAACGCTTATAACTGTTGTTATTTTATAACGACAAGTTAACAATAACAGTAACTTTCGCCAGCTGCTAGGGCTCACTCTTGCTGGGTTGCGGAAATAATTATCAAAAACCCTGATTTGACGATGACATTAAATTGTGAGCATTATAGAATTTTAAATCGATTCTGTTCGAAAAATACGTGATCGATTGAAACGAAATTTATCTTAAACCGTGTATGCTTGTATTTAACGTAGTTTTTTGTACAATTATTCACTTTGAGACAACATTTTTCTACGCATATTATCAAAATTTAACTTGAAATAGAGATAGAAAAAACGGGTCTTTTTAGTGATCTGCATCTTTCCATCTGGTTCCCGTATGTGAGCCGGCTCACTGAACCGGTTCAAAAAGAGCCGAGTTTTGAATATGCTACTGCAGTCTGCCACTGAGTTACCTAGTTCAGTCAATCATATCACGATCTGTATAGAATCAAGAATCCATAGCCAAACATGTGATGCATGAGTCATTTGAGCTGACAGATGCATCAAAGCGAGAACTGATACGTAAGTGTAAAATGTGCTTCTGTGTGTTAAGTGTTTCACTGAGTTATGCGGATCCGTTGATCCGTCGTTTAAAAAAAAAGGGAGTCGGCTCTCATGGATCTTCTGTCGTAGTCGACTCTTTGAACCGGTTCAGATCTGAGTTACCCAACTCTAGCTTGGAAAGCGATTTTTTTCTACGTAGATCAGTCAGTTTTTGTGTGAGTACAATCTAACGTTTTACATGACTAGGAGTCTGAATACGTCATTAGACTGCTCCTGTAATAATAAAACTGTAATAATATGATTATACTATATTTATAAGGTCATTATTGTCAAATCAATTTTTTGACAATGCTTTGTGCGATTCAGCATTAACGGGTTACATTTAAACTGGTAACTGGCATTTTAAGAACTACAACAGTTAACGAAACGCGATTTACATATTTTTAACACGCTTTTATTAGCGTGTTTGTTTGTTTGTAACGGAATCTTTTTCACCCACTTCAAAACGTCAGATTAAACTGAGACTTCGCACACTTATCAAGGACCGATGACAATACAATAATTTAATAAGTTTGTTCCATTATAATGACCAGGATCATCAGAATAAAAAATAGGACAAAAAAATAAATAATAGTTCAAAAAAACTATAAAAACACGCTTTAATAGCAAACCGAACTAAAAAGTAAAAATAGTTTTTTATTGTAAAAAAGCATGGGGTGCTTATTACTATTTTTATACTAACTCAAATTTTACAAATAGCTACCAATATAATATTTATACCAGTTGTTATCAAGCACCCCTCGCTTTATTACAATAAAAAATTATATTTTGCTATTATTATTTTTTTTAGTTTTTTTAAACTAGTAACCGAGCATTCGGGAGGTCCGGGTTCGAATCCCGGCGGGGGTAGATGTGGCTGGGACTTTTTTCTACTGCCTCTAGCCGAGAAACGGTAATTCCTGTACCGGCCATCTTGATTGAGGTTTTCCATGATTTTCCTCAATTAATTCCAGATAAATATCGAGATGGTTCCTTATTTGAGGCCATGGCCGGTTACCTATCAAACTCCGAGTTCAAAAATTACCTACCTTATCCTAATTTCCTATAATTCCTTCACTCGCTCATTGCTATTGCATAAGTTGAAGTTTTAAAAATGTAGAAAAATAACGGGAAGTGTGGTAGATGGAAAATAGTAATGGTGCGAATGGCGTCTGTTATAACATAAAGTCGAGAAACGGACGTTAAACGCATTATTATTATTATTAAACTAGTATTTTTCTACAGAAGCTGTAATTTTTAATGCCATAACTTTGGTAACGGTTATATTTGATAACTACTGTTTTCTGGCAACAGTTAATAATAACTGCTACTGTTATATATCACGAGTATGTGTTTGCCTATTCAGTGCAAAGTACCTACATATTATAACTCGGCACTTATATCATATTATATCCTATATTATAAAATCCACATGCACCATGTTGCATAATATGTAAAATGTAATATGCATCAAGACAATATTGCGTCCAAGTTATAATATTATGAAGTTTTGATTTTTTAAATCGCTGTAGCGATATTTAAAAGTTTAGATATAAAAAACTTTTTTAGTGTATTTGCCATATGGCAACATACACTATTGGCGTCGGTCGGATGGCGAGACCTAGGGGTCGGACTAAAATTTCTCGACGTTTCATAACCTCCTAAACACATTGGCACCATTTTTAAAAATGTTATATATATATATATATATATATATATATATATACGTGCGGGCTATAACTTCCGAAAGAGTTAATTGATTTTAACGAAATTCGGCACACATGTTGGAATCCATCACCGCACGAAGCCTATTTAAAATGGACCTAATCGAGCTATTTTAAGGGTAGTTTTTAGGGGTTGAAAAATGTTTTTGGGCCTAAAAATACTGAAAAAATTATCAGAATCCTTTCAAATTTAACCTTTCAGTGGCAACTATAAAGTGCCCCTAAAATTTTAATAAAATCGGCCCAACAGGACCGGACTTTCACATTTTTTTGAAAATACTAATTTATTTGCAGATAGTGATTTATTTACTGAAGAGTGTATTTAATTTGGTGTAGATGTTCGATTGATAATAATATTGCAATTAAAAACAAAAATGTTCTAAGGGGTGTATTAAGGGGTTAATTTTTTTATTTTTTCCAAAAACATACTTAAGTTCACATTATAAAACAGCACTGCCTGTATTAGCAAATACACTATATTGTCGGCAGGGTTTGGGCAATGCGACCCGGGTTTTTATTTTAAACTGATGTCTTCTTAAAAAATCGTGGATTGAGGGTAAATGGCTTCTCCAATATATGTATCATGCAGTGCGAAATAAGTCATTTTACGATCGCTATACGCACATGAAAACCTGCTATTTTATAGGAGGTAGTACAAAAAATGTTTTTTACACATCCCTGTATAAAATATTAAACACTAGTGCTGTAAATTTGCGTAAAGCAAAATAAACGTAGTCGTACTGCCTAGAGTTGGGTAACTCAGATCTGAACCGGTTCGAAGGGCCGACTCCGACAGTAGATCCGTGAGAGCCGACTCACTTTTTTTTGAGCCGACGGATCAACGGATCCGCATAACTCAGTGAAACACTTAACACACAGAAGCACATTTTACACTTACGTATCAGTTCTTGCTTTGATGCATCTGTCAACTCAAATGACTCATGCATCACATGTTTGGCTATGCATTCTTGATTCTATACTGGTCGTGATACGATTGACTGAACTAGGTAACTCAGTGGCAGACTGCAGTAACATATTCAGAACTCGGCTCTTTTTGAACCGGTTTAGTGAGCCGGCTCATATACGGGATCCAGATGCAAAGATGCAGATCACTAAAAAGACCCGTTTTTCCCATCTCTAGTACTGCCATTCCCATAGTAAATCATAGTCCAACCGCATGAAAATTGCATACTGCTAAAACTCACTGGGCGCTCGTTTTACTATAATGACATACTGCGCCATAATAGTATAAATTTATATATGTATAATCTGGAACTTTGAATTAAGTTCATTTTATTTAATTTGAATAATTTATTACTTTATCTTTTACACTGGTATATTTTGTATGTAAATTTCAGAGTTGATACTATATTACTGGCTCGTGGTTCATAATGTACAATAATTGGTTTACTTTCCATTTTGTTATGTCATATTTTTAATGAATTATGAATCACTAATGTTACGTTTATACAGACAGGATGTACGTAATTAAGAAATCAGAATGCTTTTATGATGAAAAAAAAACGTGCCCTTATGCTTGATTTCTGGAACAACTTTCAAAGCTACTTTTAAGCTCATATAGGTACCAGAAATCATGTACTATCATGATATTCGTCATTAATGATTGCTTTTTCCGGAATACAAAAACACTTTTCGAGATTCGAAAATTATTTTTGTATGTATTTCATTTGCAAAGAATATTATTATTTGTAGTAGGTAATAATCTTAATTTTTTTTCACGATCCTCTATAAATAGCTGTTTTTCATGCCTGTCTAACGTTTGTAAAATGACCCTGTTTCCCACTAGCACGTAAAGAAAAACAAAAGTAATTCGATTCTATCAATCCAATAATATCTCTGTCAGTTGCCATTTAAATCCATATGAGAAAAAGAGGCAGCATAGTTGGTGCTGCCATTATAAATAGTTCCCAAATAATTCCAATATGGTCGAACTGAACTATCAAACATATATTAATGTTTAATAATAATAAACTTACAGACATTCAGCCTAATAACCCACAAATATAATATTACAAATATACTTACTATGATGTGAAAATTAGCTATTTTATAGGAGGTACGAGCAAAAAATGTAGTATGTATCTTGCTTTATGATTCGTGGGTCTGTTAAAACTCGCCCACCGTTCGTTTTAACATAATGACACACTAGTACATCAAATAATGCAATACAATCTATACTAGATGCATAAACTACTTATATTTTAAAAATTTTACACGTGATTCTGTTTTGTTTCAGGTAATTGATTCAAGATCGTTTTCTCGACATTGACATTTAAAGCTGTGAGTATTTTTGTGGATATATTATTCGTTTTAAAGATATACAGATTTTCCGAAACCAATGCACAACATAGACAATTAATGAGTGCAAGAAGGAAAATATAAAAAAAAACACTAATTAATAGTTATTTTAATATTTTGAATGTTTTCCGGCGTATGTATAGTATTTTAAACACCTAAGATTGTAAAATTATTTTTTGTGAGATGTTTAAATCGGGTTTCATCTAAATACTCAACGAAGCAACTAATCATGTTAAAAAGAAGCGTTCATAATTGCTTCTTTTTAATAATACTACCGGCCCAGGAGGAAATTAATATATTGATATCATATATATCTTTTATTTATTGGATATAATATTACATATTAGGCTAAATACGGTTTTACTCGTGTAAATTTAATTTTACTATCTCGAAATTCCCTTTAAATTTAGTACAAATATACCTTCTTAATTACGTTCAGTGTAAGAACTTTATAATATTAAAATCATTAAGGATGCAACGGCGGTTGTAAAGAAAAAGGTACGTTTAAAAGAAGTATTTTTCAAATAAAAAAAAGAAAAATATTGAAAATGCTTTTAAAGACATTATGATATATAAGATTAATATGCGATACATGCATAATATAGCACCTACGACAATTTATGACACGAACTACTGTAAATCAAGAAAAGCTCATATTTCATAGAATTTCTAAGAAAAACAGCGTCAAGAACGATATAATGTGCATTTTGAAATGAATATTAAATACAAATAATAAACGCATACTTGCACATAATATTAAAAATTTTAATTAAATAAGAATATTTGTGGTCGCAATGCGAAATATTGTAAATCACAAACTTTTATTCACATAATAATTGTCACTTTTGGGTCAGATCTCGCAATCAAAATTTCAACTAGTTCTAAGTAAGCTATAGCTTTTAAATTTGCACACGTGCGATTATAATGCAATATAGTGTCTATCGTAACTCTAAATCAAATTTGGCGAACGCCCCAAGATGGCGGATTACATGTTTCTTCACAACTCTCTTGACATGGATATCAAATGAAAAGGTTTGACGAGTAGAATACGATCAGCTATGAGACGTCATTCTAAACCCAATATGGCGGACGCCCCAAGGTGACGGATTACATGTTTCTTAACAACTCCCTTGACATGGATATCAAATAAAAAGGTTTAACGAGTAGATTACAATAAGCCATGAGACGTCATTCTAAACGCAATATGGCAGACATCCCAAGATGACGGATTACATTTTTTTTATTATGAGAAGTGCATAGCCTAAGACGGAACTAAAAATTTGAAAATAAATTATTTGAAAAAAAACTTTTCTAAAGGCAAACTTTTATTGCAGTGTACTATAAAAATGAAAAAATAATTTTCAGGTTAATAATTATAAAAGATTAGACCGTAATTAATAAACTAATAATAAATTGTTATAGTTTAATTAAACTAACTTCTGTGGACGACACGGGGGCACGGCAACATATTAATATGTTTTCTTATAGCTTAAGATCTCATCTAAATGTATTACAATCAGCGTTGCCAGACGTCCCGATTTACGCGGGACGTCCCGATTTTTAAATCAAAATTAAATGTCCCGCGCGGGACAGGCTCAGTCCCGCTTTTCGGGGATAACTCGACCGTGCGTAAATAATTATTCTCTTATTGTCAGTTGCAATTTGTAACACTCACTCCTCAGACTATTGTTTGAAACGCCATATTTTTCTAATGAATAAAACTTTTTTGATTTTGATTTCTGTTTTTTTTATTTTTTTTTATTCAGAAGACGAATAAGACAACTATTTAACTATAGAGTAAATCTGATTTAAAATATCATATTTTTATTAAAATACATTTTCTATGGCTATTTTTACTATCTATTGTCACATAAACGTAATTTGAACTCAATGAAAAAGATAAATATTTAAAAACTTCTGATTATATACGTTTTTTTACTATGTCCCGCTTTCGACGAAAGAATCCCGCTTTATTCTCTCAAAAAGTTCTAAAATCCCGACTTTGGAAAAAAAATCTGGCAACGCTGATCACAAAACATTTTGCGGTTCTCATATTTTGCAAAGGTACTCATGAACCCTGCACAACCAGGAACAAGTGTGCACGGTGCGTGTAAAGAAATTTTCACTTCAAAAATTTGACATACGCGAGTTTGCCGCGCCGTCGCAGATATTATATAAGTGGGATGTCGGTATATTATAATTATTATTATGCAGTCTAGTTTTATGAATGAATAGATGAATGTCCCCGCAAGTTCAATGCAATATTTATCTTTAATCTGATGTTTCACATAAACCGCGATCTAGTTTTCACGGTTTCCTAAGTTTTTATTACGAGAATTTAAAAGTTAAGTAAACATTACCTTATTGCAAATTGATTTCTCACATTTGTATGATTTATACAAAATACAGTTTCCACGCAAAATGTGACAATAGTCATGCACAGGAAGCTGCTATGACACGCTACGTTTGTTTATTTTTTTTCTTAGATTTAGATAAAAAAAATTATTTACAAAGTGCAATAATCTTTTGTCGTCACTTTTTTAACAGTAAAATAATTTTTAATAACAACAAAACGTTCGTCACAGAAAACAGCCATGCTTTTGAAGTTGACGTGTAGAAATAATACTTTTATTGATGAGACGAAACAGGACCGGGGGGGTACCTATCTGAGTTAATACCTAATTAGAGATAGAAAAGTTCTTTTCTTTATACCCGATCGAAAGTACGTACTTGGGGCTTCGATTTTAAGTCAGAAAACTTAACATTTATGTACTGCTGATATTACTCGCATGCCATCTGTAACAGCTGGCCGAAACAATTTTCTCATGCACACTGGAAAGTGAGTACTTTCGACCGGGTGAAAAAAATTATATACACCACGTGGCCAGAAAATTGAAATTCCTGCCATAGCGCTGTAATATACTATTTTTTTTATAAAACCAAATACCGGAGACAGACCTAATTACGATATAAATGTACCTCCCGAATGCGAGTCTAGTGCTGTCACCACTACTCTACCCAGCTTGGTTAAAACTCATATAACAAAATTTTAATTATAAAGTTCTCTTTCATTCAAATTGTCGGATACCAGATTCAGACTCTATTCCAACTCTAGATCGGGTTTCGAGAAAATCGTCGATTAGGTCTTCACTAATCTCGAGTTCCATTTGATAATCCTTCATAAAAGATTGCACCTCTAGCAATATCTAAATTGTCAAGTTCCTGATGATGATTCAGAGCACGCTAGATATGTAAGACACATCACATATTATACATAAATGAACACATACAATATGCGTATATAACAGCAGTATATAGAGCAATACACAAACATAGGTAATCCACTCAATTCTTTTATTACGTCGGCTTCGCCTTCTTACACATCGTGGGAGCTTCACACCGGACCTATCTGAGTGTGACGGCCCTTTGCCCTGGCACTGAGCCCCTTGTACGTATTTGTAGCCTCCAGGTCGCTGTGCCCTTCTTGTCTACCTGCAGAACAGACAATGTCTTTTTCTTGTCTTCTTCTCTTTCTATTTATAATTCTAAACATACGTATACACCTGTACACATTACAGCGCAATTCACGTTAGAAGGTGCAGCAAATCACATAAAAAATATGCGAAATTTTTACGTCCGAAAAACCCTTATAATAATAATAATAGCGTTTATTGCTTAGCGCAAATGATCAGAAATCAGTCTTTGTAGACTGATCTGCCTTTCTGACCGGTACATACAATAATATAATTTACAATAACTACTAATTCGCACTAAAATTCGTTTCTAATTTCTCACACTATTTATAACTTTCTTCTTTCAAGAAAATATTTTTCTAAAACTGTCATATAGAGGCACAAGTATTGAAAACGTTGAGCTGAAGCGCCGACATACGAAAAGTATTTATACGTGAATTTTGATTAAAAATTAAACAAAAAAAATTTACCGACCGTCAATCATGTTGACGTTGTTTCAAAGTTAGAACCGTCAGATGGCAGCATTGCTGTATTGTGTCTTAATGTATATCTATATATATAATTTTAATAATTAATAAATTTACAAAAACAAAAGCAATAATAAATTTTTTAGTTGTTGATGTCGGTAGAGCAAGCAATTATCTATAAAATGACATAAAATTTATGTGGAGTAATTGTGTGGTTTTTTCGAAAAAGGGCGGCAAACATCTTAACGTTAACGTATTAATATATATGATGATTATATCTCTCGTCAAAATAATATAGACAAAGTAAAACACATATACATAAAAATCCTCATAGGATCATTCGTGTGTCTGCTGTCCGTCCATCTGTCACAGCCAATTTGCTCCGATTAAGTTGAAATTTGATACACGTATGAATTTCTGTGATCCAAACATGGACGCATAACGTAAATAAATGAATTTTGAACATGAGTGTCATTTTTGGAGGACAAATTAGGAAATTAAAAAAATTTGCTAACTATACCGTGTGATATATCAAATGAAAGGGCTTGTGGTAAGGGTCTCAAATATATGTCTTTTATAATTTTAAAATTAATGTTTTTAAAGTTATTTAAGAAAATATATGAAAATTGACCATCCCCCCCTTATCACCGAAACTACTGAGCCTAAAATTTTGAAAAAAATAGGGTATATAGGGCGTCACCCATAGTTTACAGGAAAATCTAAACGACAATCCTAAGTCTTAAAAGTCTCACGAAAAACGAAATAGTATGGGACCCTCTCCTCAAGAGTTCGATTCGTACTTAACCGGTTTTTTACTACATACCTATTGACTGCTCTGGTCATTTGTGATTTAGCCTTAATCATGGCGGACATTATTAAACATGTAATCACAGTACTTATTGAATATTAGTTAACACCACATTGTAGTTAAATTAATCTCAGTAGGGGTCATTTTCTGGTAGCATAAATACTTGTGCATTACGTGGCACGTTATACAAGCGCGCGTCAATAAAACAGAACTGTTGAAAAAAACCTGCTTTTTTGTTTTACCGAAAGTAGGTTAAAGATACTTTGGACCGAAAGTATGTTATTTTGCACTCATAATTTAAAGTTAATCGCGTATTGCAAACTTGCCAGTTCAGGGATTAGAATATAACAAAATCTAGTATGAAGCATTACCCCATTACCAAGGTGATGGATCCCCAGGACATGTCATCCTTTTCATTTAAAATATCTTTTCAAATTTATTGCAAATGTAATTGATACTTTCAGAAACTGAAATTGCGGGCGGATATTAAACAAACCATGACTTTTAATTTTAATTAATTATGTTTTTTTGAATTCTGGCTGTAAATTACATTTGAAATCGTATTCACAACTGAAAATAGATTCTTTCTGGAAATTTTATCAATTTCTAGTGGAATGAATACATTGTTATGTGGAGAACGTATTTTTGTATGATTTTTATTAAAAAAAACGGTCAAGTGCGAGTCGAAATCGCGAGAAGAGGGTTTAGTACCAGCGTTGCCAGATTTTTTTTTGCCAAGTCGAGATTTTGGAACTTTTTGAGTGAAAAAAGCGGGATTCTTTCGTCGGAAGCGGGACATAGTAAAAAAACGTATATAATCAGGAGTTTTTAAATATTTATCTTTTTATTTGAGTTCAAATTACGTTTACGTGACAATAGATAGCAAAAATAGCCATAGAAAATGTATTTTAATAAAAATATGGTATTTTAAATCAGATTTACCCTATCGTTTAATAGTTGAGTCTTATTCGTCTTTTGAATAAAAAAAATAAAAAAAAAACAAATCAAAATCAAAAAAGTTTTATTCATTAGAAAAATATGGCGTTTCGAACAATAGTCTGAGGAGTGAGTGTTACAAATTGCAACTTACAATAAGAGAATAATTATTTACCCACGATCGAGTTATCCCCGAAAAGCGGGACATTTAATTTTGATTTAAAAATCGAGACGTCCCGCCAAAATCGGGACTTCTGGCAACGCTGTTTCGTACTATTCCGTTTTCCGTGAGTACTTTAACACCTAAGATTTTCGTTTAGATTTTCCTGTAAACTATGGGTGAGACCCAGGGGCGTAGCTACCGCCGTATCTGCCGTATCAATTATACGGGGCCCCCGGGTCACGGGGGCCCCCAATGTGCGTAAGCAAAAATTAATAAAAACTCCCCAATTTTTTTTTATTTCAGAAATGACAAAAGTCAAAAAAAGCAATTTCTTTTTTTCCCGCGTAAAGCGTGCGTTCAAAAGTTGGCAACATCCTACATCGGTTATCGCGGGCTGCGGGATTTCTCCGTTTAAGTCATTTACTTCAACGGGGGAAGGGCCCCCAAACAATTTTTTATACGGGGCCTCGCCAAGGCACGCTATGCTTCTGGTGAGACCCGACATTCCCTATTTTCATCAAAATGATGGCAGAATAAACTTCGCGTGCATCATTCTCATCATTTTGATGAAAATAATCAAAAAGGAGAGACTAACGAACTATCTGTGATATATTCATAAATGAAAATAACTTTAATGAAATAATTCTACTAAATATCTACATGGTCTTTTCATTACTAAACTATGTAGTAGGTATATTCAATATTGATTAGAACCGACCATATTACGAATAGTGAAAGCTAAGCGTATTACAGATATACATAGCGATAGCCGTTATTATTTCACCTGCTTCTATTCTATCATAGCAGCTATTACAAATGCTTCTATTCATTTTACGATTGAAATATTATAGATTTGAACGTATCAGGAGCGTAGATATTTTTTCTTAAGGTGAATTAATACATAATATATTGATCTAGTACGTGTTTGAAAATGTAACGCATGAATACTAGAACGTTGGGCGTAAAAGCCAATTCAGACTAGCCGTTCTCGGTTACGATTCACCGGTCCGGTTGGGAGCTCGACCAATCAGGACGTAGTCGTTCCCGATTGCGGTTCGGTTCGAGCGTTTAAAGCCAATTCAGACTAGCCGTTCACGGTTACGATTCACCGGTCCGGTTCGGTTTTCGATTAATATAGGCTGCTCACACTATCCCGATTCGGTTCTGCGATTATTC
The DNA here is from genome assembly GCA_034508555.1 of Venustoraphidia nigricollis. Taxonomy (NCBI): domain Eukaryota; kingdom Metazoa; phylum Arthropoda; class Insecta; order Raphidioptera; family Raphidiidae; genus Venustoraphidia; species Venustoraphidia nigricollis. Next base: position 1,510,411 of record JAVRKA010000052.1, on the reverse strand, counting down.
TCGGTGCGCATGCGCAATTTCGAAATATGATTTGACGTTTGATGTGTAGTTAAACGTCAACAAAAACAGCTGGCTAGTCACGTGACTTCAGCAAGCGTTCTCATTGGCTACGGTTCCGAACGGTCCGGTTGAAATTAGAGCTGAACCTAAACGCTCGAACCGAATCGCAATCGGGAACGACTGCGCCCTGATTGGTCGAGCTCCCAACCGGACCGGTGAATCGTAACCGAGAACGGCTAGTCTGAATTGGCTTTTAGGTTCAGCTCTAATTTCAACCGGACCGTTCGCAACCGTAGCCAATGAGAACGCTTGCTGGAGTCACGTGACTAGCCAGCTGTTTTTGTTGACGTTTAACTACACATCAAACGTCAAATCATATTTCGAAATTGCGCATGCGCACCGAGAATAATCGAAGAACCGAATCGGGATAGTGTGAGCAGCCTAGATTAATCGAAAACCGAACCGGATCGGTGAATCGTAACCGAGAACGGCTAGTCTGAATTGGCTTTAAGTAGGGTTGCAATCCGTCCGGGTTTCCCCGGATTTATCCTAGTTTAGAGGGCATCTGGGGAACGTCAGGGTGGGGCTTCATTTGTTGTCCGGGTTTAAAAATTTAAAGTCTTGGGCCGCCCGCGACACACGCACTATGCTCGCACGCCGCGATCAACCGACGAACGGTTATGAGTGTAGACGTCGTTACAGTTATTATTATTAAAACAATTTGTAACAAACTGTAATAAGATTCTGTTTTGTTAGGTACATTTAAAATGATGATAAAAGATAACTAAATTTAAGTTTAAGGTCTGAAAATAAATAAAAAACCCGGGTCGCAGTGCCAAAACCCTGCCGACAATATAGTGTATTTGTTTGTATAGGGGAGTGTGGTTTTATACTTTTATTATGTGAAATTAAGTTTGTTTTTGGGCAAAATAAAAAATTTAACCCCTTAATACACCCCTTAAAATAACATTTTTTTTCTTAATTGTAATATTATTATCAATCTAACGTCTACACCGAATTAAAGACACCCTTCAATAAATGACTCACTATCTGCAAATTAGTGTTTTCAAAAAATTTGTAAGTCCGGTCCTGTCTGGCTGATTTTATTAAAATTTTAGGGACACTTTTTAATTACTACTAAAGGGTTAAATGTCAATTTTGAAACGATTCTGAGAAGTTTTTCGATATTTTGGGGCCCAAAAACATTTTTCAACCCCTAAAAACTACCCTTAAAATGCCCCGATCACGCCCATTTTAAATAGGCTTCTTGCGGTGATGGATTTCAACACGTGGGCCAAATTTCGTTAAAATCAATTAACTCTTTCGGAAGTTATTGCCCGCACACATATATATATATATATATATATATACGTATATATATATATATATATATATATATATATATAAATATATATATATATATATATATATATACATATATATATAAACATTTTTAAAAATGGTGTCAAAGTGTTTAGGAGGTTATGAAACGTCGAGAAATTTTGGTCCGACCCCTAGGTCCCGCCATCCGACCGACGCCAATAGTGTATGTTGCCATATGGCAAATACACTAAAAAGGTGATTTATGACATTTTCAACTGTTTTTTATTACACTGACTATGTTTAAACCAAACCTGTTGACATGTCCGGGTTCTGGGCTCTAAAATCCGGGATTTTCACGCGTCTTGTCTTGGTTGCCAAATTTTAGAGATGGCAACCTTGGTTTAGTCGATTGCTTACGTCACTGATGCCCATTGCTTGACTTTTCAAATTGTTATCTCAACTGTTTGGAAAAAGACTCCACCAGCCTACTTCTCCCTCCCTGTCACGTGTCTCGCCACCTTCAAAAATGCTAACGCCCAACTTTAGTTTCTAGTAGCTTTGACGAAGATCTGAACATACTCGTGCTTTAGTATGAACTACGTATATGAATAATCGCATCGCGCATTCAAAGATTTTTTCTAAGCTTCATCCACTGATGGCAGACACCACAACATAAACTTGTTTAAAAAAAATAGCTGTTTACTGTTTAAAACTATTTTGACTGGCATAAACACATTAAAGTTATATTTATACAAAACATTTAAATGTGTATAGTAATAACTATTCGTATTAAGGCACTATTTTGTATGGACAATGCTAACATTTACAGTTGTAGTTTTCTAACAAATCCAGCATTACATGTAGGAAATAAAATGATGAAACCAATAAATAAACATGTATTCAATTATTAAATAAAGTACCGAGCTGGGTAGAGTAATGGTACAGCACTAGACTCGCATTCGGGAGGTACGGGTTCGATTCCCGGCAGGGGCAGATGTGACTGGGACTTTTTCCTACTGCCTCTCGCCGAGAAACGGTACCTCCTGTACCGGCCATCTTGATTGAGGTTTTCCATGGTTTCCCTCAATTAATTCCAGATAAATATCGAGATGGTTCCTTATTTGAGGCCATGGCCGATTACTTATCAAACTCCTAGTTCAAAAATTACCTGCCTTATCCTAATTTCCTATAGTTCCTTCATTCACCCATTGCTATTATATAAGTTGAAGTTTAAATTGTAGAAAATAACGGGAGGTGGTAAATGGAAAATAGTAATGGTGCGAATGGCGTCTGTTATGACATAAAGTCGAGAAACGGACGTTAAACGCATTATTATTATTATTATTAAATAAAGTATATTCGATGCAATCAATGTGAACTCCATTCTATTTCAACGCAGAATGCTACTGCATTCGCTTACAATCTTTACAATATCAATATACACAGCTTACATAACATAAAGCATTACACAATTCATTGAACAATACTGAATAACATTCGTTTAACCTTTAAATACTTTACACGTCATACATTCTAACATTGACCATATTAAACAATACATATTGCGCCATTTTCCTTTCATGTTTAATTAAGCTACTCTGTAACCTATGAGCAATACGTTCGGAACGTTACAAACGAACTAAAAAAGAATATTTGTCAGTTTATGAGTTTTTGTTCCCTTTAAGGCTGTCGGAACGCTCTGAATTTAAGCCACACTACGAAGCTCAAAAATGCTGTTGCAAGGTGCCGCTGTCAGTTGATAATTCTAATTTTTGGAAATATTTTGAAGACTTAAAAAACTTTTCCGAAAAAAGAAGAGTCACGTTAGGTTTGTGATGGAACAATTTTGTGAAATAAGCACGAATAAGGTCGTAGTGTGACATTGGAAACGTGTTTTTTGGCACAATTAATGCTAACTTTTTTCTAGTAAATCGTACATAAATTGCAGAAGTAGTCCACCTAGATTTGTCCTTTATCTTCCTTATAGAGAAAGAGTTTTTGCAAAATGTTGACGAATAAGTCTACGCAATCAGCTATCAGCCGAAGACCTATTTTTAGCTTAAATTCAGAGCGTTCCGATAGCCTTAAACAATGCATATTGCTCCATTTGCCTTTCACGTTTAATCAAGCTACTCGGTAACGTATGAGCAATACGTTCGGAACGTTACAAACGAACTAAGAAAGAATATTTGAGTCTATGAGTTGGGTTCCCTTTAATAATCTGTACGCCACTGGATGCGTGTGACCAGGTTTACGATTCCATTCATCGAACCTGTTCATCTCACCTGCTGCCTCTGTATTGCAAGTCCACAGAACACGGAGTATAGACACCAAGAAGACAGAGAGAAGCGCGACGGCAGTGCTCTTGTTTGACCTGTTAAGTACGGCCACACGGGGGTATACGCAGAGGCAGCAGCTTGCGCGCCCTCACTCTGTTCTCCCAGTCCGTCGGTGTGAAACAGAAGTGGCCTATGACAGTTTTTTGATAAAATAATAAATACGGAATTAACTCTGCATATATAAATCTCTATTATACACTCCAATGTAGGTAAAATTAAAAAAAAACGACTGGACTTGGAGCAAACTTTCTTATTTTAAGCTGAACAGTGGACCTGTTAAAAATACGCAGGTAAAATCAGTTATATATATATATATATATAAGTGATATTCTTTACTTCCAAATTAAATATTTTATTTCCATTATCATTGACAGTTAATACAATAAAAATAAATTCTACAGCAATATAAAAGTATCATATTAAATTGTATCTTATAACATAATAATTAATAATAGTGTAACATTATTATAACGAACCTCAATATAACGATTTCCTTGATTTAACGAATTTTTCGAAATCCCCTAGAACTGCCCGTAAGAGTTAATACAAAATATACCTCTACATTACGAATCCTTTTTGTCAAAAATCTCTTTGTAACGAATATTCAATCATTGCAGAATATAAATAGAAAGTATAATTTACCTCTATATAACGATTTTTGTCAACTTATAACCTTTACGTAACGTATCCTACCAATCAATCACACACAATTCCACAATAACAACAATTTATGTCTCGACAGGCTCAGACACGTTAAATTTATCGTAAGACAATCATTGGTTGTTTGATGTAAAGTAATGTAAACACTGCTGTTAGTCACTGTTGTTAGTCAATTTAAAGTTGCAGCGGCTGAGAAACGAAAAAGGTGTTGCTTCATCGTTGCAGAAAAACGAAAAATCCTTAAGTATGTAGACGAGAATCCTCCAAAGAAAAAATTAGACATCGTTAAAGAGTTCAAAAGTACATTGGCCACAATTTTAAAGTTTAAAGATAAGTTTTCAGAAGAAAGTGGGTTCTCTTACCTTATTAAAAGAAATCTTAGACCAATCTAAACTCTATATAACAAACTTCATTATAACAAATAACTTGGTAAAACGAAGATTTTCTAATTCCCTTCAGCTTTGTCATATCGAGGTTGTACTCTAATTAAATCCATTATGCAACCTTAGATGTTATATTGTTCACAAAATACTCGTGTTGTACAATCGTGAGTCTATAACTCACTTTATTTTGTGGCTATAGAATAATATAATACACACTAGCAAGCAAAAGTCGTGCACTCAGTACAGCTGTATTGTTGTGCTGCGGTCTCGCTTTAAGGGGAATAAGACGGACCCGGCATGCATCCCATGTGTTCACTGCTCACTGCTTCAGTTGTATGCTGGACAGGCTCAGCGTGAGAGCAGCGCGTATTGAGTACCGTTCAATATAATATTGTCACGCTCTTTCAAACTACGCACGTGACGTTGAGTTTTCACAATTATATTTAGTTGGACACTAGTTAAATAACTGTTATTGCGTAATGTTCTAAAACGGATTTTGTAAAAAGATATTTTGAGATTGAATAATTTAGTAGTGCTTCGTTCTTTGTTTGAACTGCGTAATTCTGTGACAAACTTTTCAGTTTAGTGCGTTTTGTTGTGCAAAGAACTTTTGAAACTAATTAGTGTTTATACTGTGTTGTTTATTTTACGTTTTGTTGGATTGTTCTTTGATTTGTTTGCGTTATCATTCGTTTGCGTTGAAGATAAAACGTCAACTAAGTGATATTAAAAAAAATGTTATTTGTTGAAATTTTTGCTAAGTTCTTTAATTGGATTATATTTTAACATTTAAGTGATTTAATAGAATTATTTTTGTGCAATTTTCTAAGAAACTGAACGCTTTGTTAGTGAAATGGAACAAAATGGGTACAAAATAGTACGGTCTAAAAGGATGATTTAAGTGTGACTAGTTCATAAAGGTGTGAAAGGATTGTGTTCTTAGAATTAAAACAGTTGTTTTATTGTTTGTATCAAGAGAAGCGGGAAGTTCAAGTAAATTGGAATAATTGCACAAGTATTATTAAAAACAATACTTTCGACGGTAATTTTTATTGTCATATTTACTTTTCATAATACTAACTAGGGACCTCCTTCAGATTTAACTGTCGTAATGTACACTGCAAAATACTATGCGTATTTAAAATTGTGGCATTGCATCTACTAGGTTACTCTGGTCGCTGATAACCTCAGCTGTTGAGCGTTTATAATCTAAAATTCTTTTTCTACTTACCCGGCTCCTGAGAATTCATATCTTCACATTTATCAATGTTCGGTGATCCGAGTAAAAATTGTACCTACATAAAAACTAATATTATATGAGCGCGATATTTGAAATCTTTCGAATTCTGCTTTTTTCTATTTTAAAAATAAAATTTTTCTTCCTCCCAGATCATACTGCACGCCTATAACAGTCAGAATGATCTTGTGTTAATCCATCATTTTTCTTATTGATCCTGTGTTCCCTTCTGTATCGTCCTTTTGTAATGTCTTCTGCAGATGCTTTTTTCTCGTTTTTTTTTGTTTTGCTTGGTAAAGTAGCTGGGGCTAATCGTTCATATTCACTAAGGAAAAAAACATACTTAATCTCAGCCCGCATCTGTTTTTACTTTTTCAAATAAATACCTAAAATCCAAGATTACTCGAAACATAAGGTTGGGCGTTGTGACGTCACAGAAGGCTTCTTCCAAACAATTTGGAAAAGTCTCACGTGAGAAAGCCATGGTCATCCGACATTCAGTGACATAGCAATCGACTCAACCAATCACAGACGTGACCCTGTTTATAGCCTCTTACGCCCAACCTGCTAGTAACCTTGCCGAAAATCAAAAAAAGTGCCGGTACAGTGAAAAGAGTAACATTTGTTTTTACGTAATTTTCTACTAAATACGGCTCTGCAAAACTGCAAACATAACTGTCTTATAGAGCGTGTAGGGGGCCCGCGTTGTTTATTTATAGTCGAAAAAGAAGTTAAAATGTTTTATTTATGGACGTAGTCATTGTTTTATGGGAAATTCGATATTATGTAGTCTTGAGAATTCAAGGTGGTACTTCGAAGGACAGGTTGTGGGGAATAATTCCGATATAGAAAGCGGGAGAGATCCGACAGGATTATTATTATATACACCTGCTGCACACCTGCTTATGGGACACGTGGTGCACGGAGATATTTGCGTTTGTACGAATGCATCAAATGCCAGAGGTGCTGCAGATGTTCCCCCATTGACTTTAAGATGCATCTGTTTATTTTATTGTTGACTCAGTTCAGACCATTTAATCCATCAATGCTGCATAATCAGTAGAAATCAGATTGTATGTATGTTGGAAACAGAACCGTAGTGGAAATTTTAAGGGGAATATGAAATAATATTTAATAGTTTGCTGTGCATCCAGATTAAGTCTTGCATCCTAATTAGCTTAACGTTGCCACTTGATTTATTTTAGAGTGACCGAAAATTTCTTGACAATTAGTTATTCCACTAAACTGGATACATCTTATATATTGTTACTAATGGACAGCGTTGCCAGATGTCCCGATTTTGGCGGGACGACCCGATTTTTAAATCAAAATTAAATGTCCCGCGCGGGACAGGCTCAGTCCCGCTTTTCGGGGATAACTCGAGCGTGCGTAAATAATTATTCTCTTATTGTAAGTTGCAATTTGTAACACTCACTCCTCAGACTATTGTTTGAAAAGCCATCTTTTTCTAATGAATAAAATTTTTTTGATTTTGATTTCTGTTTTTTTATTTTTTTTTATTCAGAAGACGAATAAGACTACTATTTAACGATAGGGTAAATCTGATTTAAAATATCATCTTTTTATTAAAATACATTTTCTATGGCTATTTTTGCTATCTATTGTCACGTAAAAGTAATTTGAACTCAAATAAAAAGATAAATATTTAAAAACTTCTGATTATATACGTTTTTTTTACTATGTCCCGCTTTCGACGAAAGAATTCCGCTTTTTTCACTCAAAAAGTTCCAAAATGCCGACTTGGCAAAAAAAAATCTGGCAACGCTGCTAATGGACTATAAGTGTTGGGGTAATATCAATGCTATGTTTGCAGTGTAAATCCAACAACAAAAATACATTTTTTCACTATATTCAACTTGTATCATGCGGTATACCGTAGCTAAAATATTACATAATTTATTTCTCAGATACTAGATATTTATTCAGTATTGCACGGCTTAGCGAAATAGTATGACTGTTGTTCAAATTATTCACTGTTTAAATTACATGCGGTTTTGATTAATTATCATATATCCATAAGCAGTGTAATTATCAAAACTTAGACCCAATTTACATAATATCTGGTAAATCGGCGAGTTTGCGTATTGCCAGATTTCGTAAAATACCGGGAACATAAAAATCCCTTCTCGCGGTTGTACGTCTGTCAGTCTGTTCGCGATTAACTTGAAAACTGTTGAACCAATTTCAGTTTGATACCAGCGTTGCCAGATTTTTTTTTGCTAAGAACTTTTTCAGTGAAAAAAGCGGGACTCTTGCGTCGAAAGCGGGACATACGAAAAAAAACATATATAATCAGAAGTTTTTAAATATTTATCTTTTTATTTGAGTTCAAATTACGTTTACGTGACAATAGATAGCAAAAATGGCCATAGAAAATGTATTTTAATAAAAAGATGATATTTTAAATCAGATTTACCCTATCGTTAAATAGTAGAGTCTTATTCGTCTTCTGAATAAAAAAAATAAAAAAAAAACAGAAATCAAAATCAAAAAAGTTTTATTCGTTAGAAAAAGATGGCGTTTCAAACAATAGTCTGAGGAGTGAGTGTTACAAATTGCAACTTACAATAAGAGAATAATTATTTACACACGGTCGAGTTATCCCCGAAAAGCGGGATTGAGTCTGTCTCGCGCGGGACATATAATTTTGATTTAAAAATGGGGACATCTGGCAACGCTGTTTGATACTCACTTTGTAGAATACAGATTATAGTCTGTAAAGCATTATCTTTAGGCGCAGGCAACGGGCAGTCATTTAACTTTACTATTTTTATATTGTAATAATTTTAGGTGGCAAAGTGCTCAATTTCCAGAAACAAAAAATATTGTTTAATTTTTTTTTTTTTGTAAATTTCATCATTAGAAAATGTGTATTGAATTATTCTAAAAATCGAAGTTATTTTCAATTACTTTTAAAAATAATGGTCGGATTAATTTTTTGTAATCCATACAAAGGTTTATTTTTCCCACGTTGTTTTGAATTTTTTAACCATATCACTATTGAAGCAACCACTTCATTAAAGTGACCAATTTTTCCAAAGATAAAATAAGTATATTCAATTTCTAGTGTCAAGAATATAGAATTACATCAAGGTTTCTCGTGGGAACCGATACTGAAAATTGAGTGCTAGTGGTTTTATAGATCGTGAAATATATAACAAGTTTTTGTTATGTACTTCGAAGTACGTTTATATATAAAATATTCAATGTTTATATTTTTATATTGTAAAAGAATCTACGAATCTTTAAGTTAAAAGGGGAATTATGGTTCTATTAGAGAAAATATCATTGTCACTTGTTAATATTTCTCGTTAAAAGCCACTTTTGTTGTGTTGAAATTCATATTAATACTCTTACAAAAATTAAAATTTCTGTTACGCAACAGTAAATTAGTGTTGTAATTATGCAGTGATGATGGATTGTTGTTTTAAAAATAATTTTTATGGTCCCTTATTGTGAGATTTCGTTGTCTGTCTGTCACAACTCAAACCGTTTCTCAGTAAGTACATATGTTGTCGACTGAAACTTTGGCATATCTTTGAAGTTAGTGTACTCGCACTTTTTGACTGTAAGGACACTTATTACAGATTCCATAACGGTTTTTATTTTTATTTTAGCTCGCATACTAGTGAAATTTTCATTTGTAACTATGCCTCCCTCCATTTCATTTGTAGGCCAACATTTTTTTTTAATACTTTCAATGATGGGGGGGGCTTAGAAAAAATTGCTGGATAAATTATTTTTGAAAAAAAAAAAAAAACTACATATAACAAATTTAATTACACGGTTGACGAAATAACTACTAATTTGTGGCATTATGGATAAGATAAATTCGTTAGATACATTAATTCGTTTGTTAGTTGTACGGAACCCTCGACGCGCGAGTTTTACACGCCCTTGACCGGTTTTTGTTATTTAAAATTATTTAACACCAATTGCATCTGGTCCCCAACTAGGTATAGTACTACACAAGGGCGTCGCCAGCCTTTGAGCCAGAGGGGGGCAGAAGGATGAGAAAAAAACAAAAATTTCAGATTTTTGAGGGTTAAGATATTAAATATTAATACATTTATTGAATCCTTAAATTTGATTTTAGTTTCAGAGTGATTCTGCTGAACGCTACATTTTATTACTTACTTATTTTGTGACATTAGGCAGGAAAACTTATAACTGAAAAAAATCCCGAACCTCTAGGGAGGGGCAACTGCCCCTACCTGCCCCCCCTTGGCGACGCCCCGGGTACTACAATAAAATAAATGTTTGATGCTTATGTTTAGATTTCAATTCCCACAACGTGAAAAATTTTATTTTAACTGTCGGGTATGATTTTGGCAAAAATATGTTTTAGAAACTTGACTCTTTTGAACTGCTGTATATATTAGTTTCCATTCAGTTTTTGAGAACAAATCTTTTAAATACGACTATTTTAATAAAATTTGTGTTTTTATTCTTTTTTATTTTTTTTTTTATAGATTCATAAATAATAATAATAGTGTGATTATTGTAACATGAACATTAAAAATTAAATATACGACTGTCCAAACTAAGTGTGTGATACAATACCGCCTAAAAATTGATTTAAATGAGTGATTGAGTATGGGTAAGTTGACAAATTCATATTTTGTTTCTAATTATAATAATTCACTCTGTTACTATGTTAACAATAATGAAAAGATACACCAACTTGTTGGTAACATACTTTTTTGTAATACGTGCATTGAAAGTGCAGCTTTACATACTGGTTTCTGGGGACGAAAGCTATGTTTTGCATGCCAGTGATGAAAAATAAAGGTCGCGCTTGCGCAGAAAGTATATTCGGCTCTTGGGAAATTCTTTTCGGGTTGAAAGAAAGCATTGATTGTAATAGTACATTACGTGGCAAGGGGTGAAACCGAGCGAATGCTAACTTCACGCGAGTTTGCATTCGCTCGGTTTCAGCCCTGTGCCGCGTATACTATTTTTCACAAAAATAACATGAATCGAAAATGGCGGCTCGTAGCCTGCGGACTGTTGCGAAAATGGCGGTATGCAGGTGAGCAGGTGGGAAAGTACTTTACAAACCCTAGAGTTTCCAAGCCTCTTATTACAAATACTAGGGTTTGTAATAAGAGGCTTGGAATCTCTAAGGTTTGTAAAGTACTTTCGCACCCGCTCATCTGCATACCGCCATTTTCGCAACGCTTCGCAGGCTACGGAAGCCGCCATTTTCGATGTTCGTATTGTGAAAAGTATATTTGACAGTTCGTGTAATCTACAATATCCATTTATAGTGTTTTTTTAAACTATTTAATGTTGTTCTTTCAATGCACATTTTTTTCAAAAATGTAATGCAAAATGGCTTGTGTGATTGTTAAAACTCGCTGACCGTCGTTTTTCTATGTTATGACAACCTTATAATATATGAATTACAATCTAGATAAACTACTAATTAAAATGTCCGAAGAAAGTCCATACAAGGTAACAAGATATCCAACGCTTTAATTTTCTTGTTACACTCTGATTGGCTATCCATATGGTAGGAAAGCTGTTGGACATTTTTGGGTAGGTATTTGAGACACTGTAAAATTTTGTACAATACCTCTTTAGTAATATCCGAATACAAAAATAAAGACCTGACTGAACGGTAGCGATGCTTAACCGACGCTCAAATTTTTAAATTAGCAAAAACATTTTCGCAATAAAAAGCCCTTGAGGCATTTTAAAATTGTAATACCTTGAAATTTAGTATTTAAGAAGTTGAAAAAAAAAAACGCAAATTTCTTAATTGGGTTTGAAACTTAGCCAGATGCTTGCAAAATTATATTTTTGAATTTTAAACAGAAAATATTGGTAACTAAAAATAGATATATTAAAAAAAAAACAGGTCGTTTCGGTGGGACTTTCTATCTGTCAGGCGATTAAAAATTGAAGGATCGGTTCCCTTCAGCCATGTCTGTGTTTTTACATTCGGATATTACTAAGAGGTATTGTATAAATTTTCACAGTGCCTCAAATACCTATCTAAAAATGTCTAACAGCTTTCGGACTATAGTGGACTCGCATAAATTACTACTTTGCGCACAAGCGTAATGACCTCGTAAAGTCAGAAACTATATGTATATTTTTATCTATTAATCCTGCAAACGAGCCACTGGTGTATTGCTTATTAATATTGTTGATGCAAACGTTTCAACATTGTAAGCCCTTTATCTATAAGTCTGGGCTAACTTCAGTCGATCGAGCGTAACGAGATTTCAAATACCATTATCATCACGGTGACTGCCTACTACACCTGTCTCTAACCATTTCGATCGTTTGGAATCATAATTAAATTATAATTTAATTTATATAATCATAATTGAATTCATAACTGATTTCGAATTTCCATATAACGGGAAAATTGATGCTTTAGCTACCTGTTTCTCAATGTATATCACCTATTATCGGATCTATTCTAATTTAATCACTGTTAAACTTTAATATAATTAAATTAGAATCTAAAAAGCGTATTTAAAAATCTTCTTGCTATTATATCTCATTAACTGAAATTGTTACAACCATGTTTAATAACTGATTTTGGTAATGTTATTTTATTAGTATAAGTTTGTTTTATCCGTCGCTGGTACTGTCAAATAATTTTTGTTCACTGCTCATCCCCTTCTTGTCAAGGCGGAATTTGTATCGAGTCTATCACCGGGGCAGTCGGTCTATCTATAAAAAGTAACATAATTCTTCTAATCGGTTTAGCAGCTGAGCGTGGTTGACTAAAGCAAAAGAACCATCATCGTATTTTTATTAACATTACTAAAAACTGTCAATTTCACGACACATTAAACCATTTTGTAGTAATTAAGCATATTAGTAAGAAAGAGCCTGTATTTTACACTACACAATACAGAAGTAAAATGGATATGAAACAAAATAAAAATAATAATGACACTGATTGTAGGAATCAAATCTGCCACTTTTAGATTACAAGGCTACCTCGTCGCCACCTTAGCTTAATATTCTAAGCCGGTTTTTATAGTATATGGTATACGTACATTGCGATACGTTCGTTACATTTTTAATATCATAAATCAATTTTATCCTACCACGCCAAAAGAAGTTTAACTTCAAAAAATGAAGTATAAATGGTAGCGCTTTTTCGTTTACATCATGTTCATATCTTTGGCTGATTAAATTACTAATATCCTGTCATATTTTATTGTAATGTTGCGATATTGTCGTAGAATATTGTTTCAGAAATAGAAGGGGGCAGATATTTATAACGAGGACTGGTCTCGTATCATCATTCAAACAGAAAGACTTATCTTCAACATTTGGACGAATGCATTTCATACGCCCATAAACATAATATCATTGTTGTAAACATAGAAGTACACTATTTCGTCAACAACGACGATGTGTTATTTTTAGCAGTGTGAAAAATTTTTTTTGAGTGCCAGAAATGTGTGATTGTATCGAGAGGCAAAACTCATCTATCACAAACCCCAATTTTATCTGAGAATCAGTAAAAATCTCACCAATAATAATCACTATATGTTCTTGGAAAAGAAAAGAGGATGTGTTATCAATAGTAGGTGCGTTCTATATTTTTCTTGTTTAAGAACATAGCGATTACTGTATCTGTTAGTGGGAAAACTAAAGAGTATAATATCATATTTTTTAGATATCATCAATAACTAAAAGTTATCATTGATAAAATATGAATTGCTGCCATGTCCTTATAACCTCAACAGCTGCTAATCTTTACCTTTATGATAAAATGGGATTGATTACTGGGCAAATGAAAATGATACGTTTTGCTACAATCCGTTTTCTAAGTATTTTCTATATGATAACATGATTATCAAGATTTTTGTTAAATATCTGTTATGCACACATAATATATGGTTGAATATTATATTTCTCTCGAGATAAATCGTTTCTAGTTAAATCCTTCGAGGATCAGAAAACAGAAAACAAAGATATGATATAAAAATAAAATGGAATACAATAATTTGTTATACCTTATTAAATTGTATAGAATTGATTATTTAACACATTACTTGCAAATCGTTCAATGCTATTCCAGTACCGGGTACCCTATATGTTAAATTATTCCTGTATAATTAGCTAATCTCTTTCTGGTACATACCCTTCATTAATTACCTGTCAATCAAAACAACCATCAACTTTATTAATTACTATCTCCAGTAAAAAAGAAACATTTGTTTAGCTATGTGTATAGATAATTAAATTATTTTAAAGCTTGTTGTACTGCAATCAACACTTAAAGGATGCCCTGCTCTCACTTCTTCTATACAAAACATCTTTTTTTTCAACGTATTATATACCTTTTTTATTTGAGAACATCTTTTGTTTTTTTCTTGTGTAAAAACCTCACTTGTTTTTAGATGTGTTTTTGTTTGGAAACACCTATTGTTTGCCTTTTATGTAGGCCAATGTTCAGAAAGCGAACTGCGAACCCTGTGTTTTTGTTTTACCGAAATGAGTCAGTGCTGCTAACAAATACAACCACCTACCACCACCTGTGTTTGTTACCATGTTTATAAAATGTACCAGCATTTGTCATGTCCGTTCAACTGTATTTTATTTAATGTGTATTTATATAGCCATTTAGTCTGCACTTGGATTTTACAAGAAAGTGTGTGTATCATAAAATTCAAATTTGGTACGGTTAATGATGAGAGGCGTGATCATTTGGAACATCGATCACAACAGCCAATTTGAACGTATGTCATATAGTATTATGACGTTACATCATCAACACTAATTATACAATTATAACGGGATCTGTATTCTTTGTGTTTCGTATGACACCTAGATGGGAAAACGTGTTACTAGAATTTTAATCTCTTTGTTTAACTCAAGCTTGTGTTTAAAAAGTTTTTTTACTAAATTTTTTCGACTTTGTTTAAGCATCATTAACCCATTTTTTCCCAGTGTTCCAAAATTGGAACTCTGTACGTTTGTCCCAGTGTTCAAACATTGGAACAAGCTTTTTAAAAATTTGTAATTATGTTAATAGAAATGTTCATAAAATTTGCCAACCTGCATTATTTTAAACAGAAAAAACACTTAATTAAAAAATTGCTCTTATGAAATACTATTTATACAAAATATATTTACTATTTATACAAAACTCGGGAAACGAGCTAAAGTATATTTTATTAGCCATTTTATCGATATATATTCTAATCAAAAGAATGCATTGGGATATCAGTGAGAGACAGCGTTGCCAGATTTTTTTTTTGCCAAGTCGGGATTTTGGAACTTTTTGAGTGAAAAAAGCGGGATTCTTTCGTCGAAAACGGGACATAGTAAAAAAACGTATATAATCAGAAGTTTTTAAATATTTATCTTTTTATTTGAGTTCAAATTACGTTTATGTGACAATAGATAGCAAAAATAGCCATAGAAAATGTATTTTAATAAAAATATGATATTTTAAATCAGATTTACCCTATCGTTAAATAGTTGAGTCTTATTCGTCTTCTGAATAAAAAAAATAAAAAAAAACATAAATCAAAATCAAAAAAGTTTTATTCATTAGAAAAATATGGCGTTTCAAACAATAGTCTGAGGAGTGAGTGTTACAAATTGCAACTTACAATAAGAGAATAATTATTTACGCACGGTCGAGTTATCCCCGAAAAGCGGGACAGCTTGTTCCACGCGGGACATTTAATTTTGATTTAAAAATCAGGACGTCCCGCCAAAATCGGGACGTCTGTCAACACTGGTGAGAGAAAATGAGAGATAAATGATGTACCTATCGAAGTTAATTCAAAATGAAAGATAAATAGGTATTCTCGTACTATAAACTTTGATGGAAAAAGATAGTGATTAGTGAGTTAGTTTGAGGTGCCTATATCATAATGTATGTTGGAAATAAGATACGACATACGTATTTATGTTAGTATATATAAATCGTATGGGCTGAATATGTTTTAATGACACCTGGAGCAGTTTGATGACTTCATAGTTTGTTTTATTGTCGACCAAATCATCTGTTTAATGATTTCGACATATAAACCTAATTATAACAGCGTTATGTAAAATAATTCACTGAATAAATATTTTGGACACTGTAATTACGTATATTTCATTAGCAAAATAAAGTTTGAATGGTTTAGTTATGTGCTGGAAATTTTATTTTGTAATTTGAGTATTTTCATTTTATGTTTACCAAAGATTTAAGGTAATTGTCGTGGTACAATATTGTCAAAAAGTTATAGATTATACGCGCCACAAAAGTATATACTAGCTAGTAGCTAAGTGATCCGTAATTTGTACTCAAGACTGTACCCGTAGAAACGTAACCCATACAGTATTCATATGCATGTATACTTTTCTATAAATTGTTGAACTTTAAACCGTTATTTATAAATAATTAGACGGTCAAAAAAATTTTCTTATTTTTTTTAAACTCATAACAAATGCATTGAAAGACTGTCAGTTTTTGGAAAGTTTCTGACAGTTAGTTCTTTTTTTATAAATAAGAAACTGATTCAGAACTACAGAGATCGTACACAATCAATGTTAATTATCCAATTTTTAATTGAATTTATCTCGGATTATGTACGGTCGATCGACTTCAAATTTTCAGGGTAATTGTATTATCATGTCCTTAATAAATGTACAAAAATTAAGAATTTTCTGACGGTGTGCCTTAACCACGACAACTATCTTAAGAATAGAGGAATCGCAAGATTATAAAGATTTGTTACCGAAAGTATTTTAATGTGTTTTTAAGTTGAGAATAAATTGTGTAAACTCCGTACGTATTATTACCTAACCTAAATGAAGAGTTATTTATTTATTGAAGTTATACTTCTTTTGGCGCATTGAGGGAAAAAATTTTCTGTTACGGAAGCTGCGAACGCACATAAATGAAAATACGAGACCATGAAGTTAGTTGTTAAGTGAACAGGCTAACTTGTTACCATAGGTGGGCATTAACTCGTTAATCCGTTAATTGTTAATTAACGAAGTTAACAAAGTGCTTAACGATTTAACTGTTCAGTTAACTTTAAAAAATGTTAACGAACACATTAACTTCCGTTAACTTGCCATAAGTCCGTTCAATCGTTAATTAAGTACCTACAAGAGCCTCACTTTCCGACGAAAACTTCAATATATTGTTGTTTATGAAGGGGAATATGCACCTTATGTCAGACTAGCTGTATTTTGAGTTGAACATTTATTATTAAAAACTCTAATGATACACCCTTCTTTTACTAATATTTCATGACCTGCCTAAACTTCCATAGCCCGTATTAACATTAAATATAAAATAGAATTTCTATCGCGAGTTAACGATTTACGATTCGTTAATCGTTAACCTGCAAGATTAACGGCTTAACGATTAACGAAGTTAACTTTTTTAGTAACGGATTAACGATTAACGAAGTTAAGTATTTGATTAACGGTGCCCAGCTATGCTTGTAACTATATTTATCATCTCCCTAGACATATTCTTATTTTATCAATGTACATCTTTAACGACGAAGTCACGCCAAAGAAATATAAATTATAGATTATTTTTCGAGAAAATTTGCCAAAAGTTAATTTCTAATTATTCTGTCAAGATCGTTCAGTTAACGCTATTTTTTAAAAAATTTCTTACAGAAAACTTAAATTTGAAATTTTGATCGCGAATATGAAAATAAATCAACGTTATTGATGTCGAGAAATTACGGTCCTGAAACGATGTACCTACTATAATGAATCTGGTTCTATTGTTTCATTTGTAAGACATGTTTCTGAACTTAACAAGCTTGTAGCTTAGTTCTTTGTCTATTAATTAATAGTTATAGATTATAAAGCATTATGGATATACATAGTTTAGTATATAAATTAATGTTTCGCAAAAGTAACAAAATTAAAAAGTTTTATAGAAAAAATAGCGAATCTGTAATCTGACAAAGTGCAATTTTAAAATTCAAAACAACTTGTTACTAAAATCTTTATTTCAATTCTTCTTTACAACTTCATTAATTTCATAAAACATTTCTGACATTCTTAGACTACAGATGACTTTTTTTTAATCATTGAACTCCGTTGAAAATATCGCTGGACTGGCGGCTTCACAATACATTTTTGACGTCACTAGCTCCAAATATCATGGCCTATTACTTCAAACCAAGTCCCATATTGATAGTTTATTTGATAGCGAGCGACGATGATGCAATTTATTTGATAAAAAAAAGTAAATTAAAAAAAAAATTAAAAGACTCGACTGCTTAAAAAGAGAACAGAAAAAATAGAAACAAGATCAAATGATAATATGCAGTCGGATGCATCAGATATTTCTGTTCATTTTATTTTTGCAGTTACTACACATATGTGCCTCCGACTGCATATTATCATTTGATCTTGTTTCTATTTTTTCTGTTCTTTTTTACGTAGTCTGGTTTTTGATTTTTTAAAATTTTGTATTGACATCTTTTTAGTGTTAGATTTTCTAGTTTTGGTCGATTTGCATCTTCGGAAAACAATTTGCATCTGTTAGTGATTGTTATAAATAAATGAAAAATTGCAATTAAACATATAAGGTATACCTATATATATGTCGTAGGATAATTGAGAAAACCGTATTTTCGCGAAAATCCGTGGACTTTTGCAAAAAATCGGGTAATTGGAATCCAGTTTTTTGCAATCATCTTAGGATTTTCGCGAAAATTCGATTTTTCAATTATCCTATGACAGACATATTTTGTAGGTAATCATCTTTTAATATTCTTCATTTTGATACCCTACTGGATTCATTTGGAGAGAAAACAAAATTTCAAGACACATTACGATACCTAAAATCCGCCATTTTGATTTTTTTTTTGACGTTACTTATCGTATGACACTTGCCGAGACAAATCCCAACGACATCTTAATTTTAGATATCCGTCCAGCCTTTGGATGATTCGAGGTAATAAATTACATCCGCGCAAGGAACATAACCCTTCTTGGCAGTCGGGTAAAAAGCTGTTTTATTAAAATAATCACAAAGTACATCGACAAATAAAAAACATTTTTTTGTTCGATGAAATATCGCGTCGGTTTATAATCTTGACCGTTTGTATCGGAAATGAAAAATGTTTAGAAACATTGGTTTGAACTAGCGATCTACTTAAAGTTCACTAAAAACACGTCGTGTAAAACTGAACTCGGCGCAGTCCAGTCAGTCCAGTGTTACAACACATCAATTCGTCGTATAGAAGAGAACGCGTTACTCACAGCTCTCAACTCAGTTCAGGTAAACACAGAGTCTACTGCACTGTATGTGTGTATGAATGGTTTGACCTCTTCGACTTCGCGGTGTTTCTTTACCTGATCGACTCGCGCGCCATTCCACTGAACGTGATTTGTGTGCACATCCGTTCAATATCGACCTCGCAATTGCGTAATGGATAATTGGCTTCTTACAAGGATGCAATTATTTCTGTCTGATTACATATGTCACTCTACGCGTACATTATTTTAACACACTTTTTTTAGCTTCACCTGTATGTAACGGAATTTTCGAACGTTAAATTCACCCACTTCGAAACGTCAGATTAAACTGAAACTGCACTTACCAAGGACCGATGACAAAACAATAATTCAATAATTAATAATATTGACTCTACCAACAGTAATAGATATATTAACAAAATAAAATTACTTACAATACTGTTCAATTGGTTTTTATTTATATAAAAGACGTTTCAACCAACAGTTTTGGTCCTTTTCAATTTTCAAATATAAAATATTTTATATTTGAAAATTGAAAAGGGCCAAAACTGTTGGTTGAAACGTTTTTTATATAAATAAAAACCAATTGAACAGTATTTTTATTTTGTTAATAATTTAATAAGTTTGTCCCTGACCACGTTCAATAGTAGACTTAAAAACCTTATTTAATATTTACTATATGCTTATATATTTCCTCATTTAAGTTATGGTTGCATACTTTGGGGTAATTGCTCTGAGTCAAAGGGCCTATTCATCCTGCAGAAAAGGGCTTTACGCATAATGTTTGGAATCGTGAATCCTGCCGTAACATTTTCTTAAACTATAATATTATGACTTTGCCATCTATTTATATTTATAATACTTTTGCGCGAAGGAATCTATACCTATTCATGGTCATAATCACCTTACAAGGGCTAAAAATCTATTAATCGTCCCTAAAGCTAACTTCAATATCTATAAGAAAAGTCCTCATTTTAATGCAGTTATTTTGTACAATAACTTGCCAAATAAATTAAAAATGTGTCCCTAATGCTGACA
This sequence comes from Venustoraphidia nigricollis, assembly GCA_034508555.1. Classification (NCBI taxonomy): domain Eukaryota; kingdom Metazoa; phylum Arthropoda; class Insecta; order Raphidioptera; family Raphidiidae; genus Venustoraphidia; species Venustoraphidia nigricollis. The sequence goes on along the minus strand of JAVRKA010000052.1, from coordinate 1,490,195 downwards.
TTTAAAAGAGTTCTGAAGCAGTTTCTAATATGTTTTTATTCTATAAGTGATTATACTAATTTTAATATGTAAATATTTTATATTTTTTTCTTTACATTGATGACTGTATACAATGTATATTGTTTTTCGCAGAATAAATGAATATGAAAATGAACCTTTAGGATAAAAAAACTTGAAAAATTACAGCAAGCAAGCTAACACGCTGTACAGTGACGTACGTTGAGTTGCCTACCTCATAGTCAAATGCAATATTTTTTTAGTCTTATAATTAAAATTAGAGTTTGAAAAAACTAAAACAGCACGCTTTTATGAACTATAAAAATGTACAATAATTTGACAATAAAATTAGCTTTACTGTAAAAAGCGTGACGTGCTTAATATCGGTAATACATTTTTCATTTGCTAGCTAATTGTAAACGTAGAGCTATTACGAAAATTTAAGTAGATAGCACTCCACGCTTTTAAAAAACGTGGAGTTAGTTGTTAAAGTGAACAGTCTAACTTTTAACTATATTTACCATCTCCCTAGACATCCTATTTTATTTTATCAATGTACATCTTAAACGAAAATGTGAATATCAATTATCGCGGGGGATACGCCAAAGAACTATAACTTCTGCTGCGGTTACATATATACACGCACCATTTTTTTATGTAGGAAATACGTTTTTGTGTATAGTTTTATTTGTAAATTAACGCTATTTTAATCTATTCAGTTTTACTTATTTAAAATCTATTAATTAAATTCATAAGTATACTTTGAGATACATGAAGTTAAATGAATTTCCACGCATTATCAATCCGATCGATTCAGTGGGTGCGTTGAAAGTCGTACCAGAAACTCACCATTAAAAACGAAAATTCACTTTGTAAATATAGAATACAGTGGTATTTATTTTTGTATTCTGTATTACAAAAATAGTAAATAAGTATATAATACTTATGTACACGGAATATAAAGAACTGTATATGAAATTAAAAAAAAATAACTATATCAAGCTAAAAACGGTTTCATTGTTAAGTGTATAAAGTCTATGAGTTTCCTTTCTATTCTAATGAAAAAAAACCGTGAGAAAAATGGTACAGTAGAAATGTGAAGTTGTGAATGAACCATTAGTAAACGTTGCATACATCATAAAACCTTTTGCTGTGTTTTTGTTTTGAAATAGTGGAATACAGCGCCTTTAAATTCAGTCGTTTATTTTGTTTTCAAACACATAATAATATATGAATATGAAATTGCATATTATAGGAAAATCCATTAATTACGAGTAAAAACTTTTCACATTTCAACTCTGCCAGGTGAAATTTGGTTAAATTGGTTCGCGTATTAATATATAGGTAGTTCTCTTGAAAAAATATTCAACCATCAAACGTGCTGTCAAAAATATTGAAACTGAAGTGTAAAGCTGGTATTTTATACTAAATTCGTGCAAAAAATACCATATATATCTCGGGAGTAATGGGATTATAACCTTAGATATACAATCTCCTATTTTATTGGATTTTTTTTTATACTGAACTTTCCCCCTCTTTGTCTCAGTGATCATTTAACTAACGCAATAACATTTTTCGAATGATCTAGGCGATCATTCGAAAAATGTTATTGCGTTAGTTAAATGATCACTGAGACAAAGAGGGGGGAAAGTTCAGTATAATAAAACCCAATGAAATAGGAGATTGTATATCTAAGGTTATAATACCATTGCGACCGAGATATATATGGTATTTTTTGCACGAACTTAGTATAAAATACCAGCTTTACACTTCAGTTTCAATATTTTTGACAGTTCACACTTATGAGCGAACGTCACTTGTAATAGCAGATTTAAAAAAAGCAACTGAAAGACACACAGTGATTTTTAAGTATGAGTAGCTTTCAGTAAATTAAAACAAGTAACTGGTCGATTACAGGACAAAATATGTAGTTGGATTCAGCATTAAAAATTAATTTCTACAGGTATAGTGTTAAAAAAAGAGCGAGTCTTGCAGTAGTCGCCAATAATGTGCAACATATTTATATTTCACACTGTATTTATAAAAGCACGCTTAACTAGCTATGTCTTGTTTTTCTTCCATTTTCTCTCTCTTCTATTTTAAATATAAAGAATGCCTGTGAAAATACGGAGTACAGAATACAAAAAACATTAAAAATAGTCTCTGAACTTACGTATTATTTAACAAGCAAGATCTCTATATTCAGTTTTACTGCATAAAACTCATTGAGTTGTGAACATACCTCATTTTATGAATGAAATCGTAAAAGGCGATACACACTACAAAGTAGGTGCAATGTTTGTTAAACTCTCTCACCGTCCTACGCATCGTTACTTGCAAATGGTAATTTTTGTAATAATTAATTAATTATCTATCGTACTGAGAAATAATTACGTTAGTTCATTCATATTAGTGCGTGACATGTGAGAGATTCACTCAATAAATAAATAATAAAATAATAAAAGTGAAAACAAGAACGAGAGGATATCCGTTCGCTATTAAAATTATTATATTGTATATAAAACACATATCTCATGCGTATTAATTTATTTTACGTGTAGCCAACATATAAAAGTCAAGTTCAGTGTATTATTTATAGTGTTGGTACACAAAGTAGAAGTTTGACCGGTTCACTGCTGCAGAATCCAACATACAGTAGTGCCGGGGGGCATTAAACAGCTCTCAGAAGACCGGTCTTCCAGTCCGGCCGGCTAGTGTCAGTCAGAGCAACCATTCTCCTCTCCTACAAATACATATAGATGTGTGGAATGAAGTGACTAGAGATGGGATATTACGAGTGAAAATATCGAACTACATTGTAAACTCCATGTAACGTCACTCGATTTAACGTCAAACTCCCTAAAACGTCGAAATCACTCGACTTTGGTTGGTTTGCCCATACAATGATACACTCTATGTAGCATCACACCCACTGTAAGTAACGACCATATGTCATTTATAAAGACAGTAATTTCAGCAATTTATAAAGCATCCACTGTTTGTAAATACTTTCTAAGTGCCGAAATTGATCAGAACTGCAGCTTTATTGTCTAGCCCGTATTTACCTAGACTGTCGGCATCATACGTACCGAAAATTCTAAGAAATTCGTATATTGCGAGTGAAAATATCGAACTACATTGTAAACTCCATGAAACCGTCACTCGGTTTAACGTCAAACTCCCTAAAACATCGAAATCACTCGACTTTGGTTGGTTTGTCCATATAATGAGACACTCTATGTAGCATCACACCCACTGTAAGTAACGACCATATGTCATTATAAAGCAAGTAATTTCAGCAATTTATAAAGCACTCACTGTTTGTAGGTACTTTTAATATAAGAACGGCAGCTTTATTGTTTAGCCCAGGTGTTCCCTAACTTTTTCAGTTCGCGGCGCACTTACAGATTTCGTATTTTGTTTCGGCGCCCTAACTAGTTGAAATAACGTAAAATGATACTACATGAAGCTGAGTTTTTATATTTATATTGTCACACAAGAATACATTTATTACTTAAAAAAATTGTGTATTTTGTAGCCGCAAATACAAGTTTAGTTTCTGGGGAATGGTAAACAGGAGGACCTCACGGAGCCCCTTTAATCACTACGGCGCATCAGAGCGCCGCGGCGCACACTTTGGGAACCACTGGTCTAGCCCGTAATTACCTCGACTGTCGGCTTCATACGTACCGAAGATTCTAAGAAATTCGTTCTTTTGTTTGTAAATTTTATGCGTTATTATTAAATAATACTGTAATAGTAAAACAATATTGATTTTTCTTTCTCTCCATATAACGACAACTCTATAATGGCAGAAAATGCGCAGTCCCCTCGGCGTCGCTATATAAAGTTTACACTATTTCATTACTAGCGGCCCGGTCAGGTTCGCATGGGTAGCACTAAATATCTAATTCTCCGTGTATTGAATTTGCGCGGATATTAAATACGATTACTTTTATCTGCGTCTATTCTATGAAACAGGAGACTCTTTGAAGACTGATAATAATCGAAACCGAGAACAACATTCATTCGAGAATCAGACATTCATTAATTCAGACATAACACCAATACACCTGTTCTGATAAAACATGCGAAGGAATCATTCGATTATAAAAATTATTCGAAATGCAACCTTTCGATTATTAAAATCATTCGATTATTGTCAAGTCTAGAATGGCCTTTATTCATACATGATATGCGTGTATGTGGATACAGGTCGATTATATATATAAGTCGTATTCCACTTGTAACTATAGGTACACATCCGGTCCTTGAATCTTCTTCTCCTTCTCAATGGAAGAAGTCTGTTTAATCAGCAAGAGGATGGCAACAGATAATTGTGAAATATATTGTTGATTGAATAACATTGATTGCTTCGATACACGTTTTTGTAAATAGTTTTTTTTTTCTTAACATTATTTCAATATTGAAATAAATTATTATGCCATATTTTTCGTTTTGACAGCAACAGATAACATGCTGATAAAAATGATAATCTATTTCGTTCTTTTTTTATAGATTATTGTTTTTTCTTGATTTGTAATTACAATAGCTATAGAAATATCATAAAATTCATTTTAAATATTTTTCGGTATTAATATTATTCAATCATTTCGTAATAAAAATATATTCAATGTCTTAATGGTATACGGTATACCCGTTTCCAAACAATCGGGGATAAAATTAGCAACTGAAGCCTTTGAGGAAACTACAAAATCGGCTTTTGTAGAGTAAACGTGCAAATATTTTTAGTGATACAGTCGACTCTCTCGATAATTTGACACTCAAATTACCAAAGAGTTCAAAAAACCGGAGTTTAATCAAAAGGGAGGGAGGAAAAAAATCAATCAACCAAGAGTTTGATCAAAATCCATGATTTATTATTTTAAACTTCCGGTGATGTGATCTTTGTTTTTCAAAATCATCGACAATGTCGATGGTGTAAAATGCCAAACTGTTTATCGACATCTTTTTTTAATTGTCCATCCTCCACAGCTTGAATCACAGGCTTTTTTCACTTGTGGAAAGACACTGATTCTTTCTTGAATTCATTTTAATAACACAAATCAAACATTAACATGACTCACTTTAACGTTTGAAGGAAGACTGAAATGCGAACTGAAAACTCACTCGTCTCATTTATGTAAACAATCGACAGGTTTGAGCATGATAAACGCTTCAAATTATAGAGAGTAGGGAAGCTTTTCAAGGAACCGGGAAAAAACAAACTATCGAAAGATTCAAATTAACGAGTGTCAAATTATCGAGAATCGACTGTAAATGATTGCTAAAATGATCCAGTTGTTGGGTAAGACGTTTCTGGACTATGTTGTCGACCGTCTATAATTTACAGTATCAATAGTTGTTAGGTATATGTAAGAAAAAAAAAATAGAAAATCAACTCCTTGTCGAATACCTGACACGATCTTATTGACTTCAATTTGTCGTAATCGATAATTCGGGCACATAGTTGTATAAGACGTTTCTGGACTGTGTTGTCGACCGTCTATAATTTACATTATCAATAGTTGTTAGGTATGAACAAATATGTAAGAAAAAAAAATAGAAAATCGACTCCTTGTCGAATACCTTACACGATCTTATTGACTTCAATTTGTCGTAATCGATAATTCGGGCACATAGTTGTATAAGACGTTTCTGGACTGTGTTGTCGACCGTCTATAATTTACATTATCAATAGTTGTTAGGTATGAACAAATATGTAAGGAAAAAAAATAGAAAAATCAACTCCTTGTCGAATACCTTACGCGATCTTATTGACTTCAATTTGTCGTAATCGATAATTCGGGCACAAAGGTTGTATAAGACGTTTCTAGACTGTGTTGTCGACCGTCTATAATTTACAATATCAATAGCTGCTAGGTATGTAACAAATATGTAAGAGAAGAAAAATAAAAAAATCAACTCCTTGTCGAATACCTTACGCGATCTTATTGACTTCAATTTGTCGTAATCGATAATTCGGGCACATAGTTGTATAAGACGTTTCTGGATTGTGTTGTCGACCGTCTATAATTTACATTATCAATAGTTGTTAGGTATGAACAAATATGTAAGGAAAAAAAATAGAAAATGAACTCCTTGTCGAATACCTTACGCGATCTTATTGACTTCAATTTGTCGTAATCGATAGTTCGGGCACACTTAGCAGATTCCATCTCGGCGAAACCCAAGGGATGTAGGTATGTGTGTTTACAACCACTTGTTCTGTATATATACTCAGCTTTCAATCATATATGCCGTAGTGGATATCTAGGTAGCTGTGTATATAACTTCTTCCATTCTAGAGCCAAGGATTACGTTGCTATACGAACAAACAAGTACAATGTGTAATCAGTCAGAAGCTCTAGTTTTCCCTTGATTAGTGAACTGAATCTATATAGAGAATTTGTGATTTGCCTCAGTGCATTCACATTACCTGCTGTACATAATATATACGTCATATAGTGGGCTTATATACACTTACACTGTTTTATATATAATGCCGAATACCAATCACACACTCACTCATTCACTGATTGATCGACTCACTCATTAATCATGAAATCTCAGGTACTGTAAGGCATACGAACTTGAAATTTGGACAGTAAGCTCCTTTTGTGACGTAAGCACGCACTAGTAAGGGAATCTTCGAAATTTAACCTGTAAGGTGATCAAAAGGAGGTGTAGAACTTTCTGAAAAAATACAGTTTGCTATTATATTGTGAACCACCCGTTGTTGACGTTATAATGCAATATTAGAAAAAAATTATTATTCAGTGTCACCGGCGGGGCTAAAACCCGAATCTTCCACTATCGCGGCGGCTGAAGTATCAGTTATTCTACAGTGACACATCTAAATAACCACTTCCCCATATTAAAGCATATTTCACATCCACCGAGAGCTAATTTTGCATTAGGTATCATTAGAATATGAACCTTCACCCAACGTAAAGGGTAAATATGAGTTAACAACAAGGCTATTTTATTGTTCAGAACTAAATTACATAACTGTATTATTATTTGGTGCCAACCTTTATCCGCGGTTTCGCTTGTGTTTATGTCGATTTTGGTAAGAACCAGGATTAAATACTTTTTGTTAATTAGTGCAGAAACACCTATATATAGACAGATAAATTTTCGAAACATGTTTACTCAAAAATATCCGAAAACTACGATAATTAATTAATTTTATAAATTCGAGTGAACGAACGATTCGGGTGGGTAAGCCTTTAATTATTATTTCGAGCAAAGCGACAGCGCCCGGGTGAAGCCGGACGGGCGTTTAGTTTTGTATAAAGATAAATAATATAGGTATATTCTATTAATAAAGTTACCACGTAAACATCTCTGGTTTGTTGTGCTAATAATGTGATTCTCTAGCTTGAGACCACTGATATGGGTAACACACGTACGCTTGTAGAGATATATTTCTTTGACAGTATAAGAAAGTGTACATCTGAGAACAAGCTGCTGGTGGTGAACTGGTTGCGCCTTGGCATCGTCAAACCGGTCTGCCGCTGGTCCTCGCGCCGCCATCGCTCCGGAGCGTGGCTGTCTCGATTCCCAGCGATCGGTTCGCGTGGCTCAGCTCACCGGTCTATCCGACCTCTCTTTCACTTCACCTCGCCACCCTCTCACCTGTATCACACGTTCTTGTACAGTGTGTCCGCACACTAATCAAGACTAGGGCTGTGCGCTGAACGATCAAGAAAAAGATGTGTCGGTATCTGTAATAATTTCAATGCAGTTTCACTATCGTTTTACCATTTATCATCTCAATTTTTAAAAACGAGATGGAGAAAGTGTCTGATATTGTGTGGTCGAGACGAGACCGAGACAGTTATGACCGTATGCATAATCCCATGGTCAGATTTAAAAATCTGGAGGCCTTGGAGTAACGAAGAAGTGAAGGTCCCTAATTATATTTAAACCAAGTCATCAAGATCAAATAGAGATCGTCACAGTGTTTAAATAATGTATTTCCAAATAATACGTTTTCATTCAATACAAGTTACTAATTGAAATTCTATCGAACGCAGACTGTATGCATTTTATCAAAAAAAGCATAAGTATTTATTTAACCTGAGATTCTATCCTGAAACCGCCAGTGCTGTATCAGCTCGAGTGTTGGAAAGTTTGCAGCGAATTGTTTCTTACGCGTCGGGTTTAATAAGACATTTTGTCTAGTTACGTTATCTAGTTTTATTTAATTTTAAAATTGTGTGTGCTATAATAGGAAAAAATATTTTTTTTATAACAAAACCGTAACTATACAAATTAATTCGGTAAGCTCATGGAATAGCAATAAAATGTCATCTTTTATTTGAAGTCAAGGTCACGTATTCGTCGGTAGTCACATAAAAGACACTGCTTCTTGTTATTTACTTAGTTTTTTGTTCACGTATTAATTTTCGTGGTATTTAAATACCATAGGGTAGTATAAATTATTGTTCATTTGCAGCCATGAAAATATTCTTGAATATTGCAGTATAACAATGAATATAAACTATTTTTGCATAAACTTGACTTAAACTAGAACAATTCGAGATAGACAATGGCAATTCCAGATTGGATTTATTTCTGCATCTGCATCGAGAATGTATAATTCATAATAATGGAAACGAGAAATGAATAAAATCAATATAATATTCAAATATTTGGCTCTGTACTTTGTTTTCTATATACGTACTGCAAATGCAGTGCGTTTGATCTCAACCGATGTATTTGAATTTACGTTGGATTCAAGTTAGTGAAAATAGTAGGTTCTGTCCATAAAAACCATGGCAAGAATATTACACAAACAGTTTATTTTTCTAATGTAACAACTTCAATACCGTTACCATGCTTTTGGGTAACTTTTAGAGTTTTACTTTCATTAATTTTTGAGTCCGATGAAAAATCCAATGAAGATATTTGACGTGTGAAGTCAAAATGTCGGTTGGGATCAATTGAACTATGTTTCCATTAAGACATTGTAACTCAATTTCATGAACTTTTCATATCCCATGATTAGGGTTGCCAACCGTCCCGCTATACGCGAGACGTCCCGTTTCTGATACCTTTACCGAGACGTCCCGCTCAGGGTGTGTGCCGGACGCTAAATATCCCGCTTTTCGGAGGGCGCTAATTACATTGCATCTATTCCGTGTTCTAATGCAGCAGTAGAGAGAGTCTTCTCACTTTGTAATAATGCTTGGACCGACGCGCGAAATCATCTTCATGTGGATTCTGTAAAATCAGAGCTACAAGTTAAAGTAAATTTTTCTTATCCATGCAAAGATTTTTACAATTTTGTACTTAAAAATAAAAAAATCCTTAAAAGTGCCAAATGTCAAGAAAAATACTCATTTAAAAAGTAATTTCTAGTTTTCATAATAAAGTCTAAATTACACTATAACTGTTTTTTAGTAAATATGGACTGTTATTAATCTAACAAGGTGTTTTATTTTACTTCTCATCCTGATTTGTAAAGAAAATTTCACGTTTTTTTGTATTCTAAATAAAATTAGGTGGATCCCGCTTTTTAAACCCTTGTCCCGCATTTGAAATCATTATTTCCCGCAAATTTGTATTTTAAAGTTGGCAAGCCTACCCATGATCCTGTGTGGACGCACGGTATATACATCGTGCATAATATTATATACTCTCTAAGCTCTGTGACTTCGAAAGAAAGAAGGAAAAAAAAAATAAACCTGCTTTACCGAGAAGCCAGTTGCTTGCCTGGACAGCTAATTAACTATTCGTTTTCTATAAAAATTGATTTAGTGTTAAAAATAACGCTATTTTTCAAATTAATCTACTTGATTTTTATCTATGTTTTATGACCAGTATTACATATCAATGTGTAATTTTCTGTTTGTTAATCTCCTACCTTGCTACCGAGTACCGACATGGGTTATGTTCTCACCGCATATAAATGTTCAAATAAACACCACTTATTGACGAAATTATAATTAGTACAGTCGATTCGTCGATACGTCACGGTTAAAGAAGTAAATAGACTGTGATTTGCACTACACATTACAAAACTGGTATAAAACTTAATGGCTTCCGGGCTTGTACGCCGTGGTCCATTGGTATTTCTACCTGACGTTTCGTCTACAACTGCGGTAGACATTATCAAAGGCGATGTGGTAGCGGGCGAACTGTTCTTTAGATCTGCTCACAGGCAAAGAAGGACACTCTACCCTTGCTACCTCATCGCCTTTGATAATGTCTACCGCAATTGTAGACGAAACGTCCGGTAGAAATACCAATGGACTAGGGTGTACAAGCCCAGAAACCAAGACGTTTTACGAATATTGTGGTTATTTAAAAAGACAAAGCCAAAGTATAATCCTTTTTTTGTTGCACATTTTTATTTAGTTATCTAAATTACGAACGAAGCCAGAAACTGTATCTGGAGAGTGTTTTTTTCTTTGTAACGAAATTTCGTTTACTTAGACTAATATTTGATTACAGTCCAATTTTCCATCAAAAAATGAAAGAGTGAAACCACCCTTAAATTCTTCAAGAATGCAACAGTAGTCTTGTATTCTCTGACTACACTATCGCTCCAACAGAGTAAGAAAGTCTAAATATTGTACACAAATGTGTCACAAAATCTCCGGCTTAAAAAGGTTCTGCTAACAGGGGTCCAAATCTGTTTCAATAGCTTGAAGTGTTTAATCGGCTTTGCTAGTTTTGTGTTTCTGTCAGTAACTTTAGCAGAAGAAAATAAAATAAAAATAGAAATTATGTAATATAACGTTCGTTTCTTGACATTGTGTCGTACAGACGTAATCCGCTTCATTAGTACATCTTCGGTGCACATATTTTCTTATAATTCTATATATTATTCTACTTTTGCCATTCAACTCCACAGGTAGGGAGTGGTACTAATTTAGGTCAAAATTCACTTTTCAAAATTTTACATATTAGACATTATATCGCATCCAAAATTATTATTATAATCACTAATAAATCGCAGGTATTTGGATTAACAATAACACGATTGTTTTGTATTATTAATCCAAATACCTGCGATTTATTATTGAATTTTACATATTTATGGAAAATGTCTGTGCGTCTGTTTGTCGGTTTGGTAGTGAACACGATACAGATCAAACGGTTGAATGGATTGAACCCAAATTTTGGAAGGATATTTAACATGCAAATATAAAGAGTCCTACTGTTTTTGGAGAAAATCGGCGCCTGTAAACTGACCTATTTCGCACTACTGCTGTAATGAAAAACAAAAGTACGCGATCCAACCAATTCAATTTTCATAAATTACCTTCCATTAGAAATATATGTAAAAGTACAGCAGGCGCGAATAGTAATTTTCATGTACAACCTAATAGAGGTGAAGTTTGTTTCACAATCTGTCAAAAATTGGTGGTGCGTGGAAAAAATATCATTTTATGTATTTCGTGCGTAATGATATTACGACTCGTGTGATTGTTAAAACTTTCTGGCGTTCGTCCTTAGTATAACGCCACACCTCTTCGTAATGGTCAACTAGCTTTAAATAAATCACCATAACCAACTGATTTTTTTTTGTTATGAAAAAGAAAAGTATAGCTTGTCATATTCCAGAAAAAATTGGGCACAAAAAACTGGATCATAATATATGTCAAAATTTGTAGGAAAAAATTATGGGAAACGTCAATAAAAATGACCGGCACATGAATTATTGTTTCTTGATGAGAAATAGTAGAAGAATATAACATAATGAAAGCCATTAATATAATAATGAAGTAGGTACTACCTATATGACGAGAAAAAAAATTTAATGAACATCCGTACATCTTATAATAATGCCTCTGTTATTACAACTTTTAGTTTTGTATTTTAAATTTAAAAATTAATAGCACTGTTAAATGCTTAACTTTAGCTTCTGCAATTGTCAGCTATAACAGAAAGTAATAAAAATCTTTCAGCGTTGTTAATTCTTACTTGGAATAGCACCATGTGTTGGATTGCTTATAACGTTCTATTTTGTTTTTTAAGTTTACTTATAAATATATGAACATAAATGTTTAATGAAGTCTCATTTATGTCTACGTTTTAACATTATTGTGTGAACCAAGTTTAGTTAAACAGATAAAAAGTTTAATAAATTAAAATTTTATTAAAAGAGTTCTGTCCTTGACGGCCATCCTTCCGATTAACAAAAGATAACTCTTAAAACATACCTTATGGGATTTACATGCAGCCAACAAGGACAAAAAATAATACTGCAGACGTTCTTGATTTGCACTTCCTCGATCTTGGGGGCTCCGTTTTGGTCTAGGCGTTAGCACTTTTTAAAAATATTTAACACCTTTTTCAGCAGGACTGACAAAACGTCTGATGCTTGGTTGCAGAAAGCACTGTCAAAAAATCTGATTTGACAATGACTTTATAGCTGTGATCATATAATAAAGTTTTTATATATATGTATATGAGAACAGTCTAACATGTACTCACAGAAAAGCAAATTGTATTGATCTACATAACATACTAAATTTTGAAAAAAATGCGTAGAAAAATGTTGTTTCGAAATGAAAATTGTACAAAAAACGGTGTTAGATACATGTCTACGCAGTTTAAAAAAAATCGTTACCATCAATCAATGACTTTTCGAGTAGGATCGATTTGATGTTATAAAATGCTTTTTTTTATGGAAAAATATATCCAAGGTCAGTTGAATCAAATTTTCAGACGTTTTCTGCATCTGAGTGTCATATGATTTGAATTAAAATTTTTAAAAGTCGACAAGAGATTTAAAAAAAAATCTATCCTGATATAAAAAATTTGGTGGGGAGCGTATAATAAAGTTTTAGGCGGGAGAGAGGGGGCTAAACTCCTTTTAAAAACATGGTACCTATATACTAATTATAACGAAGCTATGCTCTATTAATCATGCCTTTATAATATTTTTTTCATTATTTATTTCTGGTTCATATTAAAAAAGATATTAAAGTTAAAAATAGTGACGAGAACACTGTTATTTTTAATAACAACTTAAATCTTACTGAAGAACGAAACCAAATTAAGTTACAATTGCAAACACCTGTTATTTTACAACATTAAGGGGGTATTCTTATGTGAACGCATATATTTTACCTCTTTTTAGGGAATTTTTTTTTAGACGACAATAACATTCAATCATTTTAATTTTTTTATATGTTTTTGTTTGTATCTAACTGTATAAAAAAATTTTTTTTCTCTTATTTTACATTTTTTATATATATATTTTTTTAAATTAAATTAGACACTAAAAAAAAAGCAGGTCACTGGTCATGGTAATAGCGGCTGTTCATGTTGTCTGAAATAAAAAAGTCGAATGGATCATTGTTCAATAAGGATGTCGCTATCGTCCCTACCAAAATTAATCAATTTCATAAAAAAAAAATGGCTGACTGTAGAAAAAAGTTTGTGTTTTTTGTTAATTTTTTTGTTAAAAATCGGTTAAAAAAAGTAAGAAAATATTTTCGAAAATAAGCAATTTTGGTACGGACGATAACCATTAATGAGGAGAAGAACATATATAAATTTCAAAGCAATCGGTTGAATACTTTTTTTTTAGGACCATGACAGTTTTAGAAAATAATGGGTCCAGATAAACGCGTTTAAAGTTTCAAGAGCCAACAAGTCGCTTATACAGCTCGTCGGCGACTATGAGTTGTAATTTATTTAAAACTAGGAATTTCGGTCTCTATTTTTCACAGCATATTTTCGATAGGTTTTACTACGGAAATATGAAAAAAAAATCGATTTTTCGAAGTGGTCACATAAGAATATAACAGGTAGCTGGCTATTTTTAGAAACTCTATATCCCCAAATAATTGTTGCTGATTCGTATCATCACTATTTTGTATTTGTATAAAACGTATTTTAGATGTAACAAATAGAAAACTTAAAACATGAACAAAAATACTAAAAAACGCACCCTTTTAGAAACCTCATAATACTGACCCTATGTAATAATTTTACAGTCTAACCAAGGGCGTACCCAGGATTAAAACTAGGGGGGAGGGGGCAAGCCATGGTCGTTCAGGTTGTTACATTTTATCACGGAAAAGGTGCATGAAACCAAAATATTAAGAAAATTATGTATAATTATAGCAGTGCTTTATCAACTAATTTATTACAATTATTTGCTTGAAAAAAAATTATTCTAGTTACATTTCTTATACTACTATCATTTTTCTTGGATTGTAGAAGTAAAGTTATTTCAAGAATTGTAAAAATTCTAGCAACAAAATTTAATAATAGAAATTAGTTTAAAGACAAAATTTAAAAAAACACGGGTCGCAGTGCCAAAACCCTGCCGACAATATAGTGTATTTGACAATACAGGCAGTGTGGCTTTATTATGTGAACTTATGTTGGTTTTTGGGCAAAATAAAAAATGTGACTCCTTAATACACCCCTTAAAACAACATTTACTTTCTTAATTGCAATATTATTATCAATCGAACTTCTATACCAAATTATATACAACTTTCGGTAAATAATTCACTATCTGCAAAGTAGTGTTTTCATAAAATTTGTAAGTTCGGTCCTGTCCGACCGATTTTACTCAAATTTTAGGGACACTTTTTAATTACTACTGGAGGGTTAAATGTCAATTTTGAAACAATTCTAAGAATTTTTTCGGTATTTTGGGGCCCAAAAACGTTTTTCCACCCCTAAAAACTACCCTTAAAATGCCCCGATTACGCCCATTTTAAATAGGCTTCTTGCGGTGATGGATTTCAACACGCGGGCCAAATTTCGTTAAAATCAATTAACTCTTTCGAAAGTTATTGCGCGTACACACACACATATATATATATATATATATATATATATATATATATATATATATATACATATATATATATATAAACATTTTTAAAAATGGTGCCAAAGTGTTTAGGAGGTTATGAAACGTCGAGAAATTTTGGTCCGACCCCTAGGTCCCGCCATCCGACCGACGCCAATAGTGTATGTTGCCATATGGCAAATACACTAATAACGACTTATTTTTTGCTTTCAGGGGGGGGGGGGGCAATTGCCCCCCTCTGCCCCTCGCTGGGTACGCCCTTGAGTCTAACCCTCATCTTCCACGCACACGATACATTTATGTAGATGTGTGTATGTGTTTAATAATATCCCACAATTAAGCATTCAGCATGTTAATTGTATATTATATTATTTGACTCGAAGAAACGTCTCGTGATAAAGAAGAAGAAGAAGCAAGCGAGTGAATCGTTTATAGTTGTAATTTATTATATCCAATTCTATAGTTTTTTATTCGTATAGGTGTGTTACTCTGTCATAGGGTTGGGATCATTTACCAGTATTGGTTATCACAGGAGTCTAGGAATCAAACCATGAGGAACCCTGAAGATGCTCGATTGCATAAACAAACCCCGCGTACGTTTTTTAAGAGACTCCCTCGTGCACTTCTAATCTTTTCATCTCGCAATCCTCTCCTTTCACGAGAAACTGTGTTCCTTTGAAGAACAATTCTAAAATCAGTGGTTTGATTATATGAAAAAAAGACTATTAAAAAAAATTACATATAAGTGGAATATGGAATAGTTGTAAAAAAAACAAACAAATTTTATGACATCAACCGGAATCGAACCAGCGAGGCAGACGCTATACCTTTAGACTACAATAGTCTATTGGTAGACAGCTGGTTTTTATGGTCTACGGCATACGAAGTATTGACTAAAGGTACAAAATCAATGCTCGTGTATCCTCGGGGTTCCTTATGGTTTGATCTTTATACTCTAATCTATATTTGTACCTATTTACAATCGTATGTACCTACTGATAAATGGCAAGGTATATGGAAAGTTTTTTAAAACAAAACGATAATAATATTTAGAGAAAAGTGGAAAGAGACGCTAAAGCAACACAGACGCATATACCATAATAGAAGAAGTCATCCTTCTTCATAACACAACTTTCTGTAGTGCAAGTTAAAAATTCTAACGAATTCATTTAATATGACGTTGCTTATTTAGATGACTTGCTTGCGTTTTTAGTTGTGCAGGAATAAATATTTTCCTTGTTGGTTTGTATGCAGTTTTTAGTTCGTCTACGCCAGAGAAATGTCCCCAGAGAAAAGATTGAAACATTTAAATCTGGACAACCAGCTTATCATGCATCTCTCAATCAGAATTCAAAACAGTAAGCACGTTTTTGTACAGAATAAATGTTACTTTTTAGAATTGTACAGTAAAAATATAAACTTCATCATAATCTAGAGTTAATTCTAACGAAAAGTTTGTTTTTGCTGCAGGAATCTTTATTAGAATGAGAAAAAAAAAACTAGTTTTTGTTTGCAAAATTAATATTATTATAATTATGTATGCTTATATGACGGAGCAAAGTCTATAAATTAATTCAAAATAAAGTGGAGCTGGCAATTCTGCAGTTACACGATTAATTTAAAAACAAATTATCAAAATCGGTTAGATGGAAGCCGCTGAAAGTTGTCGAACAAAAAAACCATTTTGTCTTTTGAATAAATTTAAAATATAGACGTATAAATATTATCAAAGAATATTCAAGTATATATTTGGACAACTGTTGTTAAGCGAAACTAATACCTAGGAATTAATAAAAAGTGCATCTAATGGCTTCTTTGATATTATGACTAAAAACTCGTTCCAATGCTATCTTCATGTTACTACATTTTCTTGGTAACAGAAAATTAAGCTAAACAACTTTATGAGCACAATAAGTGGGTATATTTTTTATAATTGGTCATGTCTTGTTATTTCGAAATGTGTGGGGTTATTGAAGAAAATCATAAAAAATCTCAATAAATATTGGTACACGAATAATCGTTGGTCTGCTGTAAAACCAGAAAAAGTCGAGGAATTGTACTGGTCAGGGAATGTTATGGAATTTTGGTGTAAGTCAGGGATTTTTCTAAAAACCAAAAAAAAGCGATCAAGTGTGATCCGTAGTTGCGGGTTGAGGGTTCCGTACTTGCATTAAACAAAATATGTTCTCGACCAACTTAACTTTGATACCTGTCGGCATACAAAATCTTTGCGCGTAGTTGCATAGTTTATAACATACATCAAGTTAGTGAAAAAAAAAATTATCCAGAAAATCGGTAGTGGCGTTATTAGTGTTTATGGCAGTAGAAGAATCGATGAGACAATTAATTTTTAATATCGCTCAGCCCTATTTACCATCCAACAAACCGACATCGCATCACAATAATATCAAGACATGAAGCAACTAAATGTCTTGAGAACGGAAGTCAGTAGTGTAAAAAGCACAAAACAAAAGTGGGAGCGCACAGCACACAGTGTGCCCCATCGTTGCTTCTTCTTCTCTCTTCATCTACCGGTTCCTCTTCACCTGTTTCTTTCTCTGTTATGTGTGAAAACTGAAGAGTCACTGAGCTCACTTACCTCTGTACAGAGAACTAGAATATATAGTCAGCTCACAGCAATCAGCGCATACAGAACTAAATTTTAATAAAATTGCATGATCAAAAATTAAAACAGTTATCAGACATCGCTTTAAAAAAATAATATGCATGTCTAAATTATATTACAAAAACTTACGGGATGTACTTACGGTTCCTTACAATTATGTAATATTAGCTATAATTCATCCATATTGGTATTACTCAGGTCCATATAAATTATAAATTAAATAATCAGTTTGATCAAACTGATTATTGAATTTATTGGCTATAATAAAGTAATTACGCAGTAGGGCAATTTTATACAAAACACATATAGCAATGAGAATATTATATTGAACGGCAAAATATTAATTACGCTCGTGTATCTTGTCTGCCTGTTTTCAAAAAAAATATTGTAAAATTTTGAAACGTGAATTTTGACCTAAATTAGTACCATTCTTCACTAGTGGGTTGTATTAAAGGGTTCTTATTCTCCCCTCCCGGTCACAATAAATGCCACCCATTATATATTTTTAATAAAAATAAAAGAATAGTTACTTCTTACCACAACAGATTTATTCAGTGGATGTACATTTCGAGAGCTAAGCTCCCATCTTCAGCAAAACACTGAAGATGGGAGCTTAGCTGTCGAAATGTACATCCACTGAATAAATCTGTCGAGGTAAGAAGTAACTATTCTTTTACTTTTATTGTTCCAACCACAGTGCTCTTAATATTTATATATATATTTTTGAGTTGGAGAGCTGGAGAGAGGGAACGCCACTACGAAGTTTCTACCTTGGCTCGAAAAGATCGTAGATTCGAGAGGCTGACAGAAGCTATTCGCACCATTACTATTGTTGGGTCTCCTAGTGACAATATTAATACTCTTCATTGTCGACCACAACATTGTTTTGTTTTGAGTTTCTATTAGCAATGCTTAAGAAACAAACAAGTATAATATAATTTTCAATCTCGTTGAGATCAGACGTATGTATTTAGACTTCGTCTTGATTAAATCAAATTTTATTGTGTTTTATTTATTTGTTTTTTATTTTATATAAAATCAAAACGATCATTATACTATACTTCCCGTTATTTTGCTAAGGTTCTTAAATGTCAACTTAAATTATAGCAATGGGCGAATGAAGGAATTACAAGAAACTAGGATAAGGTAGGAAACTTTGTGAGTTTAGGAGAGTTTGATAGGCAATCGGCCATAGCCTTGTAAGGAACCACCTTGATATTAGCCTGAAATTATTGAGGGAAACCATGAAAAACCTCAATAAGGTGGCCGGTACAGAAATTATCATTTCTCGCGAGCGAGAGGCGGTAGAAAAAAGTACTAGCCACATTTGCTCAACCGAGATTCGAACCCAGTGCATCCTCGGTATAGAAAAAAAAGACTGGCGAAATATAAACTCGAATTTAAATTTTTGCACGACTTTTCAAGGCTGAATAGTGGTAGTAAAATTATCCATTTCCCACTAGTGCGTAAAATAAAGCAAAAGAAATGCGAAACGTAGTGTACTAACCATTTCCATAATAAAAGTATAAAGTAAGAAGTATTGGGTATAACCGTATATGTATAATTGATAGGCTCTAGATATGATCGGAAACCCGGAATATTCTGGAAACTTCATAGAACATCCTACAAATTTCATACAAAATTCTAGAAATTTTCATCTCTGCTCCAAAATTATTTAAGTTTCAAAAAAATTACTACTTAATATCATCTCTTTGGAAGATTAATTTTTTATTTTCTGCTGTTTAGAACACCCCGATAAAAAGAATTATCTATTAATTTTTTTAATTAATTTTTTTAGTTTATATTGACGATTATCGAAATATTCGCAAAATACTTCCTAACAAATTTCATTCAGTTAGTTTCTAATTCAACTGATCTTACATATTTTTATTTTAAAAGACAAAAATATAAAGAGGACACTCTGTATAAATATTTATTATTATAAAAATGAAATAAATGAAACAGCGTTGTTGGTGTTTTAAATTGCATGATCGATTTCATAATTGTGTAATCTACAGGACAATTCACGTTTTAAAAATGACCCGTTAAGAATTTTTAGTTGCAACGTGATTTCTGAATAGAGTGTATTGTATCATTACTCTGTGATTTTGATTTAATTTTTTGTCATTATGTTTTCTTAAGGGACTTTAAAAAATATGTATATGCTTTATTGGATTGAAGTCTTTGTTTTCGTGTGTGAATTATTCTAACGTTTCATAAATATGAGAATTAAAACAACTTTTTGAATGTTGATTTTATGTGATTATGTATTTTTTTCTTCAAAATTTGTTTTGTACAGCATGTATAATTTAGTTTTCAGTTGTTCATTATTTTATAGTTTTGAAAAAATAATTTGTGATAAACTTTTTACGGTTACAAGTGTGGATTATTACAAGAGCGTTGCACAAGTTGTTAGTCTACAGTCAATTGCAATTAAATGTAAGTTTTCGATTATTATTAATGTAGAAAATTCTAATTAATAATTAAAAAGTTAGTGCTTAACAATTTAAGATAAGAAGTGCCACTGCAAAAAAATGTGTTTTAGATAGATGTGACAATTTTTTACAAATTTTTTTTGCAAACCTGACAGACCTTATATTGAACATTTATTCATTTAAAGAGAGGTCATGCAGGGGTGTAAAATATTTTGCGACACAAACAATCTGTAAACAATTAATATTTTTGCGTAATCTGTATAAATTTCATCAATTAGTGTTGGTCACTGTATATGAGATATTACTGACAATAAACATTTTTTCCAATCATCTGTTAAATTTAAAAATATAGTTTTTGTACCGTGGGAGCTTGGACTATATAACTGGTTAAAACGAATTGTAGATATATTTAAGAATTTTCGACTTTGTAATAAGTAGTAAAACATTTTTTGTTACAACTGTAAACTTTGTAATATCATACAAAGATCGCCCACAAAATCTATTTTATTACCGAGAAGCGATTTGACTATAAATATAAAAATTTTACAGCTAACTTTAATATATAAAACGAAATTAAGCTGCTTATAGTATGCAAATTAGTGTGACACGTAATCGTTCGGACATACTGTATATTGTTTGAATGTCATATAAAATATAATAAAACTATTGAATTACACGTCGCAGAAAGACAATGTCTTCCATTATCGTTTCATATTCGCTTATTATTTTATGAATCGAGGCGTCGTGTCGCCTATATTTGTTATTTTATAATAAACAAAACGTTTTCAAGGTCACCAACTGTCAAAGCAATAATATAGTACATCAATTAATATTTCTGTATCCCAGAGCCAGAGTATGCTAAGTCCAGATTTGGCAAAAATGAGAAATATGCTATGTCACATAAAATTTGTTATATATTTTTTTAGAATTTATATTACAAGTCCACGTTTTGTGCTTTCAACGATAGTGTTATTTAAACTATTTTAAATCCAGTAACTCTCTTGAGTAAAACAATTTCGAAAATTGATAACGAGAACTGAAGTTATTCAAATGCCATTTTTTGAGACTGTTTTAAGCCTCTAAGTTTGCCTAGTTTTGTTAAAATTGATTCACAGACATTGTTTAAACATCAAAATTTCATTGTAAAAAAAGTTTAAATTGCACTCCTGAAAAACTAACATTTTGGACTTAACATACCCTGGCTCTGGGGTACAGATTTTCAATTTGCTGTACGCTGTGTCTGTGAAACTGCCATGGCGTCTCTATCGCAACCCCTCAGTATCCAGGTAATACGATAATTGGTAAAAGCAACAACTGAATTTTCAATTTCTTCTAATCCATTTGATATTTCCACCATGTTTTTTTGTTGTTGTCTGATTAGGGATAAGACGGAGTTAGTTCTTCCGTATTTCTATTTTATAATTGTGTGTAGCTGAAAAACATAGTTATCATTATCTTAGACTTATAATACTTTTTTGGTGACCATATGAGATTGCGTGTAGACGAGTAATCATTTTTAGAGCAAAAAATTTGTACTCAAAAGCATAGAAAATGAATTGGTTGGTAATTATAGTAAGATTTAAGTTATTTTGGTGCACTTAAACATTACAAAATTAAAAATAAGTAGGTATATGACACTAAAATTAAACTTTAATAAAAATAAAAAATGTAAAGTTTTTAACACTTAATTTGTAGTAATTATTTCAATTTCAAATACAGTCGAACTCTATAGATTTCGTACTTGATAAATAACAAGCAAATGAGAGTCATGTAGATTTTATGCATAATAAGGACAAACCATTATAGTAAATTATGTTGGCCATTATTTTAGCTTAGTATTTAATGATCTGTGCATACGCTGTGTCCGGGAATAGTTGATGTTACACAATGATAATCACTTTCGGATTCAATATGCGAATTAAGCATTTGGAGATGACCTCTAAATGCAACTTCATTTATTAATTTACAAAACGCTAGTGGAACCATTTAGGGTGGTGATAATTTATTCAAACAGAAAAGAATTGAGAACAATTATATATTAATTAGTAGATATATTGTGTTATTATAATGATCTGCATAAAATATTATTATTTATTCTTTACTTTTTTGATGTGTGTTAAAAGCATATTTTTTAATGTACAGACAACCTTATGAGACAAAATATGCCCCCAGTTTCGCAGAAACAGTAGTTCGGTCACCAGATTTTATAGTCTGTTTTTTATTTGTTTGCAGTGTCTTAAATGTATTTCTTCTTATATATGTTATTAAAAGGAATCCAAATCTTTAGAATAAAAGTACCAGAGTTTGCTTCTTTACGTATCGTTTAAATTTCCTCAATTGATACTTAAAGTGCTAAAATTAATAAAAATTACGCTAAGAATTTTACATAAGATATTCAATTTGCGTTGGAAAAATTTGCAACAATTATTTTTTGTCAATTAAATATATATAATTTCATTTGTTCTCGGTGGCACGCTAATAATTGATTATTACGTGTACCTATGTTTCAATAATTAATATTATTATATATAATTAGATTTTTCAATCGGACGTTTATTTAATAAAATTTGATTAAATATTTACCATATTTTGCATTCGATTTACTAATTTATATTATCAATGCAGCATTACTAAGCAATATATATTTTAATAAAAAAACTGATTAAAACAAATATTAGGCTTTTCTCGTTCATATAAATAATATATGCAGCGCTCTGGGAATAAGTAGAACAACTGCGTCTTAATCTACAATCTCTCTCTCTCTCTTTCAGCACTCTCTTTATAAAAGAAAACTACTCTACAGGACAATCTGAAATTCTAAGTTCGTTTCAGTAGTGTTTGAATTAGTGTCTTCTGAATTGACAGTTTAAATATGAACAAATTGTTTGACATTTTAATGATATTAGAAGAATAATGGAAAGATATTTATCAATTTTTATTTTAGTATTTCCCTCTGAGAATACCGTTAACATGTTAAGATGTGTTAAATCGTATAATGTTGAAGTAAAACATTTAATGAATAGACCCTACTAGACTGAATTATAGCTGTAGAGGGACATTCGCTCGTTCGTTTTTTAGCAGTTCATTATCAGTCCGGAAGCCTGTATTAAGAAACATAGCTGTTTGGCAATCTGTTGCAAGCAGCGTTGCCAGACGTCCCGATTTTGGCGGGACGTCCCGATTTTTAAATCAAAATTAAATGTCCCGCGCGGGACAGGCTCAGTCCCGCTTTTCGGGGATAACTCGACCGTGCGTAAATAATTATTCTCTTATTGTAAGTTGCAATTTGTAACACTCACTCCTCAGATGATTGTTTGAAACGCCATATTTTTCTAATGAATAAAACCTTTTTGATTTTGATTTCTGTTTTTTTTTTATTCAGAAGACGAATAAGACGCAACTATTTAACGATAGGGTAAATCTGATTTAAAATCTCACATTTTTATTAAAATACATTTTTTGTGGCTATTTTTGCTATCTATTGTCACGTAAACGTAATTTGAACTCAAATAAAAAGATAAATAGTAAAAAAACGTATATAATCAGAAGTTTTTAAATATTTATCTTTTTATTTGAGTTCAAATTACGTTTACGTGACAAAAGATAGCAAAAATTGCCACAGAAAACTCTTGCAACCAGCGTTGCCAGATTTTTTTTTACCAAGTCGGGATTTTGGAACTTTTTGAGTGAAAAAAGTGGGATTCTTTCGTCGAAAGCGGGACATAGTAAAAAAACGTATATAATCAGAAGTTTTTGAATATGTCCCGCTTTCGACGAAAGAATCCCACTTTTTTCACTCAAAAAGTTCCAAAATCCCGACTTGGTAAAAAAAAAAATCTGGCAACGCTGGTTGCAAGAGTCCTTTCATATGATTGCCCCACTTGCCTGTGTGAACATTTAACTCCAAACAGGACACAATTCAATTTTAATTAAATCAATAAATTGTCAGTTAATACGAAATTTAATTGCGAAAAGAAATTTGCGTAAAATAGATTCAACCTCAAACCTCGCAAAATGGTATGGGTTATACGGTTCGCCCGTAAACAGGGAATGAGTACGAAACAAACTGTCGAGTTTGTTTGGAAGACACAAGTATAAGAAGACATGTGGCGGTCACATCGAGACGGCAGGTGCACTGTTTATATTCATTAGAGACAGACGGACGGACGGACCCGACCCGCGCGAACGGTGAGATCGGTCGTCCGTGGTGTCTGTCTCGTGTTATTCTACCGGGGATCTGAGCCTATGATCAGACCGAGTCGAGCCGAGGAGCAACTAGCCGGCAGGTAACAACCACCGGTAAATATACAGTGTGAGAGATACGGCGTACGTAGATAGTCCAAGAGCTGATGACACCCGTTTCATGAACTGTTTGATTCAGGTTGAAATTTTATACAATAGTAATATAGTTAACATGTATAGGTAAATGAGTGTTTGCCTGTACTACCTAGGTACGCCAGGTACTGCGCATACAGGAAAGGTTTAAAAAAATATGTACCAAAAAAGTGTTTGATTCAAAAGCCAACAAGTGCTATTTTAAATAAATGAGGCAGGCACTTTTGGAGTGGTTAAGATTAAACCCAAATACTCTAAAGTTGAATTTTCAAAAATGACGAAAATAAGTGAATGATTCACACTGAAATTTTTATAGCAACTTCATTAGATATATTTAAAAATATTTGCAAAAAGCCAGACACTTTTTCCGGGGTTTAAGACTATTTTTGGAAAAGTGCATAAGTACCCATAAATAAGATCCCAAAAATAGTCTTAAACCCTGGAAAAAGTGTCTGGCTTTTTGCAAATATTTTTAAATGTAATAGCTAATGAAAGTTGCTATAAAAATTTTAGCGTGAATCAATCACTTATTTTTTCATTTTTGAAAATTCAGCTTTCGGGTATTTTGGTTTAATGTTAACCACTCCAAAAGTATCTGCCTCATTTTTTTAAAATCAACTTAACTTTCGATTAGTACTTGTTGGTTTTTGAATCAAACACTTTTTTGGCACATATTTTTTTTAAACCTTTCTGTATGCGTAGTACCTGGCGTACTCAGGCAGGACAAGCAAACACTTATTTACCTATACATGTTACATATATACTTTTGTATAAAATTTCAACCTGAATCAAATACTTCATGAAACGGGTGTCATGAGCTCTTCGACTAAGAGTCGCCGTCCCTGTGTCAGTGTATTTACAGTCTTCTTCTTCTTCTGTTTCATCGTCGTCTTCTTCTTCTTGGTTATGCCTGCCCGCAGGCGGTCGCACCGTCGTTTCCCGTGACCATGTCAAACCGCTGAACCGGTCGAATAACATTGCCTATGGATATGTTAGATGCGTGTCCATATTACCGATGCAATCACGTTAGGGTTGTGATCTGCTTTATGATTAATTTCCATTAATCTTATATTATTAAATGTTAACGGTTAGTTTAATATAAAACATGTTCTTTGCAATTTACTTTTCAAGCTTTTTGCACTCGTAACGTTGCCTACTTTCCGATTTTTATTCCTCCGCGGGCACTGTTCTGTTAACAAACTAAAAAAAAAGGCTTGGCAAATATATAGACGGATAACAAGTGATCCTATTAGGGTTTTTGCGTGTTTTTTTTCCTTTAAAACGGAACCCTAAAAAGATAAAAATGATAAAAAAATATGGGATATGATGGTGCTTAGTTCGGGAACCCCGTGGTCGCTAACTTCTGCTCATCCTGATGACTCAGAATAAAACTCTTCCGGGTAAATTTTACTTCTATGTAACGTTTTTTCTTGCGTTTTTCGCCCTTCCTCTCCATGTAGACCTCTCCCTCTCTCCTCTAAAAGGTAACAACTTTTCACATCTGCAATATTAAAATGTGATGATCAATTAATGTCACAGAATAATGACAAAAATCAACTATTAACTTTATAAGCCAAGAAGCAGTGTAACGTAACAATGGTAATTAACTTATTAAGATCACTAATAGTAATTAACGCCATGTAGACTTTGGGGATCACCCTTCACTACTAAAGAACGTTACATAGTTTATGGATGGGCTCCTAATTTAATCACAAACAATTCTTGTGAGTGTATTTGCCATATGGCAACATACACTATTGGCGTCGGTCGGATGGCGGGACCTATGGGTCGGACCAAAATTTCTCGACGTTTCATAACCTCCTAAACACTTTGGCACCATTTTTAAAAATGTTTATATATATATGTATATATATATATATATATATATATATATATATTATATGTGCGGGCAATAACTTTCGAAGGAGTTAATTCATTTTAACGAAATTTGGCATACATGTTGGAATCCATCACCGCACGAAGCCTATTTAAAATGGGCCCAATCGGGTCATTTTAAGGGTAGTTTTTAGGGGTTGAAAAAAGTTTTCAAAATTGAAATTTAACCCTTTAGTAGCAATTAAAAAGTGCTCCTAAAATTATAAGCAAATCGGCCCGACAGGACCGGACTTACAAATTTTATGAAAACACTAGTTTGCGTATACGAATTTACTTACTGAAGGTCGTATTTAATTTGGTGCAGATGTTGGATTGATAACAATATTTCAACTAATAAAATTATTATTGTAAGGGGTGTATTAAGGGGTTCATTTTTTTTTTATTTTGTCCAAAAACAAACTTAATTTCATGTAATAAATCCACAATACTTGTATTAGCAAATACACTATATTGTCGGCAGGGTTTTGGCACTGCGACCCGGGTTTTTTCTAAATTTATTCTTATTTAAATGTCGAAGAATCATCGATGTATTTTTGTTAATCTTAGTCTACGGTTAAAAATCTAGATCATGCCAACACGCAACTTAAGTCTGTAAAGTGAAATGATAGCGTGATCTGCCATATCTGAAACTATTTTGTACAAAAATGAAAGACAGTTTTGTGAGCACTTATATCCCAGACATATGTATGGCGATTATAGATAGATAGATAGATAATATATATTGTCTCAACTATAACGAGTTTAACAATCGCCATTTACATAAAAATATAAAAATTACTTTAAAATACAAGGGTAAGGATAACAGTCTTAATTTTAAGCCATAGTTAATAACTTTAACACTCTCATGTCGTGGTAAAAAAGTCCTTGAAGTCATATAGACTTTTTTTCTATGCGTATTTTTTCTGTATTGATTTATGGGTGATTGTAGAAAATCAAGGTCCAATAATTCGGTCAATAAAGCAACAAATGTATCAAAAAGTTTTGATGAAGTAACATCTTTGTTTTAGCAGATAATCAGTACATTAGTTGTGTATAACAACAATGCAGTGATCAAATAATTTTGAAGCTTTAAGTGACTCGAAAATAACACCACTGTCATGTTTTTGGCATGTACAAATAGTTAATTTTGATTGTTATACTTAGGTCTAATTTAGTTTTTTTTTATATTTTCATAAATTAAGCCATTTTGACCGTTTAGTTTTTGTCATTTGTCTTGCCACCCCGAGGCGAGTGCCTTAACCAGACAACAGAAATATATTAGTATTTTTTCTGACAACATTTTATTGTAACCACCGTTGAGTGTGTATAAATGTGGTCCCTGTGCTATAGTTTTTTTTTTTATTGAACTTCAAAAAATCCAGAAACCGTGCTATAATGTAATGTTATGTCGAATCGTTTCCTGTTTGCGATACGAAATATAAAATCCGATAGCGTTTCAATTTTACGTTCATTGTTAATTTGTTTTAAAAGTGAATGAGCTCATAGATCTGGTGGACCCAGCAGGAAATGATAAAGAATTAATTAAGATTAACGACTTCCT
Source organism: Venustoraphidia nigricollis (assembly GCA_034508555.1). NCBI lineage: Eukaryota > Metazoa > Arthropoda > Insecta > Raphidioptera > Raphidiidae > Venustoraphidia > Venustoraphidia nigricollis. The sequence goes on along the minus strand of JAVRKA010000052.1, from coordinate 1,462,569 downwards.
GTCTATACGGTCGAATTCAATGATCTGTTTGATAGACTTTGCATTTTATAGATTTTTGTTTTTCAGTTCATTCGCAAACTTTGTTTTTACGTGCTTGAAAGAGTTTTATTGATTTAAACTATGCGAAAATTATTCTTGTAAATTAATAACTTCCTGTTAATTTAAAAAGAACCTTTCGGGCTTTTGGATGACACAGATACGGCTCTTGGCAAATATGGAAAATGCGGCCCACAACAAAGGTTTTAGAAAAAAATGTCAATTTCTTTACTGTTCATAAATCTAGCCACGTTATCTGATTTTACCTTTTGACAATAAATGTTTTTTATTTAAATAATATAAGGCTACCAATTTCCAGGTTTCTCAGGACGTACTATCAACCATATTTTTAATAATAAATTCTTTTATCAGTACCTGGGTACTGATGAATTATAGTAAACGAGTCGTAGGTTTATTAGGGTTGATACAGACCTGTAAAACCTGAAAAAGTCAGAATTTCTGGGGAATTTATGGAATAGCCAGGGATTTCAACAATTTACTCTATAGGTAATAATATTTGTGGAATTCGCCAAGAATAGTCACATTTAAATAACAATTATGTATAGACAAATGTCACATTTTTAGACCAATTCTGTCACATTTATTGGATTCAACGCGTGATTTTATCTTGAAGGCAAGACAATAATTATCTGTTTAATGCTTGTCTTCTGAAAAACGTAACTTTGCGACTGTTCTGGTGCTGTACTAGGGTTTTGTTTAGTAACTACGGTACCGTTCCTAAATTCCTAAATTTTAATTTCTCAAAAATATACTGTATTTTGTACAAAAACAACTTTACGGCACCGTGGCTTAGAACTAAATCAGAAAAATATAAAATCGCTTAAACATCTAGATAATAGTAAAATAGGTGCTGGAAAATGTCTACATTGAACCTGGAAGACCTGGAAAAGTCACGGATTTTTAAATATCACAATATGTATACCTACCCTGAGTGTGATTTATAATGGACCTGAAATTGTAAAAAATTGATAAAAGTTAACTTAGGGTTTATATTATTTCTTCAAAATAGCATATCTCTCAAACGTGGAATCATCTAACGCTTCTTGTGCTACGCCAATTTGCCACGGTGGCAGCGAGGATACCAGTGTTGATTGCAGACATTTTGGCAGCTCTTCTAGAATCCCGTTTGGCATTCCATAGCGGATGTCTAACATTTCTGCCAACAGCAATGTCGTGACATAAGAAATGTTTCTTTTGAGTTTTAGTTACATCACCAACTCGGTAAGTACAGACATCCTCCGCCATTACATGTTAAGTTAGCGTTTGACTATTATGTTGTAGTAAAATTAATCTTGTTTTGAATACTAAAGCGAATTATGTGCCTTTTACTTGTTATACTATGGTCTTAAAGACATAAAAATGATCAACTTGTGCGAAAAAGTGTTGGTAAAACACCGTATCAGCGATAGAAATACAGTGGAATCCGTTTATAATGACATCGAAGGGAATTGACAAACACGTCATACTAAGCGGACGTCATACAAAGCATTTTTGTGAAAAAAAAAACTTTCTTGTTTTTAGGTAGCATAGGGCCGCTGACGGGTATTCCTTTGTTTCGCGTGATTTTAAACTACTGAATTAACGCTTGATCAACATTTTCTTGCGCGATTTTCGAAGCCTCTTCGGTTTCAAAACATTTGAATTGAACGATCGCTTAATCCGGTTCTTGTTTTTGAAAATCATTGAGATTGTCGAATGACCCACGCCCAATTCCTCTGCGAGAGATGAGCTTGATTCTCCATTTTCTAATCTGCATATTATTCACCTTTCTCCTCAATCGTAAATGCTTTACGACGTTGAGATGATATTTTTTACATAGGACATCACTAAAAACAATGCGTGACGTTCAACTATCAATTACTCACTGAGATTCAAAACAAAAACAAGCCACGTGCCGAACGTCGTCGGGAATCAACGAACATTGCCGAAGGTGTAAAGAATCATGTCGGTCACTATAGACGGACAAAATTTATTAAAAATGGGTCATAATAAGCGACATTTCACTGTAAGCGAAGTCATTATATCCGACTTTGTTACAAAGAATTCTATATGAAAACCAAACCTCGTTGTGTAATTACGTCACAATAGGCGGTTGGTCAATATAAGCGGAGTCATAATGAACGGATTCTACTGTACTGTAAATCGTAGACGCTCGACAACAGTGAGCGTATGTTGGATCAACTGTTCGATAATCCACAATTTTTAACGGACGTGTGAGCGAAGCGTCGGAGAACTAATCGTCACAGAGATTGGACTGTGAGATTTATTTTTAATTTTTGTTCAGAAAAGTGATGACCATTCTATAAATATTCATTAATCTTAATCCCAACCCACATTATAAACAAAGGTTAATGTTGACAGCTCAAATAACATTGTAAATAATTGAATAAAGTGAAAAAGCAAAGGCAATTTACTTTGTTTTGTATAAGAAGAGGATGTTTCCTCTTACACGTTTATCTGAAGTATTCTTGTGATGAATATATGCAGACTTTTTGATATTGAATATGTGGTGAAGCAAAAAGATTGCTGCATTGAAAATAGTTCTGCATGATCAGAGACTAAAAACTGAATTATAAAGTAGTTCCTGTATTAGTTCTGCCATCTTATTTTCTTCGTTTTACTTACTCAGTAGCGTAGCGTACAATTTTAACGAATGAATATTGTAATTGCATCTGTTTGTATTAATTAAAATCCCATTAAATTATTTTTATTATAGTTTGTCCTTTCCAAAAGTTACAAAATTAAAAGGTCGTTGATTGTGACACATTTTTCTTTTGGATGAAACTGCTCACTATTTGGTGCCATGAACCTTATCTCTTGACATTATTTTAATTGCCTCTTTTGTTTTCATGAAACTCTTTTTGAAAGATTAAATAAATTCCACAAAAATTGTTATTAAATTATTTCTCGACGATCGTACTGGACAATATGCCCAAAATATAAAACATATACTTATATTTCATATTCCTGAGGACGGACTTATTGTCCAAAATGATCGTCGAGAAATAATTTAATAACAATTTTCGTAGAATTTTTAAGTATTTTTATTTATTTATTAATATTTCAAAAAGACTTTCATGAAAATTCGGTAAATTAAATCTGTTCAAACGTACATTCATTATTACACACATACCAGTGTTGCCAGATTTTTTTTTTTGCCAAGTCGGGATTTTGGAACTTTTTGAGTGAAAAAAGCGGGATTCTTTTGTCGAAAGCGGGACATAGTAAAAAAACATATATGAACAGAAGTTTTTAAATATTTATCTTTTTGATTTCAAATTACGTTTACGTGACAATAGATAGCAAAAATAGCCATAGAAAATGTATTTTAATAAAAATATGATATTTTAAATCAAATTTACCCTATCGTGAAATAGTTGAGTCTTATTCGTCTTCTGCATAAAAAAATAAAAAAAACAGAAATCAAAATCAAAAAAGTTTTATTTATTACAAAAATATGGCGTTTCAAACTATAGTCTGAGGAGTGAGTGTTACAAATTGCAGCTTACAATAAGAGAATAATTATTTACGCACGGTCGAGTTATCCCCGACAAGCGGGACTGAGCCTGTCCCGCGCGGGACATTTAATTTTGATTTAAAAATCGGGACGTCTGGCAACGCTGACACATACATACGAAGAATTTTATATCGAATGATGTTTTGTTTAATAAAATAATGTCGACGTGATATAATAATATGCATTTACTTTTTGTGCTGTCATATCGCTGGATAAATCTATCCCCTAATGTCCCTGCACTGTAATATACTATTGTATATACGAAGTTGTAGTATGTACGGACGTATTCTCTAATATTTGAAATATAAGAGGTGCGTATCATTCAATTTTCAGTTTCAGATAAAGGTTTCGCATGACCGAATCAGTCAACTTCACATCCCGTTTCCTTTTTAAGCCGCGACCGCCTTATGTGGCAACAACCACTTCATAAACACTCTGTAGTACTACACCACGAGTCAGCGGCCTCAAACTTGTTTTGTCACCAAAATATTCCAGTGAATGTCTAAAAATCTAAGTCTCTATCTTTATCGTTTTTCATCATCAATTAAAGAATTTAAAATAAATTCATATTGTAGCAAGCTTTGTTACAATAACCTTCTCTCTCTATTATATAATATTGTCTAAATTATTTTTCCTTAACTACGAGGAAACATAAAGGTTGTTATAAAAACATTCTAAAAAAATTAATTTATCGATTAAATTTTCAAAGAAACATTAATTACGAATAATTATTCATATTAAAAACGTTTTATTTATTTAAAGTAAATACTTATCAAGTACTTACAATATTAAAGTTAAAGATAGAGAAATCTTGACGTTTTGTAATCAAGTCGTAAAAAGACGCTTTTAGGACGCTTATATGGTTTACGCTGACTAAACCAAAAGCGATACAACAAATTAATGTTCTACAAAATTGTAGGTCTTAAAAAGGTCTGTGAAACAGTCCACGATAGCATTTGTCTATCTTCTGAAATTGACCCACACTAACCATTTTTAACCCTCTGGTGCCAAGGAGCGCGATCACGCTTTTGTTCCCGAACGAACTAATATGATCTCTATTTCTTGTTGTTTTTTGTGTTTGGAATTAGAATTAGAGAGTGGCACTTTTAGCTAATTCTCCAAGAGTCATGTTGTCATTCAAAGAGCTAATCTTTCAAAATTTTAACTAAATAGAACACGTTGTTTACGAAGTCATTTTGATCAACATGGTATCAAACCTTGCCTTGGGCATTTAATTTAGATCAAAATTAACCTGTACATCGTATCATTTAGTGAATATCTTAGAAGATATCTCAGATTTAAAAATTACTCGCAACATTAATTATTATGGTTTACTTGATTGACAAGAATTGCAGCTATTTTGATCGACAGTATTAGCCCTTTTCCAATTAAACATGTTAAGGCTGTCGCCCTGAATTTAAGCCAAAAATAGAGCTTCGGCTGTCAATTGATTGTAGACTTTTTCGTCAACATTCTGCAAAAATTCTTTCTCTATAAGGGAGATAAAGGACAAATCTAGGTCTCTAATGGACTACTTTCGTAATTTATGTACGATTTACTAGAAAACAGTTCGCATTAATTGAGCCACGTTTTCAATGTCACACTACGACCTTATTCGTACTTATTTCACAAAACTGTTCCATCACAAACCTAAAGTGACTTCCTTTTTCGGAAAAGTTTTTTAAGTCTTCAAAATATTTCCAAAAATTAGAGTAATCAATTGACAGCGGCACCCTTGCAATAGCATCTTTTAGCCTCGTAGTTGGCACCAGCCAAAAATTGAAACGTGCGGATGATTTGAGCGAGACAGAGCTAAATAAGGTCACATCCACAATATGTTTTTGCCTACGTCGCATCTTACCGCTGGGTCTCAGCACAAACTGTGTGAAAGTGATCCAACACTGTTAACGTAGGCAATCTACAAGTCCAGACGAAGCCGGACCGAATCGCTAGTTGATAAATATAATAGAAATTTGCATTCGTTCTTAGAGAGTGTCGACTATATGACTATTGCTTTAAAGTTTAAACTGACTGTAGTGTCTTTATATACCATGTACATTTATGTTATATATTTTATTCACAAAGTCCATTCACTTTTCGCATGAATGAATTCGCCGATTGCTAACGCTGAGTGGCTATATATAAGTAATAAGTATATAATATTATATACATGTAGTGTAGGTAGTGCCTATATGGCAGATGATGACTTTTCTTTTTTTACAATATAAGTATTTAATAACAACGATCTGTGTAGTCGTTGGTTGGCTCCTCATATCCGCTTTTTATTATACTTTTATTACATGTAGAAAAGCCTGTGTTTGCATTCAATTTGTGTACATATTATATTAATAACGTATAAGTATTTTATACACGCTGTGTAATTTTTTGCACAGAAATAACATGTGGAATTAACTTTGTTTGTGAATATGAGCTCTTCTGTAAAGTTCATGGTGAAAAAATGGAAGAAAAAGTTGTTGAGGACAAGAACATCTAAGACAACGTATCTAATAATATTTTACAACGTGTTGTCAAAAAAGTTTGAATGACGTTCAGCTCAAAATATCTCTCTATACATTAGAAGCATAGTAGATTTCGTACTAATATCAATTGGACAAGATTCAATCATTGGATTGGTCTTCCATCTGCCCTGTGCCATGTATCTACATCTACTATTGCATCGTTTTTGCTCGTCAAAACATTGCCAATTTTACAACTGTAGACACTATGCATTCACATGACACTCGTTCGAAATTTAGGCTAATAACACCTATGGCAAATAATATTTTCAAATACAGTCCATCAAATATTTCAGCTTATTTATACAATATATTACCTGCAGAATACAGAAATTTAGGTTCCTTCACAAAATTTAAGTCCACAGTTAAAACGCTGCTTGATAACAATGCATTTTATTCGCTTATTTTAAATAATATGTTTGTACCTTAATGTGACTAGTCAAATTACTGTATATTGTACAGTTCCATTGACAATAAAATTCATATTCATATATAAAATACATAAAATGGCAACAAATATAAATATTAAGAGCACTGTGGTTGGAACAATAAAAATAAAAGAATAGTTACTTCTTACCACAACAGATTTATTCAGTGGATGTACGTTTCGAGAGCTAAGCTTATTGTTTATTGTTTATTGTTTTGCTGAAGATGGGAGCTTAGCTCTCGAAATGTATATCCACTGAATAAATCTGTTGTGGTAAGAAGTAACTATTCTTTTATTTTTAGCAACAAATATATATATAAATATCAATAAAAATAAAATACAAAAATAATAGTAATAACCGATCCTGCTCGACTAATCATTTAAAACATCTCTTTGGAATGTACCGTATTAACATTTTTTACTATGCGTATTTCGTAATCTATAAGTATAATATATATTATTCAATTTACTAAAAATTCACATCTACTTTAAATTGTTCCTGCGTTTATAAAAATCTAAGATAATCAATTATTATCAACGTAGGTTTACAAACAGGGCTTTGTAAAACCCAGCATACATTTATTTTACCCATTCACCGGTATTTTCTTGATTAAAAAGACTAATTTTCAATTTGGATACAACCAACTTATTGACATAGAATAATAGGTAAGTGGTATTAGCATGAATACGACTATTAGACGCTATCACATGCGAACGTGGTCACTACCTCTATTCTCTTGGTAGCCTTTTTCTGCGAGCAACTTCATTCCGTCAATTTTGATACTACAGTGTTTAAAAAAATGATTAGCGTAAATTTTTACGATGCGTGGTGCACACTGTAATATCAAAATTGACGGAATGAAGCTGCTCGCAGAAAAAGGCTACCAAGAGAATAGAGGTAGTGACCATGTTCGCATGTGATAGCGTCTAATAGTTGTATTCATGCTAATATCACTTAGCTATTTAATTCTATGTCAATAAATTGGTTGCATGCAAATTGAAAATTAGTCTTTTTAATCTTGCTAAAGAAATATAACTTGTAACGCTTGATAAGGACACGCACTCATTTTTTTAATTTTAATTTTGTGAAGGTTATCTTCTGTGTGCGTAGGATTTTTAAATTTTGTATTAAGCGTTTAAAAAATACGTTTAGAAGCGTTTAATTATGCTTACGTATTTATTTATATATACTCGATCGAAAATTTCATTACTCTGGAAAGTGCAAAAACTGTTTAGGTATTATAAACTTTGTAATGAAAAAAAAAACGTGTAAAAAATAATTTCAAACTTCAATTCGATACTCTCAAGTCGTAAATTACTCAATTAATTTTTTTTAGCTATGTTTAAGTTTAACTGTTGAGCTCGGGGCTATATTTTTATGCAAATTTGTTTTTTATCTCTAGTAGTTAAGTTACTACGAACTGCCTCTTATATATAATTTAAAAACTTTAACCTTATAAAGAATCTAGTAAGGTCTCACGGTTGTACTTACAACAATAATTATTTTTTTACGCTGAAAAGCATAAATTAATTCTAGAGGCGATTTATTTTATCATTATAATTTGATGATTTTCATAATAATAGTCTTATAATTAGATATTTAAGAAGTATCCAACTCAGCGTTTACAACGAAATACCACTGTCATCTAATTTGAATTTTTTGTGTTCATATTTCACATTCAAAATATTTTACGGGTTGTAATTGGAGTTGGTGTTTCAAGGAACTATAAACATTTGTATAATATGTTTAAAAAAACGACAACAATATGCTTTTATCAACTAAATAATTTGACAACAAAATTAGCTTTACTGTAAAAAGCGTGGAGTGAATATCGGTAATAAATTTTTCATTTACTAGCTAATTGTAAACGTAGAGCTATTATGAAAATGTAAATAAATAGCACCACACGCTTTTTACAGTAAAGCTAATTTTGTTGTGAAATTATTTTGTATTTTTTTATTCATAAAAGCGTGTTGTTTTAGTTTTTTTAACTCTAATTTTATTTTATTCTGACTCATGGACTAGTTGCCAGCACACAAGCTTTAAAGCTGTTTCCGAGTTCATGTAGTCGCTGAGTCGGTGAATTAATGCTCGGTGTCTCCAGCACACAGAGAAAATAAATAGTGGATGCGGAACACCTCCGACCACTGACATGTAAAGTGCACTTACACTAAATTACTTACTTAGTTACTTATGGGTGGATTTTTTTTTTAAATTGGATGAGTAGTTTCGGAGATTACTTCCCACAACCAAACTTACAAACTTTAACTTTAAGGTTAAGATGTTTGCCTCCCTTTTTCGAAAAAACTACACAATAGCTCCACATAAATTTTATATCATTTTATAGATAATTGCTTGCTGTAGCGACATCAACAACTAAAAAATCTATTATTGCTTTTGTTTTTGCAAAATAATTAATTATAACAATTATACATTTATTCAGTATATGCAGCAATGCTGCCATCTGACGGTTCTAACTTTGAAACAACGTCAACATGATTGACGGTCGGTAATTTTTTTTTGTTTAATTTTTAATCAAAATTCACGTATAAATACTTTTCGTATGGCGGCGCTTCAGCTCAACGGTTTCGATACTTGCGTCTCTATATGACAGTTTTAGAAAAATATTTTCTTGAACCGTCACTGAGCTTTGTAATGTAATACAACAAAAGGAAGAAAGTTATAAAGAGTGTGAGAAATTAGAAACGAATTTTAGTGCGAATTATTCGCACAGGTACCGCTAGTATTAGTATATATGTAGATATATTAATTAACTTTTAATAGCTTCATGATTTTTTGCGAGTTGTTAAAAAGCAGGTGAGTCGGGGTGCAAATGCGAAATCTCACACTTCGCCAGCTTTTGTAAATGAATCATCAAAATATGAACACTCACGGGATTTGCTAAAAGTCGGTGCTCCTGCCCGAGTAGAATGCATCATGTAGAACAGAAAATCAACTGGGACATATTGACGACGTACTTTCACAATAAGGGTTCCGTTGTTTACCATTTTTCGTACGGAATCCTAGAAATGTGTAGTAGTAAATGAAACTATGAATAAGTATAAAATTTTATAAATTCATTACGCTTTCTAGTGCTTTGTTGTATACCTTTTGTACATATAGAGAGAATTCAGATATTAAATTTTCCTTTCATGGAACTTTCGCGATGCTTATTCAATTTTACGCTCCAGAAAATTTAAATGTTTGCCCTCTCAAAAAAAGAAGAATAAAAAGAAACACCGACTATAATGCTGCGTTATCAAGTAGGCATAGTGTAAAACAGAATGGAATCAACATTTATTGTGTATCAGATCATGCCATCCACTCTGATGTTATCGCAATATGAATGGAAGTGATTCTTGTTCGTGCGTTTGAAATATAAAATAAAGAATTTTAAAAAGAAATTCAAAGACTACTTTTTTGCAGCCTTAATTAACTATTTTTCTGCCCGTTTTCTGGTGCAACTTTCAGGTTGAAATCTAGATTTAAGAATACCCCATTTAGTTGAAAACAAATAACATTCCTAAATCTAGATTTCAACCTGAACGTCGTATCAGAAAGTCAGCACTATACTTTTATCCGCTACCTATTATGTACAAATATCGGTTTTAATGGAAACCTTTTCTTATCACGAGCCTATAGGTTATAGTCGGATAAAAAGTACCCGGTCTGTATGTGTTTTTATACCAATTGAGTCTCAAGTTTTATCAAAATCAGTCTAGCTGTACTCGAGTAATGTCGGTATATTCTAGAAATATAAACAGACAGATGGACAAAATTTTTGGAAATACATACATTCTTTCGTCTAGAATCTAGATTCTAGACGAAAGAATGTATGTATTTCCAAAAATTTTTTGTACTTGCATATCATCTACATTGTAGATGATATGCAAGTACAAAAAATAACGAAAAAAAAACTCGCAATTATTGACAAAAGTTTAAAAATGAAATTTTTTTAGGGGTTGCATTAAGTAGGTACTTAAATTTTTTATATTTTGTTCAATAACAAACTAGTTCATTTTATAGTAAAGCCATATTGCCTGCATTAGCAAACACTATATTGTCGACAGGATTTGGCAATGCGACCCGACTTTTTATAAATTTATTGTAGCTTATAGACGCCCGACAACTTAGTACATTAGCGTTTTAACTACATCAAATCACATCATCAGTTAAAACAATGGTATCACAAATTGTCCAGGCGTGAGATGGGACTCGAACTCACGACTATATGCTTGCTTCGAAGGCCTGTACGCTGATCATTACACCAAACTGTTCTCTACTACGATATATTATTTGTATTGATTGATGACACTACAGGTATATTTGGGTGTATTTTTTGATTTCAATTTATCAAAATCACTTGTCTCAAGAAGCGAGATGCAAGTGTCTAGAAGTGGAAGCACAAAGTGATGGGTGATGAAATACTTTAATCTAAGAAATCAATACAGAAAACTCTTTTGAAACCAACTAAAAGAAAGCAAAATAACTCTTTAGACTCGCTGCAGTATTATGCATTCTATCGATACGTCTTTTTACATAAATACAGGCGTTTTTATATTTTTTGATATCAGACTCTGGTATGAAATTACAAATAGAAAAACGGCGGTAAAAACTGAATCTGACAGCCAGGTTCTGTTTTTAGTGGTAGAAACAGTACAACTTCGATGCTAAATCTACATTGAAAGTACTTATAGGACTGAATTATCATAAATTCAAAATCCTACTATAAATCTGTTTTCCCTATTGTTGGGTTTATAACGGTATTTTTTCACATGTTTTAACTTCGCTATATTTCTATACTTCGTGACAAAACCACGCAAGTTGTAATTTCTGTCATTGCTCTCGCAACCCAGACCAGCATTCCATATCTTCTGTTCTGTGAGTTTAACACTGTAGCCATGATTGTATTCTATCTTTATCGCGCTATAACTCATTTTGTTTGTTTTCCTTTTGTTGCACTCATTAAATTTTCTATATTCTCAATCGTGTAATACACCCTATATACAGAAAAAAAAACAATAATGTCTCATAAAAAGGTTTTGTTTTTTAACATACTTATTCTCCGTGTATGCTGTAAATTGTATAATAATACCCAGGTTGTTTATTTCATGCAGATATATGTTAAAAATATATATATACAGGGTGTCCGAGAATTATCTTTACAACTTTGAAATTTAATAACTTTTGAAATAAAAAAGATATTCACATTCTGTGTTCTGCAGTTATTAATGCAACTCATAAACTTTTTTTCTCTGGGGTTATTTGAAGAATATTGTTTATCGGAGAAAAATTACTGAAATTGCTGACTTAAAAACCCGCATTACAGAGGCTTTTGCCACTGTCACAGACGTTATGTTACAGCGTACCTGGCAAGAAATCGATTACCGAATGGATCTGCTTCGGGCCACACGTTGTGCACATGTGGAGGTGCTAACCTAAACAGAACAAAACTTTATGAGTTGCACTAATAACTGCAGAAAACAGAATGTGAATATCCTTTTTATTTCAAAAGTTATTAAATTTCAAAGTTGTAAAGATGATTCTCGGACATCGTGTATATATATATATATATATATATATATATATATATAGTAATACGCTATCCTCGAATTTAAAACAAATTTTATAAAATTCCAACCTTATAATTTAACAGCTGATCACTTCAAAACCCTGTGCACATTACGCCAGTTGCATTTGTGCAACCCATTTTTGTCCCAGTTATTTTGTTTTTTTTAAAGTTGTTTGTGTCCAGGACGTATTATAGAATCGTTAGAAAATTACATACTCAATCCAATGCATTAATGTAGCAATAAAACTGCATGGTCGCTTGAAACGCAAAGCAGCAGAATAATCAATCATATGCTGTTCACGGGCTGTTGGTAGGACATAAGCAACGGATCGCTGTGAATAATTTTCAAACTAACTAAAACTCTCCTCTTAGTTCATCGAACTAAAAAATGTTAGTAGTTTCTACAGATTCTATTCATATTCGGATTTTACATAACTAATAAAATCATTAAAAAAGTCATTTTATCACTGATTTTTAAATTTATTTATCGCAAAGTATTACCAAAAAATTAACCCCCAAAATCGGAATTCGTTTATTTATGCTATACGTCCCTGATTGGGTCATCAACCTCTATATAGATGTACCAAATTTCAAGTTTTTTCGTCCAATGTATTTGGAGAAAATGAACTGTGACAGACGGACAGACAGCCAGATACGAAAGTGATTCTAGAAGAGTTTTTTCATCGAATGTACTGAACCCTAAAAATCAACACTCTTTGATATTTCTTTATCCCGCTTGGCAATGCTAGTGCGGGGTTGTCGATGAGTTCCCATTTTTGCCACTATGAACGCTACCTCTACATTTCCCCTTCGGCCACATAGTCCATAGCTGCACACTGTCATATGTTTATTGCAGATATAAAATAATAATTAAATAATAATTGTGCAAATTTTTTGCATCCGGGAAATTCGTTGATGGCGCCACCTTGTAAGCTTGTATTTTTAGACGAATATTGAGACGAAAAAAAAAACATTTTTCATGATAAAACTGTTTCGAAATAAAAACGGGCTGCATAGGTTGGAGGCATGCAATAAACAGCGTATTGGGAAATAATTTTTTATTAAAAATGTATTCTCAAAATAATGCACGAACACTTTTTGCTTTGAAGATTGACATTCACAAAAAAGATTCAAACATCTGCTTTTCAAGTTGAATGCAGGCATCTGCTACATAATTGAATATTATAACCTCTCGATACAGCCTATTCATCGATTCGATTTTTCAATAAATGCTGTTGAACTGAAGCGTTAATGTTTCAATATAAATAATTTCTTCTGTTCTTATTGCTGAAAATTACAAGGAAATAATAGGATTAGCTTTGTATATTATGTATACATAATTGTATTCAAAGTATTCATACTTTTCAAATCAAAGTATTTAAAAACAACGCTCTTTACTTTCATTAGGTATTTTAATTAGGTATATTAAGGGCTTTAAAAATGTTAAGAAATCATTCCATTCTAAAACAACGTCGCGTATTTAAGTCGGGTATACTCTGATATTAATTTATGTAAATACGTTTTCAGTGCAAATATTGACTTATTCACAAATCCCAAATATTTTTTTTAAATGCTGACAATAATTTGGGTATCCTTTTATAAAATTTAAATAATACAATTGCAATTAATGATGTCTATTATTCAAACAAAGACTATTGATTTCTGAGATATAAAAAATTTAATTCATCTTTTTGAATTTACTTTTAAATTAAATTTCTTAATCTTAAAATTTTAAAATATTTACATAATAAAAATAATTAATAAACGTGTCAGTGGCGGTCTAGAAACCCGGATCCTTGTGTTGTAAAGCCAACGATGTACTACTGGTCTATATTATTTGTGTGGTTTGACATGTTTAAAGTCTTTAGAATGGTATAAACGCGGTACATAAGCACATAAATATATTATTGACAGAAATCTTATGGATGTGTCATGCGCGCATCTGACACTTCGCCCACATTTCCACGACAGAAAATTGTATGTTACTACGAGCGAAGAAGTTTCACTTTAATAATTGTACCACCGAACTGACTTCCTCTCTCACCGGCTTAACTGCATCGATGGCGAATTTTCGTTCAAAAGTAAATTAATCTTATCCTTGAATTGGTTTAAAATTTGGTTTCGATCCTTTGAGCGGTGTGTTTTACGGACGGACGGATATCTGTAACACGCTTTTTTGATGCCTATTGTAGGAACCATAAAACGTTTAAATCCATCGAACTAATTCAATTTTTCCGTCATTTTCTCCTATGGTCGTTGAAAAGTAACGTGAAATGTTACTACGCCCTGATAATCTTAAAAGTTGGCTTCACTGTTGCGCGCAGAACTTACGTTGCTTCAGCTAGAACAAAATATGGGAAGCTTATTTTAATTAAAAGTATGTTTTTGTTTATATTACTGTTAAATTTGCTGTGAAATTTTCATAGCATCTGTGCAGATTTTACGTATATATTCTTGCGCGGAGGTAAATTGGTTTTCGTTTGATCAGCTGTATAATACATGGAACAGCGTAGGTCATTGAGTTAAAGTGAAATCAAGTGTTGGCCTGGAGCTTAACTAGAACGAAGCGAAGAACACTGGCATTGGATAGAGTCGAGACAGCTAAGAGCTTCAGGCAAACATCAACAGTCATCCAAACTTATTATGTGCCATTCGTTACATTCTCTGTAGTACCTACTTATGTACAGCGTCTTTACTGACTTGCTGTAAGAAACTCTTGTTTGCTTTAAATTGTACAGGTGTACAGTGTGACCTAATTAAACCTGTATATCTGAAATGTGATAGCTTCCTGTATAAAATTTATTAGATATTATAAGTTGAGAAGGAAGACCTTGTGGCTACAGGATCTATCAAAAGCAATTCTCCTATTTAAAATTGCATTTACCTATTAACATTTCAACATACTTCATTTTATCTTCAAATGTAGTAAATGCAATTTTCAATAATAATAATAATCACTATTGCTTTTGATTAACCCTTTTGACATGAGGTCTCCCCTTTTCTTATTGTGATTTCTAAGGATCGCAATTGACTCTAAATTAATTTTTAAAGTCAATAGACTATTAACTATAAGCTTAATGTTTTTTTTTATCATTAGTACGCTGCTGAAAAATACGTTTGATTACAATAAACGTTTAATTACAAATTAATAAAGGTTTTTTTCTGATTAGTTTATGACTGCTACGAAATGATGTTAAAGGAGAAGTTTAAAATACATGAGTCGATACAAGCTCTACTGTACTAAGTTTTGCTTTACTACACTCGCTACCAAAATGCTGTTGCGTTAAAACGTAGCCATTCTGTTAGCAACTAGACAACAGCGACATAGATAACTAGAGTAAGAATCCTGTAGAAATGAAATAAACTATCAGTCACTTCAGACCGTGCTTCAGACGTATCTAAAATATGTCATTATTTTTGATAAAGTGCATTCTAAGGGTATACATATTCTCGTCGTGAGGGAGTTTGGGATACGGACAAGAGAGAAATAGAAAATCAGAGAGAAGGAAAAGAAAACATATCAGAATATCTAAATTGCATTATTATAGAATATTATATAGATTATAATGTATTTGATTAAGTATAAAACAATCCGTAAACATTAATTACTTATTTCCCAAAAACAAAACTAGAAAATTCACCTTTTTGCATTTCGAACCACCTTGGACACAAGCGCTTATGTCTATAATGTTGCCACATTAGTTTGTAATTGAATGCTTTAATTTAAATGTCGGTAAAGCATCCGTTTCTATAAATAACGTACTCTAAAGCAGACTTTGAGCGCAAACACAGAAAATCCACATAGTTTTCACTAGTGTTTACAGTGATGATATTTGTTGAGTAAGCATGTTCCGTTTAAATACACTGTTCCTCTATTTTAATTTTCAAGCCATTTCAGCGGTTTTTTTAATACAGACTCCTACTGCACTGTTGCTTATAATACACGTTCATTCCTGTCCTGAAAAACTTTGTGGAAACGAAACATTTGTAATGTCAAAGAATATATATACCAAGTTTCCACCCATATCGTTGACGCAACATTCCCTTTTGGACGAAAAATTGGCATTCTGACTGATCCGTGTTGATTTTTCTTCATATATTTTCTAAACCGTTTGATATTTTGAATTTTAGTGATAACATACGCATTTTTTAACATAGTACCTAATGAACATTGAGAGAAAAAGCAATAAAATTCATTCTCACAATCGATGGAGAACTCATTCAATTTTGAATTTTTAGCGCCTTCCAAATTTTGTCAGCTTTTAAATTTTAGTTGGCTTTAAAATTTCAGTCGTCTTCTAACTTTAGTCGCCCCTCAAATTGTGCCGTCCTACGTCTGGGTTTCGCGAATTTAAGTCTAAATCTACCTCTAGTTCTGAATAAATTTGCACAATCCATCATTCATCTCAGCTCTAGATACTTTGTATAGACGAAAAGCTGGCAACGGATTTTCTCAAGTGTCTACGTAAGACTATTTGTACGTCTGGCCGCATTTCTCCCATGCATTTTAGGTGACAGGTAGAAATAAAATAGATAAGATATAAATTTTTCAGAGGTATTTAATAATTCAACGCTTTTTTTCTATATTAATGAGTAATAATTTAGAATACATAAAGTGGTTTTGTGTGAACGATTGGTCAATACTATCATATCGCTAAACTTGATTAATTTTCATGTATCTACCGAAGAACTGGCATTTTTTTAAATAAAGGATAACAGTAATTCTAAAATGCCAGTCAAAAATGCTGTTGCACACACCTGGAAAAAAGATCATAAAAAATTTATAATTTTACTTGTCTAATTTATACCTGCCACGCCACATAGAAAGGTTACCAGACGTACAATTTTTCAAATGGGAACAATAATTATTATGCAGGTATTTATAATAATATTTTACCTTATGTAGACACAATTCCACAATCATTCAATTTCATACGATTTTGTGCATTCCAATAACCATTCGGTTTTTATATGTGCATTCTACTCGGAATAATTTTGTGCAAGTCAAACCTCATATTAGCTCTGAATATAATGCAAAATCCATCCCAGATTTTTTGCAAGTCAACATTTATTGCAGGTCTAGATAAGTTTTCGATACCCAATGTTCATCTCAGCTGTGAATAACTACTCAGGTTGTATGATTTCGTGCAAACCAACTCCAACTCTGGATAAATGTGCGCATGAATCTCTAATCTAAATAATTTTTTGCCATTCATCAATCCAGTCCTTGGTAATCCAACAGCTCTGGATAATCCATGTTTCATGTCAGGTTCGAATAACTGCATTTATTCCAACATCTCTTCCAGTTCAGGATAACTTTTTGCAACCTTCATCTTAACTCTGAATAATTGTATGAAATGCATCACTGATCTCATCTTGGATTCATTTGTGCAATTCAATATCCATCCCAGCCTTGGATAATTTTGTGCTATCCCAAGTCAGGATAACTTTTTGCATAGTCCACCATAACTCAACTCTTTTTCAGTGATGTCATCTTGGAATAACTTTGTGCAATGCAGTATCTATCCCAGTCTTGGATAATAGTGTGCTATCCAACATCTATCCCAAGTCAGGATAACTTTTTGCATAGTCCACCATAACTCAACTTTTCTCACTGATGTTATCTTGGAATAACTTTGTGCAAGGCAGTACCTATTCCAGCCTTGGATAATAGTGTGCTATCCAACAGCTATCCCAAGTCAGGATAACTTTTGGCATAGTCCACCATAACTCAACTTTTTCTCACTGATGTCATCTTGGAATAACTTTGTGCAATGCAATATCTATCCCATCACTGGACCATAGTGTGCTATCCAACAACTATCCCAAGTCAGGATAACATAGTCCACCATAACTCAACTCTTCTCACTGATGTTATCTTGGAATAACTGTGTGCAATGCAGTATCTATTCCAGCCTTGGATAATAGTGTGCTATCCAACAGCTATCCCAAGTCAGGATAACTTTTTGCATAGTCCACCATAACTGAACTTTTTCTCACTGATGTCATCTTGGAATAACTTTGTGCAATGCAATGGATAATAGTGTGCTATCCAACAGCTATATTTTTGAATAATCCAGCCCAACTCAACTCTATCACTGATCTCAGCATTTAAACTTTCAATCCCGCCTCAAGCATCCATTCTAGCTTTACATAGCTCTGTACAATCCAACATTCATTTCAGCTCTGAATAATTTAGTGCAAACCAACATGACAATGCTGTCCGTTTCGAAATACACTTTATGCATCCATACGTCATGTGTGTATAGTGTTAGTGTGGATGTGATGTAATTTATAACTCCCAACGTCGACCGGCCAACGGGTTGACTGCCGCTGTCGTTATCCGGTGGTTAGGCAGTTCGTCGATCAGTCACTTCACTATACAGTATACACCACCACACATATTTACTTCTCAATACCATCACATATTGCACATATATGTATGTGCAGGATGTTCTTTAACCCACACACAAACACACATGCATATGTGTACAACCACCCATCTGTCAAACAATAGCTCCTCTAACCGCGCGACCAGCACTGCGCGGTCCGACGATGCATATGGTCTTCTCTTCTGAACTCTGCCTGCCAGATGTAAGTTAACAAAAAAATCCACAGGAATCTTTACATGTATAACCAAAGCAACGTTAAGATATATCAGGCTGACCATTCTTCAAGGAAAAACCGGAGAAAAATAACGAGAGTCAAAGTGTTTTTAACTAGTTTTTATCTTCCTAGAAGTCATTTACAGTTTTATAGGTCAAGATAATTATTGTACCGGGAAAATAAGGATTGTATTGAATGGTAGATGAGTGAAAATGATATTTTTATCGCATCAAAAAAGCGCAATATATTTTAAACTTGCATGTTTCTCTCTATCCCCATTCAAAATAATTTTGACATAAATATCTTGATTTTTTTATGTTCTGGTTCATTTTGCAATAGATTAACTTGAAATCTGATACAAGTATAAACACAAGAAAAACCTCTGGATAATCGTCTTTGAATGTACAGATGAAAACATAGTTTAGGGAAATCTTTGACACTATATCTTAAATTATTTTCTTCCTTTCGAAGTCCACTTAACCAATCACAGTAACCGATATTTTCGTTCCAGTTGTAAAATATCCAACGAGTGACGTTGATATGACGTTTTGAGCTCTATTTATTCGTCGAAATTTTATTCGTGGACGATTAAAAAGTGTCCCTGTCGTAACTAATTATACAGTCAATCTTTAAAATGTATTATCAACTGTCACATATAGTTAAGTCCATAACATGTTAGAATCGAACAGTCAACGCATGATATCTTTTTTCATTATTAATATTTATACCTGTTCACTTCGGACATACACGTGTACACGTACCAAATACCAATCGAATTTTATGTTTCTGGTTTTTATACGTCGCTCTGGAATATAATCCAATTATTTCCGCTACTGAAAACACGTTAGAAAATTGTTATCAATACGTCTGCCTTAATCTGTTATATAATTATACGGTGTATAGCTTGGTGTGAAATTATTTTTTTGTGTTTTTAAATGATATTGCAAGCCATTAATAAAAGTCTTACATCGAAATTACAGTCTCTCGACTGATTTTTATTTACAAAAACTTCCTTGGAATCATTCGAAAGGTTAAAAATAATAATGATTACCGCCTAGATTAAATAGTTAAGTGATATTTATTAAATTTGCACAAACGAGTAGTAGTGATAATATAGAAAATAATTGAAGAGTAATGTCACAAAACATTAAGATTGCTGGCTTCAATGCTCATCTTGCATTTTCCGCTCAGCTGTTAAAAATGAATTTTTTGGCTTAAAGTACAAATATGCTTATAGTATATACAATAGTTATATATCATTATGATATAAAATAATACGTAGATTTTTCCAGTAGTAAGTACTACCTACATTTTAACCCGTACTATTTTTTTTGCAACAATAGTATCCACAAATGATAAATATTGGTCAGGTTCATCAGTCGTGGAATTGCGACTTGATTTAAAAGATCTATGCCGGGTTTCACGAAGCATTTTCAAAAAATTTGATTAGACAATGACCTTATATTTTGGTACTATAATTACTATTTCTTATACATACTCTCTAATGTTGTGCAACTCCCTGCCATCTAGAACATTAGACACAAAAATAAGTTATTAATCTACGTAGAAAAAAATCTATTTTCAAGCTAAATTTTGATCACAATGCTTGAAAAAAGTTGTTTCCAAGTGGAAGTAACACAAAAAACTAAGTTAAATACATGTATACACAGTTTAAGAAAAATGTTATTTCCATCGAGTAGGATCGATTTAAAATTCTACAATGCTTTTCATAGGGAGAAATATGTATGATCATAATCGAAGGTCATTGTGAAATAAGATTTTTTGACAATGCTTTCTACAACCGAAGATAAATGCACTAAGATTGTTGAATACGAGCCATACGCGTAGAAATGATTCTCTGCATATCCACGTTAACCGTTCTGTGTAATTTTAATTTTGCAATAAGAAAAACAGAATCGTCGATTTGTAGCCAATAATAGAATACTGGAACAAAATAATAATTGGTTTGTTCACGTCTAATGTACAGCAAGTGCCCGAGTCTGTTCGCTCTAATGTTGTTACTGTAATTTTCTTCATGAATATAGCATATTACATGTAGTAAATTAGTGGTATAAGGTTAATGTATGTAGAGCGTATGTAAATTAATATTTTTTACAAGCACACCGTAACTCGTCGCTAATAGCCACTGTCAATCATTGTTCCTGCTAATCGGTTTAATTTTACTACAAATGATTTTCAATTAATACGTGTAGAAATAGACCTTGAATTTGTCATTTGATTGATTGATTAATAACATTTTTTCTAAGATTGTACACAAAATTTGTTTAATAGATGTATACGCTGGGTTGCAGAACACAAGAAATCTAATGTCGCAATGACCTTTGTTATAGAATTTTTCTGAAAAAAATTAAAACAATTTACAAAACTTGAGAAGAGACGAATAAACAAAAGTACAGTAAAACCTGGTTTAATGCTTTTTCAGTATAACACGGTTTCTAAAAAAAAAGTTTAGCCACTATAACGTAAATAATGAATCAGCTTATACAAAATTATTCAAATGTAGGTATAGAAGCTCAAGGTAATACGTAGTGTCATTGATGCAATATCTTGCTATCGACAACAGCTTGCTGAACGAAACAGAAAATCCAAATATGTCAAATGAGGAACCTTCTCACTAACAACTTCATACTCGAACTTTTATTTGATTTTCATAAATGTTTTATCAACAAAAATCGGTATGAGCAATAAATGAATCATAATTAATGTGATAAAAAAGTATTTAACAATAAATGCTACAAAATCAAAAAAAAAACTCCCAAATTTTCTTATTTTCGGTTCTGCTTCACTTATGCCTATTATCTACATATTAAGATGACCTCGTTTAGCGCTATTTCGTATAGCCTAGGAACTTGTTGGAACGTATTTCCCGCGTTAAGCGGACTCTAACTGTAAGAGCCATTAAAGCCAATTCAGACTAGCCGTTCTCGTTTACGATTCACCGGTCCGGTTGAGAGCTCGACCAATCAGGGCGTAGTCGTTTCCGATTGCGGTTCGGTTCGAGCGTTTAGGTTCAGCTCTAATTTCAACCGGACCGTTCGCAATCGTAGCCAATGAGAACGCTTGCTGGAGTCACGTGACTAGCCAGCTGTTTAACTACACATCAAACGTCAAAGCATATTTCGAAATTGCGCATGCGCACCGAGAATAATCGTAGAACCGAATCGGGATAGTGTGAGCAGCCTAGATTAATCGAAAACCGAACCGGACCGGTGAGTCGTAACCGAGAACGGCTAGTCTGAATTGGCTTTTACGCACTGTCGACTAGTCGCCGGCGACTCGGTCGATGGCGACTGTCAAATAAGTGTTTACGCACTTAGTCGTCGGTCGCCCGGGCGACTCGAAGTCGACGAACGACTCGCCGCGACGTGGCGACGCACAGGCGACTGCTGGACTTGGAATACTGTCGCTCGGCAAGTCTCCCGGCCGAGTTGCCTATGTTTTGGTCGCCGAGAGACTGAGGCGCCGGCGACTAGTCGACAGTGCGTATGGCTCTAACAGTGTAACTAATAATTGTGGTGAATAATTTGAAAACAGTTTTGAAATGTCTTGTTTTTTACTATTTTTGAAGAGTCAACACTTTTATCTTTTATACGAATAAAGAATCAGTGCAACTCATAAAAATATGCACCTGTGTGAAGGTCTATAATATTGTATAATACATAATATGTACGTTTTATAATATGGCATAATCAGTACACAAGCCGGCGCGCTCGGCGTTGAGGCGTCACTTCAGTCGGGGGACGACAGGTGGGTAGGAGTGGGGGAGTAAACAAGTTCGTCGACAGAATACTAGTTTTTTTTCTTCTTATTAATAATAATATTATCTCGTTGTGTCTTCGATGTTGGAGCCTGGGAACCGTAGCTGCTGTTATATGTATATATATCTAAGCAACTTGAAATTCAATGAATGGGAAATCCTCCATCTCTTTCCTTCGTTCTTTTTTTACCACCGTCTTTTAAATCTCTTTTATTATATTTGTATACGTATAGTTTGTTGTTGAATAGTGGAGTTAACGACAGCAGTATTTCCACAGAATTCACGTAATGAAAAGCACTTCAGAATTTTCATTGAAGAAAATTAAAACTATAGTGGTGTGCATTCAGGTTTTAGTGGCGTCTAAATGAAAACATGTTTATAGCATGATGCCAACTTAACGGCCCAAGTTGTGTTGGTTTTCCTATTCGATAGTCGAAACTGGGTATCATTTTGGGTTTTAAAAAGCCTAATTAGGATGTTTCTTATATATTTTTTTGCTGTTTACCGTACTAGCGTAACATTGGTAAAGCTTATTTCCTGATCATCAACCAAACCTTCCTTCACAGTGGCATAAAAAAAATATTTTTAAAAACAGCAAAAGCACGTTACTTCAAAATTTGATTTTGACAATTCTCCGCGCTATGGCGTTGTCTGTATGCGGCACAATTGAAATTACTCCAGCATACAGTTTAATCTAGAAGCATGATAACATTTTAAGCCCTCGATGCAACGTTACTTGTTTAGAATTTGGTGATTCAAACTCTAAATATCTATCGATACGAAAAAAATCTACTTCAGTGACACGAATATTCCCCTGTGAATACACCTTTACGAAGAGAGTGAATATATTCACACGTTTCTTATCATTATAAGAAATCGAATCACACCAGAACATTTCGCTTTTTGCAACTAAGTCGTTGTTTACATTTATGCCTCTCGTTTATTTCTGCCAATATTTATAGTTCAAACACTGAAAGTATAATGTATTGTATACCCACTTCCTTTTCCATTAACTTAAAAACTAAGGTGATGGGTTTTTTTATTTATAAAAACTGTTCTATATCGCGTTTTTCTTTCAAAATAGGTACATAACAATATTGTATTTGTATAAGAAGTATGGGTGTTTTGTGCTGTTTTAGTCCAAGAGTTCATGACACTCGTTTCATGAAATGTTTGATTCAGGCAGAAATTTTATACAATTAGTATATATAGGTAAGATGTATATGTAAATGAGTGTTTTGCCTGTACTACCTGGGTACGACAGGTACTACGCATACAGGAAAGGTTAAAAAAAATATGTCAAAAAAAGTATGTCAAAAAAAGTTTTTGATTCAAAAGCCAACAAGTACTGTTCGAAAGTTAGTTGATTTTAAATAAATAAATAAATGAGGCAGACAGTTTTGGAGAGGTTAACATTAAACTAAAATACTCCAAAGTTGAATTTTCAAAAATGAAAAAATAAATGATTGATTCACGCTGAAATTTGTATAGCAAGTTCACTAGATATATTTAAAAATATTTGCAAAAAGCCGTACATTTTTTCCGGGGTTGAAGACTATTTTTGGGAACTTATTTATGGTTATGCACGATTTAAAACACTTTCCCAAAAATAGTCTTAAAATTTGCAAAACTGATGATTACTTCAACATTATTATTTACATTAAGAAATCATTTAGATATGAAAAAATAGTAGATGCATATTAAACAAGCACTACCTAGGCATTCATTTTTCGAGGGAATAATTCACATTTCTGCGTAATTTTCTAATCTGAATGTTTTTGAAAAATCGTGAAATTAGCTGTTCAGCCCGGTATTTTAATTTTAGCTAAAAAAATAGAAAAAAACGAGACATCCCGCAAATATGGGGACATCTGGCAACGTTGTTTGTAGGATGAAAATTTTGTAAGATGTTTTCTATATCCGTCTTACCATTTTACATTTTTTTAAATTTTAGATTTCGAATGCTTTTTTACCTTCCATTCTAAAGATTGAGTGTTTGAAAAACTAAAATATTATCTTAGTTAAACTTTTAATATGTCAAAATTATACTTTTTTTCTCCTACATTATGATTAGAGTTCAGCCGAAGGCCAGTTTTTAGCCGAAAACGAAGATATTGTTATTATAATACTAAATAAAAAAACGATAGAATATATTATTAGTGTAAACTGAACGTAATTATTGCGTTGAATTCAAGAAGTGTTTTTCTTTCTTTCTTTTTCTAAATATTGGTAGTTTGCAGAATTGCGTGCGCGTGATTTAAATAATACAAGCTCTTGATTCTTTCGTTTATTCAGTTCATTTGGATTATAGGCAAAATTTTCGATGTAATTTTGGTCGAAGTCGAACGTTTGGCAAAGGTTTAATTTTTAATTGAATATGGCCGAAGCCGAAGTTTTGATCGGATTAGTTACGATCTTGTTTTGCTATATTTAAGACTGTTCACAGAAACTTTTCATTGTTGATATTTTTTTGCAAATTTTATCTATGTTTTACAATATTCAAAGGAAATTTTCATTATTGTCTTTTTCATAATAATTATTTTGTTTCAGGTGAGGCGAAAATCCAACTAAACATAGCTGGATTTCAAGAAAGGAAAATGATATTATTATGTGAGTAATTTTTAAATTTTTATAAATCTTCCAAATGATAGGTTGAACTCAATATCTAGGAATATTTATTTTTATATTTAAATCTTCATCAAAGGATCCGAACAGTAAGAATGATGCAAATTAAAACCAAAACAATTATATTCTTAGAACAACGGATGGTGCAATCTAACTTTATCAGCTATCGTGCGTCTGTTCCAACTTAACCATTTCTTTCGTATTTTACACAGTTCCAATTCTTTAACGAAAAACTGGAAAATAATAGAAAACTTTAAAGATTGAATATTTATGTCACAATTCTCGTTTTATTTTCAAATTCAGGACAAAAATTCCTAATTTTGAAGGATATTTCAAAGCACATAAATATGTTTTCTAAGTTTTATTTTATTCGTTATATGTGGAATGCCTTTATCTTCTGACACAATTCCAATATTGGAAGTAGTTGAGTTAAAAAAACGTTATTCAAATTAAAGAAGGTAAAAATGTAGGACATCAAAGATGACATATAATAGGAAATTCTGTTTATAAAAAGTATCCAGACGTAAGGAGTATTGTTATAAAAAGATTCGTCTACGGAACGAATTTCAATGTAATGGCGCATTTTAACAATAGTGTCTCGAAATTTTGCAAAAAAAAAATATCGTTATCATAAAATTGTAATGGTGCAATATTATAAGGAATATAACTTTTCAATCTAAAAAGTAATGAAATCAGAAAAATTATTAATATTTTATATGAACAACAATAAATATTATTTACATTTGAAAGCCCCAAACCACATTTCTATTTGTCAGAGAGCTATAATAATATTTATGCTTGTTTTGGTTATTGGAATTTCAGCCCGTTCTCCTTTCCATTCCATTCGAATTCACAGTTTATTTGATTGTGACCATCAAAAGAGATGTATGTGCCTTAAGGAAGAAGAGATGATAGTATCGATCGTGCTTGCTTGATACGGAACTAAATTCATTTTTAACACGCTTTTTATAATACAAACCGAAACTCGTGCGTTGCCTTATTTCAAACCGATAGTTTGCAATATCTAATATATAAAATTCTCGTGTCACGGTGTTTGTTTCCAAACTCCTCTGAAACGGCTGAACCGATTTTGATAAAATTTTGTGTGCTTATCGGGTAGGTCTGAGAATCGGCCAACATCTATTTTTCGTACCCCTAAATGTTAAGGGTGCTCCACCTCAAAATTTTTTTTTTATTTTTTGGACAAAATTATTTGTTTTTTTTCTTTCATGATTCAGCATTGAAAAATACATTTAATTCTAAATTTTCACCCTTATACGATCAACCCCTGATTTTTAATCGCGATTTTTATATTATTCTGTTCCATCCACAGATCCACAAGATGGCAATCGAATATAATAATTGTAGTATACTATAATTTTCATGTATAGTTCTATCAACCAATCAGTTATCCGCGCCAGGTGTCTCCCGTTGTCACTTTTCAACCAGCAAACATCATGGAGTAGGGGTGAGAACGAAGCCGGCTTCCTTTCTCTCACTCACAATACAGTTTTCGTCCATTTTTTTTTTGTTTTATTTGTGTCTCGATCGTAGCAGTGGCTGTTATACGTATCATTTTAATTTTTCAGTGCAACTCTCAAGTTAATTTTATTCTCATAGTGAATTTATCATTATTTCTCAGTGCTATTATTATTTATTTACATTTTATAAATAATTAATAAAGACAGTTTTCACTTCTAATTGATTAAGAAATCAGATATAAATCAACACGTGTTGTGAGCTCCCGACAACAACTTTACCGGTATATATCATACAAATAATTATAAATTCGAGCAAACGAACGAAGTGAGTGAGTAAGTAATGAAACAAATAATTATAAATTCGAGCGAACGAACGGAGTGAGTGAGTGAGTAATGAAACAAATAATTATAAATTCGAGCGAACAAACGGAGTGAGTGAGTGAGTAATGAAACAAATAATTATAAATTCGAGCGAACAAACGAAGCTAGTCAGTGAGTAATGAAACAAATAATTATAAATTCGAGTGAACGAACAGAGTGAGTGAGCGAGTATTGAAACAAATAATTATAAACTCGGGCGAACGAACGAAGTGAGTGAGTAATGAAAGAATCCTAACTATTAAAATCCTAATAAAAAATTGAACTTAATAAGGCGGAACAAAGTTCGCCGGGTTAGCTAGTTATCTAAAAATCAAGTTCTGCATTAAATTCGTACTACTAGTAACCCTAATAAGTATAGTCTAACGCAACGGTGGGCGACCCCCGACCCGCGGGTCAACTGTGTGGCTCGCGAAAAGTTTCTATTCGACCCGCGAGGTCTTTAGAACAAATTATAAATATTATATTTTTCGCTGTAATTCATCTAGTTTAAATTGAATATTAAACGCACAACTATTGTGTCCATTAACTACTAAGGCCCGCGGAAAAAAACATAACATGTTGTAAAAAAGGTTGCCACCCTCGGTCTAGCTCTCAAACAGGAACTCCGAAAATGCCCGAACTTTTCGCAGAGGCGAACATTCGTTTTCTTACTATAGTATAGCATTTGTAAACATTGAATACTGTGTGTATGAGAGCTAATTTAAAATCGTAATATTACGCCAAATGAGCGTCTAAAACACGTTCGACATTTACTAAACTGCAAACTTACTTACACTGCAATAATAATTTAAATTCAAGCAACAATTTTCCATTTTGATAATAAAACTTTGACGACGCAGTGCTAAAGTCATTTTACCAGCAGCATTACTTTTTTTTACTATACTTGATTTTCGTTTACATTTCTCTTGAATTTGAAATAGTTACAGATCGTACCGATAATATATATGTATGTATACTCTTTTACAGTCCTTTTCTTGTATTTTCTTTGTAGAGTCGATATTTTCACAAATACTAAATAAATTTTGCTGAATACTGTATACATATATATTACGTTTACTTACAACTAAAATCTCTTAAACGATTCAAAACAATTTTATTAAGTAACAGCACTCTCAAATTATTTCCTATTTGTTATTTTTGTAAGCAATAGCAAACATTATTGTGTACTTTGATGAAAAGTTTACTTTTTTTTGTTGAAAAGAAGTGCTCTATTTTTATTCGTAAAAAACGTCGAGTGTTTCTTGAACCAAAGGTAATATTATGAGTTTAAATTATCCTTGCCATCGACTACTGTCGTGTCTAATTTGTGAAAATTTTCGTCATAATAAATTTGTTTTTCAGATTTTAATTACGGCTTTAAAACTGAACAAATCAGAGCACTATAATCTGCTAACCAGCAATCGATCATTTTAAGAATGTTAGTTAGTAGCCTTGTATTAAGAACAATAAAATAATAGAAGGCGTGGGTAAATATTTTTACAAAAAGAAAAATTAAAACGAACTTATTATTAATGCAAAATCAGTCAACCGTTACTTAATAAACGGTCAAACGAAACTGTTGAAACTGAATGACTCATTAAAACTGAGTTGGTTTACTTAATTCCTTATAAATTTGTCATCTATTGTTAGCACCTGCAACGGTTAAGAAATGTTGCATTGTCTTTGAAATAACACGTTTGTAAAACTATACAGAACTGTAAATCGAAAAAAGTACTGAGAAGGACCAAGATTTTTCTAGTTAGAATATTTTGAAGCTGGTTCGAAACTGAGAAATAGCAAAATGAAAAGTATAATAGACATTTTTGTATCGAAATTATAAAAACATGAAGGTGTTTTCCAAATTAAGATTTTAGTTAAATCGTTTTGAAACTCCCGATCATTTTTACGTAAAAGATTTCATAAGGAAAGTGTACGAGGTTTTTGCGTTAAAGCGTTTTAAGAATGTTATATTTCTTTTCAAGCAGAAAAAATGTAAATATAGGTATAGGTAGAAGAAATGATGCCAGGAGGCTATTACATGCATGGGACTAGAGTATTTTATTTCGAGAATCGGTCGAAAGTAAAAAGGATTTTCAATATTTCATCAACATTTAGTCAAGTATTCATATATACAGTAAGTTATTTTGATATTTCCGCGTAACTGTTATTATATTATAAATAGACAACAGAATATTTCTTAGAAATACTTACACGATTTTTGAAAATAAAAAATATTAAATTTTTTGCACATTTAAATTATTTTCAAAATTACGAATATAACCGTGCTAGAGCTCACTAGGACGTCATTTTGAAATTTTTGATAAGTGGAAGTAGGTACTCTGTAATACATTGCTAAAAATTCATTATTTATTAGTGTATTTGCCATATGGCAACATACACTATTGGCGTCGGTCGGATGGCGGGACCTAGGGGTCGGACCAAAATTTCTCGACGTTTCATAGCCTCCTGAACACATTGGCACCATTTTTGAAATTGTTTATATATATATGTATATATATATATGTATATATATATATGTATATATATATGTATATATATATGTATATATATATGTATATATATATGTATATATATATATATATATATATATATATATATATATATATATATATATATATATAGAGGTATATATGTGTGCGGTCAATAACTTTCGAAGGAGTTAATTAATTTAAACGAAATTTGGCACACATGTTGAAATCCATCACCGCACGAAGCCTATTTAAAATGGGCCCAATCGGGTTAATTTAAGGGTGGTTTTTAGGAGTTGAAAAAAGTTTTTGGGCCCAAAAATAACTAAAAAATTATCAGAATCGTTTCAAAATTGGAATTTAACCCTTTAATATCAATTAATAAGTGCTCCTAGAATTTTAATAAAATCGGCCCGACAGGACCGGATTTACAAATTTTTTGA
This sequence comes from Venustoraphidia nigricollis, assembly GCA_034508555.1. Taxonomy (NCBI): domain Eukaryota; kingdom Metazoa; phylum Arthropoda; class Insecta; order Raphidioptera; family Raphidiidae; genus Venustoraphidia; species Venustoraphidia nigricollis. Next base: position 1,432,697 of record JAVRKA010000052.1, on the reverse strand, counting down.
AAACACTAGTTTACAGATAGTGAGTTATGTACTGAATGGTGTTTTTAATTTTGGTGTAGACGTTCGATCGACAATAATAATGCAATTAAGAAAAAAACGTAATTTTAAGGAGTTATTTTTTTTATTTTGCCCAACAATCACCTTAAGTTCACATAATAAAGCTACAAGGCCTGCATTAGCAAATACACTATATTGTCGGCAGGGTTTTGGCACTGCGACCCAGGTTTTTTTTTGTTTTCAATTGTATGCATCAAAATAAACACAAAAAAAAATATTGTGTTGGAATTTTCCAACCCAACTTGGCTATTGCCAGTTCTTGGGTTGGGCAACTTACAAGAAAATGAAAAATAAATGTCTGAATGTCTGACAGTTCCTAAAACAAACTGATATTTTTGGTAGACCAAACGTACAGTTTTCGATGTAAATTTCGCTACACTAATGTATCAAACATACTTATATACTAAATTTTTATATAACGGATTATCTAGTTGAAATCACATTAAAAAAAACTGTTTTTCTATTCAGCGGCGTTTCGTCTTTGTTTTAAAATTTAATATTCAACATGGACATGACAATCGGTAAATTATACTTTTGTACTATTAAAACAAATTAAATATTGTTTCTGTTAACGCGTGCGATGCCGCTGGCAACGGCTAGTATCGTATAAAGTTGTAAAGGATATTGTCTATTAATTGAATAAGGTGGGTAACGTATGGCCTCAGTCAGTTTGCGTTAACCAAATAGGAAACACGAGAAGCCGACGTCACTTTGATCTTCTTCCGGTAAAGAATGATGCTCGGATTTCCGGCTATGAGGTGCATTGATCGTCGTTTGTCAACACCCAGTTATAAACGAGCAACGTCTCCTATGATACATTATTCTCTATAATGTATATGGTATACCGAAAATATTGAAGAAAATTCGAAATTATTTTTCGTTTCTTTCACTTAAAAAAACGAACAGGTTTCAGCGTAAAAATTAGTCAATAATAACAATACTAGTACTCCAGTCAGTTCGATTAGGTTTAAAATGAAATCCAAGAAAAGAGCTTTCAATAGTTTTAGTAGTGGCACTGGTTAGATAAAAACTGTTAAGTGCTTAATTCCATTTTTATCAGGTTGCACTATTTTATTCCTAAAAGTCATTGAAAACATGTGTAAAACTCTAACGCATTTAGACAACGACCGCGTGAATGGTTTGAAAAGAATAGACTTATGATTGCCTCATAAAAGATTTCCGTTTTTAATTTTAATGATTCACAAAGATGAATCAAAGCAGGTAACCAATTATTCTCAGTTGATGCAGACTAGAAAAATTATCCCATATATAAAACAATCGTATTGTTCGTGCAGGGGGATTTAATTTTTAATAATTTCGTAGAATTTTCAGGTAGAAAAAATATTGAAAATATCTGTATTATTTGATTTTACATATTTTTTATTATTTTGTCGCTTTATAGTATTTCATTACATTTTGTTAAGAGCTTGAGATTCCGTTTTTGACGTTATATTTTCTTCCATAAGTAAATTAAACTTTCTTGGATTTTTCTGCTATATAAATGGTGGCATATTGTAGAGTCATTAATGACTTACGAAATATAGCAATTTTCGATTATCAGTATACCTTTATTTGAGAGAGCAGAGAGAAAATAAAAAACTGGGGTCTCCTAAAAACCGTTTATCATATTTAGAATTTGGTTCCGATCCCTTGAGCGATGTGTTGCTCTGCCTTCTGCACATAAGGACGGATGCACATCCAAAATTCGATTTTTTTCGCCATTACAAGACCCTTCTCTCGAAAGCAAAAATATAAAAGTGAAAACTCCAAGTGTCGGTGTCAGCAACTGAGCCAATGACCCTGATCTGAATAAAGCAAATCAAATCGAAAGTGTTTACATTTTATAGTTTATAGACTGGTATTATTTTTGTCGATCAATCGATACAATATGATTCGAATTCGATTTTTTTCGTCATTACAAGACCTTCATTTGAAAACAACAACTGAGCCATGATCCTCATCTGAATAAAGCAGCTCAAATCGAAAGTGTTGTTTACATATTATGGTTTAATAGACTGGTATAATTTTTTGTCGATCAATAATCAGCCAATACAATATGTTAACGATATATTAGATTATTATCATAGATTCAGCGTGATACGTCACTCATTTGAATAATAACATCCGGTCTGAAGTATACATTATAATGTTGCAGAACATAGTGAAATGACTGATGTATCAACTGCATGCCTAGGTCACTGGATCATCTATCATAAATCTTATTAGACTGATAGCGATCTTGATAATTTTCATATCATTACATTAAAACTTTGTAGATAATTAAGTTTTCCACGCTCGTCATCTGACTTTAATTCATCCATTTTATTTATGTAAATTGCAGATCCTTTGAAATGAATATATCAGAAATCTAATCTTCACGTATAAAAGGAATTAGTGAAACCGAGGTATCAATATTTTTTTGTATCAGAAAATTATATTTCTGATTGTAAGATATGTAAGAATTTATAGCACTGTTAATTTTTTTTGTCATTTTCTAACAAATTTAATGTAAGTTATGCAGTGAGACAGAAATTTAATTGATCTGTAGGTACCCATCTATAAGATGTTACAGAATCATGCCATAAATAAAAGCTTTAAATAGTATAGGTAGCGTTAGACTGATACAAAAAATGTTATATACTGTAATGCATTAGTAACATTAATAAATAAATATTAAATTATTAAAATACAAGTAGTAATATAGATTAAATAAACACAGGAATCGATCATTTTTAATCGTATGCATTTTTGTTCTAAAAAGCAGAAGAGCAGTAAATGGCATTTGTATAATTTTACAATGTAAAATCCGTATTTACATGTGAGCCGTTCAGTGCATTTTGAAAATAAATATATACATAAAAGACACGCCAAAAAGTAAAATTTATTTTTCTTATATAAGGTTGAAAAGCGTGGGACACTCACTCTACCTATATTTCTAGAAAGAAACTTTTTGATGTGTTGATATAAGCGTGTTTTTTTTTAATATATTTTAGACGATAAGTATAAAATCTTATGTGCTTTGCAGTTATAATGGCGTCAATTTATACATTTTACCAAATTTTGTCATTACAATAGCAGTTTTATTATTTTAAGCTTAGAACTCAGAACTTAACGGATCTATAAGATAAATATTATTCGGATGTTGTCAAATTTGTAAAGACGACAACATGCAAAGATTATTAGGTATTATGTTTAGCTTTACACAGGCAGATTGTAATCTATAAAAGCAACCATTATAAGATTAGGTTACATTTGACAGTTAAGAGTAATAAATTAGTTAAATATAAGCGACTATTAATTTATTCCTTTTGAGAATTAAACGCAGTATAATTTCCGATTAATTTTTCTTTGGCGCTGTAATATTTTAAACGGAGTTAAATGTAAATGATGATTTTTCACCTTTGATGTATTTTAAACGGTTTATTGACTCGTGATAGATTAATCTGTACCTAAATAATGAAGTCATATGCTTGAATAGCTTTTCCGGGTGACAAAACAAAATACTCCAGCTTGATCATTTATTGATTGGAAATACAAACCCGAAACTTTAACACATTGTTTACTAGTAATTTTGTACGTCATACTGTTGGTATTAAAGCATTCTAGGCAATTATCAGATTTTTGAAGTAAAACTTCTTTACGCACGCTTGACTTGGGGAGTAAACTGGTCATGAATGCTTGACGAAAGCGTTACGAAAAGTGTGATCAGCGTTCGCGAACGGTGGGACATATCAATGTATAGAGACACGGTGCTCTTTGTATACTGTTTTAACGGCATGCGACACACGTAGCAGACTAGCCACGCAGTAAGGTGTTAGTCTCGAAGCGTAATGTGTTTTGGTCGCACAGATTCGAATCCTGTCCGCAGCGAGTAATATTTTTAAGGTTTTGGTTTATTTAAAATTATTTTTTAAGGTTTTTTTTTTAATTTTTTAATTTTAATTAGGTATTTGTTAGAAAGTTTTATTTCAATAGTGTGGTCTAAAGCACACTCGTTCTTTTTTTTTTTTACTCATTCCAATTCCAAGACTGCATCGCCAGGATATACCATTCTCCATTGAAATTAAAATAGGAAAAATGAAATACTCGTCTTTTAAGAGGATTATTGAAACACAGTTTTATATTTTTATATAAGTATCTACCAACTTTTACTACCAATTCTGTTGATTATTTGCCTTCTTCCCTTGGTGTTTTATAGGTGGCTATACCTTCTAGTTGTTCAAACTCGTTATAATTAGTGTATTTGCCATATGGCAACATACACTATTGGCGTTGGTCGGATGGCGGGACCTAGGTGTCGGACCAAAATTTCTCGCCGTTTCATAACCTCCTAAACACTTTCGCACCATTTTTAAAAATGTTTATATATATATGTAATATATATATATATATATATATATATATATATATATATATATTTATATACGTATATATATACATATATATGTGCGGGCAATAACTTTCGAAGGAGTTAATTCATTTTAACGAAATTTGGCATACATGTTGGAATCTATCACTGCACGAAGCCTATTTAAAATGGGCCCAATCGGGTAATTTTAAGGGTGGTTTTTAGGGGTTGAAAAAAGTTTTTGGGTCCAAAAATACCGAAAAACTTCTCAGAATCGTTTCAAAATTGAAATTTGACCCTTTAGTAGCAATTAAAAAGTGCTCCTAAAATTATAAGCAAATCGGCCCGACAGGACCGGACTTACAAATTTTATGAAAACACTAGTTTGCGTATACGATTTTACTTACTGAAGGTCGTATTTAATTTGGTGCAGATGTTGGATTGATAACAATATTTCAACTAATAAAATTATTATTGTAAGGGGTGTATTAAGGGGTTCATTTTTTTTTTATTTTGTCCAAAAACAAACTTAAGTTCATGTAATAAAGTCACAATACCTGTATTAGCAAATACACTATATTGTCGGCAGGGTTTTGGCACTGCGACCCGGTTTTTTTTTTCTTTACAAACACGACGCATATAATGTATAGTACCGTATATATCAAGTTTAGGTACCAGGGAATATAATTTCAAAAATTAAAGTCAATCCAGTCAATCTTGAGTGATGCTGGTACGAACACACATAGAAGACACCTTTCCCGCGTAGGTAATATAATAATTAACACAAAATACTTAACCAGTCAAAAGAAAACGAAATTCCAGCCATAGATACGTTTGTTACGTGAGCATTATATATATATATATATATATATATATATATATATATATAGATAGCTGTTTGTTCAGATATTATTGACATGCGATTGAGCGAATTTCCACGAAATATATTTTAAGGTTGATTTAACTTCGATCTTATGCTGCATGCCATATTGGGTTCAATTAGGACGAGGTATTAAGAGGAGAATCTACTTGTTGCAAAGAACGATCAATTCAAACAATCCAAGTAAATATGTACTTTGTTTCCATATTTTGATCTGTTATTATGTTTCAAAGCCACTTGTATTATTTCTGAGTGTAATGCATTATTAATTTTAAGAATAAAATGAAATTCCAATTGATATTTAAATTTTCACCAGTTCTCAGATCTGAAGACTAGAGAATTGTAATAGATGGAATTGCCATGTTAAGCAACGGTAGCCCCACGGTTTCTGTTATTCTCGAACTCGTCCGTAATTTTACACGCTTTTTATTAGCTTCAGTATGTTTGTTCGTTTGTAATGAAATCTTTGAACGTGAAATTCACCTACTTCAAAACGTCAGGTAAAACTGAAATTTTGCATACTTATCAAGGACAAATGACAATACAATAGTTTAATAAGTTTGTCCCATTATCCTGACCCGGACCTTCAGGATAAAACATTTGAAAAATTACAGTAAGCAAGCTAAGACATTGTACAGTGGCGTACGTTGAGTTGCGTACCTCAAGTCAAATGCAATATTGTTTTTTACTTTTACAATTAAAATTAGAGTTTTAAAAAACTAAAACAACACGCTTTTATGAACTAAAGAATGCTAAATGATTTGACAACAAAATTAGCTTTACTATAAAAAGCGTGGAGTGCTTAATATCGGTAATACATTTTTCATTTACTAGCTAATTGGAAACGTAGAGCTATTATGAAAATTTAAGTAGATAGCATCCCACGGTTTTTACAGTAAATCTAATTTTGTTGTCAAATTATTTTGAATTTTTTTTGTTCATAATAGCATGTTGTTTTAGTTTTTTTAAATTCTAATTTTATAATAATAATAATGCGTTTAACGTCCGTTTCTCGACTTTATGTCATAACAGACGCCATTCGCACCATTACTATTTTCCATCTACCACACTTCCCGTTATTTTTCTACATTTTTAAACTTCAACTTATGTAATAGCAATGGGTGAATGAAGGAACTATAGGAAATTAGGATAAGGTAGGTAATTTTTGAACTAGGAGTTTGAAAGGTAATCGGCCATGGCCTCAAATAAGGAACCATCTCGATATTTATCTGGAATTAATTGAGGGAAACCATGGAAAACCTCAATCAAGATGACCGGTACAGGAATTACCGTTTCTCGGCGAGGGGCAGTAGGAAAAAGTCCCAGCCACATCTGCCCCCGCCGGGATTCGAACCCGGACCTCCCGAATGCGAGTCTAGTGCTGTCACCACTACTCTACCCAGCTCGGTTACTCTAATTTTATTATCAAGCAATTATATTCAGAACTATGATCGAAAATGCCCGATAATTTTCAATATAAGATAAACAAATTAAAAGACGGTGTTGTTTCTGTATCGTTCAATCATTGACTGTGAAAACAGTCTTAATTGTCGCGTAATCCATGATAAGAACATAATATGACTACTGCTGTATGTACCTGTGTCAGTACCTATACAGAATATCATCACGTAGTTTATTAAATGACACGAACACGTAATGGGTTTCGTCGTCTGGTGGTACAAGTGAGATGACAGTGACCCTGCGCCTGTTGGCCCCCGCTCTACCCTTTCATGCTGTATACATAAGTGTTGTGTTGTGTGACCTTCTCACTCGCACTCCCCTTGCTTACATATATGCGTATCTCTTATACACACAGAAACACACGTAGTGTGTATAATCACATCATAATGAAATGCAAATAGTGTGGGAACGGGACTATAATAAACAAGAAACCGAGTCCACATCTCCACTCTCTGTATACATATATAGGATATTTAACTCTAGTGTTTAGCAGATCTTCCATATTATATATATATATAATACCTATATATGTATATGAATCGCTTGCGTGTGCCTTGGAAATAGTACAGTGGCGCGGTATTTTAAGATGTAACCCTACTGCCAAACTGCTCCTCGCACTGCTCATCGCGTTGTCGCGATGTTGCCCTAAGCGGCCAGACACTGCTGTACTCGCGACGCTCCGCACTCGGCTTTCGCCTTTCGGCAATGGAGGTCGATACTGTGGCAGCAACAAATCAATAACTTTTAATGTCTTTTCATTAGACCATTCATCGTCGGCCGGCGACATGACTGATAACAAAATCGACACGTGATTTCAGCCTTTCACTTTACACCGTTCCAGAACTAATTTGTTGTTTACACTTAGACCGCTCGATGCGTACTGAGTGGCGCGGGAGTATGTGGCCGGCTTACTCGTTCTCTTATTGCCGGTCCTTTGACTCGCGCACAAAAAACCGACAATCGAGGGAGCACTGGGCATGACGTGCGGCATGACGAGTAACGCGGCCACACAACGTCTCTGCCTCCTTTCCTCGCTACTTCCCATGCCACTCGTCGAGTGTGTGGCTGAGGTATAAGTCACTACATCTTAAAATACCGCGCCACTGTACTAGAATCGTCTAGGGCAGCATTTCTCAACATAGGAATAAATATTGTTAATATTTGTTTTGTTCCAATATGTAATAGTAGAAAAGAAGTTTGGATGAGGAACAATCCAAAGAGTAATTGATAACTCATTCCGCCGCGAAAGTGGAAAGATTCGGATTTGAATCTCGACGGTGACAGTGGATAAAAATAAATTTTTCTAATTTAGCATTGTAACAATGAATGTTTATAACAAAAGAAATAGTATATTACATAGGGTTGCCATCTCTAAAACCCTGGATTTTAGAGCCAACAGGTTTTTTTAAACATAGTCTAATAAAAAAACAGTTGAAAATGTCATAAATCACCTTTTTATTTATTTTCAGACCTTAAAATTAAATTTAGTCATCTTTTATCATCATTTTAAATGTACCTAACAAAACATAATCTTGTTACAGTTTGTTACAAATTGTTTTAATAATCAGTTAGAACTAACTTAACTGTAACGACGTCTACACTCATAACCGTTCGTCGCCCTCTAAACTAGGACAAATCCGGGGAAACCCGGACGGATGGCAACCCTAATATTACACCACAAGAACCGAAAGTGGAATTTCCTGTACTGTGCTACATGATGCCCGAGGCGAAGTCGAGGGCATCATATGTCGCGCAGTGCAGGAAATTCAGCTTTCTGCTCGTGTGGTGTATACTATTTTTCTTCATACCATGCCGAAAATACGCACTTCTACCAATATATAAAAAAAGTAATTACTTTCAAGTGTGCAATGTTGAGGTTATACGTAATGACACATGGATCTAATAATGTCAATGTAATAACAGCAGATGGCTACCTACTAACGAACATGCGATCTGACAAACGCCAGTTTCACGTATCGGTGCTCATGACAAAACTGTTTAGACCCACCTATACAGACGATATGCGTGTAATTTCAGCTTATGACTACAACAATGCATAAATGTTATACTTTCGGCATTAAAATCGAATCAGAAAGTACGTTCTTTCTTCTTAGTATGAAGAAAAAAGGTTTACCGATGTTTCTTTTGATTGTTCCTCATCCAAATTCCCTTTCAACGATAGGAGTAATAAATTTAAAAAATAGATAACCTAAAATGCATATTCTTTTCCATTCATGAAGACACTATAGACTTTCGTAATTTCAAAGCGTACTCCTACTCATGTAGCTTTTGTAGTATCCTTTAGACTTTAGACAAGTGTGAATTAGACGTCGAGGAAGGTAATTCCAGGAATTCTAATTTGCACCCAGACGAAATCGAGATTGACAGTTATTATAGCTTTAAACCATCTACAATAAAATAAGCTTTTGAATGGTAAAAACCATTAGAATTTGCTTAGTAGTTCTCGTGTTCTTAGCGAACACACCCTAGTAACTTTGTTTTATCAATAATGTGTATAGTGATTAGTAAGTCACTCATGTATTTTCAACACCACGTATTTTCAACCGATTTAACTCACGTATTCTCAGGTTTTAGTCCCTACTCCTCACGCAGAGTGTCTCCTCCTACGCTGCGAAACTAACGGAAAAAGACGTTTGACAACGTTTAATCTAAAATCAATAAAAAAAAAATTCTGACTGCTATAAGTCGATTGGTTCTACTATAGACCCATAACAGTAATATTATTATGTAAGTACGCCACTGGTGTTGGGTGTCGTACGCTGACTGCGCCCCACCACAGTCTTACGTGAGATAAACGAACTTATTAAGGATCACACTAACATTTACACCACCTTTTCCTCCGCTGCATTGTATGTTGCTCGTGTCGTTCCAACATATTCGGCAGTGTTGTTTTCAACTTACTTTAAATAATTAATTTGAATCTTCATTACCATACATAGTTTATATTGTATATATAACGTACATGTATACATAACAAGTAAATATGCATAGATGTTGTTATAAACAGTATACAGGTGAATAGAAATATATTACTGTATTAAATTGTAACATGACAAAATTTCATAAATCATCTCTATATGTCACATTAAATGACATTCCAGTATAAGATTTTGTTTCACAGAATAATAATAATACTAATAATAAATGTTTATTTACACATAAAATGCACAAAAGGCACGGGTCAACTTGCGTTCCACCTAGCCCATAGAAAAAAGTAATGTATAAACACAGTACCTACAAAAAGAAAAAGTGTAATTTCTATCCCAGTTGCTCTGTCAGTAGCTTATTGTAAATAAATTTAGAATAATTATTTTTATTATAATTTTTAACATGAGCAGGCAGATCATTCTACATATTTGATGCAACGTAGTTAAAGATTTTTGATATGCTGATGTCCTATGTATATCTATTACAAAATTTGATTTGAAGCGCAGTGTTGCTATATAACTAGGGCTGCCAATCGTCCCGCTATACGCGCGACGTTCCGTTTCTGATACCCTTAACGAGACGTCCCGCTCAGGGTGTGTGCGGGACGCTTAAATATCCCGCTTTTCGGAGGACGCTAAATACATTGCATCTATTCCGTGTTCTAATGCAGCAGCAGAGAGAGTCTTCTCACTTTGTAATAATGCCTGGACCGACGCGCGAAACCGTCTTCATGTGGATTCTGTAAAGTCAGAGTTACAAGTTCAAGTAAATTTTTCTTATCCGTGCAAAGATTTTTACAATTTTGTACTTAAAAATAAAAAAATCTTTAAAAGTGCCAAATGTCAAGAAAAATACCCATTTAAAAAGTAATTTATAGTTTTCATAATAAAGTCTAAATTACACTATAACTGTTTTTTTTAGTAAATATTGACTATTATTAATCTAACAAGGTGTTTTATTTTACTTCTCATCCTGATTTGTAAAGAAAATTTCACATTTTTTTGTATTCTAAATAAAATTAGTTGGATCCCACTTTTTAAACCCTTGTCCCGCATTTGAGATCATTATTTCTCGCAAATTTGTATTTTAAAGTTGGCAAGCCTATATATAACGTCACGGAGGACTTGAGAATAACTGGAGAATACTGGATTTACAAATGTGCTAGACAGAGATAATAATAAAATCGCCCTAAGATGACTCCAAAATTTTAAATCTTACTTGTTCCTGCAGCGAAGAGTTTCCGGCTTTACTCTAATGGCTGCTACATCTGACGATCGTTGTGTCGGTCTTTGGGAGATATTTCATACTGGCAAAAACATCTTTGAGAACAAATATTTATAAGTACCGATTGATTATTGAATGTATACCCGAATTATGAATGAGCCAACCTTTTTAATTGTAGTGTTCGATGCTCGAAAAATGTCGACAAATTCAGTTCCCTAATTATGCTCTATATACTGGGCGTAATTATGATTCAAAACTGGTTTTTGTATCGATGATATCTTTAAAGAAATCGATTACTATACAGATATTAATACGATAAACTAAACCAGTGTTTCCTAAACTTTTAGAGATTAAACACATAGTCGAGTCCTCCATTACCATGAATCAAGAGCGTGTTTTTTTTAAGTGAAACTTCTTTACGTACCGGTACAGTGAATTGAATTTGTTTGACGAAAACTTGGAACGATGTAACCATAGCATCGAAAAACAAATCATTATTCTGCAAATATCATTTTTAGCATTAATTAGAAGTAGACTTTGCGTAAGCTTAACTTCTTCTGGTGTGTAGTGTACATTACTGTTTACCGGGCGGTGTTCATACAGTTCGATCGTCAGCGGTCGAACTGTGTAGTTTTGTCTATTTACATAAGAACTTCAAGTGTAAAGAGCCCAAAAAATATAAATTATTATTAGAAGTTTTTATTACTTTTTCACACTTATCGTATAGCAAAAAAATGTTAATATTAATGATTATTGTCAATATTGTCGGTGACTTTTGACAATTCTTTATCTGAATTTTGACAATGTTTTGGGTAAATTTATAGTAGGTACTACTTGTTTGGTCAACTCAAAACATCAAAATCTTAATGTTATTAAAATGAATTTTAACCTTTAATTTAAATATTCTTAATCTAACAAAAACTGGTCCCCCATTAAACTTCTAAGTTCTAGGCTCCGAAACATCTAGCCCCTGATTGCCCCTTCGAATATATTTTGGGATCCCAGTTTAGGAAATGCTGATATATAAAACGCAAGATGCTCCAATATTTGTATTTCGATCTTTTAACGACAACAGATAACAACTAAATATGATCTAATTATATGTCTTATCTATATTATTTCTGAATCTCATACGTACGTGCGAATGTGTTGGGCTGGGTGCGGTCGTCGTGTAAGTCAAATTCGTTCGAATAATGAACTCGTGAAACCGACATTTACACTCACCGGTAAAATTAAGGTATTCATCTTTAGAAACAAAAATTAATATTATGAATCACATTTAGGGGATTTATTAATGATTTATTCGTAAAAAAAGCCCTGGTAGTCGTGGTTCGTGGGACTACTGACGGAGTTTCATCAATCTTTAAATGGTTGCCATTTTCTAAGTTCTCGCCCGATGTCTTGGATTTTAGACTCAAATGATAGGATCTGCCGGTTTTCGGTTTGAAATTTTTGGTTTGAGTTTTGTCGCGATTTTTCGGTCGAGACATTTCAAATTTTGATGTTTAAATGTTGTTATTATTTTCTGCGAATGTTTCTGGTACTCGGAACTGGCGTTATTTGAGAAATTTAGTTCTGAGCATCACAACGCGTTTTGTATTTTCGCGATTGGAGTTGTAGTTCCCGAGATATTTAAGTTTTAGAGGAGCAATTTAGAAATTTTCGGCGCAAAAATACCCTCACGCAGGCAAAGCCTAGAGGCGACTGAAGTCAGATGTCAAAATTTTTAGTACTATTGGTAGAAGGGGGCCGAGTGACTCGATCACCTGATATTTGGTTTGCTGGAATTGGTTGAGTGGTTCGTGAGATAATGGTATAACGAAAGTAGATTTGAAACATAACGGTGGAATATAATAAAATTGACAAACAAATTTCAGATAACAAATAAAATACAATTGTGTAGGAAATTGTCTTTTCTTTTCCCATGTTTGAAAAAAATATTCCAAAAATCTTATTTTCCGTGTAAAAATATTTTTATTTTAAACAATGAAACTAGTGTATTTCTAACTGTATATTGTCGACTAACAATAAACATTTTTTTGCTGTAAAAATGCTGAAAATGAAATAATATTTACAATTTGCAAATGGTTTCTTTCGGGATAACATTCAATGCGATAATTTGGATGAGTGTACACTTAAAACAAGATGAGATTGCAAATCTTCTTACATCGGTGTAGAAGTATTACAAAACTAGTTTACATACGATTATAATTAATATACAGGCTGTTCAGATTTTACAAGTTGTTTAAACGTTCAGAATTACATTTTACCTGCAGACTACTCTAATGTCACAATTTTTGGACACTCGCATTTATTAGTGTATTTGCCATATGGCAACATACACTATTGGCGTCGGTCGGATGGCGGGACCTAGGGGTCGGACCAAAATTTCTCGACGTTTCATAACCTCCTAAACACTTTGGCACCATTTTTAAAAATGTTTATATATATATGTATATATATATATATATATATATATATATTTATATATATATATATATATATATATATATATATATATATATATATATATGTGTACGCGCGATAACTTTCGAAAGAGTTAATTGATTTCAACGAAATTTGGGCCACATGTTGAAATCCATCACCGCAAGAAACCTATTTAAAATGGGCCTAATCGGGCTATTTTAAGGGTAGTTTTTAGGGGTTGAAAACTGTTTTTAAGCCTCAAAATACCGAAAAAATTCTCCGAATCGTTTCAAAATTGAAATTTAACCCTTTAGTAGTGATTAAAAAGTTTCCCCACAATTTTAATAAAATCGGCCCGACAGGACCGGATTTAATTATGAAAACACTAGTTTGCAGATAGTGACTTATTTATTGAAGGGTGTATTTAATTTGGTGTAGACGTTAGATTGATAATAATATTACAATTAAGAAAAAAATGTTATTTTAAGGGGTGTATTAAGGGGTTAAATTTTTTATTTTGCCCAAAAACAAACTTAATTTCACATAATAAAAGTATAAAACCACACGGCCCTATACAAGCAAATACACTATATTGTCGGCAGGGTTTTGGCACTGCGACCCGGGTTTTTTTTATTAATATGTAAACATCTTTCCTGGCGCCCTTCCCCCAATTTCTGATCTGGTGATGATCACGGAAGTGACGGTTATGATTGACAGATCGAATAGTTTATAGTTTATATCGTAGGGTACAATGAATTCGTTCTATTAATTTTATTCTTACTACAAATTCGAAACTTGTTTTCAGTTATATTTGTTGCACTCACGAGTTTCAAGTTTACATTGAAAATGTTTGTTTTTTAATATTATTTATTCATAAAAAGATTCAGTAAACCAGCTCGAGTCATGGTGAACATACAGTATTTTATTTCACCTGAAGAATAGGTGCTCTGATTTAACACCGAGATCATTGACCGATTTGCCTAAGGTTTGTGTAAACCTATTTTGTTCCGTTCACGTCAGCAGGAAACTATCTCCTACTATATCAATTTCGTATTCATTTTGATAGCTTATCCAGTTTCTACGATCGTGTTACCTTTTTTTTAAATGTAGATTACTAACCAAATGACATTTATTCATATAACTTTAATCTAGTTTAGACGGATGTGGTCCATACTTAGAATCTTGTAAATCGTTTTTATCACAAATTTAAAACATTTTTCTTTTCGAGTAATTATAAAAATGTGGTCTGTAAAAATAAAAACATCCAATTTTGTTATCTACTAATTTTACCGTCTTTCAATGTTCTTTTTTATACATGTTTTTGAGAGAGTAAAAACGTATTTTTTTATAATGCGTATAAATATTAACAATATTTGTTTAATAATAATTTGTAATAGGTATACAGTAAAAATAATAAATTTTGACGGCTTTACATGTAACTTCATAAATGTTAAAGTATTTTCAATATTAGGTAAATACAATTTTCTTTATCAACTTTCACGATGAAATTTCAAAGGAAAATTTATTATCGAATAAATTTATATCAGATAATGCAAACTCCATTTTAATAGAACATTTACAAAGCTCGTATGTGCAGAATAAAATTGATTACCTCAGAAACCAGTTTTACGCTTCAGAAATAAGATTAAACTTTAAATATGATTAAAAAAATATTAAAATCTTACACTGTATACTCGACGCTCAGAATATGAGCATCTATTGTTGTCTACTAAGCTTGCTAGATTTTTACGTCATTACTTTTATGTTTTTCTTATTTTGCGTAAATGGTGCTACCAAAAATTAGATAGTGAGTTTTTTACTGAGAGGTTATTTAATTTGGTATTGATAATAATATTGCAATTAAGAAAAAAAAAAATTATTTTAAGGGATATGTATCAAGGGGTTAAATTTTTTATTTTATCCAAAAATCTTAAATTCACATAAAAAAAACCATACTGTCTGTGTTAGCAAAGACACTATATCGTCGGCAGAATTTAACACTGCGCCCCGAGTTTTTTTGGAGAATTACGACCACTGTAATATTAATAAATTAAATTGCCAAAGATGTAACGTGTGTCTAATCAGGACTGAACGCCTGAACTTGAGTACTCCATAAGTGTACGGTCGAAGGTTAAACCAGTTCAATCGAGGTGTTATAATTTATTGACGTATTCTTTGAAACCGATTTGTTCGGCTATATTAGTAATACTTGCAGTCGTTACTTTTTCAGTAACGTGGTGTTGCAGAACTGATACATATTATGTACGCCTCTCTACCGTAAAACGTTGTCTTTTTATGGAAGAGTTTGTTGCTTATCTTTGTTTTTACATGTTTTGATTACTTAATGCATCCTTGTTCTTCAAACCTCACCGTTTGTTACACATATACACACATTTTACTACATGATATCCATTCATATAAAATTAAACTTCCAGCATTACTGACTCACTGGCTTCGTTTTGAGCGCCATTTTGTGTTACCACCAATTGCCCAAGCTATTTAAGTTTAATTAATATTTTCAGTTTATTAACTAGCAGCCCGGTCCGGTTTCACCTAGATTATGTATTAAAAATAGACATATAAGGCTGTCGCAGACTTTTTTAATAAAATATAACCGTTTTTACCCGGCGTTGCCTGGAAATAACAGACCCCTGTCATTCGAACATAGATATAGTCCAAAACTATCTCACGTCATTTTATCTCGATATTTGTGGATGTCAAAAAGAGTCAACAGCTAGGAGCGCTTGCACACTCCACGTCGTGTAAAGTCAGAAGTCGAGTGACTTTAATGATTGTTTCTATCAGCGTTGCCAGACGTCCCGATTTTTAAATCAAAATTAAATGTCCCGCGCGGGACAGGCACCAGCGTTACCAGACGTCCCGATTTTGGCGGGACGTCCCGATTTTTAAATCAAAATTAAATGTCCCGCGCGGGACAGGCTCAGTCCCGCTTTTCGGGGATAATTCGACCGTGTGTAAATAATTCTCTTATTGTAAGTTGCAATTTGTAACACTCACTCCTCAGACTATTGTTTGAAACGCCATATTTTTGTAATGAATAAAACTTTTTTGATTTTGTTTTCTGTTTTTTTTTTATTGTTTTTATTCAGAAGACGAATACGACTCAACTATTTAATGATAGGGTAAATCTGATTCAAAATATCATATTTTTATTAAAATACATTTTCTATGGCTATTTTTGCTATCTATTGTCACGTAAACGTAATTTGAACTCAAATAAAAAGATAAATATTTAAAAACTTCTGATCATATACGTTTTTATACTATGTCCCGCTTTCGACGAAAGAATCCCGCTTTTTTCACTCAAAAAGTTCCAAAATCCCGACTTGGCAAAAAAAAATCTGGCAACGCTGGTTTCTATGTACCTACCACTAATAGGATTAGAGAGGATTAGAGGGAATACCGGTCTGCCTTCATAACACGTTACCATTTTAGTTATTTGTATAGCAGTGTATATACTGAAAAATAAATTAACTTTGCGATAAAATAATGAAATAAAACATAGTCTAGATAGCACTTCTGAAATAATAAGAAACATTTTTAATAATAAGAAAAATTTACTAAATTTAATTTATTTTTATTTTTGTCACCTATTTGACTACCGCTAAACTATATAAAACATAGATATTACCTATATCGGATTTTCTCTGTGTTCAAAATTTATAATTCATTCACGAATGTTTTAATAAAAATATAAATATTATTGTTACAGTAAAATTATTGTTGCTGTTAGTTTTCGTAATATAAATTGTGTTTTGTTTATATTGTCTCAGAGTTGCCAGGTTGAAGATTGCAAGCATAAACAATAGGTATATAAACAATACTCGTATATACATGTATTTATCTACTTGCAGACTAGAATTATATGTTTATACCATTTTTTCACACAAAATATTACTGCACATTTTTGTGGTGGTATATCTGAACATTTGTAATATTTCGTCTTCATATTTTCTTTATCTTATTTTGTTATGTACAGTAATTTATTATTTTAAGATTTATAACAGTAAAATAAAGGGATTTTTGTAAATAATTCTCAGACGCAGCTAGACAATACGTGGTGATATTTTACAAGATAACTATGTTGCAATCTTCAACGGTTGTTTAATTTTGTTCTGTAAAATCTCAAATAGAAAATATTCTATACGGAAATTATACAAACAAAAATTTGTTGAAAGTTTGTTAATATTTTTTAATTTCGATATTTTGCTATGCTATAATTTTTTTTTGAGGTTAAATGTAACTGTCATCGTATTCTTTTCTGGGTATTTACACGTCACTTGAAAGTACCGGAAACTATTTTTTAAATATATGTATTTTTTGGTCTTTCGGTCTTAACACGGTCATTATTGCATATCTTTGTACTTGTAAACCAAAGGCTACCAGTATTACAGTCATAAGAACTAACTATTGTTAACTCTGCCAATTTGTAGTTTTTATTTGTCATCGAAGAAACTGTCAGGAGAAGAAAAATCCAACTATTTACATCAATTCAATTAGCTATTTGCTCGTTGCAAAATCTTCTGACAAGTATTTAGCCGAAGTTTATTTTTGAATTCGTTTGAGACTTGCAAACTCAAATAAAATAACAAAAAAAAAAATCATGACTATTCTGAAATCTTCTAAGCTTTTCAAATGCAGCGTTGAGAAAGTTTTCAATAAATCTCTTCGGGTATAGTTTAGATACAAAGTTCGATCTTATGTAAATAAAAAAGAGTACATGCATACGAGTACAGAGCGCAGCACTGTACAAAGTTGTACCTACATTTGGTATTCCGTGAATGTTTAGGTGGTTGTTTGTATGTATAGAGCAAAGTGGCCATCGTGTACACACAGAAAAGCACAAGCACAGAAAGAAGGAGACTTGCAGAAGCGCCAGTGGCCAAAGCTTGTTTTGGAAACACTTCTTTGGCTGCGACGGGAGTAATTTTGTTCAGCAGTGGGAGAAATAGGCTGTTGGTGTTCAGCAGTGGGAGAAATAGGTTGTTGGTGAAGAACCGAAACCGATTGGCTGGCGGGTAGTATAGGTAGGGATGCGTTGAGGGGGAAGCTCGACTGACACGCCCCTTTTAAATTATTACCGAAGAAGTTCAGGGGCGTGAGGTTTACACTCTGCTTTTTTGATGAGCATGATAGAAATTCGCCATATTTAATATATTTAATGGATAATGGATTAAGCAATGTTTTGATATATCAGTTAGTTATCGTATTCTATCCCTAAACATTCCTCAAGAAATTAAAGCTATCCTAAGGTAAAAACAGCATTCAATTCCGTGCGGTAGTTCACGTGATTTTAACGGACACATACAAACAGACGCGACCGGGAACTTTACTTTATATATATATAGTATGTAGCGACATTTTCCAAATTGTGGGTCGCGACCCGACACCGGGCTTGAGAAAAAATTTGTCGGGTCACAAAAAAAAATTCTAAAAAAAATTTTTTTGTTCATATAGCTTTATCGCAATTTTTGCAATTTATGTGTATGAAATAAGCAAACAAATAACTTGATTTCTATTAAAAAATAAAACATTTGTAAATAAATGTTTTTTTTTTTCATAAGATGAGTCGCAAACAAATTTAAAACCGCGTTTCGGGCCGCGGTCAAAAAGGTTTGGGAAACGCTGTAAAGATGCAAAATGAACGTTACTGGCGGCTAGTATCGCTTCTGCAAGCTTCTTCTGTGGCGCAAGTATAACACAACAGAACAAGACCGACCACCGGCAATAGTTTACAACTCGTTATGTTTACTGGGCCGCCGTGTTTTGAATAGCAAACACGCTAAAAACCCACTGTGCCCGTACATTGGGTTTGTTGCCGCCACATACATACAAACTGCATGCATTCACAGGGGGCCTGACTTAGTTTTGTTAACTGTACAGCGTGTTCTGTGAACGATAATTAACCGGGAAACCCCGCGTCATGAAAATGCACCGAAGATCAAAGAAATAACACTGATGTTCCGTTGCAAGTCAAAAAACGTAATTTCATAATGACTAGATTGTGATAATCTAGTTACAGTTTTGATACATGTAAAACTCCCTGTCATGTAGTAGGTACTCACACAAAAACAAATGAATGATTTTTCAAGCTAAAATGTGTAAAAAAATGTTGTTTTGAAGAGGAAATTGTACAAAAAAAAGTGTGTTAAATAGATGTTTACAAAAATATCGTTTCAAACGATCGATTATTTTTTGAGCAGAATCGATATAAAATTCTAGAATGATGTTCTTACAGAGAATTATAATTTAAGATCACTGTCAACTGACAATGCTTTCTGCAACCCGGCTTGAGTCACCGATACACTCAATAGCTGTGTAAACATTTAGATTCGAATATGGCTATATATTATAACTTGGATAAATTTTAACAGCTGATCAAGGAGCGTAGATTAAAGTTTAATTTGGAGTTTAGAAGAAGTTCTTCTTAACGTAAGGATCAATAAAACACGGCGACATTGATGTTACAATTTTGCATTTAATTAATTAACAATTAGATGCAAAATTGTACCATCACTATAGCTGTACTTTATAGATCTTTACGCTAAGAAGAACGTCTTCCAAATTCCAAACTACGTCCAGGATCGCATCTACCTACAAAAAACTGTAGAAATTTCATATATAATAGATTATAGTACACGCTCTCGGTACGGATATGTCTGAGATATGGTGGAAGAGCGGTAAAATATGGTGGACGGAACGGGTCTAGTATAAATAATATAAATTTTGTTTCATAATAAAAAAAACATGATCTGCAAAAATTCGCTAAAATTATTATTATAAATAAAAATATTTTAAAAATAGTCTACACCTAAATATTTTATTAGTTGACGATTTTATCTTTTTTTTTACTTTTTCATGTTTCTATTTAACGAACTTTCATTGGAAGTCGTAGCCACTTGAATCCTATTAATTTATATTTTATCACACATGCATATTTTTTATATAATTGATTAACCGTTTAAACTTACGAAACATCATGTATATAATGCATGGCATTGTTGTTAACTTAGATTTTGCTAGGTAAGCATGTTAACTCACCGGTAACGTTTTACTGTAGTCACTCTATTTTCTGCTTCACTTAGAGGAAAAGTTTTATTTGATAGAAAAAAGATGATAGTATATGTACATAGACTAGCTTTAACTAGACTAGACCACCGCCCAGTGGACCAGACAGGATATAGTGCAGCAATTCCTTACTGTTTGCGTATACACACGGTGTCACAGCCAACGTTGTTTAACATGGCTATTTTTATTTGTCGGCATGGAAAATCGAATAAATGGACAAGCAAAGTAGTGCGGCATTTTGTGCGTTGAGAAAACAATTGAATTTTGATACACTACGAAGTTATTATTTAGAAAATACTGAATTTTCAGTATTTTCTAAATAATTTCGTAAAATTAAATTGTTTTCGCAATGGAATGTTAATGAGGACAAAATTCTGCACTACTTTGTTTGTCCATTTAACTAATTTTATATGAGCACTGATAAAAATAGTTATGTTAACCAACGTTGGTTGGGACAGCCTGTATATTGCTACTGGCACAGAACAAAATATAAGAACTATAGTAAAATACAGTTACTTAGAACCATCATTTCGTGAACACAACAAAATTTATCCAGATTTCGTCGATTTATAATTATTTCTTGTGATGAAATTTTAATTTGAATATTTTTCGATTTTTTTATATTTATGTTAGAATCTACTTAATTTTGCAGCGTTATTGAATAATTCGCGTACTATTAGTGTTCCGTAGAACACAAGACACTTATGGAATCATAACTGATTCCATAAGCGTCTTGTTTTCTACGGAACACTAATAGTACGCGAATTATTCGATAACGCTGCAAAATTAAGTAGATTTTCGTCCGTCCGTCTGTCACAAACATTTATCTCTGAAACTATATTTTGACACAGAGATAAAATAAAATATACGTACCCTAATACAAAAATGCTTACCATGCAGTTGGAATATAATTAAAGTTGTAATAAGTTTGAGTTGACCGAATATTCGGTATTCAGCCAACGAATATTCGGTATCTGAGCATTTTCGTTACAACTCTACTGAATTCTATTTAAATTTAATTCAACAAATAATATTCTCGTACAAACCAATGTTCTTGTAAGTATTCCGAAAATGTGTGCACAAAATACGATAATTGAAAAGAAGATTTTCTCATTTCTTTAGTTCACACGAATCATTCCAGATGCACAGATTAATTCTAATAAATTAAATGGTTGTATCTCAAGGAAAAGTCTCTCTCAGCTATCTCTGTCTTTAAAAATAAAACAAGAACACATCGAAGACGCTGTGCAGTTATTTAAATCAATTAAGCAGTCTTGTTCACAACAAAAGCTTTTAATTTGTTCAACTCAAAAGTTTATAAGAAATCTTTAAGTTCCAAATTCAAATACCTATACAAAGTAGGTATTTGTATCATACAATATGGGTACAGTGGTACCTAGACATTCGAGTTTTATTCGTTTCGTAACCTTGCTTGTATGTCAATTTGTTCTCAAAGCAAGTTTCCCCATTTCAATTAATTGAAATGCCATTATTCCGTTCCAGCCCCCAAAATGCCACCAAGTGTCATTAATTTTTTTTTTTTTTTTTTGGGGAGGGGGAAATCCTTTTTACGGACACCCAGCGATGATGGCCTGGGTAGTGTGGGAATCGGAACAGGGCCCCCTACCCACTAAAACCCCCTCCATCTAGCTCCTTTGTCCCTCCCGCGGCACCGACGGTCTGTCATTCCTTCGCGGGAGGGGAGCTATGGCTTTATCAGCCGTTTCTCATAGCTCCGATGCACGACCAGTTCCAACTTTTTCGGGGTGTTTCTTTTTCCATGAACTGTGAAACTCTCCCCCGAATTCTCAAGATCTCCTTTATCTCACTTGTAGAGATAACCTCCTCCACTTCTGGCCCCTTTTCGAAACCAATTTCTTGCAGAACCTCCGCATGCTGCTGCGACTGTAACTCTTGTAACTCCTCGGTCGTCAGTTCCTGCGAATGCTCCTCCACGAGCTCTCTTAAAGGCAATTCAGACTAGCCGTTCTCGGTTACGATTCACCGGTCCGGCTTGGTTTTCGATTAATCTAGGCTGCTCACACTATCCCGACTCGGTTCTACGATTATTTTCGGTGCGCATGCGCAATTTCGAAGTATGATTTGACGTTTGATGTGTAGAAAAACAGCTGGCTAGTCACGTGACTCCAGCAAGCGTTCTCATTGGCTACGGTTGCGAACGGGCCGCGGTTGAAATTAGAGCTGAACCTAAATGCTCGAACCGAACCGCAATCGGGAACGACTACGCCCTGATTGGTCGAGCTCCCAACCCGACCGGTGAATCCTAACCGAGAACGGCTAGTCTGAATTGGCTTTTAGCCACCTCCAGATCCATCGATTTTTCCTGACACACAATCTCCTCCTTCACTGACACTTCGGGTCCTTTAGGCTACAGCTTCTTCCATGTAGGGGCCAAGATCCTCGTTGTAAGCGCGAGAAAATTCGATTTGTGATAACATGAACGAAAATAATCGTAATAAAAATAACATTTTGCATCGTCGTTGTGTTTGACGCCAAAAAAGAACAAGTCGAGCGCCGGTAGGTTTTAGATTGAATACAAGAGAAGTAGCTAGTATATGTAGGGTAGGTGGAGAGAGCTTCTGGAGAATTTAATGAAGGGACCACAGGTGCGTTGGCAACACTGCAAGATGAATAAATTACAAGCCGAGAAAGGTTTCTGCGGTATCATGAATTGATTTTTGTACTACTTTTCATTTATACGTCGGCTTATTTCATTTTAATAACAGAAAACTTGCCTTTATATATTATATAAATTATAAACCTAGCCATATCGTATAAGAGACATTTCATATTGTTAAGTTTTCTTTTTGTATATACTTACCAACTTGATAAAAAAGTCCATGTGCTACAAATTGTATGTCATTTGTCATAAAGAAATGAGCATCGAGTATATAATAATTTCTGGTAATGTTGTATGGCTGCATCTTTTTTATTCTCGTTATTTTTCTTTTTCTTTTACTTTGCTACTCTTTTGTAACATATTAAATTTCAATTTATTAATTTCAAACTTTCTGTTTCTTATGCGACATGGAATGAGTTTATAATTTCGTTTTATACTGCTAGGAAAAGATTGACATCATTAGAAGGTAAAGTTAAATTCATTAATTTCACTCATATAACTTTAAAAACACCAGCACTGCCATTTATTTTTTGAGCCTAGTACCAATTCGTATTTTCAAAAAATGTTATTATTTTTAAAGAAAGTTTGGATAAAAATCCGTGACAAATTGATCCTTTGCCACGGATTTTTATCCAAACTTTCTTCAACAGTCATCAGGGATCACAATCGCTCTAATTAATCATTTAATTAGAGTCAATCTCGTTATTATTTTTAATATAAAATAAAAATCCAATTGCTACTTTTCTTAGTTCTCAGATTAGAACTTGTGAACTAAGATTCTGTAATGGAGATTGCTTCCACAATTTTATACGTAGTTCAAATTATTATCACAGCAAAGAAAGGACTTTAACGTGAACATCCTACGAGCACTGAACTAACAAAAACTCAAAAGTTAAAAAAAAATTGGTCAAGTGCAATCTATACTTCACGTCTGTATTTGGGTCATCATTTTCTTAAAATTGCGTCAGATAGTTTCAGAGAAAATTGCCGGTGACGAACACCGAAATGATTATGGAATCGTTTCGCTATCCGTCCGTCTGTCACATGCGATTATGCGCGGAACATTAAATTATCACTTTTTAAGTGTTTATTTCCAGACACACTGTAATTGTTTAGTATTGTCGGTTTTGATGTAAAACGAGGATTAAAAGAACTCGGCTTACATAGTTTTTAGCAAGCTTAGCACAACACCTCGGTGTTGGAGTCTTCTGTTAAAGCTGTTAGGGGAATGAAATAATTTACTGTTGAATGTGACAAACTCGAATTAAATAACTAAAAGAGAAAACTTACGTAATCCTCCACTCATCCTTTGGACTTACCATGTAAATAAATGTTACATCCACACATACTGAACACCTTATACAGTGTGTTCGAGAAAACTTTAGATTAATAAGAAAACAGCTCGTGTCTCACCTAGTTTTGAAACAGAACAGCATATTATATAATTTTCGATTTCTCCTGTTGTTCTTTAATACCAAGTGATGAGGTATAAAAAAAGGAAATTATTGAGATTTCAACACGAAAAAGAAACTGTATATCCCTTTCTCCGTCTTTTCTAACACGTTTTATTAGCTTCACCTGATGTATCAATGTGACAGAATCTGTTAACGTATTTTTCACCGATTGATTAAAAATGTTGTACCGATGACAATACAACAATTTAATAACTTAATTTAATAAAAATGGAAATATACAATGCGTGATATCAAGTAATAGAAAAATAAATCAACAAAAATATTCCACCCAATATAAAAAATACGTGTCGAAATTTTGTACTGTTAAAACTGTTTTTGTTTAAAAATATTTTTTTATAAATTGACCGCGTAAGTAATTATGTTATTTTCAAACGTGTGCAAAGTGCATATGTGCTTTTTTTGTTGTTTTTGGTTTTCGAATTACTGAAAAACGCAATATTGCTTTTCAGAGTATGCAACCGTACTGTGTTGGTTACTCGGTATATATTTGTTGTTGCGTCATCGTATTAAAAATGAATGATATTTTTGGTTGACTGTTATTTTTGCTTTCTTTCTGGAACTTATTCGTTCTTGTGATTCGCTGTGGCATTTTACAACTGCCTGTAAATAAGTGCCCAATTACGGATGGTCATTCGCTTCTCATTCGGTGGAATAAAAAAGAATTAAGTGCGTTTACTAATTATTTTAATTATTATTTGACACTAAATATTTATTGTTTTTTTATACGTTTCCTGTATTTTTTATACAGGAATACGCTCACTGCTTATTCCCTTTTTGTCGCAGCTTAATATTACTATAGCACAACGTTTCCCAAATTGTAAATTTTTGTGTATGAAATAAGCAAACAAATTACTTGATTTCTATTAAAAAATAAAATTTGTTTTGGAAATGAATGTTTTTTTTTCATAAGGTAATGCTAAAAAAAGTATTTTCAGACATTGCGATCACTAATGTTGAATATCAATACGGATAGATGAAAAATTGTCTGAGGACTTAGGATCAATTTTTTTAAGTCAATACTAAATTTTTATTTTTATCACGACGTTTCAGAATTTATTTATTCTTTCATCAGGTGTCTGTCTGGAAACAATACATATAAGTACAAATATTTTTTACAAAAACAACAAATCTTAACAATTTTACATACCATAAATTATTTTTTATGTATTAACTGTTTTATTTAGTTGTCTTGTCGTTTCCATTTTTTAAATTTTTTTAAATTTTTTAAATGGAAACGACAAAACATCTAAATAAAACAATACATAAAGTGATAAAAATAAAAATTTAGTATTGACTTAAAAAAATTGATCCTAAGTCCTCAGACAATTTTTCATCTATTTAATTAGTCAGGATCGGAACAATCTTTGAAAAATCAATACGGATCTTCCTTACAAAACGCTCTTACGGCAGAGAATAATGTGAGAGGAAAAAGTTGGAGAGGAGGACTCGAACTACCTACAGACGCTTATTGAAACGTCGCGCTTACACGACCATTTTTTGTCGCAGGCTCTCTCTAACTATTACCCAAGTTAACTTAAACAATTTTCAGAAATATAAATAAAGATGATACTCGGTATGAACATTGAAATCTACAAAAATGCATAATAATATCGCTCTCAATGCAAACCGAGTTCATTTCTTTGCATAATAATGCCATATTCTTGTTATTTTGATATGAACATTTCAAATCCAATTGAAAATTCTACGTTAGAATATTTGTTAAAAAGTTTTCTGTATTATTTGTCGAAACTTTAGGGTACCTACTTGCTCAATTAGATTTTACGACATAGTCGAAAATTTACAGTAAACTTTGTATAAAACGTGTTCTATGCAACTGCTAGTTGAATTTCATGGCCTCTAATACTGCACTCGGACATGTTTAAAAACAAACTAAAAACTTTTCCAACTAAATCCATTGACGGTTCAGTTTTAATTTCCTGTGAAACTTTTTTGTTTTTTTTTTTTTTTAGTCAATATGTATTTCAGTAAGTTATTTGCGACACAAATGCTTGCTGCACTCCATTAATATTTGATTTATTTTTAATTTGTATATGTTTGGTATTATTATAAACTTCAATCAAAAACTGTAACTGACAAAAACTATATAAATTGATTTTAAATATGAGGTCACTTGTAACTAAATCAAAAAGGTACATTGTATATGTGAAATCTATATGAAAAAAGTAATATTTTTTTAACCAATAACTTTTTTAATACAATAAAGTTAAAATGGAAACATCCAAACATCAAAACTGCATATTCGTAAATCGTATAATAGTAAAAAAATAAAAAATATTAAGAGCACTGTGGTTGGAACAATAAAAAAAAAAAAAAGAATAGTTACTTCTTACCACAACAGATTTATTCAGTGGATGTACATTTCGAGAGCTAAGCTCCCATCTTCAGCAAAACACTAAACTCGAAATGTACATCCACTGAATAAATCTGTTGTGGTAAGAAGTAACTATTCTTTTTTTTTTTCGTATAATAGTAGTTTATGTATCTAAAACGTAAATATGTATGTTTAAAATGAGAGTCACGAGTAATAATTTCATTACGTTCGAGATACAAACTACATTTTTTGTCACTTACCCGCTATAACAGGGTTTCCCAAAGTGTGCGCCGTAGAGAGTAAAGAGGATCGTCGTGAAACACTCCTGTTTTCTGGAAACTAAACTTAGGTATTTGCGGCTACAAAATAAATAATATCAATATAAATATAAAAACTCACCTTCATGTAGTATAATTTTATCCTATTTCGACAAGCTATGGCGTCGAGACATAATACTAAACCTTAAAGTGCGCCGCGAACTGAAAAAGTTTGGAGATCCCTGCGCTATAAAATAGCTGGTTTTCACATAATTTTTAGTGACAGTTGTGACAGTTCCAGCTTTCACATCTATTTAGTTGTTTATAAAAAATACGCGTGTGGATCGTCAATACGTTTAATAAATGACCGGTCATTTACGATAATTATTGTTGAATCTGTTAGATCGCATTTTTTTTTTTACTTTTACTAGTGATAAATGAGTCATTTTACGACTGTTCTGCAGGCGTGAAACTCAGTTGTTTTTTAAGGCGTGCAAAAAATTAAATCCGCAAGTGTTGTTAATTTGCTTAAAAGTTTGATAATAGAAATTTCAAAATTGTTCCCTATGAGTTTTACATTTTTTTTTTATTGTTTAAACTTTATGGCAGGGAATAGGGATGTTGACTATTTTTGGGAAAGTGTTTTAATTCGTGCATACGTACCTAATATTGCCACAAATATTTATTATTTTTATTTAAATACAACTCAAGCCTCAAAAATCATGTATTTTAAATCCCGTTTCAAATTTCGGTCCAAAACGCCAATACTAGTCGCGTGACGTCACCTGTTCATACCAAAGGAGGCTCAAAAGTTTACACGGGAGCTACCACCATCCTATAGATGCGTATTCTGTGCTCATAAACGTTAGTAAACTGAGGTGATGAAAAGTTGTTTCGTAGTCGTTGCTATAGTTATATGTAATTTGAGGTTTCCTATAAACAAATAATAATAAATTACACACTAAATATTAACCAAACAATGAAGTTTTTTGACAGCGGCTGAACATATGACGTCATGCGCTCTGATTGGTGTCCGTTGTCACGTGATTTGAGAGTGATTTTATTAGGTTTTATTTATTAAATATTAATTAAATTCCTTAAAAATAAGGAAAAATATAGTGTTTTTTAGTATTTCTATCATAGAAACTACTACTTTTCGTTAAAATTATGTTTTTATTTGAATACAGTCAACATCCCTATTGTTGGTAAAAATCGTTTAAACATTTAAACAGAGTAATAAAATATGGAAAATGTGAAAAAGGTAAAAGTTTAATGGTTGGCTTGAAGATAATTGGTAGGTATCTTTGTCTGACAAAAAGAGATATGATTGTCTCCACCTCTGTTTATTCGCGTTTGACGATAATGGGAATGAAAACGCGCTATGAACTGAGAGATTCTATGAAAAACGAAAAAGAAAAGCATTCCTTTATCTTAACAGATCGATGTCAGTGTTTGTGTTCCACATTTCATCTACACTGCTCCTGCAGAATTGCTCAAAATTTACGCTATTATTTGGTCTTCGATTACGAAAATTTCAGCCAATTGGGCGACAGAACCATTTCAACTTTAAAAATAAAACATTTGATATATGATAATATTTAAAAAAACCCGGGTCGCAGTGCCAAAACCCTGCCGACAATATAGTGTATTTGCTTGTATAGGACCGTGTGGTTTTAGACTTTTATTATGTGAAATTAAGTTTGTTTTTGGGCAAAATAAAAAATTTAACCCCTTAATACACCCCTTAAGATAACATTTTTTTCTTAATTGTAATATTATTATCAATCTAACGTCTACACCGAATTAAAGACACCCTTCAATAAATAAGTCACTATCTGCAAATTAGTGTTTTCAAAAAATGTGTAAGTCCGGTCCTGTTGGGCCGATTTTACTAAAATTTTAGAGGCACTTTTTAATTGCTATTAAAGGGTTAAATTTCAATTTTGAAACGATTCTGAGATATTTTTCGGTATTTTGGGGCCCAAAAACTTTTTTCAACCCCTAAAAGCCACCCTTAAATTGATCCGATTAGGCCCATTTTAAATAGGCTTCGTGCGGTCATGGATCCCAACATGTGTGCCAAATTTCGTTAAAATGAATTAACTCCTTCGAAAGTTATAGCCCGCACACATATATATATACCTATATATATAAATATATATATATATATATATATATATATATATATACATATATATATATATACATATATATATATAAACATTTTTAAAAATGGTGCCAAAGTGTTTAGGAGGTTATGAAACGTCGAGAAATTTTGGTCCGACCCCTAGGTCCCGCCATCCGACCGACGCCAATAGTGTATGTTGCCATATGGCAAATACACTAATAAAATTTTTGTTGACCTGTGCGGTGACGCGAGTAACGAGTAGTAATTCAGCAATACAATCAATGTGAACTCCATCCTGTCTCTACACAGAATGGTACTGCATCCGCTTGCAATCTTTACAATCTCAGTGTACGCAGCTTACATGACATAAACCATTACACAATTCATTGAACAATACTGAATAACATTCGTTTAAATACTATGGGTCAAACATTCGTTTACAGTAATGAAATTTGCTATTCGTTTGGATGTTTACATAATATGGTTTTAAACTAATTTATTTTTGACATATCTTCAGAACAAAAGAATATCTGATTATATAAAAAAAAACAACGTTATAGTACATATGTTTTCTGTGATGCGCCAGTTCTCCCCTCAAAAAAATAGGGCTCTTCATATTTGCGTGTTGAATAAAGTCTCAAAATTTGGTTTCAGTTCGTTTTTTGAGAAGACTTCTAAACGAAAAAATATCATTTTTAACAGTGTAAAATCAATCAAAATAAAATAGATAAAAAGGTATCATATTATTTGTGACGGCTCTAGAAACGTTACAAGGACTAGAAATTAACGTACCATAGATAATAGGGATGACTGTATTTTAATAAAAACATAATTTTAACGTTAAGTGGAAGTTCCTATGATAAAAATGCCAAAAAGCACAATATTTTTCTTTATTTTTAAGTTATTTAGTTAGTATTTAATAAGTAAAACGTAAATAAATCACTCTCATGTCACGTGACAACGAACATCCATCAGAGTGCATGACGTCACTGGAACATTAACATCTTCAGACGCTGTCATAGAGAAGGACGCTGTTCACGCTGTCAAAAGGCTTCATTGTTCGGTTAATATTTAGCGTGTGTAATTTATTCGCAAAATTTTTATGACAACAATTATGAAAAAACCTATATCTTATCAGTTTAGCAGCGTTTATGAGCCTAGGACGTCACGGCAGTCACGTGACAAGTATTGACGTTTTGGAGCGAAATTTGAACCGGAATTTAAAATACATGATTCTTAAAGCGTGAGTTGTGTTTAAAAAATTATAATAAACTAGCGGTACCCGTGCGAATAATTCGCATTAAAATTCGTTTCTAATTTCTCACACTCTTTATAACTTTCCTCTTTTTGTTGTACTACATTACGAAGCTCAGTGACAGTTCAAGAAAATATTTTTCTAAGACTGTTATATAGAGGCGCAAGTATCGAAAACGTTGAGCTGAAGCGCCGCCATACGAAAAGTATTTATACGTGAATTTTGATTAAAAATTAAACAAAAAAAATTTACCGACTGTCAATCATGTTGACGTTGTTTCAAAGTTAGAACCGTCAGATGGCAGCATTGCTGCATATACTGAATAAATGTATAATTGTTATAATTAATTATTTTGCAAAAACAAAAGCAATAATAGATTTTTTAGTTGTTGATGTCGCTACAGCAAGCAATTATCTATAAAATTTATATATAAAATTTATGTGGAGCTATTGTGTAGTTTTTTCGAAAAATGGAGGCAAACATCTCCTTATCGTATTAATATATATAATATTTGTGGTTATATTAGGTACGTATGCCCGATTTAAAACACTTTCCCAAAAATAGTCAACATCTCTATTCAATAACTTATTGACAGTCGCTCGTAACAATTGTGACGAGTGTATCAACAGTCGGCGAGATATCATTTAAGTTGTAATAAAAGTTCAGTTTACAATGCAGTAGCAGTAGTTCTATGTATTTTCTTGGACAGTTTTCCTTCAATATCTCTCGGTATTGTTGTATAAAAACTGTTTGCGCAGACATATCTTTTATCTAATTGCAGTGTTGTCGGATTTATATGGCCATGTGTGTTTTTCTGTCTATAGAAAGACTTACAGGTCACTGCGTACAGTTTGTCAACGTTCCTCCAGTATCATATTATTGCATCACTGAACACAAAAACCAGGTCTTCTCAGTTTTGGATTTACACTGGGGACACACGGGGCTAGTGCCCAGAGCGGCAAAATTCGGAGGCTGAGAAAAAAAATGTTCTTCGCGTTATCGAAGCTTTAAAAAGTGTAATCGTGTTGAAAACATCTTCAAAAATAAATAAAATTATTCTTTTCGGGTAACCTTCACGGGACATTGGACAAGTACAACTTACTAAAACACCTTATTGAGCGTTGCATAACGTTTCGCGAACCAATTGTGGCTTCATGAGATACTAAAAAATTATATATTTATTGTTAGTGTATTTGCCATATGGCAACATACACTATTGGCGTCGGTCGGATGGCGGGACCTAGGGGTCGGACCAAAATTGCTCGACGTTTCATAACCTCCTAAACACTTTGGCACCATTTTTAAAAATGTTTATATATATATGTAGATATATATATATATATATATATATTTATATATATATGTGTGTGTGTGTGTGTGCGCGGGCAATAACTTTCGAAAGAGTTAATTGATTTCAACTAAATTTGGCAAACGCGTTGAAATCCATCACCGCAAGAAGCCTATTTAAAAAATGTTTTTGGGCCTCAAAATACCGAAAAAATTCTTCAAATCGTTTCAAAATTAAAATTTAACCCTCTAATAGTAATTAAAATATGTTCCTAAAATTTTAATAAAATCGGCGTGACAGGACCGGACTTACAAATTTTATGAAAACGTTATTTTGCAGATAGTGAATTATTTACTGAAAGGTGTATATGATTTGGTATAGAGGTTCGATTGATAATAATATTGCAATTAAGAAAAAAAATATTATTTTAAGGGGTGTATTAAGGAATAAAATTTTTTATTTTGCCCAAAAACCAACTTAAGTTCGCGTAATAAAGCCACACTGCCTATGCCTGTATAAGCAAATACACTATATTGTCGGCAGGGTTTTGGCACTGCGACCCGGGTTTTTTAATATTTTACATTACATTTTTTTCATAATTAATGTTATGTTAGATTACCTTAGATGCTGGTGTAATTATTCTTTCATCAACAAAATTGTGGAAAAAGTTTGTATCTCGAATTTTATAAATTATCTGCTGCAAAATTTACAGATCACTATTTCCCATATTCTCACATACAGCATACTGCCAGGGTTGCGAAAAATCAAATAACTTGCAACCCTGCATGCTGCCACCTGCAGTCCGATTCGCAAATGAGTCTACGTTCCTTCTATTTATAATAAATTTTCTGCTAAAAATGAGATATTTTATTTATTTAAAAATTGCGTATCGAAAGTTTATCCATTTTATGCAAAATTTTGGTAATGGGGCGGCATTTTTTACAGTGCCCAGGGCTGCGCTAATGTTAAATCCGGCCCTGACTCTACTTACTCCATAGTCAAATGCAATATAGTTCTTTAGTCAACTAAATTAGCTTAACTGTAAAAATCGTGGGGTGCTTAGTATCGGTTGTAAATTTTTCATCAACTAGCTAATTGTAAACGTGGAACTATTATGAAAATTTAAGTAAATAGCACCCCATGCTTTTTACAGTAAAGCTAATTTTGTTGTCAAATTATTTTGCATTTTTTAATTCATAAAAACGTGGTATTTTAGTTTTTTTAAACTCTAATTTTATGTATTAGATATCACCTAAAATTGGTAAACATATAAAATCGTATTTGAAAACATTGAAGCGGTGTATTCAAATAAAAAGATCCCTTTAATGAAAACAAACTACATAAAACAGCATTCATTATTCTGTATTTGCATCAATGATTTCAGCCTACCTACATTTGCTAACCTCATATACACACTTTTTATCCCTCGGTAACATACGTTCGAAAAATTTACGTTCTATTGTATTTCAAAGCTTATGAAGCTTTTCCGTGCGGTATATTTCAGTGAAAAAACCAATTACATTTATTTCTATAGAATGAATTAATTTAACGACATCAAAGAAAAAAAATCATTTCGTCTTTTCGAATTGTCGCTTCGTTTATTTCGTTTTTGTGTAAAAATTCACAATTTCACATCGTCAATTTGGGAATTGATTTTATTTGACAAAATTTATTTATATCATCGTTCTTATTAGTGTATTTGCCATATGGCAACATACACTATTGGCGTTGGTCGGATGGCGGGACCTAGGGGTCGGACCAAAATTTCTCGCCGTTTCATAACCTCCTAAACACTTTGGCACCATTTTTAAAAATGTTTATATATATATGTATATATATATATATATATTTATATATATATATATATATATATATATATATATATATATATATATATATAGGTATATATGTGTACGGGCAATAACTTTCGAAGGAGTTAATTTATTTTAACTAAATTTGGTCCACGCATTGAAATCCATCACCGCAAGAAGCCTATTTAAAATGGGTCTAATCGGGCCATTTTAAGGGTAGTTTTTAGGGGTTGAAAAATGTTTTTGGGCCCCAAAATACCGAAAAAATTCTCAGAATCGTTTGAAAATTGAAATTTAACCCTTTAGTAGCAATTAAAAAGTGACCCTAAAATTTCAATAAAATCGGCCCGACAGGACCGGACTTACAAATTTTATGAAAACACTAGTTTGCAGATAGTGAGTTATTTACTGAAAGGTGTATTTAATTTGGTGTAGATGTTCGATGATAGTAATGTTGCAATTAAGAAACAAACTGTTAATTTAAGGGGTGTATTAAGGGGTTAAATTTTTGATTTTGACCAAAAACAAACTTAAGTTCATGT
Organism: Venustoraphidia nigricollis; assembly: GCA_034508555.1. Classification (NCBI taxonomy): domain Eukaryota; kingdom Metazoa; phylum Arthropoda; class Insecta; order Raphidioptera; family Raphidiidae; genus Venustoraphidia; species Venustoraphidia nigricollis. The sequence continues at coordinate 1,398,533 of JAVRKA010000052.1, read as the reverse complement.
AATAAAACCAGACTGCCTGTATTAGCAAATACACTATATTGTCGGCAGGGTTTGGGCACTGCGACCCGAGTTTTTAATAGATTGTAGAGGCTCGACAGGTCACTAACGGCACTTCTTATAGCTGTATATTTAAAAATGCTACAAAAATTAGAAACACATGCTATGTTTTAAAATAATTAATCTGAAATTTATCGGTCATTTTTTTAACTAGGTGTAGGCATAATTAAATTGTAGCCTATATGTGTCTAGCGCGTGAATTATTTTATGACGCAGTGTGACAGTATGGTAAAACGAGCAGCCTGCGAATTTTAACAGACAAGTCAAAAAATAATCACGCAAAAAATATGTGTAGTATTTTTTGTACGTGTTTCCTGCAGAATAACTGATTTGCACTTCATAATAAGAGATGACAAATATAGTTAAAAGTTAGCCTGCTCACTTCGAGTAGTAGGTACTTATTTACTTTGGATAATAGGTGGACATTGTAATAGAGAAATGACACGTGTTATCTATGAATTCAAAGTAAAACTATACTGCATCGCAGAGTCAGCTTTATCGACGATTTCAATCTTGCCTGATACACGTAGTACATTTATATTAAATTAGCAAATAACTTCATGATGTCTCATTTTCGTTGCATGTTGCGTGCGCAACTTCCGTAACAGAGAAAATTTTACCCTCAATGTGCCAAAAGAAGTATAACTAAAAAAATGATATTTTGCTGATATTCAAAATATTCGCATGAGTTTTGCGAATGCGAACGTCAAGAAACGAATATTCACGAATGAGAATATTCGTTATATCGCTAGTATGTCGTATCTCTTTCTTAATCAAGTTATTATTACAAAACATATGCGATTCTTTCTTTTACCATGTATACACTGTAATCTGTCACCTCCACTGATCCGGCATTACCTGGTTTCAATGGGAGCGGATTATTGTGAGAGTACTGTACTGAGAATTATTTTTTTGTTGATCTATTTTTTTTGTCATGCACTAGTCTGTAAATTTATGAAGTGTATATTCAGAATGACTGTAAGGTTGGTTTGTCCAGCCGTAAATAATGTAAGCGGACATTTGCGACAATAATTTGTTGTAATGTGTGTAACAAGAGGAAATGGCAAGCTGTTTATTTAACTCCACAGATGGCCTCATAGTCGGCGTCATTAGGTATTAATGAACTGTCAGATGAACTAACTACAAACATACATACAGTTGTCGGTATCTTAAAGATATCTAGAGGGAAAATGACAAATGTTTGAAGCCAACATCTAAAGAATAGTGCTGGTTATTTTTTCTGATATGCTTCAACTTAACAGTGTCTCTGTTGTCACACAAAAAATATTAAAAATATTTTTTTTTTAAATGTGTATAAAATCGTATATAAAAAAATCGCCTTTCTTTCTCAAACCTTTTAAAGATTTTCAGTGTCCATTGGCACCCTTTGAGTACGGAACCCTAAAAAATGAACTTACAAAACATAGAACGACACCATATTAATTGAACCATTGATGAATCAAACTTTGGAAATTGTAAATACCTAATCGATATTGGCTTCAAATAAACACATTCTCTTTTACTGAGATTGTATGAGCGTACAGTAACGCCCATCCTATTGACGCTCAGTTCAGCATACTAAAGATAATCGAAAATCCCAATCCTTATAGATTTGTTGACGAATGACGAAGAGGGGACCACTATGTTTAATTTTATTGAAATGAAAACAACGTTGGGAACTTTATAAGAGGTGTTCAAATATATCTCCTCCAGAATTATTGCAAGGTCGTGCGCGGTTAACAGGGCATCTTTGATGTTTGTAACATGTCTACGTTTATTAAGGCTGTCGGATCGCTCTGAATTTAAGCCAAACATAGAGCTTCGGTTGTCAACTGATTGTAGACTTATTCGTCAACATTCTGCAAAAATTCTTTCTCTATAAGGAAGATAAAGGACAAATCTGGGTCTCTAATGGACTACTTTTGTAATTTATGCACGATTTACTAGAAAAAAGTTGGCATTAATTGTGCCAAAAAAACACGTTTTCAGTGTCACACTATGACCTTATTCGTACTTATTTCACAAAACTATTTCATCGCAAACCTAAAGTGACTCTTCCTTCTTCGGAAAAGTTTTTTTAAATCTTCAAAATATTTCCAAAAATTAGAGTAATCAATTGACAGCGGCACCCTTGCAATTGCATCTTTTAGCCTCGTAGGGGGCACCAGCCAAAAATTGAAACGTGCGGATGATTTGAGAGAGACAGAGCTAAAGAAGGTCACACCCACAATATGTCGTTTGCCTATCTCGCCTCTTACCGCTTGGTCTCAGCACAAACTGTGATCCAACACTGTTAAAGCTACAGCTACACGAAGACGATCAATTATTATTTTTTTTCAAGAGCACACATGTATTGTAACAGCTTTAGTACTTCCTTTGGTCGATAAATGTGTAAGACTAATCCAAAATTTTTTCACTGGTCTTTCGATTACCAACTTTTAGTTTACTAACCCGAAACTACAAAAAGACGCGCGTTAATTTTTGTAACACCCTATACAAAGGTCTTGTTTGACATATCAACATCCTACAGGTTCGTTACAACTGTCTGTTGTAAAGGAGAGGAAAGAAGCATTTAATAAATAACCGACAACGTATTTCAGATAAACAACTTGAAGAAGGTCTAAATTACATTGTCAGTTAACTTACGCGTTGGAATCGTCTGGCTTAATGATACCAAAATTCGTTTTTAGTTTGAATTTTTCATTACCGGTTATTCCACAAATATTTAATTTAAGGCTTAGTGCTTTTGGGAACTAAAATATTATTTTTGGAGTTAGTTTCCAGACGGATGCTATCGTCGATAAATTCTTTTAATTAACGCAATGGATCGTGTTTATGTTATAAAATGAAATTTAAATAAGCGGACATTCTGTAGAAACTGATGTTTAAAATCTACAGGGTAGTCTTAAAGTGAAAATATTTAGAACTCTAATAAGGATCCATAAAACAATCTAATTTCGATAATGACATATAAAACGTAACTGCACACGGCTTATCGCAAAACTACTTGTAGACTTTAGTTTGGGGAATAAAATGCAGTGAAATAACTATAATGTCAATTCACAAGAAGATGCAGGGTAGTGATGTGTGTAGCCCCTTATTTATGGTAAGCGGCATATGCAATGCAATGTTTTTAGTACGAGCTGGAGTTGTAATTACATCAAGCGCATACTATATAAATACGAGGGGTTAGGAGTCGCCCTTATTATCCAAACTACGGTCATTACAATTTTACTATTTCGTCATCTATTATTTTTAGTTATTTTTTTGTATAGACATGTTTTAACATTTTTATATTATTACTAGCTTTCTGCTCCGGGTAAATTTTGCTTAAGGCTGTCGGAACGCTCTGAATTTAAGCCAAACATAGAGTTTCGGCTGTCAACTGATTGTAGACTTATTCGTCAACATTCTGCAAAAATTCTTTCTCTATGAAGAAGATAAAGGATAAATCTAATTTATGTACGAGAAAAAAGTTGATATAAAAAACACACGATTTCAATGTCACACTACGACCTTATTCGTACTTATTTCACAAAACTGTTCCATCCTAAAGTTAAAGTGAGTCTTCTTTTTTCGGAAAAGTTTTTTAAATCTTCAAAATATTTCCAAAAATTAAAGTAATCAATTGACAGCGGCACCCTTGGAATCCATCACCGCACGAAGCCTATTTAAAATGGGCCCAATCGGGTCATTTTAAGGGTAGTTTTTAGGGGTTGAAAAAAGTTTTTGGGCCCAAAAATACCGAAAAAATTCTCAGAATCGTTTCAAAATTGAAATTTAACCCTTTAGTAGCAATTAAAAAGTGCTCCTAAAATTATAAGCAAATCGGCCCGACAGGACCGGACTTACAAATTTTATGAAAACACTAGTTTGCGTACACGAATTTACTTACTGAAGGTCGTATTTAATTTGGTGCAGATGTTGGATTGATAACAATATTTCAACTAATAAAATTATTATTGTAAGGGGTGTATTAAGGGGTTCAATTTTTTTTTTATTTTGTCCAAAAACAAACTTAATTTCATTTAATAAAGCCACAATACCTGTATTAGCAAATACACTATATTGTCGGCAGGGTTTTGGCACTGCGACCCGGGTTTTTTTTTTAATATCTGTATTCCACAGAATGATGTTAAGGGCATGCACTATCTATTTTCAACCTTTTAAAATCTACGTGGCACAATTCTAACACCTTATTGCACATGTGTACTTGGAACCCTTTCAAATAACACATCAGTTATCAAAATCGGTCCAGTAGTTTCGGAGAAAAAAAACACCTTGGCTATTAATCTATATATATCCATTAACCTACTTTTAAAATAATCCATTACGACACTAGCATAAGAATGTAATTTAAGGTTGTTGATTTACGAGCCCCTATAAGTTCTTTAAAACATTTTTCAGCAGTTTTCGTTACCTACTAATTTTTAATATTAGTTGGGGAAAAAGTAATTTCGTTTTTTTCCATGTTTTTCAAAGCAAATTTATTTACATAAATTTCAAACATTAATAAATGAGATATGTGCCGTTTTAATCGATGACCTTTTGCCACTTTTCTGATAAAACCATAATTCCGTCACTGTAGATATTTTCGAAATTTTCTGGTTTCAAAAAATTTGGTGCCTTACGCATAGATCTAGTTGAGAAAGCGACACTGGAAGAAAACTGTGATGTATGTCTTAAATTAGACCGCATGGAGTATAATGTGTACATCCCCCGCAGACTAAACAGTAGCATGTTGTTTCGAAAGTCTACCGCATTCCGCCAGTAATTTGATCTATAAAACTGTCAGCGTAAACAAAAACTCCGCCAGACAAATGAGTAAACATTTCACTCGCCCAAGACGTCAGCAGTCTATAAATCGAACCACCAACCCTTTATGTTTGTTTATATTTTACCTCTATGATCACAAGCTCATTCGTTTTACATTTTAAGGCTTTGAAATGATGTAAGGATTTCACGATACTGGATAAAGTATATCAACGTTATGGCCTATTACATAAAAGACGTGACAATTGCTTAGAATACGTATAATATAGCTATATAAAATCATTGGTCTTTATATTTACTGTGCAGTAACCTGTACTATACATTAGAGATGGGAAAAACGGGTCTTTTTAGTGATCTGCAACCGGTTCAAAAAGAGCCGAGTTCTGAATATGTTACTGCAGTCTGCCACTGAATTACCTAGTTCAGTCAATCATATCACGACCTGTATAGAATCAAGAATGCATACCCAAACATGTGATGCATGAGTCATTTGAGCTGACAGATGCATCAAAGCAGGAACTGATACGTAAGTGTAAAATGTGATTCTGTGTTTTAAGTGTTTCACTGAGTTATGCGGATCCGTTGATCCGTCGGCTCAAAAAAAAGTGAGTCGGCTCTCACGGATGTTCTGTCGGAGTCGGCTCTTTGAACCGGTTCAGATCTGAGTTACTCAACTCTACTATACATATAATACCCAAATATTATATTGCTGTTCACAATGAACAAAAAATACTAATTTTGTTGTCAAATTATTTTGCATGTTTTAGTTCATAAAAGCGTGTTGTTAGTGTATTTGCCATATGGCAACATACACTATTGGCGTCGGTCGGATGGCGGGACCTAGGGGTCGGACCAAAATTTCTCGACGTTTCATAACCTCCTAAACACTTTGGCACCATTTTTAAAAATGTTTATATATATATGTATATATATATATATATATTTATATACGTATATATATATATATATATATGTGTACGCGCGATAACTTTCGAAAGAGTTAATTGATTTCAACGAAATTTGGGCCACATGTTGAAACCCATCACCGCAAGAAGCCTATTTAAAGTGGGCCTAATTGGGCTATTTTAAGGGTAGTTTTTAGGGGTTGAAAAATGTTTTTTGGTCCCAAAATACCGAAAAAATTCTCCGAATCGTTTCAAAATTGAAATTTAATCCTCTGGTAGTGATTAAAAAGTGTCCCCACAATTTTAATAAAATCGGCCCGACAGGACCGGATTTACAAATTTTATGAAAACAGTAGTTTCCAGATAGTGACTTATTTATTGAAGGGTGTATTTAATTCGGTGTAGACGTTAGATTGATAATAATATTACAATTAAGAAAAAAATGTTATTTTAAGGGGTGTATTAAGGGGTTAAATTTTTTATTTTGACCAAAAACAAACTTAATTTCACATAATAAAAGTATAAAACCACACGGCCCTATACAAGCAAATACACTATATTGTCGGCAGGGTTTTGGCACTGCGACCCGGGTTTTTTTAGTTTTTTTAAACTCTAATTTTTTTCAGTGTAGCATTCGTTAGAAAAAATAGTAATCGTTTTGATTTTCTCATTAAATCGTCAAAAATCAGTCATTAGTAACTGTTATTATAATATAGACAAGATATGTGTGGGCTGATTGTATATTTGTTCTGTACTCATTGTTGATTCTGCTTTTTTTTAAACACGCAATTCATTAAACGAAAAACAAAACTGGTTCTAAGAATCACACAGCCTACGTTGTTTGAAGATTTCCTGTTATTTCCGTTGGATTTAACGAGGCTACTGGACTAAACACCGTTCAACACATCCACGCAGGAAAAATGAGCCGTTTCTTGATTATAGATTCGTCATACAGGTATAATTAAATCGACGTGTTTAACGGAAACTGATTATGTATCTGTAGCGTGTATTCAAACCGGACACTTCAAAGTTTGTAATATATACAGGCTGTTTCTAAAATGACATGTTTTTATAGTGTCACCGAACTCAGCGATTTGTAAAGTCGTACACAGTTTGCTTTGAATTTTCCAAGAAAAATTTTAATGTCACAGACGAAACTCGAGTTCCTGCAGTGATATTTAAATGATTGTTATAAATCAGCGGATCTCATACTTTGGAACCCTTTGGAAACAATAAATTTTTTACGAAGCCCTAAAAAAAGCAAAACTTGGTTTTATGTTCATTCTTATATGAAAGTCATACAAAAATACGTTCTTTATATAACATTTATATATATTTATATATATTGATTCCACTAGAAATTGATAAAATTGTTTCCATTTAATGGGAAGTATGTAGTTGCTTTTTTATTTTTGAATGACTGTTTAAGTCATTGTTTCGTTATTTTGGTTGATATTATTTCGGTGGAGCTCTCGCGGAGGTCTAGTAGAACCCCAGCTTTGAGTTTTGCTATTATAGACAACGCTCCAACAATCATGGCAAGATTGTTATCAGGAAACTTTAACTTTCGATGGAAGCAAGTGATTAAAAAATATCAAACATTAGTCTACATTTAATAATTAAATTATTGAGTATTAACTAAATTTATAGACTAAAGAATTTTTTTTCTAATATAGAATTGTCGCAATGGGCGTTTCCTTAACAATTGTAGCAAACTATAGCTATCTCAATGTTATTAATTTAGTCTTACGAACAATATCGTAACAAACAATTTACTAATATGAATTAGTATCGTTTTTCCAATCCAAATTTTACGCGTTTTCGGCTTTTAAATGATTTAAGCCTGATTGATGAATGGACATATATTTGGTTTACCCAAAAACTCTCACTATTGTGAAAGTTAATTGTCTAGTGTTAGCTAAGATAAAAAAAACCTCTCGCATGATGTGAACTGTTACAAGTATGCTTAATATGAGAAAGATGGACTGTTTGGATATATCACTGTGAAGTAATTGATAATTCATCCCGCCGCGCTAGTGGAAATATTTGAGTCCTGATGAAGACAATGTTTGAAAATTATTTTTTTTAAATAGCGTTGTAGCAATGGGTGATTTTCTTACCAATTGTAGCAAACTTACACGATCCTATGACATGCTACTTTTGGATTGGTAAAATATAATTACTCTTGTTTTACTTTACGCACTAGTGCGAAAATTGTCATTTTTGAACCGCTATGCAGACATGAAACGCACTTCTTTTATAGTGTTTCGCGCAAAAATATATTTTTTTTTTAACGTTTTTATTACCTTACAACGTAACTTTGAGGAGAAAAAATGTTTTTTTGAAGTTTATCTATTTCGCAATAAATTTTGTCTTATGTAATGTTAAGTGTCATTCAATAGATGCACCCAGGTTTCCATAAAGTTGTATAACCGTTGTGGGATATTTATTTCTCTTTTATAGCGCGTTTTTATTGGCTGTTTGTGGTTACTAATTTTATGGCCAGTACAGATAGTACTATGGATACTATAAATAAATATTGTATGGGCATTTTGTATATATATGCAAGTAATATAACTTGTTTTATTAATAAAATAGATATTTGTTTGATTAAAAAAGAGGAACATGCAGTCATTTTTAATTGCTTTTTTTTTTCGTTAGACCATCTTTTTTGTGATTATTGTATTAAAAAAAGCTGTAAGTTATTTTAAAAGCTAATCGCATTATACTGTTTCCACATATTCGGAAAGCGGATTTCCAAACACCGTGTTATGGGTCAGGATTTCGTTTCACGAGTATACACGAAATGTACTGGTCAGTATACAGAATGAACCGTTTTCCAAAAATGCTAGATTTTTTATTTTATGTATTTTTTTTAATTTTTTAAAACGTACCATATTTGAGTTTATTATATACTAACGACCCGGCCCGAATTCGCACCGGTAGCACTAATTATCTATAGCCATAAAAGATGACAATCATTATCATAAAATACTCAACGTGTATTGAATTTGCGCGAATTCAATCGCTTTTGATTGTGAATGTTCAAAAATCGAAGAAAAGTCAAAATTGCCAAAAAAATACAAAATCTGGTGATCCGATCGCTACCAAACTTAGCAGAATCACCCGCTGGGCAAATCTGAAAATTGCCTGAAAATTTCATCAAAATCAATACAGCCGTTTTGGAGTCCATAGGGAGCATACATATACACATCGATTTTCATATGTATAAACAGATATAGATGCTGTATTGTGAATGAAATTCGTGGTGGTTTTATATAAACATTTTTTATCAAGCACGGCCAGTACAGCGTGAACATGAAACCTACACGTTATCGCACAAACCAACCCGGACCAGCAACGGTTAGTGTGGGTTCACGAACGACACATCACTAGCACACTAGATCGGTACAGGATGACTAGACAGAAAGTCCAGGTGAACGACTGACGGTCGTTGCTAGTTGCAGTTGCTGGTTTAATGTGCGCTACTCCGTTAAATAGCATTGGTACTTTCACGAATAGGCTTTTCTGCTCCGTACATGATAAATTAGCGTGGTGTTTTAAAATAGAACCCCTTCCACAATACTTAAAAAAAACAGTTTGCGTTTCGGCCGGAATTTTTCGAATTTTATATATGGCCATTGGGTGTTACAAGGTTATTTAAAAATGGTAATTCCTGAACCTTTCTCGGGTTAAATAACAGTTATTGTTATCCACAAGTCACTTCAAAAATAACAAATAAATTAATAATAAACTAGCGGTACCTGTGCGAATAATTCGCACTAAAATTCGTTTCTAATTTCTCACACTCTTTATAACTTTCTTCTTTTTGTTGTATTACATTACGAAGCTCAGTGACGGTTCAAGAAAATATTTTTCTAAAACTGTCATACAGAGGCGCAAGTATCGAAAACGTTGAGCTGAAGTGCCGCCATACGAAAAGTATTTATACGTGAATTTTGATTAAAAATTAAACAAAAAAAATTTACCGACCGTCAATCATGTTGCCGTTGTTTCAAAGTTAGAACCGTCAGATGGCAGCATTGCTGCATATACTGAATAAATGTATAATTGTTATAATTAATTATTTTGCAAAAACAAAATTGTTGATACACATAGAACAAGTGATTATCAATAAAATGATACAATAATTTATGTGGAGTAATTGTGAGGTTTTTTCGAAAAAGAGAGGCAAACATCTTAACCTTAGCGTATTAATATATTATATGATATCTACTGAACGTTCTAACACTTCAATATAAATTTGTACATATTTGTTCACATTGTATAGTAGTGCTTTTGTAGAGTAAAATTACAATACCCAAAGCTATTATTATCGCTCAACTGTTTTTAACTAAAAGTAATTACTTTTCTGATAATGCCAAAATTAGTTTTCATATTTGTTGTTACGTTACATGATTACTTTTATAATCCAAATTACTTTTTAGTGATTAGCATCCGTTAAAAGAATGACTGCCATGTTGACATAACTGCATAATTAATTCATTTTTGCTATATTATTATACAATATCGACTTTCTATCGACTGGAAATTGTAATTATTTTAAAACAACCAACATTTATTTGTGTCCTATTTTTTCTTTTTGTGTACTTGTAGGAGTGTATTTCTATTTTATAAAATAAACGTTTTCGAAGTGGAACAACATGTTTACTTTTAAAAGATGCTTTGAAATACAATTGAATTCTATATACCGTGTGACCTAGGGTTTATGCAATATTGTTTTACAGTAGTTAAAATGGGACAGAACATAATTAAATGTAAGAAGAGATATGTATGGTTAATTTGCTATTTTTTAAACATCGAAATTTCAGAGAAAATTTAAGACTTCTGATATATTTATTTAATAATATAGTTTGTAATTTCTGGGCAATTATAAGGAGTGTGATAGGAACTGTTTACTGTATATACCCGCGACGTTAAGGCGCGGTCCAGTTTTCAAACTGCATTGTCAGCGGATTGAAACAGACTAATTTTTTTATGCAAATGTCTCATTAGATCTACTTTATATTTATGCACGTGGTCACCATTTTCTTATAATTTGAAAATAATTTTTCCATCTAAGCTACCTAAAGTAGAGTTTGTAGAACACCCGGCATGTATAATTAATTACCAAAAAAATAAATGTGAAAAACGGAGCCAAGTTTGAAATTGAAATCTAAGAGAGGGTCAAGTCTTCAGTTTTCAAGTTATTGTGTTTTATATTTTAAATAAATGTCTCTTTTAGTACCGAACTTGGTCTCGTTCCTCACATTTATACTTTTGATATGATTTCAATACTTTTTTTCTGAAACAATAACTTTGTCTTCAATTTCGATTATTCTGATCACACAATTGGCTTTTTCTCGTTGTTTCCTCTATAATATATGCCCAGTGACATAACTTCGTAGGTACCAAATGTCAAGTTTTTAACCCATTAAGGGCCAGATTATAATTTTTTTGAAAAAATATTTCATATTTATACTAAACGTTAAATATACCATACGAAATAGGATTATATTAAAAAAAAAATCTACTAACGTTTCCCATACGTATGTAAATAATGCGACATTGATGACAGATTGTAAAAAAATTGTCAGGCTTAAATAAAAAAAAAGAACAAGTGTCCTCACATGATGACACGGGCCTTTAATGGGTTAAGTCAACCGGAAGTGGCCTAGATTTTTGATGAGTGAGTCAGTCTGCAGTGAGTGTTAAAAGTACCGATATTCGGTCGTCAATATCTCGAAAACTATTCCAGCTTTTTTAAAATAAAATTAGATATTCTCGATAACTGAAGAACCCTAATTCCAAGTGTTGAGGGATTGAAAGTAGCTCGAAATGATTAGTGTAAAATATACACAGTTGGTGTTTGCTGAACTTGGCTGACACACTATGTGTCTAGATGTATTTATCTTATATTACATATTGTATAGCGTAAAATACAATGTTAATAATACTTAATAAGAAATTCGAGCCTGGCATAGGGGTTAATTAATACATCACAAGTGTTTTTAATTATAAAAGTTATTAAATTCCACTTACCCCATTTTATTAATTTAAACATCAATTTTATTATTAATTCGTGTAGAAATTAATAATCTAAATTAATAATTTAGGTGAAATTTTTGTTTTGCATATTTTTTTAAATTAATGTAATATATAAAAGAAGGATAGACGCTGATGACCTCAGTTGTTAAGCGTCTATAAACTGCAATTCTTCTTCTATAAAAGAAGGTTACCTAAAAATACAAGAACCGATTGAAAAATTATTTCAATATATGAAAGCTTTCACTTTAACACCAGATTAATTCTATGTCTAATTATTACGTGACAATCTTTATTAAGTTTGTCAGTTGTCAATTGTAGGTACGGGATCGTCACGACGTGGGTTCTACTAGCATTTGTCTGTCATTTTTTCCTGGTAGTTACACTTTAATAGTAAATCAGTCGTAGTTTAGTACCTTTTGTCTGTTTTCTATATTCCATCTTCTTTCTTCAAGATGTTGTGTACACAATAAATGATATAAAAAGACAGAAGTATAAATTGGGACTTTCATCTAATTGCCTTTCATTCTCTCGTTTTGTTGACATTGTAAGTGTAATACTGTTGTTCTCCAACGATCGATAGAAAGCAAGGTACAGCAGTCAAGTAGGGTGTCAAACAGAACAGTTAAATGTCGTTATTGATAGATGTACAAAATAGCGGAACCAATACATACTAATTAATAAACAATTATATACTAAGCTATTGCATTTTAAGAAAGTTTGGGAGATACAATCGGTAGACAAAAATATGACCCTTGCCGCATATATAACACATCGAGTGTCCAAATGTTTACCCCGGTACAGTTTGTTACGTACCAACATATGTATGTATACTAACAGAAATTACCTGGTCAAGATAATGGGACAAACTTATTAAAATATTGTATTGTCATCGGTCCTTGATAAGTGTGCAAAGTTTCAGTTTAATCTGACGTTTTGAAGTGGGTGAATTTCACGTTCAAAGAAGCCTTTAAAAACATACGCTCAAAGATTTTTTTTTATCCTGAAGGTCCTGGTCAGGATAATGGGACAAACTTAGTAAAATTTGTAAAATTGTATTTTCATCGGTCCTTCATAAGTGTCAAAGTTTCAGTTTAATCTGGCGTTTTGAAGTGGTTTACATACAGGTGAAGCTTATAAAAACGTGTTAAAAAGAAGTTGGCCATCATTATAGCATAAAAATTATGCCGCTTGATTGTGAAGTAGACTCCTCATAAAATTTTGAATTTATAGTGTTATTATATTGGTAAAAATAAAGATCAGAATTGTTTGTCTGAGATTAAACTAATTTATTGTCAGTAGAGCACAAGTTAGATAATATGATCACTGTGACTTTAACAAGGTCATTAATAAACGCCACCACTGCTGCGTTAAATATTGCAAGAAACAGTTTCGAAACTAGTTTTCTACTATACTTTTCTTCGATAAAACTTTCTGTATAAAAAATAATCAGAATCCTTTGCACGAACTTTCGCTAATAGCTAGTTAATCACGAAGGACATTATTTAGCGCTATCTATAACTAATAACTATAGGTGTGCATTGCGCTATAACCGACGACGAAAACGAAATCCTTAAATACAAAGTGTTCCAAAAGGTTCTTGCCCAACTGTTACAAGACGTTTATTAAATATGTTAGTCTTTTTATTGGGATTTGACATAAAACTATACGACATAAAAAAATTAACTATTAATTTCAAATAAATAGTAAACTCAGATTTGAACTTAAAAAAATTATTTTAAAGAGAAAACTGTCAATAATGCATTAAAAAATTACAAATTCTTCCAAACTTTCTGGGAATATTCAAATGAATCTGGAGTTTTATTGGTATGAAGATAAGAAGTTTTAACGTAAGTGTGCTAATAACTTATTAACAATTGAAGTTTTAAGTAAAGGAAACAAAATAAAGTGGAAATTTCTTCTTCTTATTAAAAATTGACGAAAAGAAAAAGTATCATCACATAATGTATTTTTAAACACATTTCATTTTCACACCAGAATGCATAAATGCAACCCTTTTATTACCCGATATTTTACATTTAGATTAGTTTTAAATTAGTTTGTTTAAATTAGTATGTAGGTATATTATATTGACTGTTTGATGTAATATCTTGCACCATTTTAATGCATCAATCCCACCTTGGGAGTACACTGATTATAAAATATTTTTCAAAATAAGTAATTTTAATAATGCACCGGTGTAAGAACTATCTTTTACTGGTAAAAAAATAGTTGCGCAATTTACTTTTGCTGTAATTCACATCTCATAGCTTAGACAAAAAAAGGACCATCGAATCTAATTGGACTTAGGACGTTGTTGATATTATATTTACTAAATAAACCATCCAAACATTATTCTTCACACTTACCTTCTTCTCCTACCATCCTAATCTCTGCGACCTAGCGCTCTTGTTGGACACCTGAAACAAAAAATAATCACAACCTAACTAACAATAAATTAATATATTCAACCTTAATAACTTATACGCAATAAATAACTATTTTACTTACCTTCTCTCATCATGTAATTTTTCCGTAGTAACCGTATTATGTATTATATTATATTAGTATCCATATTGTAACTTTTTGTGCTAATGACCTCAGTAGTCGAAGCACCTTATTGTAAATAAAAAAAAAATAATAATAATTTTGTCTTTTTTATATTTCATATTAGTAAATGAAATATTTGAAATGCAAAAATTTTGTTGGTTTTTGTGTATACGTAAATTTCAAACATTGCAATGCGTAAGAAAAATATCTTCCGTCGTGCATCCACGAACCAACACAACTCTTTTTATAGTTTTGACCATTGCAGAAAAATTAACTGCATCAAAATGCCTTTGCATCAGTTACCCCATTTCTCCTCTAATTGTAAAACTTCTCGTATCAGTAACTCCGTAATAAACTGTGAATAAGATTTTGCTTGGTTTTTCCTTCTTAATTTGACTCAAGGCAAAAAAGATGTATAACTAATTGATCGGTACATCCTGTATATAAGACGATATCTAATATACTGGTTAATCACTTAGTTCTGTTAGTTCGATAGGCATCAACCAAGGCACGGAGTTGCGTTGTGCACATCGGAGAGAGCAAAAACATGTTCCAATTCATTTAGCACAAAGTCAATCGATCATCTACACATTTACCCGTTTTAGCAACCCTCATAGAGCACAACCTGCTTACTTATACATGGGCTAAGGTAGCTACATGGTACCGGTAGCTAGTCAGTGTATTTCATAATTACAGTAGTTCTAAAACCTCAAAACGTTGTGTCGTGAAACAAATCGAAATAAAATTAGAGTTTAAAAAAACTAAAACAACACGCTTTTATTTATTATAACAGAGCTACAGCTCGAACAGTGTTACTTAGAGTTGGGTAACTCAGATCTGAACCGTTTCAAAGAGCCGACTCCGACAGAAGATCCGTGAGAGCCGACTCACTTTTTTTTTGAGCCAACGGATCCGCATAACTCAGTGAAACACTTCACACAGAAACACATTTTACACTTACGTATCAGTTCTTGCTTTGATGCATCTGTCAGCTCAAATGACTCAGGCATCACATGTTTGGCTATGCATTCTTGATTCTATACAGGTCGTGATATGATTGACTGAACTAGGTAACTCAGTGGCAGACTGCAGTAACATAATCAGAACTCGGCTCTTTTTGAACCGGTTCAGTGGGTCGGCTCACATACGGGATCCAGATGCAAAGATGCAGATCACTAAAAAGACCCGTTTTTCCCATCTCTAGTGTTATTCTATTGTTCGAGTTGTAGCAGGTTTTGTTACAACTCCCCTCTCTCTATAATGTACTATCTCAGAAATGGTGATTCGTAGAAAAAAAAGTATAAGAACAATTTTTGTAGATAATTGCATGATCTAAAATTTTTGTCCGACCTATTTTTCTGATAACATTTACCGTTTACGAAAAAAATGCAAAAAACGATATTTTTGACTTTTGACCTTGAATATAAATTTTTGCAGACGTAGGATCGGTGGGGACTTTTGATATTTTATTCGTGATAGCGCACCCAAGACCTGTGCCAATATTTAGCTCTATACGAATTATTGTAAATTAAAATGTCTGTATTGACCGGAGTAAAAGGATATGTTGTAGGATGATTGAAATAATCGGATCTTCATGAAAATCCTAGGACGATTGCAAAAAACCGGCTAATTTTTTTTTGCAATCGCGTCCTAGGATTTTCGCGAAGATCCGATTATTTCAATTATAATAATAATAAAAAAACCCGGGTCGCAGTGCCAAAACCCTGCCGACAATATAGTGTATTTGCTTGTATAGGGCCGTGTGGTTTTATACTTTTATTATGTGAAATTAAGTTTGTTTTTGGGCAAAATAAAAAATTTAACCCCTTAATACACCCCTTAAAATAACATTTTTTTCTTAATTGTAATATTATTAACAATCTAACGTCTACACCGAATTAAATACACCCTTCAATAAATAAGTCACTATCTGCAAACTAGTGTTTTCATAAAATTTGTAAATCCGGTCCTGTCGGGCCGATTTTATTAAAATTGTGGGAACACTTTTTAATCATTACCAAAGGGTTAAATTTCAATTTTGAAACGATTCGGAGAATTTTTTCGGTATTTTTGGGCCCAAAAACAGTTTTCAACCCCTAAAAACCACCCTTAAAATAGCCCGATTAGGCCCATTTTAAATAGGCTTCTTGCGGTGATGGATTTCAACACGTGGCCCAAATTTCGTTGAAATCAATTAACTCTTTCGAAAGTTATCGCGCGTACACATATATATATATATAAATATATATATATATATATATATATATATATATATATATATATATATACATATATATATAAACATTTTTAAAAATGGTGCCAAAGTTTTTAGTAGGTTATGAAACGTCGAGAAATTTTGGTCCGACCCCTAGGTCCCGCCATCCGACCGACGCCAATAGTGTATATTGCCATATGGCAAATACACTAATAATACTCTTTATTTTATCCAATTTTACATTATAGCAAAATTTACCCACTCGTGGGTATAAAACATGTCAGAAAACAAAAATTAGTTTATAATTCCGATTTAAAATCAAAAGTATAAAAATCGTCCAAAGTGTATGGTGCTAGTTTTATCAATTCCTGTTTTAATTTATTGTTCAGTCTACTATTGTTTAATTTTACTAAATTATTAGGTAGTTTGTCATAAATGTTTGCTATTGTATTATTTAAACCGCTATTGACAGCCTCCAAATTGGTTTGAATTTTTTCAATATTATTTTTGTTCCGTGTAGGGACTTCGGTTTGTAAAGAGGTCTGCATTTTTTCTGTAAAACATTACACATTCTAGAATGAAGATACTAGTTACAGTTAAAATGTTTAGATTTCGGAAATGTGGTTTGCAGCTGTCTTTTTGTTTTATATTTTTCATTGTTCTAATAATAAGTTTTTGTTTTCGTAGTATAAGATCGATGTGTGATGAAACTCCCCAGAAAATTATACCGTATTTTAGACGAGAATGTGCAAAGGCATAATACCAGAAGCGTAGCGTGCCTTGGCGGGCCGCTATAAAAATTTGTTTGGGGGCCCTTCCCCCGTTGAAGTAAATGACTTAAACGGGAAAATCCCGCAGCCCGCGATAACCGATGTAGGGTGTTGCCAACTTTTGAACGCACGCTTTACGCGGGAAAAAAAGAAATTGCTTTTTTTGACTTTTGTCATTTCGGAAATAAAAAAAAAATTGGGAAGTTTTTATTAATTTTTGCTTACGCACGTTGGGGGCCCCCGTGGCCCGGGGGCCCCGTATAATTGATACGGCATATACGGCGGTAGCTACGCCCCTGCATAATACGCATTTATAACTACATCCTCTGATGCAATTTTTCTTAATTGTCGTAAAAGATCCTACAACATATACATTTTGAGAACGTCTGTTGTATAATGACTGTGTTACAGATAAATGGTAGAAGCTTGGGGTAACTTTCCTTGCATCGGCCAATTGAATTATGTCGGATAGACTTGCGACAGATATAATAGGACTGGTCAATAGTATTAAAACTGCTGCCATCAATGGTCGATTCAGTATATCGATACTGAACCTTTTTCCGCTTTCTAATTTTTAATCTTCATGTCAGTATAGATAACGGCGTTTTTATTATAACGTTTATAACTTTAGTAATTGCCGATCGTATACGGATATTTATAACTTTTTATACATTAACTAGCGGCCCGGTCCGGCTTCACCCGGGTGCAGATTTAATATGTAAATATAATATAGCTTCTGCCCTGCGTTTTATTATTATTAGATACGACCTGCCTCGGGTTCGCATGAGTGAAAGTTGAAGAAAAATAAAAATTGCCAAAAAACAAAAAAAAAAACATTCTGTTGATCCGATTGCTACCAAACTTCACAGGATCACCCGCTGGGCTAATCTGAAAATTTAATTAAAATTGGTCCAGCCGTTATGGAGTCCATACACACATCGATTTATATATATATATATATATATATATATATATATATATATATATAATCTTGCCGGATATCACCAATTATTAAAGCTAGATATGTAAACGACATTACAAAATATCCGTGACCAGAGGTGAGATTCGAACCAAAGACAGTCTAAGCACAAAGACCAGCACGCTAATCATTACAATATGATTATAATACTCGCCACGGTTCTAAAAGGTTCTGAAGCTAGTCACAAACAGCATCGCAAATGCATATTTTAGAGCCGTCCTGGTTGATTTGTGGGAAAGGAAGACTCCCACCACTTCCTAGATACCGGCACAGAACTTGCGCTCGTCGATGATTGGTTATCGCTGGTTCTCTTGCGCGTTACTTGTCGCTTTTCTGCTGTAAAGTACAGTCCAGTACGCTATTGTTACGTTGTTTCTTTGATTGTTAATTGATCAAGATGTCTAATACAGTTTTGCATAGACAAGCACGAAAAATATTTTTTTGGATGACTTTATGCAAGGAATTAGAATCTTTAGATTAAAGAAAAATTAAAAATAATAATATAGCACGAGTTTGTAGTTTTTCAACCGACTGTACCTGCGCAAGCCTCCATTTGCATCTAACTTCCGAGCCTTTTAGATCCATGGTACGTACTATACATCACACTGTCCCTTACTCAAAATTTTAATAATATTAATTAGTCTACATCTAATTGGAATATAATCAAAATTGTTTAAGAACTGCTGTAATAGTTATTAATAAAAATATGAAGATCATATAATTTGTTAGTTTCATTCGATGATTACATTAAGTGTACAAAAATTCGAAAAAAATGATATTGTGACTTATTTTAGTTATTGAAAGTTGAATATCACGGACAGGAATAATTGAATTTACTATTGTGAAATAAAACTAAATTGTTCGTGTAGTGATTAGTGAGTATTAAAATTGCGTGTTAATATGTAATTATTTATTACTAAAGCAACGGTGTCGTCGCATAGCCAAAGGTAAATTATATAATTTATTTTTCAGTTTAGTTTTCAACTAATAAGCGCACAGAATTTTTTGACGTGAATATTTTAAAAATATACACTAGCCGCTATCCGCGGCTTCGCACACGATTGAAACGAAACTCGGCAGCGACAACAGCAATGGAGCCGTATTGTTATCCTAACTCGTGGGGCTGCACCCCAATCGGTATCAACAATAGTAGTGGAGCCATCGGCTTTACCTTATTGAACTTTGCAGCGACAACATTAATGGAGGCTTTGGCTTAACCGTATTACTATCTTGCCTCTGGTAATATGTCTTATGTATAACCTTAAAACATTTTCATAGCTGACCAAAGAGCCCATTTATTGTCGATCGAAAAATAATTTTGGACTTGAAACCACTGAAAAACATAGCGAATTACTCCTGAATGATTCAGTGTATGTATTATAATTCGGTGCAGATGATGGATTGATAAACTTTTGCTGAATATTCAAAATCGATAAAAAGTAAACATTTTGAGAGGTGTGTTATTTTGCCCAAAAACAAACGTAGGTTCATGTAATGATACTATAATATAAATACCTAAAATCAATACATGTAAGTATTAGGAAATATAACTATTTTGTCGACAGGTTCTGCTCTGCGACCCGAGTCTTATAATTTTTGATCATTCATAAAATAGTGATGTGAACCGGTTTTAGAAAAACCGAAAAAAAACAAAACGCGATAAACACTGGTTTTTGTTTACTAAAACCGATTACTTTTGAACTCACTTGTGTTTCATTATTCGTGTACCAGAACACCCAAAGTCAAACCAAGTTTATATTGTCTTTGATCGGGGAATCACCGCATCGTTTGCAGCCGTCAGACAACACTGTTGACAAACTTATCTCAGTTCTGTCGGTCTCTTGCGTGTAAATGGTTATTTCTCGCGTTTCTTCAAAAAGTTTTAGTTATCAGGTCAAGTAAAAATGTTCAAAAGTTTTATTCTTTCTTTAAACAGTAATAAAAAAAAAATAAAAATACCGGGCTTTTACTCTAAGTAATCGGTAAAAACCGGTTCTCAAATTTGTAATCGGTTTTCATCACAGTATCATAAACCTCAATAGATAATAATTACACTAATTGCAATTACGTAGAATGTAACTATTGTAAAGTTTTCGGTATAAAACACAAGTATAAATAATTCCGGTTATAATCCTTATAAGAAGTACGGCAGATCTTATATGCAACGAAATGTATTGCTTAATATATAAATAAAGATCTGTTATTAGAACATGTTTGCAAAACTATTATAATTAAGTAAACAAGAAGCTTTAATATGCTAAAGTATTCGTAATCAAGTCTTATGTGTGCAGCAAGTTAACTGCCGTGTGTATGAAATGATTAAAATCGGAAATGTTAAAGTAGTCAGCTATGATTAAAACTCTTCAGAACTTATAATCATAACTTACTTCCGAACTTTCTACATAATGTTATGTACCCTACATACCGCTGTTCTGAACCCATTAGACTTTTACGATAAACTTGAATGGGAATCACTTCAGGACCGGCTTCTTTTAAGTGGTAGGACACTGTTGGGTCTTTTTGAGACAAATAATACTCTACATTGTCTTCACAACAATGTTTTGTTTTGGTTTTCTATTAGCTACGCATAAGAAACAAACATGTTTAAGGTAGTTGTCGTGGTACAATATTATCAAAAAGCTATAGATTATACGCGCCACAAAAGTATTTTGTTATATTGTTAAGAAACACACATTGTTACAATGCAATACTAGAAAAAAATATTTTCAAACACTTTAACCGTCGGAAACTCGTAACTTTCCACTATTGCGGCGGAATAAGTTATCAGTTACTCCACAGTGACAACCAAAACAGTCAATATTTCTTATATTTAAAGCATATTTTAACAGTTAAAATAATATTGTCTAAAATCTTGTGTACGGAATAAATATTGTATAAAAAAATTGTGCCTGTGAATTTTACTTCAACCATTCCGCTTTAAATTTGCAAAAAAAAATTTCCGATTAATTAATTAAAACATGTACCCAACATGTTCTCGAGTTATCTCACGCTATCAACAAAAACAATATAGACTATGTAGTTTGCACACCTCTACTTAGTAGGTATGTATGCATATTAGGACTCCACCTAAATAAGGTAAATTGGGGCACCGTACAGTTCAAAGCGTTTCCAGGAACACGTCTCTCCTGTATCTGTACTTCATTATATTATGTCTGTTGGAAGGAGAAAATATTTTACTAGATGAACAGATTTAATATAGCTTCGAGTTTATATTTGGATCAATATAACTTCTACAGCAGAGTGATCCCCAGTCACCCAAATAAAAATTGACAAAGTTAGTGAGTACTATACGAATACAATTAAATTGTATTATAGTGTGGCACTAACTAGCTATTGGTGATTTTCGAAACTGCTAAAATACACTCAGAAATCTGACGATGGATTAATCTGTAAGTTAGAAAACAATTTATCGAACCATTTTATGTTTAAGGGCAGAAGATGTATTAATATATCGAACAGATGTGTGCGGGTAAAAGCTTAGAAAATGTCAAAAGGAAAATAAGAAATCAATTTAAATACTCGCAACTCTTGACAATTTGCTTTCGACAATCTGATGTTTCTAGATTTGACAAAGTCCCTCAATCGTTCACCATGATTCAAATATTAATTTTTTCTTAATTTAAAAAGGGAGTATTTCGACTGATTGTCACTATCACCATGTGCAGTGTGAATTATTAAATTAAAATCTATAAAAGTTTTCGTAACTATCAGGTAATCATTTTCATATTCAAAAATACATAAATTATCTATTTTATACAAATTGAATAATTGTTTTTTGTAATGCAAAGTTGTGGTTTTTTGAATTGCAACCTGAAGTAAATGTTACTGAGAACTGAGACTTTAAATTTACTTTTTCTGTCAGTCAGCCATAATCGGGCAGTCTCTTTGTTATCTCTCTCCAGTATATAGTAAATTGCAATATTTGGTAAATCTAGTAACGTTACGGCAGCCAAAAATGTCATTTATAGGCTCGGGTCGTCAATTGCGTAGCAACAATTGTCTTTATTATAACTTCTTTCTCTAATGTAATATTTATTTTCTTTAGCTACGCGGGAAATTTAAAAAAATCAATCCGCTGATAACATCGTTTCTATAGATGTGTCAAAACTTTTTTAGCATTTCAAGCTGCGCACGACGCTATTGTTGCTTGTTGCCAATTTTAGACCTGAGTTGCACGCATTTAAAATTCTATAGTATTTGCATAAATTAAACGATAATGAAATATTACTCTCACTTTCACTGTATATTTAACTGTAGCGCATTAATTGAGTTGTTAAGATTATATGGAAAAGTCAGCACGACTCGATATTATATTAAGTCAGTTAAAGCGTGAGTTAATTGTTTACAGCTTTCAATTAAATAAAATCTACGTGCAAAACGCAATTGTAAGTACAGTAGAACCTCGATTATAGGTATATGATGTTGTGAACCGATACAAGATTTGCAAAATACTATTTACATATAGCAAAACCTATATTTATTCGAACTTTTACATGCGAAGACTCGGTTGATATGGTATATAAAAATTAGATGTAACCTCGGTAAAACGCGAACTTGGATAAAATGAATTCGGTTAATGCATTTTTAATACGCTTTTATTAATTTCGCCTGTATGTTTGTTTGTTTGTAATGGAATCTTTGAACGTGAAATTCACCGCCTTCAAAACGTCAGATCAAACTGAAACTTTGCACATTTATCAAAGACTAATGACCATACAATAATTTAATACGTTTGCCACGTTATCCCGACCAGGATCTTTTTTAGTATGCAGATACTTGTACGTTACTATTTTCCGAACTGTGGTATGCGAAGTAATTTAGGTGTTAGAAACAAGGTCTTGTTAGTGTAGTTGGTGAATAATTTATAGTATTTCAATGACTTGTCTGTTAACGAAGTTCCAGTTATAATCTGAGAACTGGCGAAAGTTTTAATTGAATTATCAATTCATTATTAAAAAATAATGCACAAGAAGCATAGAAATATTAATTAGTACTTATCTGAGATAATCCTGGCTCGGCGGTGAACTTAAAAAATAAAAAACCCGGGTCGCAGTGCCAAAACCCTGCCGACAATATAGTGCATTTGCTTATACAGGCAGTGTGGCTTTATTATACGAACTTAAGTTGGGTTTTGGGCAAATAAAAAAATTGACTCCTTAATACACCCCTTAAAATAACATTTATTTTCTTAGTTGCAATATTATTATCAATCGAACCTCTATACCAAATTATATACAACTTTCAGTAAATAATTCACTATCTGCAAACTAGAGTTTTCATAAAATTTGTAAGTCCGGTCCTGTCGGGTCGATTTTATTAAAATTTTAGGGACACTTTTTAATTACTACTGGGGGGTTAAATGTCAATTTTGAAACCATTCTGAGAATTTTTTCGGTATTTTGGGGCCCAAAAACGTTTTTCAACCCCTAAAAACTACCCTTAAAATGGCCCGATGACGCCCATTTTAAATAGGCTTCTTGCGGTGATGGATTTCAACACGTGGGCCAAATTTCGTTAAAATCAATTAACTCTTTTGAAAGTTATTGCCCGCACACATATATATATATATATATACGCTTATATATATATATATATAAACATTTTTAAAAATGGTGCCAAAGTGTTTAGGAGGTTATGAAACGTCGAGAAATTTTGGTCCGACCCCTAGGTCCCGCCATCCGACCGATGCCAATAGTGTATGTTGCCATATGGCAAATACACTAATAATCACCTATAGAATTTTAATATCTTTTTTTAAGCTAGTGTTATTTGAACCGAACACCAAATTCATATCATCAGATTATTTTTTTAGTAACAAATCTCGGATTAGTACCTGGAAACTAGGAGCTTTGTCCTAGACGAGTCATGAAAACGCCATATAAACAGCTGTATAGAGTGATTTTTAATTTTATTCTTTTTAGAAATCAAATAGACGAATAATTTTTTCTAGTAAAAAAGAGAAACAGGTTTTTAAAGTTTAATTTTTTTAAATTTTGAGTCCTGGCATTATGGAAATATATAGTCATTATCAAGTATTCACAGAAATTGTTCGAAGTTGTCCCCGTTTTGTTTCAAATAGGCAGCAAGATACTTGATATTACATAAGATATTTCCATAGTGACATAACCAAGACCGACCTCAAAATTAAATAAAATTGAAAAAAAGTAATTAAACTTTAAAAGACTGATTCTCTAGTTATTTTTTAGTTTTGATAAAAAAAGTTACTTGAAATATTTGTTCGTCTATTTGATTTCTACACGCTGTTAAAAAAAAAAACTTAAAAATCATGCTGTATACTCAAGTCAAAAAATTATATAATGAGCTAGCTTTTGGAAAAACGATAAAATTTAGAATTAAGGACGGTCATTTCGAGTTTCAAATAGAAGTGGTTCTGTTCCGTACAGATTACGTCTTTCAGCTTTTTTGCATGCATAGCTCGATTATTTGTTCCCATCAAAGTCTAATCTGCAGCATTAACTTTGTACATAAAACGTCTAGAAATATAATTTGTATAAATACGCGTTTATATGAACCAGTTTTGCATCCGGTGCTCTTCGTAAGACTGGTCTGTTCGCTCGGACAATGGCCGCCGATGTGCCGATGAATGAGTCCACCGACTTACTCCTAGCGTCCTGCGCTCTGTAGTCAAGCGAACCGGACGACCAGCAGGACAGATGCGGTTTCCATCGCTAATGTAAATCACCCACCTGCAGACATGTCCGTTTGCGGTTTGTCCGTTCATCTGTGGTGACCTTCAGTAACCGCGACAAATCATTACTTGACTATCTTCCTTTCTATACTATTCTTGCACGTATTACGACATCGGCCACACTCAAATATTACGTTATCAACTAGATTATATATTCACTGGTCTTTTGCTACCAAGTTGCATTGTTTATTGTTTCTAAATCATGTCCGTTGTAGCGAGCAAATGCTCCCTGAGTATAGGGTTGCCATCCGTCCGGGTTTTCCCGGATTTGTCTTAGTTTAGAGGGCATACGGGGAACGTCTGAGCGTGGCTTCATTTGTAGTTCGGGTTTAAAAATATAAAGTCTTGGGCTGCCCGCGACTCACGCACTGTGCCTGCACGCCGCGATCAACTGACGAACGGTTATGAGTGTAAATGTCGTTACAGTTAATTAAAACAATTTGTAACAAACTGTAATAAGATTCTGTTGTTAGGTACATTTAAAATGATGATAAAAGATGACTAAATTTAGTTTTTAAGGTCTGAAAATAAATAAAAAGGTGATTTATGGCATTTTCAGCTGTTTTTTTATTACACTGACTATGTTTAAAAAAACCTGTTGACTTGTCCGGGTTCTGTGCTCTAAAATCCGGGGTTTTCACGCGTCTTGTCCTGGTTGCCAAATTTTAGAGATGGCAACCCTACCTGAGTATTACCGGAGCAACTTGGAGAACCTTACTACTAAAGTTACTCGATTTACCGAGTAGCTTGTCATAAATATTGCTTAATGAATGAATAATCATAAAATTTAAATTAGACTTCAAAAAAACTAAAACTTTTTGAAGTTATATTTCTTTTAGCGCATTGAGGGTAAAATTTTCTCTGTTACGGAAGTTGCGTACGCAGCATGCAACGAAAATGAGACTCCATGAAGTTAGTTGTTAATTTAATATGAATGTCCTACGTGTATCGGAAATCGTCGATGCAGTATAGTTTTACATTGTATTCATAGATGACACGTCTCATTTCTCTGTTACAATGTGCTGATGGAATTGTCCACCTATTGTCCAAAGTAAATAAGCACTACTCGAAGGCTAACTTTTAACTATATTGTCAATGTAGATCTTTGACGAAAATGTGAATATCCATTATCGTGATCACGCCAAAGAAGTATAACTTCTACAGCGCGCAAATAATTACACGCATCATTTTTTTACATGCCTTGCCCTTCAGACATTTGCATTGAATACATGCAGTGAAATTACTTATATTCTATTTATTTTGTGACGCACAGCTGTTGATAGTCGGTATTTGAAGAACAAGTGGACTAATTCGAAAACTGGAATTATGTTTTTTAGATGGATAGCTAATCATCATCAACTGATGCATTCATAAGATTCAGAAATTATTTTTATAAAATCCAAGGTCTCTTCTTTTTTTTCTTTCGTTTAATGGTTAAAAACAATTGCTGAAAGAAAGAAAACATTTGTGATATTACAGGCATATTCCAATTATATCTAAATTATAGAATATTGATTTGAACAAAATAAAAAAACCAGTAAATAGTCTACAATTTATATTTTCTTGCACTTATCTAACCTATCAAAATGTTACGCAATGGAAAGTAAAATATATTTAATATAACAGTTTATTATCGGTGGGCACATAAACTCGATTTTAATTATTTTATAATTTAAACACATTTTACAGTTCAAGTTTCTAGACATAATTATGTTACCTGACTGTTATATTTACATTTTAATGGTAAAATTTAACTGTTTGATGAAATTAAAATAAATAAGATGTACACGTTTATAAACTATGCTTTCGATTAAATTTGTCGAGTACAATTTTTAATTATTTTTTTACACATGATTCTCAGCAACTATAACTTTATATTAATTTATTCATGTTTATGATTCCAGTGGTTGTGTAGTAACGTAATGTGCTTTTGTAACATCGGATAATTGAGGTAAAGCAGATAATTTTGCATACAGAAGTAAACTGGAAACTTTAAACAATAAGTTTATAAATTATTTAAAATGTCTTGGAGTTAATAATGACCTGATAACCCACGTCGTATTCGAAATCACGTAAAAAATCGAAAATATTTCAGAGAGAAAGATGTATTTATTTATGAATAGTGAAGTGGGTTTTTGTCAATTTTGAAGGAAGAAAAATGTAATTAAAAATATGCGTACTTGATACAAAGAACAAACCCGAAAAAATGCGTTCTTGTTGACTTTTTTGCAACTTGGCATAATTTTCAATAAAGTCTTATTAAAGTCTCATGAACTTAAAAAGTTTCATGTGACCTGGATGAATCAGTGTAGAAAAAAGAGTTTCGTACAAAAATATTGGTTTTTATCATTCTTTTGGAGTAGTGCTTTTTTACACGACCCACCTCACAACTTGTTATAATTTTAAATTGTACAGATTAACGTTGTAAATGAGAACTTAAGTCATGATGAAACATTTGGCAAAATTGAAGAAAAGAATTAATCATTTATAGCACTTGCTAAAGTTTCAGAATTTCATGATTGATGTTTTACACGTACTTACAGGTTTACTTGTGAACATACTATTTATAACTGTAAAGTAGTGACATTACTTATTAGTTATTAGATCTTAACAAATTAAACTGTTGTTACATATGTGTTAACCTTTTGAGAATTAACTTGATTGCAAACGGAGCACCCTAGTAATATAGTATTATGATTTTGTTGCTAAGGAACAACACATATTTATGCTGTGTTCCATATATTCAGAATAGAATTTTGACGTCACATGCAACTAGTGACGTAACAATAGGGCTCGAGAGGGTCATGAGCACAGGATGCGGATTTTTTGACGCCCACATCTGCAGATGCGAATGTGGAAAGAATAATAAAAATGATAATATTTTTAACAATAAATTCAACTTCTAATTGTTAAATATTGAATTTTGATGAAATTAAGTGTAAGAGATTTTAATTTATTATTACAGTATTTTATTTTATTACTTAATAATCATAATTTACAAGTATTGGGAGAATAATAACATTGCAGCCTTTTCATGATTAAAGTGATTTCGCAAAAGTTGGTAATATATTAATCTCTATTAACCAAGTAGTCAAAGAAATCAAGTATGCATCACGTCTGTAAAAATTCCGCAACGACCGTTGCGGATTCGGTTGTGAATACAGATGTCAAAAAAAATGCGGATGTACACGTCTGCAATATCCCTATTTCAAGTAATAAGTACTTACAGGAAATTTATAAATGCAATAGTGAATTGATGTTTGTGTAAACAAACAATACAATTTTATGGAAGCACGAATTAGTATCAACAACGGTGGAATACAGTAATCATATATTATATAGCTTACATGACTGAAGCTTAAGGACTTCAACTTCCTCCGGAGCATTTCCCTGTCGTTTATTACTCCGTACTGCTAACTCTACCCAACAAATTCGCCTGCCCTTTCCACTTGTGTGTGTGTGTGTGTTTGTGTGTGTATATGCTGTGTATAGAGAGCATTTATTATTTGCAACAGTTTGTATTATGTGTTCCAGCAATGTAATTGTGAAATTGCATCGTTTTATTGTGGATATAAGTAATTGTATACTATTTGCATGGACGCTTGTAAACCATGCTACAATAGAATAAAACTACGAAATCTATGAACACAAACTTAAAGCCGGATTACATAATAAAATAAGTAGCGTTGGTTTTGAGCTCATAGAAAACTGATTCATAGAGTGTGAATATTAAAACTGGAAGAGGTCAGGGCGTGTGTTTCATTCATTTATGACCCGTGTGTATTTAATATAAAAATAATAATAATAATAATTCATCTTTAAAGTTCAATTCCAAAATATGTAATAATAGAAATTAGTTTCATGGGTAATTGGAATAAAAAATCAATTTAAACACTTATTGATTGCAACGTTTCGTCTTTATTAAATTAAGACTTTTTCAAGCTCTCAGTATGTTTAAATTATAATAAAACTTTGATTTAAAAGGCAATTTTGCATTACAAAGATCAATAAAATAATAATGCGTTTAACGTCCGTTTCTCGACTTTATGTCATAACAGACGTCATTCGCACCATTACTATTTTTCATCTACCACTTCCCGTCATCTTCTACATTTTTTACAACTTCAACTTATGTAATAGCAATAGGCGAATGAAGGAATTATAGGAAATTAGTATAAGGTAGGTAATTTTTGAACTAGGAATTTGATAGGTAATCGGCCATGGCCTCAAATAAGGAACCATCTCGATATTTATCTGGAATTAATTGAGGGAAACCATGAAAAACCTCAGTCAAGATGGCCGGTACAGGAATTACCGTTTCTCGGCGAGAGGCAGTAGGAAAAAGTCCCAGCCACATCTGCCCCCGCCGGGATTCGAACCCGGTACCTCCCGAATGCGAGTCTAGTGCTGTCACCACTACTCTACCCAGCTCGGTTAATATTTTAAAAAAGACAGACAAGTGCGAGTGGAAGTCGCGCCCGTAGGAATCCATACCGTTATGACGCGTAATAATTCCGCCTAAAATTATAAACTTATCATTTTTGGGTTTCTTCCTTTATTCGTGCCTGATTACAAGATTTAACCTATATGCTTTGATGAGTGTCTGAATAAAAAAACTTACGAAAGCATCGAACATTGCTCTAACGAGAAGATAAACTGGATTGAGGGACAAGCTGAACTTTGCTGTTAGAAAACCCCATACATCGATATTGGTCGCGGTCAGTTTACCAACTGCAAATAAGTTTATAATCGTTAGAAAACATTCATTGTTACAATGCTAAATTAGAAAAATTTTTAATTTTTATCCACTGTCACCGTCGGGACTCAAACCCGAATCTTTCCACTTTCGCGGCGGAATGAGTTATCGAAAGTGGAAAGATTCGGGTTTGAGTCCCGATGGTGACAATGGAAAAAAATTAAAAAATTTTCTAATTTAGCATTGTAACAATGAATGTTTTCTAACAATTATCATTAGGCATTTACAACTTACGTAGAGATCTTACGTACTATAAACGTAGAAAATATATTTATCAAAAGTTTATAATCGCGAAAGAAATATTTTTTTTGTGATGTTAAACCACAAATTTACGGTTTCCGGATTTTTTCTTTTACATTGCTTCTTGCCAAATTTCATGATTCTAGGTCAACGGGAAGTACCTACTCTATAGGTTTTGATTCGCTTGTGTCATATACAGTGAATTTAGAAACGTATCAGAAATTTAGCAACACATTTTCTGTAATTGGGCTATGCCTGTAGAAACTTATTTGAATAAATAAATAAATAAATAAATATGCGGTATAAATGGCCGTATCTTCTGATTGCGTTGACTTAGCTTTTAGAAGTTTGATTTTTTCACAGCTCCAAGGGATTGCAGACCTGAGTTTATTAATTTCAACCTGATACCTCCACGCGTCCTTGAGAAAAAGTGTCTTGACAGACAGACAGACAGACAGACACTGATCGTATAAGGGTTTCTTTTTTCTTTTTGAGGTACAGAACCCTATAAAAACGGAGCATTGAGAAGGGAGTGTACATTTTTTTGTTTAATATTTTTCTGCCCTAACACCTTTTGACGCTTTCTTTAAACGATAGTCTTTTTGGAACAGCAACGCCATTTTAATTTAATGCTATTCGAGGGATACATGTGTATACATTGAGATATTCCTCCTTACCTCTACGATCCATAGTTTAAACTAACGTGTCTCCTGTATTTTTAAAATGTTTAAAAACTGGTTATTTTATCATCATTTAGAAACTTTTTGTCAGGCTTAAATTCACTTTTATTGTTTGGCTAGACATGAAAATCTGCATAGACGTGGAACTTTCAAACGTGGAAATTTCAAGTTAAGAATTAAACGTTTTTCGAAAGTAAAATGCATCTAAATATATAGTAGGATATATTTTGATGAATTGTTTCCGTCGCATGTCGCATCTCTTATGTTTAATAAGTTCTATGTTGGTATACAAAATTACTGTACTGGTGTTGCAGTAAGTATTCTAAAGACAGCACTTGCTGTATAATTTTCGTCATTGTTATAATACGAACAATACAAATGAAAACTCTGAAAAAAGAGAGAAATCCTTTAAAACTAGACACGCATTCGGATAGTATTACGGAGACAAAGAAGTTGCATTTCTTTGTTCGTATAAAAAAGGATTTTAAAGTAATTATTACAAAAACATCAAGACTGCACTGTCTATGCCAGTAATTGCTTTTGTGTGCACTTAAACGTTGTCCTGTTTACATGCAGAGCATATTTGCATTATAATGTCTAATTTCAAGTAAACTTACGATCCTAAAGCCCCTTATAGACAAGTCATCATATTTTTATATCAAGTTAAATAATAATAATAATACGTTTATTGCCAAAAGATCCACAGAGTGATGCTTGGTTTGTCAAATATATATTTGTTACAGAAAATAGTCATATATATAGTCAAAGCCCTCTAAGTGCACGCTCTCTAAATGCACACGCTCTCTTACTGCACACGAACTCGCCCTCTAAGTGCACGTTCCCCAGCCCCCACTTCGAATAATCTGCGACCAATCACGTGCGACCGTAAGCGCGCTATTTTCAAACTTTCCATTTCCATCATATTCATAGAGTTTTAGAGATATTGTTTATAGCATCTGATTGAATAAAGATAGCTATAGGAGTTAGACGAGTGGGGATGAAAAAGATCGTAGGGGAAGTGTGCACTTAAAGGATGGGCTCGGTTCCGAGCTGTGCACTTAGAGGGCTTTGACTGTACTATAAAAAGACATATCTAGTAAAAATTTTTTGAGGGCTATTTTAAATTTGTTAATAACCTCAATGTCCTTTATTTCTCTAGGCAGTTTGTTAAAAACAGTAATTGAGGATTTTTTTGGACTGTTATGATATGCTGCCGTATTACACTTGGCAGTTTAAATGCATCGCCATATCGTGTAGGATAAGCATGAATGTTACTTACTGTATCTAAATGGTGACAACTTTTTTTATGTATAAGGCTGCGTAAAATATGAAAATACATGGTAAAGTCATGATATTGTGACGTTTAAAATATGGAAGACAAGAATCAGTTCTTTTTAATCCAAACATGGACCTCATAATCATTTTTTGCTTCATAAATACTTTTTGACAATGAAGACCTGTTTGACCCCAGAAAAGAATGCCGTACTTAAAAAATGGGAAAATAAAAGCGTAATAAGCTGTTATCAAATGTCTCGGATCGGTTGATATCATGCGTAGTCTTCTTATCAAATAAGCATTTTTAGCGAGTTTGCTACAAATATGACGTACATGTTCAGACCATCCACAGTTTTCAGTTAATTGAAAACCCAACAATTTAAAGTTACTGATAGCTTCCAGCACCTGGCCATCTAAAGTAATTTGCGACATTTTACTTCCCGTTGGACGCAAATATAACTGCATTAGTTTTGTTTTTTGTTTATTTAGAAACAGATCATTTTGGACCCAATATTCGCCGAGAGTATTCAAATATTCATTTACATTGCGGAAACGTTCAGTCATCGTTTTACCAGATGAAACGATGCTGGTATTGTCAGCATATATCACGATATCCTTCTCTTCACTGAAGTGTACGGGCAAATCATTGATGTAGAGAATAAAAAGCACAGGGCCTAAAATTGAGCCCTGTGGAACCCCAGAGGTTATATGTCTTCGCTCTGAGCAAACTCCGTTAATAGAAACTAATTGTCTCCTGTGATATAAATATGATCGCAACCAGTGAAGAGGAAAACCTCGAATACCATATTTTTCCAATTTAAGAAGCAGACGATTATGATTAACGGTGTCAAATGCCTTGCTGAAATCAGCAAACGTTGCACAAACAAGCTCACCTTTATCCAATTTCTCCAAAACTATATGAATAAAGTCATACAGGGCAGTTTCTGTGGATCTCTCACTACAAAAGCCATTCTGCAAATTGGCGTTTAAGTCTGTGATTGGTTGAGTCACCGATGTCCATGGTTTGGTTTTTCAATTATTGTGTACCCCAATTGTTTGGAAAAAGACACCATGTGACATCACAAATATACTTCCCCCGCCCTCTCTCGCGTCTTGCCATGACACACCTTCAACAATTTTGATGCCCAAGTTAGTAACCTGGAAATGAACCGACATGTAAAATTTCTGAACACGCGGTATACATTTCATATTCGTTATCTATTAATTTTTTAGTTTACTTTGAAGCGCAAGTTTATTCATATTTAATGTATTTTTTAAGTGAGTGGAAACTTTTACATAACGTTTTTAAATGGGGACGTCAAAAGAACAATGAGCACTTACAACAGATATAAATTTATTCTATACGGTAACGTTTTCAGTGGAGATTTGTATAAAACTTTTCAGCGTACATATATAACACATTTACAACTATTATCATACTATGTTTGCTGAATTGTTTTTAAAATCCGATTGTCCAACATTATTTATTGCGTTGTCTTGCAGACATAATTGCTAATGGTCATATTACAATAAATGAAAGCCCAGTGCTTTTAACAAGAATGTAAAGTACATTCATGATGGAAATCAACAAAATAAACGTTCCCATACCTTTTTGCTTAGACTAGGGTTGCCATCTCTAAAATTTGGCAACCAGGACAAGACGCGTGAAAACCCCGGATTTTAAAGCCCAGAACCCGGACATGTCAACAGGTTTTTTAAACATAGTGTAATAAAAAACAGTTGAAAATGTCATAATTTACCTTTTTATTTATTTTCAGACCTTAAAATTAAAGTTAGTCATCTTTTATCATCATTTTAAATGTACCTAACAAAACAGAATCTTATTACAGTTTGTTACAAATTGTTTAAATAATCAGTTAGAATTTTTTTATGTCACGGGTGGCCCAAGACTTTAAATTTTTAAACCCGGACTACAAATGAAGCCCCGCCCGGACTCTCCCCGGATGCCCTCTAAACTAGGACAAATCCGGGGAAACCCGGACGGATGGCAACCTTAGCTTAGGCCTATATATAGTACTTTGCTTTATATCCGGTCGAAAGTACGTACTTTCGCTTCGATTTTAAGATAGAAAAACTAACACTTATACTCCGCTAGAATTACTCGCACACCATCTATAACAGCGGGACGAAAGAGTTTTCTCGTGAACACTGATACGTGAGACTGCCGCCAGCCAGTAGTAGCTAACAGTTGTTATTGCGTATAACCTCAAAATTGCTCACTTGGAAGCTATTCGCCATTCTTACATAATTTAATGTGCGATTTCTAACATTGAGTAATGGATATTGAGAGCTATTAACGTTAGGGAAAACTACTCTGAGATCTATCTTTTCTTTTTTACTGTAAAATTTTATTTATACATATTTTTATTTTGACGATTTTTATTGCATATTAAGTTTTTAGTCTTTGATTTACGTCAAATTATGAGTTTTGGTGCAACTGATCCTTTTCTAAAATCAGATAAAATCTTAAGGAAGAAGGGGGGGAGTCCGGGGTTAGGATGGGGGGCAAAAATGGCCAGAATCGTCCTTACGTAATTAATGAATGACCCCTAATGGTATTACGACACTAGGTATATGTACTATTTTTGTGCAACTATATATTTCTGCATTTGATTGTTTTATAAATCTGTAGCAGTACTTTTGCATTTGTGTTTCGTAATAAACTTAGAAAACAAACCTTCGTAGAGCATTGGAGATTAATCATTTAATATATTATTTAACGCTTGCATTAGGCTGATTAAATCGATGGAAGTATGCACGATTGGTTCACGAAACATAGCCGTTTAAGACTGACCTGCTGTTGGTAGCGTAAGTTTAGTACGAGGTATCTTTTTTATTGATGCTAGGGGTGTATATATTATGTGTTATTGTAAAAGTTACAAGCGGCAACATTCTTAAATTATTTTTTTTAAATGGCATATCCATTTGTGTATGTCCACATGCACATAATATACAAAAGAATATCACTTGCAGATTTGGCTTCTACCATAAGGCATTTTTAGTCAGTAGCATTAAATATCAAATAAATCGACATCACAAAACATCCATGAGCAGAGTCGGGATTCGAACCCATTACAGTTCGGTCAAGAGGCCAGTACGCTAACCACTGAACCACAACTGCTCGTAGAATAAACCAGTCAATGTGCAGAACAACCACGCGTTTCTTGTCAAAGACCGAGACTTTTGAGTTCAGGACTTTAGCTGATGTGTTTTTAGGCAATCTTAATAACGACTAATAAAAGAGCTCCCGCGAATTTCAACAGATACACGCGAATTATAATTTCAACACGCGCAAAATATATTGCAGCGAAGTGAAACTTCACATCATTTGCGAATCGTACTTTATATTATTTCATGTCATAATTTTATTCTTCTAGCACTTACGTAGTCGCCTAATAAATGCTGTATTCCGTTCGAAAATTGGAATCTCTTTACAAACGTTAACAAAAATATATATAGACTCCGGTTGATAATAACTATAATACAAGTTACATAATAATAAATACAAAATTAACAATAACATTTCAATAAAAGTTTATAAAAAATAATTTACTAACATGAAATATTGTATTAAGCTGAGAAATATACTTATTCAGGTTTGAATTTTAAATTTTTGTAGAAGAGACTTATTTGTGCCCATTTTTAATTTTTATTTGACATGTTATTCCACTTGATATTTATTTATTTATATTTATTATATTTTTTTATTAACGG
Source organism: Venustoraphidia nigricollis (assembly GCA_034508555.1). Classification (NCBI taxonomy): domain Eukaryota; kingdom Metazoa; phylum Arthropoda; class Insecta; order Raphidioptera; family Raphidiidae; genus Venustoraphidia; species Venustoraphidia nigricollis. Next base: position 1,362,823 of record JAVRKA010000052.1, on the reverse strand, counting down.
GATGTGCACGTTTGATTTTGCCAATTATTTCTTTTTATTATTAAGAACAATAAATAAAAATACGAAACTGTACTAGTCGTAAGTCATTGGGAGTGGGGAGATTTAATAATAATAGTAATAGTTTTTAATGAATACTTTTTACTGAATGTGATGTTTTGAATTTTTAGTAATTTTCTTGACAATATTTCATTATTGTTTCAGTGTCGGCGATGCTCTGGAGTTGTTTGGGAGCGGTGGTAGCCCAACAACAATACTTCCGTATCCAGCCGCGAAATGTCAAAGTGCATGAAGGTGGCGAGGCAATGCTGGAATGCGAGATAGCGAACCTAGTAGGACAAGTTCAATGGACAAAAGATGGATTCGCGCTTGGTGAGTTATTATTTATACCTTCATATTTTATTCAGTTGTCACCGAGCTGGGTAGAGTAGTGGTACAGCACTAGACTCGCATTCGGGAGGTACGGGTTCGATTCCCGGCAGGGCCAGATGTGACTGGGACTTTTTTCTACTGCCTCTCGCCGAGAAACGGTAATTCCTGTACCGGCCATCTTGATTGAGGTTTTCCATGGTTTCCCTCAATTAATTCCAGATAAATATCGAGATGGTTCCTTATGTGAGGCCATGGCTGGTTCAAAAATTACCTGCCTTATCCTAATTTCCTATAGTTCCTTCATTCGCCCATTGCTATTATATAAGTTGAAGTTTAAATTGTAGAAAATAACGGGAGGTGGTAAATGGAAAATAGTAATGGTGCGAATGGCGTCTGTTATGACATAAAGTCGAGAAACGGACGTTAAAGGCATTATTATTATTATTATTATTATTTATTCAGTTGTCGTGAAAGTTCAATGTCAATAGTTTGTCTTCGAAATCCAAAATTAAAAAGTACGAGGCTTGGTCAATAAGTTCCCGTGATTGGCAACAGATGGCGTTAACGAGTGAAATTGACTTTACCATCGTGTACTGCAGACTTTTAAACGACCTCTTGCCGAGTCGGAGATGAATTCATAGGTTAGGTTTAGGTTTTTGACAGCCAGTTGTATTATTCGTGTTCTGTATTTTTCGACAAAATGGAAAAAGTGCAATATCGATCCGTAATTCGCTAGTCGATAAAATACATTAACCTGTAACTACTGAGGTGGATTTAATTTCACGTAAACACTGACGTGGGGGCCTCAGAGGCCCATATATATATATATATATATATATATATATATATATATATATATGTGCTTATATTTAAAGATCTTTAGATTTTTTAGGATTTAGTGTTTAATAATTCGATTTAGTGGATATATTTAAATAAAATAAAATAATTTTTGTATAATTTATTTGTTTATAGTTAACTATTGTTTCCAAGTTTAGAAAACACTTAGCATTTTTTGGCAAAAATCACATGTGATCATAAATCACAGAGTATTTAAAATTACTTTAAAAAAATCAACAAACGAACTTGCAAATTTTATAATCTTTATTTTAAATAGTCTTTCTAGTAAATGGCGCATCAGAAATTATAATACTATAATTGGAACAAAAATCAATTATTGGGAATTAGGCCCACGAGAAATTTCATAACAAATTTACTTACCGAAATTGCGTGCGCAAACACGTGCATAGCCATTGACAGCCTGGACGCAACTAAATTCAAAGGTACTAGAAAATACGCGTGTGTCGTGCGCAAGTGAAGGGAGTAATTCAAAAAATTTACTTTCTCAAGGCCTGAGAGGCCCCCACGTCAGTAGTTAAAGGTTAAATATGTGGTCTGTAGTTAGTCGGCCGTGATGTTTGACGTCAATGACGTCAGTCGCTTGGAAGAAAAAATATTTATTTAATCAACTTCAAACATTTATTGAGCTGGACAATAAAATCCAAGGACTTGTAGATTCATTGAGTGAAATATTTAAAAAATGGGTTATACGCATGTAAATAAGTGGTGGTAGGTATATATTTATGTACAATCTTATTTCGTGAATGTTCTGGCTTATTCACGTGTATGTCTCTGGTGCTGATGTCGGAATTTACAGGATAAGGAGGTTTTTATTGTATTTTTATCCGATAAACTCGACTGATGGGAAAATAAGCTGCTCTTTTTTACTACGCGTATGCAGAAGTACACTTCTCTACATATTGTGTATATTGACCATCTTTTATGCTGTCAGAACACACATCTTTGATTATGTACCGACTTAAGGCTGTCGCAACGCTCTGAATTTAAGCCAAAAATAGAGCTTCGGCTGTCAACTGATTGTAGACTTACTCGTCAACATTCTGCAAAAATTCTTTCTCTATAAGAAAGATAAAGGACAAATCTAATTTATGTACGATTTACTAGAAAAAATTTGGCATTAATTATGCTAAAAAAACGCACGTTTTCAATGTCACACAATGACCTTATTCGTATTTATTTCACAAAACTGTTCCATCACGAACCTAAAGTGACTGTTTCTTTTTCGGAAAAGTTTTTTAAATCTTCAAAATATTTCCAAAAATTAGAGTAATCAATTGACAGCGGCACCCTTGCAATAAAATTTTTTAGCCTCGTATTTGGCACCAGCCAAAAATTGAAACGTGCGGATGATTTGAGCGAGACAGAGCTAAAGAAGGTTATACCCACAATATGTCGTTTGCCTACCTCGCCCTTTACCGTTGGGTCTCAGCACAAACAAAATTCAGAGCGTTCCGACAGCCTTAATGTTAGGTAGTATATTTTGCTTTTTGTTTTGGAGTGTTGGCAAAATTGATTACGACCTAATTTTATCTTTAGCTGTGACCATTACTTGCCCAAATCATTTAAAAGTTACCATCTATTTTAAATTGTTTTATACTGTTGACTGAATCCAAAATAAATATATGTATTGCACTCTTTCGTGTACTAAGTCACACGTGCTGTAGGCGCCAATTTGGAGAAGTAGACGGAAATATGGGATTGGAAACAAGGTGCCGTTTTTAAAAACAACATTATGTTTGCTCGTCTGTCATGGTCATATGTAACAACTTTTTATTTGTACCATGAATCCTAGTTACGTCTGTAGTTTCAAACTCAGAACGGTGGAAAAAATATGTTCCTAACGATAATTTGCACTTTTACGGAATACGATTATGATTGCTAGATCAACAAAACATGAGAACAAAACTGCCAGAGAAATTACGATTTGTCATTTTTTACCCACAAATATTTATTGTTTATCATCTTGTTTGTCATCTTCCTTTTGTCGTAGGCTTTAAAATTGTCGAGTTTTGAGGTAGCTTCTGAATTAATATAAGTAAATATTGTTCTGTCAAGATTACTCCGATAAATTTTGTTAAAATTTAGCACATTTGGTGGAATAAAAATGTATAAGCAAGGATGTGTAATGTTTGCAACTAATTAGTTTAAAATAAACTTCCTGACTTTTGAAAGTTCTTGATTTTAAGCAGCTAAATAGTAACATTTTAAATACACATCTATCAAGACGCCCGATTTTTGTTGCCGAAGTGTAAAGTTTCAATTTGAAGTCTTTTGATTAAATTTATATCCGCGACAGTTCTTTCCTATCAACACTCTTTTTTAGAAAAAAATATTTTTTTTTGGCGGGCTAATTACTTCACCCTGAAACCTGACCTGTAAATAATACACAGTATACGATGAAAGCATTTGAACTGTTTTGTTACGAGGAAAACACGATTAGCAGTTTTATATTATTCTTCTTTGTACTTTTATTATAAAAGCCTTTGATGTTTGACCAACTTGAAAAATGATTATGTCAAGAAATTGAATTAACTTTTTACTTCGCGGAATTTCATCTCGATGCTGGTATTTAGTAGTTCATGATTTCGAAATTTTCAGTGTGACTACTAGGGAGGCTAAATGGATTTACTAAAAAAAGATTAAATTCTAAAAAATGTTTGAAACCACTTTTATATTTTTTTCAACGTTTAGTTTAAAAATTCCAACATTTTATGGTGACATAACTTTCTAAATAGTTAATTGACTTTTACGAAATTTGGTCCACGTGTTGAAATCCATCACCGCACGAAGCCTATTTAAAATGGGCCTAATCGGGCCATTTTAAGGATGGTTTTTAGGGGTTGAAAAATGTTTTTGGGTCCCAAAATATCGAAAATATTGTCAGAATCGTTTCAAAATTGAAACTTAACCCTTTAGTAGCAATTATAAAATACCACTGAAATTTCAGTAAAATCGGTGCAACAGGACCGGACGTATAAATTTTATGAAAACACTAGTGAGTTATTTGCTGAAGGGTGTATTTAATTCGATTGATAATAATATAGCAATTTAAAAATAATTATTTTAAGGGGTGTATTAAGGAGTTATTTTTTTATTTTACTCAAAAACTACCTTATTTCACCGCACTGCCTGTATTATATATGTCGGCAGGGTTAGGCACAGCGACCCGAGTTTTTTTTTCTATTAGAATAAATCTTAGTTTGTAATTGAAACCATCATTCAGCCTCAGAGGTTTAGGGGAGGCCAAACCGGGGCACCTGCCCCGGGCGACAATTTCAAGGGGCGCCAATCATAATATATGTTTGAAAATTGATAACAAATTATTAAAAAAATATATTAAAGGGTTCTTATTCTCCCCTCCCGGTCACAAAAAATGCCATCCGTTATATATTTTTGAGTTGTTTTAAACAACTTATCTCAAAATAGTTCCTGCCCCGGTTCGAAAAAATCGTAGATCCGGGGCTGCCATCATTTCACAGTTTAGTGCAGTGAAATTTTGTTCGTTTGATTCAAGAACACTAAAATACTAGAAGATTGGACGTAAAAAACTATAAACATGGTCATGTCTGTGATTGGTTGAGTCGATTGGTACGTCACTGGAAATCGGATGACCATGGTTTTGACGTGAGACTTTTTTCTCAACTGTTTGGAAGAAGCCTCCTGTGACATCACAAGCCTACTTCTTCCGCCCTCTCCCGCGTCTTCACACTCCTTCAACAATGCTGTCGCCTAACCTTGGTTTCTAGTAATCTTGCGTTTGATTGATTTTGTGTTCATGAACTAAACTTCCAGCTACGCGTAGAACATGCTGCTACGATATAATCATAGGTATATTAAATTTACATCAGTAGCGCCCCTACGAATCATGTTAACAGACTTTGTGCAAGTTTATACGTCCATAATAATGCACACGATTTAATAATTAACTTTAATCTCAAATGTATCGTAACACGCTGCATAGTGCATATGGATTACGTGAACAAATCTACAGTAGCTAGTTAACTAACTGTGCAAAGTGCATTTTACGTTGCTTCTAATCAGTAGGCCCCTTCAACTGAAATATCAACTGAAACCAAGCTTTACTGAATTCACGGAAGCTAATTTCATTTGTAATATATAGTGGAATTATCCGTTATAAGTGTCCAAGTCATTTTATTTCCTACCAGCATTTCAAAGTGCAATTATTAGTAGAGGTAGATTGCACACTTTTATTTTTGATTATATGGAACTGTTATTTTCCGATAACAGTTTTTAAACAAATAACTATTGGTATTATTTTGGGAAATCATTACTACTAGCAGGATTTTTTTGAACTAACCAGCGCCGTATGCGAAACTATTGTACAGCGTTTTGAGGTTAAGGCTGTCGGAACGCTCTGTATTTAAGACAAAAATAGGGTTTCGGCTGATAGCTGATTGTAGACTTATTCGTCAACATTTCGCAAAAATTCTTCTTCTGTAAGGAAGATAAAGAACAAATCTAGATCTCTAATGGACTGCTTTTGTAATTTATGTACGGTTTACTAGAAAAAACTTGGTATTAATTGTGCCAAAAGACACACGTTTTCAATGTCACACTACGTCCTTATTCGTAGTTATTTTACAAAATGGTTCCATTACAAACCTAAAGTGACTTTTCCTTTCTCGATAAAGTTTTTTAAATCTTAAAAATATTTCCAAAAATTCGAGTGATGAACTGACAGCGGCATCCTTGCAACAGCATTTTTTAGCCTCGTAGTGTGGGTTTAATTCAGAGCGTTCCGACAGCCTTAATTGTTCATTTAACTTTGAATAGAGCTAGTTATCTGTTGCGTGAAAAACGGAAAACAAAATCGAAATTCCGATTGATTCAGTTTTCATGTTATATTGACATGTAAAATGTGTTAATTACCGAGCGTTGTAGACTAGTAGTGAAAGCACTAGACTCCCATTCAGGAAGTAATGGGTTCAAATCCCGGCGCGGGCAGATGTGGCTGGGACTTTTTTCTACTGCCTCTCGCCGAGAAACGATTATTTCCTGTATCGGCCATCTTGTTGAGGGTTTTTCATGGTTTCCCTCAATTAATTCCAGATAAATATCGAGATGGTTCCGTATTCGAGGCCATGGCCGATTACCTATCAAACTCTATCATAATTTGCTGCAATTCCTTCATTCGCCCATTGCTATTACTTAAGTTGAAGTTTTAAAAATGTAGAAAATATATTGTAACTAACTTATTGGTGTTGAATAAACTAAAAAATAATATATTTAATATTTTTTTATAGGCTTCAATCCAGTTATCCCGGATTTTCCCCGCTACACAACAATCGGCGACAGACGTCACGGCGTATACAACTTACGTATTAGCAACGCATCCCTGGATGACGATGCGGAATTCCAGTGTCAAGTTGGGCCAGCAAAGTTTAACAAGGCGATTCGTGCGAATGCAAGACTTACCGTCATATGTAAGTCGTATTTTAATTTATCTATTTACTTTAAATTAATGGTACCGTATTTATGGGACTGTGCAGCAGTGCTTTGTGCAAGTTCAGCGACGTAACTGTTTGAAATTTTCGGTAACGTTAAAGGGGAAATGATTCAACGGCGGTGAAATGTAAGAGAAACCTCGGTAACGCAAAATTGATAACGCATCAATGTAATGAGTTCATAACTCTGAAGAAATGTTACTTCCCACGTGACCTTATGTGAGTGGGACACACATTTTTTCATGTGAGCAAACTTCTTATGTAAATAAAAAATCGATTCATTATCTAACATAGAACAGAAAAAACACGAAAATCTCGAAAAGTTGCATAGGTTAGGGAAATTATGGAAATGCCAGAGAATACTCAGTTAAGGTAGTTGTCGTGATACAATATTGCCAAAAAGTTATAGATTATACGTGCCACAAAAGTATGCTAGCTTGTAGCTAAGTGATCCATAGTTTGTACGCAAGACTGTACCCGTGGAAACGTAGCCCATACAGTATTGATATGCATGTATACTTTTCTATAAATTGTTGAAGTTTAAACAGTTATTTATAAATAATTAGACGGTTAAAATTTTTTTCTTATTTTTTTAAACTCATAACAAATGCATTGAAAGACTGTCAGTTTTTGGAAAGTTTCTGACAGTTAGTTCTTTTTTTATAAATAAGAAACTGGTTCAGAACTACAGAGATCGTATACAATCAATGTTTATTATCCAATTTTTAATTGAATTTATCTCGGATTATATACGGCCGATCGACTTCAAATTTTCAGGGTAATTGTTTTATCATGTCTTTAATAAGTATACAAAAATTAAGAATTTTCTGACGGTGTCCCTTAACCACTACAACTACCTACCTTAAGGAAAAAATCAAAATAAATATTTTTTTAATTTAAACGTGCAAGTTTACCAAATACCAAAATATCAAAAATGTGTATATATATGCATATTATAAAAGAGTATGCTTTGTGCTTTGTACATTTCATTGACTATTTTTAAATATAAGTTTAGACACAACGAAAAAGTAAATCTGCAGACTAATTTATTTTTATACATGAAATTCTTTTTCTGACTCACAGTGTGTGGTAGATAATATTATATACGCTTATATCTTGAGTGTAATAATGAATAAAGAAGTGATTTCTCCTTCAGTTGTGCTATGAGATCTTCCTTCGTGCCAAATTTCAAGATCTAGGTCAACGGGAAATAATAGGTTTCATTAAGTAAGTTAGTATTAAAATACGTGTTTTTTTATTGCACTGAGTTAGGAGTTTGAATTTTTTACAAAACATACTTATGGAGTTGTATTTGATATTAATTTCCAATTTGATACGTCTAGCCGTCCTTGAGAAAAAATGTCTTAGCAGACAAACTTGGTTATAAGGGTTTCGTTTTATTTTTTATACATCGAAGCAAGCTTCTGATATAATAATAATAATATAATAATAAATTATTGATTAAGAATCAAAAGACCAGAGTTCAGCTATAAGCTGTTTTACAACTTGACCTAAAAAAATAAAATTACATAAAAAAGTAGCATAGTTGCCACGAAAAGATATAATATTGGAATAAAAGACAATATTAAAAAGAACATAACTAGTACATATACAATAGACATGAAACAATTTAATTAGTGTATTTGCCATATGGCAACATACACTATTGGCGTCGGTCGGATGGCGGGACCTAGGGGTCGGACCAAAATTTCTCGACGTTTCATAACCTCCTAAACACTTTGGCACCATTTTTAAAAATGTTTATATATATATATATATATATATATATATATATATATATATGTATATATATATATATATATATATATATATGTGTACGCGCAATAACTTTCGAAAGAGTTAATTGATTTCAACGAAATTTGGCCCACGTGTTGAAATCCATCACCGCAAGAAGCCTATTTAAAATGGGCCTAATCGGGCTATTTTAAGGGTAGTTTTTAGGGGTTGAAAAATGTTTTTGGGCCCCAAAATACCGAAAAAATTCTCCGAATCGTTTCAAAATTGAAATTTAACCCTCTGGTAGTAATTAAAAAGTGTCCCTAAAATTTTAATAAAATCGGCCCGACAGGACCGGACTTACAAATTTTATGAAAACACTAGTTTGCAGATAGTGAATTATTTACAGAAAGTTGCTTATAATTTGGTATAGAGGTTCCATTGATAATAATATTGCAATTAAGAAAAAAAATGTTATTTTAAGGGCTGTATTAAGGAGTAAAATTTTTTATTTTGCCCAAAAACCAACTTAAGTTCGCATAATAAAGCCACACTGCCTGTATCAGCAAATACACTATATTGTCGGCAGGGTTTTGGCACTGCGACCCGGATTTTTTATATTATATTAGTGAAATTGGCGAAATTATCGTTGTGATAAAGTGATTTTACTTTGTGACAGAATATATTAAACTATATTAGAGGCAACCCCCTCGTCCATTTTCTTCCTGAATGGATTATTTTTATAAGAGTCTTATATTCGGGGGGTATTTTATTATAAAAATAAGCAGCCAGGTATGTAAAGCTCCCTTTAAATTTACTCGTTCTATGTGTGTAAAAATCTATAGTAATTGACATTCGTTTTCGATCTATTTTGGACACGGATGCGTTCCCATCATGACACGATCTGTACTGATTTCATTTATGTAAATAAAAAAATAGTGCCCTTTTGGTCATAATGTTTTCATTTTGAAGTAAGAAACTCTGAAAATCAATCTAGATATAAACTTATGCCTGCTTAATTTTTAGTAGACTTATTAGTGTATTTGCCATATGGCAACATACACTATTGGCGTTGGTCGGATGGCGGAACCTAGGGGTCGGACCAAAATTTCTCGACGTTTCATAGCCTCCTAAACACTTTGGCACCATTTTTAAAAATGTTTATATATATATGTATATATATATATTTATATACGTATATATATATATATATATATATATATATATATATTTATATGTGCGGGCAATAACTTTCGAAGGAGTCAATTCATTTTAACGAAATTTGGCCTACATGTTGGAACCCATCACCGCACGAAGCCTATTTAAAATGGGCCCAATCGGGTCATTTTAAGGGTAGTTTTTAGGGGCTGAAAAAAGTTTTTGGGCCCAAAAATACCGAAAAAATTCTCAGAATCGTTTCAAAATTGAAATTTAACCCTTTAGTAGCAATTAAAAAGTGCTCCTAAAATTATAAGCAAATCGGCCCGACAGGACCGGACTTACAAATTTTATGAAAACACTAGTTTCCGTATACGAATTTACTTACTGAAGGTCGTATTTAATTTGGTGCAGATGCTGGATTGATAACAATATTTCAACTAATAAAATTATTATTGTAAGGGGTGTATTAAGTGGTTAAATTTTTTTTTATTTTGTCCAAAAACAAACTTAATTTCATTTAATAAAGCCACAATACCTGTATTAGCAAATACACTATATTGTCGACAGGGTTTTGGCACTGCGACTCGGGTTTTTTATTTATTATGATCCAGTGTTTTCTGAAATCCAGATTAAATTCCAGTATACTTCGAGATTGATACAAGTGGTTAATTAATGTTTGTTTTTTGTGCATAATACATTCAAATTGTATTGTTTTTTAAGCATCAGTTACTCGTAAGTAAATAATCTACACGTATGCCTTAACAGGTTAAGACAGATTTATTTGAATATTAGCATTCGAGCTTAAAATTCAAGATGGCTGAAGCTTTCAAGCTTATGCGTTATTGTCTCTGCATATATTCTGTTCTGAATTTGTACCAACTGTTCAAATCTAAATTTATCATATAAACAGTTTACTTGAGTTTTTATCTCCAAAAATCTCTTAAAGAAAGATGGAACTAGTTTGGTGTGACGACATTGAATAATAAAAATAATTTAAAAAATGTTTTTTCTCGATGTACGTATTTCGTTTTGCTGACGAGTAGTGACGTTATGTTAAAACGAGCGCCAGCGTTTAGTTTGCAAGTTTATAACAGTGAACCTAGTTATTCCAAAATCGTTCCAATACTTCTATCTATATGTCCAAAAATCGATGTGTGTATGAATGTTCCCTGTGGACTCCAAAACGGCTGGACCGATTTTGATGAAATTTACAGACAATCTTCAGATTAGCCCAGCGGGTGATTCTGTGAAGTTTGGTAGCGATCGGTTTTGTTTTTTGGCAATTTTGATTTTTATTCGATTTTTAAGCATTCACAATTAAAAGCGATTGAATTCGCGTAAATTCAATACACGTTGAAAACTTTATGATAATGATTTACGTCTTTTATGGCTAGTAAGTAAGTAAGTCAATTTATTTACGAAGCTATATAAAATATAGATACAAAACGTCTGCATGTGACATATTAAAATATAATACTTAAAAACTATATTAAAATAAATGTGTCATTAATATAAATAATTAAAAGTCATTAAAAATATATCCCTGCAATTTATACACCGGCTTTTCAACAAGCCTGCTTTTTTATTCTTTTTTAAATATTTTTAAAACAGAAATATTTTTAAGTCTTTCCGGCAATGTATTATATATATCAACACCTCCAGTAGATGGGGACTTAGAATTAATTAGTGCTACCCCTTGCTACCCCTACGAAGCCGAACCGGGCCGCTTTTAAATCTAGAAAATAAGATTCCTAAAAGCCAAATGAAAGGAACATAAACTTGGAATAATCCTCTCCTAAAATATGCAGTGCATCAGTTAATCTTAAAATTAGTACCTACATCTGTTATTAAGTTAAAATATTTGCTGTTGAAAGAAGGCCCCCTGCATTGTGGTTTTATTTATATAACAGCGGACAAATTATCCGCGAATTTTTTAGGACACACACGCTATTTCTTACATTGTACAGCATATATTATGACATAATACATATAAATACCTTCATAGACATGTGTGTAGTGCTCATACACTATTTAGCATATTGCCGTTATGTGTACAGATAAATATACATATGTAAGCATGAGAAGAACTTACTGTGTGTGCTTTTCGAATATTAAAGCTTCTTATAGCTCGAGTTATTTGAATACAAACTACTTATTACCTCTTGAAAATGCTCAAAAGCTTGCCAACGTTCTAATATTTTCAACAGCTTTATTATAATGTAAATTTGGTACAAGATTTCATTGTAGCCAGGTCATAATTAGCATTTTGTAAACTCCGAAAATTGTACATATTTATTAACAATTTTATTATTGATATTTTACACGGTAGATAGATTAACGTAGAAATGGAAAAAACGGGTCTTTTTAGTGATCTGCATCTTTGCATCTGGATCCCGTATGTAAGCCGGCTCACTGAACCGGTTCAAAAAGAGCCGAGTTCTGAATAGGTTACTGCAGTCTGCCACTTAGTTACCTAGTTCAGTCAATCAGATCACGACCTGTATAGAATCAAGAATGCATAGCCAAACGTGATGCATGAGTCATTTCAGCTGACAGATGCATCCAAGCAAGAACTGATACGTAAGTGTAAAATATGCTTCTGTGTGTTAAGTGTTTCACTGAGTTCTGCGGATCCGTTGATTCGTCGGCTCAAAAAAAGTGAGTCGGCTCTGAGTTACCTAACTCTAGATTAACGTTTCCCAAAGGATGGGTCGCGACCCGACACCGGGTCGTAGAAAAATTTTGCTAGGTCGCGAAAAAAATTGTAAATTTTTGTGTATGAAATAAGCAAACAAATAACTTGATTTCTAATAAAAAATAAAATTAGTTTTGTAAATAAATGTTTTTTTTTCATAAGGTGAGTCGCGAAAAATTACAAAAAAAAAGTTTGGGAAACGCTGCGGTAGATGATTTGCCACTGAATATGGTTCCCCATTCCACAAAAGAAAAAAAATATATATACTTGTATAATATCGTCTCAATCTGTTAATTATTTTTCGAGTAGGGTCGATTTAAAATTCTACAATGCTTTTCTTATGGAAACTTGTGTGGTCACAATCTTTAACTTTTTATGCAATCTACATATTACAATTATTAATGAATGTAAAAACTAAACTGCATAGTCTCAAACTGAATTCTGATGTGCATAATTACAACACACGTGCTCAAAGAAATATCCATTTAGAACGCTGCAGAACTGCTAGATATGACAACAGTTCGATTAATAAGGGTAGCTATTTTTATAATAAACTCCCCGATTTCATCAAGAATAGTTCCAGTATCACGATATTTAAAAACCGTTTAAAACACTTTTTAATAAATGCTTGTCCATATGACGTCGCGTTATAACTTTACTCTTAATGTTAATTATATTATATGTATATTTTATTGTATTGCTTCCGACTTTCGCTTCCATTATAGCTACGCGAAGAAATATATATCTATCTATCTATATAGCCATTGTCAACTAAATTTTGTTGACAAAAACAGTAGTCTTAAAAACTATAAAGCATATATACTATTGTAGTGATATTTATTAGTGTAGATTTACAGGGTATTAATAGGTAGACGTATTACGTGTATATTGTATGTACGTGTTTTGTATAGTTACCGGATTAGGGATCAGCTAAATTACGTACAACGTTGATATACTGCACAGATACACTCTCGAGCGGTAACGTAGGTGAGCTTTCCTGTTGAGTCCGTTTCTCCAATACAGCAAAATCTCACATTTAAGGCTGTCGGAACGCTCTGAATTTAAGCCAAAAATAGAGCTTCGGCTATCAACTGATTGTAGACTTATTCGTCAACATTCTGCAAAAATTCGTTCTCTATAAAGAAGATAAAGGACAAATCTAGATCTCTAATGGAATACTTTTGTAATTTATGTACGATTTACTAGAAAAAGGTTGGCATTAATTGTGCTAAAAAAACACACGTTTTCAATGTCACACTATGACCTTATTCGTACTTATTTCACAAAACTGTTTCATCACAAACCTAAAATGACTCTTCCTTTTTCGGAAAAGTTTTTTATTTCTTCAAAATATTTCCAAAAATTAGAGTAATCAATTGACAGCGGCACCCTTGCAATAACATTTTTTAGCCTCGTAGTTGGCACCAGCCAAAAGTTGAAACGTGCGGATGATTGGAGCGAGACAGAGCTAAAGAAGGTCACACCCACAATATGTCTTTTGCCTACCTCGCCCCTTACCGCTGGACTCAGCACAAACAAAATTCAGAGCGTTCCGACAGCCTTAAGCAATCGCATCACTGCAATCGTGTACAGGATTTACTACTTTTTATCGTTTTGTACTAATATACTATCTAATATGTCTAGTACGAAATTAACTACTAGTTCCGTAAACAGTAGACCTCGCTTCCTCGTGTTGTAACTTAATTTTTAACCATTCTGCAAGAGTCCAGAGCAGTGGTTACTTTGTCAATTTAAAGAACCAGCTTATGAGTTTAAAATTATTTCGCGGAACCTGGGAAAATAAATTATAGAATGCAGTCAAAGCCCTCTAAGTGCACGCTCTCTAAATGCACACGCTCTCTTACTGCACACGAACTCGCCCTCTAAGTGCACGTTCCCCAGCCCCCACTTCGAATAATCTGCGACCAATCACGTGCGACCGTAAGCGCGCTATTTTCAAACTTTCCATTTCCATCATATTCATAGAGTTTTAGAGATATTGTTTATAGCATCTGATTGAATAAAGATAGCTATAGTAGTTAGAAGAGTGGGGATGAAAAAGATCGTAGGGGAAGTGTGCACTTAAAGGATGGGCTCGGTTCCGAGCTGTGCACTTAGAGGGCTTTGACTGTATTCACAGTGACGGTAGTACATAAAAAGAAAAAAACGTTTGACTGGAATGAGCTTGCTTTGTTTTGCATAAAACTTTAAAATCAAGGTCTATTGTGCTCAGCATTTATTTGTGTTTTCTTTTTGTTTTGATACATGTTGAAAATGACTTTTCGCACAATTATGTTATAACGAAGGACGATAAAGGGCTTGTTTTGCGGAAATGTGAGGATAATCCGTGCAAATTTTTAACCAAAAATAAAGAGGATTTTCTCGTTCGTATGTAAAATCTGTTGCTCCTGTTCTGTCAGTAATAAATTCTAATTTTTCTCTACGACTAAAAAAATTTTACTTCCCCCGCGAGCTTATGTGGATGACTCGCACATTTTTTGAGGACATTGGAAAAAACCCGGGTCGCAGTGCCAAAACCCTGCCGACAATATAGTGTATTTGCTTATACAGGCAGTGTGGCTTTATTATGCGAACTTAAGTTGGTTTTTGGCCAAAATAAAAAATTTTACTCCTTAATACACCCCTTAAAATAACATTTTTTTTTCTTAATTGCAATATTATTATCAATCGAACCTCTATACCAAGTTATATACACCTTTCAGTAAATAATTCACTATCTGCAAACTAGTCTTTCTTAAAATTTTTAAATCCGGTCCTGTAAGGTCGATTTTATTAAAATTTTAGGGACACATTTTAATTACTGCCAGAGGGCTAAATTTCAATTTTGAAACGATTCGGAGAATTTTTTCGGTATTTTAGGGCCCAAAAACATTTTTCAACCCCTAAAAACTACCCTTAAGATGGCCCGATTAGGCCCACTTTAAATAGGCTTCTTGCGGTGATGGATTTCAACACGGGCCAAATTTAGTTGAAATCAATTAACTCTTTCGAAAGTTATTGCCCGCACACATATATATATACGTATATATATATATATACGTATATATATATATATATATATATATATATATATATATTATATATATATACATATATATATAAACATTTTTAAAAATGGTGCCAAAGTGTTTAGGAGGTTATGAAACGTCGAGAAATTTTGGTCCGACCCCTAGGTCCCGCCATCCGACCGACGCCAATAGTGTATGTTGCCATATGGCAAATACACTAATAAAGACACGCCACCATTTTATAGGGTACAAGACAAAAAATATAGTCTATTGTAACAAAACTGTATGAAAGGTTTAACAAAATAATCTTTATTATGTAGAGCCGAAAGAACAAGGTTCAAAATTTGATTAATAAGGTACAGAAAATGCCCGATGTATATATATAAAACTGTCTATCTTTACACTTCTATTTAATTTTCTAACTGTCAAGTTTGTTTTTCACTTTTTCACTCTCCCTCTCACTACCTAGGCAACACTTACGTCCAAGAATGCGCGATCGAATTCGTTACACTATGTCAAGGACGCAGTGATATTTTGACTTGTTAAATTTGCTGACACTCGTTTAACATAATGTTACATCTGGTCAATAATATACTTCATTATGCCCTAGACATATTATATAAATCCATACATTTCATGCACTGTACACTTACAAGTGCCTTCGTCTAAATACCTCTGCTATACGTATTTATAAATGTATGTATGTAAGTGCTATTGTTCACCAGGCTGCCATCTGTCAAGAACAATAACAGACGATAACACGTCGGCTGACAGTGAATTGTAAAGACTTATCCCCAATCAATGGATTTGCATACGTCCCTTTATTATATACAACGTGGCTGAAAATGCAACATCTCACTGTATCCTTGCGTGATTCCTTCTCGTGGCGTAGACAATGCAACCGTTTCTAATTTGCATCTTCTTTGAAGGCGAATAAACAGATATACGCGTGTGTTTTTGTTCTACGATATTTTCGCATTTTTCTGGAACCAAACAAGAAATGTATCAAAATTGTGTGATTTGAAATCTTACATTTCCTTTTTAATGCTGTCGGAATGCTCTGAATTAAAGCCACACTACGAGGCTAAAAAATGATGTGGCAAGGATGCCGCTGCTAGTTGATTACTCGAATTTTTGAAAATATTGTGAAGATTTAAAAAAAAATTCCGAAAAAGGAAGAGTCACTTTAGGTTAGAATAATTTTGTGTAATAATTACGAATATAATAATAATAATAATAATGCGTTTAACGTCCGTTTCTCAACTTTATGTCATAACAGACGCCATTCGCACCATTACTATTTTCCATCTACCACACTTCCCGTTGTATTTCTACATTTTTTAAAACTTCAACTTATGTACTAGCAATGGGCGAATGAAGGAATTATTGGAAATTAGGATAAGGTTGAACTAGGAGTTTGATAGGTAATAATCGGCCATGGTCTCAAATAAGGAACCATCTCGATATTTATCTGAAATTAATTGAGGGAAACCATGGAAAACCTCAATCAAGATGGCCGGTACAGGAATTACCGTTTCTCGGCGAGAGTAGTAGGAAAAAGTCCCAGCCACATCTGCCCCCGCCGGGATTCGAACCCGGACCTCCCGAATGCGAGTCGCCACTACTCTACCCAGCTCGGTAATAAGTACGAATAAGGTCCTAATGTGACATTGAAAACGTGTGTTTTTTGGCACAATTAATGCCATCTTTTTTCAAGTAAATCATACATAAATTACAAAAGTAAACCATTAGAGACCTAGACTTGTCCTTTATCTTCCTTACAGAGAAAGAGTTTTGGACGAAATGATGACTATTAAGTCTACAACCAGCTATTAGCCGAAGCACTATTTTTGGCTTAAATTCAGAGCGTTCCAACAACCTTTATCAGGTGCTTTTGTGACTTAATAGTTTATAGCTGCTTCCCGCGGCTCTGCCTGCGATTGTAATTAAATACGGCAGCGACAACAGTAGTAGAACCTTCAGCAAGTCCTAACAGCTAAATTTCCAGTCCATAGAAACTGTATTTTAAAAATTAGAATGTGTCACACCCGTACTCCCACCTTTTCCACTCCTTAGAACACGATTTTAGGATCTCTACTCAACAAAAGAAACATGTCTGCCAAATTAGGGATAGGAAAGTCGACTCTGACTTTAGTCAAGAATCGATCTTTTGATAAAAATAATCGACTTTTTAGGGTCGAGTTGAGCCTGTCTCGAATCGATTCTCACTCAATGACTTTTCGACTTTTTTATAAATTACTTAGTATAATACTCTCTGCGATTCTAAAAGGTTCTGAAGTTAGTCACAAACAGCGTCGCAAATGCATATTTTGGTAGTTTTGTGGCAAAGGAAGATTCCTACCACCTCCCAGTTCCCGGCACAGTATGTGTACTCGTCGGCGATTGGTTAACGTTCGTTGTCTTGTCAATTGTCGCTTTCCCGCAATAAAGTACAGTCCAGTACGCCATTATTGTTTCTTTGATTGTTCAAGATGCCTAATACGGTGATTCAGATGATAATTTGTCTGCTGAGAACCCCCAAAGTCCCACACTCAAGTACGACCAAGATGGATTACTTTAGTGCAAGGAATTAGACCTTTAGATTAAAGAAAAATTAAAAATAATAATATAGCGCGAGTTCGTAGTTTTTCAACCGACTATACCTGCGCAAGCCTCCATTTGCATCTAACGTTTGTACGTTCATAATTTAATAAAATATTAAAATATCTAAGTTTGTATACACGAATTACTAAATTTCTAAAAAGTCGACTTAAGTCACAAAAGTCGACTATCAGAGATGATTAATCGACTTCAAGAGTCCAAGAATTTGAAGTCGATTCCAAAGTCAAAAATCGATTTAGCGCGCGCTTTTTCTATCCCTATGCCAAATTTCAGGTCTGTAGGTCTAGTAGTTGCCCTAAGTCTTCTGGATTTTATCGTTTTAATTTAGACCGTTAAATCGAGTATTCAGTGTTATTATCGAGTGAGTCACTTTAGTTTTGGACGATTATGTAACTATATTTATGATGCAGTGTGATGGGTTCAACTATGTTGTATGGATGACAGAGATAGGGTGTAATGTGACGCTCCAAGTGTTGAGCACCTTTAGAAAGCCTTGATTGAATGCTGTGTACCCTAGCATGCCGCTCATTAATTTAGGAATATATATACTAACATACATATATACAACAGTTCACGGAGGGAAAGATCACGGGTTCTGAGCCCGGCAGCAAATACGTCATTGTGATGGTTACAATAACTGGACAACAACAATACTACATCGAACACGAGATATAAAAGTAATATCCCAAGAACTATTAAGCATTTTTTGGTAATTATTTGAGGCACTGTGAAAATTTGTACAATAACTCTTTACCGGGGGCCAGACACAGACAAATATTTGAACAAAGACTTTGCTCACAAATTTGAACACATGTTTGCTGCAGCAGCCAGACATGCTTTGCAGACACTTGTAGCAAACGTGTCTGCAAAGTATTCAAATTAACAAACAAGATGGACGACGATTTCCTCGATAGAGCAAGGCACTGACAATTTATAATTTATTCTGATCCAGACATCATTGACTAAATTTCTATTTCTATGACTTTAATTTTTTGGGTTCTTCTTCAAGTAAGTCAATAAATTCAAGGACACTTTCGTTGCTCCAGTTCATCTTGAGACTGAACAAAGTGACCGTTCTACTTAGTGATTTACGAGTAACTGAACTTTGCGCAAGTGTAGCAGCTACGTAAACATTTGAAGTTTGGACGTTTTGATGTGCGCTCGAAAAACGACACCGAATGGCAACGTACAAATGTGTGATCAAACTTTGAAAAAAATACCCCACAAGTGTTAAAACAAGTATTCAAATAAGTGTTCAAATATTGTTGCTGTGTCTGGCGCCGGCTTTATTATAATATCCAAATATAAAAACACAGACCTGACTGAAGGGGAAGCGGGGCTTAACCTACTTAACCGATTTATCAAACATATTGATCACCTGGCAGGTAAAATGTCTCACAGAAACGACCTATCTATTTTTAGTTACCAATATTATTCTGTTTAAGGATGATTTGTCGGTACAATCGGAAACAAAAGTTAATGACATTTGCACCAAATTCATATCTTTTAATATCTGTTGAAATAAATGATTTAAAACAACCATTTTTTTTTATAATTTAAATTTTGATATTAAGTTTCTAAAAGAATAAAATTTAGTGGTCATTTTAATAATATTAACATAAAAATCTCAATATAAGTGAAAATTGTAAAATAACTATTGTTTGTGACTGTACCTTGAATTTAACTTTACAAAAATAAAAACTTAAATTTTTTTTGTCAGTGATCATCGTCACAAATTATCCCAAACATTAAAGTAAAAAATTAGGAGACAAATACATACACTCGTAAATTTCCAATTTAATTTTATTTTATTTAATTAAATAAAATAATTCTTGTTTTTATTCAGGAAAGCGTGACAACACCGCACTATTTTAATAGTTGGTATTATCCAATTTTAGAAAAACCTGACAGACAATATCGATGGAAAGGAAAAATTGTCAGCAAGAAAATTTATTTACAACAACGTAAACAAATTTAATTACCACAGAAACGTAAACTTTATGTTTGCGACGTTGCCACGTTTTCTTGTAATTCATACTACTTATTCAAAAATACGGCAAATATCACTCATTTTTATTATTTTTCTCTGCAAATAATATTGAAACTACCAATTATTAATCGCTTTTATGTTTCTTGGATATTTAATCTATTGATCTGAAATTTTTGGAATTTTTCTCATCACAATTTCATTATTTTTTTTCATTTAAATAGGTCTGATAGCATGTTTTCCATTTAACTACGTGTTAATTTGTTGCAACTAATAAATGTTATAACTTTTCAACGGGCTTGTAAAAAAATCCCAATTTTTTTGAGGAGCTTTAGTAGACTTGCCAGAATAGTATATTTTTTTTTCAGTCGATTTTCATCATTTTCAGTATACCGACAAATCATCCTTAAAGTTCAATGTGCCTCAAATGTAATTTTTAAGTCTTAAAAATATAATTTGGCAAACACCTGGCTAAGTTTTAGACCCAATTAAAAAATCTGACTTTTTTATTTTTCAACTCCTTTAATAAGGTATTAAAATTTGAAAATGCCTCAAGTATTTTTACTGCGCGAAAATTTAAAAATCGGTTAAGTCGGTTCAACCAGGCCTGTGTTTTTGTATTCGGATATTACTAAAGAGTTGCTGTACAAATTTTCACAGTGCCTCAAATACCTACCCAAAAATGCTTACTAGCTCTCCTCCTATAAAAGAAGATATGATCTACAAATATACCGTTTTTTTGGTACTTTTTTCTAGCATGCCACTGCAATAGAAATATAACATGATTTGGACCAAAAGATTATTTACTTCTATTGTTCCTGATAAAAAACGCGGGGTGATAACCCTCGTTAAGGACCTTAGTTGTCAAGCGTCTGTAACCTTCAATCTCTGTCATCAACTAACAGAACAATGATGCACAAGGAAGACACTAGTTATGTCCTGTTATTGTAGCTATCACCCGGTTGACACAAGGTTACAGAAAGGGTGTCGTGAACTTGTGAGGGATTCGCCTGATGGGATATACTGTGCTCACTTGTGGTGTTGATACCAAGATGTGTGTATCTGTGCTTTGCTATTGGGGTTTGTTATACTTCAGGGTCTGTCCAACTGTTAAGTATAAGGCTCAGACACAACGAACACAATAAAGCAGAATTTTAACCCTGCGAGCATGTGGCAGGGTATCTCATACCCAGATACTATTTAAAACATCGATATTTCCTTAAATATTTATCTGGCCCTCAAATGTTAATCAAATCGACTCGATAGGACTGAACATTTATGAAAACACTTGTTTGCGCAAAGAGAATTTTACTTATTGAAGGTTGTATATAATTGGAAATTGTTGCGTCCATATTTTTTTTCAAACATACACAATTAAGTTAGCAGGTAAGTGGACAAACACAGCATGTTTAAATATGCTGTGTTTGTAAACATTTGTATATTTGGTTGTGTACTTAATTTTAACATGTGCTGTACTTTATAGATGCCTGATGAAGATCAAATAAATGACCGAAACGTCGCTAAATTAATAATTGGTTTATTGATTTACATCATTGGTCCACTTACCTGCTAACTTAATTGTGTATGTTGTATATAATTTTGTGCAGACGATAAATTGATAAAATAGAGACGAAATGTTGGAATTAAGAATAAATTTTTATTTTAAGGGGTGTATTAAGGGGGAAAGCCACTGTGACGGCCGAAAAAATGAGTGATTTTTGAGAATTTTTTTGACCGGGTAAATAAAGGAATTTTTGGATCGGGTTTTTTTTAATTTATTAAGTACACATCGAATAATGTTTCCACAAATTTTTATTAAAAAGTATTACATATTTTTAACAATATAAATGATTCCGTAGAGCTTGAAAAAAAATTCCCCCTCCATGGTCGCATCGATTTTTCAAAAACTGGTGATCTGAAAAAAAAAAAAAAAAATTCATTATAATCTGTATGGATGTCGTTATCGTTGTACGTAGCCGTTTTTTTTTTTTTTGATTTTTCACAAAATGGCGACCGATTGAAAATATTTTTACTTTTTCGACCGTTTTTTTTTTTTTTCAAACAGTTTAAAAAATAGTAAAAAACAAAATTTCATGAATCGGCTACGCACAACCTTAGCCACTACTAAGACGAACAAAACAAAAAAAAAAAATTAATAATCGATTAAGAATTGTCAGAGTTATCAATGCGACCAGTTCGAAAAAAGTCGTTTCGAGAAAAACGCGTTTAAAGTTTTTAGTCCATTTCTCTCGCAATGAAATCATATATCTTGTAAAATTTACATACCTATATTAAACTATCAAGTCCTGGACCATATGACGGTTTTTCCTCTTCATCTCCAGGAGTCTTGGTGACTTTTTTAATTTTGTGGTGAACTGCTTCAATGCGATCCTCAGTAGCTTTAATCCGAGTAGAGTCACGATCAGTGCAGTAATTAAAAAGTGTTGGGCCAACTTTGATGCCAAACAAGTCCATCAATTTTAAAGTTGCCAATGCTCCTTCATTAAATATTACGGTTGAGATATACAGAGCTATTTCAACAATAACCGCACAACTTGAATTTGATTTTGGTGCGATCTGCCATACTAGAGCATTAAAACTTTCATTGTTATTCTGCGTAACTGAACATCTGCCGAACTTCTAAGTACGGAAATCGATAAAAGGGACTGTTATATTATAAAACCTGTACAAAATAGATCGAAGAAAAGAGCCCACTGCGTCACATAATATAAAAGGCCTTAGAGCGAGGGACTAGGGGGCGTAACATTCCGATCGGGAGGTCACGCGGAAAACAATCGGTCTACCTGCTCCCACTAAAATCGCTGTAACTTAATCAATTTTTGACATTTTGACCTGCAATTTTGCACACATATTTTTGAATGTATAAACTTTGATTTAAGACAAAAAAAAAATATTTTTTTTTTTTGACCCATCACAGTGGCTATCCCCCTTAAGGAGTTAATTTTTTTATTTTGTATAAAAAAAAACATAAATTTACATAATACTTACCTATACTAGGAAATACACTATATTGTTGGCAGGATTTTGGCACTATTTGTTTATTTGTATTGTGTTTAATTTCTGGCACATCAAAATGACCTTTGTTTAATATTTAGAACGGTTTATAATATTAAATCATTCTTTTTCCTCATTTGTACAACACACAAGGTCACAGACGAAACCATAGACAGATGTTAATTCCCTGTTATGAAAATAATCTATCATGTGTTTTACTGGTCATATTATTAAAAGTGAATAATAATAATAGTAATTTTTTTTCCAAAATATATTAACATATGCTTGGATTGTCATAATACATATAATTTAATCACTAAAAAATCACTAGTTTTGTAAAAAGACTTTTCAATTAAAAAATGTTTTAAAGCTGTTTTGAGCCTAGATATTAATGTTATGGTTTTTATATGAGTTGACAGTTTATTAAAAACCGCTATCAAAAAATTTAACGGGCTTCTTTGAAAGCTAAAACAGATGTTTGTAGTTTTTATCACAAATTTTGAAATTGGGTTTTGATCATTGAGATGCGTTACCATGACCCGTTCGTCAAATACAAACTTAAAGCTTCCAAATTTTTATATGCTAAAATAATAATAATTTAAAAATAAGGTTTTTAGAAGACTTCTTGGTGGGCGGTTTTTTTTTTCTTCCGCCTACTAAATAAGAATTCACAGAAGAATCGTAAATTGCGATTTTCTCGAAAACAGTTCCAGTAATTTATGATCATATTTCAATAATGATCCTACGCCACCATTTATTTGTCGCAGTAAAATTTAGAAAAAGTAGTTTAGGTACTGCTGAACCAAAATCGCAATCGATGTAGTGCGGTTGACTCGTATTATTCATTAAGGCTGTCGGAACGCCCTGAATTTAAGCAACACTACGAGACTAAAAAATACTGTTGCAAGGGTGCCATTGTCAGTTTTGGAAATATTTTGAAGATTTGAAAAAACTTTTCCGAAAAAGGAAGAGTCACTTTAGGTTTGTGATGAAGCAAGTATGACATTGAAAACGTGTTTTTGGCACAATTAATGCCATCTCTTTTCTAGTAAATCGTACATAAATTACAAAAGTAGTCCATTAGAGCCCTAGATTTGTCCTTTATCTTCCTTATAGAGAACGAATTTTTGCAAAATGTTGACGAATAAGTCTACAATCAGCTATCAGCCGAAGCCCTATTTTTGGCTTAAATTCAGAGCGTTCCGACAACCTTAAGATCTAAAATCAATCAGGAACAAATTCAATAATAGTGTTCCATTAGATACCTCATAATTAAACCATTTCATAGAATATTTGTCTTAGGACGCAAGTGCGTCGGTTGTCCTGCGGGAATTTCTTTGAAGAGTTCTGTCTTAGACAATAGTGTTTCATGTGCCCTGTAAATATTGATGCTAGGGATGAGCGAAATGATAAGATGAAATGGCATAACGTTCGTATATATTGGATTGCGGTAGTGTTAACACATCCATAATGAATACGCGTTCTCTTGCTCTTTGACAAACGCTGACATCGGTAATGAATATTGCGTCGATTGCCTACCCACATTAGGTACATATCCATCATGACGCCGATCTGTCGTGCTTGTCATGTCGTTTTATTCACTAACCGTGAAGCAATGTTACAATAGTCAATGTGAAATAGATATATCCTATAACTATATAATAATTATTATTATAAACGGATTTTCAATCACTAACTTCATCGTCAGCGTCTTAATAGTGAATTTCTCACCTGCAGGCTGATTTAGATTTTAAAATAATAGTTTATTGCTGAAGGCAATTGGATCAAATTCAACCATAGGAACGGCCATATAAAACACACTAAAGCGTAGAAATACCTGAACGATTCCGTTCGATGTTGCTAGTATGCATATTTTAAGGTTTATAGAAAAAAAAAATTTTTTTCGGTTTTTGGATTTTTCCCTTTACTTGTGCTACAAGATATTGCTTGTTGCCAAATTTCATGATTTTAGGTCAACGGGAAGTACCCAGGTTTTGATTCCCTTGCGAGTGTCAAAATATGCGGCATAAACGGCCGTATCTTTTGATTGCGTTGACTTAGAAGTTTGATTTTTTCACAGCTCCAAGGGACCGCAGACCTGAGTATTTGATATTAATTTCAACTTGATACCTCCACGCTTTCCTGAGAAAAAAAGGTCCTGACAGACATAAGAATTCCTTTTTTCTTTTTGAGGTACGGAACCCTAAAAATATTACAAAAAGAATCACATTAACTAAAAACCGGTAAAATCTTCAAAGAATATTACACCATGTTATGATTCTTTGTTCTAATATTCAAATGCGATGACGATTGTGAAATGTAAATATGAAATTAAGTTGTTATGTGTCTGTTCAGTAAATAAAATTAAATCGAATTTCTGAAAGGTGACAATTAGTGTCAAAAGAGTTATTATTCACAACCGCCTTGTTGTTTCATTAGATATTTGTGTGAAAACACGAGTCGGTGAAAGAACGACTGCATTAATTATAGAGTGCTACATTTTCTTTTTTTTGAAAAAGAAAACAGAAAATTGTTTTGATTTGAACCTTCATCCACCACATTCCAAAATATAACTTCAAATATTACACTGGGAAGTCCCCTTCCCCCTGCTGAAACTTATCAAAAGTCTATTTAGGTCGATCTTTATATAAACCCTAGCGGCCCGGTTCAGCTTCGTCCGGATTAAGACATATTATTCTGCAGTGGTCTTTCTAATAGAATAATAAATGAATTTGCCTGGTGATGTTTTCTATTTATTATAACGACTATCGACTGAGATAAAATACGGCAGCGACAACGGTAGTGGAGTCTTCGTCTCCGTATTATTATCTTACCTCGTCGCGCTGCGCCCCACTCGGTAGCATCACCAGTAGTGGAGCGTTCGACTCCACCATATTGCAATCGTGCCTCGCGGCACTGCGCCCCGTTCGGCAGCAACGACAATAGTGGAGCAGTCGACTCTACCTACTGAGTTCAATTGTGAATCTAAACCATTCTCGAATCCTTTTGAAGACACACAAAACATTTCATCAAAATCGGTCCAGCCGTTCAGGAGGAATTCAGTCACATGCATACGTACAGAAGATTTTAATATATATAAAAAAATGGATGTACATGGCGCACTATCACAGATACGATCTACATGGATGCCAATATTCTTCTATATCTGCGCAATGTATTTGATGTGTCAATGTATGGTGTTATGGTTATTAATCTTCTTGTGTAGCAAACGTCATGTTGTTGCTGCATTCACCGGATGCAGCAACAATAAAATATAAACATGTACCAGTCGGTTGGTGCTTTCGACTTGCATTTTGCGCACCCGACTTTTTTAAACGGCTATCAAATATTAATTCATTAGCAACTAACATTGAAACGCGTCTCCTTAATTGCGTATTTAATAGCATATGTAAAAAAACATGGCATATGGTGCAGCTCAATATAAATTAATAGTCCTATTAAATTCCCGTTTGTATCAGAACTCTAAGAAAAAAAAAATGAAATCGTGCGTCTAAATATTAATGAGTTTAATGTTAGTTTGTGGACATTATTAACATAAAAAACTTGACTTATTAACATTTAGCAGACTCAAAAACCATTTGAGCACAGGTGTGGGCGAAATCCTGATATAATGAACCATTTCGTCATTTGTTTGAATTTAAGGACGTTGTTCCGAGAACTGTTGTTTTAACGGTGAGAAACTCCATAAATTACGTCGCACAATTTTTAAGATTTCTATACGTCCTGGTTGAAGTAACGTTAGTACAACAGGAAAAGTGACTGATAACCGATCCATGGATTGAAAAATATATATTTTAAAGATTTTACTTGGTGACATTTTGTCACTAATCTAAGATAACTCCCCAGTTGTCGGTTGGTCTGTACCAGCGTTGCCAGATTTTTTTTTGCCAAGTCGGGATTTTGGAACTTTTTTGGTGAAAAAAGCGGGATTCTTTCGTCGAAAGCGGAACATAGTAAAAAAACGTATATAATCAGAAGTTTTTAAATATTTATCTTTTTATTTGAGTTCAAATTACGTTTACGTGACAATAGATAGCAAAAATAGCCATAGAAAATGTATTTTAATAAAAATATGATATTTTAAATCAGATTTACCCTATCGTTAAACAGTTGAGTCTTATTCGTCTTCTGAATAAAAAAAAAAACAGAAATCAAAATAAAAAAAGTTTTTTTCATTAGAAAAATATGCCGTTTCAAACAATAGTCTGAGGAGTGAGTGTTACAAATTGCAACATACAATAAGAGAAAAATTATTAACGCACGATCGAGTTATCCCCGAAAAGCGGGACTGGGCCTGTCCCGCGCGGGTTATTTAATTTTGATTTTAAAATCGGGACGTCTGGCAACGCTGGTCTGTACGTACGTGCGTTCGTTCGAGATCTACAGATCGCAATTTTCGACAGATCGATGGTACCTTGTTGATTTTTTATTGAGTCAGTGAGTGTGTACTGTGTAGTAACAGTTTAAACAATGTGTTAGACATAAGCTTATTTTTATTATTTCATATTTATACAATATAATAATACTCGGGGATATAATATCTGATATGGGTGTCTATATGAACCTAGTCTCGCACCTAGCATGTGATTAATACGTCTTATTGCAAGTCTTTTAGCATATATGCATGTCTACGTCACTGACTGATGCTAACTATTAATCTGGCGTTATAAAGCTGACATTGATGCATTCCTGCACCGTGTTGCGCTAAACTGAACTAAACACTCTAACTGCTTTATGAATCTTTATTTCAGTTTAACGGCACATAAACGATACATCATTGTCAACAAAATGTGATATTGATAGACAAAATTGTGTGCATATTAATACGCCCTTAATTTTGTTGAGGTTTTGTTTCATTTGCAGTGACATAGGTTTTGCTATTTTAAATAATCATCTAAAACAGTCGAACTTCGAATAAACAGTTTTTCAAAATTTCACCCGATGTTATTTTAATATTAATGTGCATTTTCGGGAATTCCTCATTTATCATAACAACTAATTACATTGTAAACATAATATAACGAACCTCAATATAACGATTTCCTCGATTTAACGAATTTTTCGAAATCCCCAAGAACTGCCTATAAAGAGTTAATGCAAAATATACCTCTACATTACGAATCGTTTTTGTCAAAAACCTCTTTATAACGAATGTTCATTCACTGCAGAATATAAATAGAAAGTATAATTTACCTCTATTTAACGATTTTTTGTCAACTTTCAACCTTTATATAACGTGCCTTACCAATCAATCACACACAATTCCACAATAACAACAACAAATCATGTCTCGGCAGATTCAGAAACGTTAAATTTATCGTAAGACAATCATTATTGTTTGATTAATGTAATGTAAACACTGCTGTTGGTCACTGTTGTTAGTAAATTTAAAGTTACAGCGGCTGAGAAACGAAAAATGTGTTCCTTAACCGGTGCAGAGAAACGAAATATCATTAAGTATGTAGACGAGAATCCTACAAAGAAAAAAATAGACATCGCTAAAGAGTTCGAAATTCCCGCAAGTACATTGACCATAATTTTAAAGTTTAAAAAGAAGTTTTCAGAAGAAAATGAGGTTTCTTGCCTTGTTAAAACGAATTTTAGACCAACCTAACCTCTATATAACCATTATAACGAATTACTTAAGGTGTAACGAATATTTTCTAATTCCTTTCAGCTTCGTTATATCGAGGTTGTACTGGATTTAAAAAAGTCTACGTCTAACATTAAACATTTTTTTTTTAATTCTATGAGAGTTATTTTTCAGATTTTTATCTGGACGTTGTTCTAACTTCTAATGATCGCATAACCTTAAAATTAATATTGTCTTTTAACATACAATATTAACGTATATCGTTCATAAAAAGGATTTATTAAATTATAAAATGACAGTACTTTTATATAAATTTTATATTACCTGCAACATTATTATTCAGTCGATTTGCGATTTTCATAGCTTCTTCTTTTGTTTTGCATACGTTTTTATAAATATCGACGCGTATACAGTTTTCCGTTAGCGCCGTAAATAATTTTATCGTGACATAGAGTGAAATAAAAAATACACTTATAAATGCCATAACAGTAATCTTGACGCGGCCGTAATATTACATAAGTTACGGGCGTAATATTTCAGCAGTTTTTACGGTGCGGTTTTGTGACTGGCCAGTACGCAGTTGGCTATGACGGCTTCAACAGTAAGCCTTCGATACTTTTACGAGGCATTGCGTACGTGTACATAGTTCTTATCACTTAAATGCACTTACGACATAAGTTTTTCTGCGACACGTCTATGATATATGGGCACAGATATCGCGGCTTAACGCGTATGTGGTGTGAGCTGCGTAACGCCGCACCCACCGCCCTCTTCTGTTGCATTCTCTGTCTCTATCTTTCTTTGCAGCCCTCACATTATTTCTGATTCTCACTCTTCGTCTGCTTTGCATACATTCATCTGGAAAATGGAAGCACAAAATTTTCCTTACTCAACTTTTGGTTGATATAAACTTTAACACCCTAATCTTTCTGACATTTTTTTAACACTTATATATTCTTGCAGCACTATGTCTCAACAATCTTCTTGCTGCACCTACATTGCATCTGTATTTATTTCGATCCGATGTCGGTCGACACCAAGGTGCTTGCATTGGAAAGAGAAGCTCGCTTTTCTTTCCAATGTAGGCACCTACATTATAATATATATTCCGATATCGGTCGCGACATCGCATCGGAGGAAATACGTCTCCGATGTATGTGCAGCTTGTAATTACGTGTCATTCCATATCATTATTATTATCACCATATTTCTAAATGAGTTGCAGTCTTTGATTATTTTCACGTATGCCCCCGTGGCGTCAACCCCACATACAGAACGCCTTTGATATTTCTCATGTTTTCATGGGATTAGAAGAAAACGATTGCAGGTTTTGGTTTATGCTATATACGACAAAAAATTAGAGTTTAAAAAAACTAAAACAACACGCTTTTATGAACTAAAAAATACAAAATAATTTGGCAACAAAATTAGCTTTAGTGTAAAAAGCGTAGAGTGCATAATATGGGTAATACGTTTTTCATTTACTAGCTAATTTTAAACGTAGAGCTATTATAAACATTTAAGTAGATAACACCCCACGCTTTTTACAGTAAAGCTAATTTTGTTGTCAAATTATTTTACATTTTTTAGTTCAAAAAGCTTGTTGTTTAGTTTTTTTAAACTTTAATTTTATTCTTTCTCAGTCTATCTCCATCATGTCGCTATCTCGCTTCATACCTCGCGAACTTACCCTTGCTATATAGAAGTTTCATTTCAAGAAACCTCGTAATGAGTGGAATGAGCAGTCGTGATAGTGAGTAGGGGAGAACCACGTACCTTGAGACAGTTCGTATTTTCTAATTTTAAACCATTCTCGACCATGCTTTAAGCTGAAAAATCAGTGAGAGAACCATTTTTAGGTATATGTCACTTAGTTCAGTTTGAGTGTAGCTACAATAAGAAATTTAGGTGCAAGTGCAGATACATTTGTATTTTTGAAGTGTCAAAGTAATTTTTAATTCTCAGGCATCAAAACCAATTTCTATAAAGGTAAGCAGTTTATTGTTTATATTTATAACTCACATTGTTAAATGCAAGACGAAGCAAGTATTTTGTTTATTCTGAAGTTTCTTAAACTACAATTTTGTAATTTATAGTAAGTGATTAGTAACATTCATTAGGTACGTACCTTGGGACATCTGTCAGTTCGTACATGTAACGCCAGAGGTTATTCGTCCTTATACAAAAGCCAAACCTAGAAAACCATCTAGGGGCGGAAGGAAACCTGGAAGATGTCGTATCGTCACGGATACACCAGAAAAAAATGTAATTGAAATGCAACAACTTGCCAGAAATAACAAAAAAAAAAAATAATAAACGCACCTCACGTAGTTATGAAGTTGCCTAATCCTAAGTCTAGTAGTAGTACGAAGCGCAAAAAATAATCAGCTTGAGTTTGAAGTTGTTTTTTCAGCTTATAGTGTTGCTTAATTATTAAATAGTATTGTGTTGTTACTGTCCTAAGGTAAATACCGCCCTGTCCCAAAGTACGTGTAATATGTTGTACCTTAGGACAGTTTTTTCTTTTTCTTTTTTAATTCAGAATATTGTTTACTTTTCTTTTTTTTTGAAGTTTGTGTAATGGATTTCGTTTAATAAAAACATGTTTCGTTCTGTTTAATTGCATTATCGATTTTCCCAAAACTAACTTGTTATACATGCAAAAAACAAAAAGTGTCTCAAGGTACGTGGTTCTCCCCTACTTATCGACATTACACAGATGTCTAGATCTGGTGAACCCTGTGAATGAAAAGACGTGATCATATTTTATGTAGTACAAAACTTCAATCAATCAAGGCAACGTTTTATTGAAAGGTGTTGTGAGAAATGTTCAACAACGTAACTTGCAGATTGATACATCTTTCTTCGAACTACGTAGTAGTATTCTTTATAGATACGCGAAGAAGAAGCATTGTTGCACTGTCATTTCATTCGAGTTGTGCAGAATTGAATTATTTCACGGACGCGAGCATTAAAGTTTCAGAACCAACACACACACACATACACATAGTATACCACTTGTGAGTTGGGCAGATTTATCACTTTTAAAGTGACAAGGTGTTCACACGCGGTGCTCTAATGGTTCGATACCTAACAGACTTTAACAGGGATCGGAAAATTGTGCACGTGCAGCTTTATTCGTGTTACTTACTTTTTTGCGAAAAGAAAGTACACATTATTTCTCTCTGAAAGCAGTCTTCGCTATAGGAACGATGCTTCCCCTCAATGTGGTCGTTCCGTCTATCAAAATAATTTTGAACAGTGCATACTTGCCAAAAAATACCTTACGTAATGCATTGCTGGTAATTTTCATTCAAGACCTCTTTACTAATGTTCTTGACTGCGTTAATAAGCGTTCGTTTCATACTCCAAATGAGGGCTTTGAAAAAAAAGTGTTTCTTTGCCCTCTCCATTCACCCAGCAAAACTGACCCTCAAAATAAAAATTCAGTTTTCATACTGAACCACCACTTTCAATAACTATATTTCAAATCATCAACTTTTTATGTTGATGATAAGTGTTTCGTTTTACTAATTTTGGATAGGAATAATATAAATAGCTGAAACTTATTTTTGTAATCTATTTAATAATTAATCTATCTGTATTCAGAAAACGGATTATTAATTTACTATTAACAAGACAACGATGCATAAACTTTAGAATTACTTAAAATTCGCGTCATTTCTTCAAACTCTCGTATTATGAACAAAGAAACAGTTACAGATTAAGTACCTGCAGGAAAAATTAAAAAAATTAAATGATAAAAAATTACTCAGTTTCAAAATATTCTAAAATAATTATATCACGAAATCAACGTGTTTCAGATGTCAATAAATCTAAAACCATAAAAGCTAGATTATTGATACTGCTTGTGTTTGATAAGTTTGCTAAGGACGTCTTATTCTGAAAATTTGAGCTTTCTAACATTATTGAGACCGAAGCTATGACGGTTCGAAAATACGACGAAACGCTTCCAGAAAAGTGTGCCTCGCTTCCTTTGGCTCGTCTTGGCGGGTGCACTACCCCCAGATACCAACCTAAATTTAGTAAGAGAACAGGAACTTTATTTTTATCAAGTGCTTAAGGACAACGATGCTTCCTTAGAAAAATTCGTCCATCCTTGATAAAAAGTGAACCTGAATCACTGCTTTCTCGTCGACACCATGTTCTCTTGAATAACTCCACAAACTTGAACGCGCTCCATCCTCTTCTATCTGACTCGCACATCATGAAATAAACACATATTTTCACAGCTATTACTTATATGCTTATTGATGTTACATCCGTTGGGAGTACGCTTTTCCAGCTTATGTCTTTAGTTCACTTTTATCAACGAGAATTTTTTTTCGAGTTTTTTCTTAGATACATATTTCCAATTTCCACATGTCGTTTGTAATTGACAGGTTTACTTCACTCCTTTTGTTCAATCGTTTTTATTTCCATTGTAAAATGTAAGCAGACACTTTATTTTCAAAACAATTGCAACGCATACTGAAGTGCATCTTTTTGAAGCCAAGAAAAATAAATTTAAAAAATCGACCATATTTCAACAATATATAATACATAATATAGAAGGCTGCGTAATATAAAACGTAGGTAACGACTTTGGGTGTAATCTACCGAAACTTATGTATTGTTAAGGCTGTCGGATCGCTTTGAATTTAAGCCAAAAATAGCTGATTGTAGACTTATTCGTCAACATTTTGCAAAAATTCTTTCTGCATAAGGAAGATAAAGGACAAATCTAGGTCTCTTATGAATTACTTTTGTAAATTATGTACGATTTACTAGAAAAAATTTGGCATTAATTGTGCCAAAAACATACGTTTTCAATGTCACACTACGACGTTATTCGTACTTATTCCACAAAATTGTTCTATCGCAAACCTAAAATGACTCTTCCTTTTTCGGAAAAGCTTTTTAAATCCTCAAAATATTTCCAAAAAATAGAGTAATCAACTGACAGCGACACTCATGCAACAGTATATTTTAGTATCGTATAGTGTGGCTTAAATTCAGAGCGTTCAGACAGCCTTAATAGTTGAAGTTATGTACGGTAATAGTTAATGCTACGTTGACACTGGTCAGGCCTACTCAGCTTTACACAAAACATTAAAAGTAATGTGTTGGTGAAATGAGATACAAAAACGTAAATATATTGTTTTTTATAATTTGTCATAGTTACACCCAGTTGGATATTTATGTGATTAACTGACACGATAAAATCGATACCACAATATTTGCAAAGGTATCAATTTTATTTAATTGTAGCTTGCAATAATAGGTAAGTTAGCAGCATATATAGATAATGCAAAAGGATAGCCACAATGTTTAGTGTCTCGCATGCCGTGCGTGAATTGCCATTATTAACAGTTAATTATCCGCATATTTCACTTCATATTATACATACAACTATTACATAATTCCCGTTTAAATATATGTACATGGCATAATACAGTACGAGTGCAATAATATTGTGAAGTGACTTCATATAGGTTGCTATTATGTTTTATTAAGGATTATTGTCACTTTAAATAAAAAAGCAATCAGATAGGGTTCCGTAGTGTTCGTATGACGTATGTATGGTCAAAATTGTCGCTCGACAGATATACCCTAAGCTAGGAATGCGTCATTGCAATATGTTGAAACTATTTTGTAGATTATTAGTTAAAAAGAAGTCGAATATCCACGAGTTATTATTTGCACTATTAAAAGCACTGTGGGTTTTTCTATAAATCTAGTAGTCCTATTCCTATTCTTTTTGCGTAACGAAACTGCTATAGAAAATGTCATGCATGTACTCTGTCGCTTCCTTCCAGTGGAGTTTCAACTCTCTATTTAGAGAAAGTTAGATCCTTTATGATGAATTTCTGTTGAAACGTTACCTTCAGGTTAAACTAGCAAAGTTATCAGATTGTATCCGGCCTCTCGTCTTAGGTAACTAAATAAACTATTTGCTTATACAGGCTGTCCCAAACGTAACTACGAATATTTTGTAAATTTCCAAATCAAAAAGCTCTTTTTCGTTTTCGTCTACGAAGAGTTACTGCCAAGTTATGAATTGACAAAGTTTAAAAAAGGTTTCTTGTAAGTTTTATAACGCATTCTATCGAGTAGATTGTATAGATGCTTGGTAGTTGAGGTCATAAACGTATAAAAATATAAACATTTATTATAAATAAATAGTGTCCCCGTTGTTTTCGTCCTGATTTATATTCTAGTCAGCGTCGCGTGGGGCACAATATTTACTGTTTTAACAAGGCCTAGCACTTACTTGGATACACACTATATATTCTTCAAACCCTAAGGACGACAAAAACGAAGCTAAATTTAAAGATATTTTTGTTATTTACGACAAAACAAAAATTAGAACACATTTTTTTTCAATTTGTAATAATAACGCTTCGGAGACAAAAACGATAAAGGAGTTTAGATGTAGGGATTTCACTATCAAATCATTGGGCGTTTTTAGTTCAGCCTGTATAATGTTGACAACCATTCTAATATCTTCATTCAGATAAAATTTGCACAGAAACTCGGTGTAAGACAAGTTATTCAGTTTATTTGTTAGTTTTAGGCGCTTCTTTGGTATATTCGCTCGGTTTCAAAGATAGTAATTACTGCAATATAATGGCTAGGAGTAGCGGACCGTTAACTTGTGTGGAAAGGATTCCTGTCCGCCCGTTGTTTATAGAGTATTATACAACGTTATAGTATTTATATATGGTATGTTGTTGAGGCAGTAAATAACAGCAAGGGAGATCATGTACAGTAATAGATGTAAATGTACCACACGTGGTCGCTCTAATTGCTACAGACATAAAGCGTCAGTAGGGGGCGTATATCGCGCTCTAATAATACTATCTATACTATGTGTACAATATCTGTACTTAGAATGTGAAAATATAGCCGGTTCAAAACTCTCTCCATTTATTTATTATAATTTTTAAAGTTATACTTCTTTTGGCGCATTGAGGGTAATTTTTTTTCTGTTACGGAAGTTGCCCACGCAGCATAATAATAATCTTTATTTCCAACAATGAGAAAAACTCATATAGAAAACGTCAAAATTACAGATTAAAAATTACAGCTTAAAAATTGCAGATTACAAATAAAAATATTCAGATAAATTGTAAAATGTGTTCTCCAAAATATATATTTTTAACAAACGAGAGAAACTGTTTCTATTGTTAGAGTTCTTTATTAAAGCCGGAAGCTTATTAAAAATGTTTACTCCTATACTCAGAGGAGAATTTTTGCTGACATCAAGTTTGTTTAAGGGAGAACTCAGATTTTGCCTAAAGCGCGTATTATAAGAGTGGTATTCGCCATTATTCACAAACTGGTTAGAATTGATATAAACAAAGAAAGAAATTTCGTAAACGAAAATTTGACAAAGTGTCATAAGTTTAAGATTACTGAAGGATTGGCGACAAGACACCATGATGATTATTATTAGGTAAGATATTATTATTATTACATTTTTTTTATAAAAGCCGGCAGCGAAAATGAGACATACTACGTGTATCGGCAATGTTGAAATCGTCGATAGAGTTGACTCTTCGATGCAGTATAGTTTCACTTTGTATTTATAGATGACACGTCTCATTTTTTTCTGATAACGTCAAAATAGTTATTTCATAAAACAACAAAGTAGGTTACACTAGCGACATCGGACGGAACTTCTTAAAAACTAGTGTGTTGTTAACAATTTTTGACAGTTAAATAACTTCAATACTTGTATTTTTTTTAAATTATGGATTCAACAGTATAGAAAACCCTTTAATAGTTAAAAAGTTACTTTATGCAGGCACTAAAAATGTTATTTTTGAAAATGGAACAAAGGTAAAATGTATATTATTTATCATCTCTCTAGGCATCCTATTTTATTTTATCAATGTATGTCTTTAACGAAAATGTGAATATCAATTATCGCGATCACGCCAAAGAAGTATAACTTCTGCCGCACGTACATAAATACACGCATCACTTTTTTCTGTGCCATCATAGATTTTCAATGGGAGGACTGATTTTGATACGAGAGAACATTTTTATGGGGAGTTTATAGGATAAAAAATTATGAGAAACAAATAAAGAACTAATGAAATGCAAATAACGCTTTCAGTAGAAAATGATAACATATTGCTGTCTGGTATGTTAAGTAATAAAATAACTTTATTTCAAAAGTAATAAAATAAAAATTGGAAAATCTCCCGAATAGTTCTTTCAAACTAGTAAGCTCGTGGGTTCGACTTCCAGCTTTAAATGTGGATTTAAAATACAATTTATTTCCAAGTAAATAAAGAAATCTCCATTTATTTGAAAACATGTGGCAATATTAAACGTAGATTTAAAGCTGGAA
The DNA here is from genome assembly GCA_034508555.1 of Venustoraphidia nigricollis. Taxonomy (NCBI): domain Eukaryota; kingdom Metazoa; phylum Arthropoda; class Insecta; order Raphidioptera; family Raphidiidae; genus Venustoraphidia; species Venustoraphidia nigricollis. The sequence goes on along the minus strand of JAVRKA010000052.1, from coordinate 1,325,909 downwards.
TTCGTTTCAAAAACCCGCCATTGGCTCCTTTTTCCGTAACTGATACAAATCAGAATATTTTTTCTTTAAGAACTATTGTGTGGTTTATTTTTTTTTTTAAATTTAGTTTGTATCGAGTCAAATTAAAGCTGTCTAGGACGTTTGTTCCACGGCCACGCTGTACAATTATATCACAATATAACAGTTTGTTGATGCTATGCCTGTGTGTAATGTGCGTGTGTGCGTAAGCAATATGATATTTAGCTGTTGGCACCCGCACATCAGTAATATCTCGTCTCCCGTTGCCTTGCACAAAGAAACACAACACACTCCTCCAGCGCATTACTCAGCAGGTATTCCGGAATAACACGCGTCCATATATCATTGTACTCTGTGCTTAACCGAAGCTGCCGACTCACTCATTTGCACTCACTGACTGTAAAAAAAAATATAATTAACTAATAATTAGGGGTGTTCCCAGGCCTGCCGCTATGTGCTCTCATAGAATCTTGAGTTGCTGACCGAACGTACGTATGTAAATGTGATTTATCGGGGAAGTTTTAAGTGTATTTAAGTTAGATTGACATGGGGAGCACAATCACTGCGACCTAAAAGATCTATTGTGACCCCCCCCATATTTTTATTCCTAGTCGTTTAGAATGCTTCCTTACTGAGGACTGCCCTCCATACTTCATCAGGTTTTAGAAAAGGTCTGTTACGATATTGGGAGGCTTTTGGAAAAAAATTGTTTCAAAAAGTTGAACAGTTTCTTTGGCTTCCTTGCAGAAGTGCCATTCATCCTAAACTTTACCCATCCTTGAGAGATAATACCTTAGAGGGCAGTGTCTTGTCATTATTATCAGTCTTAATAACACATTCTTTAAGTTTTTTTAATTGAATACGAAATAACTCTCATTAATTGCCGGAGTCCTGGAATGGTCTTTCTTTTCAACTTCCCGTTTGCGAAACTCAATTTGGCATGGCTTTTAAAATAGCCATAAAAAGATTCAGGATCTATAAAGGTTTTAAGTATACCTAAGGTATGAGTAAATCGAGGTAGAGTATTTATCATTAATAAATGGTCGATAAATATGTGCTTTGCCTCTCCCCCAACTGTGCCACTCCCGTGCAGTGTACGCCCGCTTAATGCGACCTTGAATGCACTGTGATTTTTGGAACTTTGCAGACTGCTTGCTTTGAAAAACGACAGCAAACTATTGATAAGAATGATGGTATATTATACCCTTAAGTTCTTGGATTTTACGACCTATAGTGGAGTGCCGTAAGGTTTATACCTCGGAATCCAGGGCGAATAAGTTGAAAAGTATGGACTTTCAGAAAAAACTTTATAGAAAGTTGCTTAGAATTAGTCAACCTATCCATTTCCGTGCTTATTTTCAACGAAACATTTTTCACCCCCGTGAAGGGGTGGCATCCACCCGGCAATCGAGAGCGGCCATTTTTTTTTAACTTTTTTATTTGAGGTTTTAACAATGCAGTCCAACAGTTTTTATAAAGATTCGTTGACTGGCCCTGGAACCCGAGGTTTTACAATTTTTACGTCTAACGGCACTCCACTACTACTTTAGATTCAATATTTGTTTACAACTAATGTCCTAATAACTGAAAAAAATGCTTAATATTTTTCATGTATGTATTTTTATTATAACTGCTTCCAAAAGTGTGCAAATAAAACCGAACTAAGAATGAACAAACAAAAAAGTTAATTCTTCTTACGCTCGTTTTGTTTTTTTAATTAATACTGACGGCGAAGAAAATAACTACTCTACTTTTAAATACAGTAAGTTTACTTAATATTATTAATAATAAGCTATCTCGGCGTGTCAATATGGCGCTGCCGGATGCCATAAGCGATTCTTATACAGTCGCTGCATATAATTCGTGCCTCGACCCTATTGTAATCTCCCATTTTATCGTTTTAGTCCAGTTTTTAATATGTTGTTTGAGCCTGTATTCTAAAATCTAAATTTTCGACCTTAGCGTGCCACGCGGTTCTATTTTAATCTCTTGTGAACCCCTTCTTGTAGCATAACGTGGCTTTTGCCTCGTTCGACTCTTGATTCCTTCTTGACTAGTCCACGTGGTTTGTGAACGGTTCCCTATGGACGAAGTTCGACTGTCATGTGTATTATTTTTATGAACTAAAAATGCAAAATAATTTGACAACAAAATTAGCTTTACTGTAAAAATGGGATGCGATCTACTTAAATTTTCATAACAGTTCAACGTTTACGATTTGCTAGTAAATGAAAAGATTATTACCGATATTACAGTAAAGTTAATTTTATTGTCAAATTATTTCGCATTTATTAGTTCGTAAAAGCGTGTTGTTTTAGTTTTTTTAAAGTCTAATGTTAATTATAAGACGCATTTGACAATGGGGTAGGCAACGCAATGTACGTCACTGTACAGCGCCAGCGTGTTAACTTACTTGCTGTAATTTTTCAAGTTTTTTTTTATCCTGAAGGTCCTGGTTAGGATAATGCGACAAACTTATTAAATTTTTGTATTGTCATCGGTCCTTGATAAGTGTGCAAAGTTTCAGTTTAATTTGACGTTTTGAAGTGGATGAATTTCACGTTCAAAGATTGCTTTACAAACAAGCAAACAAACAAACATACAGGTGAAGCTAATAAAAGCGTGTGACTTTACTGAATAAAATCATCTGTTAGTAATGACTTTTTAGACAAAATTGTTCCAATTTATTCATTTAGAATTCAAATACCTAACGAGAAATCTTTGTTTTCAAAAATCATGTCGACGCAATAGTTTCGCAGTCTATGATCTGCCGGCCTTCGTTCCATTTTAAGCGGTTCGCAATACTAATAAAATAAATCAAAGTTTCAGCGACGTATTCAATAAAACATGACGTATACTGTCCTCAAGTACAACCTAAGAGTAGCCATATTACGACCTGCGGGATGAATGTCGACTACTGAATCCTAAATTCATCACCTCGCATATACAGTCCATGTCGGGTGTCCAGTATCCAGGTCTAGTCAGGTCACCCTGGTGACTCGACTAGCGGCTAATCGAGATCGACATTGCAACCCTCTGACGTTTAGTAGTTTGTTCGTTTTGGAAATATTGAATTGTCGCTTTTACAGATGATCCAGAAATTTCATTCTGGTGGAACGTAACGTTTGTAATACCAGCAAATAGCAGTTACAGTTTTTATTTAACTTCATTTTTAGCGCCAAGTCTAGTAATGCATTCTTCATCCATTTCCACATAGATCGATTTGAAACTTTGCACACAGCCTACCTAGTAAGGACGTTTGAACACTACATCTACAGTAAGACCCCGATTAACGTGGGAGATACGTTCCAATAAGTTCCTGCCCTATACGAAACAGCGCTAAACGAAGTCATCTTAATACGTAGATAACAGGCATGAGTGAAACAGAACCGAGAATAAGAAAATTTGTTAGTTTTTTTTTGCTTATATTTGTAGCATTTATTGTTAAATACTTTTTTATCACATTAATTATAGTCTTATTAATTGCTAATATCGGTTTTTGTTCATAAAACATTTATGAAAATTAAATAAAAGTTCGAGTAAGGAGTTATATTGTGATGAGAACGGTTCCTCATTTGACAAATTTTGTTTTTTGTGTCGTTTGTCTTTTTCTGCTTCCTTCAGCAAGGTGTTGTCGATAGCAAGACATTGCATCAATGATACTTCTTCTTGCCTTTGAATCATTTTGTATAAACTGATCCATAATTTACGTTATAGTGGCAAAACTTTTTTTTAGAAACTACGTAATACTGAAACAGCGTTAAGCGAAGTCTTACTGTATTATAAAATTAATGAATGGAACTATAATAACAGATAAAAAGACATTTATTATCTTGTCTTCTTTTAAATTTGCTAAAATAATGGTATGTGTCAATAAAAAACTGTAATCTATTTTCCCAATATTTGGGGCCCAATTTTTCAATCATCTGTACATTTTCGATAAGCCTGAAGTGCTAGAAGTACCGACTCCTATATTATGAATGTATTATGTATATATAGGCGAACAATATTACATTCGACCTCCCCAAAGTAAACAAAGCTGATCTCCCGTCTGTTAGAGGACGTCGGTTTATTACTCTGCATAGCATATCTGTTGCTTTTTCTGTGTCGATGTGTATGTTCAAAATTCGAAGTTCACAATTAAGAACATTAAAGCGACAGAGTACAAGGATCAAGGATAATGTATCGGTGGAAAAAAGAGAAAGAGGGAAAGGAATAGTGTATTATAAACGTTCAGCAACCGAGGTCATTAACCCTTGTAATAAGAATACAATCTATCAGTACAATTGATTATGTATAGAACATTTATTTATTTCATTTACAATTTTTAAAACAATTATGCCACCAACTTCAACTGCTACACCGAAACTACTAGGCTTAGGTAAAAAAATGTATAAGGAATATTTTGTACAAAATTTAATTCTATTTTAACTGCAGTCGTGTATTTTAACTGATTTTACTTACGTATTTTCAAGTTTTTAGTTTCTACTTCTTACGCAAAATGTCTCCTCTCACGCTGCTCAGCCAATGGAAAAATCCGTTTGACAACGTTTAACCTCAAATTAATAAAAGTTTTTTTCTGATTGGTGTATTATTGCTACGAAGTAAGGATGCAGAAGTTAAAAATACATTACTTGATGAGTCCCGACAGATTGAAAATACACAAGTTCTGCTTTAATCTCTAAAACATGAAAACCTAACCTAAAATTGTAACAAGTAGTGTCCAGTGTGGACGATTCCGAGTTCTTTAGTGGCGATCTTCTAGATTTTGTCCAAGCTTTACGTACGTGCATATACCGCTGCAGGGAACGCAAACCTACGTGCACTGACATATTACGTAACGTAACGTGTATGCAAAATGTCGGTTTACACGAGTCTTTGGCAGGACCTGCGCCACCTGTTTCTATCATAACATTGATAATAGGTTATCAAAAGTGAATGAAGAAGGAAAAAAATTAAGAAAAAAGTGCATATTTTAACGAAAGATTTTCTTATTAAAGAAACATCAAAGTGTTTTTCTTTTTCTTTTTAACAAGTTATACACTAATCAGTGAATGAACGGGGACCTGGTGTACATTGTTAAACTATAAGTAATAAAGATTAAAATAGAATGGAGTGGCCACTTGGTCCAAATGCACCACATCCTGAAAGGATTTTTGTGTTTTCCCTTTTTACTGGATCTAGTCAGCAAATAATCTGGATCTTCTTATGAGCTCCAGAAGATTGGCTACTAAATTGTCCTGTGGAACTATTCGATCCTCATCAATGTAGCCAAAGATGGTTGTCCTTCTGTAGGTTAAAGTCTCACATTCGAACACGATATGGGTGGCTGTTTCATCCTCCATTTCACAAAATCTACATAGTGTTGATTCCTGCTGTATTCCCATCACATCTAGGTATTTTCTCAGGAAAGCATGACCGGTTAAGTAACGTACGTACTTAAGAAATTTGTTGCTCTTTATTATTTCGTTGCCTGTGTGTACAGTATTTCCTCTACTTGTAATCCTTATAAATAGGACTGAAGAGAACATAATTCCTAGCAAATTTTTTAAGGTATATAATTTCGCTAGTTTTGGATCCAGATAATTATACTTTGAAATTATTTATGATGTTGTTGGTTTTTGAATAGATTAGATTAGAAAAGAGGACGAGAGGATTTTATTCCTCGTCAACACCGCGACCTTGATAGATCTATTGTGTAGCCCTGACTCGTTTATATCTCTATGTGATTAAGGCTTTTAATAAAGCCCAGAATTGCTATGAGATCTGTGTCCCATACTCGATTAGGTGTTGGGAATGGATTATTGAGGTGACGGAGTCTTCGCTTCATGACTGCTTCACATTTACAAAGCAATGCTCCGATGTTTCAGGAGCCTCTCGACAGAAGCGACATGACTCAATGTCTATTACGCCAATTTTTTTATGGTGATACCTTAAAAGGCAGTGACCTGACAAGAGCACTGCAATTATTCAAATTTCTTTAAGCGTAGAATTTTATCCGCTTTGTCATTATTAGGTTTAATGAAGATCTTCGCTTGACGAAGAAGACCTTGGGAGCTTTCCCAGGACAGGGAATGTTGTTTATTTTCCCTTGTGGCAAGAGCCGTTCTAAGGTGACATTTTGATGTACCACAATAGGGCTCCGGTCCTATAGAGGGCTGCTTCTTGAATAAAGATGCTATTTAGCAATTCTTTCGATTGCGCAATGTTTCGTTAAACGAAACGTTGCGCAATGTATGTGCATTTATCTACATGTGGTACTTTTTCAAACTTCGAAAAACACCGTATATTGTGTCGTATATTTTGCTTTGCAGACCGCAGAGTTTCGTCTCCTTCACGCTGATAACCTCAGATATTGAGCGTCTATAATCTACAATCTCATCTCCTTTACCTTTATACTCCATATACTGAACCGCAAAAATACTGCTTGATTAGGCTTAACCAATCAGTGCGTTCGCGTCCCTGAACCGTAGCTAAAGTTACCAGTGCTGGTAATTGTTTACAGGTAAATAAATGTGATTATGCATTTGTAAGAAGTTAATTATGTGCAATGTTGGTAACCCGTAACAATGGCGTTTTACTGCTACACTTAGCGTGACTATCTTCATTTTGCTCATCGCACACAAAATACCACACTTGCGAATGTACTGACATATTGTTATGACAAGATGTTACGTGCAACCAGTGATCATGCACACGGTACAATAAAAGATAAATTATACCTAGTCAAATAAGTTCGCGATGGAAAGGAATAGCAAGAGAGCTATTAAACATTTTTGGGTAGGTATTTGAGGCACTGTGAAAATTTGTACAATAACCCGAATATCCGAATACAAAAACACTGACCTGGCTGATGGGTAACGGGGCTTAACCGACTTAACCTATTTTTAAATTTTTGCGTAATAAAAATCCTTAAGGCATTTTGAAGTTTTAAAACCTTGAAATTTAGTATGATTTAAGGAGTTGAAAAATAAGAAAGCCGGACTTTTTAATCAGGTCTGAAACTTAGGTGTTTGCAAAATTATATTTTTTAAGACTTACAAAATATAATTGAGGCACGGTGAAATTTAAACTCAATAATATTGGTTACTAAAAATAGATACAGTGTAAACTCTTTATAACGAAACTCAAGGGACCGAGCATTTTTTATCGTTATAGAGAGTTACCGTTATATGGAGTGAACAAAGAAAAACAACCAAACTTTTTCGTCTACACATAACGCTTTTCTTTTACTGGCCATGTTAACAGTTTCAAACTTGGTTTACGACTGATAATACGATAGGTAGGTGTTTAGTTCGAGACCGTCATTTTCAAGCAAACCAAGCACGTGTTCAAGGCAATTAACAAAAAACCCGGGTCGCAGTGCCAAAACCCTGCCGACAATATAGTGTATTTGCTATACAGGCAGTGTGGCTATATTATGCGAACTTAAGTTGGTTTTTGGGCAAAATAAAAAATTTTACTCCTTAATACACCCCTTAAAATAACATTTTTTTTTCTTAATTGCAATATTATTATCAATCGAACCTATATACCAAATTATATACACCTTTCAGTAAAAAATTCCCTATCTGCAAAATAGTGTTTTCACAAAATTTGTAAATCCGGTCCTGTTGGGCCGATTTTATTAAAATTTTAGGGACACATTTTAATTACTATCAGAGGGTTAAATTTCAATTTTGAAACGATTCGGAAAATTTTTTCGGTGTTTTGGGGCCCAAAAACAATTTTCAACCCCTAAAAACTACCCTTAAAATGACCCGATTAGGCCCATTTTAAATAGGCTTCTTGCGGTGATGGATTTCAACGCGTGGGCCAAATTTAGTTGAAATCAATACACTCTTTCGAAAGTTATTGCCCGCACACATATATATATACGTATATATATACGTATATATATATATATATATATATATATATATATATATATATATATATAAATATATATATACATATATATATAAACATTTTTAAAAATGGTGCCAAAGTGTTTAGGAGGTTATGAAACGTCGAGAAATTTTGGTCCGACCCCTAGGTCCCGCCATCCGACCGACGCCAATAGTGTATGTTGCCATATGGCAAATACACTAATAACAAAAGCAAGACTGCTGTTTACGACCTCAGAAGTTTCGGGGCCTCAAAGGTTTAGTCGGCGTCTTTTGTAACCTGATAAGATAACATAAACAATAACACCGACAATGACGATTTTCTGTGTCTAAATATGAACACATTTCTTCGTAATAGAGAATGGCTGCTGCGCTATAAAGAGTGTATCAATGTATGGGTTTTAAGGTAAACCAACCAAATTGTGATCTTTTCTATGTTATAGAGAATTTATCGTTATAAAGAATAATGTTATAAAGAGTTTACACTGTATATTCAAAAAGACGTCGTTTCGGTGGGACATTTTACCTGCCAGGCGATCAATATGTTTGTTAAGTCGGTTAATCCTCGCTACCCTTCAGCCAGGTCTGTGTTTTTGTATTCGGATATTACTAAAGATTTATTGTACAAATTTTCACAGTGCCTCAAATACCTACCCAAAAATGCTTAATAGCTCTTGGGCTATATGATTCACTGACAAAATGACAATTATTTTCGTACTGTACTATAATGTATACGCAACGATGGACAACTATGTAGGTATTATGTTTACATTTGTCGGACTAGTTACAATTTGCACCAACTACTCATTATACTAATTGCAAACATGCTAATTTAAAGAGATAATATCTATATTTGTCTTTATAGTTATAACTTAGTTATAACATTTGTATAAACGTTAATTTTACCACTTCAGTATACTAGTCGACAGAAACACTACCAGCTTTTAATTATTTTTTTACTTTTCATAATATTCATAATTAGCACAGAAGTGTTTCGTTTTGTTTATCGAGTTATATTAAATAACAAAGTGCAGTGTTTCTACGAATTTGTCGTGAACTTTTACGAACAGTTTTGTTTTTCTGTGTAGCGGTCCACAACCCCTATGTCTCAACACACTGATTTGTCGCAAACATTTTGCCAGAAATTTGACAAAATAAAATTTTAGAAGCGAGGAGTGTAATGGTGAGCGCGCTAACTTCTGGGTTTGCATCTCACTCCTGATGGCTTATGGATATTTTGTGAAGTCTTTTAGACCCGCCTTACTAAAAACTAGTTTCGGAGACAACGGAGAGGGAATGCTCGATTATCGTATATTTTCTTTAATTCTCAAAAGCTACAAATTTTAAAAGTATAAAAAAGAATTGTAATTTTCATAATGAGCCCTTTCATGTGTTACATGATGTACTTGAATTTTTTTTTTAATTTTACAATTCAAAATTCATCCCATTTATAACCTTTCGCTTAGATTTTTGCAAAAGTGTAAATTTATATAAGCGTATATTTTTTACTGTGATGCATAGTAATAATCACCCCCAGCAAATTAAGGTAGTACCCTCGCGACAGTCATAGTAAAAAGTTTACGCTGAAGTGTACAGTACATGTAGTTGAGAGTCGTTATTAACAAGCCCAATAATTTTTGCAGTTTCTGTACTAATTTTAGCCAATCCCGAGCGAGAAATCTGGCAACACTGTCGGAGCGTTGAGATATTTTATGCTACACTGTAAAAACTAAGAAGGCTGATTACATGGATAATCGCTGGTCCATATATAAACACCAAATTTGTTTAATTTCACAGCGAAAGTCCAAGATTTTATATTTATATTGTAAAAATAAATACTAATGAACAATTATCTAGAAAATTGGGGGAATTTTACTTTAACTTTCAATGTAATTTTACACCCATTTTTTACAGTGTATGTATGCATGCGCACCTCACAGTTGTTTCACGGGTTAGATAAATATGCGTTGTTGCCAGATCGTTTATCGTATAACCTTTCCTCTGCTGAGTTCTGGTAAATTTTCCATTATTATTTATTAAATATCTCTGAAACTGTGTTGTAACTGTTAATGAGACTATTTTTAAAAAATTGTTTAGTTGTTAGTTAACATTACCATAGTTTTTTAAAAAGATCCTAAGAAAAGTTTCTGAGATATAAAAATATTTGTCAGTAAATTTTTTGATACCCCGTATACCGTAATGTATAAGAGCCTCAAAAACTCGAACTTTTAGAATTTAATATCTCTGAAACGGTGTTGTTCAAAAATTTCATTCTGCGCCAATCGGTGCAGAATTACATAAACATTATTCTGGCTAAATTTCAAACAAATCCTAAGAAAACGGGTTTGACGAGGGTACTTCCTTAAATTTACTTCACGCAAATATGGTGTAGTAGCTGAAATTCTGATGACAGAGGGCGAAAGAGAGATTGTAGATAATTAATGCTCGACAATTGAGGTTATTAGCATATTAATAAACTCGAGAATTCTTTTTATTGGCCAGTTGCATAAATACTAATTAAACAACAAAGTAAAGATACGTACACTGATTTAAATCACTGAAGAGTTTTCTCTCAGTGGCCACTTCAACCGTCTAGGTCAGGTTTCGGCCCCCCTTAACCTGTGTTGTCTTATGTGGGAGGTTCATATAGACAGTACAAAAAAGAACATGCATGTCGGGAGCAATTTTCTTTATTATTCCATTACGGGCTATCTCATTTTCTAAACGACACTTCAGTGGCGTACCGTTTTAAGCAAAGCTAGGGAGCTGTAGGTATACCTACGGTGTCTCGATTTGCCAACTGACAGCCTTTTTAGTTTTTACATAGATACGTATGTATGTGCTCATAAAGGAAGATACGGCCCATTGACCTCACTGTATTATATCTTACTATATATAGTTATTACCAACTGTTGTAGCAATACACCAGAGATAGTCTCTAGTTAGATTGCTAGCTCACGTTTATATGAATCGTTTATATCCATTGTTTACAAGCGTTTCAAATGGCAAATTAAAAATAGCTAAGGTGTGGACTGTTTAACGTGCTGGAATAATAGGAATCTTCCTTATATTCTCTATAAATGACGAGGAGTTAAAAAAAAATATTAAGGCTGTCGGAACGCTCTCAATTTAAGCCAAAAATGGGCTTCGGCTAATAGCTGACTGTAAACTTATGCGTCAACATTTTGCAAAATCTCTATAAGGAAGATTAAGGACACATCTAAGTCTCTAATGGACTACTTTTGTAATTTATGTACGATTTACTAGAAAAAAGTTGGCATTAATTGTGCCAAAAAACGCACGTTTTCAATGTCACAATACGACCTTATTCGTACTTATTTCACAAAATTGTTCCATCACAAATCTAAAGTGACTCTTCCTTTTTCGGAAAAGTTTTTTAAATCTTCAAAATATTTCCAAAAATTGGAGTAATCAACTGACAGCGGCGCCTTTGCAACAGCATTTTTTAGCTTGGTAGTGTGGCTTAAATTTGGAGCGTGCCGACAGCCTTAAGCGTGATCCATTACAGTTTCAAGTGCTGTTGAGATGTACAATTGTGTCTATACTACGTGAATAGTGTCCACTTTTTGTTGTGCTTTTCTATAAATCTTTCAATTTCTTCTTCAACGGAAACTGAATAGATTCGATCGGAGCGTGTAAAGTTTTAGGCGCAAGGAAGGGGCCTGATTTATGCGAATTTAAGACTTTAAGTGAACTCAGTGTAAAATAAGCTTAATTTATATTATTGAAATTACATTTGTTTCGGCACATTGAGATTAAAACTGTTTAAAATGTTCATTTTTTTTATACAGATTGATTAACAACTTAATTGTTTCAGTTATTCTTGTCTATTGCACAGAAATATATTTATAAGTTATTCAATTAAACTCATTTTGTAAAATACTGGGTTAAACTGAGTTTAATCCGAAGATACTGACCGTTAACCTGAAACAATATCGCACTTCTAACGGCTTAAATATTACATGCAGTCAGACGATCCGGAAAACTGAAATTTGTTTATAAAATCCTGTCGGAACGCAGGGAAATAATAATTCTAATGAAAATTGGAAACCTCTATAGTAAAACATGGATGCTTTATAAAACTTACTGCATTCTAATTGGAGATTGTTTCGTCATTAATGCTGCTGGATTCGGAAAGTTCAGAGCGCTTTATCGACTATTGCTTAATACAAATCTGCAATTACGACTTAATTGCATCGGCGCTGATGCATGATTGTTTATAATTTGTAGTCGTTTCATCTGTATAGCTCTTCATATAGTGTATACTAAACAGTGTTGCCAAATCGGTTCCGTATTGCTAGAAAATAATCTCTCTTCCACCAATAAGATGCGTCTGCTACTTCTTTTCATGATTTCTGCACATTTATTTATTTGAAAATAACAGAAAAGAATGTAAATACACATTTACACATGTATTCTATCCGTTCTCATGCTGACAATTTCATATAGCGCCATCTCGTAAATTTTTGTGGTACTTTTATTGTTGCCGACGGATGATAATCAATTGTTACCTCAAAATTTTGTGACATGACGCTATATAATATCCGAATACGAATATGTTCGGCTTACATCCAATAGTACCTTCCATTGGCCCAAGCAAAGCTCGATATCCCAGGTACCTACTTATTATTAAGCGAATAATTATGAAATAGCTGTCAACACTGATTGAAGTAGAATATTTGTGCTGAATCGATGAGTACACCTAGTGGGGATGTCAGTATTGTATTGTTGACATCCATAAAATTTGCGTATATACATAATGAAAGCTTTTATAATTCCCTGTACAGTGGAAACTCCATAAAGCTGATTAGGACTTAACGACCGCTTTTTGTAAACATAATGATGGTTGAATATAACGCTTTTTTTTGTTTTGGTGTTTTATTATACACATACGTTTTACCTACATGTCTGTGACTAAACGTCAAAATCGCTTATGTCGATTTTTGGGACAATTTTTTATGTGAAATTATGCAAAACATCTCATCTACAAATACCAAAAAAATACATTTCAGAACAACTTATTAAATCCAGAGTTTATTAGTCCGATGGTGTCCATTTTAGTAGGAGAGTTGTAAGACATTTTTGGGTAGGTATTTGAAGCACTGTGAAAATTTGTGCAATACCTCTTTAGTAATATCCGAAAACAAAAACACAGATCTGGCTGAGAAGTAGCAGCGCTTAAGCCAGTGGTTCTTAACCTTTTTGGAGGTACTGAACCCCACCAGTTTCATATGCGACTTCACTGAACCCTTCTTAATTTAAAAAATAAAATATGATTTATTCAAAATGATGGACAAGCGGGGCGTGTCATCACGAATCATATGAGTCGGGTGTGTGTCTTGACCTCCGCCGAACCCACGCGACTGACTCACCGAACCCCTGGTGTTCGATCGAACCCAGGCTAAGAACCACTGGCTTAAGCGATTTGCCATCTGTTAATATGTAATATTTTTACCATAAATACGACATAATCGGTTTTGTCTTGTGACCACAGATCTACGTGCATTAATACAAACATTCATTTTGCATATTTTAGGGCTTTCCGGCATATTTTAACATTTTATATTAATATTTAATTCATTACCTACTTATTTTTATTTTTACATAAAGTGTTCAAAACAAGAGCAAAAGTGAATCTAACTAATTTATATAAACAATTCCAGCCAATTGGGCGACAAGACCATTCCAACTTCATAAATATTAACATTTGAAATGTTATAGAATAACATTTTTGTTTAAAGCGTGCGGTGGCGCGGGTAACGACTAGTAATTAATATTATGAAATTTAATATACATTTTCATGGTTACACAAATACTGTTTTACATGTAAAAATTAACCAAAAGCATGCTTGTCAGCTACCTCAAACTAATTTATTTTCGACAGATCTTCAGAACAAAATATTTTCGATACTATGAAATTTATAAAAAAATAATTGTATACGAAACTTTCTTGGAAAAATAAATACAAAAATAAACCGTTATAAATAGTACACCATCATTATACAAAAAAACAACATTATGGCATATATTTCCTCTGTGTATGTGTCGACTTTCCCCGAAAACAATATGGCTCATCATATTTGCAAATTAAATATCCTCCCAAAAATTGGTTTCAATCCACTCGTTCGTTTGACCTGTATATGTTTTTTTGGATTCAGGGAATCTCAAAACGAAAAAATATATTGTAAAATTTTGACCTAAATTAGTACCATTTCCCACTATTAATTTTAAAAATTCACATCTTTAAAAACAAAAACATTTACTTATATAATTTAAATTTGGGTACTTAACATATTTTAGAATATGAAAATGATTATCTGTCATTGATTTTAATTTCGACTTTGTTATTATTTATTCCGTAGTTCCGAAAACTTTTATATATTTTGATCGAATTCATACATGGTGGATAATTGCGGTACTTTGTTTTAATCTAGAAACTTGATGTCGAACCATGAATTCAGTATTTGTTTGAAATTATTTCCATCTCTGTCAGATCCACTATACGAAATTGCGGTTTTTATTGGAAACTTCAGAACTAATTGCAATACGACAAAAATATATGACATTGCAACACGCCCACAGATAGCACACGATAGTAGGAGAGCTAATAAGCATTTTTGGGTAGGTATTTGAGACATTGTGAAAAATTGTACAATAATTCTTTATCCTGAAGAAGAGACAAAATGTGCCGAAACGTAGATCATTAACGAAAGCAAATAATAAATTGTTATCTTGTGCCTCATTTTCCTGCTTAATCTACTTACATTCAATAAAGAGGTGATACTAAAATTGAAAATAATTCTTTAGTAATATCCGAATACAAAAACACAGACCTGGCTAAAGGGTTGCGGAACTTAACCGATTTTTAATATTTGTGTGCAATAAAAAGTCCTTGAAGCATTTTGTAATTTTAATGCGTTGACATTTAGTATTTAAGGAGTTGAAAAATAAAAACGCCAGATTTTTTAATCGGGTCTTAAACTTAGCCAGGTGTTTGCAAAATTAGATTTTTAAAACACGTGGCTAATTTTTAGACCCGATTAAAAAATCTAGCTTTTTTATTTTTCAACTAGGTACCTAAATACTAAATTTCAAGGTATTAAAATTTCAAAACGTCTCAAGGATTTTTTATTGCACAAAAATATTAAAAATCGGTTGATTTCCACTACCCTTCAGCTAGGTCTCTGTTTTTGTATTCGGATATTACTAAAGAGTTTTTGTACAAATTTTCACAGTGCCTCAAATACCTACCCAAAAATGCTTAATAAGCTCTTGGGATATGAGAAGTGTCCAGACCTTGTTTAAATCGTAAAAATGTTTTCCAACTAGAAACTTCTTTAAAATGTTTCTTAAACGACGTAATTTTCAAGTTAGTTGAGAAGTAAATTAGGATGCTCTAGTTTAAACTCCGCCTTCCGTTACGGCTGCGCGATATTCAGCTTTTAAGCACGTAAATCGATGCGCGATTAGGACGAAGAAGTGACATCGGTTTTATATGGGTGATCTGTTTAAGATTCAATGATATAATGTGAGCTGTAGAGACAAATTGAGCCATACGCTGTAATCGTAGACTATTTCTCCCGGGAATGACAGCAATAAATTCACCAAGTTAAAAGTTTCCTCAGGTCTCCGTTGAATTGAACATTTGTACCTTTCTCACACATGCATTTGTTTTAACATTAGCGCGCGAATATCGACTGTTTGTGTTGAAAAATCACTTCTAATCTTGAATATATTACATCAACTCCACTCGCTCGCAATTCACGCGCGCTTTTACACATGAAGAGTGCAGGCGAAAAATGTGATACAAACACGATTCCGAATATTCTCCTCAGGGGGAACCAGCATTGCCAGACGTCTCGATTTTTAAATCAAAATTAAATGTCCCGCGCGGGACAGGCTGAGTCCCGCTTTTCGGGGATAACTCGACCGTGCGTAAATAATTATTCTCTTATTGTAAGTTGCAATTTGTAACACTCACTCCTCAGACTATTGTTTTCTAATGAATAAAACTTTTTTGATTTTGATTTCTGGTTTTTTTATTTTATTTTATTCAGAAGGCGAATAAGACTCAACTATTTAACGATAGAGTAAATCTGATTTAAAATATCATATTTTTATTAAAATACATTTTCTATGGCTATTTTTGCTATCTATTGTCACGTAAACGTAATTTGAACTCAAATAAAAAGATAAATATTTAAAAACTTCTGATTATATACGTTTTTTTTCTATGTCCCGCTTTCGACGAAAGAATCCTGCTTTTTTCAATCAAAAAGTTCCAAAATCCCGACTTGGCGAAAAAAAATCTGACAACGCTGAACTCTATTGTCTTTATGGCATTACATGGAGAACTGAAGAGGGGGGTATTAAAGTGTTACTTAAATAAAAAAATGTGAAAATAAAAAAAAGTATTTAAACATTTTCAACAGTCTCGAGATTATAATCTGCAAAAAAACATTCGACTATAGGCCAAAGTCTATAATTATCGACATGGAGTTATGTTAATTAAAGAAGAAAGCATTACGTGGCTTAGGGTTGTTCCTCAACTTAAGTATAACAAGAAAAAAATTCTAAGCAGGAGATCATAATAAGACAATATAGAATACAATTTGCACTGATTTTTTACTCGGCACTTGGTAGAACATGATTAAAAAATACAAATAAATAAAAACACTTGAAAATTCTACAAAATTTATTTCTCGACGATCGTTTCGGACAAGTCCATCCTCAGGAGTATAAAACATATACTTAATTAGATATTTGCAATGTCCCTACTACCTACACGAAAAGTTGATCTGAAATGTAATTACGCCATTATAAAAAGGGTGAGGGTCAAAAATATGACATCAAAAAAGATGCGCGGTAAAAATTTGATGATCTGAAACTTTTTATACCGCAAAACCATACGCACTGTATATTATACTAGCGGCTCGGTCTGGCTTTTTTTTTTTTTTTTTTTTTAAATAACAGAATGGCCTTTACTCTGACAAGTAATTAGCCAGGGCTAGTTTATTACTTAATTTGAAATAAATAAAGAAAAGTTTGACTGATCTTGAATACAAGTGACGCAATATGAGACGACATATATAACAGGGACACAAGAGGGATAGTATACACGGATGTGAGGATAGGGGTCATGGATTTGCCTCGGGCCATTCTCGGCAGGTATTAGACAAACAAGATGGCCAGGAAGAAGGACGGCTGGGACGGGTTGGGTTAGACACAATAGGTGGCCTCTGACAACGAACACTTATATTTTAGATAGTCAGATTATTTTTTGCCGCAACGCGATACAATGAATATGTAATATGTTTGTTGCCACAAATAAGTATTGTGGCAACATTGAATGAGAGCATTATATTTTGTTCTTTTAAAATATCTTTCCACAATTGGTCTCGTTCGGCTCTGTACATATGGCAAGAAAGCAGAAGATGATCGGGATCAGCAATTGCTTCACCGCAAACGCAGACTGGAGATTCTTTTAAGCCAATTTTATATAGATGTGCTGGACAAAGCGTGTGTCCTAGTCGTAGTCTTGATAATAATGAACTATATTTACGATTGATCCATACGCTTTGGAACCAAGTCGGTCTGGCTTCGCACGGATAACACTAATTATCTATAACCATAGAAGATACGGATCAGTATTATATTTTTCTCAACGTGTATACGAATTAGCGCTAATTCAATCGCTTTTAATTGCGAATGTTCAAAAATCGAAGAAAATCTTTTGATCCGATCGCTATCAAACTTCACAGAATCACCCGCTGGGCTAATCTGAAGATTGCCTGAAAATTTCATCAAAATCGGCTCAGTCGTTTTGGAGTTCATAGGGATCATACATAAACACATCGATTTTTATGTATATTAGATAGAAGACGCGCAAGTATACTTGTAACATACGACAGCATGTTATTCCCCCGAAGTGTTGATAATCGACATACGTATAAATATAGATAGTATACATAGACTTAGCAGTGCCCGTTGCACGTTCCAGCGTGAAAGTTTGCACTTTTGGAGCTTTTGTTTCCTTTTTCTCGATTCAAGTAGCGAGTACTTTTCATGAACTGCAATATTATCTGACTGCTTGTCAGTTTATTATTAAAGCTCTGACAAGTAATGTGAATACATTTCTGCGAACTTTCAATCTGCGTATCAGTAATACGGCCTATGGCGCCATCCAAAAAGTTTACTCCATTCTAAAAGTCAATTCACAATTAAATATAAAAAATAAATTGACAATTTATAAAACATTGATCCGACCTATCCTTACATATGCCGCCCCCGTTTGGTGCTCAGCCTGTAACTCAAATCTCAAAAAACTACAAGTGGTACAAAATAAATGTTTACGGCTAGTGGGCAACTATCCTAGGTATACGCCAGTCGTACTGTTACACGAGTCGTTCAAAATTCTCACCATAAAAGACTTTATAAAATCATTATCCATAACTTTTTTTGACAGATGTAAACTAAATCGCAATAAACTAATTAACAGTATAGGTAACTATAACTTGCAATCTCTTCAAGACAAATATAAAAAATATAAACATAAAAGAACCAAACATCTCCTGTTACAGTAGGACTGCGTATGCTCGGCATAATTGCCTAAATAGCTGTAAAATAACTAAAATAAACTGTAATGTTAAATTAAGTATAATATATATATTATATAATTACAAGATCCTAAATAACGTAAATGGCACTCACTAAAATTATTACATAGTTGGTTATTTTTTTTAAATTTTTTTTTGCCAATCTAATTAATTCAAAATTGATAAAAACAAATAATTATTAATCATTTATTCTTTCAGGTGGGCTATAGCAATATTGCTGAAACCCCTATATTAAATTGTAAATAGCTGTAAATAATTATTATTGTAAATAAAGATTTCTTCTTCTTCTTCTTCTGCGTAATTTATAGGTTTTTCATATTATTTACAATATCTGGGCGTCCGAGCTTTGCTCGGAAGAAATTTTAGCATACAAGCCTCCAGCGCCAAAAGAGCGACCCTTCGGGCCTAATGCATTAGTTTTCATGTACAGTTTTTTTCCAAAGCTTACAATATTATTGTATTTTGTGGGTCATTGCTTTTCAGTGGATGGACCGATTTTGATACAGTTTTCTTTTTATGACAAAACATTTTTGCGGAAGATACAAAAACAAAATGTATTAGTACAAATAACACTTTGAATATGAAAGGAAAAATATAGCATATTTTCAGTAATAAAAACCTTTCTTTTAAAAAGCAATAAATTATAAAAAAAACGAATTTTTTTATTTTCTATATTGAAAAGTCATTTATGAAAGTTGTAGAAAATTTTATTATTTTGTTTTTTACAAACATTTTCTGAGACTCACGGTTACGGCGAGACAGCAAAAAGTACATCCTTCTTTTCAAGGTGACGACCAAATAAACCAACGTCCGTTCCGAAAATGTGCTTTTTAACTCATCACAAACCCCTCTACGAATCCCCAATTAAACGCACTATTGAATGACAAATGAACTGCGCTAAATCTTGAATGTTTGTTTTGCCTGACTTCAAGATATTCAGTTTTTTTAAACGTCATAAGTTAACGCAATAGAATAATAAAATTTGATGTAAAGTTTTGTTTTTTGCAATAAAGAACTTTTCATGCAATTATCTTTTGATATATAAACTTTTAAAATTGCCTCCAAGTTTTCACAAAAAAAAAGTTTCACTTGTTACACAAATGATGTAGGTATTGTTTGTAAAGTTTTAACATTAAAATGTGTATTCTACAACTAAGTATAGACGTTTGGTATAATTTAAAAAAATATATAATAAGTAAATTAGTAAACACTAACGAATGAATCTTTTTGTCCTATATAGAATAGCTGCTTTTCATATCTGTATAGCGATAGTAAAATTATCTATTTCACACTAGTGCTGTGAACTAAACCAACTAAACTAGTAACGACCTGCCAGTTAACACTGTAAGAGAAACAGAGATAGCAAAACAAACGTAGTTTTGGCAACCAACCCAAATAGATTGCATATATGGCTACACATACAGCTGTCAAAAATATTAATGATATATTTGTTATGATGTGAAAATCAGCTGCTTTATAGGAGATACGTGCAAAAAATGTAGTATGTCCTCGAACGCAATGCTATTACAAGTCTGGGTAACCGTTAAAATTCGCAGATGGCTCGTTTTTCCATAATATCATTACTCGTACACTCTATAGTCCGTGTAGATTGTTTACCAAGCTATGATTTTGATTTCAAAAATGTATTGAAAACAGTAATTGGTTTTTATCAACTGAGTGAAAATAAATAAATTCGGAAAATGTACGTACGTCTGAATATAATGATATATAAAAAGAATAAATGTCGCTGTCGGTACTTGAACCCGAAACCTAATTTCACGCTGATTGAGTCACCAGTGTTGACATTCATTTCATTCCAATTAAAAGCTTATTATTAAATGTTTTCCATTACGTGCGAAAGCTATTTTTTTAATGCCAACCACATTAAACACATTTCTAATTAATTTATATGTATATTTCTTTTAGTGTACAATCAGGAAATTTGCCAAAAAAATAATAATAATGCTAATGCCACATGATATTAAGGGTAGCTTTAAAAATGATACAAAAATGATTTCGATATTTTTAAATTTAACGGAGATATTTAATTTTTTGTACGTGGCACAAGGCGTTATTATCATTGTCGACTTTTGTCAACTTAAATTATTCGATTAATTATATCTTTTCTTTTTGCATTTATTTTTAACCACACTGTATATGTTATGTACACATAGTAGCTACGTTAAGATTAAATATAAATCCGAGATCAAACAGTTAATGACTAGCAATTGCACTGACGGCAGATCAATTGACCAATATTGCACTGGTTTCGTGTACACGAGCGCCCGTGGCACCCGATCACTATTAGATTGATATATCAGCTTGGTAAATAACATATACAGAATGTCTTCATTCATTTATCCATTCGACGGAATTTGCACATGCCAAAAATACTTATTTTTAGGGTTCCGTACCTCAAAAGGAAAAAACGGAACCCGTATACGATCATTCGTGTGTCTGTCCGTTCCACTGTTAAAGCCAATTTGCGCCGAACTACTGGACCGATTGAGTTGAAATTTGGTACACATATGTAAGTGGGTGAGATCATAAGACGGACGTGTAACGTAAATAAATGAATTTTAAACATGGGGGTCATTTTTTGGGAGTAAATTAGAAAATTAAAAAGAAAGTTTGGCAAACTGTACCGTGTGACATATCAAATGAAAGGGCTTGTTGTAAGGGTCTCAAATATTTTTTTTTTGTAATTTTAAAATAGTTTTAAAGCTATTTAAGAAAATAGATGAAAATTTACCATTTACCCCCCTTATCTCCGATTGAGCTGGAATTTGGTACACATATGTAAGTTGGTTACCCAAAGACGGACGTGTAACGTAAATGAATAATTTTTGCACATGGGGGTAATTTTTGGGGAAAAATTAGGAAATTAAAAAAAAAAGTTTTGCAAACTGTACCGTGTGACATATCAAATAAAAGAGCTTGTGGTGAGGGTCTCAAATATATTTTTTTTATAATTTTAAAATAAATAGTTTTAAACCTATTTAAGAAAATAAATAAACAATTGACCATTCCCCCCCTTATCACCGAAACTATTGCACATAAAATTTTGAAAAAAAATAAGGAATGTCAGGTCTCACCCATAGTTTACAGGAAAATTGAAACGAAAATCTTAAGTCGTAAAGTACTCACGGAAAACGGAATAGTACGGAACCCTTTTCTCGCGATTTCGACTCGCACTTGACCGGTTTTTTTTAATAATTAAAAACTAGCCGCACTCTTCATCTAAAGTCGAACAAATTTATTTATGTTTTTTTTAAATACATTTTATAGATGTAATGTGACGGCTTTACAGCTCGGATTTTGCGATAACATAAGCTAAAGGCATAGCCGACTCACCAACTTTCTTATTAAATGAAAGTTAAAAAATCACATCTAATTCGTCCGATCATGATAGGTATCATCAAGTACTCTAAGAGCAGATTTGAACCGATCAATTCGTCTTCTACCTCCATGGGTATTCGATCTCTGATGCTGAGTTACAGAAGGATTGTCAAATAATCTGATTTAACAATGATCTTAGACTGTGATAATATATTTACAGTTTTCATACATGCAAAAGCAGTCTAATGTCGTATTCAAACTCCCTGTCATATACAATATTAGAAAAACAAATGCTTGAACTACACAGAAAAGTTCGTTTTTCATGTCAAATTTTGATAAAAATACGTAGAAAAATGTCGTTTCGAAGTAAAAATTACGCAAAAAACTATGTTAAATACACGTATACACAGTTTAGAAAAAATATCATTTCAATCGATCAATTATTTTTCGAACAGAATCGAATTAAAATTCTACAATGCTTTCCTTATGGAGGTCCCTGCCAAATCAAATTATTTGACAATCCTTTCTGCAACCCAGCATCAGTCTATTTTTTTTCTTTCGGTCTATTTTTAAGTCGACCGACTGAACAATTCAGTTGCGTGAATGACTACTAAGCATTCTTATGACTATCACTAACAGATTTCGTGAAACTGGATTTATAGAACAGCTTTTACTGACGTCCAGTAGACTTTCTGTTGGCAAATCAAGCTCATTTCTCGAACTTGAACTGCAAATGTAAGTCGGTATGAGTACAGAAGTTACATCGAGGTTACGTATATCAAACGATAGTGAAGTAAATAGACCGAGATGGACTATCGATCACAACCTCACTGGAGGCACTAGCTATTGCCGGAACAAGTCTGCTTTCTTAAGTCTACTTCACACTGTTGTGTCTTCAGCTGAAATATAAGTCCTTCGTAGGATGTAGTTACTAGCTTTATACTTAAGACGGTTATCGATTATTCTGAATCATTTGTTACAATTTCAAAACTTAGCAACCTAGCCATTTTTATTGGACAGTGTATACGATAAAGATTAGACAGAAGAACACATTAAAATATGATAATTTTGAACAGGGTAGATTATTCCATACACATAAACAAATAATGTAAACCCAACATTTTGTTCTTGTATCCTTCCTCTTAATTGCAAATAAAGAATCAAAATAATGCATTCATTTCAAATGGCTGAGCTTATGATGACGTCAAAGCTGTACCTGAGCTAGCACGTTACTTTCGCGTAAAGATAAAGAGATGCATGGAAAGAGATGTATTACCACATGATTCAAGTGTAGGGATGTCGGAAGTGCCAAAAAGTATCAATATATATCGTATCGATATTTTTTCCAAGTATCGATATCGGTACCGATATATTTTTTAAAAAATATCGATTCGTCCAATTTGAAAGAGAACATTGGCACTCGAAGAAATTTACTATACGTATTGGCTAGCTTAATATAATCTCAAATAGCAATTAACGGACATTATTTCTAATAAATCAACTAATAAATATCTGAAATCAAAAACAACGATAAGATTTGTTTTGTTTATTAATTAAATGTCTAATACATTTATGAGCAGATAATTTTAGAGATTAATCGAACAATTAATAAAGCCAGGGATGGTGAACCTATGGGATGCGTGCCAGAGGTGACATTGGACAGAAAATTGTTGGTACAGCATGAGTTGAGGTGTAAATCGAAATAATTAAAAATATTCTAGGTGTTGTAGAAATGAAATATTGCATGAATAGACATTTTGACTGTTTATTATTCCAAAAATATCGAAAAATTCGGTGAAAAAGAAACGTATTTGATATGTGCTTTATTCACTGTTGTTGTTTTTGGAACGCACTTAAAAGTGTTCCAAAAACATATGTAAAAACACATGTTTCTTTTTTAGTGAAGTTTTCAATTTGTCGGAATAATTAAACGGCCATAGTCAGTCGCGGTAATACCTACATATGTGTTGCTACTAGAAAAAAATATCGGTTTTCGATACTCGGAATTTTATATCGATATATCGAAATATTAAATATCGCCCAAAAATATCGATATTTTAAATAAAAAATATCGATATATCGATATTTTTTCGACATCCCTATTCAAGTGTTCAGTAACCAGTGAGCGTCATCCAAATGCAATCAGTTAAATCTGTTCAGCGATAAAAAAATACACACTGGATTTTTTTACTAATACAAAGAGCTTGCGAAAAGTTCTAAAATATTGTATCAATTTTTAACGTAGATTTCAACCTTCAAAAATGTGAGACGAATCCATTTTGTGGGATTATTTAAGGCTGTCGGAACGCTTTGAATTTAAGCCAAAAATAGAGCTTCGGCTGTCAACTGATTGTAGACTTATTCGTCAACATTCTGCAAAAATTCTTTCTCTATAAGGAAGATAAAGGACAAATCTAGGTCTCTAATGGACTACTTTTGCAATTTATGTACGATTTACTAGAAAAAAGTTGGCATTAATTGTGCTAAAAAAACACACGTTTTCAATGTCACACTATAACCTTATTCGTACTTATTTCACAAAACTGTTCCATCACAAACCTAAAGTGACTCTTCCTTTTACGGAAAAGTTTTTTAAATCTTCAAAATATTTCCAAAAATTAGAGTAATCAATTGATAGCGGCACCCTTGCAATTGCATCTTTTATCCTCGTAGTTGGCACCAGCCAAAAATTGAAACGTGCAGATGATTTGAGCGAGACAGAGCTAAAGAAGGCCACACCCACAATATGTATTTTGCCTACCTCGCCCCTTACCGCTGGGTCTCAGCACAAACGAAATTCAGAGCGTTCCGACAGCCTTAAGTATGTTTTATATCTGTTGTGATTTAATCGAGCAGACCAGCCAGTGTTTTTTCCGTGAAAGATTGGTGGTTTATTTAAAAAGGGTAGTCGGAACTGAAGATGTTGAAGTTTATGAAACTAACGAACTATACCGAGTCGTATAAGATTTCCTGTACAGATCGTTAAAAATACGCCGTTTGCGTGCACCAACTTCATTATACTTAATGTTCACGAGTAAAATTTTATTTGTATTGCGTTGGAATGCTAAACAGTTGCGACTGGATGCCTTTGGACTGTTTTAACTAGTGCTTTTAGTGCGTTCGTATAAATGGCATGCGTCAATATCTCTTTATTTGTTCCCTCTTCCTTCTCTCTTTCCTTCCACTCTTCTACTTCATTCATTGTAAACATCACATTTTGCCTCCTATGTCTACGTAATAAAATAACAAAACAATTTATTTTTACAGTTCCTGTTTTTTTTTTTCAATTATTCTCGTTCATTAAATTAATCCTTTGTTTTTTTTTTCGAAATGTTTAATTAAATTTAGCCCGTTTTTTCACAAATTTGTTATAAGAATTCGTATAAATATATTCTATTTGCAATTTAGACCTTTGTGTTTTGTACCGTATTTGATCAGACATAGAATTTGTTACAGATTTGACATATTGAAGTGCATGATCTACAAATTGATTTTAGATTAGACGCTCGAGAGCTAAAGTCATCAACGATATGTATGGAAGGTTACACTTGTAATATTTAGAAAAAAAAACTAAAAAGTGGTTCCATAGACAGTTAATACATGGACATTAAAAACATCTAACCTAAATTATATTTTTCTTAAAACTTTAACACCGGGTAGCTCAAAAATCAAGAGGTTTAGGACATATGTTGATATTAACTTTTCTTCTTAAAATCACCCTCGGATTCACACCCTTAAGGCTTATGTGCCATATAAAAATGACTCAATGTAATTAAATTTCAATATGTAATCTGTTTTTTTCTTCTCTCTCGACGTTTGTAACCAAAAACATGTAAAATTGGAGTAACAATAAATATTTACATACACCTAGCAGCGCCAAATATGCGCTAAAAGAAAACATTTTTTTTAGTAGGGATAACAATAGAAATTAATAAAAATAAATATTACACATTCGTTATTGATATTTAAACTTAAAAAAAATTATTTCACTGTATTTTTACAAAAGTTACTATATAAAAAATCACGTGATCCACAACACTAAAAAAAAAAGTTGCTCCACGGTCGGCATCATAACTCCAGTAAATCTTGATCGATCCGCAAAATTTTAAAACGATCTTGTAAAATAAAGTTGTAGTTCTAGTGTGTCGAGCCGGAATTTTGAATTTCGGTATATTTAGCAATTTATGGCAGTTTAAAGAAAAATATGCGTTTTACGTCATAAATTTTACATTTTAATTATTTTTATAAAATGTTTAAATCAAAATATCAAAAATCCGGCTTGACACACTATAGAGAAAACGATTTCGAATGTTTTTTAAACAATTGCATCAAAAAATATTAAAAACTGTATGAGTTATCATGCCGACCGTGGCGGAAAAAGTAATTTCGGCAAACACGCGTTTAAAGTTTTAAGGGCGCGCATCAAACTATTGTTTGGCTGTGACATTTTCTACCATAACTTTGGATCTATGGGTAATTTTTGCAATCGACTTTTACAGAAATAAGCCTAAAACTGTAGAGAACAATCCGTTAAAAAAATATCGATTTTTTGAAAACGCTACCTGTATGTAGGGCCTTAAGTATAGACGCTCAATTAATAAACATCCTGTATACATGTAGTTCATACTCCTTCTGCATCGATAAAATTAATGCGCTACAACCAAAATAATATGTGTATTATGTATAAAATATATATTATGATGTGACGACTAATCTGTAAGCTTGCTAATACTTTGGTTAGTTTGTATACTAGCCAGTTAATTTATAAACTAGCGTTTATAGATTAACCGTAACATATAAAATATGTTCATATTATGCTCTGACTGCGTCTTCCTGTCGTTCCGTCTCATTCTCTGACAGCTGCAAGTGACCCGCAGAAGTAACTGGTGTCTTAAATTGTCACATAACTGCTTTTATAGCAAGTCAATATTGCACCGATTATTGGTCCAGTAACGGTTGTACGTATGCCTCGTTCCGGTTGCCCTCCTTTTTTCCTCCTCCTCCTCCTTCTCCTCGTTGTCGTCGTCTTATCACTCTACCCTACATTATATCGTTGGTCCGATATAGAATTACCGTACGATCCAATTGAAAAAAGTAGATTTCGTGCGGATTACGTTAAGGAGGAATTATGATACGGAGCTAATACCCTCTTCTGTCTACCTCTTTCCTACTTCCCTAGCTTATTCCCCTCCTATAATAGAAAAACCCGGGTCGCAGTGCCAAAACCCTGCCGACAATATAGTGTATTTGCTTATACAGGCAGTGTGGCTTTATTATGCGAACTTAAGTTAGTTTTTGGGCAAAATAAAAAATTTAACTCCTTAATACACCCCTTAAAACAACATGTTTTTTTCTTAATTGCAATAATATTATCAATTAAACCTCTATACCAAATTATATACAACTTTCAGTAAATAATTCATTATCTGCAAACTAGTGTTTTCATAAAATTTGTAAGTCCGGCCCTGTCGGGCCGATTTTACTAACATTTTAGGGACACTTTTTAATTACTACTAAAAGGTTAAGTGTCAATTTTGAAACGATTCTGAGAATTTTTTCGGTATTTTGGGGCTCAAAAACATTTTTCAACCCCTAAAAACTACTCTTAAAATGCCCCGATTACGCCCATTTTAAATAGGCTTCTTGCGGTGATGTATTTCAACACGCGGGCCAAATTTCGTTAAAATCAATTAACTCTTTCGAAAGTTATTGTCCGCACACACACACACACACACACACACATATATATATATATATATATATATATATATATATATATACATATATATATATACATATACATATATATATATACATATATACATGTATATATGTATATATATAAACATTTTCAAAAATGGTGGCAAAGTGTTTAGGAGGTTATGAAACGTCAAGAAATTTTGGTCCGACCCCTAGGTCCCGCCATCCGACCGATGCCAATAGTGTATGTTGCCTTATGGCAAATACACTAATAATGAATTACGGATTGTTAGTCTCAATCAGCGTTGCCATACGTCCCAATTTTGGCGGGACGTCCCGATTTTTAACCCAAAATTTAAATGTCCCGCGCGAAACAAACTCAGTCCGGCTTTTATGATTTATATTCCTCTGAAGACTCACCTGCCTAACTACAGGGTAAACCAGATAGTCATTGTTTTTTTTTTTTTTTTTTTATTAAACAAACAAAATGTGCATCGGCATTTTGCCACTAGCACTAATAACATAAATACAATTACAAAAGAAAAATACAACATTACAAATGGTAGTCATTGTTATTAGTATAATAAAGTGTTTTCATTAAAATACATTTTCTATGGCTATTTTGGCTATGTATGGCCATGTAAACAAAATTTGAAACTCAAATAAAAAGATAACTATTTCAAAATTCCTGATTATATACGTTTTTTAGTAAGTTCCGTTTTCGACGAAAGAATCCCGGTTTTTTTACTGAAAAGGTATCAAAATTCCACTTTGCTCGAAAAAAATCTGACAACGCTGGTCCCAATACAATGCCTAAAACCTAGAAACGGCTAGATTTCTTCCATCACTGTTTTGCATTTTGACGTAGTACTGCATTTTGACGTAGTACTGCATTTTGACGTAGTACTGCATTTTGACGTAGTATACGATATTCACTTAAACTTACTATGCAACGTTTTTTTTTTAAATCTAGGCAAAGTCGTAACGACTTTGTTCATAAACATAGGCGTTTGGAGTGTCATTTGAAAACCGAAGAAATCCGGTTCAATTATTAATCAAAATATTTAATGCGCGTTTGTTTTTAATATACAATTTCAAAAAACATTGAACAAGGACTGCACAGATTAACACTCAATTTCGAATGTTTTAAGATATTATTGAAATACATGCATACTTTTTGGTGTTATTGAAATAGATTATGGATCAAATATACTAAAAAATATTAAAATTTTTAAACTTAAAAAAAATGGTGCGTGTGCTTATGTATTCGCGACAGAAGTTATACTTCTTTGGCGTGATCGCGATAATTGATATACACATTTTCGTTAAAGATGTACATTGATAAAATAAAATAGAATGTCTAGGGAGATGATAAATATAGTTAAAAGTTACCCTGTTCGCTTTAGCAACTAACTTCATGGTGTCTCATTTTCGTTGCATGCTGCGTACGCAACTTCCGTAACAGAGAAAATTTTACCCTCAATGTACCAAAAGAAATATAACTCCAAATTTTCGTAGATACGTGGACAAAAAATATGAAATGGATGCTATAATGTAAAATTTGTTTTATGCGCGTTTTATAAACTTCTTTTTAAAAGACGTAACACTACGGAAAACACTGCGGTAAAACCAGAGCTGAACACACTCGATTCTTTTTAATTCTATTTCAAATAAAAAAAATCATGATTTTATTTGATGATGCGTACATGGTTAAATAAATTCATATGCGTACCATATTTTACGAACACAAGAGTGTTCAAAACCGTTCAACCGAATCGTTCATACGCACACATACATATAATACAAGTCAAGCCAATCGGTTTTATTGATAAGATTTAACCCGAACCTTTTTATGTCGCGGCCGATTTAAACAGTTGTTGTTGCCTTTCTGACCGCTATGCTCGCTAATAATGCTTTTATTATATCAAATATCAAAAAGAGCCTTCCATAAAACTGTTTACCGAAAACACAACATTTTATTAAATTCTTATATAAGCACCCAAGTCGAAACAATTTCATTTCGCTATTTTTTACAAACGGTACTTTCATAATATACATACCTGCAATTTTTTGATTTTTTTAATCATAACAGTGACGCTGAATTTTATATGATTGAAAAAAAAAATCCCTCGTGCGAAGCAAATGCACTCGGGCGAAACCGGCCGGAGCATCTAGTATTATGATAATTTATTGTATAAGAATGTTTTTAACTTTACAAAGAGTAATTTCTCTTTATACCCGGTCGAAAGTACGTACTTTCGGCTTTGATTTTAAGGCAAAGAGCCTATTTATGCTCTGCTAGAATTACTCGCACGCCATATATAACAGCGGGACGAAATAGTTTTCTTGTGCACATTGACGTAAGACTGCCGCCAGCCAATAGTAGCTACCAGCTGTTATTGCGTATAACCTCAAAATTGCTCACTTGAAAGTTAGTAGTCTTTTTATATAATGGTGAATAAAAGTTAAATAGCGATATTAAGTAAAAACTATTCAAATAAAAAGATAGACGAATAATTAAAATTTTTGATATAATAAACGCACTTTCGACCGGGTATAAAGAAAAAATAGTTTATAACACACGAGCAGAAGATTGAAAACCCAGAACGAGCAGTGCAAGATTTTCAATTTGCTGACCTTGTGTGATTACAACAGTGCATAAATGTTGTACTTTCTGATTTAAAATTTGAATCAGAAAATACGTACTTTCGGCATGATATGAAGAAAACATAATTATCAGCAATGTACACAGCCTTTCTTTCATGTTTTATAGAAAGAGTGATATAATAAAACTAATGGTGTATTATTTATTTTTAACAAGCAAAAGTGTATGCCTTTTGAAGGCAGGAATAAAATAAACAGCAGGATTTCTGAGTGATATCTTGTTGCGCGTCTTCCTTGAAGTGGAATGCACGTGTGTGTGTGTGTGTTTGTGTGTGAAGGACATCACAAGTCGATTCCAGTTTAAGAAAGCGTCCACAGGAGGTCCTCCGACTAGAAGGCTCGCTTCAGTGTTGACTCATAGCACAGCTTCTTGTTATTGTCGAATGCGGAACAAGAGCTCTCTATTATTGTGTTCATTGAATGACGCTAAACTTTTAAAAAATATACTTTTATTGAATTAAAAATGGTGAAATGTATACAGGGAAAAAAAATTAGTCATTATAATTTACTAGACTGAGAAATTCGACTGCGAGGATATTATAATATTATATTAATTAATTAATATTATAAATATTATATATTATATTATATATATTATATATTATATTATATAATATTATATATTAATTAATATTATAAATATTAGAAATAGAAGGAATCATTCTAATTTTTATATTATTATTATTAACCCGGCGTGAATGAACCAGGGTTTTTAGCACCCACTAGTATATAAAAACGCACACACTTGTCACAAATGACGGTATCCTATCTCCTGCACCTCGGTAGCTGCCATTTTGGACATAATGCGTCGATTGTTTAATGCGAATCAGTGTTGCGCGTGACGTCTCTGATGATAGGAGAGTTCAAAGTGCACTTGAGCATATTTTATCCGGGTTCATAGTTCACGTAATAAATATTTTTAACGGCATTTTTATATTTTCTCTTATTTTTTTGGATTGTACGTAATAAATAAAACTTGATTATTCTTATTTTGTTCGTGATGGAAGACGAAATGGTAATACGCCATTTGGAAGAATGTTCTTCAGACGAAAGCTGTCCACCGGGGTCGGATGTTGACTAAGGGGAGTGCATCAGTCAAATTTAAAGTTTCTTCATAAATGAATAGTTATAATATTAAAAATGTTTATTATTATCACGTATATAATAACAATATCCTATTATGTGATTCATCTAGATAAGAAAAAATCTATTTCAAACGAAATATGTTGAAATCAATAACCGGGTAAAATTCACCCTGCTTCATTGACGAAGAGATTGAAATGAGGTTCATTTACGCCGGGTTTCTGATTTATACAAGTGTGGTTGATTGTTAGCTTTGGACTTGGATTGTTGTTATTGAAGACCAGTGATCATTGTTCAGAGTAACATGTTTTGTGACAATTTCAACATTAATTTTCTTTTCGGGAGTTGAACGATTCGTTTTTATACAACTAGAATATAAACCAGCCTAATTATAACTGAAATAGTGGCCATTTATCACGAAAGAAATATGGTACAATTGCCTGTTTTCATAGCTGAATTCTACATCTGGTGCTCATTCAAGTATACTGGAACATACATGAAGTCCTTACATATTGCATACATATATTAACTTTATACAAACTGTTTTTTTGTAATATGAAACAAAGAAACAAAATATTATTTCTTTATACCCGGTCGAAAGTACGATTTTAAGGCAGAAAGCAGAAGCGCAGCGTGCCTTGGCGGGGCCCCGTATAAAAATTTGTTTGAGGGTCCTTCCCCCGTTGAAGTAAATGACTTAAACGGGGAAATCCCGCAGCCCGCGATAACTGATGTAGGGTGTTGCCAACTTTTAAACTCACGCTTTACGCGGGAAAAAAAGAAATTGCTTTTTTTGTTTTTTGTCATTTCTGAAATAAAAAAAAAAATGGGAAGGTTTTATTAATTTTTGCTTACGCACGTTGGGGGCCCTCGTGGCCCAGGGGCCCCGTATAATTGTTACGGCAGATACGGCGGTAGCTATGCCCCTGGCAGAAAGCCTAACATTTATGCACTGCTGGAATTACTCGTACGCCATCTGTAACAGCGAGCCGAAACAGTTTTCTCGTGCACACTGATACCAAAATACGTACTTTCGAGCAGGTATAAAGAGAAATAGCGTACACCACACGGCCATAAAATTGAAATTTCTGCACTGCGCGACATAATGCCCTCGGCTTCGCCTCGGACATCGTGTTGCACAGTGCAGGAATTCCAACTTTCTGCCCTTGCGGTTCAATATACTAATTATGACGGACTTGGTGCCAGAGTATAGCTGTTTCTTTATTTCGCTCCTGTGCAACGACCCTCTTGTCATCTTTGAATCAATTAGTAGGAAATAGCAAATAGACAAAATATGTGAAATTTTCACAATTCATTGATAATATTCTTAAAAATTATAGAATAGAATAGAATAGAATTTATTTCTTTCAACAAAATACAAAAAAGAAAATATATATACAGTATAAGATAACTTGGTACCGGAGTCTCTTTATTTTGCTCCTGTGCAACGACTCTCTTGTCATCTTTGAATCAATTAGTAAAAAATAGCAAATAGACAAAATATGTGAAATTTTCACAATTCATTGATAATATTCTTAAAAATTATAGAATAGAATAGAATACAATAGAATTTATTTCTTTCAACAAAATACAAAAAAGAAAATATATATACAGTATAAGATAACTTGGTACCGGAGTCTAGCGGTCTCTTTATTTTGCTCCTGTGCAACGACTCTCTTGTCATCTTTGAATCAATTAGTAAAAAATAGCAAATAGACAAAATATGTGAAATTTTCACAATTCATTGATAATATTCTTGAAAATTAAAAAATAACTTGGTGCCGGAGTGTAGAGGTCTCTTTATTTAGCTCCTGTTCAGCGACCCTCTTGTCTGGAGTCATCCTGTAGACCGTGAAAAAGAAAGCGGGTGCAGTCGTAGTGGCCGTAGCGGAGGCCGTAGCGCATAGTTACGGTTGATAAATTTTACTGCTGTTCTTTTAATGGAAACCGTGTGTTTCTTTTTACTTCAGTTGGCATCAGAAACGAGATAGCCAATATATTACATTGTTAGTTGACTTGTTACTACAACACAGTCGGCAAATGAACAACCACTATAATTGATAATGTCCTCCGAACGAAATTAATTCTGAAAACAATCCAATCGTACTGACAGCCATGTTTAAAAACAGTTGCCCGTAAAGTAGTCCAAAACTCTTAGTGCATTGCACATTTGCATTATTTTTTATCTGCAATCTATATTTGATTTTATTTGTATGTCCAATTTAATTTAAGTTACTTGCGATCAACTATGAATGTTGTTTAAAATAATAGTGCTGGGTTGCAGAAAGCCTTGTCAAAAAATCTAATTGGACAATGAACGTAGATTGGTAACCATACATATTTCTTATTAAGAAAAAACTTTATATAACTTTGATCCTGCTTAAAAAAGAATTAATCGATTGAAACGCTACTTTTTAACTGTGTATATGTCATAGGATCATTAAAAAAATCGGATTTTCGCGAAAATCCTAGGATGTTTGGAAGAAACCGGATTCCAATTACCGGGAAAGCGTAACAAACAAATTATAATATTAGTAGCAACTTATGCAATCGTCCAATATTAATTCTATAAGAAAGTTCACTACAGCATAATAATCAAATAAATTCGAGTGAACGAACGAAGTGAGTCAATGAGTAATGAAACAAATAATTATAAACTCTGGCGAACGAACGGAGTGGGTGGTAATGAAAGAATCCTAACTATTAAAATCGCGGGCGGAGCCGCGGGGAGCGGCTAGTGCGTAATAATTTAGACAAAATTAGTAACAATAATGCGTAATAATGTAGAAATCAAGTAATAATAATAATAAATGAAGAAATAATATCTAAAATAGGGTATAAAAAATATGGTGGGAAGCAAGTAAATTCCCGTTGCTTCTACCATATTTTTGAGAGAAGTTTTTGATTTAAAATTATTTTTAACCATGGCGCTCATATTATTTTAATGAATTTATTTATTATGAAAAAAGAGAAAAATCAATAAATTCTAAGGTTGGCGCCAATTAAATAAAATTCAGGTCGCAGTGCAGAACCCCGACGACAATATAGTGTATTTGCTAACATATCCATAAGGGAAGCAAATAAATTCCCGTCGCTTCCACCATATTTTTGAGGAATGTGTTCGATTTAAAATTATTTTTAACCGGGCCGCTCATATTATTTTAATTGATTTATTTATTATGAAAAAAGAGAAAAATCAATAAATTCTAAGGTTGGCGCCAATTAAATAAAATTCATGTCGCAGTGCAGAACCCCGACGACAATATAGTGTATTTGCTAACATACATAAGGGAAGCAAATAAATTCCCGTCGCTTCCACCATATTTTTGAGGAATGTGTTCGATTTAAAATTATGTTTAAGCGGGCCGCTCATATTATTTTAATTTATTTATTTATTATGAAAAAAGAGAAAAATCAATAAATTCTAAGGTTGGCGCCAATTAAATAAAATTCGGGTCGCAGTGCAGAACCCCGACGACAATATAGTGTATCTGCTAATATACATATTATATGCATTGTGATTTTATTATGTGACTTATCATTCCAACATCCGCACCAAATTAAATACACCCTTGACTAAATAAATCGGTATCTGCCAACTATAATTAGTGTTTTCACAAAATTTGTGGTTCTGTCGGACCGATTTTTTAAAAATTTTAGCAACACATTTTAATCTTAACTAAAGGAAAAAATTTGAATTTTGAAACGATTCTGAGAATATTTTCGATATTTTTGTACCCAAAATATTGTTTAATTTCGAAAAGCCATCCTAAAAAGAGTCTGATTGGAACAATTTTAAATAGGATTCGTACGATATGTGCCAAATTTAATTGAAGTCGTAACTCTTTCAAAAGTTATTACATTTGTTCAGGAGGGTATAAAACGGCGAGAAATTTGGATCCGGCCCCTAGATCCCGCCATTCGACCGACGTCAATAGTGTATGGCAAATACATTAAAAAGAATATAAAAGTTTTAGTAACTAAATTGTCGCCGACATGAAAATTTCGTTATTTTTCCTGTTTTTAGTAATTTTTTTAGAGACGGTTCTGTTTTATTTTTAGAAAGTTTTAATTTGAAAATACGATTTATTTTGCAGTCATGTATTTCAAAGTCAATGTATGTTTGAAAATTAGCAGTACCAGAGTTTCGAATTCAAGGCATGCAGGGTTGCAAAGCTTAGCTAAACAACGCATGTAATAAGTCGCTGTTGTGTATGTTGTATGTAAGCCATCGAATGCCTCTTAATTAATGAAAGTAGTGGGGCGGAACGCACTTCATATTTGGGACATTGTAGTTTACCGATCGTTCACTTTACAAACGTCATGTTTTCAAGGCATTTTTGTTAGAAATCAATTGAATTACTATTACTCTTCAAATGGGTTTTCCTACATTTTTTAACATATTTACTAATAGCCCACTGCAATCAAAAATAAATGTTACATAATAATAGCGATGTTGACTATTTTTGGGAAAGTGTTTTAAATCGTGCATAAGTACCTAATATAGCCACAAATATTTATTATTTTTATTTAAATACAACTATGGCCTTAAAAATCATGTATTTTAAATCCCATTTCAAATTTCGGTCCAAAACGCCAATACTAGTCGCGTGACGTCACCTGGTCATACCAAAAGAGGCTCAAAAGTTTACACAGGAGCTACCATTCTATAGATGCGGTCACAAAGTAGGAGGCTGTGCTCATAAACGCTAGTAAACCAATGAGGTTATGAAAACATTTTTCGTAA
Organism: Venustoraphidia nigricollis; assembly: GCA_034508555.1. Lineage (NCBI taxonomy): Eukaryota > Metazoa > Arthropoda > Insecta > Raphidioptera > Raphidiidae > Venustoraphidia > Venustoraphidia nigricollis. The sequence continues at coordinate 1,289,835 of JAVRKA010000052.1, read as the reverse complement.
TTCTTGTTATAAAAGATGAATTAGCCTTAATAAATACACTTTCCATGACGTTAAAACTCCTTGCAGTCTTTTTTTAAAGAAATATTCGAATAAATTACACACTAAATATTAACCAAACAATGAAGCTTTTTTGACAGCGGCTGACTCTATGACGTTACGCGCTCTGATTGGTGTCTATTGTCACGTGACTTGAGATTGATTTTATAAGGTTTTATTTATTAAATATTAATTAAATTCCTTAAAAATAAGGAAAAATGTAGTGTTTTTTAGTATTTCTATCATAGAAACTACTACTTTCCGTTAAAATTATGTTTTTATTTGAACACAGTCAACATCCCTATTAATGTTAACGAAACTTGGTATTAAAACGGATCAAGCTTTAAACGCAAATATTTGTTTGTGTTAAAAAATCCTACCTCAGAACCATTTCTTTCATAAACTATTTTTGGCTACAGTGTTCTTTATAATTAGCGTTAAAACTTAAAAGTACTAACTGAAGGCTACGTTTAAGAATTTTTTCAGTTTATTTTCCTCGATAGTTAAAAAATTGGAGGCAGGGGACTTTGATAACGTCTTTTTGTGACTGAAGCGTTAAAATCGATAGGTCTTTATAACATTTTTGTTGCATTTTAGGAAACACCACACACAATGGGATATAAGTGAAAAATTAACGGTTCCAATTTTTAGTGTATTTGTAATATGGCAACATACACTATTGGCGTCGGTCGGATGGCGGGACCTAGGAGTCGGACCAAAATTTCTCGACGTTTCATAGCCTCCTAAACACATTGGCACCATTTTTAAAAATGTTTATATATATATATGTATATATATATATATATATATATATATATATATATATATATATACATATATATATATATATATAAACATTTTTAAAAATGGTGTCAATGTGTTTAGGAGGCTATGAAACGTCGAGAAATTTTGGTCCGACTCCTAGGTATATATATATATATATATATATATATATATACGTGCGGGCAATAACTTTCGAAAGAGTTAATTGATTTCAACTAAATTTGGCCCACGTGTCGAAATCTATCACCGCAAGATGTCTATTTAAAATGGGCCTAATCGGGCCATTTTAAGGGTAGTTTTTAGGGGTTGAAAAAGGTTTTTGGGCCCCAAAATACCGAAAAAAATGTCCGAATCGCTTCAAAATTGAAATTTAACCCTCTGGCAGTAATTAAAACGTGGCCCTAAATTTTTAATAAAATCGGCCCGACAGGACCGGATTTAAAAATTTTATGAAAACACTATTTTGCAGATAGTGGATTATTTACACTGAAAGGTGTATATAATTTGGTATAGTGGTTCGATTGATAATAATATTGCAATTAAGACAAAAAATGTTCGCATAATAAAGTCACACTGCATTTATTAGAAAATACACTATATTGTCGGCAGGGTTTTGGCACTGCGACCCGGGTTTTTTGTTTCATTCTGTTCAGAATTGTTGAGCAAACTATATCTGTTCATTTGTGTATAGCTAGCAAATATTTCATTATTCTATGTAATATTTAAGGTTACATAGGTGGGACATGTCACAGGCTACATACATATTATATAGTTACAGCTCATATTCGTTTTCATAAAGGTGGCTCTATTGAAATAATTTGACCCTATAATTTATTTTTATCAATTTTTCTTAAATTTGTGAATAGTAAAATGCTTCTTAAATTTCTTGCAGGAACCAAGTAAAATATTTACCAAATTATGACAGCAATTCGTACACTAGTTTACGGTTTCCACCAATATCAGGAAGACAATTTATTTACAAGAATGCGTATTTTTCATAGCCCAAGAATTTTAAGATTTTACTCCCGAAAAATGGAAACTCGAGTGGATGAAGGCGGTATGTCACAAAATCTCAATAATAGTACCTCAGTAAATGAAGGTATTATACAAAGAAATGAGCTGGTCGCTCGTTTTAACGGTAACCCGAGTCATAATATCATTACAAACAAGATACATACTACATTTTTTGCACGCACCTCTTATAAAATAGCTGATTTTCACAGCGTTATATGTATATTTGTAATATATTCCACAATCCAGTACGTCCATATTCGATTACCGGGCTGGGTAGACTAGTGGTGACAGCACTGGACTCGCATTGGGGAGGTCTGGGTTCGAATCCCGGCGGAGGCAGATGTGGCTGGGTCTTTTTCCTACTGCCTTTCGCCGAGAAACGGTAATTCCTGTACCGGCCATCTTGATTGAGGTTTTCCATGGTTTCCCTCAATTAATTCCAGATAAATATCGAGATGGTTCCTTATTTGAGGCCATGGCCGATTACCTATCAAACTCCTAGTTCAAAAATTGCCTACCTTATCCTAATTTCCTATAATTCCTTCATTCGCCCATTGCTATTACATAAGTTGAAGTTGTAAAAAATGTTGAAAATAATGGGACGTGGTAGATGAAAAAATAGTAATTGTGCGAATGGCGTCTGTTATGACATAAAGTCGAGAAACGGACGTTAAACGCATTATTATTATTATTATATTTGATTTATATGTGGATTGTTTACGAAGATAATGTCTACTATGCTTGTCTCTGTTGCTCATATAAATTTAAACGCCAACTGACAGAGATATTACTATTGAATTTGTAAAATGGAATTACTTTTGTTTTACTTTACGCATTAGTGCGAAAAAGAGTCATTTTACAACAGCTATTCAGGTATGAAAAGCAGGTGTTTTATATGTGATCATGCAAAAAAACATATTTTTCTCCTTCCTATAAAATAACTGCCTTTCATCCATGTATACCGGTCGTAAAAGGGTTTATTACACATTTCAAATTCCATTTAAATATTAAAAAAACCCGGGTCGCAGTGCCAAAACCCTGCCGACAATATAGTGTATTTGATAATACAGGCAGTGTGGCTTTATTATGCGAACTTATGTTGGTTTTTGGGCAAAATAAAAAATTTGACTCCTTAATACACCCCTTAAAATAACAATTATTTTCTTAATTGCAATATTATTATCAATCGAACTTCTATACCAAATTATATACAACTTTTAGTAAATAATTCACTATCTGCAAAGTAGTGTTTTCATAAAATTTGTAAGTCCGGTCCTGTCGGGCCGATTTTATTAAAATTTTAGGGACACTTTTTAATTACTACTGGAGGGTTAAATGTCAATTTTGAAACGATTCTGAGAATTTTTTCGGTATTTTGGGGCCCAAAAACGTTTTTCAACCCCTAAAAACTACCCTTAAAATGGCCCGATTACGCCCATTTTAAATAGGCTTCTTGCGGTGATGGATTTCAACACGTGGGCCAAATTTCGTTAAAATCAATTAACTCTTTCGAAAGTTATTGCCCGCACACACATATATATATATATATATATATATACGCTTATATATATATATATATATATATATATATATATTATAAATATATATATATACATATATATATAAACATTTTTAAAAATGGTGCCAAAGTGTTTAGGAGGTTATGAAACGTCGAGAAATTTTTGTCCGACCCCTAGGTCCCGCCATCCGACCGACGCCAATAGTGTATGTTGCCATATGGCAAATACACTAAAAAGTATTCTGTGAGTATCTGTAAACGTTGCATATAGACAAAAACCTCGGAACCCCGTGAGCGCGGGAAGATTTAGAAAAGTATTTTTTTGAGAAATTGTGTTGTTTGGAGCGTTCAATACGACTTTGTAAGCGTTTTCGTGTCAGAAACAATATGTAGATTATTGTAGGTGTAGGTACCTTGTTTTAACACGGTTTTACGTGGATCCTAGCTATTTGTCATTTTTAGTTCATATTTCAATAAAAGCGTGTTGTTTTAGGTTTTTCTTTATACTCGGTCGAAAGTACGTACTTTCGGTTTCGATTTTAAGGCAAAAAGTCTAACATTTATGCACTGTTAGAATTATTCGCACGCCATCTGTAACAGCGGGCCGAAACAGTTTTCTCGTGCACCCTGATACGAAAGTACTTACTTCGACCGAGTATAAAGAAAAATAGTATACATCACCCTGCTAGAAAATTTAAATTCCTGCACTGCGTAACACATGTTGTTCTCGGCTTCGTCTTGGACATCGTGTGTTGCACAGTGCAGGAATTTAAATTTTCTAGCCGTGTGGTGTGATATACTATTTCAAACTCTATTTTTTTTAATAGAAAACAGTAACACGGGTAATTGGAATAATGAAAATAAATCATTTTAAACACTCATTGATTGCAACGTTTCGTCTTTTTTTTATTAAGACTTTTTCAAGCTCTAAAAAATTTTTACAAAATTTAATATTCATATAATAAAAATATTAAACATTATGGATTAAATAATTTACTAAAAAGAAACAATGGTGTGACTAACGTCAATACGCTTAAACGTCGCAATCAATGAGTGTTTAAATTGATTTATTTTCATTATTCCAATTACCCGTGATACTGTTTTCTATTATAACATATATCTGGAGTTGAACTTTAAAGATGAACTAATTTTTTTAATAAATACATTCACTGTACTGGTAGTTCTTGAGTGGACCCGAATGTTTGAGTGGGTCGGTCCTCCTCGCTCGTCAAGGACTGTTTAACATAGCGCACAGTGACAAATAAACACCCCATCTCCAAAGACGAAACCCAGTTCTCTGGCTGAAAACATTCCCTGTAGCATTCCACCTTCTTTGAAACTTGCATCCCTTTGACACACAAACACACATACATTCATGTATGTTTTATTTATGTATATGTACGTATGTTGGGATTGTGTTGGTGCAGTACGCGTTTAGAAATTATAAACATGGTTTGGCGTCGACCAGCGTCGAACAACCGGCGACGGCGTACCGACGACCAACCGACGTCACATAACACACCGGCTTATTATATTTCTGTCATAAAGTTACCTTCATTCGTTTTCACACAACAACCACCCACACCACCATTTTGCCCCCAATACCCCGTTCACCCCGCCGCCCGCGTATAGTGAAATGCACTGTATAACCGTGTTGTGTTTTGTTATGTATTCTGGCGAAACAAATGAATTGCGACAGGGGTTAGTTTTCATTTTGTACGCGCGTGTTTTGTCTGAAATAGCGAGGTAGCGGTGCGAGTGAAATTATATGTATTTGATCGATTTTATTATTTCTTCATTGGCATTGCTTTGTTTTTCATTTGAACGCAATGGTAGCAATAATAATGTATAATAATAGTGCTGTATTGTAACCCCTTTCGAATTTATCTAGTCGGTAAGACGTGTAATAGTATATTATATCGCAAGGGCAGGAATTTCTAAGTTCTGGTCGTGTGGTGTATACTATTTTTTTTATACTCGGTCCGATATTAATTATTATAAATAAAATTTCACTGTAGAATATTTAGACATCATGGCTTTACACAGTGCATTTGCTTTCAAACAATATATTGTAGTAGGAGGGCTTTAGACATTTTTGGGTAGGTATTTGAGGCAGTGTGAAAATTTGAACAATAACTCTTTAGTAATATCCGAATACAAAAACACAGACCTGGCTGAAGGGTAGCGGGCATTAACAGACCCTCAAATTTTTAATCACCTGGCAGGTAGAATGTGCCACCAAAACGACTTGTTTTTTTGAATATCTCTTTTTAATTACTATAATATTATTCTTTTTATATTTCAACGTGCCTCAAATATATTTTTACAATTTTTCAAAAATATAATTTTGCAAACGCCTGGCTAAGTTTTAGACCCGATTAAGAAATTTGAGTTTTTAGTGTATTTGCCATATGGCAACATACACTATTGGCGTCGGTCGGATGGTGGGACCTAGGGGTCGGACCAAAATTTCTCGACGTTTCATAACCTCCTAAACACTTTGGCACCATTTTTAAAAATGTTTATATATATATGTATATATATATATATATATATATATATATATATATATATATATATATATATGTGTGTGTGTGTACGCGCAATAACTTTCGAAAGAGTTAATTGATTTCAACGAAATTTGGACCACGTGTTGAAATCCATCACCGCAAGAAGCCTATTTAAAATGGGCCTAATCGGGCTATTTTAAGGGTAGTTTTTAGGGGTTGAAAAATGTTTTTGGGCCCCAAAATACCGAAAAAATTCTCCGAATCGTTTCAAAATTGAAATTTAACCCTTTGGTAGTAATTAAAAAGTGTCCCCAAAATTTTAATAAAATCGGCCCGACAGGACCGGATTTACAAATTTTATGAAAACACTAGTTTGCAGATAGTGACTTATTTATTGAAGGGTGTATTTAATTCAATGTAGACGTTAGATTGATAATAATATTACAATTAAGAAAAAAAATGTGATTTTAAGGGGTGTATTAAGGGGTTACATTTTTTATTTTGCCCAAAAACAAACTTAATTTCACATAATAAAAGTATAAAACCACACGGCCCTATACAAGCAAATACACTATATTGTCGGCAGGGTTTTGGCACTGCGACCCGGGTTTTTTATTTTTCAACTCCTTAAATACTGAAGGTATTAAAATTTCAAAATGCTACGAGGGCTTTTTATTGCGAAAAAATGTTTTGCTAATTTAAAAATTTGAGGGTCGGTTAAGCTCCGCTACCCTTCAGCCAGGTCTGTGTTTTTGTATTCGGATATTACTAAAGAATTATTATACAACTTTTTACAATGCCTCAAATACCTACCCAAAAATGTTTAATAGCTGTCGGGCTAATGACTGTATGTACATGTTTGTCTCCATTTTGTTTGAATTGAATTCCAGTTATATCAAATAGTAGACTAACTCATACTTCCACTTGATTAAAAAATCGAAAATGTCGAGAAATAATACGACTTCCATAATGAACCGCGATTCTATTTATAAAACCGTATAAATATTTACATAGTACTCGCGCATTAGGTTGACATCTGTATTTGTATAGAACGTTTATTTTAATGTTTAATATAATCCGTGTAGTTTCACTATTGCAGGTGCTTTTGATGCTGTGAATATTGTGATATTAATTTGTTATGTTTTTGACCAAAAGGCAAAATCGCTTATGTCGAATAAATTATGGTCCAGTTCTCTATTTTGCGCTACGATGAAAAAAAATCACCGTCGATCTGATGCATCGAAATACAGTGTAAACTCTATATAGCGACGCTGAAGGGACTGCGCATTCTCTGGCGTTATAGAGAGTTGTCGTTATATGGAGAGAAAGAAAAATCAATATTGTTGTACTATCATAGTATTATTTAATAATAACGCATAAAATTTAAGAACGAATTTCTTATAGAATCTACGGTACGTAAATACGGGCTAGACAATAAAGCTACAGTTTTTATCAATTTCGGAAACTTAAAAAGTACCTACAAACAGTGGGTGCTTTATAGGTTGCCGAAATTACTTGCTTTAGAATGACATATGGTCGCTATTTAAAGTGGGCGTGATGCTACATAGAGTGTATCATTGTATGGACAACAAGGCAAACCAACCAAAGTCGAGTAATTTCGACGTTTTAGGGAGTTTGACGTTAAATCGAGTGACGTTATATGGAGTTTACACTGTATATTCCCACCACATGAACGTCAAGTCGAACGGAGTTCATTCATCAGCGATCATTTTAGTACGTTTTATCAACTCGCTTTTTTGTCTGTCTGTATGTTCGGTACTTTTGCGATCGATTTTTTTATCTACTTTCCATTTTATTTGGGTTGAAATTTTACCCACGTGTAGTTCAGATGACAATACAATATTATGGTAATTAGCTTCGTCCGGGTGCAAACCGAACTTTTAAATTTTCACCCACTTTTCAATAACCGATTGACTTGAAATTTTGCACACATGTGTAGTTTCGGTGACAATATCATATTATGAAAACTAGCTGACCTGCTCGGCTTTCCTCCAGGTGCAAATTGCACTTCCCAATAAGTTAAAGACTTGAAACTTTAAAAATTCACTAATAAGCAGAAAATAATCATGTAAATAAATGTTTTTTTAACAGACTACATTGTAAAACGAACTAAAAATATATAAAATAATTTCTCCTAGTCGTAAAATTTGTGATAGTTATTAGTCCTTCCCACGCTTTTATAATAAGCTAAGAGAAATTATTTAGTCCATTTTAAAAACGTGATATATTAATTTTTTTTATTTAAATAATTATTTCTTAATTCTAAATTTCAATTAGAATTTAAAACGTAGAAGCCACACTTGGTAGGTCATTTTTTAATGCAGTTTTCGTTTGACATAAGCAGCTTTGTTTTATGTCCACAGATAGGCATATACGTTTAACAATCTGTCATACAGTTATATTTCTATGAAATAATTACTGTTAGTGTTATAACACGAACATCGTATTTCATTTTCACATCTAAATTTTAAAATATGTGACATTTAATTATTAAACTTTACTTACAAAAAAAAGACTAAATTGTACATACTATACAGGTAGGCCTATAAAAAAAATTATCAAGTGCGAGCCGAACTCGTATGGAGAGAGTTCCGTACTAATCCGTTTTTACGTGGAAATTTTTTGTTAAGGTTTTCGTGTAAACTATGAGTGAGATCCTATATTTTTTAAATTTCGTGGAACTATTAATACGTTCGATTATCGCTTATAGAGGTACAGGCAGTAGTCTCATTTATAGAGGTCCATAATTGAGATACGCCAGGTTCCGAGACTAGAGTTGACTATCTGAAACAAGAAAAACCATATTGAAACAAATAACTAACAAACCGAGCGGTGTAGCGTAGTGGTGAGAGCGCTAGATTCGCGTTCGAGAAGTACTGGGTTCAAATCCCAGCGGAGGCAAATCTACCTGGAACTTTTTCCTGTTGTCTCTCGCCGAGAAACGGTAATTCCTGTACCGGCCATCTTGTTGAAGTTTTCCATGGTTTCCCTCGATTACGCTCATCTCGACTATTAAACTCTTAAAAAAATCGGTGAAAGATAATCTTTAGACAGTCTAATCGGACCATATTATAAACGACACATAGTCGACCCTGCACTAAGCCAATGATATTCTGAGCTAAAGCTACGAGGCAGACATTTTTACTGAAGCCAGGAGCGTCCATGAATAAATAAATAGAAGCAAAACGAAAGTAGTGAATAATATAAATTTATTAGTTCCGTTTTTAGGTAAAACGAGAAGTCTGATCGATGAATAAACAATGCCAGCGTTTTTCTGGCATCGTTCCCATCTTTCGGTTTCCAAGGTCATTTGAAAAGGTAAAGAATGCGATTTGCTGGTCTGTTTGACGTGTTCGAACGCTTCAAATTTAAATCGTATTTCCAGGGGCTTTAACACGGCTATGTTGGGCACAGCACAAATATTTCGTTCTCCGAACCTTGTATAGATACTAGACTGAATTGGTATTATACAATATAAAGTTACCAAGGTAAATCCCCGTGCTTACAAATATATTAATTGCTTACATCGTTTGGTGATGGCAAATATCATAATTTTTAGGGTTCCGTACCAAAAAAACGGTCTGGGAGTCGAACTCGCATGAAGAAGGTTCCGTATTATTCCGTTTTCCGTGAGTACTTTAAGATTTAACATTTTTCGACAATCCCTATTTTTTTCAAAATTTTCGGCTCAGTAGTTTCGAAGATAAGGAGGGGAATGGTCAGTTTTCATCTATTTTCTTAAATAACTTTAAAACTATTTATTTTAAATATATATATATATATATATATATATATATATATATATATATATATATATATATATATATATTTGAGATCCTTACTACAAGCCTTTTCATTTGATTATGTCACACGGTACAGTTTGCAAAACTTTTTTTTAATTCCCTCATTTGTCCCCCAAAAATGGCCCCCATGTTCAAAATTCATTCATTTATTTACGTTACACGTCCGTTTTTGGATCAGCGACTTACATATGTGTACAAAATTTCAACTCAATCGATCCAGTAGTTTTGGAGCAAATTGGCTGTGACAGACGGACGGACCGACACGCGAGTGATCCTATAAGGGTTCCGTTTTTTCCTTTTGAGGTACGGAACCATAAAAAACGTAACCTTTATGGTCAGACTTCGTTGTTTGTTTCTTTGTATATCAGTCGATGTTGGCAAGAACGACTTCGTCCTCGAATCTTATCCAAAAAAACATAATAACAAAGACATCGGTTGTTAGTGTATTTGCCATATGGCAACATACACTATTGGCGTCGGTCGGATGGCGGGACCTAGGGGTCGGACCAAAATTTCTCGACGTTTCATAACCTCCTAAACACATTGTCATCATTTTTAAAAATGTTTATATATACGGGCAATAACTTTCGAATGAGCTAATTGATTTTAACGAAATTTGGCCCACGTGTTGAAATCCATCACCGCAAGAAGCCTATTTAAAATGGGCGTAATCGGGCCAAATTAAGGGTAGTTTTTAGGGGTTGAATAACGTTTTTGGGCCCCAAAATACCGAAAAAATTCTCAGAATCGTTTCAAAATTACCATTTAACCCGTTAGTAGCATTTAAAAAGTTCCCCTAAAATTTTAATAAACAGGACCGGACTTACAAATTCTTTGAAAACACTAATTTGCAGATAGTGACTTATTTATTGAAGGGTGTATTTAATTCGGGTAGACGTTAGATTGATAATAATATTACAATTAAGAAAAAAATGTTACTTTAAGGGGTGTATTAAGGGGTTAAATTTTTTATTTTGCCCAAAAACAAACTTAATTTCACATAATAAAAGTATAAAACGACACGGCCCTATACAAGCAAATACACTATGTTGTCGGCAAGGTTTTGGCACTGCGACCCGGGTTTTTATTTTATAAGGTAGTTTTCAAGTATTTTTCAACTTAGTGGATCATTCAAAATTATACGAGGCTTATGCTATGATTAATTTTCATAATTTTTCACGGAATACTTAATGGCTTTCCTCGGAACATAATTTGGGAAAAACGCTTGTCTTAACGTTCTAAGTGCAATTCGGGGAGTTTTCAGATGTCAAGGCTCAATAACGAAAAATAAATGGGATTAGTAAACTTCTTGAATTTTCGCCATTTCTTTCATTATTCCTGATACGAGTGGGAGGGGGGGAACAGCTGCCTCTTCCCTGACTCCTTGCTTACGCCCATGTAGGTATATAATGGATTCTATATGATATCTTGCATATTAAATTGAAAGAAATATAACAAATAAAAATTGTTGTAATAATAATAATAATACGTATGGAAATTACAGACGCTCAACAACTGAGGTCATAAGTGACTTTTATTATATTATTTGTAAATTATGTTACTAGAATATATATTTATTGTATAACTTTAAAATAAAGTTCCGTGAAATAATAAACATAAATTAACGAAAAAATATTGTTTTAATTTATTTACCTATATTACATCCATATTTCAAAGGGCTTAATGAAATTCTTGCGCCGAAAAAAAATCTCAGACGCTTTGTTTGAGTACTAAATAATAGTAGTTCAATTAATTGACGTCCGACGTCGCTACAATCAATTTTTTTTAATATTGCTAATTTTTATCGACGTTCGCAGGTTTGATGGTACCGTTATTTGATGACATCCGACAGTGACTGCGGATATTTCGTCTACGAAGGCCCTGTTTCTTGAGCTAGTAGATAGAGCGTGGTCGCACAGCGATCGTCTGTTTACTGTTGTATGGAAGCCGGTGTTGAGTCCTTCAAATCGTATGTTAGTATGTAACTGCGAGGAGCATACTAGGATTCGACGTTATTGTTGACATGTGGCGCAGTACATCGACCATGTCCACAGCAACATTGCTGTAGAGATTCGGTGACTGACCCTTACTGAATTACCGCGCGCGGGTTTTTTAGTTATGCCCCGTGCCGCGATTCACATTTAATACAATTTAATTGAAAATTTAATAAATTTACAAATTTTTAAATTAAAAAAATAGATGCTCACCCCAGCCACCACCTCTAATAATTAAAAAACAGCAATTTTATTTTACTGCGCATGCGCAGTAAGTAAAATTGGCCGATTTGCATGAATGCGCATGCGCACATGACCAAAAATATGAAAAATACGTTTTTTCGAGCCGGCCAAGGGGGATATTGCTTTTCGATACAAAAATCCAACCAAAATATTTCTTTTTTTTTTTTAATTTAAAAAATGCGAATTGGTTTTCGGGGCCATTTAACTTTCTTGCTAGTTGTTAATAGCGTATGTGGTATTTGTAAAGGATCTACCGAGTAAGACCCCCATATGTGACATGCTCGATATACAAACACATGCCAACGATTTGCTCTCCGATTCCAGACGATGCTTTTTACGCCGATCCTCGCAGTTCATGTATAAAACATACGATTTGCAGCGACGCAACAATAAGTTCAACACAGCAGCAACGGATGATCACTATAGAACCACGTTCTGTCTACTGTTATGCGAACCAGACCCTGTGAAAGGCAAAGTTTCAGTCGTCGCGGCTTGATGCCATTAAATTACGTACCGTAAAAAGTGCGAACGTACAGTAAAATAAGCAAGATTAGTTAAAAATTATTGCAACGACATCAGACGTCAATCAATTGAACTACCATTAATTAGTACTCAAAATGGGACATTAGAGCAAAGTGTCGTGAACTAATTAATCATAGTTGTGAATCAATAATAAACTGTATTGTGTTAGTAGGTCTGAATGCCGGGTCAACTAAGTCATGAGTACTAATAAAAATGAAAATAAATCTCCGAATGTTAAGCTATATATCATTACGCTTAATAAAAAAATACAATAATTCTTTTAGTTAATTTGTGTTTATTTTCTTACAATCTTTATAAATACAATAAAAATATAGTAATGCAACATATTCATTCACATATTAGCATAGTATAGATATTATTCTGATTTTCGTCAGCCACGTGATGTCGATTCAGCAAGGACGAAGAAGGTTTCTATCTGGAACAAAAAGAAAAAGTTATTTTTTAATTCTTTTTTCAAAACTGTAATTCGTCACTACTTATGATATATGAAATTAAAAAAAAAAACATCTGAAATGGTTACATAACATGGTTTAACGTAAAAATTATCAAAGCATTTTGTGAACTATGGAATTTTAGGTATAGGCTATATCTACAGCTATTTTTGTTTATTAGTGTATTTGCCATATGGCAACATACACTATTGGCGTCGGTCGGATGGCGGGACCTAGGGGTAGGACCAAAATTTCCAGCAAAAAAAGAGCGATATCATGAACACTTAAAGTTTTCTTTTTTTTACCCCCCTCCCCCTCCATTGGCTTCAGGGATTTAATCGCCTGTGTCAGACACAGTGTGATGAAGATTAGACAAACAAGGATTAAAGGAGCCACTACCTTTTCTCACCACAGGCCGACGCTGCATTAGGATCCCAAAACAAACACAGGACTCTGACCTTGGAAAAAACACAAAAATGACTACTGTTAGTAAGTGGGAGACTCACCTAAATATACTGTCTGGCACAATATTCATTCTATATTTCATATACTTTGAAGCTAACCAAACTTAGGATGTGACTTAAGTTTTCTTTAAACTGATAATTATATGTATAATTTAGAAAAAAGTAACATCAATGCATAACATTTTTACTTGTTTCGATGTTACTTTTCTAAAACAAGTTTTGAATACTGACGTTCGTTTTGGTATGTGTGTATGCACCTTTAAGAAACTTATTAGTATCTGTTGGCAAAGCCACTCTTGCCTCTAATTTCGAGACTAGACACTAGCTTTGGAAGTACTAAATTATTTCACAAAACTTTGTGCATCTAGTTTGATCAGAAATAATGTATACATTTTGGTACATGAAGGTTATTACATTATCGTATGTTCGCTTTTTCTAAGGGGTGTTTTTTTCTCTTCAATGGCGTATTTTATAAGGGAAGATTTGTTCAAACATAGTTTTTATATTTTATCATAACATATATTTAAGACGGTAAAATTGAGAGATTATTTAAATAAAATGTCGTCGATTTTTTCAGGAACGAAATCACCAACTATTTATACACAAGTTATTACGCTTTCAAAAATATTTTCGTTGCACCATAAAAATAATTTTAAAGAAATTATAAAAAAAGAAGTCACCGTCCTTAACTACATAGTGTCGGATTTACATTAGGGCACAGGGCAATTTTAAAGTTTTTGAACGCAACCATTGGGATTTTTTATATATTTTTTATAGTATCAATGAATACATTAGTTTTTAATATTGTTAAACCACTGAACTGTATTATGTTGATTATGTTTTACTTTGTCATATTTTGCCATTTTTACTGTTATTAGTGTATTTGCCATATGGCAACATACACTATTGGCGTCGGTCGGATGACGGGACCTAGGGGTCCGACCAAAATTTCTCGACGTTTCATAACCTCCTAAACACTTTGGCACCATTTTTGAAAATGTTTATATATACAGGGTGTCCCATAAGTCGACGTCCAAACGAAGTGAGGTGATGGGGGAGGTCATTTCCTATCAAAATAACCATAAATGTGGTTATCCAATTGTTTACGGTTCGAAAGTTATTTCAATTTTTGTATTTTTCTCTGAAATCGTGTAGTGCTTATACTAAAAAATTCATTTAAAAAAATCTATGAGTTGTTTGGTTGATTTTTTTTTTTAATAGGATCCTGAAGGGTCGGCCTTTCCAAAAAAAATAATTTTCATGAGCTCTGTTATCATCTGTCAAATAAAAAAAATGGTTTTGTAAACACTTTTCGGTGGCAAGAAAAATATATTTGATTTTAAATTCACGTTGACAGAAAAAAAGTGTTATAAAAAAAATTAACCAATTATCAGAAAAACTTGTCCATTTAATAGAGATTCTAACGCGGTATAGTACAACTTGTTATTCATGACAGTTTTTTTTATAAACAATTTTTTTACATGCAAGTCGTGTTTGTTAAAAAATACATTTTCGAAAATTTCAAAATCTAAGTTGGCTGGAACGACTTAAACAAATTAATACGTTCCTCTTTCATTCACTACTTCTAATGTATGCTCGCTATTCGTTTTATTACTAGTAAACCTCCGACTTGACTTTTCATTTTGTACTTTGTTATTTGGACCTGCGCTTGGTAATTTGAACTTCGATCCTGTTTGTGATTTGGACTCTCTTCAAGTTGGACGCATCAAAATGGTTTATTCCCATCGGGAGTATGCAGAAATGCACTATGTCTACGGGTTTTGTGACGAGAATGCTCGGGCTGCTGCAAGAGAATATCGGGCACGATATCCCAACCAAGAACACTATCCTGACCACAGGGTGTTCCAAAGTATACATCGGCGGTACATAGAAGATGAAATCTCTGGGAATGAGCAAAGAGCTGGAAGACCTAGACTTGACATTGACGAAGATGAAATAATTGGAATGGTGACAGAGGACCCATCTACAAATGTTCGTCGTTTGTCAAGACGTTCGGGAGTTTCGAGGTCCACAGTGCACCGTATTTTAAAAAGGGATCAGTTACATCCATACCATGTGCAACGTGTGCAAGCACTTAATTTACCCGCTGATTATAACAAAAGGGTGCAATTTTGCCGAGAAATGCTACGTCGGAACAGGGAAGATCCTCAGTTTTTTAATAACATTTTGTGGGGTGACGAATCGAGCTTTCGAAGGACGGGAGTATTCAACGTCCATAATTTTCACTCTTGGGATTATGTAAACTCTAGAGCTAAAAGAAACGACCATTTTCAACATCAGTTTGGGGTCAACATGTGGGAATTGTTGAAGGTAAAATGATTGGGCCCCTTGAGCTACCCAGAAGGATCGGGGGCGATGAATATCTTTATTTTTTGCAAAATGATTTGGGCGGCTTACTGGAACACGTGGCGCTAGAAACACGCCGAAACATGTGGTTGCAGCACGATGGGGCTCCTTGTCACTATGCTTTAGTAGTGAGACGATACCTCAACACCGAATACACAAATCGCTGGATTGGAAGGGAAGGAACCATCCAGTGGCCACCGCGGTCACCTGACCTAAACCCCCTAGACTTCTTTTTATGGGGATATTTCAAAGAACTGGTCTACGCGACAGAAAACCAAAACAAACATCAGCTGCGGCAAAAAATAAGAATTGGGACCAATACATACAAAATAACCAACGGGCGTTTCGACTAATTTCGAACATTTGTTGTAACTTTAAATAAAATTTGGTTCATTTGTGTTAGACCAGCCAACTTAGATTTTGAAATTTTCGAAAATGTATTTTTTAACAAACACGACTTGCATGTAAAAAAATTGTTATAAAAAAAACTGTCATGAATAACGAGTTGTACTATACCGCGTTAGAATCTCTATTAAATGGACAAGTTTTTCTGATAATTGGTCAATTTTTTTTATAACACTTTTTTTCTGTCAACGTGAATTTAAAATCAAATATATTTTTCTTGCCACCGAAAAGTGTTTACAAAACCATTTTTTTTATTTGACAGATGATAACAGAGCTCATGAAAATTATTTTTTTTGGAAAGGCAGACCCTACAGGATCCTATTAAAAAAAAAATCAACCAAACAACTCATAGATTTTTTTAAATTAATTTTTTAGTATAAGCACTACACGATTTCAGAGAAAAATACAAAAATTGAAATAACTTTCGAACCGTAAACAATTGGATAACCACATTTATGGTTATTTTGATAGGAAATGACCTCCCCCATCACCTCACTTCGTTTGGACGTCGACTTATGGGACACCCTGTATATATATATATATATATATATATATATATATATATATATATATATATATATATATATATATATATATATTTATAATTATTTATAATTAACTCTTTCGAAAGTTATTGCCCGCACACACACACACACACATATATATATATATATATATATATATATATATATATGTGTGTGTGTGTGTGTGTGTGTGCGGGCAATAACTTTCGAAAGAGTTAATTGATTTTAACGAAATTTCGCCCACGTGTTGAAATCCATCACCGCAAGAAGCCTATTTAAAATGGGCGTAATCGGGGCATTTTAAGGGTAGTTTTTAGGGGTTGAAAAAAGTTTTTGGGCTCCAAAATACCGAAAAAATTCTCAGAATCGTTTCAAAATTGACATTTAACTCTTTAGTAGTAATTAAAAAGTGTCCCTAAAATTTTAATAAAATCGGCCCGACAGGACAGGAAAACACTAATTTGCAGATAGTGAGTTATTTATTGAAGGGTATCGTTAATTCGGTGTAGACGTTAGATTGATAATAATATTACAATTAAGAAAAAAAATGTTATTTTAAGGGGTGTATTAAGGGGTTAAATTTTTTATTTTGCCCAAAAACAAACTTAATTTCACATAATAAAAGTATAAAACCACACTGCCCTATACAAACAAATACACTATATTGTCGGCAGGGTTTTGGCACTGCGACCCGGGTTTTTTTTATATGTGTTTAAAAATGTTAATTTTAATATGTCTATTATACTGATTTTTTTAAATGTTTCAAACTAATGTATATGTATCGCTTTTAGTAGAGGGCTTGTCTGAACCCTAATAAAGAAATTATTAGTATTATTTTTGTTATTATTATTATTATATTGTATAAATATTGTAATACCTATGTGATTAATTTTAGCTAAAATAAAAAATAAACATATAATATCATAAAAATATAAACGTGGTGGAAGTACACGTGCTAATTCCGGCACCTCCACCATATTTTAAATGCATTACAAATAACCGCGTCGCTCGAATAAAAGCGAATAATGGCACAATCTAAAATTCTTACTTATATAACCCTAAAAAAACAAAAAGAGATTTACTAAAATCGGTCCAGTAGTTCCTGAAATACATACATATAAACATACAAGCAAACGTACACCAGTAATTGATGACCTCTTTTTCTTGAAGCCGGTTGAGATAAAAAACAGAGAAACATTTCATTACGAGACTACTTCGGTATAAGTATATATAATTAAAAAATCAGACGAAAACTGAAAACAACAACGAATTCCAAAATACGTGGGTAGAGGAAATTATTACCCGTATTTGCTCACTATTTTATTAGAATACAATAAAATCCATAGACATTTTCAGGGACAAAACAATCACCGGGCAGTATTACAGTGAGATGTTGGACAAACTCAATGAGACACGGCCCCATATGGCGAAGAAGAAAGTGCTCTTTCATCACAACGCACCAGCAAATTCGTCTTTGATGGTCGCGGACAAATTGCACGAACTGCATTACGAATTGGTTCCGCATCCACCTTACTCGCCTGATCTGGCACCCAGCGACTTTTTTCTCTTTAACTTAGGAGGAAAAAAATTCGCTCAATTGAAGAGGTCATCGCCGAGACAGAAGCGTATTTTGCAAGGTTTGAAGAATCATATTTTTTCAACGGGTTGAACAAATGGCACGAACATTGGGAAAAGTGTGAAGACCTGAAAGGAGATTACGTTGAGAAATAAAAACATTTTGTTGAAAACTATAGCGTTATTATTTCAAACACGGGTACATATTGAGCAACCCACGTACATAAAGCATTTTTTGTTATATTATGTATGCACTATACTGCATACATATAGTTAGTAGGTCGCGCAAAAAACGTCACATATATTCGTAACACTGACCCAACGAGTCGTCCCTTCGCGTCTATAGAAGTTTTACTTCAAAAATGTGGCTTAGACTGTTTGATGTAGTGATTCACAATAGAGATGTTGACTGTATTCAAATAAAAACACAATATTTTTCCTTATTTTTAAGGAATCTAATATTTAATAAATAAAACGTAATTAAATCACTCTTAAGTCACGTGACAATCAGAGTGTATGACTTGTTCGTAAACATTATCAGACACTCCTCACGCTCTCAAAGGCCTTCATTGTTTGGTTAATATTATCTATAGTGTAATTTATTATTAGTTATTTATAGGAAACATCAAATTACATATAACTATAGCAACAGTTACCAAAAAAACCTTTCACCACTCCGTCAGTTTAGCAGCGTTTATGAATACATGACGTCACAGCGCAGTCACGTGACAAGTATTGGCGTTTCGGAACGAAATTTGAAACGGAATTTAAAATACATGATTCTTAAAGCTTGAATCGTATTTAAAAAATAATAATAAATATTTGTGGATATATTATGAACTTATGCACGGTTTAAGACACTTTCCCAAAAATAGTCAACATCCCTATCCTGACAACTTCTAATCTCTTCACACAGTTCGTGGATCATATCATCCCAAAAAATATGCACGATGCTGTATCATGTATGGGGCGGTATGTAGAATAGTCAGCGGGCAGGAATATTGATTGTGTAGTACAAAGTACATTCGTCCCGCTATTAACTGCATCTGGTGTAAAATTGAGCTGAACCTCTTTATCGTCGTCCCGCATAACAGCTGCCGGCTATATTGGGCCATCTTCATAGATATGCAGTGTGCTGATATAATGCATAATATAGATGTCCAAATGGCTCGTTTCTTCTGAATTTTGATAACTAATCGATGACCAACAAATGTCTTTGTAAAATAGTAAAGTTGTACTTTTCAACAAGTAATGATGAACAAAATGTCCCTTTTTTAGAGTTCCGTATCTCAAAAGGGGAAAAAACGGAACCTTGTAGGATCACTCGCGTGTCTATATGTACATCCGTCTGTTACAGCCAATTTGTTCCGAAACTACTGGACCGATTGAGTTGAAATTTGGTACACATATGTAAGTCGGTTACCCAAAGACGGACGGTGTACTTCGCCTCGACGCTTATTATTATGAGGCTTTCGTAGCCATGTTCAATATTTAAATGATATCTGCTTTCCAAATTTAGACCGCGTCTGTGCTGATCTTTCAGCCGACGTTTCGCAAACATTTGTCTGACACTTCAGGGCTTAAAAACAGCTTCGATACTGTTCGAAGCTGCAAACGGGTTTTTAAGTCCTAAAGATGCAATTAAATGCCAACTACTTTTCTATAGACCGCGTCTATGATGATCTTTCTACCGACGTTTCGCAAACATTTGTCTTCAGGGCTTAAAAATAGCTTCGATACTGTTCGAAGTTGTAAAGCTGCTTTCAAGTCCTAAAGATGCAACTGAAATGTTTACAAAACTATTTATTATTGAATGTGCATTCAAGTTGATTGTTATTAATGTCACGTCTACATTTTTTCATTTATTTGTGTGAAAAAATTGTTTTTTAATGATCGCTTCACAGTAATAATG
This sequence comes from Venustoraphidia nigricollis, assembly GCA_034508555.1. Taxonomy (NCBI): domain Eukaryota; kingdom Metazoa; phylum Arthropoda; class Insecta; order Raphidioptera; family Raphidiidae; genus Venustoraphidia; species Venustoraphidia nigricollis. The sequence continues at coordinate 1,269,691 of JAVRKA010000052.1, read as the reverse complement.
AAACGGGCAATCTTCCAATTAGTCTGCGTACCGTACGAGTGACAGGACGACAAAGTGTCCAGCGCGGAGTTTTATTATTGCTATTTTTTTTTTAATTTTGTCCTCGTCAATGATACATGACAGTTGAGGGATTTACTCCGTACAGTTTGACTGACATCTGTAGTATGATGTCGGCGATCATGATGGCCATAATAACGTAGTCGGAGCTACGCCCCTCCTGTAGGTACTCTTCCAACGTCGACAATTTTATAACTTTATAGAGTCCTTTCATTGTTTGAAAGAGCTCCCACATTTCACATTGTTATATTAAATACAGTCACCGAGCTGGGTAGATTAGTGGTGACAGAACTAGACTCGCATTCGGGAGGTACCGGGTTCGAATCCCGGCGGGGGCAGATGTGGCTGTGACTTTTTCCTACTGCCTCTCGCCGAGAAACGGTAATTCCTGTACCGGCCATCTTGATTGAGATTTCCCTCAATTAATTCCAGATAAATATCGAGATGGTTTCTTATTTGAGGCCATGGCCGATTATCTATCAAACTCCTAGTTCAAAAATTACCTACCTTATCCTAATTTCCTATAATTCCTTCATTCGCCCATTGCTATTACATAAGTTGAAGTTGTAAAAAATGTAGAAAATAACGGGTGTTAGTTATAGATGAAAAAATAGTAATGGTGCCAATGGCGTTTGTTATGGCATAAAGTCGAGAAACGGACGTTAACCGCATTATTATTATTATATTAAATACAGTCAACTCTAAAATGACGCATTCATTAAGAATGACGTTCGTCTCAATTCTTTCTTACCCTTTCCCGTTTAGGAGCCACGAGACGTGTTGGTGTGAGAATGATAGATAGATGAAGAGCGCCATGTAGAGTAAACTCCTAGTCATTGGACATTACTAGTCATTGGAGAGAACACATTTTCACTAGCTATAATAAGGATAAGAACGATACTAAAGCAGATTTGAATGACTCATTTTATGAGTCATTCAAATCTGCTTTAGTTACGTTCTTATTATTGTTATAGCTAATGAAAATGTCCAATGACTAGGAGTTTACCCTATAGTCATCAAATAATTAAAATTTGCACTAAAAGTTATAAAAAATGTTAACATTGTAGAAAACTTTGTTTAACAAAAATGTTTTCAATTTATTTTTGAAGATATTTATATCTGCAGGGATAAGAAGGAATCAATTGTGTTTAATCAAAGTATGCATGAGAGTTGAGAGTAGTAGCGTGTACTTGAGTTTCTCTCCGTCTTTCACTTTTCGCAGTGCTGTACCAAGAATAGACTATGTATGTTAATTATAGCACAAATAAAGGGAAAATCCGAAAACCGCAAATTGTGAATTACATCACAAAAAATAACTTTTTTTTCTACAAACGTCAAAATAGTGCATACTAGCGACATCGGACGGGATATCTTAAAGGCTATATTAGTTCAGGCATTTCTGTGCCTTAGTGTGTATATAACAACAAATAATAAAAATAAAATAAAGTTAATAAATATTGTGCGGTGGTACGGAACCCTTCGTATGCGAGTCCGACTCGCACTTGGCTATTTTTTTTTGCTTGAGAATTACTGTCAACTTTTATATTTTTGAAGTTTAACTTCTTTAGCGACGTATGTATTTGAAAAAAGTAAGAAATCGAGGGGAAGTAAGACTCGCAAATAAAGGGGAAGTTAGTTTGTCTCCTAAATTACATGAAACTGACAAGGACAGAAATTTATAGTGTGTTGCTAAGTATGTGTAAATATTAATATTTATTTAGTTTCTCATAAAAAAAAATTAAACTTGGGAATAATATTAAAAAGTAAAGAAGCTAAACTTTTTATGTGAGCTTATGAGGGTGAGGCTCATTATGATTTTTTTTAATAGAACTTCTAATGGAATGCAATGGTTACTTTTTATATAAGTAGTTATACATTATTTTATACAGTAATAGTTAACAGCAATAAAACTATTTTGGAAGCACATTTTTTAATTTTGTTTTATTGATAAATATTGAAATTACTAAATGCAAACAATAAACACTACTGCGCTATAATTAGCTATCAACAATTGAGAGACCGATAGTGTTGTAATGGTTATACCTCGCATAATAATATCCCATCGTGTTTGTTAATTTGTATAGTTTAATTTAACCTACACACATTTTTGTGTGTATGTAATGAATAAACTCAAAAACTACTGTGCCGATTAAAAAAATTCTTTCACCATTAGAAAGCTACATTCACCCTGAGTAACATAGGCTATATTTATTGCTAGAAAATATTGGGTGTTTTTAGATTATACCGGGTGTTTTTAGATTATACCGGGTGTTTTTAGATTATACCGGGTGTTTTTACATTATACCGGATGTTTTTAGATTATATAAAACGCGTTACGAAAAACGTCTTATACGAAAGGGACTTCGTTCCAAATGCGTGTCCCCCGACACGTTCCAAGTTTTTTTTTAATTTCTTATTGGGAAATAAGATTTTTCTTCGATTTTTGAACATTCACAAATAAAATCGATTGAATTCGCGCAAATTCAATAAACGTTGAGAATTTAATGATAATGATTCTCATCTTTTATATCCTATATATTACATTTACACCCGGGCGAAGCCGGACTGGGCCGCTATTTAATATATTTGCACTGCACAAAAATAAGTAGTTTATGCATTTTTAGGGTTCCGTACGTCTGAAAAAAAAACGGAACCCTTATAGGATCAATTGTGTGTTTGTCTATCCATCTGTCACAACCAATTTCCTCCGAATCTATCAGACCGATTAAGTTGAAAGGTATGAATTTCTGTGACCCAAACACGGACGCATAACGTAAATAAATGAATTTTGAACATGGAGGTCATTTTTGGGGAGCAAATTAGGAAATAAAAAAAAGTGTTGCAAACTGTACCGTGTGACATATCAAATTAAAGGACTTGTAGTAAGGGTCTCAAATATATTTCTTGTGTAATTTTAAAATAAATAGATTTTAAGTTATTTAAGAAAATAAATGAAAATTGATCATTCCCCCCCTCGCCCAATCTTCGAAACTACTGAGCCTAAAATTTTGAACAAAATAGGGGATACAGGGCACCACCCATAGTTTACAGGAAAACCTAAACGAAAATCCTAAGTCTTAAAAAACGGAATGGTACGGACCCCTCTCTTTGCGAGTTCGACTCGCACTTGACCGGTTTTTTTTTTGTCTAAAAATTCCACCGATTATCACAATAAAATTTATTTTTTTAAAAATATAAAATTGGGAAATATTCTAAGTAATTGTTTTTACGCATATGAAGAAAACTTTCGTCAGAAATGTTTTTGTGTAACTGTAAACAATTTCTATCTTTTCTTCTCATTTTTAAGAGGTAATAAAACTGAAATAACATACACTGTGCGATGTCTTCAAGTTGGCTGAAGAGCCCAGAATAAAAATGCAATTACTGGAGTAAATTTCACATTTATTAGCTGACGTTTCGTGAAATATATTCACATCTGGACGAATTATTAAAATTTAATTTCATTACATAAAACTTTTTCAAATTTCAGCTGATTAAAGACATCTCCGTCAACGATAATTCCTCAGATATTCTCAGGATGTCAGTTTCATACCAGATATTCTTACAAAGTATACATTTTGTCTCCAACTTGAACAATTTTGTCGGTAGAATCGATTTAGGGTGGGTGAAACTGTAGATTATAAACGCTCGACAACTGAGGATAGGCGAAGATGTTAATGATGAATGTATTAAAAGAATTTAAGAAAACTATCGACTGTGATATGCAGTCCTCCGTCCCCCATTTCCCGCCGTCGCAGCTTTTCGAACTTTTTTGACAGTTTTATAATAAATGTTTTCTCTTGTTACAGCTCCTCCATCTTCAATAGAAATAATGGACCATGTGCCTAATTCAAAAATTGAAATCCGAGAAAACCAAGAGTTTCAATTGGAATGTCAAGTTAGAAATGCCAAACCCGCAGCGAGCATTGTTTGGTTTCGAAACAATGTAGAACTTAAAACAGGTGCGTGTAATTAAAATCGCTTAACTTATTTTATTTGTGGACTAGAAACCCATTTAAATACTCTTTTTCTAAGAAATTACTTATATAAGCGATGAACAATTAAAGAAATATGTTTTACCTTTTTCGAAATATGATTGCACTTTTTGGTTTTTATTTATTAGGATATTCTCTTGACAGACATTAGAAATTGCAAACGAGTCATACTAAAGGGCGACGTAATAAGTAGATGCATAAATTTCTGCACACAAAAATTAAAGTATTTGACAATATAAAAAATTAAATTATGTGCATACGATAATAATTTATCGAATAAGAAATCAGAAATTATCAGTTTGTATTCGCAATAACACGAGGTTGATTTATTATTTCAATTTTAAAATAACAGTTTTTGCTGCCCGCCATGATAGTTTGAAGCGTGATGTCAGACTTGTAGTAAACACACATATGCACACAAACACGTGAGTAAATACTAAACGAACCTCGTAAGCCTGATTTCCACTTGATTGTATACTACAAGAATGACGTCACAGTAGGTACGTACGTTATCACGCAAAATCTGTTCGTATAGATAAAAGAGAAGATCAAACACACGATGTAGAATCTACAAGCGGCCGTAAGACAAAACGTTTCGACGTTACGTCACGGATAACGTTAACGCCTACTGCTAACGACGACTACGCAGACTATACGTGCCAAGCACAGCACGAAGCTCTCTCACCTGATATGCCCATGAGAACTACCGTTCAACTCAGTGTGCTCTGTAAGTATATTTTTATCTAATAATAGGGATGTTGACTGTATTCAAATAAAAACATAATTTTAACGTTAATTGGTAGTTTCTATGATAGATATACTAAAAAACACAATATTTTTCCTTATTTTTAAGGAATTTAATTAATATTCAATAAATAAAACCTAATTAACTTACTCTCAAGTCACGTGACAACGAACACCAATCAGAGCACATGACGTCAGAGAGTCATGAACAGCATCAGACTCTGTAAAAGGCTTCATTGTTTGGTTAATATTTAGCGTGTAATTTATCATTATTTGTTTACGGGAAATGTCAAAATACATGTAACTCTAGCAGCAACTATGAAACAACCTTTCGTTACCTCATCAGTTTACCAGCGTTTATGAGTAGAGCCTCCTACTTTGTGACCGTCTAACGTCACGGCAATTATTGGCGTTTTGGACCGACATTTGAAACGGAATTTAAAATACACCTATCCCCCGATTTACACGGTAGATACGTTCCTGAGAAAAACGTGTAAATCGAAAATTAAAAATTTTCAAGTCAAAACCGTGTAAATCGAAAAGCTTGCAGAAAATGCATAATTTTGCTATTTAACAGTTGTGATTTTTTTCAATATTTTTAGATGTACACAGAAATAAAAATAAAATGCATTGACAGGTTAAAATATGTAATATATTACAGAAACACTGTTTTTTTATTTAATTACAATACATTAAACAGAAGAACAATAAGCTCGGGATTTAGTAGAGTGCGATAAAAACAAAAAAAAACTTATTTGGAAAACCGTGTAAAAGCGAAAACGTGTAAAACAAGTACCGTGTAAATCGGGGGATAGGTGTAAATGATTTTTAAGGCTTGAGTCGTATTTAAATAAAAATAATAAGTAATTGTGGCTATATTAGGTACTTATGCACGATTTAAAACACTTTACCAAAAATAGTCAACATCCCTAGTGCACCTAGTGTCGTAAGGGACCATTCATTAATTACGCAAAGGTTCCGAGGGGGAGGGGGTTCTCAAAATCTCCGCATGCTATCGGGAGAGGGGGGGTAAAAGCCATTCTTACGAAATGTGCGATTTCTAACATAGAGTTATGGATATTTTGAGAGCTATTAGCGTTGGGGAAAACAGCTCTGAGATCTATTTTTTCTTTTTTAATGTACAATTTTATTTATGCATACAGTCAAAACTGCTTACGACGACATCGTTTAGAACAACATATCGGTTATATTCACCAAAATCATAGGTCTCGGCTGAATGCTATATGACCGCCTTATAAAAAACACTGCTTTTTACGACATTGCTTATTACGACATACCGCATTAAGCGACTGCATTTAATGTAACATCTTCCATATCTTCGGAGAATCATATCTGTTAGAACGACCAACTGTATTGTAAACAAAATTCGTATGCGCAGAAGTGTTCCAAACACACTAAAATTAGAGATTTTATGAATACAGAAAAATGATAATGATAATGTGAATATTATTTCTATTAATATCTATTGATTTATATGTACCTACACATTCAATACATACTACATATTTAATAAAAAATTACTTTGTACCTAGAAAACATCACCGGTTTTTACGACCAAATATGAGTAGACCCTTCGATGTCGTTATAACAGGTTTTGACTGTATTTTTATTTTGAAAATTTTTATTGCATATGAATTTTTCAAAATGTTTAATGTGTCTATTTTTACACATTTTGAAGCGTATAAATATTAAATATCCATTTAAAATCCTTCACCAGCTCTCAGTAGAACCTAGTGACTTGCGGTCATGAACCGTAAGAACGCCCTAATATAAACAATGGCATCCCTACGACCTCGGCTACTGTCAGATCCAATTCTTGGCTTGATAGTAAATCAAGTGAAATACGTAATCATGCCAGTGTTACAAATTACTTGGAAGTGAAAACTTGTTCAAAAATAATTTTGGTATAAATTATACGCCTGCGACATGAATGAATAAAATTAATTTATTTGTAGATCCACCTGGAATGCCATTTATTGTGGGTTACACGGAAGGAGAAACAATCCGTCGTGGTCAACAAGTGGAGTTGCTTTGTCGTAGTCTTGGAGGCAACCCACCCGCACAACTGATATGGTACAAAAATGGCGAACAGGTATATAAAAAAAATAATTAAAAACAATTTGAATAAATTTGCCAGTGGCGGCAAGTGAAATAGATGAAGTGCATCGTCATCTTTCTTTTAGAACAATCCCCATAGAAAATATTTTTTATACATCTAATAAATGCAATCAATAATTTTTGTAATTAATTCAAATTTTAATAAAGTGGCGATAAACAGCGCCGGCTCCGAGGGTAGAACGAGTGCAATATTTTCGAAATATCATCCAGTGAAAAAAAAAACGTCTTATTTTCTAATATCGCGTCATAGAGATGACCGACGACGTACCGCACAACTGCAGCTTCCGTTAGGTTCCGAGACTAGAGTTGACTATCTGAAACAAGAAAAACCATATTATAATAACTGTTATAATATTTTAATAACTAACAAATTTCCAAGGGTGGCAAAATTTCTCGTTATAGAACATTTTTCGAGATGTGTGATATTGTTGAAAGCATTCATAAACAAAATACTTTATCTCTTTCTTAAGAATGTGTGTAAAATTGCAGCTTTATTTACAGAATAGTGAACAAAAATTTAGTACCTATCTAGAATTTTACGCACATTTGTAGTAAAGAGAATAGGTATATTGCTATTCACAATTTTTTAAAGTTTTTGACTCGATCACAATTTGCTTGATATGATCATTATCTCAGTTTAAAATGCGCGCCGCAGAACGCACGAATTGTCCAGTTTGCAAATCCAAAAGTCAGACGCGTTTACCTGTGCAAGATGTATATCTCGCAACTTATAAGCAATCGGTTTGTTTGTCGATTTATGATTTTTAATACGAAAAAGATTTTTTTTTGTGTAATTATCCCGTTTATAATAAAAAGAATTTCGACTATAAATGAATTATTTTATTTATTTGAAAATTGTATACCGCTTTAGGTAATGGGGCGGCATTTTTCAGGGTGCCCAGCGCGACACTTAGGATAAATCCAACCCTGAGTGTGAAACAAGCAGCTGCTTGCTTGTTTCATCATCAACAATGAATCCAATCAACGACGTCTTAATTTGATTCAGACACGGTTACCACATTGGAAAGATGACGATAAAAAGATCTTTTTCCGTTGACATATAATATAAAATGTATTTCCTAGTTTTCTGAATACACGTGGCTGTGCAGTAGTCCAAATTTGCAAAACACTTTTTTGTTGTTGCATTTTAGCATAAAAACAATATTTGGAATAAAACAGGATTCTTGTGAAGTATGAAGTCTAAAAAAAGACATAACCAAGGGAGAAGACCTGAAACAAAACCGAGTACTTCTATCATTTTCTGCGTTTGCAATTTTTAAACTTCAGCCCTTCCTTAAAAAAATTTCTGCCTTTGCTCTTGAGTATAAGACCAAACCTTCTCCTAGCACTTCATCGACCTTGGGACCCACGAGTCGCCACTGATATTTGCGTTCATCAGAAACATTTTATTCAAGCAAATATTGTTTTCAGGTTCGAATGGCTTACAGAACAGCCGCGCGAGTTTCTGAAAATATTTTAACGTTTACTGCCGAAGCATCTGATGATAAAGCGAGATATAAGTGCGAAGCCAGTAACATAATGTCTACTGCGCCGTTAATAACCCAAATTGATTTAACTGTGCTATTTGCACCAACGCAAGTTACTATATCCGGACCAACTGAAGCAAGAGTAGGGGATCCCGTGCCACTAACTTGTACAACTGCAAATAGTAACCCTGCTGCTGAAATAAAATGGACAGTTTCTGGACGACAGGTTATACATTTTTTTCTAAATACTTATTTCACAGGATTTGCTATACGTTACATTTTTTTACACTCCTAAAAATCCATACATATAAATAAAATCGACAACTCCAAACTTTGAACAAGAGAGCACTCTTTACAGAAGCAATGAATTGTGTGTCTGTATATATAGCCAATGGATTACAAAGTCCACATACTCCGAGAGTTACTTTTCTAATGAATTTTACTGAAGTTAGTTCAATTAATACAAATAAATAAAATCGTAACGTAGTCTGTAATTGTATAATTTTAAAGATTCCTAGAGCGAATTTTCAGTTTTCAATCATTTTGTCTGTTTGTCTATCAGCTAGACCGATTTTAACGGGATTTTCACTGGCAAATAGCTGATGTTATAAGGAGTAACTTAGGCTACTTTTATTTTAGAAAAAGAATTAGGGTTCCGGGCAAAAAAAATCCAATGTCTATACATATAATTTATACATACCAGGAGTGATCTAGGCTACTTTTATCTAAAAAATAAGCCTATGGGGGTGAACAAGGTGATGGAATCCTTCATAAAGGATACGTTGTCTCTTTGAAATTACTTAAGTTGAAAAAGAGATATATGTTCGGCGGTCTTTTGAACGCACTACCCGAACGGGATGAGGGTGGATTTTATATAAAATAATTTAACCGCGTACAATATATCTACTATACCACGCGGACTAAGTCACGAGCAAACCGCTAGTATTGTATACATTTTCACACTTTTTTATTTATGTTTAGGTACGAAACGCAACGGAGCGCAAAATTATATCTCCGGAAGGCGGTTGGATAACCACATCTAATATAACAACATATATTGAACCTGGAGAAAGATCTTTAGTTGTTATTTGCCATGGTCTAAATCAACAACTCACAGAGAATGTTGTGAGCACTCATAACATCAACATCTTGTGTAAGTACATTTTTCTTAAATGCATGTGTACTAACTTAGTTATTAGTCCGTTGAGAAATGGGCCGCATTTTCCGACAGTCCATTGTTTGTTTAAAACTTGATTCAAAGATCTTCCCGAGTTCGAATTTTCTCTTCATGGCTCGAAGTAGCTAATTCATAATTTTATCATAATCATTTAACAATTATTTTTTTCCATATTTTACAGATCCTCCAAGTCAACCGTTAATACAAGGATATGAAAGCGGAACTTCAATTCCTGCTGGGACGGTAAAAAAGATTGCCTGTATTTCTTCTGGCGGAAATCCTTTAGCAACTGTTACCTGGTACAAAAATGATAAAAAGGTTTGGTCATCTTAGAAACTTCTTCATTATGATCGCGAAGTAATGAAATTCATCGTAATTTTTATTTTATCTTTTCAGATAAATTCAGTTATCACAAAAACAGAAAAATCCGTTTCAGCAGAAGTGACAATTTTAGCCAATGCGACTGATAATAATGCATTATATAGATGTGAGGCCGCCAATGCAGCGACTGAAATTCCGTTATTTGAAACCGTGACCCTAAATGTATTCTGTAAGTAGCTTGTTAACACTGCCAATACTTCTTTCACGGTATTCATCATTCAACCCTCTCAATGATGGTCTTTTCAATTTCTCCTTTCTCTATTTTTTCATCATTCATTTAGCATTAGTTTTATTCCTTTTTTATTTCACATGGCGTACTGCTTCCATCAGTTTCTTTATTGATTCAAGTTTATACAAATTCTCAGTTACTATTTTAATTTTTCATCCTTCGTAATCCAAATTTCCTGGACAGCCATGCAATCTTCAAGTTCTAGATCTTATCAAAACATATTTCCCAAATTCGATTTTCTTTGGATGTTTGATTAATAATTGTGTATTACAGTTCCACCAGAAAACGTAAAAATACAGAAACAACCAAACGAATTGAAGCCAAACACTCGTGCAACATTGACTTGCGATTCAAGTTCAAGTCATCCAGCAGCGAAACTATCATGGTGGCGGGAAGGTATAGCAGTGCGTGGACTAACCAATACAACACGACAAGGTCTTCATGGTGGCTATGTTTCATCCATTGAACTTAATCTTAACATAACTGAAGACATGAATGGAATTGTTTACACTTGCCAAGCTATGAATGAAGCATTACAGCGTAGCGTATTTGATGCCATCACACTTCAAGTTCTATGTAAGTTTTGAAGTAAAATTTAAATAGAAGATTTTTTTTTTTGACAAAGCCTACCAGGATTACCAGGAGTACATTGGTAACTTATTATTTTTAATTACAAATGGCAATTTCGTTTGATTCTTTCCTCACTATTCAAGTTACACTGGGGGGATTTCCCTTGTAAAAGCATTTCTCTGAAAAATTGCAAAATTTCAGGAACAATTTTTTAGTTTTTCTGAGAGAACAATACAGATCAAACGAAGATTGAATTAAAATTTTGAGAAGATGTTTGATATGCAAATACGAAAAGCCGCATTGTTTTTGAGGAAAATCGGCGCATTTTCTATTATAATGGCACACTTCTAAAAGCGGTTCATTATTCTGTTTAATTTTTCCAAGAAAGTTTTGTAAAAGAATTTTTTTTGTTTTAATTTATAGATAAACCAGCTTTTGATGTATCATCTCCGTCACATGCAGTGGGTACTGAAAATGAGCCGTTGGTTATAACGGTAAAGGCTGATGGGAATCCACCAAACATAGCTTATACATGGACAAAAGATGGATTACCTGTTTCAAGAGTTGGAACGGCAGGTGCGTCCGACCGTATTGTCTCTGATGGAGCTACACTGAATATAACAAAGGTTCACAGGAATGACGCCGGCATATATAGCTGCGAAGCATCTAATTCTCAAGGTGGAAGCATGCTGCATATTAACGTCAGTGTTGAATGTGAGTATTAATAGTTAATAATCAAAACAAAAATCGTAGATAGAGGAGCATCCATATACCACGTAGCACGATCAAGAGAGAGGGGGGATCAGTTGGGGAAAGAAACTCTGGGATCTATTTTTCTTTTTTAATGTACAATTTTATTTCTACATGTTTTTATTTTGAAGTTTTAGTGCAATTGATCCTTTTCTAAATCCAGATAAAATCTTACGTAAGAAGGGGAGGGGGAATCCGAGAAATCTAATGTGCTCTTACATGGGGGGGGGGTCAAAAATGGCCAAAATCTTCCTCAGTAGTTCTCAAATTATATAAGTAAGTCAATAGAATATTCTTTTTATTTATTGAAGATGCTGCCACGATTAAATCTGTGTCAGAAAACGTCATAGTAAATCCAATGGAAGATGCAACATTGACTTGCATAGCAGAAGGAAACCCTATAAACGAAGATACAATTACATGGCATAGAAGCAACTATGAAGATATGGATATTAAAACAACAACTACATACGATAGAAATGGCACAATGTTATTGATTTCATATTTACATGTGCATGAAGCCACAAGATCTGATGTTGGGAATTTTATGTGCGTCGTCAATAATGGTATTGGAAACGAAACGAGGAAACCAGTTTTTTTAATTGTAAAATATAAACCTGAGATCGACACTTCACCTTCAATGATGAAAGCGGCTAGCGATTCTGGTGCCCAGGGTAAACTCATATGCCGGGCATCGTCTGTCCCGCAAGCTAGATTTACTTGGTCAAGAGAAGGAGCTTCTATTCCAGTTAACACGACCAGTAAATACCAAATCGCTTTTCATCAGGTAAATACACATCTATTAACAGGAAATATTTGGTTTTTTAATTTCGGATAAATCTGTCATGAGTTATCCTGACAACGGCGAGAGAACGTTTTTCTGAGGGTTCAAGGGAAATGAGGTCCCTATGGCTGAATTTTCAGATGAAAATTTCACAAAGTACTTATCAAATGTGTATCTTTGATATTTTAAATTAGAGAAAAAATTAGTAAAAATTTGCTTTTTTTTGAACTTTAAATTTGATGAATGCTTTAAGCTACAGGCTTATGATTAATGTATTTGGTGGAACTTTTTCAGCTGGACACTTTGACGTTTGAATCGATACTTATCGTGAACCATGTAACTGGAAGTGACTACGGTTCTTATGAATGCGTTGCAAGGAACGAGCTGGGATTCTCTAGTGTATCAATAAGACTCGAAGTGACATCAGCTCCTGATACTCCAGCTAGTATGAGCGTCATTAATGCCACCCACGATTCCGTAACAGTTGCGTGGACGCCTGGTTTTGATGGCGGATTACAAAGTGTTTACCGCGTCAGATATAGGTAACTGCACTATAACTGTGTTATTACCAAATACCAGTAGTTTTATTCTTGTCACAACTTTCGATTTTTAACACGCTTTAATTAGCTTCACCTGGTTTGTTCATTGTTCTTAATCACGTGGCCCTCCGCATTTGTCCAAGAAGACTTGCATTTGTCTAAGCAAATCAGTATAGTTCACTGTTTAACTCGCGTGTGATTGGATATGGCGATGCGCAAAAGAATCTGCGCAAATCGGCAAAATCGCTGGAATAAAACTACTGGTTGTTCTGTGTTGAGTGAAATATAATTTTTAACTTTTTATTTCTTTTTATAGAAAAACGTCTGAGAATTTATACAAATATGAAGATGTGCCGTCAAATAATCAAACTCTGATTACAATTAGAGGTCTTGAATTAGGAACTGAATATTTGTTTTCCGTTATGGCAAAAAATAAACTGGGAAGCAGCAAATTTCTTCCGGATCTTACTAAAGCGAAAACTTTAAGTGAGTTTTATCAAAATTAACGTTTTGTATTATTATCTTGATTACTTTTGTATTATTATCTTGATTATTGTTATTAATCACTTTTTATACCCGACAATATGTTGTTTTTATATTTTTAATTAGAGCAAAAAGCATACCTTAAAAATGTTGTTAGTTACTAGTTCAATCAAAATTAACGTTACAATTTTTAAAATACAGAAAATGTTATGGAAAGACACCACATTGCAGATTTTACTATTACTTGTACATAAATAATGCGCATAATTGCGTTTAATTTTCGACATATACTGGATGTTTTCGGTCTACTTACTTTAATGGGTAATAGCGGTCAAAAGAAAACGATTAGTTTTAGATAAGGAACATGATAATTTAAATTCATATTCTATAAATTAATTAGTTATCTCAATGCTAATATTTAGAGAAGTACATCAAAATTATCATGCAACCTTTACTAAGATGTTTCAAAAGTTAACACAAATCGTCTTCTGATCTGTACTATCACAAGTAGATTGAAAACACCACGTATAAAACTTTATTATTATTAATTATTATCAATATTTTCTTCTAATGTATATGATACACTTCTAACACTAATTTTCTTTTTTTCCATGCTTTCATTTACTAACAAACTATGACTACTGGATTTTCTAACATTCTTGTATTAGGCCAAGCACCTCCATCACTCTATTCACCAAGTTCTGATCCTGGTTCTGATAAATCTAATCAAAACTTTCCTGGAATGTTGATAATTATTGGAACGATAACTGGCACGGGATTAATATTACTCAACGTACTTCTTATTGGTTGTTGCCTGCACCGTAAAGCTAAGAAAAGAGTCACAGGTACGATTTACAGTGTTTTATTTTTTATGTTTTTGTTTTAATAGGTTACACTGCTACCACCTCGGATCCACAACAGATTATTCCTGAGGAAATTTTAGTACAAACTGAATTACCGACAATTATTATCCTTAGCGTTTCTGTTATTGGAGTTACTTTATTGTTAATTAACGTAGTGCTTGTCGTTTGTTATATTCTAAAGAAAAGAGCAAAACGGTTGAAAGGTACAGTTTTTTTTCTTTCTTTATCTTTTATGACGTAAAGTTAACGATTGGTTATTTTACATGGCTTTATTTCGTTTTATGTGAGCACAAAAGAAACATTTATTGCTTGAAATGCATTTTAATTTTTAAAGTTGGATAGTTCTACCTACAAAATTTAAAGTGAAGAATCATTACCTACTTAACTAAAAATTATGTGTACAGAAAAAAACCACCTATGTTCAAAAAGTCTTTAGTATTAATGTTTTATCAAGATTACTAAAATACTAGAGGGTTGGGTGTAAGAGGCTATAAACATGGTCACGTCTATCATTGGTTGAGTCGATTGTTTACGTCACTGGATGTCGTATGACCACGGCTTTTTCACGTGAGACTTTCCAACTGTTTGGAAGAAGCCTCCTGTGACGTCACAAGCCTACTTCCCCCGCCCTCTCACGCGTCTCGCCAAGACATACCTTCAACAAAGCTAACGCCCAACATTAGTTTTTAGTAATCTAGATAAAAATCGTTGACAATGCCAAAAATGCACAACCCACTAAGTTTGCTACTAAACATTAAAAATGTTTTTTTTACAACTAACTTTTGTTTATAACAAATAGGGTTCCATTTTGATAGTAAATAAAATGAATAAAAAATAAATCAAGTCTATTTGTTAAGAATTGCAACATGTAAACATGATCTCAAATCATTTTAAAACTGGCTCCAGTACCAATCATTTTGTAAAGTATGATTTCCTACTAAATGTCAGTAGTCAAATTATCGCGCTAAAATATTCCACTTTTTGTCATTTAGGCTTTAAAGACGCCATTTTGGTAAATTCCCCGCAGTAATTTTGGTTCAAAGTATCCTTTCATGATACACATTTAATAATTTCTTAAATTGTGTGTTATTTCGCACTTTTCGGTGATTTGTGTAATGTGTTTTAGAAGACTTACGTTTTAACTGGAGACCCAATCCAAAACCGTAAATCCGAAATAAAAAGACTTCTAAACCAGTTTTGGATGTTGCAACTTCGTCTGAAAGACGTGAAAATATTTCACCTTTCAAATTATTATTTATTTTTCAGAACAAAGTGGACAAAGCAGTAAATCTGCAACAATTGAAATGTATGCACCGAGTAGCTACAATGATACAGTGACTGGCGAAACATTATCTTCTGTGAGTGAGAAAAGTGAAACATACTCAAATGAGGGCAGTAATGCTGATTATGTGGTAAGCAATACAATTTGTAATTAAAGTCTTGTTTTTAAAAATGGCTGTTTTAATTTACACAATGTTATTAAAAAAATTGTTCCTTGCGATCGTGTCAATATCTTATAAATGATTATGATGAATATCAGCATTAATATTTTACAGAACTATTTCTTCTCGAAAAAAAATGTTTGGTGTTAAAGAAGAGTCTATTAGTGGACAAGCGTCAATTTGCAACATTTTCTGTTTTGGCAAAGTTACCATTATCAAAGTACTAAATATGGCAGTCAAAAAAACTGCCGTTGTTTCCTCTCTTAATCTCAATTCTCATGTTAAATTTATTTGCTTAGATTTCGGAAATGTTTTATAGTATTTAATAATATGTCAAAATGTTCTTAGCAATTCAAGTCGTGCGCAGCGGATGTGTTATACTTGCGGCCATTTTTGGACTAGAGTTGCACATAACTAGTCAATTAAATTTTAAAAATAGTTTAGTCATAGGATTATTTGTTTACACTCGATTAAAGTTCCATATTGAATAAATTGGATCTCAACAATCACTGTTGTTAATTTTGAATGTAGCCAGAAATTAAATTTTATTTCGTAATAAGAGCTCCTTTAATCTATACCAAAAATCTACTCTACTATATGAATTACATTTCTCATCAATTGATTGAAAAGTTACTAATACATTTTGGGATGATGGAAATACACCATTGCAATTTCCGTTATAACGCCAGTTTTGATCATTGACATCCATTTTTTTGTTTACTAAGTACAAAAAAATAAGATGACTGTTTTTATTTAAGGATGAGGGCAGAAAAGCAGCAGCGAGCACATATTTAATTGATCAAAACGACTACAGTGCAGCTTATCCGCCGAACTACCCAACATATGAGATGCAGTTGCATCCGGTCGGCAACAAGGAGATGGGGGGCGGAATAATGAAAGGACATCACACTTTGCCCCATCCTCATCATCATCATCACACGCATCACATAGCTGCTCAAGGTGACAACACCCAACGCACGAGGGATGATCAGTCTGTCGGTAGTAGAAGACATGACCATAGCGGAAATATGTCCGGTAATTATTTTGTATATCCTCCTTTCAGAGTCAATTCCGTATTTTTTCCATCTCAGTAAACAATCATTTGCCGCTCTCTATATAACGTTTTTTTCACTAACTGGTAACGAAAATTCTAAGCCCTAGAAATAATGCGTCCTATTCTAAATTGATATTCAATTAGCCCTACCCTATCTGAGGCATTGTGTCTTAAAGTCTGTAAATTCAGTTGAACTGATTTTGGTAAAAACTTGAGTCAATGTCAATTGTTGCCTAAATTTTAAAGATATTAGAATATATCAATAAACTGGGAATCCTAAAAAACTGATGGACTATTAAGAGAGCACAATAGACCTTAAAGGTCGCAGTGTCTACCGTTTGGCCTCTACCTTTAATTCTAATTGGGTTTTTGAATGCACTTTTTTTTACATAAATGGAAAGGTCACATACAAGTTTTAAAGCAAAACTAGTTTTATCATTTTTTTAAATTTCATGATTAAAAACTTATATTTAATTTAAAAATAATGTTTAAGCTAAGAACCGATCACGCGCCAAAAACGTGTGTGACGTCAAAATGTTTTGGTTGCCATGGTTACTTTGATAGTATGTATAATAAAACATACACAAATACACAACTTTAACTTTTTTTTTTCTTTTTTGTCCTTGGTAATTAATATAAAAATGATTTGTCGGGAAAAAGGACTTTTTAAGTAAACACTTATTTGTTATTTATAGCGACGTTTCGTCCCTTGCTTCCAAGCAAGGGACGAAACGTCGCTGTAAATAACAAATAAGTGTTTACTTAAAAAGTCCTTTTTCCCGACAAATCATTTTTACACAACTTTAACATTTTGACGTCACAAACATTCCTGGCACATTTTGTAATCACGTGATATCTTATAAAGTTTTGTACATTTTAATTAATTTCTTATTAATTGCCTATGGCTTAAAATCTGTTTTTTCTTTTTGTTCTTCAATATTATTTACGATATATTATTTAAAAATAAAAAAATTAGTAGTTTTTTTTATTCAAATATTCAATTTTAAGATGAGGTTACTGTCAAAGCCGCGGTTAAAATTATAAAAGCTTATTGATTTATACTGCTTTTGGCATTAAACACAAAATTTCTGTGCTTCGATTCTGAAAAACCCCTCATATTTTCGGAGTTGCTGACATAAATGTAACAATATTTATTGTACTATTTCTGTTTTTTCAGCTAAATCATCATACATTAGCGCTCCATCTCCAGCACCGCCAGCAGATGGATCTTATTACAACATGTCTGACAGATATTTGTCATACCCACCGCCCTTGGAATTCAGCCACCCGCATTCACACACGCCGCCCATTCCTACACCACCGCCTACCATGACCGGGGCTAATGGCACCTTAAGACGCCACCACAATGCGGGACCTAAAACTAATATGTCCGGCAACATTCCTCCTGATGTGCTTCATAACACTACTAGTGCCAGTGTAGTTCAAAACAATCAACAAATTTTACACCCGCAAGGACTTCCCGGACAAAACAGTATTTTGGTAAGTGTTAACAATTGCGATTACTGTTAAATCTGATCATATAATAATGATTTTAAAAAAGAACTTTGAAGTATCCTATAAAGTATACAAAATTAAGAATTCCGATTTCGTTATGAGTAAAACATTTTTACTTCTTTATTACAAGTATAGTCAGACCTCGCTTAACGCTGTTTCAGTATTACGCGGTTTCTAAAAAAAAAGTTTAGCCACTATGACAAATTATGGATCAGTTATACAAAATGATTCAAATGTTGATAGAAGTTCAAAGGCAAGACAAAGTGTCATTGATGCGATGTCTTGCTATCGACAACAGCTTGCTGAACGAAACAGAAAAAGGCAAATGATATTAGATGACTTCTTCACAAAAAACAAAATATATCAAATGAGGAACCTTCCTCATCACAAACATCACTTCTTACTCGAACTTTTATTTGATTTTCATAAATGTTTTATGAACAAAAGTCGATATTAGCAGTTAATGAATCTATAATTAATGCGATAAAAAAGTATTTAACAATAAATGTTACAAAATTAAACAAAACAAAAACTAACAAATTTTCTTATTCTCGGTTCTATTTCACTTATGCCTATTATCTACATATTAAGATGACTTCGTTTAGCGCTGTTTCGTATAGCGTAGGAACTTATTGGAATGTATCTTCCGCGTTAAGCAGGATCTTACTGTAATTAAATTTGAGCTATTTTAATGAACGTAAATGTTTTCTGCCATATTTTTTTTTCTGTGTAAAAAATATTTGGTGGGAGTTTTTAATAGCAACCAATAATTTTGTGATTTTTACGATGAATTTTTTTCATTTGATACAAAATATTATTATAGTGATTTTTGTTTTAGAGAAGTGGTGATTGTGTACCAACAATGACAACATTTTCAAATGTTAGTAATTATTCGGGACCTATTGAACAAGAAGGACATCTTGTGTGAGATGAACAAATATTGAGTCTACATTACGAAGACTACGTATAAAAATAGATAAATCGACGTCTTCAATGTTTGACTCAATGAACGGTCGACTTAGTTATCGAAATAGTAACGTTATAAAAAATGACTATATATGAATTAATACACCCGTTGTTAAGTTGTGATTGTTTGTGAGTGTTATAAATGAAATATAAACTGATTAAATTCAAGCAATATTCAAATTGCAAGTGATAATAAGATTAATTTTGAGTGTGTAAATGAAAAGCTACTTAGTAGTTCCTTTAAGTTACTCTGCTTGAAGCAGAAAAGATACAATCTGTGCAAGATAATCAAATTAAATGAATTAAAATGACTGTTCGTGTTTCTTCCAAACCTTGCATGAAATAAAAAAATATATAATATATATATATAAAATATATAGTATCAGTGGCATGAATTTATAATCTATATTGTAAACTATCAGCTTATTTTGAACCAACATTTAATTATACAAAGATCGGTGTTGTGTTGTTGGATGAGTCTTCCAACTTGTTTGATTGCATCATGAGAATTTTGGTTTTACGTTACTGCTGGTTAAACTGGCCCTATTTCGGGAAGTAATTATTACTTTTTGACTATAATTTTTGTTATTGTATATATTAAGTATAGAGTCATTAAATAATTGACAAATTCATGAAGTAATTTTTTATTATTACCGTAAATGTTGAGAGGAATTTGCCTCATCTTCAGGACAAAACAGTATTAACATAAATTTAAAAAAAGTGGTATGGAATGGAAAATAATATAAATGAGTTGGTATCAAAATGTTGATTTCTTTATGAGTAAAGTTATGTATTTTGTTTTTTTATGTATAATAATGCTTT
Source organism: Venustoraphidia nigricollis (assembly GCA_034508555.1). Classification (NCBI taxonomy): domain Eukaryota; kingdom Metazoa; phylum Arthropoda; class Insecta; order Raphidioptera; family Raphidiidae; genus Venustoraphidia; species Venustoraphidia nigricollis. The sequence continues at coordinate 1,249,694 of JAVRKA010000052.1, read as the reverse complement.
GAAAAGCAATTTCTATCATTAACAATAATTATATATTTCTTTATGTATATAATTACTTAACTGAATAGTATATTTTTGAACCCTTAGCTACAATTTTTAATTTTAAAATATGACAGTGTCTTTTGTTGTTTTAAAAGTAAGTATTGTCCGTCCCAATTAGGATTTTAAAGCTGATCTCTTAAACGCTTAAAACAAAGCAACTAATCGTTGAGGTTTGAAGTAAGTCACAGGACTGTTTATGTATTATTGAAAAATGATCAGCTGCCAAGCTTGAGTAGTTTGGTTGGATTAATAATTATATTTAAAAATATAGTTGTATGTATCATAATTAATTCAAAAATCGCAAGATATACAGTTTTCTCTGTTTTTTTCTGTGAAAATATTATGCTGCATTTTTTAGTGGGTGTATTCAGGTTGGGCGCTTACTCACTAAAGACGCCAAGTAGCGACACTTTAAAACAGTATAATGAGTGCTTATAAATCAATTTAGGACGTCATTAATCATGCTCACAGATGCTAATATCATCGAGGTAGGAGAGCATAAACTTATAACCTATAAATGGTTATGTTTTGTCTTTACCAAATTGTCTTCAGACGTATCACTAATGCTTAAGGACACTGAAACAAATAACATTTTTCTTTTATCATCTCTTGGACACTTTTGACGCACTCTCAAAACGTATGACAACTTGAACGCATCACTGGAGCACTCACAGTTCAAAGCAAACAACGAAAATTTGTGTTTAGAAGCATGAACACCCAAAACGTGTAAGCATCCAACCCGAATACACCCTAAATTACTAAGTATTCCAGTATGAAAAAAACTGATACAGATGATAAAATGAACAATCAACTATTTGACAGTTTCTTTTATTTTATTGTCGTCAAAGCACTTCAATTAAGATTTTTCATAATGAACCAAGAATATTTGGTCCATGTAATCAACCAATTGGAAAAGGTTTGATTAATTGCATGAAGCAAATTGCTTATTATTATTGATCCACCCAAACTATTAGTTTGAACTGTGTAAATGTATTGAAAAAATGGTATATAATATTATTAATGTCTATGCCACTGATATGCAGTCCGCCAATCAGTGAAATAACTCAAACAATATTTTTATGTAGGTAAATTTAATTATTACAGTGAAACTTAAATATTGCCTGGATGCCCACCTAAATGTTCGTGATATTTCACTGAATAATGTACATGATTGTTATATTATTTAAGTACGGGGATTGATAATCTAAACATTGATTTGCAAAATGTACTTTTCAAAATTATTAACACGAAAGCAGTTCTTGTTTAAAAAAGGGAAATTAGCATATAACAATTGAAACATTTTCATACTTGAAACGTTCCTTCGTTTAGCAATAATTTAATTAAAAAAATAGGGGTAAAAACGAGATTTTCAAAACCCAAACATACCAGGGTTAGTAAAGAGGAAATTATTATTTTATTTTTTCTAATACAGCAAACTCAATCAATTGCCATGTCTTAATTTTTGTAGGTTCTGAAAGTACTCTGCTGCCAAAAGTTGACGAAATTGTATGTTCCTAAAAACTTGTTTTAAATTGCTTAAATTTGATTGATTTGAAATTTTAAGATTGTTGGGAAGGTGATTTTGAATAAAAAATTTTACCTGGACTTGGATCTTATTTTTCGAGTTTTAACTAAAAAATGCAAAATAATTTGACAACAAAATTAGCTTTTTTGTAAAAAGCGTGGAGCAGTAACAGTAAAGCTAATTTTGTTGTTGAATTATTTTGCATTTTTTAGTTCATAGAAGCGTGCTTTAGTTTTTGTAAACTCTAATTTTAATTATAAGTCTAAAAACGATATTGCATTTGACTATGGGTTAGGCAACTCAACATACGTCATTGTACAGCATGTTAACTTGCTTGCTGTAATTTTACAGTTTTTTTTATCTTGAAGGTCCTGGTCAGGATAATGGGACAAACTTATTAAATTATTGTATTGTCATCGGTCCTTGATAAGTATGCAGTTTCAGTTTAATTTGGCGTTTTGAAGTGGATGAATTTCATGTTCAAACATTCCTTTACAAACAAACATACAGGTGAAGCTAATAAAAGCGTGTTAAAGAAGTAAAATAACTAAAAATCTTCAATAGTTTAGATTTTCAGTCCCTAATATGTGATCAAAAGAATTATTGTTGTTACTCACAGGTCATAAGTGATAACAGTCTGTGAATTAGAATTTCGTTCTTTTTTTGTCATATTTGATTGAAATTTATTCCAATGTGGCTGTTTTGTAAATAGTAATTTACTGTAAGTTATAACGATGTAATAATCAATATTATGTAATAATGTACTACGTATGTACTGAACATTTTTACTATGTAATGGATGAACTGGATTTCACTGATCTTATTCACTACCAGTTTACAGGTTTTCATTAATTTTGTGTGTGAAATATTTTGCCAATAAAAATATTACATTTCGTTCCAGATTATATTTGGATAAAATTTCACCATACTAAATGCTATTCTGTACAAAATATGTTTGTTTGGAGTTTTGAGCATTAAAAAGTAATTTTTTTTTTCAACAATAATTTTATTTTTATTTTCGTTTCAAAAAATATACTTTCAAAGTAGGTCCTACTGCATATTAATTGTTCACTCAGAATTATTTTAAGTCATACAAGTGATTTGTAATGTCTATTTCTTTATACCCAGTCGAAAGTACGTACTTTTGGCTTTAATTTTAAGGCAGAAAGCCTAACGTTTACGCACTGTTGGATTTACTCGCATGTCATTTATAACAGCGAGCCGAAACAGTTTTCATATACTCAGTATTTTCGACCAGGTACAAAGAAAAATAATATACATCGCAAGGCCAGAAAATTTAAATTCCTGCACTGCGCGACACACAATTCTCTCAGCTTCGCCTTGGATATAGTGTGTCGCGCAGTGCAGGAACTTCAACTTTCTGCCCTTGCATTTCATTTTTACAAGTCGACAAGGGTCAACCAATAGAAAAAACTTACTTTTTAATGCTTTTAATTTTCATACCTAAGTATCATTATTTTGTTCAAAGTTCAAACTTTAAATGTGTCATTTGCAGTGAATCAAGATCATATGATTTTTAAAAACTGTTTAAATAATCTAAGACTTGCCAATTTTCTTATGAGGTAATTTACAAAGGCATAATACAGGATTGAAATTGTTTTTTTGTTTTTTTTTTCTCTTTCTTTAATATATTATATTTTTACTGTTTAAATTATTTGCAATTTGCTTTAAATGCTAGTCTGTACTGAATGTATACCAAAGCTTAGGTATATAATATTTAATCAATACAATTTTTTAAATAATAATATGTGAATATTTTTGCCTTCTTTTATGCCTATTTGACAGTTAATTTGTATGTTTTTCGAATTAATAGAATTATTATAATTATGTAAAATATAGTTAAATAATATTTTTTATTTACCGTTTACTTATGTTAATTTAATGTTTAGTTTTTAGAAATACTTTTATTGTAATTTTGTACCATAATAAATTAATTATCAATTTAATCAGACAATTACTATAATTATTTTTTACCCAACTATGGCGAAGTCAAAGAGAAAGAGTTATGATTTTAGCAGTGTTTTTCATAGAATAGATACGTCTTATGGAAGAAATATTTCCATGTAGGTCTATGTTAGTCTCGAATACCAAAAACGTTCACTGAGCAATAAAACCGGCCAGGAATACGTTTTTGTACATCTCAAAAGGTCACAAAACAAAATTCGCGTCTACGGTGATATCAGACGGTTCATTTTTTGTTCATTTCTGTCTTTCATTCAGCATCTTTCAGTCTAAGTGAAAAGTCTGAACACAAAATGAAATAATAATGACAAATGAATTCAGTAATGAACCGATCCAACAACGCTAGTTATCGGCATCATTAATTGGTACTCCGAATGAACGAAAAATGAAACGTCTGAATTTGGAAAGAACATTCACTCGGGTTTGGCCATTTTGTCTCATGTCTTGTAGCGAACGGGCTTGAGAGCACGAAACGCTGCCGACAATCCAACATCTATGCACACCAAATGAAATACGTCTTTCCGTAAGTAAATCCGTATAGTTTTTTTAAGATCTGTAAGTCCGATTTTAGTAAAATTTTAGCTCATTTTAGTATTTACTAAAGTGATAAATTTCTTCGGTATTTTTGGACCCAAAAACATATTTCAACCATTAAAATAGTTAATAAATAGGTTCGTGCGGTTATCTGTCCTAACATGTGAACTATAGTGAAGCGTTCTCGTCAGGTGACTTAAAAGTTAAAACTGCTAGAAGGAAATTTCGTATTTCAATAATAATTTTATTAGTTTCAAAAAATGATAAAAAAGTATACTTTTTTTTAATGATGCACTCTTAGAATATAATAAATTTATTTTTAAAACTAAGAAATAAAAAACAATTATCCGTTCTTAAGACGACTTACCTAAAAATATCAAAAAGAAGCACAAAACTATACGAATATCCAATTTGAAACACTGATACGGTCTTAAAACGACTTGAACGTAAAAATAGCAAAATGAAACACAAAACTATACGAATATCCAACTTGAAGCACTAACAAACACTTACGTAAAAACACAAATAAGCAATTATTCAAAGATTGTTCTGTCAAAAATCACCTTGTGTTGTAATTAAGTTTAATTTGAAATTTAACACTGACCAGCTTGACCAACGACAACATGTGAAAAGTAACAAGCAAAAGAAACTAGAAAATTGACATAAAAAAACCGTAATGTGTATAATGAACTGGTGACTAATGTGTTATTTATGCAATTTTAATTAAAATATTTGTATGTTATTAAAATATACTGTTTTATTTATTCTTTTCACTGATCCATTTGTGATATTTTAAAGAAAATATGGCTTCAAATACGCTATTAAATAACAGTGAAGAAAATGATAATACCATTACCGAAGTTTCTTCCACAATGAAAGAATGTTACGCAAATTTAATAGTAGTTGATATAGGTGCTAATTTAACTAATAAAAAATACAGTAGAGACTTAGACTCAGTTATACAACGAGCCAAAGATGCAGGTATAAATCAAAATACATTTTGCTACAAAAAGCTTGCTTTTTTATAATTTTTAGGTTAGATATTATCAAACATATGCTAAAAATATATAGGAAATAATAGAGATAATTAGATTTATAATTCGTCTAATATTTAAAAGAAACATGTTCTATACACCTAATTCTAGTTTTATTCTGTTAATGAAATAGTTGATCCTACCATAATCAAAATTCTCAAATGCGTATAATATTTATGAGCCCCGATAGTCCTTCGAAATACTAAAACAATCGTTTTTGTGTCAGTGGGTTTGTGAATTCTTAAGGCTTATTTTACACCAAGGTAGCCAAGTAAGAATCGACCGATACAACTTTTTCGTCGATATCGATATACATGTTTCCGATTATCTGTATCGACCACAGAAAATCTTTTAAACTTTTTGCACCACAACTGTTAAAATAAACAGGTTGCCACCAGATGGCGACATTTGTTTTTTCTGAATGTTCTTTTTTGTAATGAAATTGTAAAAATTTTTGAAGTGTAATTTTTTAATAAAAATATTAATTATAAGATATTGACTTATTTTTCGTCATTAGAGAGAAAAGTAATTTCCAAAATGGGGTATCAAACATAAATTTTGATACAGTATTAAGGGAAATATTTCATACCGACAAAAAACACCTTTGAGAAATAATATACAGTTGAATCTGGATAAGCAAGAGTTCAAGGAATCGCGATCTCTTTTTCGCTTAAGGAGGTTTTTTTAAAGCCCGAGTTTCTAGCTTATAGAGGTACAGGGGTCGCCTTTTTCACTTATAGAGAGATCTATAAAAATACAGCAAATATGTAGTGAATAAACATGTATGTATTATTCGACATAGACAATAATTCGACATAGATGCTAAAAAAAGAAATAAAAAAATCTTACACTAATAGTTGGCCATTCGAATAGAATATGAAAAACAAAACCAACGATACGAAAACAATGTTAGTTTGTTCAGCTACATAGGACTCATTCTTAAATTTCGTGGAACTATTAATATGTTCGACTCTCGCTTATAGAGATACAAGCAAGTAGTAGTCTCAGTTATAGGGGTCCATGAGTGAAAAACGTCTTTCTCTTATAGAGGTTTCTGTTTCTCACTTAGAGGGTTACAAAAACGGTACCTGGCAATTACTCTCGCTTACCCAGTTTTCACTCACTCAGGTTTGACTGTATACCGATAATTAATACAGAACAGCGTGATTTTCGCAGACACCTAATATGTAAAATGTATAACCATTAATTCCTATCGATTATTAAAGACAGAGAAATCAAAATTTAACTTTAGTGTACATTGTATAAACACAGTCTGTATTTTTAGGGGTGCAAAAAATAATGGTGACAGGAACATCTGTGAAAACGAGCAAAGAAGCATTACGTTTAACACACATCTACCCCGGAGCATTATATTCGACAGCAGGAGTTCATCCTCACGATGCAAAAAGTTGGAGTGATGAAACGTACATCGAGTTAAAAGAAATTGCGTCGTCACCAGAATGTGTTGCGATTGGCGAATGCGGTTTGGATTATAATCGCAACTTTAGTGAACCTCAAGAACAAAAATTAGCTTTTCAAAAACAAGTAAATAAATAATACTTTGATTTAAGTAGGTGTCACATTACTTGTGTGTTGGGTAATTGGTAAAGAATCACTCAAAATTTATGAGTATTTGGAAGCCAAATAATTTTTGACTAGATATTAGATAGAATTTGCTAGATATCTGGCGAAATATCCCGCAATCCAGTACAATTATTGCAAACTGGCGCCTGAACCGGCTTCGCCCGGACAAGAATTTGTATTATAAATACAGTAAGATCCCGCTTAACGAGGTCATCTTAACATGTAGATAATAGGCATATGTGAAACAGAACCGAGAATAAGAAAATTTGTTAGTTTTTTTAACTTCCCGCTAAGAAAATTGAAAATTTTCAAAAATTGGGAAGTTATTGGTTTCACCCCGATTTTCGAAATTCGAGTTTACGTCAGATCTCAACGTTTTGAGATCGTAGGAAGCTATTCTGACTATTCCCACGATGATGTCGGTATGTCTCTGTAGGTGTGTGTTTTTTTTCCCGCACGGGACATTTAACTAGCCAAAAAAATCGAGATGTTTGGCAACGTGGCTTAACCATTTTTTAAAAATTTTCTGAATACAATAATTGTGTGAAATCAACTGAATATTAAAATTTAATCATAGATTAGAGCTTGTTTTAATAATTCAAAATGTAATTTTTATAGATTGAGCTAGCATGCGAATTAGGCAAACCGCTGTTTGTCCATGAACGAGAAGCACACAACGAACTATTAGAAATGTTACGACCTTATAAAACGAAGGGTACATTACCCCCAGTAGTTGTACATTGTTTTACGGGATCTGTTGAGCAAGCACAAGCTTATCTTGATAACGGTTTTTACATCGGACTTACAGGTACGTACAATATTTTTGTTTATTTCATTGTGGATCGTCCATAAACCACATAGCTCGATCAAGGGGGAGGGGGGATCAGTTTGAACGCTACGCTGAGCTACGTGAGGGAAGGCGGAGTTAGAGTCAAGCCACATAATTTTTTTCATGGATTTTATTTTAACAGAAAACAAAATGTCTTCTGGGCTTGATAATAAAAAACTATGTTCTATCCGGGGTGGGGGGTGGGGACATAGGAAAGGTTACATGAAGGGAGGGAGGGGTCCCAGAAAGGCTGAAATAGGGCCACATAGTTTATGGTCATAGAGTCAGCTAGATGTGTAATATTTAGAGAACATTATGACATGATAATGTGAGGTTTAATATTAGACATTAAATTCATAACACTTTCACTAACTAGTTGTTTATTACACGATGCTTATAAAAAATAAAACCAACAGTTTTAAATCAAAGGTTTATCATTTTTGTCTCCAGAATATAATAGGCTATTTGACTCTTAAATAATCCAATACATTTTCCCAGTAACAATTTGTGTCCCAAGTCAACCCTAAGTACAATGCCATTCTTCGTTTTCTAGGCTATCTGTGTAAAGATAAATCAGATATAGGAGTTCGGAAGCTGCTGGTGGATGGAATATTGCCTTTAGATAAACTGCTTGTTGAAACTGATGCACCGTTTATGTATCCAAATACGAGAGCGTCAAAATTACCGCCTCATGTAAAAGATGCGCTTACAGAACGATCTCTTACTTTCCTACAGCGATATTGCACTTTTCAAAGAAACGAACCGTGCGCTCTGCCGGCAATTGTTGAACTTATAGCAGCTTTTATGCAAAAAACGCCAGAAGAAGTAGCTTTAGCGACTGCATTTAATGCCCTGAAGTTGTTTGGGTTGTCGCAATGAATGTTTAATTCATTGACTTCGCAATTCTTAAAAATCATGCTTTCTTCTGTCCAGTTCCTGAGAGGTTTTCATCAAACATTTTTCATCATTTCATATGCAAATAAAGTAGTAAGTATCTATAAAAGTAATTCAAATCTTTAAAACAGAATTAAATTAAGTTCTGATAATATTGGATAATTTTTGTTAAATATTGTAAAAATTAACGAGGTATAGCATTTTCTATTGTGCCAAAATATTCACAAAACTGTTTTCGAATTTGAAAGTATTCAACACTTTTTTTGTTGAAGCTTAACTTCTTTAGCGACGTATCTGTTTGAAAAATGTAAGAAATCGAGGGGAAGTAGAATGAAACAAATTAAGGAGAAATTAGTTTGTCCCCTAAATTTCATTAAACTGACAAGGACAGAAGTTTATAGTGTGTCAAACAAATCAATTCTATTCACAACGACCACCTAGCAGATTTACTTGTATACATCCACCTAAGGTCAGAACGGAATTTGATAAAAAAAATTAATCTTGGGAATAATATTAAAAGCTAAAGAAGTTAAACTTCTTATGTGAGCTTATCAGCGTGAGGCCGTGAGGCTCACGCTGTTTTTTTTTTTTTAATTATGACATTGTAAATACTTTCGTTGATGTTATAATTTATAAAACTATTATTAATATTACGTGCTTATAATCGCACAGTTTCTAGTAAGGTAGGTAGTACTAAAAACTAATCGCTAATTTTTGGGGTTCCGTACCTCAAAAGGAAAAAAGGAACCCTTATAGGATCACTTCGTTGTCCGTCTGTCTGTCAAGACCCTTTTTCTCAGGAACGCGTTGAGGTATTAAGTTGAAATTAATATCAAATATTCAGGTCTGCAATCCCTTGTAGCTGTGAAAAAACCTAATTTCTAAGTCAACGCAATCAAAAGATACGGCCGCTTATGCCGCATATTTTGAAACTCGCAAGGGAATAACATATAAGGGTACTTCCCGTTGACCTAGAATTTGGCTTTTTGGCGCCCCTTGCCACCTGGCGCCTAGAGCGACCGCTTCTCTCGCTCTACTCCAGGGCCGGCGCTGATTGTTTGTCTAATGATTTTTTAAGAGGCTAAATAGTCAAAACTATTAAGTAAAGATAAATGATTAATTTTAAGTAACGAGTTTTGTTTTCAACGTAAAACTTCGCGAATATATTTATATTTTAAAAGCAGCTTCATAAATAGTTAATGAATAATAATTTATAACGTAATATTTTCTTGCCTCTTTGAAGCTAATATGGTAAAACAGTCAAAGTTACTCTTATATATTGGAAAATTTACATTTTTTCAAAACACGATATCTTCTGTCTTAGTAAAAATACAGACGAAAACAAAATTTCTCATGGACAGAGTTGAACAATGCTGAGAACTTGGTGCTTGTAATAATGCTTTAATTACTTATAATGCTTAAAGCATTTTGTAAAACCGATTTTTGATGCTTAGAGCACTTACAATAAAGCCTTATAAATTGTTTAATAAAAGCATTTTCAAAGTTTAATAATACATATTTCGTCTATGTTTTAAAATTCTTATTTCGTTTGATATTAGAGATCAATTTCTTGTTTGTTTAAGTTCGAACTTCCCTATCAATTAGAAATATTGTTTGTGTCCAAAATTTATATCATAACTTGATGTTGTTATTTAAGAAGCTACTTTAAAATGCTTAGTTCTTAATGTTTTAAAGCACTTTAGTAAGTGCTCGGTGCTTTAAGCACTTATGTTTGATGCTTTGCTCAGCTCTGCTCATGGAAATGTTTTTAAATATGTTGATAAATAAAATAGCTTTCAAACTTTCGATATGTTAACCGAAACGTTTATTTCTATGACGTCAAATCTACGCGCGCCTGAGCGCATTTGCAGTTTGACAGTATTCGTGAGTCACGTCAATCAAAAATTTTTGTTACGAAATGCAACATTGAACACATAACTGTCATTTTTCTTAGTGTATAAAAAAGAAGACTAAATTGCACTAAATTAAATCAAGTTTGAACATTTTCATGTGCAAAGTTCGTTCATTTTTAACAGTTGCCGCGGCTTAGTTATAAAATCAGATTTTGAAATCGTGATTGAAAAGCAATGGTTCTATTTATCTATTTGTGTATCCTCCAATATGTTTCGTTAATTGAATTAAACTCTGCCAGCATTTAGCAAAAAGGCTTCTCGTGGTAGATCAACAAATGGAAAGAGACTAGGATTAAGAAATGTTCCTTTCGCACCCCACCTTTTTATAATAGTATTGTTATTTATTTCCTTATCTTGCCAGTACATTGAAAAATACGTTAATTTTTTGATCTTATGCTAAGAAAATTTTTAAAAAATCGTCATTTTTACATCCGGTTTATTTAGCAACATGTTAATTTTTTTATTTTACTATAAAAATAATTGTTTTTTACTTTATGTAGGTAAATTATTAACATAGTGCAATGTTAGATTTCGTAAACATTATGATTAACAGATAGTTCTAGAATGATTTAAAGTTGTTTGGAACGCATGTTTTAATCGTTGTTTGATCTTAATGTTGTGTTATTTTATAGAATTATATATAATGAAATTCTAAATTTCTACATTGTCTTTTAATAAGTCGACAGAATTGGACTTCCTTAAAAAGTGCCTTAAAGAAAATATAGTTATATGTAATTATACTTCCATGATTTTGTTATGTTTCCATCATGTGATAATTTTTTTTCAGAGGTTTATTCGTTTCATTTGCAATTATAAATTTTATAAATTATGTAGAGGAATCAACACATTTTCATTTATTTATTGTATACTCAATATATTTTAAAGCATTTGCAATGTATATAAATATAAATAAAATATTTGGATGAAATTATTATATAACTGTCATTTATGTTAAATTATTTCCAAAGGTCCCACCACGGATAATGTAAGTACATGTGTCCAGACAAAGTGAACAAATCTTTGGGTTTTATGTGCAAACAGAGCTGGGCAAACTACTTGACACAAGTAGTTGAGTATAACTACTAACTACTTGTAAGAAAGTAGTTAAACTACTAACTACTAGTAGTTAGTAGTTAAAATTTTAACTACTTTTTTAACTGCTATAATAATAATAATAATATAAATCTCTTTAATTATGTCGTATAATCTGCACATATAATATATGAAAATTATTTTAAATAATAAAAACTGAGAAAATTAACAGACAAAATTTACTTATATTTAATAACAATACGACGTTTCGGTCAAGATGTCAGTCTTTTTCAAATGAATATAAATCAAAAATTCTACAAAAAACAACTTACAACCTAGAATGTCCAAAAACGATATTTAAAAAAATATATAGGTCTGTCAATAGCCATCCAGTTTAGTATATTTTAATCTTTTTTTTTGACAGTCTAAGCTGTCAATTGTTTCTTAACTTAATGCTATTTTTGTTTTCTTCAATGATTATTATTTTTTGTAGGATCTTTTATTTATACTCATTTGAAAAAGACTGACATCTTGACCGAAACGTCGTGTTTTTCTTAAATTTTGCAAATAGCAACAATGCGACTACCAGTTCCACGTTGTATTTCAAACTAAAACTCAAGCAACTGATATTTCATTATTTAAAAAAAGTCTGATCGCGTTCCAGAATCCAGAAAAATGCATAACGAATAAGAATTTGTTCTAACACGTCGGTTAAATATAATATATTTAAATGTTTTTAAAAGTAGTTAAAATTCAAAATAAGTAGTTAGATTACAAAAAAGTAGTTAAACTACCTAAAGTAGTTAGAACTAAGTAGTTAACTACATTTTTAACTACTTTTTGTGATTACCGGGTAGATATTCAAAATAACAGAGTACGATTACTATGTGGAGAAAAGTAGTTAGAGTACAACTACTTTTCCAAAAAAAGTAGTTAACTACTGCCCAGCTCTGTGTGCAAAGATCCTTAATGATTTATCAAGTTCTAAATTTAAAGAAAACTTCCTCAATCTATTTTCTTACAGATTAAAAATGATTTACCAGCACTTCTCTTGTGGCTTAGCAGCTATAAGAGTACTTAAAAGTGAAAATTTCTTGAACGTACAAACAAAGCAGGACTATAGTCTACACTCTACGCTAATAACGCTAAGGCGTCGGGGCGGCAATCACATCCAAATATAATAAATAATCTAAGCAATTCTCAGATCAGAATTTTTTTTTTTAAAATAGGTACTATATATTTTTGCTACGCGCATAGAACGGCGTAGGGGTAGCAAAGACGAAAGTCTTTCTCTGCCTGCAAAAAGACACTCCACTTAACAAAATGATGCATATTTGATTTTTTCAAAAATTTTCCGACTTCCACCACCAAAAAACACTTCTTCCTTCATTTTTTAGGAACACTTCGGATTCTTCATTTCCGTGCCAAAGGGAGCTTATAATCTAAATTCACTGTACAATGTATTAGCTTGCTTGCTATAATTTTTCAAGTTTTTTTTTATCCTGAAGGCCCTGGTCAGAATAATGGGACAAACTTATTAAATTCTTGTATTGTCATCGGTCTTTGATAAGTGTGCAAAGTTTCAGTTTATTCCGACGTTTTGAAGTTAGTGAATTTCACGTTCAAAGATTCCTTTACAAACAAACAAACAAGCTAATAAAAGCGTGTTAAAAATCAACATTATCGACTGCCATTAATTAGAAACACTTCGAATATTAAACTTATAAATACTAAATAAAACTCGAGTTTAAAGAGATCATCAACTCATTGGTAGAAAATCTATATTTAGGTCCACCAAAGCAATCTTTTAGATATTAGTTTCTTCAGTTTCATAATTGATGTTAAGACATATTGTCCAAAATTTCGGACTTGCGGAAATTCCGGTATGAAAGCCAATGGGCGTAGCTACGTAACTAGGGGCCCCGGTGCAAAAATGAAATTGGAGCCCTGTTTTCAATATTTAATAAAAAGTATTAATAATAAAGATGAAGTTCCGGGTGTCGAATTTTTTCGGAAATTTCCTCCTTTCTAGGAATCGTATTTTTATCTGCAAAAAAATAGATCACCGTTTTTGAGATTCTTTAATTGTTAATAACTTTTGCAATTGTTTATGTGCGGATTTCAAACTTTTGCACATTTTTCTAGACGTGATCAAGTGAGCTATTACACGTATTTTAACTTGCAGTACCAAAAATTATCACGTTTTTCTACTTGTGAACCAGACTACAGAGGCCCTAAGAGTCGAAAGTCAAAACTTCTTTATTCGATTAGGATATTTAAATAATGTTTTCGAACGTCGCTCAGAAGGCCGAGGAACCCCCTAAGCTGGAGTCCCCGGTGCACTGCACCGCCTAGCACTTCTGTAGCGTCACTGATGGAAGCTCTAGTAGGGATGTTGGAAAAATATCGATGTATCGATATTTTTTATTTGATATATCGATATTTTGAGCGATATTTAATATTTCGATATATCGATATAAAATTCCGAGTATCGAAAACCGATATTTTTTTCCAGTAGCAACACTTGTAGGTATGTATTTCCGCGACTGACTATGGCCGTTTGACGTTAATTATTCCGCAAATATCGAAAACTCCACTGAAAAAGAAACATGTATTTTTACATATATGTTTTTGGAATATACTTTAAGTGTGTTCCAAAAACAACAACATTGAATAAAGCACATGTAAAACACGTTTCTTTTTCACCGGATTTTACGATATTTTCGGAATAATAAACAGTCATGCAATATTTCATTTCATTTCTACAACATCTAGAATATTTTTAATTATTTCGATTTACACCTCTGTTCATGCTGTACCAATAATTATCTATTGAATGTCATTAAGTAATTGTTCGATTAATCTCTAAAATTATCTGCTCCAAAATGTATTAGACGTTTGATTAATAAATAAAAAAAAATCTTATCGTAGTTTTTGATTTCAGATAATTATAGTCTTTAATATTTTTTGTTCCAATATATATTTTTAACGTGGAAGGAAAGTTTGGTTGAGGAACAGTTGAAAAAAAGAAGCTTTACCGATGTTTCGCTTGTGGCCTACGTTTCGGAAAATATATTTCCATCTTCAGGGCCTCAGGCTAGTCAAAGGGTGGTAAATTGTACTAATCTTAAATACATGATCATAATTTATGGATTACTAATAATTTGTATAAAAAAACACACAATACGTTTCATTAAAATAGTTTTGGAAACTTCAATAAAAATGGTCTATTTGTTAAAAAGTTGTGCCTGTGACTTTTTAACAAATAGACCATTTTTATTGAAGTTTGCAAAACTATTTTAATGAAAAGTATTGTGTGTTTTTTATACAAATTATTAGTAATCCATAGATTATGATCATGTATTTAAGATTAGTACAATTTACCACCCTTTAACTAGCCTGAGGCCCTGAAGATGGAAATATATTTTCCGAAACGTAGGCCACAAGCGAAACATCGGTAAAGCTTCTTTTTTTCAACTGTTCCTCAACCAAACTTTCCTTCCACGTTAAAAATCAGATAATTATTTATTACATGATTTATTAGAAAGAATGGCCGTTAACTGCTATTTGATATTATATTAGGCTAGCCCATATGTCTACTAAATTTCATCGAGTTTTAATGTTCTCTTTCAAATCGTACCGATATATCGATATTTTTTAAAAAATATATCGGTACCGATATCGATAATTGAAAAAAACAAATCGATACGATATATACCGATACTTTTAGGCACTACCGACATCCCTAAACTCTAGTATGGACAGACTACTTTTTAACTCGTGTGGACAAGCGTAAAGTAGGCGGACGATTGTTGGGCGGATGAACGAGTAGGTGGTATAGAGTATAGATGGTGCGGTAGGTAATACAGTGTGGGGTAGTTGTGTTTGATTGATGACTACATTGTTTGATCAGGTTCCATCGGGCATTAGCGATTGCTGCGGCGGAGCAGTGTGACGCTAACACACACACACACGACGCAGGCAGTTATCATATTATACATATAATAAATAGAGCACCTTCACATTCATCTGCATTAGATTTTGTTGCTAAGGGCCACATTAATCAAAATGATTTGCCAGGACTAGTCAGGTCAACAATCAACATTTATTTGGAACGACACGTTGAAAAAAGTATCATCATATATATTAATACGCTAAGGTTAAGATGTTTACCTCCCTTTTTAGAAAAAACCACACAATTGCTCCACATAAATTTTATATCATTTTAAAGATAATTGCTTGCTCTACCGACATCAACAATTAAAAAATCTATTATTGCTTTTGTTTTTGTAAAATAATTAATTATAACAATTAAATATTTATTCAGTATATGCAGCAATGCTGCCATCTGACGGTTCTAATTTTGAAACAACGACAACATGATTGACGGTCGGTAAATTTTTTTTGTTTAATTTTTAATCAAAATTCACGTATAAATACTTTTCGTATGGCGGCGCTTCAGCTCAACGTTTTCGATACTTGCGCCTCTATATGACAGTTTTAGAAAAATATTTTCTTGAAGCGTCACTGAGCTTTGAAATGTAATACAACAAAAAGAAGAAAGTTATAAACAGTGTGAGAAATTAGAAACGAATTTTAGTGCGAATTATTCGCACAGGTACCGCTAGTATATATTAATACGCTAAGGTTAATATGTTTGCCTCCCTTTTTCGAAAAAGCCACACAATTGCTCCGCATAAATTTTATATCATTTTATAAATAATTGCTTGCTCTATCGACATCAACAACTAAAAAATTTATTATTGCTTTTGTTTTTGTAAATTTATTAATTATTAAAATTATATATATAGATATACACTAAGACACAATACAGCAATGCTGCCATCTGACGGTTCTAACTTCGAAACAACGTCAGTATGTTTGACGGTCGGTAACTCTATTGTTCAATTTCAAATCAACTCACGTATCAATCCTTTTCATATAGTGGCGCTTTAGCTCAACGTTTTTGATACTTGCGTCTCTATATGACAGTTTTAGAAAAATATTTTCTTGAACCGTCACTGAGCTTCGTAATGTAATACAACAAAAAGAAGAAAGTTATAAAGAGTGTGAGAAATTAGAAACGAATTTTAGTGCGGATTATTCGCACAGGTACCGCTAGTTATTTCATTAAAAAGTTTGTAAAACAAGTAAAATCTCAGCATGAAAAACTTACATGATCTAAAATCATTTTTAATATGATGAATTTCATTGGAATTTGATAGATAGCCCACATAATGGCTACCTATAGATACAAAATATCCGTAAACTGGGATAGTTATACAGTCGAACCTGATAAACAAGAGTTTAAGGCTGTCGGAACGCTCTTAATTTAAGCCAAAAATTGAGCTTCGGCTGTCAACTGCGATTGTAGACTTATTCGTCAACATTCTGCAAAAATTCTTTTTCTATAAGGAAGATAAAATACAAGTCTAGGTCTCTACTGGACTACTTTTGTAATTTATGTACGATTTACTAGAACTCTTCCTTTTTCGGAAAAGTTTTTTAAATCTTCAAAATATTTCCAAAAATTAGAGTAATCAATTGACAGCGGCACCCTTGCAATAAAATTTTTTAGCCTCGTAGTTACTACCAGCCAAAAATTGAAACGTGCGGATGATTTGAGCGAGAGAGAGCTAAAGGAGGCCACACCCCCAATATGTCTTTTGCCTACCTCGCCCCTTACCGCTGGGTCTCAGCACAAACAAAATTCAGAGCGTTTCGTCAGCCTTAAGAGACCGCGATTTCTTTCACTAACCCGAGTTTCTAGCTTATAGAGGTACAGGAGTGACCTTTCTCACTTATAGAGGTCTATAAAAATACAACAAATATGTAGTGATAAACATGTATGTAGTACTCAACATAGATAATTCGACGAAGATGCCAAAAAAAGAAACAACAACCATGGAGTAGGTATTCAAAAAACTTGTGGTGTGTCGCCAGTGCATTTAAAGTAGTGTTGGGCATAATCGATACATTTCAATAATCGAATGAATCGAAATAATCGGTTTTTATAATCGAATGATCATTCGAATTATCGATTATGAATGATTTGAATTATCGATTATGAATGCGGCCCGCAAAACCTGTGAATTCGGCCCGCGATATCGATACGATATATTATATTTTTATTAAAAAATAAATAAGTAAATAGTAAAATAAATAATACATATTACAAATAAGATACTATAAAATATTTTAATATTTTTAAAAAATTCTTACAGAACTTTAACCATACGCGTTTGTATGAATAAAATATTGTTTACTTTATATTTAAAAAATTATTGTAGTATGTCTAGTCTAGTTATTACGCATTGGTTTTGATTTTATTACGTTCTTTTTTTTTGGCCCGCCAAAAAAATCGGGAATATCAAATTGGCCCGCTTACGAAAAACTTTGGGAGCCCTTGGTTTAAACAAACGAAAGCACCCCCACCTCCAGTGCAACAGACTTCCCAATGTGTGCAGATGCAGAACCGAATGATATATCATTCATAATCGACAATCGACATACATACATTTCATATCTCGCTAACCATAATCGGTTCAAGTGAATGATATCTCGCTAAGCATAATCGAATCAAGCGAATGATATCTCGCTAAGCATAATCGAATCATGTGAATGATATCTCGCTAAGCATAATCGAATCAAGTGAATGATATGATGATATCTCGGTTGCCATAATCGAATGATGTATGATAATTCATAATCGACAATCGACAGTCCTGTGTCGGGATTAATAGTTAATACAAAACACATTAATAATGGAATCGCTGGTATGATTCAATACAAAAATACAACGAATTCTTTATTATTATAAATTAATTATAACTCATAGATTTGTATTTAAAAAAACAATATAATCTAAATTTTTGGGTGAGAATCTGTTCCTCCTTGCATTAGTAATGACACCAGTTTTTGAAAATATCCTTTCGGAAGGCACGGAGGTAGCTGGCGCACAGAGAGATTTTTTATGAAGCTCGTATAATTCAGGAAACAAATTTTTGTTTTCTGATCAAAAAATAAGGGGATTGGAAGAGCGAGATATATCGGGCATTGACAAATATTGTTTTATGATTGCAACGGCTTTTGTAGTAATATAGTGACAGTGAAATATTTCGATTATATCATTCATAATCGCCCAAGACTAATTTAAAGCTATTAATACGTTCGACTATCGTTTATAGAGGTACAGGCAAGTAGCAGTCTCAGTTATAGAGGTCCATAAGTGAAAGACGTCTTTCGTTGGTGTTTTTAACTGTATAATAATTTATTTGTGCCCAATATTAAAGCTCTCTATAATATGGTTTGTGGTGCGGCATATTGATAGAAGGGAGTCACCGACACACACACAGCCAGTATACTGTGTATTATATACAGAGTGATTATTTTATCGTGCGCTGTAAACAGATGCAATCGAATTCTCAGAGTAACTAATTGTTAGATAGATTGTAGATTATATTCGCTCAATATCTGAGGTCATCGGCGTCAGTAACTAATAGCAATTACTATATGCGATTAGTATTCTACTATAGGTAGATTTATCCGTTAGACACTTAATAGGCACAGTTTAAGTGGTTAGAACTCACAATTATACGCCGTAAAAAATATATAAAACGACAAACTGAATCTGACAAAAATATATAAGTTTCACAAAACGAAAGAATACATTTACTCAGGGCTAGACCATAGTAGTTTGCGAGAAAATTTCCTAAAAATCCAGTTAATATTGACTTTTTGTTAAAAAATTTTATGTTTTAGCCTTATACCGGCCCATCTTTTTGCACTTGGAAGGGGATGATTATTTTTTTTTAAATAACACTGTATAAATAATAATATACTTCTTATAATAATTACACACATCACAAAAAAAAATCTGTAGCAAATATTTTTCAGTCATACAACAAACAATCTACAATCTAATATGAAAAAATGTAACGAACTTTCATATGATTTGTGAATGCGTAATCGAAATCGGAACACAGAACGAATGATTTTCTCATCGATCGCACGAAATCATTATAATTTCTCAGTCATAGCAAAGTATTAAATCTACATACTCTGACCGCATATTTTACGCTTTTGGCAAACTGCGTTTTTGACACTCTTTCAGAGCTAATTTAAAGCGTATTTTTGACGACTTTCACGAAAATTACATGCCAAATTTCAGTCGATTAGTTTAGTGTTTTCTACATTGCCAGCAATTTCTAATTTGGCTCGTTTTGGTCGGAATGCATATACTTTTTTTTCTGGAAATGCACAATACATTTTATTAGGACAATTCTGTAAAACAACTGCAAGACCGTAAAGCATTTGGCCCCTTAACCCCTGTGACAAAATAACAATTACAACTAGAATCTTGTTTATTTCTGTTGATGATCCAAATTTCTGTTAAAGGGTTTCCAATTACCCTAACGAGCCATGACCGTATGGCTGTATACGTGTAAAAAATAAGTATTTATTGTACCTCGACACACACGTGTTGCTATACATTGTGCATAATTGGTAATCGCGAGGATTGTAGTGTCGCCTGTTAGTCGCGAAAGAGCATCGATAATCATGATTTTCTATTCGCTAAGTTTTTGTCAAATATTACACGCAATGCCTATCTGTCTAAATGCGATAAACTGAGAAACTAATAAACGCGTTTTTCACGAATATGCCAAGGTAAAACATGTGGGAAGGTTTTAGGTTACGTTTTACTATTTCCTACAGGGAGCTGTCATTGCCGGGCAACGCCGGATACATATGGCTAGTCTAATTTGCACTGATTTTTTACTCGGTACTAGTATGGAGGGTAGAGGTAAGGAGGACCATCTCTGTGTATGAAAAAGTGTCCGTAAAAACGCGTCCAATAAGGGTGGCGCCAAACGTAATTAGAATGAGATAGAGAAATAAACAAGGACCGAACAATTTCCGCTTCGTTTTGGCGAACTTTTCAAACAAAATAGATATATGATCGGAGCATACTCATATGATATTTCCCATTATTTGATAATGTTTTATAACTATCACCACAATAAAATCACTAATAATTATTAAAAAAACCCGAGTCGCAGTGCCAAAACCCTGCCGACAATATAGTGTATTTGCTAATACAGGTATTGTGGCTTTATTATGCGAACTTAAGTTGTTTTTTTGGGCAAAATAAAAATTTTGACTCCTTAATACACCCCTTAAAAGAACATTTTTTTCTCAGTTGCAATATTATTATCAATCGAACCTCTATACCGAATTATATACACCTTAAAGTAAATAATTCACTATCTGCAAACTAGTGTTTTCATAAAATTTGTAAATCCGGTCCTGTCAGGCCGATTTTATTAAAATTTTAGGAGCACTTTTTAATTGCTATTAAAGGGTTAAATTTCAATTTTGAAACGATTCTGAGAATTTTTTAGGTATTTTTGGGCCCAAAAACTTTTTTCAACCCCTAAAAACTACCCTTAAAATAGTCCGATTGGACCCATTTTAAATAGGCTTCTTGCGGTGATGGATTTCAGCACGTGGGCCAAATTTCGTTAAAATCAATTAACTCTTTCGAAAGTTATAGCCCGCACGTATATATATATATATATATATATATATATATATATATAAATATATATATATATACATATATATATATAATTTTTCCAAAAATGGTGTCAAAGTGTTTAGGAGGCTATGAAACGTCGAGAAATTTTGGTCCGACCCCTAGGTCCCGCCATCCGACCGACGCCAATAGTGTATGTTGCCATATGGCAAATACACTAAAAAAATTCACACTAATAAAATTACGCTTTCTCTCTGGAGTATTTTGGTTATATTTACTAAAACATTTTAGACAGGGGCGTAGCTACCTCGGTATCTGCCATATCATTTATACGGGGCCCCCGGGCCACGGGGGCCCCCAACGTGCGTAAGCAAAAATTAATAAAAACTTCCCATTTTTTTTTATTTCAGAAATGACAAAAGTCAAAAAAGCAATTTCTTTTTTTCCCGCGTAAAGCGTGCGTTCAAAAGTTGGCAACACCCTACATCGGTTATCGCGGGCGGCGAGATTTCCCCGTTTAAGTCATTTACTTCAACGGGGGAAGGGCCCCTAAACAAATTTTTATACGGGGCCCCGCCAAGGCACGCTACGCTTCTGACTTTAGACTACGTAAATAGTTGAGGTTTTGTATACTAGCATTTTATTAACTACTCTAGTCATTAACATTTTTAAATATTTGAACTCAGCAAACTTCACTCCATTTACAACAGCTATGTTCATATCGTAACTTTTCGAACGCCAGCGCTATTCTGGTAGGTACTGGAAGCTTTATTTTCAGTATACAGCGGGACACTTTTTCAACTTTCCCCCCATATGAGATGGTCCTCCTTACCTCTACCCTCCATGGGTACTAGGCAGAACATGATTAATAATAACAGATAGATAAAAATTCCACAAAAATTGTTATTAAATTATTTCTCGACGATCGTTTCGGACAATAAGTCCATCCTCAGGCATATAAAACATACTCTCTGAGTATATGTTTTATATTCCTGACTCATTGTCCGAAACGATCGTCGAGAAATTATTTAATAACACACTTTTGTAGAATTTTCAAGTGTTTTTATTTAACGATAAGTACGGTTATAACAATAATTTTCGGGCATTCTTGGGGTACAACCAAAGCTACCTTTTATAAGTTGAACTGCATTATTTTCGCTGCTAAGTTTACGTAATAAAATGATCATTCTGTATATATTGATACATATATGTCCATAATCTATGTATGTATTATATAGGTACATATAAACGCATAGTACCGGCTGGTGGAGTGTTTACACAGCGCATCCCCCACTGCAGCACTGCCCTTACGAAGCTGTCTCCGAGCTCGTCCCTAGACCCTGCGCCGTAATACTTGTCTACACGCGACCGAAGCAATCGACCTGTACAATTTCTAAAAAAACCTAAGCCCCTCCACACACAGCTTGACAGTTTTGCAATTTGAGTTTGAAACTGAGTTGCGATGCAATCGTTCTGTGACCTTTCGTACGTTAGAAAGCGTGACTCGACCGATTTTAAACTAGTTTCAAACTGGCTGTTTGAAGGTCGAGAAGCAATTTCAGTCGCATGGTTGCATGCTGTTGTGAAATTTTCTGAGCTATTACTATTTAGTTTGATCGAATGCTTGCTTGAAATTGATTTGTGAAGATATTTATTAAAAAAAACTTGTGGTAAAAGTACAAAATCCTCTGTTTCCCGTAAACTCCACCTAAAGCTCTCAAATTCTATTATATTTAATTAATAAGAATCATGTGGCTGAAATCTCGCTGGCGCTCGTTTTAAACATAATATCACATTTCGCCGTAATACACTCCATTACGACACTAGATACATATAATCCACTATTGCACTATAGAAATAAAATCAAAATCTAGGTGCAGTCGATTTTCGATAATTTGACACTCATTACTTTGAATCTCTCGATAATTTGAAAAATACTCGATAAATTGTTAATTGGTCCCCTAAATAATTTAAAGTTGAAGGAATAGTGTCTTGCCTACCAACATGCCATAATTTGAAGTCCGGGCTTCCCTACTCTCTACAATTTGAAGCGTTTATCATGCACAGACCTGTCGTTTGTTTACATAAATAGGATTTGAGTGAGTTTTCAGTTCGCATTCCAGTCTTCTTTCAAACAGAAAATTATGAACTTCTTTTCAAAATGAATAAGTGAATAATTGCACAAATGTTTAAAATAATAAATCACGAATTTTGATCAAACACTTGTTTATTGTTTTTTCCTTCCTCCCTCTTGGTTACTCAAACTCCTGTTATTTTGAACTCATGGTAATTTGAAATTTTCCTTTGGTCCCTTGAGTGTCAAATTATCGAGAGTCGACTGTACATATTAATGTTATAATTAGTGACATTTACAAAATAATACCTATATATGATTTGTTTTTCGATACTATGATTACGCCGTTAGCGTTAAATATTTAACGTAAAACCTTAAACGACCCGAAGACGCATAAAAAGTAACACTTCAAAAATTAAAAAATAAAGACCAATCCCTAATGATTAGACTTTACTGGAGATATTATCATATATATTAATACGCTAAGGTTAAGATGTTTGCCTCCCTTTTTCGGAAAAACAGCGCAATTACTCCACATAAATTTTGTAACATTTTATAGATAATTACTTGCTCTATGTGCATCAACAATTAAAAAATCTATTATTGCTTTTATTTTTGCAAAATAATTAATTATAACAATTATACATTTATTCAGTATATGCATAGCAATGCTGCCATATGACGGTTCTAACTTTGAAACAACGTCAACATGATTGACGGTCGGTAATTTTTTTTTGTTTAATTTTTAATCAAAATTCACGTATAAATACTTTTCGTATGGCGGCGCTTCAGCTCAACAGTTTTAGAAAAATATTTTCTTGAACCGTCACTGAGTTTCGTAATGTAATACAACAAAAAGAAGAAAGTTATAAAGAGTGTGAGAAATTAGAAATGAATTTTAGTGCGAATTATTCGCACAGGTACCGCTAGTATTTAATACTATTTTAGTGGTCCACTCAGTATAATGCTATGATACAGTTCAATAAGTTAATGAAAGATGAAAACAGTGTTTGCCATCGGAGATAGACAAAGAGCGCGAGAGATATTCACGGAACATGGTGGAAGCTTCGTAGATGGTGGTGGAGGTAACGTAACGCGGCGGGACACAGGCAATATCCGGCTCCGGTCGGTTTTCCTGTTGCACTCTGCACTACTGCCTTACGTGTGTACTAACAGTACTAAAAATAGAAGATGGCATGAATATACAGGGACCGTCATCAATAACTGTACGTTTAACATTGTTTCAAGCAGACAACAGACAAGGAAAACGAACTTTATCGAAATTGAGTGGTGTCGAGGCACAGTGGGACTTTCTTTTAAACTTAAAGTCGTTAAAGTTCCTAGGAAATGAGTCATTGTAGAGAGTTGACTATCTGAATTTATTGACTGTACCATTATTGTAAGGGTTGTTCCCCATTTACAGCCCCTATTAGCTCACTGGCACCCTGGCAGGTCTTCGATATCTTCGTTAAGGAATACAGAAAATAATACAATTTTAGGATTAATAATATTGACTCTACCAACAGTAATAGATAGGTATATTAACAAAATAAAATTACTTGCAATACTGTTGAATTGGTTTTTATTTATATAAAAGACGTTTCAACCAACAGTTTTGGTCCTTTTCAAAACGTCTTTTATATAAATAAAAACCAATTGAACAGTATTGCAAGTAATTTTATTTTGTTAACAATTTTAGGATGTTTCAGTTTTTATGAAACATCTACCTAAAAATGTTCAGTGGCTCTTAGTCTATCAACGCTTTGATATATAATATAGAATTTATAGAGAATTGTTAAAAGTGACGTAGTATTACGTAAACAATGTAATGTGCAGAGGAAGTTTTTTTTGAATTTAGAATACTGAAGTTGAAGTGTTAGATAATTTTTAATGAGACATAAGAATGTTTTCTTTTTGCATTATAATAGGAGACAGCGTGCGTGTTGTATAATATTATAATAATATTGAACTAGCACACACACATACACACAGACACAATATATTATAATATATATATCCACAACCCTTGTTGATTGGTGCAAAACAAACAATTACAAATAAGTATGCAAATATGTATCTTGTAAATAGGTACACACACAAAATCATCATCGTCGTATACTGGAGCTGCTATATCAAGGATGAGGTAAAGAAATGGAAGTTGACAATAAAAATGGAAGTGATACGTCCGTTTTCTTATAGAAGTCTCCAACTAATTTAAGGTAAGGAATATAATTTGCAACACCAGGAAAATGCCCAGTTTAAGTAAATTTTATTTTTGACATATATCAGTTATAAATATTTGATTAAAATGAAATGATGTATTTAAGCACAGCATTTTTTTATCTGGAAACATTTATACTTGCGTCACCCAAAAAATTTAGGAAAATTTTTTTTTTATTTTTTAACGGGAAATTGGACAGTTCAATTTTAATATAGTTAAACTAAATTAAAAAATTGCGACGTTTCGTTAAATCTTTTTAACTTCTTCTGCCCGAAGAAGTTAAAAAGATTTAACGAAACGTCGCAATTTTTTAATTTAGTTTAAAAAACTTATTAATTATAATCGACGTGAACAATATTGAGAATTTAGGAAAAAAGTTGTAACATGTAGGAAAAATGAGCAGAAACAGTTATAATACTACGAACGGAAAAACGAACAGTTGTTGAACTTTAACTTCTTTGGCAACGTATCTGTTTGAAAAAAGTAAGAAATCGAGGGGAAGTAGAACTAGCAAATAAAGGGGAAGTTAGTTTGTCTCCTAAATTACATGAAACTGAGAGGACAGAAATTTATAGTGTGTTGCTACGTATGTGTAAATATTATTAATTCGTTTTACATAAAAAAAATTAAACTTGGGAATAATATTAAAAACTAAAGAAGTTAAACTTCTTATGTGAGCTTATGAGGGTGAGGCTTATTATATTTTTTTATGATTTATGATATTTAAAGGATATAGCCCCACGAACTGTCCATAGTTGTACAGTGAATGAGTTGTTTTTTATAATGTAAATATTTTGAAATTTTTAGATCAAGAAATACATTTTTTTTTTAATATTATCGACTGTTAATTATTTTAAACTGCCAAACAATAATATCAGCAATCCTTTCTTTTTATTTTTAAATAACGCACACACAGAGTATATTTATTATTATGCTGGATTGCAGAAAGCATTGTCACAAAAAGTGATTTGACAATGACCTTAGATGACTACACATATTTTTCCATAAGAAAAGCATAGTAGAAATCTAAACCGATCTTGGTCGAAAAATAATTGATCACCTAAAACGATATTTTTTTAAAACTGTTTACATACATCTATTTAGCATAGTTTTTTTTTTGTACAATCGCCATTTCGAAATACTATTTTTCTATGTATTTTGACAAAAATTTTGCTTGAAAAGCGATCTTTTTCTATATAAATCAGTCATTTGTTTTGTGACAGGAAGTTTCACTACGATATTAGACTATACTGTATGTATGAAATAATAGAAAACCGTATCACGGGTAATTGGAATAATGAAAATAAACCAATTTAAACACTCATTGATTGCAACGTTTCGTCTTTTTTTTATTAAGACTTTTTCAAGCTCTCAATATTCTTAAACGATAGTTAAACTATGATATAATATACAATTTGGCATTACAAAAACAATTATTAAAAATTTGTAATGCCAAATTGTATATTATATCATAGTTTAACTATCGTTTAAGCATATTGAGAGCTTGAAAAAGTCTTAATAAAAAAAAGACGAAACGTTGCAATCAATGAGTGTTTAAATTGATTTATTTTCATTATTCCAATTACCCGTGATACTGTTTTTCTATTATAACATATATCTGGAATTGAACTTTAAAGATGTATGAAATATTATTTATAAGGTCATTGTCAAATCAAATTTTTTGACAATACTTTCTGTAACCCAGTATGAGAGTATTAACTGTACTCACAATTTTTTTCTTAAATAGTACTGATACTTCGTTTTATAAAAACACCGAATACTGAGATGTTATTTTTTATAGCTTTACAAATTTTTCAAGACGCTATACAATTTTCTCATCCCTGATTTATAAGGACTTATTATAAATGCATCACTTATTTACAATGATATAAACATTATAGTGGGTATAGAATGTGAAACGCCGTGTTTTATATAAATATACTTAATATAATAGTTTATGCACATAGGTACATTCTTATATACATGTTATATACACACATCTCTAGTTATGTACAATATTATGTAGTTACTCAGTTGTACAACATTCTATGTTGTACGTGAAAATTATTGGAATGTTATAATAATAAAAAACCCGGGTCGCAGTGCCAAAACCCTGCCGACAATATAGTGTATTTGCTTGTATAGGGCCGTGTGGTTTTATACTTTTATTATGTGAAATTAAGTTTGTTTTTGGGCAAAATAAAAAATTTAACCCCTTAATACACCCCTTAAAATAACATTTTTTTTCTTAATTGTAATATTATTATCAATCGAACCTCTATACCAAATTAAATACACCTTTCAGTAAATAAATCACTATCTGCAAACTAGTGTTTTCACAAAATTTGTAAGTCCGGTCCTGTCGGGCCGATTTTATTAAAATTTTAAGGACACTTTTTAATTGCTACCAGAGGGTTAAATTTCAATTTTTAAACAATTCGGAGAATTTTTTCGGTATTTTGGGACCCAAAAACATTTTGCAGCCCCTAAAAACTACCCTTAAAATGGCCTGATTACGCCCATTTTAAATAGGCTTCTTGCGGTGATGGATCTGAACATGGGGGCAAAATTTCGTCGAAATCAATTAACTCTTTCGAAAGTTATTGCGCGTACACACACATATATATATATATATATATATATATATATATATATACGTATATAAATATATAGATACGTATATAAATATATAAGTATATACGTATATAAATATATATATACGTATATAAATATATATATATATATATATATATATATATATATATATATATATATATATATATATATATACGTATATAAATATATATATATATATATATATATATATATATATAAACATTTTTAAAAATGGTGCCAATGTGTTTAGGAGGTTATGAAACGTCGAGAAATTTTGGTCCGACCCCTAGGTCCCGCCATCCGACCGACGCCAATAGTGTATGTTGCCATATGGAAAATACACTAATAATAGCAACCAAAAGTGCATATATATTCTTGAAAAAAGTTACCGCTAACTCATTTTATATTGCCATAGCCTCCGGTCTCATTATAGATCTAGGGACAACATCGCTTTTCAAACTTCAAAGCTCATAAAATCGCGTTAGGATAAAATACTTATTTAAGGTCTATACTTGAGTTGAAAATGATCAAATATATTGGTAAAAAATACACATATTTTTTCCAAATAACTCGACTTATTTTTTTGTATCCTTTAACTGCTTGCTTGCGATATCAAAATTAACTGTGTTTTGCAACTATTCGATATTGTAACTTTATTTATATATTTTTTAATTTTTTTAGCAGTGTTGCCAAGTCCTGGTTTCAGCCCGCACTGGTTACGATGAATTCAAATTTAAAGCTATCCGGGTACACTTAAATTAAGGTAAAGTTTAAGTCAACATCGATCTCAACACTAACGAAATCTCAGTTTAAATAAAAACCACAATTAAATTAAAGTTCATAGCGTATTTTTCAGAACACATTATATAAAACCACATGTATGTCTGAGGTAAATAACTAATATTAGGATCTGAACAAATTTAATATTCAGATTACATCTACACCCTACATTCTACTTTTCTTTCTTTCTCTCTTGCTGAATGGTATATTTCACAAATCGTGGCCTGTGGAATAATAAGGAATAATGGCAAAAGCAAAAGCAGAACTGGGTAAATATACAAAGAAAAAAGCGACCAAGTGCGAGTCAGACTCGCGCACCGAGGGTTCCGTACAAACTTTTAGCTATGTAAATCGAGTCTCGAAGATTTTTCCTGCTTTTTAACTTTGCTGTTGGAAAACTGTTGTCCCCATACATCAAGATGGGTCGCGCTCAGTTTACCAACTGCAAATAAGTTTATAATCGTAAATATTTTTTTTTTGTGATGTAACTACTAAATTTACTTTTTTCGGATTTTTCCCTTTACTTAAGACATTGCTTCTTGTCAATTTTCATGATTCTAGGTCAACGGAAAGTACCCTATAGTGTTTGATTCTTTTGCGAGTGTCAAAACAAGCGGCATAAACGACCGTATTTTTTATTGCGTTGACTTAGAAGTTTGATTTTTTTACAGCTCCAAGGGATTGCAGACCTGAGTATTTGATATTAATTTTAATTTAATACCTCCACGCGTTCCTGAGAAAAAGGGTCTTGACAGACAGACAGACGGACAACGAAGCGATCCTATAAGAGTGGTTGCAATCAAAGGTTGTAGTCGTCTAGTATATTATTATATAGTTTCCGGATGGCACAAAGTGCATTGATTTCATTCATCTGTCGTTTCAATCAGGATCTCTTATGGCCAATTTCATACTTTCGAATTTTCGTTAACGTGGCCAACTTCATACTTTCGAATTTGCGTTACGCAACCAACTTCATACTTGTGCGGGCGTAACTTCCGTTGTTTGCCAAAAATTTACTCCAAACGCGCCAAAAGAAGTATAACTTCAAAAAGTAAAACTATAAGGCTTTAAGAGTAAGGAATAAAGGAGTTACAGAGGTCATTAGAGACAAGCAATTAAATAAGGAAAATATTTTTTACACGGAAGAATACTAATTACTGCGTAACCTCAGTGAAAATACGTCCATACAGAAAGTAATAGACAACTAAAAAAAGTTTGAAAATATCTACCAATAAAACGAGAGGGAGTGACAAAACACTGCGTTTTGTCTCTGTCTCATTACCGAATGCAATCTTGTACACACAATTAAAGAAGGAAATGCTTCGTACAAATGTATTTCATGTCAATAGTTTTCACATAGACATATTAAGGGACGCGACAAGGTTAGTGGTGTCTGCTTGGCATTGGCCGGCGCACTGAGCATGTCTAGTAACATGAAATTTATGTTAGTAGTATGGTGTAAAAAGAAAATTTCTTTTGTATGCAGCACAATGCACCGGCCAATCAAAAATCGACACCATTCTTACTTTGTACCCGTCTCTCATTGGATTTCCTTCAACGTTGTATACTCCATCCGTATAATAGAGAATATGTATGTATTTTTTTATATTTTAATTCACTTTTTACATCGTTATAAAATAGTAAAAAATATAAATACTGTTGGAAATGCTCGAATAATTTTTTTAAATAATATTTAAAACATCGCTTAAATTTGATCTGTTTGAACGCCGCCATTTTTTGCGGGCCTTGAGTGACGTCAAAAGCCACGACCAGTTTTGTTGACTATAAGTTTGACAGATTGACAGATACTTTTGGTTCTTTTATAGAAATTTTCAGTTTTAAAAGCTATTCACGCCATGGATAAAGCTAAAAAACCATTTTATAGATGATGATGCAAAATATGCTGTCATCATAAATGCATCTATTTTTGGTAAATTATCAGATTGTGCTTTGACAAAGCCACTTTCAGTCATCGTTCTAAATGATTTAATGCTACTATAAATTGCACACTAATGAAAAACACTACAGAAGCACAAATAAAACAATTTTTCATTCAGTAACCATATAAACAGCGACGCCTATAAATCCGATGTGGAATTTGACGTCACGACCAATGGTGATGCGTTTCGCAAATTCGAATTTCCGTCGCATATTTTGCATTTTTTAATTAATATTTTATGCAATTAAAAACAAACTAAATAAGGAAATAACGGTTCAGATATAATTTCAGGACAATATGGATTCAGGGAAAAAAATCAATTCAATTTAATCCAAATACATATTCCCTATTACTAGATCCATGAGTTTTCACTCATTTCCAAGAGGTAAATATCTTAATAAATACGGCCCTGATGTTTGTGTCCGTAACGACATTTACAAAACAAGGACAGAGAAAAAAGAAAACACACGACATAAAATAGAGAGGCCGGTGGATGGAGTCACATCACATTCTCTGTAGGTTTTGTTCTTTGTTTGCAATCTGTTTGTATTTAGATTTGTCAATGAGGCACAGTTATACTCATGTTTGAACGTGGCTTCCCGCGCTTTATGTGCATGTACGTGTCTTTTTCCCTCTCTTTGTACACGGATCTGCCTTCTCCCTCACACTCACTGTACACAGTTTTTTCACTGTATTTAAACCGTTGTGTGTGTGTACCTATATTTGATTTTTGTATTTATATTTAACTTTTCCGTTTGAATGAAATGATTACACGTACAAATATTTATTATTGATATTTGGAAAGTATTTAACTAATAAAAACAAACGAATAAACTGTGAATGTGTAGCACAGTATTTTTTATTATTTTTTATCGTTTTTAATAACATCTTTATTCAGTCACACTTAAAAATTGACTGAGGGTTCTATTTGCTAATGACAAACATAATATAATTGCTATTATATTATGATTATTATTTTATAGCCAGGGGTCCTCTATGTTCGAGTATTTTTATTGATGGCGCTATATGTTTTTAGTTGAGAATCTCCACAGATTTCAAAACATATGACATGACCAGTTTGTCTTAACAAAAATGAATTTAAAAATGAAAATAGATTACTGAGATAATAGTCCATCGATGGAAACATTATAAATCATTGTATTTTGAGTTTCTCAGCGCATCATTAGAAAAGCCTCGGATCTAGAGGGGGGAGGGGCAAACCGGAGCACCTGCCCCGGGTGGCAGTTTCAGGGGGTGGCAAAATTATAATATAATATGTGTGAAAATTGATAAAAAATTATTAAAAAAAAATTATTAAAGGTCTCTTATTCTCTCCTTCCGATCAGAAAAAATACCACCCATTATATATTTTTGAGTTTTTTTAAATAATTTATCTCAGACGCTAGAGAGAGGGGGCGCCGGTTTGAAAAAATCGTAGATCCAAGGCTGCATTAGAATTACTTATATAGACAAGATAGACAAAATTATTATTCGATTGATTATTATGAATTCAAATAATTGATAGTAAACTCATTTTAGTTCAGCCAATTTAACTGTGTATTTTGGGTAGCAGCGATTTTTTTTAAATTCGTAGGGAGATCGTTGATAAATTTAAAACTTAGTTTTCGGGACGAAGACTGCTCCCATTTGGCTGTCTACTTTGAAAGAAGTGTGTCATAGCTTTTTGCTGTACCATTGTAACCAATAAAAAGTCAAAGTTTTTAAAATTATACCAACCTCAAAATTTTTTTTAAGTTGTAAAGTCGAAGAAAAAATGAATAACTTTAATGTTCAATCTCGTTTGAAAATTCTATTTTTTTTTAGTAATTGCAGACGTATTGACAGTTACAACGAAATCTAAACATATTGCTAATTGGACAAATAGTAAACACAATTGGTAGTACAACACATGTAAGCTGTCGTGTTTTGTTCTGCAGTGTTTTGTTATATGGAATGACGTCTGAATGTCTGACCGCCCACGCAATTCTACGTCATGCTTCAACCGTAACAATATGACGTATTGAATATCAAAATGTTATTATCACACCATAATTCTTCTTCCTTCAGAAGTAATATGTACTCAAGTCTAAGACTGACTACCGAGTGATGCCAAACAAATGGTTAGCGGAACCACTTTTTGGTTTGTTTTGTTCGATTAAGGAAGAACTCAATTTGGCCCAGATAATATAAAAAATGTCAGCCAATTGGGCGATAGGACTATTCCAGCTTTAAAAATATTCACATTTGACGTTATAATAAATAAAATAAAATTTCTGTTAACGCGCACGTGTACTAACGCGGGTAACGGCTAATTACAAACATATTTGCTCCTCGTTTTCATGGTTATATAATATGGCTTCACATGCAAAAATTAATCAAAGCATGCTTGTCAGCTACCTAACTAATTTATTTTTTTGACAGATCTTTAGAACAAAAAATCAACTGATTTTTTTTATTGTCAAAATATTTCCGAAACTAAAAAATTTGGAAATTTTTTTTCGAAACTTAAAAATCATTTGTCACTTGACATATAATTTGGGACTATATCCGAGGGCCTAAAAATAGGAATTTTTTCGGTCGTTCTTTTGGGAAATATTTCATTGATGCAAATTGCAAGACAATTTATCACAATGTATAAATAATATAAATTACAATGAGTGTTGTTGAGTAGGGTTTCCTGAAGTCATCGCACTATTGCAACATATTGTTTTGTGACCACAACGATACAGGTAGCTATTGGACCTAATTAGAAACACCTGTTCACTTGTTTAGTGCCTCGCCTTCACACTGACTCTACCTGCTGTAAATATGTATGACTCGTTCGTTACACCATTAATAATTAATTGGCATTGTTGATGAAATAAAGAACTGTTGAAACGCTTCTCAATATTGGTCCACCGCAATATTATACTTTTTCATTCTGTTCATAATAATATTTATGAGTAAGGTCTTTTGTCATTCGTGTGAACGTCTAAAATGTTTTGACATCAGTTCATAATTTACATTCATTCATAAATTGGACAGTGGCGTACTAATAGTATCTGTTTCTTTCAGTGGAAAACTATTTACACTAGTGATGAACAAATTAAATGAGAAATGATACATCAACCAGCACAAAACTGGGTTATTCGAATTCAAGGCAATGATATTAATTTTTTTCTTACACATTCTAGAATAAGGGTTATGAATTAATTTATTTAGACTGGATGGTAACTCTCTTTTTAAAAGCTTATTTCTTCCCAAGTAATTACTCGAAAACAAAAAGGGAATACCAAAATTGTACTTCAGAACACTTATGGCAACGTCTACAAGAGAAAGAATTCTTCTTCCCCCTTAGCTTAAGTCACATCCTAAGTTCAGTTAGCTTGGAAGTATATGAAATATTAAACGAATATTGTACCAGACATAGTATAATTATATGAGCCCTCTGCCTACTAACAGTAGTCATTTTTTTGTATTTAAATCGTGTATGCTGGATAAACTATAAGATATGTATATATTAAGATATTATGCAATTGTCCCACATGCCAGAATTAAAAAATTCAGCACGCTAAAAGAGCAAGATAGAAAACGGTTAGATTCTAACCGCCAAAAGAAAAAGAAATATGAAACGATCCAATTGTGAATATTAGATGTCTTAATCATAATTTTTAATATTTTACGACGACTTGTAGTACTATTTTGAAGCAATCAATTATTGATATAATTGATTTTAAAAAACTGATGTTGAGATTTAAGTTAAAATTTGTGATATGTTTTGTTTTCGTAAAAATTAAACATTAATTTGTAAATGTTGTGCTAAACATTATTGAAATAAATTCGGTGAACTCATTTCCAGTCCGAAACGCCACTGGTAACTAGTACCACACATTTGGATTTTCCCAAGTTTTAGTAAATTATCTATGGACTGACTTTCGAAAGAATAAATACATACGTAAGTGATGGGATTTTATCTTTTTTTATCTGCTGCGAAATACTTTAGAATTCATTAGCAGTTTTAAGGATCTTTAAAAATTAAATATATCATTAAACAATTTTCATAAAATAATTTATAAGACTGATTTTTAGTAGGTTATGGAAATTATTTTCTTAGCATAGCTAAAACCTGCAGCACATCTATATTAATAGTTACATCAAGGGATACTACTATTATATAAGTGTGATTGAAAATAAGTGAAATACGAGAATTTTGCTTAACACTTTTATCCTTAAAACCACGGCTATCATTTCTTATGGACCTCCTAAAAAATTCTAGCGTTGTCATTTTTTTAACTTATATTTGTCTAAAAATGCGTAGGCGCGAAATTCTGATTAATAATCAATTGTCATCTGTAGTCGCCAACAACAGCTTTCAAAACTTTGGCATGTCTTCGATATTTTCAGCAGAGAAAGTAGAATTTCTATTATACAAAATTCCAGCTTTGATTTACAAAATAAGTTCATTGCCTCTTAAGATATTAGTTTTTAATGAATTTCATATTGTCTTGTAAGCTAGTTGTATTTCTGAGGATCTTATATAACCTTCAATTTTTAAAAATCAATTACATATAACTAGATCTATTTTACTATACCTACTAATCTATACCCAAGGCTATAACCTTGATAGCTTCTGTGTTTAAAAAATTGTCTACCTTATCCTAATTTATTGCATTTCTCTGCTCGCCCTATGTTATTAAGTCTGTCGGAACGCTCTGCATTTTGTTTGTGCTGAGACCCAGCGATAAGGGGCGAGGTAAACAAAAGACATATTGTGGGTGTGACCTTCTTTAGCTCTGTCCCGCTCAAATCATCCGCACGTTTCAATTTTTGGCTGGTGCCAACTACGAGGCTAAAAAATTTTATTGCAAGGGTGCCGCTGTCAATTGATTACTCTAATTTTTAGAAATATTTTGAAGATTTAAAAAACTTTTCCGAAAAAGGAAGTCACTTTAGGTTTGTGATGAAACAGTTTTGTGAAATAAGTACGAATAAGGTCGCAGTGTGACATTGAAAACGTGTGTTTTTTTAGCACAATTAATGCCAAATTTTTTCTAGTAAATCGTACATAAATTACAAACCTAGAAACCTAGATTTGTCTTTTATCTTCCTTGTAGAGAAAGAATTTTTGCAGAATATTAACGAATAAGTCTGCAATCAGTTGACAGCCGAAGCTCTATTTCTGGCTTAAATTTAGAGCGTTCCGACAGCCTTAAAGTGAAAGCTTATAAGAAGTAAAATAATATGGAAAAATGTGAAATCGTACGCGTTGTCTCAAATTAAAAGATGATATCCAGAAATAAGTGTGAAACACATTGCAAATATATTATTTTAGCTTTAAGTCATGTGACTACACCTGGCAAATCCTATAATATGGAACTTGCGTTATTGCAATCACTACTGCATTGCATAATTACCATGCAAAACTGCCTACATAATTATTGTTGTCAAACGAAATGGCCAACATATGTTACGTAGTACATTCAGCTATATGCTCATATAAAAATATGTATGTGTGTGTGTTTTACACTGGATCTGATGTGACAAAACGGCTATTTACAAACAGAAGCCCATGTAATGCGTATTGTTGTAAAACCAGGGCCTGCTGAGACGTCCCGCTGTGATGTTAACAACTGAACATCGCGCCTGGGGTGCTGCAAACAGTTGACGGCTGCTAAACGATACCGGAAGAATGGGTCCGAATTTGTCACGGTACTTTTGAATGAACATGGGATTACACCTATGAATATAATGACAGCTAAATATATTATTTATTTCCTTTTATATTATTTTATTGTTTGTTTAATACTGATTTATAGCTAGAATAGAGTTTTGGTCGCTAAATTATTTACTTTGCAAATATAATATTTTTTATTCGTTGTGCCGAAATAATAATCATAGGTGCAGTAAGCCAATAGCTGATATATTTTTGGGATCAGATTCCCTGTCGCAGTAAATATAATATTATAATATTTATAAAATGCAAAGCTTTTTCTACCAGTGTCGCCAAAAAAATGAAAATCTAAAACAGTACATTCTGTGAAAAGAGATGACACTATAATAAATTTATATCAGAATCCTTATGTTCCAAATCTATTTTGTCCAGTTTGGGATTATAACGGAACTTTGTTTTAGGTTTCCATTCATTTGCCACAGACGTTAATGATTTGAGCTGTCAAGCATCTATAATTTAAAATATATCTATTATTCGTTTAATGAATGATTATCATTACAATTTAGCTGGATCTCATCCAGAAACTTCTCAACGATTGCGTTTTCAAAAAGAAAAACAAATGAAGTCCAGAAATCAAAATGCAGTACAATATCCAATTTCTATGAAAGCTATTAATTTTTCTACAGAAGGCAGCTAATTTACAAAGCTCTCTAGAACATAACAAAAGCATTTTTACATAAAAGGGTTTCATATAATTCAAATTATTAATTATCAGTCTGGGTTAAACACTAGTGCTTAAACTTGTTTCATTAAAGAAAGTTACCGAGCTAGGTAGAGTAGTGGTGACAGCACTGGACTCGCATTCGGGAGGTACCGGGTTCGAATCCCGGCGGGGGCAGATGTGGCTGGGACTTTTTCCTACTGCCTCTCGCCGAGAAACGGTAATTCCTGTACCGGCCATCTTGATTGAGGTTTTCCATGGTTTCCCTCAATTAATTTCAGATAAATATCGAGATGGTTCCTTATTTGAGGCCATGGCCGATTACCTACCAAACTCCTGGTTCAAAAATTACCTACCTTATCCTAATTTCCTATAATTCCTTCATTCGCCCATTGCTATTACATAAGTTGAAGTTTTAGAAATGTAGAAAATAACGGGAAGTGGTAGATGAAAAAATAGTAATGGTGCGAATGGCGTCTGTTATGACATAAAGTCGAGAAACGGATTATTATTATTACTATTATTAAAGAAAGTTTCAGCACTTTTGTAAACGTCTGTTAATCGACACTATAAAAATATTTTTCTAAAATTATTTTACTAAAATTGTAACATTATAATAAACATGTTTCACAAATACATAACGTATTGAAATAAAATGAACGCTACTGTAATTGCTAATAGGAAACAATCATATATTAATTATTGTTTATAACCTTATTATTCATCCGGTGCGATGGTTATAGGTATATGGATGACATCTCAGTTTTGATGCAATTTCGAACGGACAGATTCTAGACACTATAGGTAATGTGGAGCAGTTAATGGTAGAGGCGTGTAAGGAGGCGTTTTGTAGACAGCACCGTATCGTAGAGGACTCTCCACACACACATACACACAACATATACATACGAACGCTGGGTTATATGGGTTGAAACCGGAGGTCGGGGGCTCATATACAAGTCAGAATATTGTTTGCACCAGTTTTATATACTCTTGTGTACATATTGTTGTACGTATCCCCTGGGCATTTGGCGGAACGTTCTGTCTCGTGTCTCAAGGTGTACTATCTAAAAAATTACCATTCGCATAGTTACACTCTTACCTATGTTATCCCCCGCATATTAGTTCACAAAAAAATCAAACAACGATGTTTTTTGAAGTTATTCTCTTGGCGTATTGAGGGTAAAATTTTGTCAGAAGAGGAAATCGTTGATAAAGTTGACTTTTCGATGCAGTATAGTTTCACTTTGTATGTTCATAGATGACACGTCTCATTTTTTTCTGATGACGTCAAAATAGTTATTTCATAGAACAACAAAGTACGTTATACTAGCGACATCGGACGGAACTTCTTAAAAGCTATAGTGTTGTTAACAGCTTTTGACAGTTAGATAATCTGGATACTTGTACTCTTTTTTAAATTCTGGATTCAACAGTATTTTATTTTATCAATGTATATCTTTAACGACAATGGGAGTACCAATTATCGCGATCACGCCAAAGAAGTATAACTTCTGCCGCGTGTACATAAGTAAACGCACCACTTTTTTATTTTATTTGCATTCTGTATTTTTATTTACATAACTATAAAGTAGGCACAGTTCAGAATTTTTCTGATTGCACAAATCTAGCGTCGTTTCATTCGAGTTCGTCGTTGATATTCCAAAATCAGTTGTCAAAAGTTGACGTCTTTTGACTAGATTAGTCTTTTTTATAAAGATAATTTTAATAACAGAGAAACAGACTACTGAAGGACTATACCTAATTACCAACCCGGTTTGAGAGGACACATTTTTAATAAACATTATTTCACAATACACCTAGTCTTGTAATGGATTATACTACGACGAGATGTGAAATAATGTTTAAAAAAAAATGATTAGTAATACAATTACTCACGAGGTGTATATGGTATTTTTTGGAACCTATCTCAAATAAAATAGCCTCGGGTACTAGACTACTATAAAAAGTTTTACTAAAGATATAGAAAAATTGGCATAACCGATTTTGCTTAGAGTTATCGCAATTATTTACCATTTCTCTTATAAAAAAATTGCCGCCACTTTAAATTAGATACATTCGTAGCTCTCACTATTGTGAAGGTTCACGTTTAGCGTTACCTAGCTAAAATTAGCTCTCGCATGATGTGTATTTAGTGTTGCAATTTGCTTTATTATGAAAGATTAACCGTTGAAATATGAAGTAACTGATAACTCAGTCCGCCGCGAAAGTGGAATAAATTTGTCTAATAAAGCTTTGCAACAATGAATGTTTGTTAACAACTATAGCAAACGATTATTTACTGTATAGTAACTCAGTCTTATGAACTATACACTTTTAATCATTTTAATTCTACCTCTAGTCATAGCAACGAATTTCCTGGATACTAAACAAAGACCTCTTTTAAATGAGTCATCTGTAGCAGAAACGTAATATGCGCCGCTCTTATCTTCGTGTGTACTACACTAAAACGTTCTAGTCTCTCGAGCTCAATGTTTACCAATCTTATCTCATTCAGGCCGGCCACTAAATGATTCATTTTGTGTTTGTAAATCATAAAAGTTGGAAAAATTACCATCTACATACATGCGCAAGCACATGTGTGCATGCATGTATGTAGGCATATGCATGCACGAAAAACACGTAAATATATGGCACATTGCCGGTGAACATGGACTCTGAAAGAATGTCCTCTTCTCGGTCTTTAAGGCTGTCGGAACGCTCTGAATTTTGTTTATGCTGAGACCCAGCGGTAAGGGGCAAGGTAGGCAAAAGATATATTGTGGGTGTGACTTTCTTTAGCTTTGTCTCGCTCAAATCATCCGCACGTTTCAATTTTTGGCTGGTGCCAACTACGAGGCTAAAAATGTTATTGCAAGGGTGCCGCTGTCAATTGATTACTCTAATTTTTGGAAATATTTGGAAGATTTAAAAAACTTTTCCGAAAAAGGAAGAGTCACTTTAAGTTTGTGATGGAACAGTTTTGTGAAATAAGTACGAATAAGGTCGTAGTGTTACATTGAAAACGTGTGTTTTTTGGCACAATTAATGCCAACTTTTTTCTATTAATCTAGTAAATCGTACATAAATTACAAAAGTAGTTCATTAGAGACCTAGATTTGTCCTTTATCCTGCTTATAGAGAAAGGATTTTTGCAAAATGTTGACGAATAAGTCTACAATCAGCTATCAACCGAAGCCCTATTTTTGACATAAATTCAGAGCGTTCCAACAAACTACTAATTTCTACCTGAAAAATATGGGTACTACGAGTAAATTTTCTACATTATTGTAGCATTTTGAAAAGTAAAATTTGATCTAAATTAGTACCATTCCCTACTTGATGTGGAGTTGTAGTGATAAAACCACCTATTTTTCGAGCAGAATCGATTAAAATTTTTACAATGCTTTTCTTATGATGAAACATGTGTGGTCACAATCTAAGGTATAATTGTAAAAATAAGTTTTCTGACAATGTTTTCTGCAACCCAGCAAAATAGTTTGAGTTTCCAAAAGAACATAGCGGTAGGTCATTATGGAAAATTACGACGTCTCTATGATCCAGCTAAATGTGTTTACACTTTGATGATAACCTATGCCACAAAAGTGATCAATCAAATATATTATTCAGTCATTTTGACAGTGACATACCTACGAAAGTTTGGCTCTTATCTATAATATTCTATAAAATAGCCCTGCTCAACCTAAAAACCAATAAAAACTCTGACATAATTTTTATACTTTCCTTTATATACAAAATATAGGGGAACTTTAGTAATCTTGCAAAAATTGATTTTAAGTTTTTGATAAATTTACACGTTTTCAGGTCCCTTGAACAAAACATTGTTATTAATGAATTTAGCCTAAACAACGAAGGTTTTATCTGGGTATACTTCTCCAGTTATATTTCCCCAAACTGCGAGTAGGAGGACTATGAACTGTTCTTGGATAAACTCAAAAGAAGCATTAAGCAACTGAACGTGTTTTTTTTTTAATATGTGTCTGCATTCGCACATAGAACCCAACCTAATGATCGATTTTGCTCAAATTTTGCACGGGCCGTATAGCGTCTTCAAAATGATCACACCTTGAGACGATATCATGAAATCGTCCTTAGCTCAAATGAGGAAAATTAATAGCCCGACAAAAACTAGAAATATTTGGTCTTAAATTTATTTTCAATGTCGTACCAGAAATCGAACGTGTGGTAAATCGTGTCACCTTGCCAAGATTTGTAGTTTTTTGTGAGCAATTTGCACTGTTGTAAGTTATCTGCTTTATTAAACTTTTAAGTGACCTTAATATAGCAATATATATCGGATATTCCAAAATAACATATCTTATTCTTAATGGAAAAACACTCACTAACTATATTATAGATAATTATGACATGTCAAGTATTAAAATATGCCATATTGTGTCACATGCAACTTGAATAATAAAGAAATTTATTGTTTTATACCACCTGTGTGACGCAAACTATTACTTAGGTAAAATTAAAAATTATACTGTGTCTAAATTAAATTACAAAACAGAGCAAAATATATAAAATTTCTAAATTTTTGATAACTCGGCGCATACATTGCATCAAACATTATTATGTATTAAAATAAAAATGATTTTTCGGGAAAAAGGACTTTATTTATAAGTAAAACACTTAATATTTTATTTTCAGCGACGTTTCGTTCCTTGTTTGGAACTTTATAAATAAAGTCCTTTTTCACGAAAAATCATTTTTATATTAATTACTAAGGACAAAAAAGAAATAAAGTAAATTATTATGTATTGTTGGTCTTTAACTGAATCAGCCTCTTGATTATTTTAACATCACTGTTGCTCTTTCTACATAAATAGTTTTTTATGAGACAATGTGTTTTCAAGTTGCGTTTATCTTTTCAAATAAAACTTTAATAGTCAGAAATTAATTTTATAAATTTTAACTTAAAAACTATAAATTAACTCAGTACCTCCAAACGCAAGTCTAGTGCTCTTACCACTACTACTAGCTTATTTAAGTATTTCTTTAAGAAATTTGGTACTACAAAATCCATATTTTTCTGAACGCAATAAATGATTTGGAATACATTCTACTCGCGCAGAAGTCGATCAGCAGGATAAAAAAACTGTCCACTAAGTACAAGCGGCCGATTTCTCTATCGTTCTTGCGTTCTAGCCTTAGATGATCCATCAATTTTCAAATTTATCGTGAACTCACAAACTCGAAAAATGAACATTATGTAATAGATCCACCGACTATCTCGACTAGTGGTGTAGTGCATTGTTGAAGCTGTGACTAGGCGAGACGCGAGAGAGGGCGGGGGATGTAGGCTTGTGGAGTCTTTTTTCAAACAGTTGGGATAAACATACTTGAATAATCATGGGCATCGGTGACGTAAGCAATCGACTCAACCAATCACAAACGTGTAACAGAAAGGTGATTGGGCTTTTAACCGGTCATGCTTTCCTGAAAAAACACCTACATGTGATGGAATTACAGCACGAATCAACACGATGTAGATTTTGAGAAATGGATGATGAAACAGCCACCCATATCGTGTTCGAATGTGAGGCTTTAACTTACAGGAGGATAACCATCTTTGGAATAGTTCCACAAGACAATCTAGTAGCAAATCTTCTGGAGCTCATAAGAAGATCCAGATTATTTGCTGGCTAGATCCAGTAAAAGGGAGAAGCACAAAAATCCTTACAAGATGTGGTGTATTTGGGCCAAGAGACCACCCCAATCTATTTTAATCTTTTTTATCACAGACGTGACCATGTTAGACTCTTACGCCCAACCTTTTTAGTATTCTAGCAATCTTGTAGTGTTTATACCTGTTAGTATTTCCAAGTTGACATTTTTAAACCAATTATCTAAGATAATTTCTATAGTCGACGCGAAATGTTTTTCAATTGTATAGTAATGAGTTAAAAAGAGTAAAGTAAATTAGCCAAAAGTAAAACACACATTAAATATGGACGCTATAACGAATTGCAGTGTAAAGTTTAATAATTCATTTATGCCCTGAAGGATTTTTAACTCTGTGTATTTTTGTACTTGCACTGCTATGACTCTGCACCACATAGTGCAAGCCGATGCATCGGAGTGGTAGTACTAATGTGCAAATATCACTCATATTACACCCCGAGGACATTTACACGTATACACATGAATAATATCTCGTTATTTACATGCATCGTTATTAAGTATCACTCTATCTTTAAACAATCACTAATAATCAAAATTAACATATCGACATCAATCATTCATAAAACATATAAATACAGAATGATCCATAAAGGTGATATCAGACAGTATATTTTTTGTTCATTTCTGTCTTTCATTCAAAGTAAAATGTCTGAACACAAAATGAAACATAAAATAAAAAAAATAAAATAAAATAAAATAAAAATAAAATAAAAAACCCCCGGTCGCAGTGCCAAAACCCTGCCGACAATATAGTGTATTTGCTTGTATAGGGCCGTGTGGTTTTATACTTTTATTATGTGAAATTAAGTTTGTTTTTGGGCAAAATAAAAAATTTAGCCCCTTAATACACCCCTTAAAATAACATTTTTTTTCTTAATTGTAATATTATTATCAATCTCACGTCTACACCGAATTAAAGACACCCTTCAATAAATAAATCACTATCTGCAAATTAGTGTTTTCAAAAAATTTGTAAATCCGATCCTGTTGGGCCGATTTTATTAAAATTTTAGGGACACTTTTTAATTACTACTAAAGGGTTAAATGTCAATTTTGAAACGATTCTGAGAATTTTTTCGGTATTTTGGGTCCCAAAAACATTTTTCAACCCCTAAAAACTACCCTTAAAATGCCCCAATTACGCCCATTTTAAATAGGCTTCTTGCGGTGATGGATTTCAACACGTGGGCCAAATTTCGTTAAAATCAATTAACTCTTTCGAAAGTTATTGCCCGCACACATATATATATATATATATATATATATATATATATAAATACGTATATAAATATATATATATACATATATATATAAACATTTTCAAAAATGGTGCCAAAGTGTTTAGGAGGTTATGAAACGTCGAGAAATTTTGGTCCGACCTCTAGGTCCCGCCATCCGACCAACGCCAATAGTGTATGTTGCCATATGGCAAATACACTAATAAAATAAAAATTCATTAATGAACCGATCCAACAACGCTAGATATCGGCATTCGGCATGATTTATTCGCACCCCAAATGAACGAAAAATGAAACGTTTGAATACAAGAAAGAACATTCATTCGGGTTCGATCATTTTGTATCGTGTTTTGTAGCGAACGGACTTGGGACTATGCACCGCATAGTGTCTGTGTATGAGACAAAATGGTATTCAAGTGGAACGACCAAAACACGGTGCTGTTTTTGGAGAATTTCAAAAATTATCAATATCCATGGAACCACAAACTCGACGATTACAAAGGACAGAATAATACGGACAAATTCCATAAAATCTCTAATTAATGATTTAAACTTAGACTTTGCTTCTTTTTTGTCAATTCTTCGATCACAAATCAAACGAATTCCAAGGCGCACAATTTCATTCAACGACATCATCGAGGAAAACACTGGATGAACGTTCATCTCTATGTCATTTTGTCTACGCCGTGTGAACGCGGAATTAAACAAAAATGAACATTCAGTCAAATGAACATTTATTCCAATGAGCCGTCTGATATCATTTTAAGTACAGCGCCGGCCCTAGGGTAGAGCGAGGGGAGTGGTCGCTCTAGGCGCCAGGTGGCAAGAGGCGCCAAAAAGTCAAATGCGAAAAACAAGATTTTATTATTTAGTGACTGACTGAAATTAGCACCAAATATTAATTTAATTATATACCGGTAGGAACTTTTTTAATATTAAA
This sequence comes from Venustoraphidia nigricollis, assembly GCA_034508555.1. NCBI lineage: Eukaryota > Metazoa > Arthropoda > Insecta > Raphidioptera > Raphidiidae > Venustoraphidia > Venustoraphidia nigricollis. Next base: position 1,204,901 of record JAVRKA010000052.1, on the reverse strand, counting down.
GAAGCAGAAGTATAATAATTAAAGCTACTTAATTTAATTTAAAATCAACAAGTATTGATGTTTGCAATAAAACTGATTTTTGAAAATTTGAGACTTATTATTTATTTAAAATAAAACCAACGTACAATTTACGTGAAGTGAAAGCAACGACCAAAGGGCGCTGAAAGACAATCTCGCTCTACCATAATCAAGAGCTAGGGCCGACGCTGCATAAGTATTATGAAAGATTTTAAGCGGTGATTCCTTAGATCATTCTTAGAAAAAACGTTCTCATAAATATGGGTCCGGAAATGTTTTTCCGCTGAGCTAAAGCCCCACTAAACAGAACAAAAGCAGTATAATATTTGACAGAGCTATAATATTCGTGTACCCGCACCTCTGAAACATATTTTTGAGAGACTAAAAATTGAGGCTAAATTGTTTTGTTGTTAAACGTTCATTGTTACGATGCTAAATCAGAAAAATTTATTTTTGTCCACCAACACCGTCGGGACTCAAGTCTCAAACTCGAATCTTTCCACTTTCGCGGCGGAATGAGTTATCAGTTACTCTACGGCGCGATATCTAAACAATCAATTCTTCATAATAAAGCAAATTGTAACTACATACGAGAGCTGATTATTTTAACTAGGTACCGTTAGACATGAATCATCTCAATAGCGAGAGTTATGAATGTATAGGTAAATTTCCATTTTTTTCATTATTAATCCAACCTAAGTACGTCATAAGATGTAATTCAAAGGCAGATAAAGGGGCTGGACCATACCTATGTATATCATATGGACAAAAATAAAATTTTCTGATTTAGCATGGTAACAATGAATGTTTAACAATTAAATAGCCGTTCTGCAGATTGTAGAAATTAAAACTTATATCTTATACTAAATTTTTTCACCCGATCAAGTGATTTCTGAGATATCATATGAAAGAATGTTTGTTACCAATTCCATAACGGCATTTCTTTTTATTCTAGGACGTATAGTTTTTGACATATTAGTAGAATTCTTTTTATAACCGATTTTTTATGTTAGCAAAGATTGCTTACAGAAAAGAATTAAGCGATATTCCTAAAACTTATCATAATTTTCGAGAAAAAAGTAGTTAATAGTACTAGTTCTGGGCGCGCGACTTATGTTGCCACAGATAAGTAGGTTAAAGTTGATAATATATTGTAAAATAGAAATACTGTTATTTTTGACATAGTACCTATCGTTTACCATAATCATATTTAATAGTTGATTTTGCATCCTAGGATTTTATGTTTAGGTTTCGTCTCTCGTATTTCCTTTTTAAAAATCCATAATGAACACAGAAAGTGAAAACAAAACTGAAATGTTTCTCCTAATTAATTAAAAGAAAGATGTAATGAAGGCAATATAGTGGTTCATATATGGAAAACATATGTGGAAAACAATCTTATATATTCATGAATATTGCGTAATAAATTTATAATCCAGTCAATAATAATTTATCAAACGTAAAACAAAACCAATGACATTCGAGTGTAAAATATTCGTCGAATACTTAAAAACAAAACACATCCGTTTTCCATTAGGAGGTCACGTGACCTAACGGTGGCTCCGGCACGCTCCACAGGTAGTAAATTGAACTAAAATATGTACTCGTTATAATGACAAAGTTCAATTGTTATTGCATACATAAAATAGTAGTAATTACCGGTGGTCTACGGAGCGGGCCACGCGTGTCATAAAGTATAAAATATGATCGTTACGTAGGACACAGTATATATGTATAGGAAAAACAGCTACAATAATACGTATTTAATATTAAAACCGGCGAATGCAGGCGGCCATGGAACACCACCTGAATAACTGACTATCATTTTCATGGCCTAGCGTGATCGTACATTATCATAAATTACATCAGAGTTTTGTATTGTAGCATTGTTCCTATATTTTGTGCGACACAGGAGGGTGACAACATTTAACATTTCCGGGGGTTTGTTCACGTATAAGTGACCTCTTGTCTTGTACTTTGATAGAAAACTGAAAAGAGAATTAGTTTCTTTTTTGTACCATCAAATATCCATATATTACGTCGAATAGAAAATTATTTCATATTTGAACTCTTATATTTGACGAAACAATTTTCATTATTTCATACTTGTTTTAGATAAAACCTCAGCATAGCTGAATGCGCATTATAAGTACCTATCCGTTTCTTTCTAAAAGCAAAATCATGTAATTAAATAACATAATATCTGAGAATAGCCTTCATTATTAAAAAAATATAATTTTATATAAAAATGACTGTGCAGTGTGCACCTTGAAACGTTGCTTCCTCTTAAACGGACATAAAATCTCGGTATAAATTATAGTAAATATTTATTTTTAAGAATATATTTTATTGTAGTAAATAAATAAAGCGGATTTTTTGTGTAAAACTATTTTACAAATATATTTTTGTTCGACAGGAAAAGTTTGTCATTTCTTTACAATAAACATAACATTGTGTTAGACAATGATATTGTTATGGGCACAATTTGTAGGTTATGTTAAATATAGTTTATTTTATGTTATACGTGTAGGCCCCGTACAAATGATGCGTGAAATCGGCACTTTGTTGTCAGTTTACCTATACCGGATACGGTCAATTGATTTCAAATACATTTCAACTTGAATGCAAGTGTACAAATATACAGCCATGTCTGTTTGTAATTCGGACACGGATACCAACATTAAAAGATCAAAAGAGACACGTCTTTTATCCATCTCAGCGCAACACAAATGAATACAGGTCCGAAATATGGGTTATTAATCTAATAAAATTAGAGTTTAAAAAAAACTAAAACACGTTTTTATGAACTAAAAAATGCTAAATAATTTGACAACAAAATTGGCTTTAATGTAAAAAGCGTGGAGTACTTAATATCGGTAATAAATTTTTTGTTGCTAGCTAATTGTAAACGTAGAGCTATTATGAAAATTTAAGTAGATCGCATTCCACGCTTTTTACAGTAAATATAAATTATTTTGTTTTTTAGATAAATAATTTATATTTTTTCTTAGTGCACTTTTGTTAAATTAATTATTAATTAATTATTTGTATTAGTTATATATGTATTTTGGTAAATATCTCAATTTATTGAATGACACAGTCAACCAGTTAAAGTTCCTTAAGAAGTATAAAAAAAAAATATATACGAAACGTAGCAATTTTGATAATAGTCTAACTTTTTAATTTTTTGTCTACATGCCCGTAAAAACTTATTAATTATTGATTATTGGACATGAACAACATGGAGAATAAAAAAATATGTTTATAAAAATATTTGTGGGAATCAATTTCTTATTCTTATTATTATTAATTCCGGGGGTTGTTTGGAATTTAAATAACAAAATATTTTATTTAACAAAATAATTTGTGGTAGATATCGATATAAAAAATGTTTCGTTTATGTAAACATTTTCAAAATTAGTAAAATACTATCCTGTAGCCGGTATATTATGTAAAGTATTGTTCATTGATAATGTTCTTTTTTGTGAGTTTCATTGAAGAAAATGATACCGAGAGGCCGGAAGTTTTGGTTGCAGGTTGACTTGGTCAATTCATTCGGTCCGTAACATTGTTATACATCTTATTATTTCCTATTGTTGTAATATTTTGACTAATGGTTGTAGAAGCTTTTTATAATGTCAGTATTTGTTAACATCACTAAAGCATATACCTGTCGCAGGCAGTGACGACGTTTCCCATAAAATCAATTTGGAATGGACGACACAAATGACATTGATTCGATTTTTTGTATTTCAAAATTCAATATAAACACCCACCTGTTAACAGAAGCAATGTTGCATAGTTTTTGTAATAAATTATACCAAATGTATATATTTCATATAGTAGAGCCTCGATAAGTTAAAATCCACGGGAAACGTTAAAAAATTTAAGTTATCGAGTTTTTTACTTATCGAGAGTTGAAGTCAGAGGGTTGTCAGAGTAAAATTTTTAACTTACCGAGGTTTGTGGATTTTATAGAGGATGTATTTAGTTCAATAGAGGTGACATAAATTTTTTATCTATTCATTTAAAATCAATTATTTATTTATTTAAACAATCAATTATTTAAACAAATAAATAAGTTTTAATTTTGTTTCGGGCAATTTTGATTTTCTGCATCAAATATGTTTTCTATATTACGTAAAGATGAAAAATTTCGTCGTTAACATCATGACGATACTGATAATACTTTAACTTATGGAGGTCACCAAAATATTATTTTAAGTTATCGAGGGCGATGTTCAGAATATTTGTTTAAGTTACCGAGGTTTTGTGATTTAAGTAATGAAGGTTTTATGCTTTTAGGGGAAGGGAATTAAAAAAAAAAATTAACTTACAGAGATTCTTAGCTTATCGAGGTTCTACTGTACTTTTTCTTTTTATTAAGATTTGTTTTTTTGGCAATTTTGATATTTCTTCGATTTTTTAACATTCATAACAGAGGTTTGTAACTTATCGAGGTTCTACTGTATAATATATACGATGAATAAATTTTGTGAAAATCACCGAGCGGAGTAAAGTAGTGGTGAGAGCATTAGATTCGCATTCGGGGGGTACCGGGTTCGAATCCCGGCGGAGGCAGATGTGACTGGGACTTTTTCCTACTGCCTACACAGGTCACCTCGGCATTGAATGACGTCAGCTCGAAGACCGCTTAATATTTTTATCACTACGCAATATCAATTGGCAATCTACTGGATGGCGCCCTTAACCCACTACTATCTAACGGAACGAGGTCACCGCTGTATAATAACCAGATTTCTCAGTTTCCAGCATTGTAAAAGTATCTATTGGATTTTCAATTTATTATTAGAAAAATAACAACACTCAACAGATTGACTATATTAGTACTGGAACTAGTGAACCCCTACATTTGATAGCCTTAAAAATGTACAATTTTAAATCTACATTAATATTATAAAGAGGAAAGATGTATGTTTGTAATGAATAAAATCAAAAACTACTCTGCCGATTTAAAAAATTCTTTCACCATTAGAAAGCTACATTCACCCTGAGAAACATAGGCTATATTTATTGCTAGAAAATATTAGGGATCCTTACTAAAACTTTAGTAAGGTAACCCAAGGTGTAAAAAAATGCCATAAAACATCTTTCGTCGCATGCGCTGCGGAAACTATTGATGATAGAACAAAAGTATGTTCTACAATATTAAAGAACATATCAATAACTACAAAAAACTTCGCGATACTATATGTCCAACTATTATCGTTATGTCACAATAACCACTTTTTACATTTTAATAATCTATATAGATAAAAGACGATGTATATGTACTCTATGGACTCCAAACGGGTAGACCATTTTAGATGAAATTTTCAAACAATCTTTAGATTAGCCCAGCGGGTGATCTTCTGAAGTTTGGTAGCGATCGGATCAACGGCATTTTTTTAATTTCTTTTTGGGAAATAAGATTTTTCTTTGATTTTTGAACATTCACAAATAAAAGCGATTGAATACGCGCAAATTCAATACACGTTGAGAATTTAATGATAATGGTTCTTATCTTTTATATCCTATATATTACATTTACACCAGGGCGAAGCCGGACTGGGCCGCTTGTATTATATAAAATTATATGTGTGTAATGTGTATCATTTTCAAATACAGAGTTTTCATATAACATGGCAAGAAAATTGAATGCAACTCCGCGAGACTTGGAATTGTACGTAATTATAATGAATTAATTATAATATTTGTACACCTGCTACAGCATGCAATAATTACTTTAATATTATCATTTATTTATGAGTGTTTATACGGCGAATAATTGTACTTACTGCACTGGTAGCAATCGTTCCCGTTTGTGTCATCAAGATCATTACCTATCTTAAAATCATCAAGCATACAAAACTTTCATGGATTTCACAAAATATATAATAAAATTTGATTTAAATTTTGCTCCTCCCGCACGAAAATATGACCCTGTCTCATTGAAAATGTACGTTTACAAAAAAATTCGCCGTAGGTGTATAATTAGTGTTGGGTAACTCAGATCTGAACCGGTTCAAAGAGCCGTCTCCGACAGAAGAACCGTGAGAGCCGACGGATCAGCGGATCCGCATAACTCAGTGAAACACTTAACACACAGAAGCACATTTTACACTTACGTATCAGTTCTTGCTTTGATGCATTTGTCAGCTCAAATGACTCATGCATCACATGTTTGGCTATGCATTCTTGATTCTATACAGATCGTGATATGATTGATTGAACTAGGTAACTCAGTGGCAGACTGCTGTAACATATTCAGAACTCGGCTCTTTTTGAACCGGTTCACATACGGGATCCAGATGCAAAGATGCAGATCACTAAAAAGACCCGTTGTTCCCATCTCTATGTATAACAACGTGCAAGAAGCTACGACCGTAGCCAGTGCTTTACCACGTGGTCAGTTTAGCTTAATGTTCTACATTTGATTTTTATAGTATCTATAAATGTAACGGAAGTGATTGAAATGCACGCATAGTACATTTTAAATCACAAGTATCAATTTCATACTGCCGTGTCAAAGGAATTTTTGCTTGAAAAAAATGTATTATTTAGTTTTTTTTTTATATTTCTTATTATGAAATAAAAACATTTTAATTTAACAATTTTGTTGTTTTTTGTATATACCTACGTAAATTTTAAACAATAAGGCTGTCGGAACGCTCTGAATTTAAGCCACACTCCGAGGCTAAAAAATGTTGTCGCAAGGGTGCCGCTGTCACTTGATTACTCTAAACTTTGGAAATATTTTGAAGATTTAAAAAACTTTTCCGAAAAAGGAAGAGTCACTTTAGGTTTGTGACGGGACAATTTTGTGAAATAAGTATACGAATAAGATTGTAGTGTGACATTGAAAATTTGTGTGTTTTGGCACAAATAATGTCAACTTTTTTTTAGTAAATCGTACATAAATTATAAAAGTAGTCCATTAGAGACCTAGATTTGTCCTTTATCTTCCTTATAGAGAATGTTGATGAATAAGTCTACAATCAGCTATCAGCCGAAGCCCTATTTTTGACGTAAATTCAGAGCGTTCCGACAGCTTTAATTCCGTCGTATGTTCATGAAGTGACGCACCTCTTTTTTTAACACGCTTTTATTAGCTTCACCTGTATGTTTATTTGTTTGTAATGGAATCTTTGAACGTGAAAATCATCTCTTTCAAGACGTCAGATTAAACTGAAACTTTGTACAATTATCAAGGATCGATGGCACGCTTTTATGAACTAAAAAATGTGAAATAATTTGACAACAAAATTAGCTTTACTGTAAAAAGCATGGAGTGCTTAATATTGGTAATACATTTTTCCTTTACTAGCTAATTGTAAAGGTAGAGCTACTATAGATAGCATCCCACGCTTTTTACAGTAAAGCTAATTTTGTTGTCAAATTATTTTGAATTTTTTAGTTCATAAAAACGTGTTGTTTTAGTTTTTTTAAACTCTAATTTTATTACTTATGAGAGAGTCAAAGTTTTAATTTTTAATTTTAAATATGACTACAGAAATCAGTGTTAAATATCAAAGTAATGAATCACTTTATTTAATAAATATTATCTGTATTGAAGGCTGTGTAATATGTGTACAGTGTAACAGTGCAGTTAAGCCGGCTCTGTTAACACACACACACATACACAAAGAGGTTGATTGTAATTTCTAATTAGCGGCCCGCTTGCTGTTTACTTACTGTTTGCTCTGTCGGTAATGTGTATTGAATTACTCGCCAACCCACCCTTGGCACTGGACATTGTGGTAAAGGTGACGACTATTGTTAGCCCTGGCTCAGAATGACGCGACACTGCCGCTTTTGATTGCTAACAATTAATTATTAGCTCCGACAGGGCAAGCGGCAATGCACCTTCGGCAGTGACATAATCTGTATTTTAAAATTTTTATGCGAGCCAAATAGAAGTGAAGTTGGGGGCAGTTATGGTCTAGTGGTTAGCGTACTGGCTTCTCGACCTAACGTCGTGGGTTCGAATCCCACCTCTGCTCATGGATGTTTTGTGATGTCGATATTTTGACCCAGCTATATTTTCAATTTCTACTGGCCATATACCAAATGGTAGTGCCACAAAAAGGGTATTCTCTTGTATATGTGCATATGCTCTATATATGTGGACATGTACAATTGGATATTCTTTAAAAAAAAAAAAAAAAATAATAATTAAGAAGTGAAGTTTGAACTGTCAAAAATGTTTAAACGATACTGAAAACTAGCTATTTTATAGGGATTGCGTGCAAAAAAAATAATATCTATCTCGGACGTAATGATACTATGGTTCGTGTCTGATATTATATATTGTCAAACTTCGTACTAATATAGTTCATTACATCCTAGATACTTACATAAACTACTATTTTGTAAAACGCACATTAAAAAAGACGCGTTTCATGCTTGCTTTCTAAAGCGCAAGTTGAAAATTGCATACCAGCAATAAAAGACACACATGCGCAGTTCAAAAGTAATGCGTTTTTGTCTCTTGGCCAATGTTTTTCTGGTTGAAAGTAAGCGAAAGTGATGCTATCCTGATACCTGCACGTCAGTTTCGTCTAATGCACAAATATCATTCATTATGTGTACAATGTCATCTTGCACTTAATACACTCATTGCATTGAAATTGCAGCACCGCATTAAACAGGCTTTGAAACCAGTGCGAAATTTTCGAATGCAACTCATGCGATCACCAGTCTAGCTTTGCTTGAACCACAAATATTACACTCGTAGCAATCACCAGTTTTCCGTCCTTGTAACACAATGACTTTTTCTTAATAAAAAAACTTTAAAAAAAATATTAACCTAAAAGTCACTAAAAAGATGAACATAAGGAAATTTTGAGGTCGGCGCCAATTTAATAAAAATAGATATGTAATTAAAAGTTTTAGTAATTGGCTCCGACCTCAAAATTTTCTTATTTTCATCTTTTTAGTGACTTTTGCGAAGGGTGTTAATATTTTGTGTTTAAAATTTTTTTTTTTTTTACTTTTTAGTGGATTTGATTTCGCACGTTTTTACTAATAATTCATCTTTAAAGTTCAATTCCAAAATATGTAAAATATAAAAAAAGAAGATATTATTTTCTACAATTTTCAATTTTATTGATCTTTGTAATGCAAAATTGCCTTTTATATCATAGTTTTATTATAATTTAAACATGCTGAGAGCTTGAAAAAGTCTTGATTTAATAAACACGAAACGTTGCAATCAATAAGTGTTTAAATTGATTTTTTATTCCAATTACCCGTGAAACTAATTTCTATTATTTTCTAATAATATTTCATAGTTGCTTAGTTTATAAATTATAGTAAAAAACTTCTGAACCAATTTAAGTAAAATTTATATGGGATAACCCTGAAGGTATCCTCTATTAAATAAAAAAAGAATCATCATCAAAATCGATTCACAAATGCTGGCGATATGAGGTCGCATTCATATAAAAAATATGTGTTTTTGATGTCATTTAAAAGCGAATGAACCGATTTTAATAAAAACTATACGGAACCAATCCGGTAGTATTGTGAACAAAATGGTGTTGAAATTTTTCAGATCGGTCCATAATTGGTGGAGTAATCGCGTAACAAACATAAAAAAAAATACAGACGAATTATTTAAGCTCCTTTTTTTGAAGTCGGTTAAAAAAGAAACTTGTACTTCCGGGTAAAAGTGTCAAACACCACGCCACTGCAATGACCGATTCGTATATTCGCTATGAAATTGAAAAACCCAGTACAGACAGAGGAGATAAGTCACATATCTATGTTTGTACAGTGTCCTTACCTATACGTACGAATGCACATTATACAAACTGTCTTACATAATATTACTTCTTTGTATTTACTACAAGGTATTCGATTTAGGGATGTCAGAAGTGCCAAAAAGTATCGATATATATCGTATCGGTATCGGTACCGATAAATTTTTTTAAAAATATCTCAATATATCGGTACAATTTGAAAGAGAACATTGACACTCGAAGAAATTAAGTATACATATTGGCTAGCTTAATATAATCTCAAATAGCAATTAACGGACATTATTTCTAATAAATCAAGTAATAAATAATTATCTGAAATCAAAAACAACGATAAGATTTTTTTTTTGTTTATTAGTCAAACATCTAATCCATTTAGGAGCAGACAATTCTAGAGATTAATCGAACAATTAATAAAGCCATGGCAAGCGTGCCAGAGGCGACATTCGACAGAAAATTGTTGGCACAGCATGAATTGAGGTGTAAGTCGAAATAATTAAAAATATTCTAGATGTTGTAGAAATGAAATGAAATATTGCATGAATAGCTATTTTGACTGCTTATTATATCGAAAAATCCGATGAAAAAGAAACGTGTTTTACATGTGTTTCATTCACTGTTGTTGTTTTTGGAACGCACTTAAAAGTATGTTCCGAAAACATCTGTTAAAAGACATGTTTTTTTTCAGTGGAGTTTTCGATATTTTCGGAATAATTAGACAGCCATAATCAGTCGCGGTAGTACATACAAGAGTTGCTACTGGAAAAAAATATCGGTTTTCGATACTCGGAATTTTATATCGATATATCGAAGTATTAAATATCGCCCAAAAATATCGATATATTAAATAAAAAATATCGATATATCAACATTTTTTCGACATCCCTAATTCGATTGTTAGCAGAGCTGGGAATAATCGATGATTTTAATAATCGAAAAATGACAGATCGTCGGTGCCGCAGGAGGGACAAAGGAGCTAGATGCAGGGGATTTTAGTGGGTAGGGGGCCTTTGGCAGAGTTCCCACATTTTCCAGGGTTATCGTCGCTGGGTGTCCGGAAAAAGGATTTGCCCCTCCCAAAAAATAAATAATCATTGAAAGATAGCTATTCAAATGATTTTGATAATCGAATGATTCATTCAAATTTGTTTTCTTCGCATGATGTATAATGAAAATATTACGAGGTGTGAAATAACATATTTAACACTAGTACTGTAAAGTTGCGTTATGTAAAATAAACGTAGTCATACTACCATTTCCATAATAAGTCATATTCTCAATGCATGACAATACAATGCAGCCTACAATTAGAAGTGAACTTGCTCAAAACTGAACTGTCAAAAATTTTTGTTATGTGAAAATCAGCTATTTTATAAGAGTTACGTGCAAAAAAACAGTGTAGGTATATGGCACGCGATGTTATTATTATTAACGTGACTCTTAAAAAATGCTGGCTTTTGTTTTTAACATATCACATGGGTAAAATATTAGTCATCATGCAGTAGATACATAACCTACTATTTTATATGTATGACAAAGATGGACGTTCTGTATACAGTTTTTCACATTTTGTAATACATACCTACCTATTGGATGGCTAACTTATACCTTTGTATTATTTATCTTCGATATCGGCACAAATATATTTTTCCCTATACGTTATTTTCTTGGACAGTTCATAACCATTTATGATTTATTATATTTTAAATTTACCTCAATTCCCTTATATTTCCGGATTATATATGTCGTAGGATGATTGAAACAATCGGATCTTTGCGAAAATCCTAGGACGATTGCAAAAAACCAGGTAATTGAACTCCCGTTTTTTGAAAACATCCTAGAATTTTCGCAAAAATCTGAATTTTTTAGTTATCCTACGACATATATACCTTACTAGCCCCTATCTGCGACTCCGTACGCGATTGCATTGAAACAATGTTTTACACAACAAGAGTGAAGCCTTCGGCTCCACTATATTGTGATTTTGCCTCGTGGGCCTGTGTCTCGCTTGGCAGCGACAACAGTAGTGAAGTCTTCGGTTCCACCGTAATACAATATATTTATTGCCTATTTTATTTGCTATAGCTGATATCCGCGAGACTGCGCGCGATTGAGATAAAAAACGGCAACGACAACAGTAGTAGAGCCTTCGGATACAACGTATTTATAAAAGAATACATATATGTGCCAACTTTCTTGGTGATCGTTCAAACGTTTGTTGAAATGTGATTAATTTTTTAAATAGGATTTCCTTACTAAAAAAAATACATAGATAAATAAAAGGTTGGAAGTAATAAATTCAAATGTTTTACGCTTTTTCTTATACGTTTTGTAAAAGAAATAGCCACAAAATTTTACAAACACATTTTTATACTATTTCTTATACAGTAAGGCCTCGATAATTCGGACATGCAGTAAACCGGATTCTTTGATAATTCGGCTAAGCATTTCAATTACATTGTGTACTTTATAATCCGGATTTGACAGTACTTGGTAATTCGGATCTGCGTTTTTAAACGTCTATTTCATTCAAATTAATAGCATTCGATACTATAGCGATCGTGAGAGATTCCCCATCATGTATTCGGTCGGATCTGATACATATCTATCTGAGGATTTCTATAAGCAGGCATTATATGTGTGACGTTGTTTTGATTGAGTATTAATTGTATATAGGTGCGTTATTTTATGTTCTACATAAGTATATAAAATAATTTTATACACGTACATGTTAAAATAGCTTCTAGAAGAAAACACACTACGTTGTCAATAAAACAAAAATCCGACATAGCCCGTGGTGAAAATGGAAAAGTTTTGGCAAATGAATACAGGATAGGAACATCAATTTCCGATATAAAAAAGAACAAAAGCAAAATCTAAAGATATGGTATATTTTAATGACTATTTTGGATTTTTACTATGTATGTGTTCCTTCTTTTATTCCGGTCCCGGCGCCAGAAAGGAATTACGAAAAGCCGAATATCCAGAAATGGAAACTCATTTGTATGCATGGTTTTGTACACAACGATCAAGGCATGTTCCAATTCCCTACGAAATCTTATCTGACAAAGCAAAACTTCTATACCGAAATCTATGGAAATTTTTAGAGCTAGCAGAAAAGGGTTAAGCAAACAATAATATAAAATTTAATAAATATACTTCTATTTTGCATAATTTTTTGTTTACGTACTATTTTCTAATTATTATATAATAAATGTTTACCTTTACAATAAAAAAGCTGGGCTGCTTCAGTAATCCAAATTTTTTACTAATCCGGATCACAGCGATTTTAATTAGTCCGGATTATCGAGGCCTTACTGTATTTCATTCATGAGTTCTAAGGTACAAAAAGAATGCCTTGCGGATATTGGCAATCCCTTGCAGATCTTATAACAAGATTATTGGTGGATTTAACAAATAACCCTTGACGAATCGACGTTGAAATGCGATTTTTGTAGAAGATATACAACATAATACTGAATAGGAATTTCGCTTCTTAATTTGTATCGACGTTTATCAGGTTATATTAATCCTAGATATCCGGGACCTAATCCAAATTTAGATATGGACAAATGCACACAGAAGTTTTTGCTGAACAGAAAATACAATTTAAATGTTTTTTACACATGTGAATCGATTATTCCCAATTCGACACATTATTTCTATCTTTTGAAAATTGCCACCGATAACATGTAGAACATTTTTTTAAGTTAAACTAACCATACCATAATCACACAATACAGTAATAGTAGGTTATCTAGTGCTTTCTTTAAGCAAATTGAGAATTGTCGAATCTAATTTGTGTTGGACGTAAAAATAGATCAATTTTTTTGAAATGCTCACTTTTCTATGTTATTATTATTACTAATATTAAATATATTCATCAAATTTGGAAGTTTTCGTTAACCTTAAGGTCGCTAATGTATTTATAGATAGATTAAATATATTTTAAAATTTGAATATGGTGGAAAAGTTGCACGTTAAGCTTTATAACAGAACTTATAATTTATTAATGTACATGTAATGAACATATTCGAAAAATAATTTAATGCTAAGCGAAAATTCGTGCTTTTCTAAAATTCTGTTTGTCAGTACGGTAAATATACTGCTCCTATTTCTCATATAAAATAGTGTCGTATTCAATTTCAAAATTTTCACTTTGTACATCTGCAGTTGTGTAAGTGTATATATCATGTCTATACAAATATCTACATTTTCTATGGTAAACGCCCGGTTATCAGCCTTAATATTGCAAACATTTCATATACTTTATATACTTTACACTATTTACTAAATTTGTTATTTTTAATTTATACGTTAAAAATTGAATAAAATTAAGAATTTGAAAAATCTCAATGCAAAAAATAACTTTAAAAAGTAACAAACAATTAATTTTTATTATATCTGGCCTTAATTTTTTAACTTTTATTTTTAACGAAAAAAAAATATTTAGAAACTAAAGTTGTTTTACAATCGTAAACTTTCGTCTTAAATCACAGCGGCTGCAGTTCTAGATTATTTTTTATTAAACGTTTTTTTTATAAACAAGATCTAACAACACGAACTTTATTGTACTTCATATACATGTAGGTACTTATATTACGTCAGTAATGTATTATATAACAAATATACATCATGAAACAAAATGAATAGCTTATAATAATTTTTCAAAGTTTAGTTACAACCGAGTGTAGCAAAAATGTAAAGAACGTTGTCTGATTTTGTTTGAAACTTTGAGTCAGAAATTGGTTGACAAAAAAAAATCAACATCGACTAGTCTTAGTTATTAACAATATTTACTTATAAAACTTAATATATTAATAAGTATTCACACTTTTGACACTGTTGCGTTTGTTATATAAAAAAAAAGGTCTACTTTCTGGTCAGCAAATTACGCAAATATTTGTTTAATTTGAACCTTTCCTTTCGATATTAATTTCTTCAGTTTGGGAATTGATATTTTTAAACATTTTGTTCGAAATTGCGAAATCTCTTAGTTCTGGTCCTAATGCTGATTTTTAAATCACGGTGGGTAATGCCTTTTAAATATGAATCCGAATGATCACGACTGTTTTAAAGTCAATGCAATTTTTATCTTTATCCTGTTTTTGAATTTTAACTTCTTTAGTAACGTATCTGTTTGAAAAAAGTAAGAGATCGAGGGGAAGTAGAACTACCAAATAAAGGGGAAGTTAGTTTATCTCCTAAATTACATGAAACTGACAAGGACAGAAGTTTATAGTTTGTTGCATTTTGATTCGCAAAATAGTAAAACAAAGATGAACACGAAATCAGTGCTTGAGATCTGACGTTTAAAATTACGAACAATTGAAATGCAAAATAATTTCTGTAATTTGACGTACAAACGGTAGGAACACATAATATATTTTATGTAAATTCAGAAAGGAAAATAATAAATATTAAATATCATATTCTCTATTTTCAAATATCAGAACAATTTTCGGACATAACTAGAGGTTATGATGTTGATATACTACAGACAATTCATATTAAAAATGTTTTTCTGTAGATTATAGTATATAAATAAGACTATGGTACGAATGTGACGATCTGCCCATGTGAGAATTTTCACATGACACAAACATCAAAGTACCTCTTAAAATGTGTAATAATTTCGCCGTAATTACAATACTAAAAAGTTAAACTTTTTATGTGAGCTTATGAGGGCGAGGCTCATTATTTTGAAAATTATGTGGCAGCCGGTGTACAGTAAATGATAGTGGTATGTGCTGGGGACGCCAAGTACGTACCATGAGGATGTAATATGTATGCACACTGTGAAATATCTTCCTGCCATATAGAAGAGAGGATATTATGTATGATGTGATGAGATACGTACAGTACTCTCTCTCTCTCTCTCTCTTTTTATTTCGCTCTTTGCTTTCTGTAAGCGTTCATGTGCTCTCCGCGTGTCTGTCTGTACGTCTGTCTTTCTGTGTGTGACTGTCAGAGAGAAGAGAGTACAAAGTTTTATCTGCAAATATACATAGGACTGCATTACTAAAAAGGTTACAAGACTTGTTTAAAATTTAATCCTGCCTTCCAGGATTGAATAAGAATTTTCTCTTCTTCCTCTCTATATATGGATAACTCTGTTTTTCATGTGTATCAAATTGTATTTGTGTTCAATTATCAAGAGAGGTAGAGCGCGTACTTCAATACCTGCCAACATTCGCCACTTTGAACTTTCAAAATAATTTCATCGCTGGAACGAAAATACCCTACACTAATGTAAAATAATTTCGAACAAGTAGGGGGTATCCCCCTAGAGCCGGACAGCACCTAGTACCGGACAAAACACGTCGAAACATGAAATAACGCTCATAATAACATTCACGTAATCGAAGACGTCAAACTCAACGGTCAGATCCCCCCGCGGCGCGGGAGGCGTCAGTTTCGTTCGATACGCCTTACAGGTTACACGTTAGTCACTTTGCTCACGAATTTGTTGCGTCGAGTGCTATTAAGAGCGTCACAGATTATATTTTTAAAGTGAATTAATTGTGTGTGAATTTTATAATGTTTATATGGCTCAGGCGTTTAGAGTATTAATGTAAGATTATTGTGTAACTTTAAATTTTTGTAAATCCACAATTACCAGGTTCTGTCCGGTCTTATATGGGTTCGAATTTCTACTTGTCCAGTACTAGGTGCCAAATTTCAATGAAACCAAAAACTAAACTAATGATTGACTCCATTTTAAGCGGCTAAAAATGTACAATGTTCATCTTTGTTTATTTATTTCAGTGCTATACCTATATGATTGTTTAAACGAAAATGTTAAGTACCTATCGAAATAAAATATAATTATTCCATTTTTTGTTTATTAAAAACCTTAAGTCTCCAGTACTCGGGGGACTTCCCCTACGAGTTGAACTCGTGTGAGCGTTCCGTACCGTCAATCAATTTATTTGTATTTAAATTTTGAAAATGCTAGAAGCATGTAACTCATTTGGTGCAGATGATTGATAATTATAGCGCTACTTTTTTGTGGTATATAAGTCCACACTCACTGAATCGAATTGGATCACCTCGGCAGCTTTGAGGTACATAAAGCTAGATGAGATGCACTAGTTGGCTCGGATCGACACTCGGCAACATTGTGTCCGTATACATCGCCGTGTCGAGCCGATTCGATTCGGTTCGGTGGGTGTGGACCTTTATAGCAATGTTTGCAAGCACACTAGATCTCAAAAATGTATGTTTTTAATCAAACTATTGATGAAATAAAATAAAAGAATAGTTACTTCTTATACCACAACAGATTTATTCAGTGGATGTACATTTCGAGAGCTAAACTCCCATCTTCAGCAAAACACTAAACTGTTTGCACTAAAGTGTTTTGCTGAAGATGGGAGCTTAGCTCTCGAAATGTACATCCACTGAATAAATCTGTTGTGGTAAGAAGTAACTATTCTTTTATTTTATTTTATTGTTCCAGCCACAGTGCTCTTAATGTTTATATAAACTTATGATGACTTTCATAAAAAATATCACCATCAACGAGATTCGGTTTTGTCCTCTATTAAGTGTTAATTCAATATACCGTGTTTTTCGGACTATAAGACGCACCTTTTAACATAGAAAAATGTACTCAAATTGTGGGTACGTCTTATGGTCCGAAGGTATAATCATTGAAATATTTTTTTCGATAAATCGTCTCTAAATTTGGGGTATAAATGGATGGCAAAGCCAAATCATGATGTCACCTCAACAGGACGTATGAAACAGAGTGAAAATGAACTGAATAGTGCTAGTAGGTACGAGTTATGTTAACAATATTAAAAAATTATGACCCGAAGTAACATTAAAATATATATAGTTTTTTTTTATTTTTTAACGGGAAATTGGACAATTCAAATATCGTTAAACTAAATTAAAAAATTGCGACGTTTCGTTAAATCTTTTTAACTTCTTCAAGCACAATTGAAATGCTTAAAAATACAAATTAGTTAATGAAATAATTACAATTTTTTTTTATAAAATTGAAATAATACCTTTAACTAGTTAACCATAAAATTAACAAAATTTAGATATTTAATAATACATATATTTACTTCGACAAATATTGAATAGTAAATATTTAAACAAACTGAAATTATGTAATTTTTTTTCTAAAACAAATTTCAAACAAATACTAAATATGTTTTATTTGTGCTAGACAATTTTATTTTTTATATTATAATAAAAAGTAACCGTTAAAAAATAAAAAAAAAACTTACTAATTATAATGGACGTGAACAATATTGAGAATTAAAATATATGTTTCTAAAAATCACCTTATAAATTTGAGGTGCGTCTTATCGTCCGAAAAATATGGTACTTAGTGAAGAACTGATATTTCATCGGTTAGTCGTTTTAAAAGTGTTCTAATTAGTAAATATGATAAATTTATTACGTATCTATCTTCACGGAATGTTCTAATTGAGACACAACACAAACTAAGCGTTTTCCATTCTCTTCAAAGTAAAACAGCAAAATTAAACATTTATTTTAAATTTAAAAGCGTTCACAACATAGTTGAACAACTAGAATTTTTCTATGTACAAAATTACCATGGAGGATGAGCTTTTTGACTGTGTATATATGCGAACAAGAAACGATGGCGCTATTTCGTAGAGCTACCAATCAGGGCTGGATAAACATTTCACGTACCATGTACATGGCTTGATCATAGACTCCTCTAAGCATCTCAAGAGTTCTATGAGTTATCAATTATTTTTGTATTTACAACTGTTGAAGACATTTAAAATAGCAGATTGTATATCTATACGGTGCGTAATTGGGTTTGTTACGTCGATGTGTGATATTAGGTCAAAAAAGACTGCCAGCGAGTTCTAACAGTCACACGAGTCGTTATACATTATATGGTAATACCATTACGCACGAGATATATCCCTTTACATCCAAGAGAAAAATGTAGTTAAATGGTTTCCTTAGTGTCCAAAACATTGGTTTGAATACTTGTTTCTATGTTAATAAAATATATTTTGGTGCACTGTTTGACACACTCACGATTGATCGACGTTGGTTGCGTTCACAAAAATATTTTCGGGTACGGTGTAGAATTTTTCAAAGTCAAAATTCACGATTGCACTCGGGTGTAAATATCTCTTTACACCCGAGATTATACAATCGTGAATTTTGACTTTGAAAAATTCTACACCGTACCCGAAACCATTTTTATGAACGATAGATGATATTTTTGCACGAACCTCCTACGAGATAGCTAGTTTTCACACCATTCAAAAATCTTTTTATCATGTTGGGATTATTTTCGTCCATGTTATTAAATAATGATTAAGGACCTTGGGTACTTGGACAGATTGAATAAACAGATGTTACGATTTCAAATGTTGCAACGTTTCGTTGATTTTTCAGCTTCTTCAGGCAATCAACTTGTCCAAGTATCCAAGATGATTACCTGAACAAGTTGAAAAATATCAATGAAACGTTATTTCTTGAAAATATGTATTATATTAATTGACAGCATAGTTGACCACCATTTTACTTTTCATAGTGCAATAGCAAAATGATTAAATTCTGTTTTCGGATGTACAAATTTAGACTTTAGTAAAAACAAACACACTAAATCAAAGTTGCAAGTCAAACCAGCTATCCATAGGTCAGTCCTTCAAATTGTGGACTGTGGTATTGGTTCTGTTTTAACTCATTACTTAAAATAAACTGAAATCTCACAAGACATTGTCTAAATATACAAGAGGACCGAAACATCGACCCTAAAACAAACACCAGGTAACAAGCAATGGAAGTCACTGGAGATTTCAGCTCAGTGAAGAACAGAGCATCCCTAGCAGCTAGTGTTTCTCCAGCCTACAAGCTATGTTGCTATGTGTGTGTAGACAAACATTTCTTCTTTGTTAAGAGGGAATGAACAAACATAATAATGATTTTACTTCAATTATTATTGTCGATCTGACAACTATGTACTACATAACCTCTCTACTCTCTAGCTTAGTTTCTCCTCTTGTTTGTTTTAAAGTCGGTTTGATGAAACTCGTACCAACATCAGAATGAAAATAACGTCGTATTCGCAATTTTATTAATTTTAAGTAATGTTTTCCTTTAGAATTACCAACAAACAATAATGATCCGAACAAACGCTACGCTATAAGTACATTAGAAAATATAGATAGATGTAGACAGATTGATACAATTTATTTGTAGAGCCAGCTAGGATACAAAACATCAAATACCAAAATTTTACATTTCCTACCTGGTTATACTAGTGATGTGAACCGGTTTTTGTAAAAACCGATAAACACCGGTTTTTAGTGTATTTGCCATATGGCAACATACACTATTGGCATCGGCCGGATGGCGGGACCTAGGGGTCGGACCAAAATTTCTTGACGTTTCATATCATTCTAAGAAACTTGGCACCATTTTTGAAAATGTTTATATATATGTATATATATATATATTTATATATATATATATATATATATATATATATATATATATATATATATATATATATATATATATATATATATATATATATATATATATATATGTGTGCGGGCAATAACTTTCGAAAGAGTTAATTGATTTTAACGAAATTTGGCCTACGTGTTGAAATCCATCACCGCAAGAAGCCTATTTAAAATGGGAGTAATCGGGGCATTTTAAGGGTAGTTTTTAGGGGTTGAAAAATGTTTTTGGGCCCTAAAATACCGAAAAAATTCTCAGAATCGTTTCAAAATTGACATTTAACCCTTTAGTAGTATTTAAAAAGTGTCCCTTAAATTTTAATAAAATCGGCCCGACAGGACCGGACTTACAAATTTTATGAAAACACTAGTTTGCAGATAGTGAATTATTTACTGAAAGTTGTGTATAATTTGGTATAGAGGTTCGATTGATAATAGTATTGCCATTAAGAAAAAAAAATGTTATTTTAAGGGATGTATTAAGCAGTCAAATTTTTTATTTTGCCCAAAAACCAACTTAAGTGTGCATAATAAAGCCACACTGCCTGTAAAAGCAAATACACTATATTGTCGGCAGGGTTTTGGCACTGCGACCCGGTTTTTTTTGTTTACTAAAACCGATTACTTTTGAACTCACTTGTGTTTCAATATTCGTGTATCCGAACACCAAAGTCATCCCAATATGTGCCCTCATCCAGACTGGTAGGCTGCAAGCGGACGCTTTCTATATATAAATAACTAATCGCATAAGTCATAATTTTCATTAAGAAAACAAATGTAGTTTTCTTAATGAAAATTATGACTTATGCGATTAGTTATTTTTAGGTAGAAGTTGTTTTGATTTTAATTAAGTAAACTTTAAAATGTTCAATGTTTTGTTCTTTCATTGAAATGTAACAAAAATACTTAAAAATACCGGTTTTTTTCTCACAGTAATCGGTAAAAACCGGTTCGCAAATTTGAAATCGATTCACATCAATAGATTACACAGACAAGCTTTAATTAAATATTCGTTTAGTTTCTTTTTGAAAAATGTTATGTTGTTTGTGTTTTTTATGTCGTCCTATGTAGTCATGTAGACAACTTTTCGATGAAAATTGACCAGTAAAATAATTTATGATAGACTTTGTTGTTTACACAGCGTTTATCATCATTAATCTATGTTCTACAGCGGCGCGGTTTTCAACTTTCAAGCCAAGGGTCAGATTGTCTACTTTAGAGCGGGGTGCGAGCCACGGCAGTTAGGCATAATTTCTATGAACACTCCTTAAAAAGAAATTAAATACGTTTTGTAAAAGAAAATGAACACACGTTTTTTTATGTAAAATTAGCACTAATTCATCTTTAAAGTTCAATTCCAAAATATGTAATAAAAAAAAAGATATTATTTTCTACAATTTTCAATTTTATTGATCTTTGTAATGCAAAATTGCCTTTTATATCATAGTTTTATTATAATTTAAACGTGCTGAGAGCTTGAAAAAGTCTTGATTTAATAAAGACGAAACGTTGCAATCAATAAGTGTTTAAATTGATTTTTTATTCCAATTACCCGTGAAACTAATTTCTTTTATTAGCACTAATATTGCACAGTAATAGGTATTTGGACAAGATATATTAATTAATGTTCATACAATTTTCGTATACAACGTTTTCAAATAGGTGCTCAATTAGTCGAAGAATCTCAACGAAACGTTAAACGAAAATTGTTTGAGCATGAATTTAATAAATAGAGTAAACTACTAGTCATTGGAGAGAACACATTTTCATTAGCTATAATAAGAATAAGAATAATACTAAAGCAGATTTGAATGACTCATAAATTGAGTCATTCAAATCTGCTTTAGTATCGTTCTTATTCTTATTATATAATATATTAATGAAAATGTGTTCTGTCCAATGACTAGTAGTTTACCCTACCTAATTAACAAATTAACAATCTATTAACATTAATTTTTAAAGTTGAAACAAATCTAACAGTATAGAAATGTGGTGATCCGTGGATTATATCAAAAATTAGGAGAAAATCTCTATGGCTAGCGATGAATAAATAGCAACGCTGATGTATTAAAATTACATTTAATAGCTAACGTTTCGGCGTTCTTTACACCATCCTCAGAGCATCAATGCTGTCAAAAATTCAGTTGATTGTACATTCTGATAATTAATATATATCATGAATTTTGTGATTTTAATTTTGATGGGAAAAAAATATAAAACTAATCGAATTATAACCCTCTTCTTTAAGCGCAGAGTTAACAGTTAACAGTTTACGATCTTGATAGATGATGCGCCCTTTTCGTGACTGAGAACACTGATTTTGTCCGCGAGTCGTGAGCTATTTAACCCTCAAATTCATATTGTAGGATGCAGCCTACATAATATTCTAATGGCTGAATGCCATGCGCCTTTGCCTTAAAAAAAAAACGTGTCACCTGCAGTGCATCGAGAACAGACTTATTTTTAAATTTGTATATTGGCATTACTGGATTTCGAATTTGATAACCTAAGCTTTTTGGCGGACAGCGGATTGAAAAAGTTTATATATGTTTTTTATTTGAAGTGCATAGTATCTTATAGCATCCTACAGAGACAAAATGGTCGAGAATTAAACGGACTCGGGAAAAAATTTTCTCAAATACTTTTCCAGTAATCCTGAGACATTACATACATATTTTTTTAAATATAAATAAAAAATCATGCATTTAAGGATTAATAATAAGAAATAAAGGGTGTTATAGAATAGCTCGCCCATGGCGCCTGGATGGCTGAGGCAAGCGCTGACCATATTTGATTGTGATGAGTCATTAAAACAAGTCAATAAGCACGATACAATAATTTTATGGATTAACCGAGTTCAAGGAAATGTGAATATGGCCTATCGTTAACCAAGATCGTTAACGAAGTTTGCATATAATATCCTAAAGGGTATTATGACAACAACAAATATATAAATCATAATAATTTCAAGAAAGTCTAATATACTGCTTGGATATCTTATCTACCGCGGCGCATACGGACACCAACACATTCACAAATAGCACCCCGCCACCGTGTGTGTGTGTGTTAGGAAGTAGTTCAGCGAACAGTGTAAGGACCCAACACAGACTGGCTGAATACTTTAGTTGAAGATAATGTTTAAAGACATGGGGTTGCGAATTAGAATTCAAGTGCTACTCATTCACTTTTGACAACATAACCTCACAATCATTGTAATTCGGTAATTATTATTCTGCGTTCCGCAACGAATTGCCAAAAAAGAAAACTAGAATGAAATAGGTATGGATCGTGCTCCAGTGTAAAAAGTGTTAACACTTTTGTGACTATTCCGTTTTTATACAAAACTAAGATATTCTGACCTGTTCGGTATTCCAGTGTTGGACTAAAAGTGTAAACACTACCAGTCCCGACTCTTGAGCAGGGGAACGTAGTGTAGTGTAAATCACGTGATAGATGTCTAAATTTGACAATTGCTTTTCAGTGTAAATCACTGAGTTATTTACATAGATAGATAGATAGATATACCAAACACATCGTATGATTTTAGATTGTGACCATTTTATAGACGTAGAAAAAATTTAGGTAGTTGTTAAACTTTTTGTTATGTAGAACATTCTATTGCACTGATTGAACTAGAAACGCAAAACAATTAGATAGGGTGTGTCGTGTATACAAATCGTAGTTTTAACGCGAATATTAAACCCTGATGTTGGATTGTGGAATGAAATAAGCAGACAAAGTACACCCATACGTTCCTCGAAACTTGGCCGCAAAGCGAAAAGCCGTATAAGGAATCAATTATTCTAAATTGCAAGACTGGCAACATGTAGATGTATCGACATCGAAAAAAAGTTTTTTTTTGCCGTTATAGCGAAACATTTTAGGCCGTAAATCGAAAACGTGCCTTAATTGAATAGGGCCGTTATAGCGAAATGCCGTATAAAGAGCGGCCGTATAGCGAGGTATGAGTGTATTATAGTTCACGATGATTAATGCCCAGTACTAATTGCAGGGTAGTTCGTAGATCAAAGGTCGTCGTGATTTGTAATTTTTTAAGAAATTTAGAACCGCGAATTGAAAATAAAAACATCCATTTCCACTTTATGGTGTATACTTGGCATTGATGTTGCCAAAATGATAGTTTTGAAAGTGAACGTAGAATATTTGATTATAACAGTTAGCTGTAAGTAGCATACCCATATATTTACATTGTAATAGCTTGTCTTAGAACTTAGATGTAAGTAGGCTTTAATTGTGGCTTATACAGCACATACACATGCAGTGGCGCGTTTAAAGGGGCTGTTCACCATTTAATATGATACATAAGATTAACCACGTTCTCAATCTGGGAGTTTCGGATTTGAACCCCGGCGGTGACATTCAATTTTGTTTCTTATATAGACTTATAACGCGGAGGGCAAAGTTGTTGTCTGAAAACAGCAACTCGCTTATAAGTGACTGCGTTTTGTGGATACGACGTTTTATAATATAAACTTGCTAGCCTCAAGTTACTTAAATTTCTTATTTTAATCATATTCAGTTTCAGTATATATTTTTATGCAAAAAGAGCAAGTGAATTACTTGTTGTAGTTCAATGGTTGTGTAGAAAGGTCAAATTTATAAAACAAGATAGTTTAATTATTAATTAATTAAGACTACTAATCGTTTTACAATAATATGTTACTCTACAATATACAGCGACGACAAGCCATATCCCTGTCGAGTGTAGCATTTTTTTATTGTAAATGTCAAACTGATTACAGACCATAATAGAAAAATGTCCTATGTGAAGATGGCAATACAATATTTTCTAAATTCCAACCAATAGCACAATCCGATCAATATTTTAATCGATAGTCTCATTCTTTCTTATATGATATTTATTTAGTAACTGTAATAACAGATGATTGGTTTAAAACTATTATCTTTACGTAGAACAAAAGACATTCCAGTTCTACAAAGATATAAAATAAAATATGTTTGAGGAGCGGTGCGTGTATGATTTCCTTTCACGGAAGAAATAAGTGGCTTTCTATTTGAGCATAGCAAAGCAGGACCGTAGTGGTTGGTTACGACTACATATTATAAAAATAAATAGGTCTAATACCTTGTGGAATAATGGCATGATACTTTGATTGGGTAGCGGTCTTCGTTGAATGAGCCTCAGTAACTCCAGAGATTTATCTTTGCCTGAATTTGGGAATGATTTAAAAGGAGGCTTGGTACCTACTCTGTCAACAATTTCAAACTTAAGGATGGACTATCAGCGCAATCTTTATTGATACAATAAAACACTAAAAATGTGGACAGGTTAAAATGAACATTTCTCTATTACATATTTAAAAAAATTGAAATTTTAGATATTACATTTATACTTGATGTGGTTTGGAAATTATACGAGAAAGTAACTTATATTTTGAGAGACGATGCTCTGGAAATTCCTGAGCTTTTCGTGTGCTGCTATAAGAGTTTGTGAAATGGTTATTTAAAGGCAAATCTAGATTATTATTTTAAAACCACACTTTTGCGCGTAATTATAATATTGTCAAGTTTAAACAGAGAAATAATAGGGTTGACATCATAACATACTTAAACAACGTTATTGACATGATAAAAACTGTTTTGTATCAAAAATTGTTTTAATTTATTTTAAAAAATATTTTTTTTATTGTAACCAAGCAAGGTGAATCAGCGCCTGGGCTCATTATCACTACATAAAAAAATACAATGGTTATGGTATTACAATTTGATTATTTAAATCGCAATATGGTATGAGTATGGGAAATTGCTACGGTGCAGTGTTATATTATGTACGCGGTGTTATGTTATTTTGTGCTTTAAAAATATTGAAACCGGTTATAATGACAAATTATTGCATGACAAGCGGATTTTTTCTAATCAAACTAAGCTTCGTTGGTTTGAACTGTTTCTATTTACTTTAAATGTATCCTGACATGATTGTCTACTTTAGGGATGTCAAAAGTGCCAAAAATTATCGATACAAATCGTATCGATATTTTTTTCAAGTATCGATATCGGTACCGATATATTTTTTTAAAAATATCGATATATCGGTACAATTTAAAGAGCACATTGGTACCCGAAGAAATTTAGTATACATATTGGCTAGCTTAATATAATCTCAAATAGCAATTAACGGACATTATTTCTAATAAATCAAGTAATAAATAATTATCTGAAATCAAAAACAACGATGAGATTTTTGTTTGTTTAATAATCAAACGTCTAATACATTTAGGAGCAGATAATTTTAGAGATTAATCTAACAATTAATAAAGCCAGGGATAGCGAACCTATGGCATGCATGTCAGAGGTGACATTCGACAGAAAATTGTTAGTACCGCATGAATTGAGGTGTAAATCTAAATAATTAAAAATATTCTAGATATTGTAGAATTGAAATGAATAGCTATTTTGACTGGTTATTAATCCAAAAACATTGAAAAATCTGGTGAAAAAGAAATGTCTTACATGTGCTTTATTCACTGTTGTGATTTTTGGAACGCACTTAAAAGTATGTTCCAAAAACATATGTAAAAACACATGTTTCTTTTTCAGTGGAGTTTTCGATATTTTCGGAATAACTAAACGGCCATAGTCAGTCGCGGTAATACATACAAGTATTGCTACTGGAAAAAAATATCGGTTTTCGATACTCGGAATTCTATATCGATATATCGAAATATTAAATATCGCCCAAAAATATCGATATATCAAATATAAAATATCGATATATCGATATTTTTTCGACATCCTTAGTTTACTCTCGAACGGTTTATGAGACATTTTTTGACAGACTTGTAAATTTTTTAATCCTGCTAACAGAATCAGTAACAAGCATATTGAATGTAATGGTAATGTACATTGCAATTAGACAGACATGGTAAAGGGCTAGAACAATTGATATAGGTGTGCAATGCAATAGGATGTCAACAGATAGACAAGACAAGCTTCACAGAACCACATACAGAGAGAGCTTGCCACACAAACAGACAGACAGACATTATACATGGCAATACGTACGTGTATATGGTATATATGTTTACCGTGTGATCACTAACAGACAGCGTTATATTCCTTGTGCATATTTGTACAGCGTAAGCAAGTACAACCAGAGCCAGTCGAACATATTATATTAACAGTGACCCATTTCATAAACACGGATATGACACCTACGTACAGTAAAGATAGGAGAGACCTATCGATAGTTATCGACAGATAACCAAAAAATCGATTACTATTAATTCAAAATTTTATAGAAACTTTTGTAGCTCTAAATAATTATGTATAACACGAGAAGACCTTGTAACTATTCATATTACTGCTATAAGAAATATCCATAGTTGCTGATGATATTTCTTAGTGGAAAGATTTGGGTTTGAGTTCAGACTAGAGATGTCAGAAGTGCCAAAAAGTATCAATATATATCGTATTGATATTTTTTTACGTATCGATATCGGTACCGATATATTTTTTAAAAAATATCGATATATCGGTACAATTTTAAAGAGAACATTGGCAGGCGAAGAAATTTAGTATATACATATTGGCTAGCTTAATATAATCTCAAATAGCAATTAACGGACATTATTTCTAGTAAATCAAATAATAAATAATTATATGAAATTAAAAACAACGATAAGAATTTTTTTTGTTTATTAATCAAACGTCTAATACATTTAGGAGCAGATAATTTTAGAGATTACTCGAACAATTAAGAAAGCCAGGGATGGCGAACCTATGGCATGCGTGCCAGGGTGACATTCGACAGAAAATTGTTGGTACAGCATGAATTGAGGTGCAAATCGAAATAATTAAAAATATTCTAGATGTTGTAGAAGTGAAATGAAATATTGCATGAATAGCTATTTTGACTGTTTATTATTCCGAAAATACTGAAAAATCCGGTACAAAAGTAACGTGTTTTACATGTGATTTATTCACTGTTGTTGTTTTTAGAACGTACTTAAAAGTATGTTCCAAAAACATATGTAAAAACACATGTTTCTTTTTCAGTGGAGTTTTCAATATTTTCGGAATAAATAAACGGCCATAGTCAGTTGCGGTAGTACATATACAAGTGTTGCTACTGGAAAAAACTATCGGTTTTCAATACTCGGAATTTTATATCGATATATCGAAATATTAAATATCGCCCAAAAATATCGACATATCAAATAAAAAATATCGACATTTTTTCGACATCCCTAGTTCAGACGGTAACAATGCTTGAAAATAAATTTTTCTAATATAGCATTGTGTTTTCTTAACAATTGTAGCAAACTATAGCTACTGTTATTAAATAATTTGTTAGAAGGCATATAGATAACTGTTATGTAATAATATTATGTTTTTTATTATTAAAAAAGAGAAAGATGGCATCAGCAGAAGGTAGATGCATCCAGTGCCAACTGTTTAATTTTATTTGGGTCATTATTTATTTACAATAAAAATACAAAGAAACAGTGTAAGAAACGTCATCTTGCATAATATCCAAGTGTTCTACTGAACTATTAAGTCTTAAGAATGTTAAACAAACTGACAGTCAAGGTTCTTTAATGATAATTTGTAATTTTAGCAGGGTTACCTGTGTGTAGAGATATTACGTCGCGTCGGTCTATCTGTTCTTTGGGCATATACACACCTACGTTATAACATGAAAATACAGGGTGAGAATTAAGCCCACCTACAAGTGCGTCCAAAAGCGGTACAGATACATCGAAGTCAGATGTATATTGTAGTTAATTTAAGGTAGTTGTCGTGGTACAATATTGTCAAAAAGTTATAGATTATACGCACCACAAAAGTATACTAGCTTGTAGCTAAGTGATCCATAATTTGTACGCAAGACTATACCCGTGGAAACGTAACCCATACAGTATTCATATGCATGTATACTTTAAACCGTTATTTATAAATAATTAGACGATCAAAATTTTTTTCTTATTTTTTTTTTAAACTCATAACAAATACATTGAAAGACTGTCAGTTTTTAGAAAGTTTCTGACAGTTAGTTATTTTTTTATAAATAAGAAACTGGTTCAGAACTACAGAGATCGTATACAATCAATGTTAATTATCCAATTTTTAATTGAATTGATCTCGGACTATATACGGTCGATCGACTTCAAATTTTCAGGGTAATTGTATTATCATGTCCTTAATAAGTATACAAAAATTAAGAATGTTCTGACGGTGTGCCTTAACCACGACAACTACCTTAAACTATACTACAGTTCTGGAACAGTGGAGAGTGAGCCATCATTATAGTAGTGTTGGCTTAATGGAGCGATGGAGCAATGAAACAATGCAAATCGTAACCGTCTTATTTTTAAAAAGTGTACCGCTTATAATGTGAAATATGAGTGCAAGAATCACCAGTTGATTTCGTTAACTATAGCCCTTTACACCCGAGAGATGAAATTGTTTTAAATACTGTTAAACTGTGGTTACGTGGTTTCCTTAGTGTCCAAAACATTGTTTTGGATACTTGTTTCTGTATCAATAAAGTATACTAGTATATTAATTGGTGCACTCTCAGATTATAGACTCACGATGGATCGACGTCGGTTGCGTTCACAAAAATAGTTTCGGGAACGCTGTAGAATTTTTCAAAGTCAAAACTCACGATTGTATAATCTCGGGTGTAAAGGAATAGGTTAACGAAATCAATTGGTTGTTTTAACTAGTTGACGTGCCTTAGATAACAGTTTCGTTTCGTCGATGCTAAAATCATCAACGACCCACCATAAGCCAATTCAGACTAGCCGTTCTCGGTTACGATTCACCGGTCCGGTTGGGAGCTCGACCAATCAGGGCGTAGTCGTTT
This sequence comes from Venustoraphidia nigricollis, assembly GCA_034508555.1. Lineage (NCBI taxonomy): Eukaryota > Metazoa > Arthropoda > Insecta > Raphidioptera > Raphidiidae > Venustoraphidia > Venustoraphidia nigricollis. Next base: position 1,174,797 of record JAVRKA010000052.1, on the reverse strand, counting down.
CCGATTGCGGTCAAACGACTACGCCCTGATTGGTCGAGCTCCCAACCGGACCGGTGAATCGTAACCGAGAACGGCTAGTCTGAATTGGCTTTTTTAGGAGGAACGAAAAAGATTTAGGGATGGACAAATTTACACAGCTACGATAAATGAAAATTTAGAACTTCAGTAGAGATAATAAGCATTGAAAAGCGAGAAATAGTATCAAGGTCCGCACCCCATCGGTTCGACTCGGCACGATCGGCAGTGTTAGAATATAAAAATAAAAGAATAGTTACTTCTTACCACAACAGTTTTATTAATGGATGTACATTTCGAGAGCAAAGCTTCTATCTTCAGCAATACACTATTGTGAAGATGAGAGCTTTACTCTCGAAATGGGCATCTACTGAATAAAACTGTTGTGGTAAGAAGTAACTATTCTTTTATTGTTATGTTTGTTCCAACACAGTGCTCTTACTGTTAGAATACATGAAGTTAAATGAGTTCTCATACACTAGTCGGTTCGGGTCGACTCGGCTCCTGTCGTGCCGAGGCGATCCGATTCGATTTATACAGAGAGTGAATCTTAAATCGCAAATATTATCTTCATTTACAGTATTTGCAACACTGTTTAAAGAAAGGCTGCGCCTATTCGTCCGGGTTCCGGACAAATAATTTTATATTTATTAATCTGGATACTGGAAAACAATTATACCCAAACAAATAGTATATAAATATATATTAAAATTAAATATATTTAATTAATTAAATTATTACTCATTGTAAAAAAATTGTATGTTAGATGAATCACTTCAAATTCAATTATTTTGCAAAAAAATATTTTGACCAATGTAAGAACTAAATGCTGACTTGTGTTGGCAGCACTAAACAAATTTTAAGTTTTTTTCAGTTCGTATGGGTGGTAACAATACACACGAATTTCAGATAAACTTTAGAAAAAGAGCGAAAATAAACCAATTTTACTGCTAATTTTATTTTAATTTAATTAATGTTATATATAAAGTTTTTACTGATAATTATTCTAAAATAACTCCGATTTCTAGCGTTTATTTTGTATAATTGTCGTAATTAAAAAAAAAACAACATAATTATACCCGTATAAATAGTGATTATTTTATTTATCCAGTACCCGTATAAATAGTGATTATTTTATTTATACAATACCCGTATAAATAGACACTTCCTTAAAGAAAACTGATTTAATGTAACAATGTGTATTTTAGGGTTGCTTGAAATTTCTTCGCACCCTGTATAGTTACAATATAAATGTGTGTGTAAAGGTACTCTGAGTTAGTTATACATGTTATATTAGATCTTCACGTGTGTGTAAATTGTACGAAATTAGGTCTAGGTGCATAATATATGTACATATGCACACATACTCATTAGTTACGGTATGAAAATATATATAGTTGTCTAACCTAACTGACATGGCGGATTGAAATCTGCTACCTTGCAGAGCTGAATAAATTCGAATACTTCAGTATCTATTCGGATAGAGAAATTATTTGTCGGTATCCAGTTTAGTCTTTATTTTAAGACTTCTTCAGGATTTTTAGTAGCTACATATTGAAGTATTAAAATTATATGTCTCACAATTTTGATCTATTAATAGTGTAACAAAAAATTCGCTATAAATAATAAGGTTAATCTATTTTGTCGACACTCACTGTAAAGGATGATTCGCGGATCAACCGATTTTAAAACTTATAGACTAACATGCAAATCCTGCGCTCCCAGTGCATGGCAGGTACAATTTAGGTCATTTCAAAGGACCCCATGCACAAACCGCGTCCCGAGAGAGAACTACAACCAAAAATACAACAAAATATTATCGGGATCGATTCACGAAGGATAGCGTTTTTGTTCGACGACGCAAAAATAAACAATACGATATTCAAACTGATTAAAACTTTAAAAAAATAAAACAATCTCAAAAGTAAAATTTGAAAATTGTAACAAAAAATCTAATTAAATGAAATTTATAAAATATTTGTAAAAATTAAAAATAATTGACTTTTGAACTTTACAAAGTTAAAAAAAAAAAATTAATATTTTCAGAGCAAGTAATTCAGTTTAATATACCTTGACAGTAACAATGAATAACCTTCAGTTGCGCAGATTTGATCTGCGATTGTTGAGACGTGTTTTCAGTACTTTTTCTCTACAAGCGTTTGAACACTTCAAACTAAAGACTTTTTTAACCGAGACGAAATTAAGATTTTTGTTACTACGAAGTCTAGAAAATACCATTTGGCCCACAATGATATTTTTTAAGTGCTTTTCTTAGCACGTTTTTCTTTTTTAACACAAATGAAAGATCTCGATTTTCAGAAAAAAAGTTTGATTAAATTTGGAAAATATTTTTGTCAAAAAAAAAACAACCGACGACAGAAAAAGCTCGAAAATATTTTTTCTGTAGTTTTAAAATATAAAAAGAACTTAACATACCTATGACTGTTATTTGCAGAGCTGAAAATGTCCGACGACACAGGAACACGAAAGGTAAAAGCGCGCACTACTTTTGACACGCATTTTTAAACGTCATCTTTGGAATCTCTTCGAGATAATTTACTTAAAACTGTATGAATTCGGGTTAAATAGCGCGCACTATTTTTGACACTTATTTTTAAACGTCATCCTTCGGGCGTCTTCTAGATAATTTACTTAAAACTGTATGAATACGGGTTAAAAAGCGCGCACTATTTTTGACACTTATTTTTAAAAGTCATCCTTCGGGTGTCTTCCGGATAATTTACTTAAAACTATATGAAAACGGGTTAAAAAGCGCGCACTGCAATTATGTAATATTTTATTTGACAAATTCTTGACTTCGATCTGCTGCCCTCGATCCAACGGTTGACTGCCACGTAGTGCCGAATTTTAACGTGTTCGATATTTTTCTAATTTATTTTTATTTTGTTTAATTATTTTATTTATAAAAGTCTAATATCGCCTTCGAGTTTTGATATGAATATCCGTCGTCTTGAGAGACAAATTCTTCTCATCGGCAAGTCTTACGCAAATATTTTAAAAAATTGTAACCTTCCCTTTGCGTCATAGTACCTCGCTGTTCTAGTTCCCCATTTTATTTCCGCCTTATTTACTTTTTGACTTCCATCTTTGATGAAAGTTATCTACGACCGCTGTAGAAAGCGACAATTCAAAAATACTTGCGAGATGCATGTAGTGAAGTCGACGAAATGCAGCACAACTTCAAAGCAAGTGTGTAGGCTGTAGATTGTAGACGCTCGACAAGTGAGATGAATGTATGACAGGTTACTTCAATTCGTCTTTGCCTATAATAAAAAAATACCATATAATTTACATACGTAACCTTGTACAAGAGGTTGAAGCGCATTTGAAGTGAGTCGAAAAAAAGAATAGATTTAAAAAAAAAAACAAGTTTCAAAAGCAATAAATAAAAGCTCGACTATAAGGGCATCCAAATTCGAGTGTCTAAAATTTATGACGAAAAAAAATTTTTTTAGAAATTAAACGTCCTTTAAAATTTTAATATCTCCCCTACCTCCCACCAAATACAATAAAAATAATAACAACTATCAATTATTTGTTTAATATATTTTTGTTATTTTTATATAAAAATTTTGTTCATGCAAATCATTTCTCCGACCTTAAATATCCTATTTTTACACTCCACAATCGTCCTAGATGCGCAGGAAATTTTTGGGACACGATTAGGAGCCCCGCATGCAAATAATTACCATTTTTTGTTATACGATAAGTGCTCATTATTGAAGAAATATTAAAAACGTAATTCAATTTTTGTGGGTCCTTGACATTAGGAGGTTCAGGGCTTAGGTCCTATTAGTCTCTATGTAGATCCGCCCCTAACAATATGTCCAGGTGATCGCCCCCAAAACGCACTGCACTCGGGCAAGTAGTACAAATACATTAAAATACTTACGACTCTGTTGTTAATTTAGTATTAAAATGGTGATCGGAAAAATGTATATATAGGAATAATACGTATCAACAATTTTTTATTAAAGAAATTTAAACACAGTCTCAATTCACAAACGCTATGAATTTAATGATTCTAAAAGATAAAACTTGTCATTTATTTGACCGAACAGTTATGCAAGTAGAAAGATGTAATGAAATAGCATCGTTGTACCTAAAAATTGTAACCTTGAATCTTTTATGTAGATAGATTATACAATTAACAGTATTTTTTTAAATAAATTTTTTTTAAATAAATTGTATACGTACTAAGAAATGTTTAATGAATATACATATTACAGAAAATCCAATCCCCCAAAAACATTTCATGTCAAGTTGGAGTTCATAATGCCACTGTTAAAAAGTTATGAGATCTCTAGTAAAGCCAATCAAGTTATTTGTTTGCGTATTTCATACACAAAAATTTACAATTTTTTGTTCGCGACTCGGCAAAATTTTTCTACGACCCGGTGCCGAGTTGCATCTCACACTTTGGGAAACGTTGCAAATATAATAATAATAATGCGTTTAATGTGCATTTCTCGACTTTATGTCATAACAGACGCCATTCGCACCATTACTATTTTTTCATCTACCGCTTCCCGTTATTTTCTACATTTTTACAACTTCAACTTATGTAATAGCAATGGGCGAATGAAGGAATTATAGGAAATTAGGATAAGGTAGGTAATTTTTGAACTAGGAGTTTGATAGGTAATCGGCCATGGCCTCAAATAAGGAACCATCTCGATATTTATCTGGAATTAATTGAGGGAAACCACGGAAAACCTCAATCAAGATGCCCGGTACAGGAATTACCGTTTCTCGGCGACAGGCAGTAGGAAAAAGTCCCAGCCACATCTGCCCCCGCCGGGATTCGAACCCAGTACCTCCCGAAAGCTGGTCTAGTGCTGTCACCACTACTCTACACAGCTCGGTACGTTTCAAATATATATTTGTATTTCTCATAGCGAGTTCCTTCAATTGATAAGTCGCATGGATACACTTGAAAAATCATTTTTTTTTCTAATTTGTCCCCTAAAATCGGAATTCGTTTATTTGCGTCCGTGATTGAGTATATGTACCAAATTTCAACTTTTTTCGTTCAGTAAAATAAGCTATGACAGACGGGGGGTTTCGTTTCTTCATCGAATATAGAAAAAAAAAAACTAAATCAGTTGAAACATTGAAATTAAAATTACTTTTGGGTGAATATAAATGGAACTAAATAGGTCAGAAAAAATCAATAAATATAATAATCAGCAGTGAACAATATATTTCAAGAACATAATATATAACAGAACTAACTTGAGCACTTACTCGTATTGTGCGTGCTGTTTGACTATTTACATTTGTTTTGTGTTTGCGGAATCTTATTTTTGTTCAAATATATTTACGTATTTACGCAAATACTTGTATGTATGTGTTTATTTTTACAAATTTACTATGAAATTAGCTTGTTTGTTTTCAGTTATTGATTGATTTGCCATTTATTTTGTTATTTTTGTTGAACAACAATTTAGTCACTTCTTAGCTACAATAGTTTTATAGTGCCGCAACTATTGAACCGCGGACAGCTCAACCAACGACAGTTCAAAAATTTCTAAATTCTAAATCTAAATAGGTTCAGAAGTTGAAATCAAATTGTTTTGTCAAAAGATAATAATCGGAAGGTCTTATGGAATACGATTGGCAGTAGCTAGTAAGTACAATCGCTTTTTACTACAAGGATAAATGAAGATAATAACCCTTAAAAAATCCACTAAAGAGGTTTCACCTTTATATGTCACAGAAATCTACGCAACTTCTTTTAAACTTTACAAATTTATAATTAATGTAGAATATAATTAGTAGTATACAATTAATATAATCAACTCAAACACTTATTTATACATATATAATATATACTATGTATTACGTGTACATCACCCTGACTATATTTCAAACACGTGTCGATTTCGAAATATTACTCTTTAGCTGAAACTTGTTAATGGCTTAAAGACAAGTTCTCAGTTCTTCCATTAATACAAGTACGCAGCATATACTTAACGTTCTTGTTAACCTACATTCATTAAATATCTTATTGAAAATTAACTATACGGAAATTTAGAAACCTATTAAATAATTATAAACATAGCTGTCTTCTATACTCACTTACTCTGCAATAAACTCTTCAAATAACTGTTTAAGGCTGCATGTCAGCAATTTAAATCTTATCGTAATCTGAACCATAGTAATTCTCAACTTACGGGATAAAAAAAATCGGAAATTTCGTGATTTTCAAATCGCTGTATTATTGCAAAAAATTATCGGATTTTTAAAAACTAGAGCCCTTCTAAAGTTTTTTTTTATATCATTTTTAGCGAGGAGTGAGAATTGGAACGAACAAAAACGTGATGCCCTAATTTTTCATAATATTGTTTTAAAAAAATTGCAGATAAATTTCGAGTGAAACATTTTAAAGGCCGTATTTTCCGCACAAAATAAGTTAAAGTCATATAACAGACTTCCTTAGATACGAAGTGTCACTTTGTGTTTTTAGTAACAGTTACGAAATAACTGTCACTGTTATTCACTCCAATAACTTCATTTATTCATCAGCGAATGTCATTAGTGATGAGCAAAATTGGTTTTGGTTTCTCAGTCTTGATCTTGCAAAAAATCAAGACCAAGACCAAGACTACCTTTACACTAGCAAGACCAAGACCAAGACTGAACAAACAAGACCAAAACCGAGTATGCAAGACCAAGACCAAATATGCAAGACCAAGCTAAAAATTATAACTTCCGATGAATATCATATATATTAATACGCTAAGGTTAAGATGTTTGCCTCCCTTTTTCGAAAAAACCTCACAATTGCTCCACATAAATTTTATATCATTTTATAGATAATTGCTTGCTCTACCGACATCAACAACTAAAAAATCTATTATTGCTTTTGTTTTTGCAAAATAATTAATTATAAAAATTATACATTTATTCAGTATATGCAGTATATGAAACAATGTCAACATGATTGACGGTCGGTAAGTTCTTTTTGTTTAACTTTTAATCAAAATTCACGTACAAATACTTTTCGTATGGCGGCGCTTCAGCTCAACGTTTTCGATACTTGCGCCTCTATATGACAGTTTAGAAAAATATTTTCTGGAGCTGTCACTGAGCTTCGTAATGTAATACAACAAAAAGAAGAAAGTTATAAAGAGTGTGAGAAATTAGAAACGAATTTTAGTGCGATTTATTCGCACAGGTACCGCTAGTTTATAATTTATACATTCAATAGTCTTTATAATGATAATGTTTAAAAAAATTATTAAAAAAACGTAAGTACCAGGTCAGATGAGTAAGACCTAGCCCGAGACTGTATAAGCAAGACCAAAATCAAGACACTAAATGTCATGGATCTGCTTTGGGTGGCATAAAAAAACTATGACTATGACTACAGTCACGTTTTTAAAATCTTAGTAAATATCATTACATAATGTATTTAGTAGAAACATAAATAAATAATATGTTTTCCATTCTAACAGGAACCGTGCTTTAAGTAAACCAATTTACCCCTAGAGGCTATTAAATAGTCTAATGCCTTACATAAGCTCGTTACTGTGAATACACGTATGGAGAACAGTGTAGCGTCTACATATTGTCTCAAGTTTTACATAATATTATACAGGTAGTCCAATTTACATTTGTCGAGCGTCTATATTCTACAATCTTTCTCTCATCACATGTTTTTATTCGTGGTTTCGCTTGCGTTAATATCACTTTCAACAGAAACCTTTTCAACCTGATCGTTGCGATGAAATCTAACAAACGATTTTTAAAGTAATAGATGAACACAAGTGAAATGTCAAATAGTCGTGAAAAATTATGAATTGAGTAAAACTTCTTGGCTTCCAAACTTGTACGCCGTGGTCCATTGGTAATTCTACCTGACGTTTCGTCTACAACTGTGGTAGACATTATCAAAGGCGATATGGTAGCGGGCGAACTGTCCTTCTAGGTTGCTCACATTTACCAGCATAATATAGATAAGTGACTTTGTATATAGAGCATAAATATTTGCTTGTTGCAATAATACAATACACAATCTACTATTCTATTAGGTTGACAATTAAGTTCCCGCCGTTTTTATACATTGTAATATTCCGCATGTTAAAGAGAATATTTTGTTTTACCGGAATCTATGTTTATTTATTTTTTTTAGGATAAATTTCTGCTTCTTTTCAAAACGTTAAAATGGAATGTCAAGTTGAGAAAAATGAACAATTTCGACACCTCCTTCTTTTTGCTTTTAATCAAGGTTCTAAGGCCACAGACGTTTTTCGCAACATTTGTTCTCCCAGCTGTAGCACCCACTCCATACACAGCACAAATGTTGCGAGAAGCTTCTGTGGCCTTAGAACCTTGATTAAAAGCAAAAAAAAGGAAGTGTCGAAAATGCTCATTTTTCTCACCTTGACATTCCATTTTAACGATTTGAAAAGAAACAGAAATTTATCCTTAAAAAAACATAGATTCCGGTAAAACAAAATATTCTCTTTCGAATGATTTAAAACTTTGCGCCAAAAACATTTAATGACACGCGGAATGTTACAATGTAAAAAAAGTGGCAGCAACTTAGTTGCCAATAATATTATTTGATATGGGGAACACGCTGTATGTACATTACATATGTGCATGGATTTATCCCTCGGGCTATGATGGCAGCTTATCAGGTTGTATTTTAATTGATAAGTGCTTAGATAGGGTGAATACTGCAGCATAGGTACATAAACGCCAGTCGGTACTATGTCAATTCAACCAGGCCAATAAAACGTTATATTGGATTTATTTCTGCATAATCTTTGCTAAACGGTCAAACCACGTTACTACATTATATTTAAGAGAACTGGCTGTGAACTATACTACACACGAATTAAAATATTTTTTTTACATACTTAAACGCGCAGCACCGAGGCTATAAACGTTATTTATAACGAAAGAGAAAAAAAATAAAAACCCGGGTCGCAGTGCCAAAACCCTGCCGACAATATAGTGTATTTGCTTATACAGGCAGTGTGGCTTTATTACGCAAACTTAAGTTGGTTTTTTGGCAAAATTAAAAATTTGACTCCTTAATACACCCCTTAAAATAACATTTTTTTTCTTAACTGCAATATTATTATCAATCTAACGTCTACACCGAATTAAATACACCCTTCAATAAATAAGTCACTATCTACAAATTAGTGTTTATCAAAATTTTAGGGGCACTTTTTAATTACTACTAAAGGGTTAAATGTCAATTTTGAAACGATTCTGACAATTTTTTCGATATTTTGGGGCCCAAAAACATTTTTCAACCCCTAAAAACTATCCTTAAAATGGCCCGATTACGCCCATTTTAAATAGGCTTCTTGCGGTGATGGATTTCAACACGTGGGCCAAATTTCGTTAAAATCAATTAACTCTTTCGAAAGTTATTGCCCGTACACATATATATATATATACATATACATATATATATATATATATATATATATATATATATATATATATATATATATATATACATATATATATAAACATTTTTAAAAATGGTGCCAAAGTGTTTAGGAGGTTATGAAACGTCGAGAAATTTTGGTCCGACCCCTAGGTCCCGCCATCCGACCGATGCCAATAGTGTATGTTGCCATATGGCAAATACACTAAAAAACACTGAGCACTGTTGTGAGATGGAATATGGATGATTATGATGTTGATGCTGTAGAAAAGAATTGAAGATGGAGTGATGATGACGTTGTCTATGGCGGGATTGCGATTATGCGATGAGTAAAGCTGACGATGATGGTGATGAAATAATAACTGAATGTGATAGATAGATGAAGAGTTCATGGAGTTTAGTTAGAATTAAAGATTATCAATGGTATTGGTTATCATGTCCATCGTAACTATATAACAGAGATTAACGGGAACTTGAACTGTGGATTAAACAAAACTTAATTTTTTAATTCGCTACGTTTCCTCTATTTTTAGTGTATTTTCCATAATATGGCACATTGGCGTCGGTCGGATAGCGAGGCCTAAGGGTTGGACCAAACGTTCTCGACGTTTCACAACATTCTAAGCTATTGCCTATAATATTTACTTCAATGGTGAGTTGGGTGTTGCAATTTTCACAAATTGGAGAGGCTTCCTCTTTTAATATTGTTGCATAATAGTAGTTTATGTATCTTGTTTGCAATTAAAGGTATTATCACGAGAAGTGGCACAGTGTTATCACGAGTGATTTAGCGAGTGATAACGATCATTCGAGGCAATAAAGGAGTTGTTAACAACGGTATCAAAATTTATAACAATTTGTCAATGATTAAATAAAACGAAACTACTTGCGATTACTGTTCAAAATATTTTTTTATTTATAAAACGTTTCTACCAAATTTTTGGTCCTTTTCAATTTATTTTGTATTTTGATAAATTGAAATGGACCAAAAATTTGGTAGAAACGTTTTATAAATAAAAAAATATTTTGAACAGTAATCGCAAGTAGTTTCGTTTTATTTAATATTATATTACTGTTGGTAGAGTCAATATTATTAATTTGTCAATGAATTTATCATGTTCAAGAATTTCTTGAAAACTTTTAATTTTTAATTGACATATGCAATTTCAAAACAGTTATTTTTAATGTAACATTTAATCTTTTAATTTTAAATCAAATTAACATTTTTTTGTTATCAAACGACTTCAATGTACTATGTACTGCACTGAATAAATGATTATTATTATTACAAACAAGATATACCACATTTTTTGCACGTACCTCCTATAAAATAGCTGATTTGTTTGGCCTAATAAGTATTTTTGTAATATTTTTCAGAGTTCACATTCGGCCATATTAGTATTTATGAGTACTGTTCAACGAATACTTTGGTCTCTGCTGCTCATATGGAATAATATTAAATGCCAACCGACAGAGACATCACTATTGGATTACTACTTACTTTTGTTTTATTTAACGCACTAGTGCGAAATGTGTTATAATCGGTAATACATGCATGAAAAGCAACTATTTTACAGGTCATGCAAAAAATATTGTTTAAATAAATATGTGTTTATTTGCTTTAAATATAAATATTAGGCCAAAACGTGAAAACTTGTTGGTTAAAACAAATATATTTTGAATTGATATCTGATTCTAGCTTCTGTGTTAAATCAAAAGAGAAAATAATTACTAAAATATGAAATCAGCAGTACCGGATTTGACGTTTAAGTATATCTACAAGTGAATTTCCTACGCCTTACATTTCAAAAAAATATCGTATAAATATGCTAATTTATTTACTTAAGAAAGAAAAAAAATAGTAATGAAATAAATTTTGTGGTGTAGTTCTCCAAATCTACCACTTCCTAAAATCTGCGGTTCTAGGTCACGGCCTAATCGTAAATTTGGCATTAATGAAATGCTCCGTCGCTAGCCGATTTTTATCGACTCAAATGCTAGCGTTTAGAATACGTATTTTAGACATTAGGGATAATATTCAGGAGCGTAGCTAAAGCCGTATCTACCGTATCAATTATACGGGGCCCCCGGGCCACGACGGCCCCCAACGTGCGTAAGCAAAAATTAAAAAAAACCCGGGTCGCAGTGCCAAAACCCTGCCGACAATATAGTGTATTTGCTTATACAGGCAGTGTGGCTTTATTTTGCGAGTTTAAGTTGGTTTTTGGGCAAAATAAAAAATTTTACTCCTTAATACACCCCTTAAAGTAACATTTTTTTTCTTAATTGCAATATTATTATAAATCGAACCTCTATACCAAATTATATACAACTTTCAGTAAATAATTCACTATTTGTAAACTAGTGTTTTCATAAAATTTGTAAGTCCGGTCCTGTCGGGCCGATTTTATTTAAATTTTAGGGACACCTTTTAAATACTACTAAAGGGTTAAATGTCAATTTTGAAACGATTCTGAGAATTTTTTCGGTATTTTGGGGCCCAAAAACATTTTTCAACCCCTAAAAACTACCCTTAAAATGCCCCGATTACGCCCATTTTAAATAGGCTTCTTGCGGTGATGGATTTCAACACGTGGACCAAATTTCGTTAAAATCAATTAACTCTTTCGAAAGTTATTGCCCGCACACACATATATATATATATATATATATATATATATATATATATATACGTATATATATATACGTATATATATATACGTATATAAATATATATATATATATATATATATATATATATATATATATATATATACATATATATATAAACATTTTCAAAAATTATGCCAAAGTGTTTAGGAGGTTATGAAACGTCGAGAAATTTTGGTCCGACCCCTAGATCCCGCCATCCGACCAACGCCAATAGTGTATGTTGCCTTATGGCAAATACACTAAAAACTTCCCAATTTTTTTTTTATTTCAGAAATGACAAAAGTCAAAAAAAGCAATTTCTTTTTTTCCCGCGTAAAGCGTGCGTTCAAAAGTTGGCAACACCCTACATCGGTTATGGCGGGCTGCGGGATTTCCCCGTTTAAGTAATTTACTTCAACGGGGGAAGGGCCCCCAAACAAATTTTTATACGGGGCCCCGCCAAGGCACGCTACGCTTCTGATAATATTATACAAAATATGTACATATTATTATCATATTGTGGCGACCAGCCGACGGGAATCGGTGTACGCTTTTAACAATACGTCGATATCTCGTATATTTAACCGTCGCGTCAGTTTAAAATGTTACACATATGGCAATAGTATTAGTTCTCATTATATGCTGTACAGTTAACTTGTTTTGTACTGAATGTGTAATTTCTTAACACGTACACCTATTCTCAAATCTATGTAATTTTTAAATGAAATGAACGTTTACAAAGTCAAAAACCATCAATTTTCAAACTGATGTAACATTAACTAAAATATTGACTTTATTTCCAAACAAGGAACGAAACGTCGCTGTAAATAATAAATAAGTGTTTACTTAAAAAGTCCTTTTTCCCGACAAATCATTTTTATATTAACTAAAATGATCGTAAATATTTTTCGAATACATCATTTATTAGACTTCAGCTTTTAGCTCTTGCTATTCAATGTTGTTTCTGTGCGAACAGGAAAAACATTACAAAATACTGTCAAAAAACGTCATATAAAACGTCTCAAATTTTAAGTATTATAAAGAGACCACACATTAAAAAAGTAGGTGCGTGTACTAAATACTAATGTTCGCACGTTTGAAGTTACACTTCTTTAAAGTTATACTTTCACGTGATTTTAATATACATGCAAGTAATTTATTGAAATAAAATATTCAGGAAGCTTAAGAAGGATACAAAAAATTAGCCTCAAATATTTTAAAATACTTTCCATTGAGTAATAAAAAATGCGATATTATAAAGTCCACTGGTTGACACTTAGAACAACTACTGGTTGTTTAGACTATTATATAATTTCCAGACGACAGACAGTGCATTGATTTGTCCATCTGTCATTTCAGTCTTGAAATAAAATCTTCAAAAAGATTATTTACAAAAAATAACCTCTAATTCATCTTTAAAGTTCAATTCCAGATATATATTATAATAGAGAACAGTATCACGGGTAATTGGAATAATGAAAATAAATCAATTTAAACACTCATTGATTGCAACGTTTCGTCTTTTTTCAAGCTCTAACAAATTTTTTTTACAAAAATTAACATTCATATAATAAAAATAATGTTTAATATTTTTATTACCTATATGAATGTTAATTTTTGTAAAAAATTTTTTTTAGAGCTTGAAAAAGTCTTAATAAAAAAGACGAAACGTTGCAATCAATGAGTGTTTAAATTGATTTATTTCATTATTCCAATTACCCGTGATACTGTTTTCTATTATAACCTCTAATATTTTCCAAAACATTTCCAAAATCTTATTTTGGTTTTTACTTGAAACGACTAATGATTGTAATCTAAGGAATCGTCTAGTATATTACTATATACTTTCCATACCGCAGTGCATTGATTCCGTCCATCTGTCATTTTAGCCCGAGTCCTTTATGGTTAACTTCATACTGTCGAATTATCGCTAGCTCTGTGCGCGCAGCTTCCGTTGCCTGCTTAAATTTTACTCTCAACGCGCCAAAAGAAGGATAACATCAAAAATGTTAAACGTTATTTGAGTAAATTCAGGAATACAAATTATAACTTACAAATAGGTTATAGATATATGAAAAAAATGTTTCTTAAGATTTAGAACATATGTCAAAAATTCGACATCAGTGGTTTTGGCTTTTAACCACAGATATAATATTCTTATATTATAGTTTCTTGCATATGGTAAATTCGTGTCGACATGATGAAAGTTCGAGTTGCACAGAAATGAAGATAGTTGCGAGTTGCTGTTGCAGTGAACTTATTAAAGCTAGAGCTATACTGCATTGCAATGAAGTTTGTGAATATTTAAATAGTTTTAGTTAAGTTGTGAGAGAATTTCTAAGCAGTTTGTTGAAGGATGAAGGAATCCACTGCACATAGAGACACATAAACCAACTACACTCACATCTACTCAGTACTTACTTTGTTGGTAGAGAACTTTGATTAGTAATTAGTGATTAAATGCTAGACTTGCTAAATTGGAAACTTAGCTCGTATAATTTGAAGTTTAGTATAACATCAAGTCATTCTAGAACAAATTGTTTTATATATCTATAATTATATAAATTATTAAAATTTTGTTACCCATATAGTAGCGTTTTCAATATAAAATAAACTTTTTTAAAATAGAAATATCAACCTCCTTCAAAAAAGTCACTAAAAAGATGAAAATAATAATGAAATTTTGAGGTCGGTGCCAATTTTATTACTGAAACTTAAAATTAATAGTCATCTACTTTTATTAAATTGGAACCGACCTCAAAATTTCATTATTATTTGCATCTTTTTGGTGACTTTATTGAAGGAGGTTGATATTTTTATTTTAAAATAGTTTATTTTATTTTTTACTTTTTAGTGGATTTATTTCGCACATTTTTAAAAACTACTGAACCGATTTAAGTAAAATTTGTGTGGGATCATCCTGAAGATGTGCCTTATTAAATAAGAAAAGAATCATCATAATCACTTTACAAATGTTGGAGATATGAGGCATACATTAAAAAATATCTTTTTTTTGACGTCATTTAAAGACAGATGAACCGATTTTAATAAAAACTATATGGGACCACCTAAGATACATACCCTTTCAAACAAAAAAAGAATTTTCTAAATCGGTTCAGGTGTCTTCGAGTAATCGGGGAACATACATAAAAAATAAAAGATTCCGACGAACTGAGAACCTCTTTCTTTTTTTTGAAGTCGGTTAAAAATATCGAAGTCGGAAATCTGTAGTAAAATATAAACTACTGTATAATTTTGTTTTCTTTGCATGCAGCAAACTGTTTGGTGCGTTGAATGCTTAATTTTTTGTTTTGTTTTTGATGAAATTATTTGTAACATTGTGAGTACATGTTTTTCAACAGATAAATATACTGTATATTTTAACACATTGTTGCAATCGAAATATATTGTACTCTGTTCGATACCCTTCACAATAATGTTCTTTTATAAGACATTATAGCCTTCAGCGACAGCGGAATATTGCAAATGAATTCAACTGTTCTATCACCCACCATCATCCACCAGCAACTACTATCAAATGTTTAACAAATGCCTAAATCACGGCCTGTTTCGATGCTCGAGGCACCTTAGTATACAGTTCCGAGATGAAGCGATAGAAGATGCGAGGAAGCAATTGACGAACGAAGATGGTGATACTGAGTTAGAGAGACGTTATATATAGGCGCAGCATCAAATCACCCTTCGCCAAGTCGGTGATGAATTTGCAACGCCGTCGAAGCCCTAGTTGTTTACTTAAAGGATAACGCTGGTTGTACCTACAATATATAGCAGTGCAGCGGGCTGAATGCATTCAGCAATGCGTACCTAGTAGGCTATTTCAGTTTAGTGAGCTTACTGTCAACTGTGAAATTTTTAGAATGAAAATGAACCTTAAGGTGATATCAGACGGTTCATTTTTTGTTCATTTCTGCCTTTCATTCGAAGTGAAACGTCTGAACACAAAATTAAACAATAATGAAAAAAAAATTAGATATCGGCATTCGGCATGTTTCATTCGCACTCTGAATGAACGAAAAATGAAACGTCTAAACACAAGAGAGAACATTCATTCGGGTTAGATTCAATTCTAAAAAACCAGAGGACGTGTGTCGCGGTACTATTCAATGTCAAGAGCGAGTCGAACCCGCGATAAGAGGGTTCCGTACTATTCCGTTTTCCGTGAGTACTTTAAGACGTAAGATTTTCGTTTAGATTGTCTTGTAAACTATGGGTGAGATCCGACATTGCCTATTTTTTTCAAAATTATAGACCCAGTAGTTTAGGAGATTGTTCATCTATTTTCTCAAATAACTTTAAAACTATTTATTTTAAAATTATAAATTATTTATTATTTATTATTTATAAAAAATATATATTTGAGACCCTTATAACAAGCCCTTTCATTTGATATGTCACACGGTACAGTTTGCAAAACTGTTTGTTTAATTTCCTAATTTTTTTCCCAATAATGACCTCCATGTTCAAAATTCATTTATTTACGTTATACGTCCGTCTTTCGGTCACCAACTTATATATATGTGTACCAAATTTCAACTCAATCGGTCCAGTAGTTCGGAGCAAATTGGCTGTGACAGTGGGACGGACAGACACACGAGTGATCCTATAATCCTATGAGGGTTTCCTTTTGATGTACGGAACTCTAAAATAGATTTCGTATAATGGTGGTGTTGATCCAATAGAATGTCACATTTAAAGGAAGATTTGGTTGAGGATCAATAAATAAATAAACTTTACCAAAGTTTTGCTGATAGCCATCAGCAAAACTTTGGTAAAGCTTATTTATTTATTAATCCTCAACCAAATCTTCCTTTGCTGTGCCTAAAATAGACAATGTTGGGATTTTTTTTTTGAAGAAAAAGCTTCCATAAAATTCTCAAAAAATTGCTTTATTATCTATTTATAATGGAGATTGCAACTTTAAACAATGAGTGTCTTTTAACATTTGTTCACGCCTGAAATAGATCAGTTGATGACACTTGCTCTAGACCCCACTGTTCCTACTGCATCGCTAGTACACGTTTATTAGAGAAAACTGTGTGTGCCCCTTCTTGCGTGCATCGCCGGCTATATAGGTATAACAAGTACGGGAATCTCTTTTGGGAGTTAAATGTGTGTATGGTGCGTGATTCCTACTCTCTGATGCTACGCTTTGTTATAATTCAATGCGCAGCAGCCGCTGTTGCACTGTTTTTAATATTCAATGTTTTATTGGTGATTTTTAAAGCGTGCTTTGATTGACAATAGCTTGCAGCGATTTTTTTTGAATAAACGATATTGTGTTTGTGACGATTTAATTGCGTTGATTTGAAATTTTGATTTTCGATAGTGTGGCCGTCGAGACGAGATTAACAAATTTACTCGTTTTATATTTCGAAACGAGATTGAGACCAAAACTGTCGTAATCTTACGGAGTTAAAAAGCGATTGAAAAATCTAGACAAAATTTTGTATTATTGAAATAATTGAATTATATGATCCAAATAGTAATTTATATACTTAGAATGTAAAACATTAGTTTATGTACGAGGCATGACAATGTTAAAACGAGTGATTATCGAGTTTTAACACAAGTCATAAAAGCATTACAGTTTGCACATACCTCCTGTAAAATAGCTGATTTTCACATCATAATAAGAATATTTTTTATATTTTTGACAGTTCAGTTCAGCCATATTGGAATCATACGTGGACTGTGAAAGATGGCAACGCCTACTTTGTTGTCTTTTTTACTCATATCGATTTAAATGGAAAAGAACAGAGATATTACTATTAGATTGGTAAAATCGATTTATTTTTATTTTACTTTACGCACGAGTGTGAAAACGGGTCATTTTACAATTGCTATATAAGTACTTATTCAAAATTTTGACAACTCGAAAAACTCACCCCCTTTCCGTAACTCCTTCAAGTAGTTTTTTCTTACATGTTTTTGCTTATTTTTTAATGGCATTTTTCCCGAGTTTCGCGGTTTCAAAAACACGCCTGGCATTCAAAAATAGTTTCCACCTCATATAAATCGAAAATATAATATCGAAAATACGTCGATTTTGACTAACATAAGTCAAATTGCATGTTTAGAAAAATCCCTTTTTCACCCTTTTAGTAATTTAATTTCCAAAAATCTATTCTCAAAGGGCGCCTATATCATAAAAGGAAAATATCTCCAAAACTTAAAGTTTCCCCTTGGGGTTGCGTTGATCATAAACCAATCAGTGAAGACAGCAAATGGCTTTTCAATTTATAATAAAAATTAATAAATAGAAAATATATGCATTGCCGCTGAGTAGCTTTGGTACTTGATCCGCGAAAGCGCTGTGAATCCCCGAACTTTGCTCACATGATACATATAAGCTTGGGCGCCGCGACGCAGGATTAACCCCTTTTATAAATATTCCGCTACTCTAGGTATTAAAGATGGCTAACATCAAATTATCGACACGAGGTTTTTCGAGAATTATTGCCATCTAGAAGAAAAAGATAATCTCGAAAAAGTAAATAAGATGAGAGTTGCGGAATTCCTTGTAATGAAATTGATAGAGAATTATGGGGGATATTTCATACCGATAAAAACCCCATTAAGAAGTAAGATATACCGATGATACAAAAAATAGTTTAGGATTTCAAAATTCAAAGCCCATGAGCACAAAGGCTGTGGAGCTCCAATGTAAGGAGTTCAAGACTGTTCAAGACAAAGTTGCAAACTTCTTTTTATTCAATAATAATTTTTAATTAATAAAACTTATCGTCAGAAAGAAACATTAAAATTAGGTTTGTCTGTTGTGTTCCCGATGTCTATTACGCCATTATTGTTGGAAACGAAATAGTAATTTCTCAAAACTGCAAATGCCATTTTATATTTTACAGATTAGATTTCATAATAGTTTTTTCAAAACTTTATGTGAGAACATAATTTTATTGTAGGTATACATAGCTTGAATAAATTACAAAACTCAAACATAAATAACATAGATTTAAAATTGAAAACTGCACTTTTCTGTTGCATTAAAAATGCATATGACATAATGTGATATTCATACATGTTTGCAGTATTTATAAACAGAGCCATAATTACATTCTGATGACCAACTGTATAATAAACCGTGTTCAATAAATTCTCCGTTTATGCAAATCGTTTATAGTAGTTGTGTTATCAAAACCAAATATGAAAAAATAAATCAAGTTTTTTTATCAACTTCATACTTTCGAATTTTCGATAGCTGTGCGCGCGCAACTTCCGTTGCTTGCTAAAATTTTACTCAGCGCGTCAAAAAAAAACTTCAAAAATGTTTGTGACCCTGCCTCAGAATAAAATTCTCAGAACTTTACGCACGTTTTTCAATTTTGAGTCAAATCAATGTGAAAATTTCTACTTTCTGTTCCGCTTACGAGCGAGAAAGCTCTGACAGATGAATGGACATACAGATAGCCAAAAAAATAAAGCGCCCTTTGAACCAATTGGATATGGAACCGTAAAGTATGAAACTTAATAAAGGGAAAAAATGTAAAATCAAAAACAAATTTCATTGCTGATGAACAATATTTTGAATAGAGTCGATTAAGTTCTCAAGCAAGAATTATTAGTTAATTGATTATTATTAACACCGCTGTTAATACGATAGGCGAATGAAGGGATGATGCATTAAGAAATGTAAACAATAATATAATATTTTATGTCTATGCATTTTGCATATAACATCTGTCTTTTGACACGTTAATGCACCTTTGACGTGTGCAGGCTACAGAATTATTACAGTATTAGTTATGTACAGAATGTAACAGAAAATCAAATCATATAATATCCAATAAATCAACGATTTAGAGTTATTTCTCAGAGGTGAAGACTTTCTCGCGAGGTCATTATTGAAGTTTAACTTCTTTAGCGACGTGTCTGTTTCAAAAAAGTAAGAAATCGAGGGGAAGCAGAATCGCCACATAAAGGGAATTTGTTTCCTAAGTTACATGAAACTGACAAGGACAGAAGTTTATAGTGTGTTGCTACTTGCTAAGTATTTGTAAATATTATAAATTAGTTCACATAAAAAAGTTAAACTTGGGAATAATATGAAAAACTAAAGAAGTTAAACTTCTTATGTGAGCTTATGAGGGTGAGGCTCAATTGCATGGTGCAAAGGGGTAGAGTGCAGGAGGTTAAAAAACGTACGCGAGGCGTCTTAGCGAAATCGTGCATCTTCGGGGCAGTGTCCATTCTGACAAGAATTTTAGGACGTTACTGTGCGTCGCGTCATTTTTCTCTCATATAAAAATACAAATAAAAATAATTTGTCGGGAAAAAGGACTTTTTAAGTAAACACTTATTTGTTATTTACAGCGACGTTTGGAACTTTTTCAAGCTTTAATAACTATTAAAGCTTGAAAAAGTTCCAAGCAAGGAACGAAACGTCGCTGTAAATAACAAATAAGTGTTTACTTAAAAAGTCCTTTTTCCCGAAAAATCATTTTTATATTAATTACCAAGGACAAAAAAGAAATAAAGTCAATAAAAATACAAAATTAACGATAAATGGTAATTAATTTTTTTTAAAGAAATTTCACAATTCGCACTATTTTAATGTTGATTCGTGTTAAAACTTTAAAGATCAGGACGTTTTCGTCCTGATGTAGATACGTCTTTAAAAAAAACTGATTCTTCACCAAAAAAAATTAGTTATATGATGTAGCCATAATAGGCTTGCAAATATGCAAACGGAAAAAAATATAATTTAATATTTTTACCATTTGATCAGCTGATTTGTAATATATATTTTTATTGTGCAGTTTTTGGAGATATTTTGTTATTAATTAATTATTAGTGTATTTGCCATATGGCAACATACACTATTGGCGTTGGTCGGATGGCGGGACCTAGGGGTCGGACCAAAATTTCTCGACGTTTCATAACCTCCTAAACACTTTGGCACCATTTTAGAAAATGTTTATATATATATGTATATATATATATTTATATACGTATGTATATATATATATATAAATATATATGTGTGCGGGCAATAACTTTCGAAAGAGTTAATTGATTTTAACAAAATTTGACCCACGTGTTGAAATCCATCACCGCAAGAAGCCTATTTAAAATGGGCGTAATCGGGGCATTTTAAGGGTAGTTTTTAGGGGTTGAAAAATGTTTTTGGGCCCCAAATTACCGAAAAAATTCTCAGAATCGTTTCAAAATTGACATTTAATCCTTTAGTAGTAATTAAAAAGTGTTCCTAAAATTTTAATAAAATCGGCCCGAGAGGACCGGACTTACAAATTTTTTGAAAACACTAATTTTCAGATAGTGACTTATTTATTGAAGGGTGTCTTTAATTCGGTGTAGACGTTAGATTGATAATAATATTACAATTAAGAAAAAAAATGTTATTTTAAGGGGTGTATTAAGGGGTTAAATTTTTTATTTTGCCCAAAAACAAATTTAATTTCACATAATAAAAGTATAAAACCACACGGCCCTATACAAGCAAATACACTATATTGTCGGCAGGGTTTTGGCACTGCGACCCGGGTTTTTATTATATGGCATTATTTTCAGAGAAAACTACATCAGATTGGAAATGATGAAAGATTGTTGTACTGCACTGGTACAAAGCGAATTTTACACACATACACACATTCGTATATACAGAATCACTCTAGTCGCGATTTACCGTCGTTTGTTTGATATAAGGTAAATCTACTCGTATTATGTCCTGCTGGAATGAACAGGACCATTGAGATACGTCCACCGGTGATTCATAGAGAGGACTCACTTTTAAAAACATCTGCCAGAGTGTTCAGTGTCGTTTCGCCAGGGTGAAGACAGATAGGCACCGCCTAACTTGTAAATTGATTAACAGAACAGAACTGAAAAACAAGTTTCTTTTGCAATGTTTTTGGAATGTTTTTTTTTTTTAATTACTTTACTTCTTTCTTGTAGTCTTAAAGCCAATTCAGACTAGCCGTTCTCGGTTACGATTCACCGGTCCGGTTGGGAGCTCGACCAATCAGGGCGTAGTCGTTCCCGATTGCGGTTCGGTTCGAGCGTTTAGGTTCAGCTCAAATTTCAACCGGACTGTTCGCAATCGTTGCCAATGAGAACGCTTGCTGGAGTCACGTGACTAGCCACTATTGTAAACACAACTCCACTTGTTTTTGCTGACGTTTAACTACACATCAAACGTCAAATCATATTTCGAAATTGCGCATGCGCACCGAGAATAATCGTAGAACCGAATCGGGATAGTGTGAGCAGCCTAGATTAATCGAAAACCGAACCGGACCGGTGAATCGTAACCGAGAACGGCTAGTCTGAATTGGCTTTTATAACACCTGTTCTATTAAACCAATACCAAAATGCTTAGCTGCCCCCGGACTGTTACTGAGTAGATCTAATCTTGATTCGCTGTCTTGTATCAAAATGACGGTCATTTAAAAAACACATAACTCCTTTAACTTATTCCATGCAACGTAGAACGTCACAACAGGTATAGTGTAATAGGTCTATTCGAAAAAATATGTGAGTTCCTACCGTTTGTACGTCAATTACAGAAATTATTTTTTACTCCAATTGTTATTTGTTCGTGATTTTAAACGTCACATTTAAGCCGTTCATCCTTGTCTTACTATTTTGCGAATCAAAATGCAGTACACTATAAACTTGTTCTTGTCAGTTTCATGTTTCAAACTAGCTTCCCATTTATTTGTCAGTTCTACTTCCCCTCGATTTCTTACTTTTTTCAAAGAAGTTAAACTTCAAAAATGTTTTTAAATGCGTTGGGTAATAGATAAGATGATCTCTAAATACGGTATTGTATTCCCTTGTTACTCGTTTTACAGCCATACTGATTAGAGTACAGGTAATAAGAAAACAGCGTCGGTGTCCTTGATTGCTTCGCAAGCTGACATAACCTGCGCAGTTTTTCGGCGCGATTTAGGTAGAGGAGTCCCCCGAGTAACGGACACTTAAGGCTTTTAATAAACAAAAAATGGAATAATTATGTTTTATTTCGATATTTAACATTTTCATTTAAACAAACATTAAAATAAATCAACAAAGATGAACACTACATTTTTCGCTACTTAAAATGGAATCAATCATTGGTTTAGTTTTTGGTCTCATTGAAATTTGGCACCTAATACCGGACAAGTATAAATTCGAACCCATAAGACCAGACAGAACCTAGTAATTATGGGTTTACAATAATCTTATATTAATACCATAAACACCTGAGCCATATAAACATTACCAAAACTAAAAATATAATCTATGACGTTCTGAATATTACTCGACGCAACAAATTCCTGCGCAAAATGACTAACGTGTAATATGTAAGGAGTATCGAACGAAACTGACGCCTCCCGCGCCGAGAGGGGGGGAAACTGACCGTTGAGTTTGGCGTCTTCGATTACACGAATGTTATTATAAGCGTTATTTCATGTTTCGACGTATTTTGTCAGGTACTAGGTGAGGTCCGGGGCAAGGGGGATTCCCCCTACTGACAGAGGAGTGATTATGTATTTCGTTATACTATTGCTATTATAATGATCGTTTTGATCATTATTTATAAAATAAAAAATAAATAAATGAAACACAATAAAATTTGATTTAATCAAGACAAAATCTAAATACGTCTGATCACAAAGTGATTGAAAATTATATTCTACTTGTTTGTTTCTTAAGCGTTGCTAATAGAAACCTAAAACAATATTGTGGTCGACAATGCAGAGTATTAATGTTGTCACTAGGAGATAGTGTTGGGTAACTCAGATCTGAACCGGTTCAAAGAGCCAACTCCGACAGAAGATCCGTGAGAGCCGACTCACTTTTTTTTTAACACACAGAAGAACATTTTGCATCTGTCAGCTCAAATGACTCATGCATCACATGTTTGGCTATGCATTCTTGATTCTATACAGGTCGTGATATGATTGACTGAACTAGGTAACTCAATGGCAGACTGCAGTAACATATTCAGAACTCGGCTCTTTTTAAATCGGTTCAGTGAGCCGGCTCACATACGGGATCCAGATGCAAAGATGACCCGTTTTTCCCATCTCTACTAGGAGATCCAACACTATGATCGAAGTTCGTTGTCCCTATACCCGTCTATATCAATCGAGACGCATTTCGTTGGGTACATCCGCGCCGGGCGAGAGAACATAAAGCGCTGGCTAAAAGCGAATGTGGTATGTGTGTACATCATAGCTCGCTAGATTGTGTACTTAGGATGGAGAAGAGTAAACATTATACTTTTAGTTAGGGCACATATTTGAGGGTAGAGAGACCGGTTATTGGAACAAGGGCCGGCGTCGACGCCAACTGCCTCTCTGTACATGTATGCGTATGTGTGTGTGTGTGCGTGTGTGTGTGTGGATGCA
Organism: Venustoraphidia nigricollis; assembly: GCA_034508555.1. Classification (NCBI taxonomy): domain Eukaryota; kingdom Metazoa; phylum Arthropoda; class Insecta; order Raphidioptera; family Raphidiidae; genus Venustoraphidia; species Venustoraphidia nigricollis. The sequence continues at coordinate 1,150,302 of JAVRKA010000052.1, read as the reverse complement.
GTGGAGCCGTCGCGCCGCGTAACGCGTCGCTTGCAATGCACCTACCTATAACCAGTTCACACAGGATGTCTCCTAATTGTGGATCGAAGACAAGATTAGTGCTTCGTACACAAAAAGAACCAGAAATTACTTTTCAGCGGTTGATAATAAATTCGTTTTCTTTATACCAGTTCGAAAGTACGTACTTTCGGCTTAAAATTTAAGAAAGCCTAACATTTATGCACTGCTGGAATTACTCGCACGCCATTTGTAATAGCGGGCCGAAACAGTTTTCTCGTGCACACTGATACGAAAGTACGTATACTTTCGATCGGGTATAAAGAAATATAGTATACACCACATGATGAGAAATTAGAAATTCCTGCACGATGTCCGAGGCGAAGCTGAAGGCATCATGTGTCGCGCAGTGCAGGAATTTCAACTTTCTGCCCTTGCGAGGCAATATACTATTACTTCACATTGAGGTAAATTTTAATTCTAACAAAACAATTTTTAGTGCAATTGCCTTTATGCGTAGGAACATATACTCAAGGGCGTACGCGGAATTTAATTCAGGGGAGACAAGAGTTATGATAGTAGCCATGACCATCATGGTTTAAACTAGTGTTTATGACCTTATTGCAGTATGATGCATTTAGGTCATAAACGTAGTTTAAATTTATTCGGGAAATTTTCAAGTGCCAAAGTTCAATAATGCGAAATAAAAACAATTAGTAAGAAATACGCTCCATAAATGTCGACACTTTATTCCACTATTCCGGATCTTGGATGGGAGCAGCTGCCCTCCATCTCTTAAGAGAGTAAGAATGTAGGCCTATGAATTACTAATTGTTGGTTCATACTTTGGTTGGTTAGCAACAGTTCTTACAGATTGAAAAAAATGTTTTCGGTCGCAACAGGAATTTGTGGTACTGTTTTTAGTAGGCTTCACAAAATTTGGCTTGTTGCTTAAAAATTTCAAAGAACATATTTTTTTGTCCTTAAGATTGTATTAAAAAACATGGAATTTTTTTACAGCAAGACGCAAGATTTTAATTTAGGGGAACTTTTTGCTTTACTGATGTATACACCATATAAAGAATATTGAGAAATTTACCTTTAAGAATTTTTTTGAATTTTTTTCTGTATATAACTTTGTAAAAACTTATGCTATTTTTGTCATTTTTTTCTGATATTAAATCATTTATTTAGATCAAATAACTCAGTCATTGAGAAGAATGATACACCATCTAGTTTATTTTAAAGACATTACCGTTATAGCTTGAACAAAGTTCTTCATAGAAATTAAAGAGTTCGAGAACTGTTCTTCATGTGAGTTAGTGAATTTTGTATTCAAATGCTATGCGGATGAATACGGGTGTCATATTAAACAGCTGGTGAACAGTCACTTGAAGATAATATTCCTGTCAAAATCGATAATAATGCAAGTGACAACATTATACGTGACACTAATAAAGCTAGTACAGCTGAACCTTGATAATCCGTTGATAGTCTAATCCGAATGTTTTTATAATCCGAATAGCCTTATACGTATAATTTACAAGGGAAATGTTTTAATATGCAAATTAATAAAAATCTATCACACCTCTACTTGGAGAAGTTTATACTGAAAAAATGAGCATATTGTAATATTAATGTTTTTGTGCACTGCCTCTATAAAACAGCTGCTTTTCATACTTGTTAAGCGGCAGTAACTGACCCTTTTTCGAACTAGTGCGTCAACTAAAACAAAATTTACTGTTTTCTTACCAATTCAACAGTTATATCTCTGTCAGGTGCCATTTAAAACCATATGGACGACAGAGAAGCAAAGTAGGCGCTGACCTGTTGATATAAATACCAATATGGCTTAACGTGAAGTCAAAAATACTACAAATATTATGGTGTAAAAATCAGCTGTTTCATAAGAGGTACGTGCAAAAAATGTAGTACGTATCTTGATTGTGATGTTTTTATGTCTTGTGTGACTATTAAAACTCTCTAATCGCTTGTTATTAACGCAATGTTACAACTTGTCATAAATTGTCAGCAATGTATATTATTAAAAAAGTTTATATATTGAATTGGCACCTACATTTATAATCCTAACGACTTCTCAGTTCGAACGGGGAGAATTTTTTAACATTTCAGTTAGTCAAAGCTCTGCTGTATATATTCATAATATAAATATAATTCACCAATTAAAAAATTAGATACATATATGAATGTTTATTTAATTTTTTTACCGACTCAGTGACAAAAAACCCCGTAAAAAGTTATAGATTTTATTTTGTTTGAAAATATTCAAAACTACTGTTAAATAAATACAATATATAATTTCCAAAAATAAAGTGAAATACAAATCCGTTTTTAATAATGTGAATTCCGATTTTGTGTTTTATTTAATCTTTCAAGAAAATTATGAAATACTAAATTAAATTGAAGTATTAAAATTGAAATTAAAATGAAAATGTTGAGGTCAACGTAAAAATTATCATTAATATGCATTTTGAAATACTTTTTCATGGTCAATATATTCACAATTTGCGATGCTAATTATACTTCATTCTTAATAGCCAATGTAAATTTGATCTGATTTGTTGATTTAATCAAATAAAAATGAATAAAGTTATTTAAAGCAAAATTATGTTTTCAGTTACTTCAGACTCGAGTGAGTAAATATACTTCATTGAAACATGTGTATACATTTTCAATTCAATTTTCTTTATTAAAGCGTGTCTTAAATTTAATAACATTTAATAAAGACATTCATTGCAATAAGTTTCAAGTTTGATTATGTAAAATATAAAAGTGCAGAAGTCTGCCTTGAACCATAAAACAAGTAACTGCAGCACAGTGACGTGTAAACAAGTGAAATAAAACACGAGAGAATCACTATCTTGAACTGCTTAAATCGTGTATTACGTATTCTATGGTCGTACGACAAAACGACTTACGTCAGATTATCGGTAAACAAATATCCAACCTAAAATGATTCAGTTGCCCATATTTCGCGCAGTAAAAAGAGACAGCACTATCGAGTACACTAAGACCTCGCTTAACGCTGTTTCAGTATTACGCGGTTTCTAAAAAAATAATTTGGCCACTATAAAAGTGATATCAGATGGTTCATTCCCAATCAATGTTTATTTGAGTGACTGTTCATTTTTGTTTCATTTCGCGTTCACACGGCAAAGACAAAATGACATAAAAATGAACGTTCATCCAGTCTTTTCGTCGAAGATGTCGTCGAATGAAGTTGTGCGCTTTGGAATTCGTTTGTTTTGTGATCATTTGAGCGAAGAAAAAAAGGGGCAAAGTCTAAGTTTAAATAATTAATTAGAGATTTTATAGAATTTGTCTGTATTGTTCTCTTTGTATTCGTCGAGTTTGTGGTTTCAAAATTTTTGAAATGCTTCAAAAACAGCAGCGTATTTTGGCCGTTCCATTTGAATACCATTTTGTCTCATACACAGACAATATAATATTCACTATGCGGTGTCGTAGTCCCAAGTCCGTTCGCTACAAAACACGACACAAAATGAACCCGAATGAATGTTCTTCCTTGTGTTCAGATGTTCCATTTTTCGTTCATTCAGAGTGTGAATGAATTATGCCGAATGCCGATATCTAGCGTTGTTGGATCGGTTCATTAATGAATTCATTTTTCATTATTGTTTCATTTTGTGTTCAGACGTTTCATTTTGAAAAAAAGATGCTGAATGAAAGACAAAAATGAGCAAAAAATTAACCGTCTGATATCACCTTAACGTAAATTATGGATCAGTTTATACAACATGATTCAAATGTTAAATGATAGAAGTTCTAAGGCAATACCAAGGGTCATTGATGCAATATCTTGCTATCGACAACATCTTGCTGAACGAAACAAAAAAAGGCAAACATTAGATAACTTCTTCACAAAAAACAACATATGTCAAATGAGGAACCTTCCTCATCACAAACAACTTCTTACTCGAACTTTGTTTGATTTTCATAAATGTTTAGTAAACAAAAATCGATATTAGTAATTTATAAATCTATAATTAATGTGGGAAAAAAGTATTTAACAATAAATTTTACAAAATTAATCAAAAAAAAAAAAAACCGGGTCGCAGTGCCAAAACCCTGCCGACAATATAGTGTATTTGCTTATACAAGCAGTGTGGCTTTATTAAGCAAACTTAAGTTGATTTTTGGGCAAAATAAAAAATTTGACTCCTTAATACACCCCTTAAAATAACATTTTTTTTTCTTAATGGCAATACTATTATCAATCGAAACTCTATACCAAATTATATACAACTTTCAGTAAATAATTCACTATCTGCAAACTAGTGTTTTCATAAAATTTGTAAGTCCGGTCCTGTCGGGCCGATTTTATTAAAATTTTAGGGCCACTTTTTAATTGCTACTAAAGGGTTAATTGTCAATTTTGAAACGATTCTGAGAATTTTTTCGGTATTTTGGGGCACAAAAACATTTTTCAACCCCTAAAAACTACCCTTAAAATGGCTCGATTAGGCCCATTTTAAATAGGCTTCTTGCGGTGATAGATTTCAACACGTGGGCCAAATTTAGTTAAAATCAACTAACTCTTTCGAAAGTTATTGCCCGCACACACACACACATATATATATATATATATATATATATAAACATTTTTAAAAATGGTGCCAAAGTGTTTAGGAGGTTATGAAACGTCGAGAAATTTTGGTCCGACCCCTAGGTCCCGCCATCCGACCGATGCCAATAGTGTATGTTGCCATAATATGGCAAATACACTAAAAACTAATAAATTTTCTTATTCTGTTTCACAAGTATGATTAGACGTAAGCGATTTTATCCCGCGACCACAGATATAGGGTATAAAATGAAGCGAGCTCACTTTTGCAGTATCCGTATCAAGAGTACAGCATCCGTTGAGAGAAGATCCAATCCATCTGTATGGCCTGCCACTGCTATTATCTCTATGCCCCTACATCAATGGGAGGGACTTGGTAAACAACCAATCACATTAAAGCAAGAGATAATAATCATGGTTCATGTATACGTTATACCTACATATGTTGGGAATGAATGTTATACAACGCGGTATCAAGTTTTGTCCGTTACATTCAATGGTACCAAACTTTAATCTCTTCCTGGAACCACAGAGATGATATACAGCGGAACCTTTCTAATATATCACTAGTTTGTCAGTTTGCACTATAAGCCTTGATCTCTATTACGTACTGGTTCGAACGTAGCCGAGAATGTATGGTTGCAATGATCGTTTTTTTCTGCTGAAAGTAAGCTGTCGAAAGTACGTACTTTCGGCTTCGATTTTAAAGCAGAAAGCCTAACATTTATACATTTATTAAGAAAAGTTTCAGAATATGCATCCTTCGGTGTGAGAAAAAGTATTTATTATGGTCTTTTCCATTCTAACATAACATATGGTATTTTGCTATGGGGACATGCCCCTGATGCTGTAAGAGTATTCCGACTTCAAAAACGAGCAGTGAGAATAATAACTAATAGCAAGTCAAGAGATTCTTGTAAACCTTTGTTTAAACAACATAATATTTTAACTTTGTCATCTCTTTTTGTTTACGAAAATTTATTCTACGCAAAACATAATCTCTCAAAATTCCAGATAGTTGAGGAGGTGCACTCTTACAACATCAGGAGCTGTACAAATATTCGTGTGCCTTTTTTTAATCGCAACAAGCTGGCAAATGGTCCAAATTATTTAGCACTTCAGTTATATAATCAACTTCCCATTAGTGTAAGAAACTTGCCAATTAACCTTTATTCAAAAGAAATAAGGCGAAAATTATCAAACGAACCACTGTATTCGTACAAAGACTTCACGCAATCAACAACCACTTGGTAATTATATATGCACCGTAAAATTTTACTTATCGCTGATTTTAATGTAATTCTTTTATTTGTAATTTTAACTGACAATCACATCTACTTGTAACATTGTAACATTAGCTCTGTGAATAAGGATATTCTATTCTATTCTACACTTGAAAAAAGTATCGATACGATATATATCGAAACTGTTTTGCACTTCCGACATTCCTATTATATATGAGAACGTGTAACAGATCAAAAGAGGTTCTCCCGTACTTGGACGCATAAACACATACGTAATGCTAATGTAATGTATGTTACATTGTTGTGTGTGTTGGCTACATACATGTACGTATGACGTATGTTTATGAGACCGTATCTGATTATCATTATTACAGTTGACTAATTTGAATGCGTGCTTTTCAAGTACGCATTTTCGAGCAATTTTTTAATGAGCGCATTTTACCTCCGGGAAATTTTTGAAATTTAATGATAGATAATTTTAATAATGAGTAACTTTGAACTTCAATCTAATGTACATAATAGTAGCGAAACATATTAAATAAATAAATACAAAATTTTAAACATGTTTCATCGTAGAAAATGCCTTACTTATGAATAATTTTATCTATACTAATATAATAAAGAGGAAAGATTTGTATTTTTGTGTGTGTATGTTTGTAATGAATAAACTCAAAAACTACTGTGCCGATTTAAAAAATTCTTTCACCATTAGAAAGCTACATTCACCCTGAGTAACATAGGCTATATTATAGGGATCCTTACTTAAACTTTAGTAACGTAACCCAAGGTGTAAAACAAATGCTTAAAACATCTTTCGTCGCATGCGCTGCGGAAACTATTGATAATAGAACAAAAGTATGTTCTACAATATTAAAGAACATATCAATAACTACAAAAAACTTCCCGATACTATATGTCCAACTATTATCGTTATGTCACAATAACCACTTTTTACATTTTAATAATCTATATAGTTAAAAGACGATGTATATGTAATCTATGGACTCCAAACGGGTAGACCATTTTTGAGGAAATTTTTAGACAGTCTTTAGATTAACTCAGCGGGTGATCTTCTAAAGTTTGGTAGCGATCGGATCAACAGAATTTTTTAAATTTCTTTTTGGGAAATAAGATTTTTCTTCGATTTTTGAACATTCACAAATAAAAGCGATTGAATTCGCGCAAATTCAATACACGTTGAGAATTTAATGATAATGATTCTCATCTTTTATATCATATATATTATATTTACACCCGGGGGAAGCCGGACTGGGCCGCTAGTATATAATATTTTGAAAAATTGTGAACTCTTACATTTAGTAGGTAAACTTGGAACAGAGCAAGTCATGATCAATCCACACGACTCAAATCAAATTTTGTAATAGATATGCACAAAACATCGGCGAATTAAAAATCTGTTACATACGTTTAGAGTTGCCAGGCGTCCGGGTAAAGCAGGACATAGTTAGGCTTTTTGATTGCGTGTCCGGCTTTTTCTAGAATTTAATTTTGACTGGTGGCTTTATTTGACTGATAGAAAATAAATTATTTGGACTGATTTGGCGTTTTATTTTTCATTAGAATTTAACAAGATTTATGGTTATAATCAAAAAAGCTTGATTCTACATAATTTTTTTTGCCGTACCTATGAATACTGAGAAAAAAATCCTCAATAATTATATTTGATTTTATTTATTTTATTTTATTAAATTAAATCCTCAATAATGTAGGATGTCCGGCTTTTTTACCCAAATGTCCGGTCAAACTGGCTGGTCTGTTCGGCTTTTAGGTTTGGCGTCTTGGCAACCCTACATACGTTGCATCAAATATGTCGAATGATCTGTCTGCTCATGTTAAAAACTACAATAAAAATAAGTTTTCTAAATTCACTTACAACAAGCTACTGACTTTCTTTTTGTACTGTTTTTATATATTACTTTTTTCTATGTAATTTTTCCCATGGGCTAGGTGGAAGATCAACGCAACTTGAACCGTGCCCTTTTATATTTACAATAACATTTATTATTATTTTCAATTAATTATATTTTTAATAAATAAACTGAAAATTGGGTTGATACGTGTGCCAATTCCCGGGTAAGAACCTGAGAATTGAGGACTTGAAAAAGAGGAGGTATGAAAACGCCAGAGGCTGCCTCGTTCCATCTGACCAGTCACTGTAAACGCGAGAATGACGTCAACTGGTGACCGTTCATATATTTATCAACCTATAATGTTTTGTTTTTCGATTTCTTTGGCATTTGTTAAATACTGCCACTAAAGTTTATAAATAACAGCCTTTGCCAGGTCCTCGTTCTCCGAATGACGTCATACCCTCACTACTATTCAACGAACGAGGCAGCCTCTGCAGTCTACTAACCTTGACTGTTGACTAAGCTATAATATCCTTAATTGAAACCCCTAATATGAAAGTTTGAAATTCCTACTTAAAAATTTTAAATTATATTAATAAGTTAATTGGGAACTTGGATATTTAATAAATTGATGCGAAATTTTCAAAATTTGCAACGTTTCGTTGGTTTATTTTAAGTTGAAAATAAACCAACGAAACGTTGCAAATTTTGAAAATTTAGCAAGTTCCCAATTAACTTATTAATATAAATAAACATGGATGAGAATCAACACACTAATTTTAAATTACGTTCTTTTTTCATTGAGTCTGATATTAATTGACAAAATGTTAAAGAAACAAAATATATAGTATTCTACATTGCGCTTGTGCCAAGATCTGTCACAGAATCGGAATTATTTCAAGTTATATCTTCTTTGTAAAATAATTTCAGTTTGCGCAGAGTGAATTATTTTTTCTTCTGTAAAGTTTTAAATAAAAAATCAAATTATAAATGACAGTATTCAGACACGAATACTTTTTAAAAAACGTATTAAATTTAAAAAATCTTGTTTAATTAATTTTTGCACATCCGCTGTTTTGACGAATCGACTTTTCATAAAGTTTTATATGACAGAGGAAGGCTTTATTAATTCAACGGTTATGTTTTTACTTATTGTTTGTGTACCTATATTTGAGCATATCTCATAAACTACTGGATTGGTTTGAAAAATTGTTTAACCCTTTAAAAGCCTATATAGTCTGTAGGAATATAGGCTAAATATTAAAATATACATTAAAGAGGGATTTCCGAAAATGTAACGCAAGTCGCAATTTCATATTTTGTTAGAAATTTTCTCATATTCATAATTATAATTTCTGAATGATACTCGCGTTATTAGCGAAAGCGATATCGGGCATTAGGTATCGTTTCTCTTTATTTTTTTGAAAAATATTTTTGAACTAGCCCCTATAAAATAGCTGTTTTTCATGCTTGTATAATAGCGGTAGAAAAATGACCCATGAGGCACTACAACAAAGCCATGCAAGCTTCGTAATCCAACAGTAATTTTCAATTTACTATAAGAGGAAATGAGATAGAAAAGCAGCACAAAGCAGATGTAGTTTTCGTAAACAACACAATTAATTAATATTTCATTAATGGTTAATCGGATCAAAAAATGTCCAAGACCTTTTCAGCTTAGAATAGGGATGTTGACTGTATTCAAATAAAAACATAATTTTAACGAAAAGTAGTAGTTTCTATGATAGAAATACTAAAAAACACTATATTTTTCCTTATTTTTAAGGAATTTAATTAATATTTAATAAATAAAACCTAATAAAATCACTCTCAAGTCACGTGACAACAGACACCATTCAGAGCGCATGACGTCATATGTTCAGCCGCTGTCAAAAAACTTCATTGTTTGGTTAATATTTAGTGTGTAATTTATTATTATTTGTTTATAGGAAACGTCAAATTACATGTAACTATAGCAACGACTATTCATCACCTCAGTTTACTAATGTTTATAAGCACAGAATACGCATCTATAGGATGGTAGCTCCCGTGTAAACTTTTGAGCCTCCTTTGGTATGAACAGGTGACGTCACGCGACTAGTATTGGCGTTTTGGACCGAAATTTGAAACTGGATTTAAAATACATGATTTTTAAGGTTTGAGTTGTATTTAAATAAAAATAATAAATATTTGTGGCAATATTAGGTACTTATGCACGATTTAAAACACTTTCCCAAAAATAGTCAACATCCCTATTGTTTTTTTCATTTTACTATAATGTCCGTAGGCGGTAGGTGTGAGATAACCTATATAAAAACGAAAAAATTCTATTTCTGACGAAACCACAACTAAATATGAACAATGGGACATATGTATCGAATGTAGAACACTTGTTCAGAAGACTGTCACTTGCAATAATAATGGGGAGTGCGCGCTGTATGCGTTTTGACAGAGTATCCTTCAAGTGACATTACAATAACTTCAGTTCAACCACAGCGTACTTAATCCAAAACCAATGTCACCAGGAGAAAAAAGAATGGATACAGTTTTATTGTTGTTTTGTCTGAACGTAACACTCGTTTATGACGTAGGCAAGTATTTTGTATTCAACGAAATATTTTCAATGGATCGTTTTTATCGTCAGAATATTGTTATTGTATAGCAATATAGTCGGTCAAGCTTCATACTTTAAAACTTAGGAAATTGTAGTCAACATAAATTTCTAAAACCTTAATGTGAGACCCAGAATGTAATTTAAAATAGATTCACTATTCAACACACATTAAGATTATTTAACGGTCTAAAAAGTTGGGGAAAGATAAAGAAAAAATCAATATTCTGTTCTTTATATAGCCAATGCACTAAAAATTAAAAGTTTCTTAATTAATAACAATTTTCTGGTAAATTGATAAAGTTTTTTCCATAATTATATTGAAGTGATAGTAAATATTTTTATTTTTTATTAAATTGGGTCAAAGGGTCTTTGTGTAATTACTTTTGTAATTTAAGCAAGTAAAAGCTATATCTACCTATTCAACATCGCAAGCTATTTTGAAATTTATTTTTTATATACTTATTTATTGGATAAATTTGAATAAAATCCGTGGCACAGGATCAATAAAACAACAATACTGAATTTAAAATTGCATTTTCACCAACGTTTCGGTACGCTTTGCATCATCTTCAGAGTTTTACAAATTATTTGTATAATGCTGTTTGTGTTATTAATACAAATTATAAACAGGCTACACTGAGTAAAAGCTTACCAAATGCTGTCAAATCATATCAGTATTTAGTCGAAAGGAGATTGTAAACATGGTGATTGGCTTCACAATGTACAGAAATATTGGTAAGATAGTTAATTGTAGTAAAAGAATATTTTGGTTAAAATTAGTTTATGCCAATAACTAAAATTGTCACTAATAAAAATTGATGGTAAAATTTTTTTAAGACTCAAATGAGAGAAAATAATGATATGATTTGATAACTTTTAAGAATGATATTTATGTAACAGGTTATATTTTGTCAATTAGTGTGCTATATAAATATATGTGATAAATCCTCAATGTTTGTGCGTTTGTTGACACTATTATTAAATTTTTTAATGAATACCATTTCTAAGAAAATATGTTTAAAATAATTGGATTCTTGGATTAAATTGGTAGGGTTATCAAAATCAAAATTGTGTTTGTAGTTGAAACTGTGTTATACTAGTGATGTTAAATTAGAATTAGGATAAAAATATTTTGTACATTATTTCAAATCATAGTTATGTTGTTTCAAACGGAGGGACAGATATTGGGAAGTTTGGCCAATACATGTAGCATCACAATTTTGACAATCGATTTTATATACTAATTCCGAATTTTGTAATTTGTTATTTTTGTTTAGTAAGTTTTTACTCAGTGTAATCTGTTTATATTAATAACACAAACACCATTATACAAATAATTTTTAGAACTCTGAAGATGGTGCAAAGCGTACCGAAACGTTACTCATACTGAAAATGCAATTTTAAATTCAGTATTGCTGTTTTATTGATCCTGTGCCACGGATTTTATTCAAATTTATCCAACATTCATCAAGGATCACAACCCCTCTAATTAATTCTTTTAATTAGAGAACCTCGTATACTTATTTATTATTCTCAATATTTTTCACGTCCATTATAATTAATAAGTTTTTTTTATTTTTTAACGGAAAATTGGACTATTCAAATTTAATTTAGTTTAACTATATTAAATTTGAATAGTCCAATTTCCCGTTAAAAAATAAAAAAAAACTTATTTATTATTTTTGTATTTTCTCAACCGGTGTAAAAATTATTAAAAAGGCCTAGAGTAGGTATGCAACTACCCAACGCCTTTTTATTCACAAAATAAAAAAACCCGGGTCGCAGTGCCAAAACCCTGCCGACAATATAGTGCATTTGCTTGTACCTATAGGGCCGTGTGGTTTTATACTTTTATTATGTGAAATTAAGTTTGTTTTTGGGCAAAATAAAAAATTTAACCCCTTAAAATAACATTTTTTTCTTAATTGTAATATTATTATCAATCTAACGTCTATACCGAATTAAATACACCCTTCAATAAATAAGTCACTATCTGCAAACTAGTGTTTTCATAAAATTTGTAAATCCGGTCCTGTCGGGCCGATTTTATTAAAATTGTGGGGACACTTTTTAATCACTACCAAAGGGTTAAATTTGAATTTTGAAACGATTCGGAGAATTTTTTCGATATTTTTGGGCCCAAAAACAGTTTTCAACCCCTAAAAACTACCCTTAAAATAGCCCGATTAGGCCCATTTTAAATAGGCTTCTTGCGGTGATGGATTTCAATACGTGGCCCAAATTTCGTTGAAATCAATTAACTCTTTCGAAAGTTATCGCGCGTACACACATATATATATATATATATATATATATATATTAAATTAAATATATATATATATATATACATATATATATAAACATTTTTAAAAATGGTGCCAAAGTGTTTAGGAGGTTATGAAACGTCGAGAAATTTTGGTCCGACCCCTAGGTCCCGCCATCCGACCGACGCCAATAGTGTATGTTGCCATATGGCAAATACACTAATAAGATGGCCACAGACTTGGAAAAACTATCAAACAATAGATACCAATAATATAAAGCAATTATTTAATAAAAACAAAATTAACTTTTTTGGGAAATAATAAAACAAAAATATTGAAAACTCCCTTGTATCTTTCTACTTAAAGACAGTGTCGAACCTACGAACCGTTTTTGCAAAAACTGCTTCGTCGCAAAAATATATTTGTTACTTCTTGCAATTTCGTAGTTATAAGTCGTCACTTTTTTAAGATTCAATGCTACAAACATGGAGATGTAAGTGTTCATTTCTTTTATAAACAAAAGTGAAGAGTATTGACACCAAATATTTTAATTAAATAAGCACATCACAACTTTCGCAAATATATTATACAGATTGCTTGAAGCCAACTTTACTTATCCACAGAGAAAGTCATGTAAATTGTCTTTATAACAGTATTCGGGTAAAGTTTAAACACGAAAGTATTCATTTAATGAAGTGTTAAGTGATGACTCGAGAAGGCTACAATGTTTTCCATAAATTTCCAGTATATATGCCAGCTGTTAAAAATACATTAACAATACAATAGGAGGTACAGGAAAATTATAAGTATTGTTAAATATCAATCAATCATAAAATAAAAATAAAATATAAATCAATTTTCAACATCTAATTTTATTGAAACGTATCAATTAAGGTTCACACGGCCTTGTCTTAATGGCTTCTGTTCTTCGTGTTCTCGCGTTCTTTCCACCCTGGCCGGATATGTACGTCCCCTCGCGTCATTGGTCAGTCGCCTATCACGTGGGGAAGCACCATACCTCTCGGACACAACGAATCGGCATAGCTCGTGTACAACCGTATGTGCGTATGTGCGCTGTTCGCCGTTAACAATCGGCCCTTCCTGACAATGGGAGCGTCCTCGTGACCTCGGCTTCAGTGGTAGACTGGAGCACCTTGCTGAAGGACAACAATATTTTACTAATTTTGCATTTTAAAATTGATTTTTGTTGCGGTCTACTGAACCACACCACGGTAGACTGAACCGCCTGTATGATACACTAGACCATTCCTCGGTATACTGGACCGCAAAAGGAAGTACACTGGACTTTCGCGTGGGATACAGGACCAACGCATTTTGCATAATACTGGATTGTTCCTCGCTGTTCTGAACCCCCGCTGCAGGACCGCATGCGCTTCCCCAACGTCACGATACACTGGGTCGACGTCGACAATCAAACTGATCTCCATCTTACAGGTTCACTGGACCTGTGGCAGCACACTTGACCTGTGGCGGCATGGTTGACTTGTGGTAGCACGCCGTGGAGTTCATCATTCAGTTCTCACGCATGCGTTCGCCATTGATTTCACGGGATCAGGCTAGTACTCAGTAGTTTACAGGACTATCAAGCAACCATAGTGCACAGGACTATGTAACAACCAAATTTCACATGACTATCAAACAACCATAGTGCACAGGACTATGTAACGGTTCACAAGACCAGAAGTAAAAGAACACAAGTCCTTTACTCCTTTGTCAGCTCTCAGAGCTCATGAGTTACTGACCAAATCAAACAACTCAGGAGAAGCTCATTCCCTGATACAAACATTACGTCGCATATAGCAACCCTCAAGTAGAACACAGGTCTACCAAACCAGTTAATACAATTCAAGTATTATCTCAATTTTCTATTTTTATGTCTGACTAGCATTTTGCAAACAAGCAGTACGTCAACCAATCAAATTGACAACTGGCCCTTACTACAACAAGGCAATCTTACAAATAAACCATATCTCCAACAAATCAATACGGTAAAGCAACATTATTCTTATAGAATACATTATGTTTCAAACAATACAATAAAGAATTACTATTTCAAGTCAACTGAGCAGTGAACATTCTATTCAAACAATAAAAAAACGCATTATCTCAGTAAGTCAAATGATAAATAAACAGCATTTCTATTCGAACAATACTAAAGCAATAGTGTTTCAATAAATCACATGACAATTAATCAATATTTCGATTCGAACAATACAAAAGCAATAGTATTTCAATAAATCACATGACAAATAATCAATATTTCGATTCGAACAATACAAAAGCAATAGCATTTTAATAAATCACATGACAAATAATCAATATTTCGATTCGAACAATATAAAAGCAATAGTATTTCAATAAATCACATGACAAATAATCAATATTTCGATTCGAACAATACAAAAGCAATAGTATTTCAATAAATCACATGACAAATAATCAATATTTCGATTCGAACAATACAAAAGCAATAGTACTTCAATAAATCACATGACAAATAATCAATATTTCGATTCGAACAATACAAAAGCAATAGTATTTCAATAAATCACATGACAAATAATCAATATTTCGATTCGAACAATACAAAAGCAATAGTACTTCAATAAATCACATGACAAATAATCGATATTTCGATTCGAACAATACAATGATCAAACAAACAAATGCAGGTCTCATCTTGGTTATAACAACCCCAAAAAGGGGACTCTGTCTTAGTATAAAAACAGAGTCAACATATTCAGAACTTAACATTACTGGACACAATTTATTTAATACGATTGACTTCAATTTAGTCGATAAGTTGTGGCCTAAACAACTTCAACCGGTCACTGGCAACTATTCCGTTAAACTTACGTTTGTCTTTAGAAAAAGAGGCTACTCTATATCGGTCGTTTTCTATAACCTCAGTGATCTTAACAGACCCAAAAAAAAACTTTGGCATCAACTTGCCACTTTTGAGTCCCTTGACTAACATCGTTCTCTCTACCATAACAGTGTCACCAATCTTGTATCGTCTTGCAGGTAAACGATTTTTGTCATATCGCACCTTCATTTTATTAGCGACCGTATCGCAACGTTGTTTTCCTTTTTCTCTTATATCGGTCAAATTCAGTGTTTTGTCACTTAACCGTGTTTCGTTATCAACTAACGGTCTAATTCCGTACAACATCTCGCTCGGAGAGATTTTGGTCATTGAATTTATAGTTCCGTTAATTCCAGATTGGGCCCGCAACAAATGCTCATCCCATTTATCATGCTCGTCATCGATGCTAGCAGCCAATGGTTCTAATAACGTTCGGTTGGAACGTTCTACCTGCCCATTACTTCTCGGCGATGCAGTGGCATTTTTAACATGTGCTATGTTGTACTTAGCACAGAAAGATTTAAAGTCGTTGCTTGTGAACGCCTTACCTTTATCGGTTATGATTCGTTTTGGTGCATGCACTAGTTTTATTAAATTTTCTATTTTTCTTATGACATTCAGTCCAGTAGTGTCTGTCACAGCTTCTAGCCACACAAACTTTGTGAAGCCATCAATAATGACTAGTGTGATGTACTAAACTGTACACCCCTAAAATTGAAACTTATAGGTATAATTTTCTAGCAAATTACCTAATCTGTTAAAATTAATAAATTATTGTACTAAAATACTGTACATTTTTATTTCACGATAAATATTAAATCAAAATTTTTAAAGAAGGAACATTACAATGGGGACGAGGAAAAAAACTTCATTTTCATATTAAAATTGTTTCCTGAATTATATTTTTAAATTAAAATATCATCTTTTGAATTTGCAAAACATATTTTTTTTGTAAAATTCTGAAAATGCCTGGAGATGCGGGAACGAGTCGTACAAATGATTAAACAAGCGCAAGTCCTATAACAGGACATCTTCGAGAATTTACGTTAAACTCAAATTGGACAATATTTTGCAAGTATGACAAAAATTAGAGGAGAGCTTTAATGTTAAATGCTTTTGATGGAGAGGCATATAAATAAATTTTTGACTTATGCTTGCTACATAGGCCAGAGCAAAAATCGTACGCTGATCTGATTACAATATTAAATGATCATTTTGTCACTACAAAGTCATGTTTTCCAGCAAGATATAAATTTTATTCTGCGGTCAAAAATTGAAATCGAGTCAATAAATGAATGGGTTGCGCGTTTAAGTGTATTAACGGTAAACTGCAATTTTGGCACCGAATTCAACACTTTGCTTCGGGATCGTTTCATCATGGGATTTTCAAAAGGGCCAATACTTGATAAGCTGTTCGAAGAGAGCAACTCGTTGCCTTTAGCCAGGGCGATCAAAATAGCGACGGCGAAATTAGTGGCAATGCAGCATTATAACGTCGTTGTCGAACAAGAAGCGGATTTACACAAAAGTCAAGCGTCAAGGTCAGGTAAAAAAAATGTAAAGTTTATGGTCAAAAAAAGATCATTCAACTGATGAATGTCGGTGTAAGGATTACACTTGTCATAAGTGCCACAAAAAGAGCCATCTAGCTCCTGTTTGTCGTAGTCAAAATACTAATCAAAATTTCAGTCAAAGTAATAATCAAAATTCAAATCAAAATAATCATGAAAATTGTAATAGTAATAATAATAATCAACGATCGTGTCGATCCGTCACTGGTTTGTTGTCTCTGATAACTATGCTAGTTTCTTTTACAGTTTCCATGTTGGGAGATTAAAAATTTGAGAAGCGATTTAGTAGTATTGCAATAGGCGGCTTTGGCTCCAGATTTTATAAAGGGATTATTGATGGTATGGATAATAATGTCACTAATAATTTCATCTGGCAACTTGCAGCGTAAACCCAAGGAAAGTTTCTTATAATGAAAATCAGTTAAAGACGTAATTTTATCTCTTTTTTCGTTAACTAGTTGTTTTAGTTTAAAGAATGTTCCACAGATTGGCGGAAATGCTTCAATTCGCTGTTCTTTCCACTGTTGCCATGATAATTTTACGTATTGTAGGTTGTGGTACCAACTTTTTGCATTTTCCGCTAATTTGTTTGTCATGCAAAACAGCTTTGTTATCCCAACTGAACATATCGCCCGTTGCGTATATCATTTGTAGCCATTGGGCGCTTCTTTAAATTCAGGAATACTATCAGTTCTTCCCTGATACCTGCTGGGTTTTAATGCCAGTTGTCTTTTCAACGTCTTAATTTTTTTTCTTTAGGGTTCGTTTACTGCCTGCTGACGAGCTACTAGAAGTGGTAGAGCTATCACTACTAGTGCTGGTACTTGAACTAGAGCTACTAGTTCTTCGCTTTTGACGCTTGGCGTGACGGTTGTTATCCATGGCGCAATTATAAAAAAAATGTGTAAACGTTTATAGAAATAATCGAGATTAAACTTGAATCGACCTGACTATGAGGTCCCAATTTAATAGTTAATTTTATTCCAAAGGTCTCCAAAATTAATTAAACCTAGGCAAATCGGTTCAGCAATATTAAATTCTGAATATCAACCATTTAACAATATTAGACCATAGTCAATATAATCAGCACACAAAAGAAAAAACAAATATAGTCAATATTAAAATATAACGTAAAACGACGTAAAGGCATCAAATAAATTAATGTTGTTTTTTTTGTTTCACAATCAACCAACAATGATAATTCATACTATATTATTGTCAAGATCGACAGAATCGATCTAAGCGCACACACAAAAGAAAAATACATTCAGGAACAATGATAAACAAAAAGATTTAGTTTCAACGTTACCGTCGCTGCTTTAGCAAACGTACAAACAAAGCACTATACCACTCAGCACAATATGGCGGACAGCGAAACCATGAATCATGCGGTAAAACACAAAAACACACACTTTACAAAAAAAAAACAAACAAAATTACGGCGCGTAAGCCAATCTCACTTCTGAATTGTTAAATATCAATCAATCATAAAATAAAAATAAAATATAAATCAATTTTCAACATCTAATTTTATTGAAACGTATCAATTAAGGTTCACACGGCCTTGTCTTAATGGCTTCTGTTCTTCGTGTTCTCGCGTTCTTTCCACCCTGGCCGGATATGTACGTCCCCTCGCGTCATTGGTCAGTCGCCTATCACGTGGGGAAGCACCATACCTCTCGGACACAACGAATCGGCATAGCTCGTGTACAACCGTATGTGCGTATGTGCGCTGTTCGCCGTTAACAGTATCTATTTATTTTCCAATAGGAAAACTGCAAGGTTGCGTGCAGTGTCACAGCGCGGTCACTATTCGCACTAATCGACAAACTATTTTTCAATTGTTAATGTCGGGTAAAAATATTACAATATGCACTTTCATTCTGGTGCGAAATAAGTGACCTTTCGTAAAACAAATTGAAAGAATATATTTAAAACTGGGTCATGACGTTATGGTCGTCACAAGGGTAGGACTGATAGGGCTCTATCCTCGGTACTAGAGTTAGAAGGAGTCGGTGCGACGAGGTAAATAGTTTAGGGATTCTTGAATCACGCTTATGCCCTTATCATTACCAATAAGTACAGTCCAGAGAAAAAAAATATTTTGAACATTCAACTTATTTAATAGCAATGGCCGAATGAAGAATTCATAGGAAATTAGGATAAGGTAGGTAGCTTTTAAGCATAGGAATTCGACAGGTAATCGGTTATGGCCTTGAATAAGGAACCATCTCGATATTTTTCTGAAATTAATTGAAGGAAACCTAAACAAGATGACCGGTACAAGAATTACCGTTTCTCGGCGCGAGGCAGTAGGAAAAAGTTCCAGTTACAGCTGTCCCCGCCAGGATTACGTTAAAGATTAAGATTTTGCGATGTATATTTTTTAGAAAATTATCGTTATTAATTAAAGGAAGTTTATCTGTTTTACATCACGATACTCTTAAGGGTAGAAAAGGGTCTTAGATAGGAAAAAAATAAGCATATTTTTGTGATTTTCTTTCACAGTACCTTATTTATTAATATTTTAAAAATTTGTTACATTATTAATGACCATTCTAAGAATATTCTGTTAAATTTTCATCAAAAAATATTGAAAAATAAGCTAATGGTAGTGGTCAGATCTGAGCCACCTCAAAAAAAAGGTTTCCTTGCGGTAGTCAACCAAAAAGATTTTTTTAGAACATAAGTTTATCTTGGATTTGTCAGAAGGAATTAACAAAATATTCATTTTTGAATTTTTGGTAAAGGTGCAATCAAAAAACTCTGATTTTTGCCAAAAATTGCCCTTATTGCTTATTTAAAAAATAAGTCGTATTTGAAAAAAAAAATCCTGACAAAACTAAGTATTTAGTATGTAAATGAAGTGTGCAAAGTTTAGACAAAATCGGCCCAACAGTTTTCGAGAAATTTTGACTACCGACTTAAAAAAAAAAAGTTTTGAGAAAAACGCGATTGAAGTTTGATACATTGAATACAATAGAGAACAAAAGACCGAGCGCCTAGAGACTCAATTTTCTGTAACTCGAAAATTTTTGCTCTTAATGACTTCAAAATTTCTGACAATATTTCTTATAAGTTGTAGTATCAGAAAAAAGAAACCTTTTCCCCCCTTAAACGTGTTGTAGTCAGTTTTTTAAGTGGGGTTGACTGTAACCGACAGAAAGCATGTGGAGCAAACAACCAGTATTACCAAATTCCTAAAATTTTGTACCTATAGGCTAAAGTAACAGATACAAAGGACGTATCGAATGCAATTCTAGTGTTGCCACCACTACGCTGCACCGCTCGGTTAATGATTATACATTTTCTTTACTGTTTAAAGAATAATTTAGCTACAGTTTCGACTTTATAAACTATGTTTCCAATAAAATGTATTCGTATTATTGTTGATCAAATATAAATAGTATCAACAATTACTATTATTGAGTGAAAATGAGATGTTAGTCCATTCTTTAATACACACGCAGACAAAAGCACTATACCTACGTTCACAAACAAACTGTTTACTAAACAAATACGCATGAAAGGGAAAGAAGAGTACATATAAACACAATATTTATAAATAAAAAAAGACAGCCATAACTGTGTGCCGACTAAAAAATTTTAAGTAATATTTAATAACAATTACTGTATAATTTTATACAAAGATTTACCAAACAAACATAATTCAATAGCTCGTATACATATTGTGTTTTCAATTATTTTTCAAACATGAAAATGATCTGCAAAGTAAACACCGAACATATATGTATAAATAAATAAATAAAAAAAAAAAAACTAAAAACAAAACCAAACAAATCCTAATAATCATTAAACACACTCAAATATAAGTAATTTGTAAATACGTGCATAATAATAAAAGTATATAATGTATGTATTTGTAGGTACAGTACCGGGTTTAAGCCTACTAATCCCGAGGACTACTGACCGGAGTCCTAACTTAGAGATCTGTACTTTCATCCGTATTCCGTGTACAATGAGGTTAAGGATATTCGAGACTTGGGAGATACAATCGTAAACAAAAGTATATACAGTAGGACCTCGATAAGTTAAAATCCAAGGGAAACGTTAAAAAAATTTAAGTTTTCGAGTTTTTAACTTATCGAGAGTTGAAGTTAGAGAGGTTTTCGGAGTAAAATTTTTAACTTACCGAGGTTTTTATAGAGGATGTTGCTAGCTTTAAATTGATTAATGTTCAACGACTTTGCGAACTCTTCAGCTTTTTCTTTTAGTATGGGTCCACTAATACTGATATTTTTGTCGCGACATTGCTTAAACCACGTGAACAAACACTGTTCCAAGTTCCAACCCCGAAAACTCTGATCTTCTGCGTCTTTTGTACCGAAGTCTGACTCCTAATTCTTGTTTCTTCAGCAATTTATCTTCATTTTTCATAATAAGTGACAACGTACTCTCATGAATTCCAAACTGAGCTGCAACAT
The DNA here is from genome assembly GCA_034508555.1 of Venustoraphidia nigricollis. Taxonomy (NCBI): domain Eukaryota; kingdom Metazoa; phylum Arthropoda; class Insecta; order Raphidioptera; family Raphidiidae; genus Venustoraphidia; species Venustoraphidia nigricollis. The sequence continues at coordinate 1,128,803 of JAVRKA010000052.1, read as the reverse complement.
CTTTTCTTCTTGAACCACTTTTCACTGCTTCAATAGCTCTTAACTTATCAGAATACGTTAATGTGTTCAATTTTCGAGTCATTTTATTTTTCTTTCACTCTTTAATTAATATGTGTTGCGCACAGCAATTACGTAAAGCGATTTAGTGGAAGACTAAAGTGAAAATCAACAAAGTTCTTGGCAAAACCTTTTGTTTGGATACTTCCCCATTGAGACACATGATGAAACTGATAATACTTTAACTTATGGAGGTCACCAAAATATTATTTTAAGTTATCGAGGGCGATGTTCAGAATATTTGTTTAAGTGACCGAGGTTTTGTGATTTAACTTATGGAGGTTTTATGCTTTCAGGGGAAGGGAATTCAAAAAATGTTTAACTTACAGAGGTTTTTAACTTATCGAGGTCCTACTGTACCTTGTCGCATATACTATAAGATAGGGAAGCACGTCGAATGTATCCAAAACTTGTACCCCGGTACAGTTTATTACGCACCAAAACGTAGAATAGTATATTACACCGCAAGGGCAGAGAGTTGATGCCGAGGGCATCATGTGTCGCGCAGTGCAGGAATTTCAACTTACTGGTCGTGTGGTGTATACTATTTTTCTTTATACCCGGTCGAATGTACGTACTTTCGTATCAGTGTGTACGAGAAAACTGTTTCAATCCGCTGTCACAGATGGCAGTGCATATACATGTTAGACTTTCTGTCTTAAAATCAAAGCCGAAAGTACGTATTTTCGACCGGGTATAAAGAAAACATATTTATATACATACTAGTGGTGGGCTTATTCGTTACATTACGGTAATCGTTACTAACGATTACTTTCATTCAGAATACTCGTTACTTTTTACTCGTTACTCAGTAATCGTTACTCTTAGTTGGTTGGGTTTGTGTTGTATTGTATAGGTAATATGATATAAATAGTTTAACGTTTGTACTAATTACAATAAATATTAAATAATTAAAATGGCCCATTAAACAGACAAAATTTAATTAGCAAAACCATGTATCGGTTAATAAGTTCTAAAATTCTGAATGTCAATAAAAAAAAAATTAAAAAAATCGAAAAGAACTGATTGACAATAACATTTTCTTTTCAAATATAAAACATCGCGTTATTTTTTTCTGGTTAATTGGTCATTTTTAATATTTAATAGTATATAATATTATTATTGTATGTAATACAATGCCTATTATGTTACCTATTTATTCTATTTTCAATATACTTTTAAGTTTAAAATAACTGACACAATAACGTATTCGTAATATAACTATTAAACTGTACCTATAGCACACTATATATTATAGAGTTGAAATTCAAACAACACAGTAACGAATAAGTTCAAAGTGGTACCTATAAATTGGCAACTACCGAATCTACAATTCAGTTGGGTACAGTTACCGACTCAGCGTAACAAACGAATCCTAAGTAACGAGTATTTTTAGATTCACGTAATCGTTACATTCGAATCTTTTGTGTAATCGTTACTTTTGTAACGAGTAGTTACTATTCGCCCATCTCTAATACATACTTATGAGTGCATACTAGAATAGAAGACACCGGGCCACAGTCAGTTTCCAGCTATAGTTGGGACGAAATCTATCAATTTCATTGATTGGTTGTCAAAAGTGGGCGGACATTATGTTAAAAATTGTATGACTGTGCTGTTGCATTGCCACGTTTTTAGAGTTTGTGACCAAAAATTAATGACTATCATAATTACGGTAATATTTTTGAAATTAAACTTCTAAGACTTTTTTCCCACTATGTTCCTTAGTACCTAAACCCTTTATTTTCAAATTTTTAAATTTATTTTTATATATAAAAAAAAAGTTATCTTAAATTCTGAAGCTCTGAAAAAGAAAATCAGATCGATTCACGGTATAAATAAAAATTTAATTTTGCACTTTCCATGTCATCGTGTTCATTCAAAATGATTTAATACTTTTCTGTTATAATTGAAATCAATGTCGAATGTAATGGCTAGTGTTTTTATTATATGAATCTAACTGTATTTAGTTTAAATTAACTTATTAATCGCCATTAATACAAAAAAAAACCCGGGTCGCAGTGCCAAAACCCTGCCGACAATATAGTGTATTTGCTTGTATAGGGCCGTGTGGTTTTATACTTTTATTATGTGAAATTAAGTTTGTTTTTGGGCAAAATAAAAAATTTAACCCCTTAATACACCCCTTAAAATAACATTTTTTTTCTTAATTGTAATATTATTATCAATTTAACGTCTACACCGAATTAAATACACCCTTCAAAAAATAAGTCACAATCTACAAATTAGTGTTTTCAAAAAATTTGTAAGTCCGGTCCTGTTAAGCCGATTTTATTAAAATTTTAGGGGCACTTTTTAATTGCTACTAACGGGTTAAATGTCAATTTTGAAACGATTCTGAGAATTTTTTTGGTATTTTGGGGCCCAAAAACATTTTTCAACCCCTAAAAACTACCCTTAAAATGGCCCGATTACGCCCATTTTAAATAGGCTTCCGGCAATGATGGATTTCAAGACGTGGGCCAAATTTCGTTGAAATCAATTAACTCTTTCGAAAGTTATTGCCCGTACCCATATATATATATATATATATATATATATATATATATATATATATATATATATATATATATATATAAACATTTTTAAAAATGGTGCCAAAGTGTTTAGGAGGTTATGAAACGTCGAGAAATTTTGGTCCGACCCCTAGGTCCCGCCATCCGACCGACGCCAATAGTGTATGTTGCCATATGGCAAATACACTAATAATTATATATCGTTCTTATTTTTATATTACTAGCTTAGGGACTTCTCCGAGCAGTTCCAATAAAACCCTAAATTCATACACAGGACGTGTTTAGAATAATTGTTTCTTCACATAAACAATAATTAAAATAGTGAGGCTACATCAGTGATAAAAAAACTCCAATAGTATATTACACCATAAGAGCCGAAAGTTGAATTTCGTGCACTGCGCCACATGATGCATCATATGTCGCGCAGTGCAGAACTTTCAGCTTTCTACTCGTGTGGTGTATACTATTTTTCTTCATACCCGGTCGAAAGTACGCACTTTCACCAATATATAAAAACACTAATTACTTTCAAGTGAGCAATGTTGAGGTTATACGTAACGACACATGGATCTAATAATGTCCATGTAATAACAGCAGTTGGCTACCTACTACTGCCTACTGGCGAACATGTGAAGTGACGAACGGCAGTCTCACGTATCAGTGCGCATGACAAAACTATTTAGACCCGCCGATACAGACGATTTGCGAGTTATTTCAGCTGTGTGTGTGCATAAATGTTATACTTTATGATTTAAAATAAAAATATTAACTCCTTAATACACCCCTTAAATTAACAGTTTGTTTCTTAATTGCAACATTACTATCATCGAACATCTACACTAAATTAAATACACCTTTCAGTAAAAAACTCACCATCTGCAAACTAGTGTTTTCATAAAATTTGTAAATCCGGTCCTGGCGGGCCGATTTTTTCAAATTTCGGGAGCACATTTTAATTGCTACTAAAGTAGTAAATTTTAATTTTGAAATGATTCTGAGAATTTTTTCGGTATTTTTGGGCCCAAAAACTTTTTTCAACCCCTAAAAACCACCCTTAAAATGATCTGACTGGGCCCATTTTAAATAGGCTTCGTGCGGTGATGGATTCCAACATGCGTGCCAAATTTAGTTAAAATAAATTAACTCTTTCGAAAGTTATTGCCAGTATATATATACCTATATATATATATATATTTTTTTTCCAAAAATGGTGCCAAAGTGTTTAGAAGGTTATGAAACGTCGAGAAATTTTGGTCCGACCCCTAGGTCCCGCCATCCGACCGACGCCAATAGTGTATGTTGCCATATGGCAAATACACTAAAAATATGCAATTCTGTTGAGTATGGATCGCTGATCTAAAGAAAACGACTTGTGTTTTAAATATTATAGATTATTCAGGATTACATAAACAAATCTCTGTATAAAATGTGATATCACTCGACAGTGTTATTGAAAACTCATTTCTGTAAAGTACATATTTTTTCTGGACCAATATTGAAGTATCAGATTGGTTGGTTTGACGAATACACATACACACTACCTACTGAACTGAACTGGACACTAGATGTCGGTATGTACATATTATTTATGTTTTATGTATGAATTGTACATATTATGTACCGTCAACAAACACTTTGTCCTGCTGCAGATCTCTGGGACAGGTGGTTTTAATAAAACAAATATAAAGAGAGAGTCCTGTGTTATTATTTAAAAACATCAAACAAGAACCATGGATGTACTGTAATTTCTTTCTGGACGTCGAGGATATGTCTCGTGGCGTACCTATCGGGGGCCTAGGCGGTGCAGTGTCCCGGGGCTCCCAAGCTCAGGGGGCCCCTCGGCCTCCTGAACGACGTTCGAAAACGTTATTTAAATACCCTAATCGAATAAAGAATTTTTGACTTTTGACTGTTTGGCCCCTGTAGTCTGGTTCACATGTTGAAAACTGTGTTTTTTCTTGCTACTGCGAGTTAAAATACCTCATCGAATTCGTAATCACTTCTAGAAAAATGTGGTTCAAACTCGCATATAAATATAATTGCAAAAGGTATTAACAATTAAGGAATCCCAAAAAAGGGGGTCTATTTTTTTGCAAATAACTCGAAAACTATTTACGTATGTTAATGAAATTAAAAAAAAAAAGATTCCTAAGAGGATGAAATTTCCGAAAAAAATGTCGACATCCGGAACTTCGTTTCTATTATTAATACTTTTCAGTTAGTGTTGAAAATAGGGTTCCGCCTGGTCGGCGCTGTTTTGAAGCTTTTGGCGATTCTTAAGCCCCAAGCGCAGCTGTGCGATAATCCACCGCGGTATTCCAATGTAACGACGATCAGTTACTTAGTTAATTTTTTTTAATTTATTTTTTTGTTAATGAGAGAATTGTTTTTTAACAAGAATACGATAGGTACAAAAAAAGGTCGTAATAGTTTTTAAATAATTATTATCATAATTTGTTTTAATAAAAAAATATATATACAGTGTGTTTCACTTTACATGAGGACACCTAAATAACTTTTTCATTTTAAAAGCAATCATTATAAAATTTTCGCCAGTTATGCAAGCCATTAAGATGCATCTTTCTGGTAGGAACATTATTTTTCAAAAGTCAAAATCTAGCCAACTATGATTAAAATAAAAAGCGGCGTTTCAAGTAAACTCATAGAGTAAAATTTTATTAAAAAAAGTTGTTCAGAATCACAAAAAACTCCTAAGTATGAAGTTTCGTAAAAAAAAATCATTTCTTAAATTTCTCAAAATATGAATGCCACCTGTAATTTTATTTTTCATGGCATTCTTGTTAATAAAATAGCAAATAAATTACAGATTGTATTTATATTTTGAGTTTAAGAAATGTTTTTTTTGACGAAACTTCAAACTTAGGAGTTTTTTGTGATTCTGAACAACTTTTTTTAATAAAATTTTGCTCTATCTTGATAGCACATATGAGTTTACTTGAAACTCTACTTTTTATTTTAATCGTAGTTGGCTAGATTTTGACTTTTGAAAAATAATGTTCCTACAAAAAAATGCATCTTAATGGCCTGCATAACTGCTGAAAGTTTATAATGATTGCTTTTAAAATGAAAAAGTTATTTAGGTGTCCTCATGTAAAGTGAAACATATATAATAAACAGTTTAACACCAACAGCTAATAATAATAAAAAAAAAACCGGATCGCAGTGCCAAAACCCTGCCGACAATATAGTGTATTTGCTAATACAAGCAGTGTGACTTTATTATGCGAACTTAAGTTGGTTTTTGGGCAAAATAAAAAATTTGACTTCTTAATACACCCCTTAAAATAACATTTTTTTCTTAATTGCAATATTATTATCAATCGAACCTCTATACCAAATCATATACACCTTTCCATAAATATTTCACAATCTGAAAACTAGGGTTTTCATAAAATTTGTAAATCCGGTCCTGTCGAGCCGTTTTTATTAAAATTTTAGGGACACTTTTTAATTACCACTAGAGGGTTAAATTTCAATTTTGAAACCATTCGGAGAATTTTTTCGGTATTTTGGGACTCAAAAACTTTTTTCAACCCCTAAAAACTACCCTTAAAATGGTCCGATTGAGCCCATTTTAAACAGGGTTCTTGCGGTGGTGGATCCCAGCATGTGAGCAAAATTTCGTTAAAAACAATTAACTCTTTCGAAAGTTATAGCGCACACACACACATATATATAAACATTTTTAAAAATGGTGCCAAAGTGTTTAGGAGGCTATGAAACGTCGAGAAATTTTGGTCCGGCCCTTAAGTCCCGCCATCCGACCAACGCCAATAGTGTATGTTGCCATATGGCAAATACACTAATAACAATCACCCAAAATACAATTATCAAAAAATATTAACGTAGTACTCGTAAAAAACTGCACTAAAACTCTTTCAGTATAGATACCCGCCCCTTTTTATTCAATGTCATGAATATTATTTAACACCCAACCGCAGTTTAAGGCTTTTTTGATTTTGTTGGGTTATGCAACGCCACACCAGTAGATAGTACCTACATATTTTTAAGTTCAGTTACGTTTTCTACAATTTTTAAAAAAATGTCGATAACGAATACGACAATAATTTTTACGAATAGTACCTACATTTATTGCATACGCAGTTATAAAGTTAAATTTTTATGTGAGGAGAAAATTTGTTTTTATCTCTTCCAGTAGATATGGAAGTACAGTCAAGTTATCATTGAGTAAACAAACAATATATTTGACTGCAAAAGTCAGGAAATTATATAAAGAGATAATATACTTATGGCAATTATTTTGTTTGAATATTATAATAATTTTTAATCACGAAAAATGCCTTAAAAATTACGATTAACATTTAGTATCAGTCGCAGCAAGCATATTTTAAGTGTCTTTTAAGCACTACAGCTCGAGACCTGCATAGCTCTACTGTAACAAGCGTGACGAAGGGGCGGGAATATTAAAGCATAGCAGAGTCAAACATTTTTTTGGCCTAATTTACTACATGCACATTTCGAACACGTTTCTCGTAATATACGTTCAATGATTGTATGGAATAAACAATAATATTTTTTAACAAAATAAAATTACTTGCAATACTGTTCAATATTTTTATTTATATAAAAGACGTTTCAACCAACAGTTTTGGTCCGTTTCAATTTTCAAATATAAAATTTATATATGAAATATATAAATAATATAAAATTTATATTTGAAAATTGAAAAGGACCAAAACTGTTGGTTGAAACGTCTTTTATATAAATAAAAATATTGAACAGTATTGCAAGTAATTTTATTTTGTTAATATATCTATCACTGTTGGTAGAGTCAATATTATTAATAATATTTTTTATTTCTTTTAAAAAATTCATATTTTTATCCCATTTGATAATTATTCCCACAGCCTTGACATACGTGTAATGAAATATTTACAACGTATATTTTCCAAAAATCGTTTTGATTACTTTTTGGATGAATGTCAATGTGTACGTCATGTTTTGTTTGGCTTAAGGCTATTATACATTGCTATTAATTTTTTGTTGGTTTTCAAGCACAATCTAACAAATAAATATCATACCTATATGATGATATTAACAATTCAATCTCGGTTTATTTGACTTTTCAGAGAATATTTGTGTCGAATGTGTTACAAAATAAATACCAATAAATAATTGCCTTCCATTTTAAGTAGACACATTGCACGGAGAAGTTTCAGGTATTGTTTTTTAAATTTATTTTTCAGTTTATCAATTAAAAGTAAAAAAAATATCCCATTCCAATTTAATACCTACAAATAAGATTATTCGATCATTAGAACAATGTCCAGACAAAAATCTAAAATTTAAATATGTAATCTATGCATATCTAATACATTCAGCTATTTTTTTAAAAGTTAGACGTCTAGTTTTCAAGTAATTAATTATTTAAAATGTCTTATTTTTATTATTCCAACCCACTAGTGGGAAATGGTACTAATTTCACTTTTCAAAAGTTTACAATATTTTTTCGTTTTTAAGTCTCCTGAATCCAAAGAGTTGTTTTTGGGTAGGTATTTGAGGCACTGTGAAAATTTGGTAATATCCGAATACAAAAACACAGACCTAGCTGAAGGGTACCGGGACTTAACCGACCGTCAAATTTTTAATCACCTGACGGGTAGAATGTGCCACCTAAACGGTCGGTTTTTTTGAATACATCTATTTTTAGTTACCAATATTATTCTGTTTAAATTTCAACTTACCTCAAATATATTTTTAAAATTTACAAAAAATACCATTTTGCAAACAAGTTTTAGACCCGATTAAGAAATCTGGCTTTTTTATTTAAATACTAAATTTCAAGGTATTAAAATTTAAAAATGTCTCAAGGGCTTTTTATTGCGATTTTTTTTTGTTAATTTAAAAATTTGAGGGTCGGTTAAGCCCCGCTGCCAGGTCTGTGTTTTTATATTCAGATATTAATAAAGAGGTATTGTAAAAATTTTCACAGTGCCTCAAATACCTATCCAAAAATGTCTAACATCTGAATAATAAATAATTGAAATGAAATATAAATTCGAAGCTGCAGAAATACCATAAAAACTTAGACGGCCCGCAGATATAACGTTTTTACCAAATTATGTAAAACAATTATACGACTGCCAATTTTAAAAATTCAAAAATCAGAAACACAATCTTACCTTGAGATTCCATTTTTCATTTACGTCACACTTTAGATTTAAATTGTTCGCTTTTTTAATACACAAATAGTCATTCTTAATTTATTTGACATCAATCAGGTATTAAACTCTACTAAATCATAAAAGCAATAAATATTGTATCTCTATTAAAACACGTGTACAATATTATTTATAATTAACGCTATTATGTTTCTTTGGGAAACTGATCAATAAAGAGCTTTCATTATTATTATTATTGCTTGATTTTTTATAATCAATTCACAACCAAAAATAAAATAATTCATTACCACTTAATTCTAAATGTCACAAAATACACAACTACCACGTTTTACAGATATTTTATTTAAATATGATTCAACGAGATCAAAAAGTAATTTAATTATATTGCAGGTTTCAACAAAGCCTTTGAAAAGAGGTCGAACTTGTGATTATGCAGTCTTACTAATAAAAATAATAACGACGTTGTACAATTCTACCCGGTTAAAAATACCAGTTAGTTAAGTGATAACTTGTTCAAATATAAAAAAGTCTACTCGTTACCCATAATTGATATCTTGTTAATATGAAATATGTCTAAAATATTAATTAATGTTGATATAATGATTCTCAGATTGAAATTAATAATTTATATTTTATATTTTAATAACAAAGCAAATACATCATCGAAAATACAATTAAGTTTTTTTGGTGGTACACTTCTTTTGACGCGTTGAGGGTAAATTTTCTCTGTTACGGAAGTTTCGCGCGCAGCATGCAACGAAAATGAGACACCATGAAGTTAGTTGTTAAAGTAAACAGGTTAACTTTTAACTACGTTTATCATCTTCCTAGACATCGTACTTTATTTTAACGAAAATGTGAATATCAAGTATCGCGATCATGCCAAAGAAGTATAACTTCTGCCGCGCGCGCATACGTACACGCACCATTTTTCTTTCAGTTGATCAGCTCTACAGCCAAAGAATTTTATATATTATAAATTTTGACAAAAATGAATTAGTTTTAGATTTTTTAAATCAAACTTCTTTTGGCACAGTAACAAACGTATCGCAATTTAAACCGACTGTAGAACATTAAGATAAGGTGGCTGCGAGGTGGAAGACTTGCTTTGTAATCTAAAGCTCGTTGGTTCCATCCCGACGGATTGTTTGTTTATTATTCCAGTTTTACTCCCGTATAGTGTGTAGGGTAAAATACACAACATATTTTTAAACAAAAACGCGACTACTCAATAACCAAATAATTAATTGTTCAATATTTACTTTTATTTGTAATTTATGTAACAGAATTTAGAAAATAAATCGATTCTTAACCGGATACCTAATTTTTAAGATACGTTATTTAAAAAACGGGTACATTGTAGCAGCAGGTACTAGTTTAGTCATTATTAATACGGAAAATTAACAAATCATGTGGTTTTTAAGTAATTTTGACTCCTTATATTTGGTCGCACAAATTTATTGTGAATAATTTTATAAAATGTAAAATTTGAAAAGTATTATCACCATTCCAACCCAATAGTGGGGAATGGTACTAATTTAGATCAAAATTCACTTTTCGAAATTTTACATTATTTTTTCGTTTTTTGGAAAAGTTCTGTGCATCTGTTTGTTAGTCTGTGAGCAAATTTCGAAAATCTCTAATTTCTATGAAAAACCTTATTCAATCTTTGATGGTTTAGTCTAGTTTTTACAGTTTTTGATCTAAATAAGCACACATTTTTATACAGAAACAATTAAATTTGAAAAAAACCTTTGATCAAGCCAAATTTTTCAGTATTTTGTTTGGAAAGAAAAAAACTTCAAAATGTTAATTGGTCTTCCCGTAATTTGAAATCTCGTGACGTGCGGTAAAGAAATATTGACGAATGTCATGTTTTTGTTTCAATTTTTAGGACAAAAATATGTGGTTTTTGAAATTTTTACGCACAGCTAATAAAACAGTACTAAAATGAATTTTGCGACCACAGTTTAATATTTTTCAATCTGAGGGAGGAGTCAACTTAAGACTGTCGGAACGCTCTGAACTTAAGCCACACTGGGTTAAAAACTGCTTTTGCAAAGGTGCCTCTGTCAGTTGATTACTCTAAATTTTGGAAATATTTTGAAGATTTAAAAAACTTTTCCGAAAAACGAAGAGTAACTTTAGGTTTGTGATGGAACAATTTTGTAAAATAAACACGAATAAAGTCGTAGTGTGACATTGAAAACGTGTATTTTTTTGGCACAATTAATGCCAACTTTTTTCTAGTATATCGTACATAAATTACAAAAGTAGTTCATTAAAGACCTAGGTTTGTCCTTTATCTTCCTTACAGAGAAAGAATTTTTGCAAAATGTTGACGAATAAGTTCTACAATCAGCTATCAGTCGAAACCCTATTTTTGGCTTAAATTCAGAGCGTTCTGACAGCCTTAATGGTATTCCCGCTGTATTTCTGCATAATATTCGACATGTTGGGAACTGAGAGCTCCTAGCGTTATAAAAATGAATAGCGGAGTGCATAACGTACGCATAATATACGTACATATAACATATGACGCACGACAAACCGTGATATTGGGACTGGGTTCAAAGCCCTGCACGTGACTGTGTTTTCATAATACGCGTGTTCCGAAATTGAATCCCTACTAATACAAAATATTCTACCATTGTCACTAACCATTGTTAAACTGTGACTAAAAATTTAAATCCTTTTATAAATAGTTGCAAATGCATTTGTAATTGAAATTTTAGTTTTGATTTACTTGGATTTACATGCGCTTTACAAACACTGTTTATTATGAGGGAGTTTGAAGATTCGTGATTCTGTTCTGAAAATGATGCTGAATTAAATTACAACTAGATTGGCCCGACGAAATTCGACGAAGTGCGGATATGTGAAAAAATATCTTAGATATAAAACTTAAAAAAAAAAAAATATTAACCTCCAAATAAATCACTAAAAAGATGAAACTAACGAAATTTTGAGGTCGGAGCTGATTTCATTTACATATATCTACTTTTATTAAATAGGCGCCGACCTCAAAATTTCATGTGATTTTTTTTGTAACGAAATTAGCTCCGACCTCAAAATTTCACTATATTCATCTTTTTAGTGATTTTTTTGAAGGAGGTAAAATTTTTTTTTTAAAGTTTTTTTATTTTTTTACTTTTTAGTGGTGCATTTGATTACGCATATTTTTAAAGACTACTGAACGGATTTAAGTAAAATTTATGTGGGATCACCTTGAAGATGTGCCCTATTAAATAAGAAAAGAATCATCATAATCGCTTTACAAATGTTGGAGATATGAGGTAGCATACATTAAAAAATATATTTTTTTGACGTCATTTAAAAACGGATGAACCGATTTTAATAAAAACTATATGGGACCATCTGGGATGTATACCCTTTCAAACAAAAAAAGAATTTTCCAAATCGGTTCAGACGTCTTCGAGTAATCTAGGAACATTAAAAAATAAAACAAAAAAGATTCCGACGAATTGAGAACCTCCTCCTTTTTTTTGAAGTCGGTTAAAAAGAAATGAGTATACAGTAAGACCCCGCTGGACGCGGGAGATACGTTCCAATAAGTTCCTGCACTAATCCGTAGATAATAGGCATGAGTGAAATAGAACCGAGAATAAGAAAATGTATTAGTTTTTTTTGTTTAATTTTGTAACATTTACTGTTAAATACTTTTTATCACATTAATCATAGATTTATTAATTGCTTATATCGATTTTTGTTCATGAACAGTCGTGAAAATCAAATAAAAGAGTACGGAATTATGTTTGTGATGAGGAAGGTTCTGCATTTGACATATTTTGTTTTTTGTGAACGGCCTTATAATTTATAGTTATTGTAAAGATGTACCAAAAATGTATGCATTTTCTCCGAAAATACTAAATCTAAAATCAGAAATATAAGATTACAGGAATAATACAACGAATAACCCTCGGCGTATGAAGTACGTTCATGTTTGATCGGTCTTTTTCTCTTGAAATATAAAAACCCGGGTCGCAGTGCCAAAACCCTGCCGACAATATAGTGTATTTGCTAATACAGGCAGTGTGGCTTTATTATGCGAACTTAAGTTGGTTTTTGGGCAAAATAAAAAATTTGATTCCTTAATACATCCCTTAAAAGAACATTTTTTTTCTTAATTGCAATATTATTATCAATCGAACCTCTATACCAAATTATATACACACTTGAGTAAATAATTCACTATCTGCAAACTAGTTTTTTCATAAAATTTGTAAATCCGGTCCTGTCGGGCCGATTTTATTAAAATTTCTGGAACACTTTTTAATTACTACCAGAGGGTTAAATTTCATTTTTGAAACGATTCGGAGAATTTTTTCGGTATTTTGGGGCCCAAAAACTTTTTTCAACCCCTAAAAACTACCCTTAAAATGGCCCGATTACGCCCATTTTAAATAGGCTTCTTGCGGTGATGGATTTCAACACGTGGGCCAAATTTGATTAAAATCAATTAACTCTTTCGAAAGTTATAGCCCGCACACATATATATATATATACGTATATATATATATATATATATATATATATATATATATATATATATATATATATAAGTATATATATATATATATAAATATATATATAAATATATATATAAATATATATATATATATATATATATATAAACATTTTTAAAAATGGTGCCAAAGTGTTTAGGAGGTTATGAAACGTCGAGAAATTTTGGTCCGACCCCTAGGTCCCGCCATCCGACCGACGCCAATAGTGTATGTTGCCATATGGCAAATACACTAAAAATGCATCCAGTCTGGTCGAACGATTTTTAATAGGTTAAACAGTGGAAAAAACAAAATTATATGTTTGTGTTACATTTTCAGCTATTTGTTTATTTGTGTTTAGGTACACTTTTTCACATGATAATTATTTAGCTGATAAATTAACGCCGTTTACAGTAGGGAATTGTCCTCTAATGCAATAATTTGGTTATTTAATCTAAAGCATATTTGGGCATATTAGAAAGTTTTCGAGATTATAATTACGCGTTTGATTTATCTTGATAGTGGATTTTTTTAGACGCCTTTAATTAGTTTTTAAACAAAAATTTTTCATATATAGAGCGTTTTAACGTAACACAACTGACAATCGAAGCGTACTAACGTCAGTATGATCCGAATGAAATATTATCAAAATCGATACAGCAGACGGCAAAAAAGCGTATTTTAAGATGTTTTTAAATATATTTCTCAGATCTAATTTGTTAAATACCTACATATTTAAAATTCACATTGGTCATGTGGACCTCAAGGTTAGTCTTTGTAAAGTTCCAATAAACGACCCACCTTACGGTTTGTTATTATGCGTCTTGTTAAAAGTAAATTAATATTTTTAATAGTTAAATGCATACTTTATAATTTGCACTGATTTTTCATTCGGCATTTGGTAGAACATGACTAAATAACAGATAATTAAAAACACTTGAAAATTCTACAAAAAAACTGGGAAGTTGGTCGTGTCGACCTCTAGGGTCATACTTGTAACTAAAGAAATGTTTTAGTTCAAAAATAAATGCACAGCATTTTTTAATCAACTGCGGATATAACTATTGCAGAGTTTAGTGGAACTGCAGCAAGCAGATTAAAATATATAGTGCTACCTTTCTACGTAAAATAAACATAATAATTGTAAAGTTGTTGATACAATGATAGAATGCATTGAATAAATTTGTTTATTGTTGAGTGCTGAATATAATTTAATTAATTTTAAAACACTCCAACAACTAAATGAAAATCAACTCAAACTGCACAACAATGTTCAAACAAAATTATTTGACATTTCACTCTTTTGATTATTTTAGGCTGAATGGGCGAATATTTTTTACAGAAATAAATATAAATTTTACTAACAAAATTCAATAAACTACAGCTCCATAATAGTATATATTGATATACCAGCTGACCCTTTCATTCCTTGACTTTACAATAGTTTTGCTATAGAAAATTTCAAAATATTGAAGTTACAGTAGGTACCTACTTTGATTCCCAACTGATTTGAAATTCTGCAAACATTAATTAGACTGTACATGTGAAAGTTTAAAATTAAGGCAAAACTTAAACATACTTTTATTAAATTATTTAATTAGATAAAGTATAAGAAAAGGAAACATTAGATACGAAATAAATCATAAAAGGCAGAACTTGAAAATTTACCGCAGTAGCTGAGAAAATATATTAAGATGAAAACTGTATTAAATTCGCGCAAAACTAAATCTTCCACTCGACAAACTTCAATAAAGTTTTAGGGAGCCGTAAAGATTAAAGGAGCTCTCAATCCTGAGTCTTATACCATATTGTATATATGTATACTATATAGTAAGTTATGTGTATTATGTTATAATGTCTGTTGAACTTTATGTTACGAGTTACGATGTTCGACTATTATATGTACATAGATTCTTTAACCTTCGGCTAGGCACGTGGGGTCTTTTGCGACCCCACACCTATACTTTTCCATATAACTTTAAATTTAAAAGCCATTTCGGCCGTATATTCAGAAATGTCTCTAATTAATACCTATAAAATATAATCATTTCATTCAAGTTTCGTGAAAACAAAAAGACACAAAAAAAAAACAAAAAAGAAGTGTAAACATCTTAGGATGGATAGTTGGGGTCTTATGCGACCCCAGCTGTGACTCATAGTGTTTTGACAGTAAGTTGTAAACCACAAAGCACGTACGTGTTCTGTGTTGTAAGATTCAAACAAATCAGTTATTTCAGTTATTCAATAATAAAAATGGGTGATTTTGTTGTGTAAGTATACATTTTGTATTTCAAGTTAGCTATTGTTTTATCACTATTACAATGTTTTCGGTATAAAAAGACAAACTTGTGAAAGTGTAAGTTATTGTGTTCATAACCTCACTTTCAGTGTGAGGTTATGAACACAATAACTTACACTTTCACAAGTTTATAAAATAACAAAATTCCTGATTTTTGGAATAGTTATTATTTGCTTGTTTGATATAAAAAAGGTCAAATTATTCAAGAAAATGAAATGTTTTAAAACTTTGTATGTACTACTAGCCAAAAACGCCTTTTTGTGCCTTTGCTACCATGAATTACTAGTATACTTTGTTTGCTTTTTTTAGAATTGATGGAAAAAGATATAGCGCTGATAAGGGCAGACAAATTTTAGAGGCCATGTTATTAGATGATTTATCAGACGACGATATTGAAGTGGGCGATGGCGAAGAATCTGTTCAAGATGAAAATGGAAGTGACGCAGAATATATTCCTCCGCTTGATGAAGAGGACGAGGAAGTAGACAAAGTTGAAGAAGAAGTACTTCATGATGATACTATTGCAGAAAGTGATTCAGATGACGTTGAAGAGGATACCGAAAATGTAAATGATTATTTTACTGCAAAAAATGGTATGAAGTGGAATAAAAATCCACATTCTAGAAATCAAATTCCTGCACGCAATATAGTACGAGAGAAGCCTGGTCCAAAAGGCAATCGTCCTAACTGTTTGAAAGATAGCCTAAAAATATTTATTACTGACGAAATTCTGGACATTGTCGTTAGAGAAACAAATAGAGAAGCTGAAAGAATTTATGCTAAATGGAACGAGGCTAATGGTGATAAGAAGGCAAAATCCTGGAAAAAAATTAACTATACAGAGTTGGAAGCATATATTGGGTTGCTAATGAGTGCAGGGGCTTATCGATCAGGGCGAGAAGACCTTAGTGAGCTCTGGTCCGAACAGCATGGTCGACCCCTATTTAGAGCAACTATGCCTCTCAAACGTTTTCAGGCAATTATGAGGTTTATACGTTTTGATAACAGAAATACTAGGGAAGAACGTAAACTCCTTGATAAAATGGCAGCAATTCGGGATATTTGGGACATGTTTGTTCAGCAGTTATCACGTAGCTACACACCGGGGTATGATATGACTATCGATGAACAGTTAGTTGGTTTCAGAGGCAATTGCCCTTTTCGGCAGTATATCAAAAGCAAACCCTCAAAATACGGAATCAAAATTTTCTGGATATGCGATTCCGATACAGCATTTCCTTTGAAGGGACATGTTTATTTAGGAAAACAGCCAGGTAATCAGAGAGAAGTAAACCAGGGGGCAAGAATTGTCAAAGATCTCGTGAGCGATTGGGTCAAGAAGGGACGTAATATTGTTGCAGATAATTTTTTTTCAAGTATACCACTTGCTCAGGACTTGCTATCTGTCAGAACAACATATGTGGGGACACTAAGAAAGAATAAAGTAGAAATTCCAAAGGAAATGCAACCTCATCGATCAAGAGAAGTATTTTCTTCAACGTTTGGGTATTCAGGAGATCTAACACTTGTTTCTTATGTTCCAAAGAAATCCAGCGCTGTTGTTTTACTTTCGACGATGC
The DNA here is from genome assembly GCA_034508555.1 of Venustoraphidia nigricollis. NCBI lineage: Eukaryota > Metazoa > Arthropoda > Insecta > Raphidioptera > Raphidiidae > Venustoraphidia > Venustoraphidia nigricollis. The sequence goes on along the minus strand of JAVRKA010000052.1, from coordinate 1,111,640 downwards.
ATCAAGATAACACGATTGTCGGCGAACAGAAAAAACCAGAAATTATAATGCATTATAACTCCAAGAAAGGGGCCGTTGATACGCTGGATAAAATGGTCGCCACATATAGCTGTAAGAGAAATACAAAAAGATGGCCACTGGTACTATTTTTTAACATGCTGGATGTAGCTGGCATAGCAGCAATGATAATTTGGTTGTTTCATAATCCTGAAAGTTTCAGAAGAAAGACACAGCAAAGACGTTTATTTTTATTACAGTTGGGTCGTGAACTTGTAGAACCATATATTCAGCAAAGATTGCAAAATAAAAAAAGCAATCAAAAAGGAGCAAGAAGTGGATTGCTTGCTCTGGGATACAATATAGACACCCAGACCCAACCTCAATTATTGAACAAAAAGAGAAAGAGATGCCAGTTATGCCCAAGACGTTTTGATATAAAAATCAAAACCGAGTGTGACAACTGTGGAATACCTGTTTGCGTTAATCACAGCGACACAGTCACTACTTGTTTTACTTGCAAGGAGTAAGGACAAACTTCAAGTGGGTATTTCATTAATTAATTATTATTAGTTATATTGCTTCATATTTTTTTGTAATTTTTCATTTTTTTTAATAAACTTTGTAATGCAATTCCTTTTGTATTAAATATTCGACAACCCCATGAGACTTTCATCTGTTCAATGTATATAATCCATAAAAACGTTGGGGTCTCAAAAGACCCCACGTGCCTAACCGTGTAATAAATTTAAATGGCCTGCCCGAAGGTTAATCATAATTTGGAATCAAACTTTGCAACATTTTATTATGAATGACTGCATTGCTACAAAAGCGAACATTGAATTTGCATATTTATTGTGGTCAGTATACTCAAACAGAATCTAACATTGGCATTTTTATTAACGCCAAACACTAAAAGAATGAATGATATGATTCTATATGAATTTGTGTACGTATTTATGTAATACTATCAAATGTATGATGCATGTCAATTTTTGTATAAAACATATCGTAAATTAGGTATTTAAACATATTTTTTTATCTCACAAATTGAAGTTCATCTTGTTAGTGTATTTGCCATATGGCAACATACACTATTGGCGTCGTTCGGATGGCGGGACCTAGGTGTCGGACCAAAATTTCTCGACGTTTCATAACCTCCTAAACACTTTGGCACCATTTTTAAAAATGTTTATATATATATATATGTATATATATATTTATATACGTGCGGGCAATAACTTTCGAAAGAGTTAATTGATTTCAACTAAATTTGGCCTACGTGTTGAAATCCATCACTGCAAGGTGCCTATTTAAAATGGGCCTAATCGGGGCATTTTAAGGGTAGTTTTTGGGGGTTGAAAAATGTTTTTGGGCCCCAAAATACCGAACAAATTCTCCGAATGGTTTCAAAATTGAATTTTAATCCTCTAGTAGTAATTAAAAAGTGTCCCTAAAATTTTAAAAAAATCGGCCCGACAGAACCGGATTTACAAATTTTATGAAAACACTAATTTGTGGATAGTGACTTATTTACTGAACGGTGTATTTAATTCGGTACCCTCGTTAGATTGTTAATAATATTGCAATTAAGAAAAAAAATATTTTAAGGGGTGTATTAAGGGGTTAAATTTTTTATTTTGCCCAAAAACGAATTTAAGTTCATATAATACAGCCACACTGCCTGTATTAGCAAATACACTATATTGTCGGCAGGGTTTTGGCACTGCGACCCGGGTTTTATTTTCTTTACGTTGTCGTCTGGAGCAAACCTTGATGACGAAAGTTTCCAAACGAACGAAGACGTAGCCATAAAAGAGAATTATGGCGACGATATCTTATAGCGTGAACAAAGATGAACATTAATTATTTTTTTAATAAGTGTAATGTTATCATTATACTAAGATTACTTTTTTCAAACTAAAACTTTATTCGCAATATAAAATACAACTTTAATTTACATAATTTGTTCTAAAAGTAAAACGGGTATTATAATAAGACAAAAGTTTTCGATTCAAAATTCACAAGCAATATTCACTCAAAATCTACATAATTACTTATAATAATAATAATAATACTTTATTCATTTGTATGACCATATGTGGTATAAAATCGTCAATAAGATACAAAGTTTACATGTTAAAAATATATACACATTTAAAATTAAAATTAGATGGCGGATTATTATACTTGATAGTTGTATAGACATTTTTTTATTAGATATGTTTTGAGTTTCTTTTTAAATATGTTAAAATTTTCAATGTTTTTAATAGAACAGGATATGAATAAAAAACGAAAAATTCGACAATGATTAGAATTCCTTTTTGTATTTCTATTTACGATTAAGGTTTCAGTCAGTACAGAGAAAATTTGAAATTATTAAAATACGATACCTACTTTACTGTTTAGTTATTAATGACAAATAAATGAAAAATACTTGAAAATTATACAAAAAATATTATTAAATTATTTCCTCAGGAATATAAAAGATATAACTAGTACATGTTTTATATTCCTGAGGATGGTCTTATTGTCCGAAACGATCGTCGAGAAATAATTTAAAAATAATTTTTAAGCGTTTTTATTTTTTTGTTATTCTTAATCATGCCCTAAAAAGTGCCGAGTGTAAAATCAGTGTAAATCGTCTTTAGTTATTGTTTTGATTATTATTTTTCTACTTGACTTTTATATGGCTTATCAGTCAAAGCTGAGAAAATAATATATATATTAGTCAGTACCCAATCATTATATAGATAATATAAATGCAGTGAGTTCAAATGTTATCATCACGTTTATTACCAAACAACAGAATAACAACAATGGGGTGGAAACATTGGAACTGTTTGTTTGGTCATTGTTTATGACTCAATGAGTCAACATGCATGTAAACAAAACATACCAGTTTGTTTACTGAAAAAGTATGTATTATATGCACATATTTGACAATATTTTCATAAACAACTGCGTTCATATTTATGGATTAGCAGATTTTAATGCTATTCATTCAAAAACGCACAATGCAATAAATTTTCAGTTGACAAAAATATAGAACAAAACTTCAAATATTTTTATTTTAAGAATCGATTCGCTTCGAACTTTTTGTGACAAATGATTTGTTTTGACCACTACCTACCTATACGCTGCCAAAATCTTAATAACAGCGGTTCTCTATAGAACGTTCTGATTCAAGGGATGTACCATAATATGTGTTTTTGCTTTTCGTTTTGTTCTAAAATAATTAGTGTAAACGATATTTTTTCAGTTAAACTTTATTTATGTTTTTGTAGGCTCCCGTCACCGTATTATATGTATACTACATGCATACAGTAAGACGTTGCATAACGCTGCCCAAGTTTAGCCACTATAACATAAATTATGGATCAGTTTATACAAAATGATTCAAAATAATGTTGATAGAAGTTCAAAGACAAGACGAAGTGTCATTGATGCAATATCCAGCTATCGATAACAGCTTGCTGAACGAAATAGAAAAAAGCAAACGACATTAGATGACTTCTTCACAAAAAACAAAATATGTCAAATGAGGAACTTTCTTCATCACAAACATAACTTCTTACTCCAACTTTTATTTGATTTTCATAAAGTTTTTATGAACAAAAATCGATATTTCAATTAATAAATTCATAATTAATATTTTAAAAAAGTATTTAACAATAAATATTACAAAATTAAACAAACAAAAAAACTAACAAATTTTCTTATTCGCAGGTCTTACTGTACTTATTTTTAAAGGGATACGAATATTGTGTATAACTTTTCTTATACATTTTATATTTATAAATAATACATCAATTTCAGGATGTTTATATTTAACAAACAATTATCGCAAATTTATAACATTTTTAAAAAGATCTGTTAATTCCTTTTTTTAGTTATAAAAGTAATATAAATATGAAGACCTTAAAAGATAAAAGTGTTTACACATTAAAAATTTCATATTCACGCAACAAATTGGCAAACACTTCGTATTATTTTTACACGAAGGAGTTAATTATTAAAATACACTTAAGAAATATAACTTCTTACCCATGTTATATGTGTTTAGAAAAAATGTATAGTATAGTACTTAATTTTCCATTAGTGCAAGTAATATAAAACATATTAATTTTTTCAAGGTCAGCAACACAATTTGCACCAGACATTTTTTCTGTATGTAAATTCTATTGACATATTTTATCTTATTTATTATAGGTACGGGTAATGACGTCAACGAGTGCGCTCAATAATTTTAGGAAAAAGAAAAAATACTTAAACAAAAGAATCATTGGCAATTTTACGCAAAATATGTTTTCAATTAAATACAAAAAGAAAAAAACAAGACTTAAAATTAAAAAACATTTTGTGATGATTCAAACCAAATTAGAAGAGATTTTATTAATTTGAATATACTTTTAAAATGTATTGTTGTGCGTTTATCACGTTAAATAAATAACAGCATTCTTAACAAAAGTTTAATTGCCAGTTGAACTTTGTTTAGATTTACTTCACAATATGTAGATAACTCAAACCAGGTAAAGTATGTATGCTGAAAACTACCTATTTTTATCAGCTTTTATTATTGCAGAAAGATAATTATGAAAAGAAACCTAAGGAGTAATTTAGAAAACAATGAAATATGGTTTTTCCAATATTTACACCCTTTCCTTTGAACGACACATTTACAAAATTGCCTATTATACACGTACGTTAATTATTTTGTAAAAGTTAAAACATTAAAAATAGTATTCCCCAGAGATTATTTTGTTAATTTTTTAACCGATTTATTACAGTTTACAATCTCAGGAAATGTTTGCCATAGAAATTAAATTAATTTGCTAAAAATTTGATGTGCTCCATCGTATTATTTATCTTTTTTTAAATTTTAATAAGCGCGCAGCAACTAGGCTATATGCGCCAATTTTGTTAAACTATGTTAAGGTAACATCAGGTAAGTATTATAAGATATTAATTATATTTTATAATGTTTAGTCCAATAAGTTAATATGTAATGTTTTCTTTTTTTTTAGGCTTCAGAATTTAAATGTAGTGTGTCAGTTTGCAGTCTTCTAGAAAAGTAAGGAGCTTTTTCGTGTTTTGCTGATTATCGTCAAGAATTTCGGATAAGCAGTTTGGTAAGTATTCGTGAATTTTGTTGATATTATATTTTGAGCATGCCAAAAGGATATGTTCTGTTGTTATGATTATATTGTTGCAAGATTGACACATTGGTGGGGGTTCTTTTTTCAGGAGATGTGAATTGTGTGGAAGTAGTCCATGGTTTTAAGTCGTTTTTTATGGTCCTTAGTTTGTTGTTGGTGGTGTTTCTTCACAGATTTTCCCATTCAGCATACACGTCTTTTTTAATTATTCTGAAAACATCTTCAAACGGAATATCAAGTGTGTCTAAAGGAAGCGACGATTCTGCTGCTTGTTTAGCAAGTTTGTCGGCTGCTTCATTACTCGGAATGTCGCAGTGACCTGGTATCCAGCAAAAGTTGATCATCTTCCCTTGCTTTTGTAGTGTAGTTAGGCTGTTGATGCAGAGTTGGGTAACTCAGATCTGAACCGGTTCAAAGAGCCGACTTCGACAGAAGATCCGTGAGAGCCGACTCACTTTTTTTGAGCCGACGGTTCAACGGATCCGCATAACTCAGTGAAACACTTAACACACAGAAGCACATTTTACACTTACGTATCAGTTCTTGCTCTGATGCATCTGTCAGCTCAAATGACTCATGCATCACATGTTTGGCTATGCATTCTTGATTCTATACAGGTCGTGATATGATTGACTGAACTAGGTAACTCAGTGGCAGACTGCAGTAACATATTCAGAACTCGGCTCTTTTTGAAGCGGTTCAATAAGCCGGCTCACATACGGGATCCAGATGCAAAGATGCAGATCACTAAAAAGACCCGTTTTTCCCATCACTATGTTGATGATGATTATTTATCTTTCTTCATAAAATTTTAGTAGTATTGTACCACAAACGCGCGCAAGGTGGAGTTTGGACTAATCAAAACGCCGTAGCACAATCACTACGTCATCAAACATTTCTTGCATGACCAATTATTTTATTTATCCATTAATTTAAATATATCATAGAGTAATGTACATATCAGATCTTTTTGATGTTAATAATATTATAAATATTTTAGAGGAATAAGGATCAATGAAATTAAAAGACAAATTATACTGATGAAGTATTAATTTAATACGAAACGTTGTGAAATAATAATTTCTCTTTTAATTTCATTGATCCTAATTCCTCTAAAATATTTATAATATATCATAGAGGTTAATAATATTATATGCAATGGAATGGTTAAAATATTGTGAAAAGTGACACGTCGTGCCTGTTTGGTACAGCTCGTAAGTACATCATTAGGTATTTTTTTATTTGCTGTATTCGACGTAAGCACAGAGATAAGGAGAATAAGGTACACATATGTATGTAGTTCACACCTTCTTATATTTTATCTTTTTACGACACGTCAAGTTTATTACCGTAGTGTACAATTTTGTTCCAACGGTGCATTAAAAATCTTTTAAAACTGTTCCGTTTGAAACAAAAACTGTTCATATAATAATAATAAAAACCCGGGTCGCAGTGCCCAAACCCTGCCGACAATATAGTGTATTTGCTTATACAGGCAGTGTGGCTTTATTATGCGAACTTAAGTTGGTTTTTGGGCAAAATAAAAAAATTTACTCCTTAATACACCCCTTAAAAAACATTTATTTTTCTTAAATGCAATATTATTATCAATCGAACCTCTATACCAAATTATATACAACTTTCAGTAAATAATTCACTATCTGCAAAGTAGTGTTTTCATAAAATTTTTAAGTCCGGTCCTGTCGTGCCGATTTTTTTAAAATTTTAGGGACATTTTTTAATTACTACTGGAAGGTTAAATGTCAATTTTGAAACGATTCGGAGAATTTTTTCGGTATTTTGGGGCCCAAAAACGTTTTTCAACCCCTAAAAACTACCCTTAAAATAGCCCGATTACGCCCATTTTAAATAGGCTTCTTGCGGTGATGGATTTCAACACGTGGGCCAAATTTCGTTAAAATCAATTAACTCTTTCGAAAGTTATTGCCCGCACACATATATAGGTATATATATATATATACGCATATATATATATATATATATATATATATATATATATATATATAAATATATATATACATATATATATAAACATTTTTAAAAATGGTGCCAAAGTGTTTAGGAGGTTATGAAACGTCGAGAAATTTTGGTCCGACCCCTAGGTCCCGCTATCCGACCGACGCCAATAGTGTATGTTGCCTTATGGCAAATACACTAATAATGAGCTAAAATTGCTCGGGATGGATTAGGAAAGATAAAAGCTGCTGGGCTCTGGTAATTCGAACAGTTTTAACAACACTAGATTTATTAAAAACTATTTTTAACCTCTTTACTTTAAACTATACAATACTTTTTTAGTATAATTATGTATTATAAAAAATCTTATTTTCTTTTCAGTTCAGAGATATTGTAAAAAATGCTGTTGCAAGGGTACCGCTGTCAGTTGATTACTCTAAATTTTGGAAATATTTTGAGGATTTAAAAAACTTTTTCGAAAAAGGAAGAGTCACTTTAGGTTTATGATGGAACCGTTTTGTGAAATAAGTACGAATAAGGTCGTAGTGTGATATTAAACACGTGTGTCTTTTGGCACAATTATAATGCTAACTTTTTTCTAGTAAATCGTACATAAATTACAAAAGTAGTCCATTAGAGACCTAGATTTGTCCTTTGCCCTCCTTATAGAGAAAGAATTTTTGCAAAATGTTGACGAATAAGTCTACAATCAGCTATCAGCTGCAGCCCTATTTGGCTTAAATTCAGAGCGTTCCGACAGCCTTAAAACAAGTCGTAATTGATATCGTTATAATAATAATAAGTTTATTGTCGAAACACTTAGACTAAATTCTATCATTGGATTGGTCTTACATCAGTCATATATGAATATGCCTGGGAATTCTGGCTTTATACTTTACAGTAGATGAAAATCACAGCTCTAATTTATTTAAGATTTTTTCCAATCGAGATATAGTTGTAAACGTGTACTTGGTTTATGTTTGAACAGATAATGGATGTATATGTCTGGCCGTGCAATATCAATACGTTGAGCGTCTATAATCTGCAATCTCTCTCTCTCTCTTTCAATATGCACCGGTTCAGCCGCGTGACTACCTATTTTGACAATTTATAAATTTTGTAGCGTCAAACTCAAATTTCTCTGGTAAACTATCTGTATAAAACTGGTAGGTATAAATCCTACACTCTTCATCTCAAAACGTTTCATCTCGTTTAAAACGGTTACAGTTCTGCCGACGCTATTTTTAATTGCTCGCGTAAATGCCAAAAAAAAAAAAAACGTATACACAATTTAAAAAAAATATAATTTGTAACGATCAATTATTTTTCGACCAGAATCGAATTAAAATGCTTTTCTTATGGAAAAATATGTGTTCACAATCTAAGGTCATTGTCAAATCAAAGTATTTGACAATCCTTTCTGCAACCAAGCATTAATCTTCCTATATGCCCCCCCCACAGTCTTTGCGTTCATGGTCCTTAAATTATCAAAATGATACTGTCGACAGCTGACGTTCTGTTGGTTAAGGAAAACTAAAAACAGTAATTAGTTTTGAGCGATGTTGCAGGAACGGAGGTTATAAATGTTATTATGCTATGTAGGTATATTATGTGTTATATATTACAGCGAGCATGTGTCGCCATTGCGGTAATTACATCTGTAATATTTGTTCATTATATTAGATGCTCATTATGCCTACAAGAACATGTTAATATGTGGCCACAAATAACCATGATACATGCACACACGCTTGCAGACAGGTTGAATAGAACTACGTAAGCATGACTACAAAATGGCGCAAAACGTACCTTGCACACACTTTGTTAAATTAAATTAGCATCGACGTAGCTGGTATTATATTCTGGGCAGGCAGCTGGTCAACACGACCGAGATAAAACAAGATTTTACATTTCACAGTCATATTTTTAGTTTCAATATTTAACAATCAGGTCCAATACATACAATAGTTGGCAAAATTAAAAGCGAACATATCGCTAAGATTTCAACTGTATGATAAAAATTTAAAAAAGCCATTACATTTTTTAAGTTTAAAAGAAATAAAAATATAATATAAATATGGAAATGAAGTGAAATAATAGGGAATATATTAACGTAAAATGCGTTATTATATATAAAAGATGTGGCTTAGGTACATTGTACTAAATGAAGTAATTGTACACAATATTCATTATACAATTTATACAAATTGTTTATTTACGTATTTCTGTGTACGTTAACAAATATTATTTCGACTAATAATTATTACACCTTTTGAGTACATTTTCAAATAATTATTAAAATCTATATACTTAAATATCAACGAAATTTGAAGCAGATTATATTGTAAATATTTGGTAGGAAAATGTTGACTGAACAATTTAAATGCTAAGTACCACCTACTGAAAATTTAATTGTTTAAAAATGTCAATATTTATGTTTAGAAAGTTAAAATACATATTATTATAAAAAACACATATGATGACAAATAGTTTATCATTTTGTTCAAAGATCTGTTAAAAATATAATATGTTCACATTAATATTTAAATACTAGCCATTGCCCTCGACTTTTATTATTTAGTTAATGCCCATTGCGCGTTGGTTAAATATAGTTTATTCAATATATAGATAGATAGATAGAGTCCTTGTGTCTATCAGAATTTGGTAATTTATTGTGAACAGAGCACATTATTCCCTGTACATAGACGAATAATATAAACCAAATATTTCGCTCTTACATCCTTCTTAATTGCAAGCCAGAGTTAAAAAAAAGTGTTCATTTCAAACGGGTGAGCTTAGGCGCCATATGATGGCGTCATAGGGATGGAAAAGGCGCGCGCTAAATCGATTTTTGACTTTGGAATCGGCTTCAAATTCTTTGACTCTTGAAGTCGATTAATCATCTCTGATAGTCGACTTTTGTGACTTAAGTCGACTTTTTAGAAATTTAGTAATTCGTGTATACAAGCTTAGATATTTTAATATTTTATTAAATTATGAACGTACAAACATTGCATTTTTAAATCAAAAAATAAAAATAAATAATTAAGAATACCACATTTATTCATCGATTGATCGTAAAAATATAAGCTCATTTAAATGCTGAGGTGAAAATAACCTTTCGCAGGGTACAGAAGTTGCAACTATTGGCAAGTACTTTTTAGCCAAATTCCATAGGTATGGATATTCCAATTTCATTGTTTCCCAAACAATGAATGGGTTAGGGTTCTGTTTCCGATTTACAGACTAAGTAATGTATAAAAAAAGTCGAAAAGTCATCGAGTGAGAATCGATTCGAGACAAGCTCAACTCGACCCTAATATTTTTATCAAAAGATCGATTCTTGACTAAAGTCAGAGTCGACTTTCCTATCCCTATGGCGTCAAAGCTGCGCCTGAGTCATTCGTTACTTGTGGAGACGGATTTGTAAAATTGTTTAACAAAACTGGTACCATATACTTGTTTATTTCATTTTTGTATATTTATCAATACAGTGTTAATTTTTAAAACAATCAACTAATGACAGGTTCTTGCAAATAATTATTAAACTAACGAATTCAAAACCTTTTCAGTTGAAAGGAAATATTAATATTTGAGGAGAAGTTTGGTTCAGGAACAATTTAAAATGAACGTTTCAGACTAGTTGAAGTCCTAAGCTCCCGAGGATGAAAATATTTGTTATAACATAGGCTACAAGCTAAACATCAGTAAAGTTCCTTTTTAAATTTTTCCTCAACCAGACTTTCCTTCAAAGGTTAATATTTTTTGGAATATTAATATTAATTAACTAATATTTTGAACACACTTTCTTCAGTTTCATTGACATAATATTATATTAATCCAGATTATTTTTTTCTGCTTAAAATTAAATAATTTTTAAGTTTCAACTGAAGACGACATTTGTGTAGTAGAAAAAATCATTTAATTTGATAACAAATTTCTGAATAGTTCTGTATAAGTACTCATGTTTACTAAATTTTATAACGCTTAATTCATTTTTGTTTCAGATTCATGGCGCCAATTTGAATAAGTTTAATCCGAAAACAACAAAATATAAGTGCAAAAGATAATTGAGTGATGGCTGCAAATGTCTTACAATATTATCAGATGGAAAAAATAATTTAGTGGTAACACAAAGGGACGTGCAACTCATTATAATTTATTGTTAATTGTTCTTTCGTAAGCCATTGTCAAAAATATTTTTTAGCTTATTTAGGAGAGCAGATAACAACAATTGTAAAAGGATTTAATCGAAATCAGTTTTGTTTGCATATTGTAAATAATAGTAGTTTTTTGATAACAACTTTTCTTAGAAACAAAAATATTTTCAGCAATTTGTTTTCCACGTTTCATACTGTTATTAAAATTATGAATATTTCACTAGAAATATCGTTAGTATAAAAAAAATCAAGTAGGATCTATTTGTGCTTTAGGTTGCCAATCGAAAAGGTTAAATATCGCTACCTTAGAGATTGGAATTCGAACAGTCTCTTTGATGTTAACGCCATAAAAAGAACCTACTGTCCAGTTTTCAAGTTTCTACCTTCAGCGATCTGGCTTGATCGTCGATTAGTCAAAAGAGCCCTACAACTCTTTTAATTAGGTAGATTTATCACTGTCATGCCAGTAACACTCGACTGTAACACAGCCACAATGCCATCCAAAATGATAGCGACTTGTTAGCAATCAAGCGAGTTTCACATCTTGGTCCCTCTTTCTCTTTCTCAGGAGAGAAGTGATGTTTAAAACAACAAGTAGAGTCTTTGCAACGGCGTCGTAACCTAGAGTTCCGGATGGAAAGTTGCCGTAAGTGACCTTGATACTGCAAACTGTTTAAATGAATTTCACTATAATAGAGATCATGTATAAATAGATGGTCGACACAATTTATTGTAGAGTGTTTATATGAATTTGTGAATGGTATATTGTTTTGGGGTGGTCGTGGGATACGGGTGTCGTCATATGTCCGCGTGCCCAAAGGGCAGACACCCCGAGGGTGTGCTAAGCCTCCCTCATTGTGTCTTCATTACACGACATAAATCCCTAGTTCTTTGCACTACATCACGACGGTATATAATAGTGTTCCAGCATGATACCAACGACTCTTTAAAAGTTGCATAGATTTACAACGGGAGAAAATGAAACTATATAAAAAGTAATACAGTGTAAACTCTTTATAACGAAACTCAAGGGACAGAGCATTTTTTATCGTTATAGAGAGTTACCGTTATATGGAGTGAATAAAGAAAAACAACCAAATTAACAATAATCTTTAATATGTATGTTTTTGATAAAATTAATACATATAGTCAGTTAACTTTACGTGACGTTTTTTGCTTTGCCAGTACTTGTTTTGTATTTTCTTATGTATTCTATCCATTTCGTGATATGTTGTGGAATCTTCTTGATACAATAAAAATTTTTCTAAAGGTTTAGTCGGCGTCTTTTGTAACCTGATAAGATAACATAAACAATAACACCGACAATGACGATTTTCTGTGTCTAAATATGAACACATTTCTTCGTAATAGAGAATGGCTGCTGCGCTATAAAGAGTGTATCAATGTATGGCTTTAAAGGTAAACCAACCAAATTGTGATCTTTTCGATGTTATAGAGAGTTTATCGTTATAAAGAATAATGTTATAAAGAGTTTACACTGTACATCGGTCGTTTTAGGTCTATAAACAGACAAATGAAAAAAAAATAATAAACGACGCTTCAATCCAGATTTGGATCTTCTTCAAGTTCTTAAGAAAAAATATACAATAAATATGTATTATGACATAACAGGTGAATTGAATTTAAACGTTAGCGAGAATTAAAAAATTATTAAATTTTTTCATTTGTCTTTGATTGCGTCCACTCATGTATTGTCCCCAGTTCTGCCAGACTGCGGATTTTATGTTTAGGATAGTGTCCTTAACAGTGTTGGATCACTTTCACACAATTTGTGCTGAGACCCAGCGGTAAGAAGCGAGGTAGGCAAAAGACATATTGTAGGTGTGACCTTCTCTAGCTCTATCTCGCTCAAATCATCCGCACGTTTCTGTTTTTGGCTGGTGTCAACTACGAGGCTAAAAAATGTTATTGCAAGGGTGCCGCTGTCAATTGATTACTCTAATTTTTGGAAATATTTTGAAGATTTAAAAAACTTTTCCAAAAAAGGAAGAGTCACTTTAGGTTTGTGATGGAACAGTTTTGTGAAATAAGTACGAATAAGGTCGTAGTATGACATTGAAAACGTGTTTTTTTGGCACAATTAATGCCAACTTTTTTCAAGTAAATCGTACATAAATTACAAAAGTAGTCCATTAGAGACCTAAATTTATCCTTTATCTTCCGTATAAAGAAAGATTTTTTGCAGAATGTTGACGAATAAGTCTACAATCAGTTGACAGCCGAACCTCTAATTTTGGCTTAAATTTAGAGCGTTCCGCAGCCTTAATGAACCCACAAAAACTCAGGCTTAAGGAAAGACTATAAATAAAATCATCACTAGCTCTCTCACTATTAGCCGAAACACTGTACTGCTATGTACAGCACACAATGCCTACCCACCTATATCAGAAGTGAAGTTTGCTACACAAATGAAATGTCAAAATTTTTGAAAATACTGAAAAGCAAGTGTGTGTGGTCACAATCTAAGGTCATTGTTAAGTTAAATTTTCTGACAATTCTTTCTGCAACAATTAGACGAATAATCGTTATTGTGGGAGTTTGTTTCGGTACTAATAAAAATTATATCGTCGTTGTTCCTCACTGCAGTGTAAGTTCTGTGAAAACGGTATGATAAAAACACACCCCAGCAATCAAATCTGGCCAATATAAATTATACACAAGCGCACAATTCGCAGTTTAATGTTGAATCGAATGTGAAAATGTAAGCGCTGAACTAGAGCTTAATTCGTGATGAATTAGACTCACTGAGTTTATTTGTGAATCTATTTGATTTTTGTTACTATATTGAGCAAGGAACGATGTTACTAAAAAAGAAAGCCGATCAGCAGTTTTGACAACCTGACGTACAAACTGTTGGTACATATTTCTCCAAAAATGATATCTACAACGCAAAAACATTTTTTTCTTTTGTAAATTCTGTAGCCGGTTATTCGCATAAAAAATATTATTTAAAAATTGTGCAAAAAAACACATTTTTAATAACAATAATTCAAATTAGAATCAAATACATATTGTCCGATCAACCGAAGAAAGTCTACTTTCTACCAGGGAAAGCAGTATTAAAATAAAGGAATGATTTGTACCTAGCTGATTATACAAAACGCTCCTGTCACATAATGACATTTCAGTAACCTAGATATATTTGATTGGTAACCAGAGAGGCGTTTCTTATGCAATATCTAGCTGTGTCAGTGTAGGGTATGAATAGATTGATGCCACTTTAAGGCTGTCGGAACGCTCTGAATTTAAGCCAAAAATAGAGCTTCGGCTGTCAACTGATTGTAGACTTATTCGTCAACATTCTGCAAAAATTTTTTCTCTATAAGGAAGATAAAGGACAAATCTAGGTCTCTAATGGACTACTTTTGTAATTTATGTACGATTTACTAGAAAAAATTTGGCATTAATTGTGCTAAAAAAACACACGTTTTCAATGTCACACTATGACCTTATTCGTACTTATTTCACAAAACTGTTCCATCACAAACCTAAAGTGACTCTTCCTTTTTCGGAAAAGTTTTTTAAATCTTCAAAATATTCCCAAAAATTAGAGTAATCAATTGACAGCGGCACCCTTGCAAAAAATTTTTTTAGCCTCGTAGTTGGCACCAGCCAAAAATTGAAACGTGCGGATGATTTGAGCGAGACAGAGCTAAAGAAAGTCACACCCACAATATGTCTTTTGCCTACCTCGCCCCTTACCGCTGGGTCTCAGCACAAATAAAATTCAAAGCGTTCCGACAGCCTTAAGCAGTGACAGTGTCGTTACGGCGTTTAAGTAATTGGCCGAATTTGTTCTCGAGATTTATGTGATTTTATGGAAAAATGAATCGTAAATAATAATTGTATAATATTATTTACAACTTTTTCTGCCGCCAACTTATCTATTTATGTGTGGAAGTGAACATATTTTTTTAAATTATATATTTACCTAAACTAATTATAAACTGTCCTAAGTCCTATTTTTTTTAGAGATCAGTGTTTGAAACGCAGATTTTACGCCATTATTTACGGTCGCCCAACTGAATCAACCCTATACAGAGATTACACAAATACACACATAATCTGTACGTGTGTTGAACATTCTTTCATGCGCACCGCAGCTACATCAGTACTATAGAGCAGTGGTTTGTAAAAGTCGGATCCAAGTCGAGAAAATAATCTCACCAAAAAACATTTCATGTCAAAAATATGACTAATTCTCGCGTTGATATCGCACTAAAAACATAAATGTGAAAAAAGAAGCCAAGTTCAGTACAAAAAAACCCGGGTCGCAGTGCCAAAACCCTGCCGACAATATAGTGTATTTGCTAATACTGGTCTTGTGGCTTTATTATGTGAACTTAAGGTAATTGTTAGGCAAAATAAAAAAAATTAACTCCTTAATACGCCCCTTAAAATTACATTTATTTCTTAACTACATTATTGTTGATCGAACGTCTACACCAAAATTAAAAACACCTTTCAGTAAATAACTCCCTATCTGCAAACTAGTGTTTTCAGAAAATTTATAAATCCGGTCCTGTCGGGCCGATTTTATTAAAATTTTAGGAGCACTTTTTAATTGCTGATAAAGGGTTAAATTTCAATTTTGAAACGATTCTGAGAATTTTTTAGGCATTTTTGAGCCCAAAAACTTTTTTCAACCCCTAAAAACTACCCTTAAAATGGTTCGATTGGGCCCATTTTAAATAGGGTTCTTGCGGTGGTGGATTCCAACATGTGGGCAAAATTTCGTAAAAATCAATTAACTCTTTCGAAAGTTATAGCGCACACACACACACATATATATATATATATATATATATATATATATATATATATATATATATATAAATATATATATATATATATATATATATATAAACATTTTTAAAAATGGTGCCAAAGTGTTTAGAAGGTTATGAAACGTCGAGAAATTTTGGTCCGACACTAAAAAGAAAGTTTTCACTTTGGAAGTTCTCGTGTTTTATATTGAAACAGAGTCGAATTTATAAAAACACGAGCTTGCGTACAGTGAAAGAGTATTAAATTTGAGAAAAATTGTCCAAACATCTCATTATAATTTCGAGCATTTAAGGTAGTTGTCGTGGTACAATATTGTTAAAAAGTTATAGATTATACGCGCCACAAAAGTATACTAGCTTGTAGCTAAGTGATCCATAATTTGTACGCAAGACTGTACCCGTGGAAACGTAACCCGCATATAGTATTCATATGCATGTACACTTTTCTATAAATTGTTGAACTATAAACCGTTATTTATAAATAATTAGACGGTCAAAAATTTTTTCTTATTTTTTTTTAAACTCATAACAAATGCATTGAAAGACTGTCAGTTTTTGGAAAGTTTCTGACAGTTAGTTCTTTTTTTATAAATAAGAAACTGGTTCAGAACTACAGAGATCGTATACAATCAATGTTAATTATCCAATTTTTAATTGAATTTATCTCGGATTATATACGGTCGATCGACTTCAAATTTTCAGGGTAATTGTATTATCA
Source organism: Venustoraphidia nigricollis (assembly GCA_034508555.1). Classification (NCBI taxonomy): domain Eukaryota; kingdom Metazoa; phylum Arthropoda; class Insecta; order Raphidioptera; family Raphidiidae; genus Venustoraphidia; species Venustoraphidia nigricollis. Next base: position 1,094,821 of record JAVRKA010000052.1, on the reverse strand, counting down.
TGTCTTTAATAAGTATACAAAAATTAAGAATTTTCTGACGGTGTGCCTTAACCACGACAAAGACAAATTTAATTTCACATAATGATACATTTAAATACCACAATATATGTATTAGCATATACATTGTCTTATCGATTAAATTTAACGGAATTGTATTAGAATATGTTTGCTCTCCCACCCGTGCATATTAGGACCAGAAATAGAGGGGTTCCATTTGAAGGCCCCAGTTGATCTTAAAAATCTTTACACTTATAGTATAAGGCGCGAGACAGAACTTAGGAAGATTCTTGTAATATAGAGCACAGCACCGAATCTAAGGAAGCTTTTTTAGTGCACAAGGATGCTGTTCAGTAGGTTTGGTCCAGCATTTATTTTAGATCTTCCGTTTGCTTTTCGAATCTTGGACTTCGATATTGCGTCTGGCGAAGGCAGACGTAGCCACGAGTTTTGATAATATAATCGTTGAAAGGACGTTTGGATGAGGAACAGTCAAAAGAGAAAAGCTTTACCGATGTTTCGTTTGTGGCCAACGTTTCGAAGTATTTTATTTCATCTTCAGGGCCTTAGGCCTTATGTAAATAAAATATTTTGAAACGTTACCCACAAGCGAAACATCGGGAAAACTTTTCTCTTTTGATTGTTCCTCATCCAAACTTTCTTTCAACGATTACATTATTGGAACAAAACAAATAATAATTTGATAATAATAATAACAATAATAATGCGTTTAACGTCCGTTTCTCGACTTTATGTCATAACAGACGCAATTCGCACCATTACTATTTTCCATTTACCACCTCCCGTTATTTTCTACATTTTTTAAAACTTCAACTTATATAATAGCAATGGGCGAATGAAGGAATTATACGAAATAAGGATAGGATAGATAATTTTTGAACTGGGAGTTTGATAGGTAATCGGCCATGGCCTCAAATAAGGAACCATATCTCGATATTTATCTGGAATTAATTGAGGGAAACCATGGAAAACCTCAATCAAGATGGCCGGTACAGGAATTACCGTTTCTCTGTGAGAGGCAGTAGGAAAAAGTCCCAGCCATATCTGCCCCTCCCGGGAATCGAACCCGTACCTCCCGAATGCGAATCTAGTGCTGTGCCACTACGCTACCCAGCTCGGTATAATAATTTGATAATATCACTACAATATTACCTGAAGGCTGCATTAAATATCCGGTAAGGCAATGTGGTTCTCTGTTAAGAAATTGTTGGCAACTACTGGTAGACAATATCACAGGGTAGGTATGCTGGTGCTAGCACAATGGTATAGGGACGGCCGGGATGTGCCTCCCCCGTCCAAACAACAAATCTCAAAAGGGATGACGATAAAACGGTATTTAGCTGTTTATTGTTATTATAATGTGTGTTTTGTTGTACGCTGATTTTATTTAATTATTTCAAACCACTCCGGAAAACCCACTATGTATATTTATATGTAAAATAATATATATTGCGTGTTATACATTATAATATTATTTACATGCTTAATAGGTGTGATGTATTAATTTGTGTTAATTAATAAGAAACATTTGATATGGATTTAATGTAAAAAAATATAGATATCTAGTAACAATTATTAGATGTTGAATTGATAATATTGAAATTAAGAAAAAAAAACTCGGATCGCAGTGCCAAAACCCTGTCGACAATATAGTGTATTTGCTAATACAGGCAGTGCGGCTTTATTACGTGAATTTAAGTTTGTTTTTGGACAAAATAAAAAAAGTTAACCCCTTAATATATCACATAAATTGATACTTTTTCTCAGTTGAAATATTGTTATTAATTCAACATCTGAACCAAATAAAATACACCCTATCGGACCGATTTTATTAAGATTTTAACAGCACATTTTAATCTTTACTAAAAGGTTAAATTTCAATTTTGAAGCGATTCTGAGAATTTTTTCGGTGTTTTTAGGCCTAAAAACTTTTTTTAACCCCTAAAAACTACCCTTAAAATGACCCGAATAGGCCCATTTTAAATAGGATTTGTGCGGTGGTGGATTCTAACATTCGGGCCAAATTTCGTTAAAATCAATTAACTCTTTCGAAGTCACAATGTCTGTAAATTAGCAAATACACTATATATACAGCTGATCAAATTTGACCCGGACTAGTCCATTTAAATCGCGCGCGTAAACTCAATCGGTGAAATATTTTTTTTCTAACTTGGTACAACTTTCTTTAACATTCGTGTAAAATTTGAGCGGGATACATTAATTATTGTGTGATTGGCAGCCATTGCTTTACTTTGCTAAAAGTTTGTCTGGAAATTTTTACTATGAACAAAGGAATAGAACGAGTTTGCTAAAAATGTGTTTCCAATGCCACTCAATTTTATGTCACTCAAATACTTGCGTTCTCGATAGAGTAGACTTCCGAAAATACTTTTGCAACATTCCGTAGGCGAAATTCCATTGGAAACACAAAATTTTAAGCAAACTCGTTCAATTTTTTGTCCATAGTAAAAATCGCCAGACAAACTTATAGCAAAGTAAACCAATAACACCAATCACACAATAATCAACTTATTTCGCTCAGATTATAAACGAATGTTAAAGAAAGTTGTACCAACTTAGAAAAAAAAATATTTCACCGATTAAGGTTTAAATGGACCAGTCCGAGTCAAATTTGATCAGATGTATTATCCGTAAGGTTTGGTCCTGCCATCCGAGTTTTCTTTAAATCGTTTTAACTTTACAATTTCTAGTTAGTTCTTGCACATGCCTCACTAGTTGGAGTATGTTTTTATTAAACTCTGTCAGCAGACTGACGTAACATACAGAAGACGTGAATCAATCAATGTGCATTCAATAAGTACCTCTTTGAGAAGTGTCTGCCTCTTAAGTCTTTGTGCAGCACATAATGAAAAACAATAAAAGAGTTCTAGTTTATTGCGCGTGCAATGCGCAGTGCGGGAACGGTATAAACCGGTTTTGGATTGCGGCGATGGAGAGGAAAACACCGAACACACGCGTATAGCAGATGTTAAGCGAGCAACGCAATAATATCAGCTTCTAGTCGACATCGCAGTGTTTGCGCCACGTGCTGGTGCCGCTCTATACACGTGTAGGGCTGAGAGCGTCGCTCCGGGGGCCACCTGTCTTATCGCTCTGTCCCTAATACCATTCGTGATGATCCTGCCGTGAAAAACCTTCACTTTTAATTTCAAAATCGATCGATTACGCCATCTAGACATGTAGAGATAGATAGGTTATGTTTCTAGTGCGTGATAACCTAAAATCTTTAAACTTCAAAAAAAAAAAAACCCGGGTCGCAGTGCCAAAACCCTGCCGACAATATAGTGTATTTGCTAATATAGGCAGTGTGGCTTTATTATGCGAACTTAAGTTGGTTTTTTGGGCAAAATAAAAAATTTGACTCCTTAATACACCCCTTAAAAGAACATTTTTTTCTCAGTTGCAATTATTATCAATAGAACCTCTAAACTAAATTATATAAACCTTTCAGCAAATAATTCACTATCTGCAAACTAGTGTTTTCATAAAATTTGTAAATCCGGTCCTGTCGGGCCGATTTTATTAAAATTTTAGGAGCACTTTTTAATTGCTATTAAAGGGTTAAATTTCAATTTTGAAACGATTCTGAGAATTTTTTAGGTATTTTTGGGCCCAAAAACTTTTTTCAACCCCTAAAAACTACCCTTAAAATGGCCCGATTGGGCCCATTTTAAATAGGGTTCTTGCGGTAGTGGATTCCAACATATGGGCAAAATTTCGTAAAAATCAATTAACTCTTTCGAAAGTTATAGCGCGCACACATATATATATATATATATATATATATATATATATATAAATATATATATATATATATATATATATATATACATATATATATAAACATTTTTAAAAATGGTGCCAAAGTGTTTAGGAGGTTATGAAACGTCGAGAAATTTTGGTCCGACCCCTAGGTCCCGCCATCCGACCAACGCCAATAGTGTATGTTGCCTATGGCAAATACACTAATGATAAGAATAATAAGCAAAGTCAAATACACTGAGCATTGCGCTCCCCTATTTATAAAGCATGGCATTATGTCATTGCCTTCTGTGTCCATGTATCAAAGTTTGATATGTGTAAAAACAAACATGGACCGCTTCGAAAACCATTCGGACTATCATAGTTATAACACTAGAACAAAAAGTGCAATTTGCCTGCCACGAAGAAGCCTACATATATCCCAAACTGCCCCAGACTACAAGGCGAAAAAGTTATTTAACAGGCTGCCAGAGTCAATACAGGTTTTACCTATAAAAAATTTTAAAAATAAGCTCAACAGTTTCTTTAAATAAAACTGGTTTTATAGCATAGGTGAATTTCTGACGTTTTGTAATCACAATTTTGACTTGTAATCGATGTGATATTCAAATAAAAACAATTCTATTCTATTCTATTCTATATATATTGGCGAATGTGACATTCAGGACCGGTCCTACCATAAGACGAACGAAGTGGCCGCTCCAGGCCCCAAGTTCCAGAGGACGCCTTAGTGATCAAGAAAATAAAAGAAAAACATTATTTTTTTGCTCATGGGCAACAAAATTTAAAAAATTATAATGAGTCTCACCCTCATAAGTTCACTTAAGAAGTTTAACTTCTTTTAGTTTTTAATATTATTCCCAAGTTTAATTTTTTGTTATGTGAAACTAATTAATAATATTTACACATACCTTAGCAACACACTATGAACTTTTAGTTTCATGTAATTTAGGAGACAAACTAACTTCTCCTTTAGGGGTCAATTCTATTTCTCCTCGATTTTTTAGTTTAGCTAAAGAAGTTAAACTTCAAAAGTGGCGTAGAGTAGTGGTGAGAGCACTAGACTTGCATTCGGGAGATACCGGGTTCGAATCTCGGCGGGGGCAGACGTGGCTGGGACTTTTTCCTACTGCCTCTCGCCGAGAAACGGTAATTACCGTACCGGCCATCTTGTTGAGGTTTTCCATGGTTTCCCTCAATCAATTCCAGATAAATATCGAATGGTTCTTTATTCGAGACCATAGCCAATTACCTATCAAACTCCTAGTTCAAAAAATTTGCCCACCTTATCCTAATTTTCTATAATTTCTTCATTCGCTCATTAATTAAGTTGAAGTTTTAAAAAAACGTAGAAAATATCGGGAAGTAGTAGATGGAAAAATAGTAAGGGCGTCTGTTATGACATAAAGTCGAGAACCGGACGTTAAACGCGTTATTATTATTATTAAATTTGGTCTAAAGTTGTGCTAATTGGTTTGTAGCTTGTAGATAGTCGGTCATCAGCGATCAGCGTTGCCAGACGTCCCGATTTTGGCGGGATATACCGATTTTTAAATCAAAATTAAATGTCCCGCGCGGGACAGGCTCAGTCCCGCTTTTCGGGGATAACTCGACCGTGCGGAAATAATTATTCTCTTATTGTACGTTGCAATTTGTAATACTCACGCCTCAGACTATTGTTTGAAACGCCATATTTTTCTAATGAATAAAACTTTTTTGATGTTGATTTCTGTTTTTTTTATTTTTTTTTTTTATTCAGAAGACGAATAAGACTCAACTATTTAACGATAGGGTAAATCTGATTTAAAATATCATATTTTTATTAAAATACATTTTCTATGGCTATTTTTGCTATCTATTGTCACGTAAACGTAATTTAACCTCAAATAAAAAGATAAATATTTAAAAACTTCCGATTATATACGTTTTTTTACTATGTCCCGCTTTCGACGAAAGAATCCCGCTTTTTTCACTCAAAAAGTTCCAAAATCCCGTCTTGGCAAAAAAAAAATCTGGCAAAGCTGTCAGCGATGGTCTACTTAATTTTAGATGAAACTGAGGCATATATTTTCAAATCATGTTAGGGGACAGAGTGAGAGATGTTTGATAGCTGAGGTCAGTACTGTCAGAACATTTTTAAGCAATTTCTGTCCATGTAACACAATATTTGTCAATGAGTAATATATACTTACTGACAGAAAATAAAGTTTTAAACCGCAGGCATTTTATCATGTATTTTAATTATAAATTTTTCACAGTTCCTCGCAGTTTATCAGGTAATGTATGGTTTGTGTATTTTAGAATTTATTTATTTTAAATTTTTCCTCGAAATCAGTAAACATAGTGTTACGTTGTATAACATTTCTTTCACATGCATATTTCAGTCTTCTTATCTTCACATGTATTAAAATTTATTGATAAAATTGTTGTACAAAGGGTGTGGAACCGATTTTCAATTTATAGTTGAATAGAACACGAAACCAAATTTAAAGTATATTATACGTAATTTTGAAAAATCGATCCAAAAACTACAAAAATCTTAGAAAATTAAATTTGACAATTAGAACAACGACGAAAAATTCAATAGATACAATACTTACATAGGAAAGTGGCATATGCAGTTTTTTATTCTCCCAGTAGTTTTAGTTATATTTTTGAAATAAGAAACTTCCAATAATGATATTTAAAAGGCAAACAGTAGAATGGCATAGTTTAAGAAATTTTTGAGAAGTTAGTATATAAACCATGAGACCTAGTTTGTACTAAAACTGAAATGTAAATATGAAAATCAAAAAACAGAAAACGAACATTTGATTTGAATGTTTTTTTAACACTACACACGGATGCTAGCTTTTAAAATAACTACAAAAATACCTTATGAGGTTTGATTGCAGCGGGCAAGTGTGCGTCGCGTATTTACACACTTGCGAATTTATTTTTGAAGTTAATGATAAAAGATGTGAGTAGGAGCAGAGAACGACGTCATGTGACCTATACTCATTTTTTTTAATTTAGCACCTTAATTAGGTTCAATTTGACGCAAAAAATCTACTCTTAGATAAAAAGTACGACCGGGAACGTGCAATAAAATTTAGGCAAGACGGAGGGGATTAGACTCTACTAAAGTTTTTATACTCCTAAAATAGCTTATAAGTAATTATCAAAGTAAATATGCAAAAATAGCAAGGTAAGTTTAAAACTTTTAATGCTGTCGGAACGCTCTGAATTTAAGCCAAAAATAGAGCTTCGGCTGTCAACTGATTGTAGACTTATTCGTCAACATTCTGCAAAAATATATAAGGAAGATAAAGGACAAATCTAGGTCTCTAATAGACTACTTTTGTAATTTATGTACGATTTACTAGGAAAAAATTGGCATTAATTGTGCTAAAAAACACACGTTTTCAATGTCACACTATGACCTTATTCGTACTTATTTCATAAAACTGTTCCATCACAAACCTAAAGTGACTCTTCCTTTTTCGGAAAAGATTTTTGAATCTTCAAAATATTTCCAAAAATTAAAGTAATCAATTGACAGCGGCACCCTTGCAATAAAATTTTTTAGCCTCGTAGTTGGCACCAGCCAAAAATTGAAACGTGCCAATGATTTGAGCGAGACAGAGCTAAAGAAGGTCACACCCACAATATGTCTTTTGCCTACATCGCCCCTTACCGCTGGGTCTCAGCACAAACAGAATTCAGAGCGTTCCGACAGCCTTAAATAACATTTTAATTACAGTTCTATCTATCAAATCATCATTTCATTATTATGGTTGTATTGAATATTTTCTGTGAGAAAAAAATTTACAGAGTATATAAATAAAACGATTAAAAAATCAATTACTTATATATTCTGTATAGTGAATGTATGATGTGGAAGATATTACGAAGCCACAAGTATCATCAACAAATCTCTGATAAGTATCTCGCACATAACAAAAAAACACCCCATCTAACTGTTCCCATACACACACACACATCTCCACACACGTGAATATGTTGTGTAAGTTTGCAGGCCTCGTACACTAGTGGCTCGAAAACTACGTAACATAAAATTCTGAATAAAATAGTTTTAAGATTCTTAAAAAAAGCTTTTTCAAATGATACTGCAATTGACCGAATGCCAATCTTTTTGTGAAGTCAAATTTTGATAGCACCAAATTTTCGGATAAATAGTTTTTGTTCATATTCTTAGTTATTTTCGTCCGTATAATAATGTAATAATAATATCTTAATAACAGAAATTAGAACATTAACATGTGCAAAAAATTTAATTTGTATTGACACGAGACTATTTAGTATATATTTTTTCATTAAGTTTTTATTTAAATTCACAATATGTTTGTCAAGTTGTCAGTTCGTCTTATTATCTTTGGCTGACGACCTTAAAACATGTATACAAAATGCATCCCTTCACGTGAAGTATAATAGATTGGTCTGAATTCAATGAGTATAATATCAACGGCGTACTATGTAAGCACGCTTTGTTGTTTCTATGATCATTTTCTTGTCAAAGCTTGCGTTAAAAAGCATAGCTTCAAAATGCTTTAATTTATAAATACAATGGTACCTTGACATACGAGTGCCCTAATATACGAGTTTTTGTTGAGATACGAGCTCGTCAAGGAGTTACAGTCGCAGCAACATACGGAGGTTTTGCAAGAAATTGGTTTCGAGGAGGAGTCAGAGGTGGAAGAGGTTATCCCTTCAAGTGAGATAAAGGAGATCTTGGGAATGTGGGAGAGAGTTCCACAGTTCGTGGAAAAGAAAAAGTTGCAACTGATCATGCATCGGAACTATTTAATGACACTTGCCTAACTCATTTCCGCTACATTCTGAAAGGCAGAAACAAACTAACCTCCTTGGACAAGTTTTTTTTTTTGAAATGGCCTGCTGGTGAAAGTGAGGAAAGCGTGGCGAAAAAAACAAAGACCAATGTAGAGAAAAACAGTGACGAAAATTAAGCGAAAGTAACACCTCCGTCAGCATCTTCCGTAAGCTCGTCATCTATAAATACATTTTTCTTATTCAAAAACACGTTACGAAAACAACTGGGGTAGCATTTTGGGAGCTGGAACGGTTTAATGGTATTTTATTTAATTAAAATGGGGAAATTTGCTTTGATATACGAGCAAGGTTACGGAACAAATAAAATTCGTATGTCGAGAGTTTTAAAAAATACTGGAATGTAGCGTTTGAGGGTTAAAATAATTGTGACGGTACTGTACCAGAGTAGTAAGTATCATCGTTTTACACAACGCAACTACCGGCGTTTTATGGTCGCTATAGATAAGTCTGCGTCAACGTTGACGGTGGGGGTGCGGTGACGACGGCTGCATACATATATATTAGATCAGCTCATCATCCCTCCTGCCTTTGCTGTTGGTCACAGGTTCGCATCTAATCTGGCAAATTAAAATGTGGTTTATTTATTGCCATATCGTCTGAACGACAGCATACCATATATTCTCCCAGGCACTTGAAAGGCTTGCATAACGCAACTAATGAGATTTAGATCAATACTAATATATCAAATAAAACGAGATTGTAATTGTCTTACGGGGTTTCCAGAATATTTGCTTGTCAGTGTATTTATAACATCACTCGAGAACTAGTGGATCTATTGTGATGAAATTGGTACACTATTAATTCGTATTTAATATCCAAAGTTGCAGTCTTTTCACTTTTGGAGAAAACTGCTTCACATGCGCAAAGAAAGTTTCTTCCTTCTCAGAAAACAATAGTCAGTGAAGATTCAGAAGAGCCATGTTCTTGGTTCTGTTTTACTAATGTGATTACGAGATTCTTTTGTCCTTCTAATTGAATATAATAATAATAATAATAATAATAATAATAATAATGCGTTTAACGTCCGTTTCTCGACTTTATGTCATAACAGACGGCATTCGCACCATTACTATTTTCCATCTACCACACTTCCCGTTATTTTTCTACATTTTTAAAACTTCAACTTATTTAATAGCAATGGGCGAATGAAGGAATTATAGGAAATTAGGATAAGGTAAGTAATTTTTGAACTAGGAGTTTGATAGGTAATCGGCCATGGCCTCAAATACGGAACCATCTCGATATTTATCTGGAATTAATTGAGGGAGACCATGGAAAACCTCAATCAAGATGGCCGGTACAGGAATTACCGTTTCTCGGTGAGAGGCAGTAGGAAAAAGTTCCAGCCACATCTGCCCCCGCTGGGATTCGAACCCGGACCTCCCGAATGCGAGTCTAATGCTGTCACCACTACTCTACCCAGCTCGGTTCTTCTAATTGAATATGAGACAAATCTATTCGATGTTGGAGATCCTGGGGTAATATTCCAGTGAAATAGTTTTTCATCCCCACATTTGTCAATCTCCATAGCCAGAGCAAGGTTCCGAGGGAACATTTGGTGTAGTAGTTAGCGTGGTGGTCTTTGGATCAAACTGTCGGGGAGTTTGAATCCAACCTCCGTTCATCAGTTTTTTGTGATGTCTTTTTAAATTGATGAAACCTGTGAGTTAAGGTAGTAGTTGCCGATTGTCTATAATCTACAATTAATAAAATAAGAAAGGTTATAGACCTTTGAAGTTTTTGGTCAATTGCGAGAGAGTCTTTCACTAGATAAGCGGTTTTGATTTTTGACCGCTGATATATTCTTCGCTAATAACTGGGTACACAGAGGAAGTTAATGATCAGTGCAATACTTAAAACTTTAAAATGAACTTTCATTGCACTATAACTAAGTAAGTTTAAGGCGATGATATGTTAACTTAGTGATTGAAAGTTAGAGCTTCTATTTTCAACTTATAGGATTGCATTCTACATGCATGCATATAATATAATAGGTTGTATGTTAAATATATAAATATTAGCAAAAGGCTAATATTTAATATGTACGTAATGATTTAAGAGCACACGTTCCATGTTGACATGCGTATATCTATGTAACATGTACAATAATTGTACATACCATATAGCATGCATGCTTATGTTAAATTTATGCAGATACATAATATCTATGGCCAAAGGATAAAAGCGTTCACGTCGATTTTTGATAAAAATTCGGACAGAACTGGGGCCATGCACTTTAAGTCGAGCGTTACGAAAATTTGTAGTGACGTAACAATAGTGTAACAAAACTGTTCTTTGTGGAGGTTTAAAACTGATTTATTTTCAACAAACGAAATAAATACATAAATTAAAAAGTACTTCTCAATAAGATTGGCAAAAATAAAATAACAATGAAAAATAAACGGATTCTATAAATAATAACACAACAATACACTATTCTTAACACACACACACACAAATTTAAGTACTCTTATTTATGTACTAACTGATTATTTATGTCTTCTGTACCGCCGTACCAATTTCTCGACTGTTGCGATAACTGACTATCGACTGAAATCACTGCACAGTAGCAACTGACCTTGACTGACTCACTCACTGTCTCTGACTGAATGCCTGTTGCGCTCCACATGCGCTTTATTTATAGGCGTGTATATCCCGTTCTCAATCATTCCAGAAACTTCTGTCAGTTTGTTCGAGAAGCCTATGTCATTTCCAGTGGCGTAACAATTGGGCGCGCGCTACAATATGGTGGAAAGGCGGGCAAAATGCCACGGGCCCCCGGTCGGAAGGGGTCTCCGGTTCAAGAGGACCGTGAGAACAAGTGAATCCTAACTTTTATTATTACAACATTTAGTGAAAATTACAAGTTTAGTATTTAATTAATTTAAGATATTTACTAAAGTACATACATAAATTAAACAAAAAAATGTACCAAGATTTGAACGCATTTGTAAAAAAAAGTTATCACCCAGTTTAGAACGCATCCGATACGTAATAAAGTCCTCGCCACTTGTAAATGCAACGCTGTAGCTGGAAGTAATGAAGTCTCAGTTTTTGATCCACTTTTAAGACACGAAATAGAAAAGTCATCTTATATATACTCTATAGGAAATTTATTAATCATATAGAATCATTTTATTTCTTCCTGTTTTCCTAAAGTGTGCACTGCATTTCCGTTATTTGTAATCATCTCTGTGACTACGGCTAGTGCCGAGCGATTATTTTTAAAATTAGAATTGATAAAATTTTATTTAAGAAGCTCTACGGGACAAGAAAGGGTACGCAACTTAGCTCTTCTATCCATCGAATATTCCATGACCCGAAATTTGAACTTTGCTGAACAGAAAGATCAAAGACCGAAAAAAGGAATTTGAATAATTACAATTTTGTACTAAAACTAAAATTGTAATTTCAGTCGAATATGCTCTTTAAAATGAAAGTTACTAGAAAATCAACTAATTATAATAGCGTTTGTTACGTACAAACGCTATTATAATTAGTTGATTTTCCAGTAACTTTTAATTTGAAGAGCATATTCGACTGAAATTGCATCCCGATTAACGCGGGAAACACGTTTCAATAAATTCCTGCGCTATACGAAACAGCGCTAAACGAGGTCATCTTAATACGTAGATAATAGACTTAAGTGAAACAGAATCGAGAATAAGAAAATTTGTTAGTTTTTTTTTATTTAATTTTGTAGCATTGATTGTTAAATACTTTTTTTTATCACGTTAAGTATAGCTTTATTATTTGCTAATATCAATTTTTGTTCATAAAACATTTATTAAAATCAAATAAAAGTTCAAGTAAGAAGTTATGTTTGTGATGAGAAAGGTTCCTCATTTGATATATTTTGTTTTTTGTGTAGAAGTCATCTAATATAGTTTGCCTTTTTCTATTTCGTTCAGTAAGCTGTTATCGATGCATCAATGACACTTCGTCTTGCCTTTGAACTTCTATCAACATTTGAATCATTAATTTGTATAAATTGATCCATAATTTATGTTATGGTGGCTAAACTGTTTTTTAGAAACCGCCTAATACTCAAACAGCGTTAAGCGAGCTCTGTATTTGAAAACTGCAAAATATCTGTTGCACACGAAATCTGCACTAAAGGTTGTTGGTCGGTGCTAGTCTAGTGCGCGAAAGCGTGCAGGTTGCAGGTTCGTGTCATGCTGGTTCGTGATTAATAGGTGTGCGCGCGGTCTTTTACAGTCCATATATTAGAGATCAGTGGTTTTTACGTTTTTTGGGATGTCGCGTGATTGCATGACTTCGTGTTACATATAGTACATGCATACATTGTGTACAACGTTATTGTTTCAATGCTTATAATCTACCTTAGTACATATCAAGTATTATGGCGTGTACAGATCGACTGAGAGTTTAACCCTGCTTTAAAACACATCATTGCTGCGTTTAATTATTCAGTACCATGACAGGAAAATAATGTTTATGCTGTAACCTTTTACCGCCCCCATTTACCATAGCGCTCAACTCCAGGTTTATAACATTTGTTCATATTTGTCGACAATTTACATCCCTTCAAAATACAACTTTACTGACACGAGTAGTTACACTTTTTTTAATTTTTAGAATATAAACCTTATTTTTTCACTCTTTATATTGATTTTTGTAGATCAGTGGTTCCCAACTTGTAGAAGTTTGTGGACCACTCAGCCTGAAATTAAATCAGGCTCCGCATGTTGTATCCCTTACCAGTTGTAATCAAATTCGAAGGTGTTTAAGTAGTAAAACTGTTTTTTAAAACACATTTTTTATTAAGATAGTCATAAGCACGGATATATTCACACCATCTCGTTCAAGGCATATCGCTTTTAAAATTCCCATTTAATAGCAACTTTTTATATGCGTGGCCTGGCCCCTCCGCGCACCACTGGTTAGGAACCACTGTTGTAGATAGATAAAATTATGTCATGATTTAAAATAAATCGAAACAGTGAACCAAATATTTTAAGTAATTTGAAATCTTTTTTGTAGGTGTGTCACCGTTCATCCATATTAAATGCCCTGCCCACTTTAATCAGACGTGAATAAACATTAATTTAAAAAAGAAAATAGTATTTTTAGTAATGCAGAGTATTTACTAAGAGCTCTTGTGGCAATATCCTGCGTACTGTATTCATGAATTAAAGAGACAAATACATTTTCGATTATAGATGCTCGATAGCTGACAGACCAAATATTGTACATACTATTCAATATTATAGTCAGCGCAATTTGTCGGATACTTATTTACAATTTTTAAGAATCGTTCTAAATATCCGTCTTCACTTATTATACGGGGTTGCACAAATTATTGTCAAAAAAACTGATTTGACAACAACCTTAGATTGAACTACATATATTTCGCCATAACAAAAGCATATTTGAATTTTAAATCGATCCTGCTCGAAAAATAATTGATCAACTGAAGCGATATTTTTTTAACATAGTTTTTTGCACAATTTCCACTTTAAACAACGTTTCTCCGCATTTTGATCGAAATTTGGCATTGAAAGTAATATTTATCACGTAGATCAGTCATTTATTTTTCTGTGAGTACAATCTAATTCACAACGACATTAGACTGCTCATGTGTGAATATAAAACTGTTATTATACGATCACAATCTAAAGTCATTGTCAAATCAACTTTTTTGACAATGCTTTCTATAACTGAGCCTTAGTATTTCGTAATACGATTCTAGTAAAATCTACCCCCTAAATGTTTGACTGATGCGTGTGTGCGTTCGTAAATTGCTTGAATAAAGTTTAATTATTAATGACAATATCAATCTTCGTGACCGGTTGCAGGACACCTCATTAAGTATTTACGTTGTTACAGCTCTATAACACGTATTGCCTATGTAATGTACTATATATATAATGGTAATATACTATAAAAACCCGGGTCGCAGTGCCAAAACCCTGCCGACAATATAGTGTATTTGCTAATACAGGCAGTGTGGCTTTATAATGGGAACTTGACTTGGTTTTTCGGCAAAATAAAAAATTTGACTCCTTAATACACCCCTTAAAATAACATTTGTTTTCTTAATTGCAATATTATTATCAATCGAGCTTCTATACCAAATTATATACACCTTTCAGTAAATAATTCACTATCTGCAAACTAGTTTTTTCATAAAATTTGTAAATCCGGTCCTGTCGGGCCGATTTTATCGAAATTTTAGGGACACTTTTTAATTACTACCGGAGGGTTAAATTTCAATTTTGAAACGATTCGGAGATTTTTTTCGGTATTTTGGGGCCAAAAAACTTTTTTCAACCCCTAAAAACTACCCTTAAAATGATCCGATTGGGCCCATTTTAAATAGGGTTCGTGCGGTGGTGGATTCCAACATGTGGGCAAAATTTCGTTAAAATCAATTAACTCTTTCGAAAGTTATTGCCCGCACATATACAGGGTGTCTCACCGAACGTTGGCTAACATGGGTAACTTTGTTATTAGTGGAGATAGAAAGTCGGTTAAATGGGCAAAGTAGTGCAGAAAATTGGGCTCATTAACATCCCGTCGAAAAAACAATTGAATTTTGACACCCTATGAATTTATTCAGAAAATAGTGAAAATTGCCATTTATGAAAACTGGCTTTAACTTTTTTATTTATGAAGATATTTGAAAATTTTATTAACCATTTTTTGATAACTTTTTAAGGTCTTTTCAGTGGCGTAGGTTTAATTTTTTTATTTCCACTACATAATGAGATATTGACACGAACTTTGGTTTTTCTTATGGACGGCATTTTTGATTTTCAGATATTCGAATTCTACTTATTTTTCTGAATAATTTGACATATCATATCCCATATCTAAACCAATCAAAAGCTACAAAACTGACAAAAATAGCTTTTTGGCGTTATCAAAGTGTGCCGTGTAAAACGAAATTTGTTGAAACAAATACATATCGACAGGTTAACAATCTGTCGAGCGATCGCTACAGGTTTGCTAATTCATTTTGTTTGATTTACTCTCTAAGATGTCTCAAGCATTGTCAAATTTGGAGAAACAGGCTATTTTTGCACATACATTCAGCGTAACAAAAATACCACGTGGGCTCAAGTAGAATACTTGAACCTTTATCCAGAAAGGCGACAGCCTTATTCAATAACTTTTAGGAACTTTTCTCCATTAATTTCAACGTTTGCTAAACCTAATTCTTCTTCACAGTGTTGAATGTTGCCTTTTTTCTTTGAAAATGAACCGTATATCTTTAAATTTCTATTTAAGTTCCTAAATGTTATTGAATAAGGCTGTCGCCTTTCTTGATAAAGATTCAAGTATTGTGCTTGAGCCCACGTGGTATTTTTGTTACGCTGAATGTATGCGCAAAAATAGCCTGTTTCTCCAAATTTGACAATGCTTGCGCCATCTTAGAGAGTAAATCAAACAAAATGAATTAGCAAAACTGTAGCGATCGCTCGACAGATTGTTAACCTGTCGATATGTATTTGTTTCAACAAATTTCGTTTTACACGGCACACTTTGATAACGCCAAAAAGCTATTTTTGTCAGTTTTGTAGCTTCTGATTGGTTTAGATCTGGAATATGCTATGTCAAATTATTCAGAAAAATAAGTAGAATTCGAATATCTGAAAATCAAAAATGCCGTCCATAAGAAAAACCAAAGTTCATGTCAATATCTCATTATGTAGTGGAAATAAAAAAATTAAACCTACGCCACTGAAAAGACCTTAAAAAGTTATCAAAAAATGGTTAATGAAATTTTCAAATATCTTCATAAATAAAAAAGTTAAAGCCAGTTTTCATAAATGGCAATTTTCACTATTTTCTGAATAAATTCATAGGGTGTCAAAATTCAATTGTTTTTTCGACGGGATGTTAATGAGCCCAATTTTCTGCACTACTTTGCCCATTTAACCGACTTTCTATCTCCACTAATAACAAAGTTACCCATGTTAGCCAACGTTCGGTGAGACACCCTGTATATATACATATATATATAAACATTTTTAAAAATAGTGCCAAAGTGTTTAGGAGGTTATGAAACGTCGAGAAATTTTGGTCCGACCCCTAGGTCCCGCCATCCGACCGACGCCAATAGTGTATGTTGCTATATGGCAAATACACTAATAAGTACTTATATAATATATGCCCACCTTTTTAGACACTTAATAGAAAAAAATTTGTGATGCTTCAAACCACAAGAAAAGAACTATTCCGGTTATAAATTAGTAAAAGCAATTGTTTGCACAGAATCAAAGAACAGCAATACTGTTGAAATCGTATTGACGTTTCGACAATATTTTTTGTCATTTTCGAAGCGTCCAATGTCACCAATGCTTAGATAGTATTTTGTTATAAATAAGGTCCGTAGTAAACAGCCTAGTTTCGTGGTTTCATTAGTCTGGTTGTTTTCAAACATTTTTTGTCCACCTAAAACATCGACCTTTCGGAAAATACTTTATCATTTTCAATATCTAATCATCTAATTAAAAAAAATCTGCGATACTACGAACAAGCAAACATAAATCCGCGATAAAACCGTGATTTATGTCGAAGATTATTTTAAAACTCTCATTGTTATATACAGTTTATTTAAGCAAATCAAATTTTTTGACAATACTTTCTGCAACCCAGCACCAGTGTCGTAATGGATTATATTATGCTGCAGCGTTCCTGCCGTGGATAGAAAAAAGTATTATTGGATGCCTTTATTTTAATTAAATGTCATTGTTTTATTTGTAAAAAAAAAAGATTATGCCGCCAATTTTGTTTGGATGAATAGTATTTTAAAATATATTTCTTTTTATATAATCTTTAATTCGTAATTTTAGCAACGGTCGTTTAAAAGTCGCATTCCTTTAGTTAAAAATGTACTTTTGAATTTTGGAAATGAGATATTCATTATAGTTTTAATCGTGAAACGGTAAATATCTTTTCCTGTCTTTTCCCGTTTCTCATTCTTTTAATTTCTATCATCATCCGTTGGCGCTATTCTATCTTACGGTGGCTAATCTTTTTTCTAGTATTAATTCTTTAATTATTCTTTAATAATTTTCTATATTTCATTACATTAATCTATCTATAATATTTGTTGAAGTATAAAAATTGATATATTTTCTTATTCCTTTTTAAATTAATATATATAAATAGTAATTAAGTTATTGACTGTCCGAATTTCGAATTCTTATAAATAAATTCTTGCTTATATATAAAGTTCACTAGTTTGTTTCGATTTTGTGTTGTTTAATTTGTCTTGGGAGTAATTTTTAGCTAATCGCGATCAGCACTAGAATTTTCACTAGTCCTCGACGTGTGTGCGGGCCCACTTACGTTTACTCTGCTAAATTACATTCTCACGCGTCGACTGTTTTCTTTGAGACGGTACTCTGGGTTTTTTTTTTGTTTGGATACCAGTGAAACTATCTGTTAAAGTGCTTTACGGTGGTGGCAAAAGCCTTATTTATAATTTAGCGCTATTATTGAAATCCACAACGCCACAATGCCTAGATGTGACATTATGTTTTAAAATAAGCGCCAGTAAATTTTAAGTCACACGAAACGTACGCAGAGAAGGATTTAGGCTTAGACCCGTGAGGCCCAGGTCTAGGGCGGCAAAATTTAAGAGGCGCCTGCAAAAAATTCCAGCCAATTGGGCGACAGGGTTATTCCAACATGATATTTAAAGACATATTATTATAAACAAAATTTCTTTTAACGCGTGCAGTCACACGGGTAACGACTATAAGAATAAATATTATATTTGCTATTAGTTTACATGGACACATAATATTGCTTCACATGTAAAAATTACCCAACACATGCTTTGGTTAATTTGCTGGCCGAACTGTATAATTTTGTTCCCTCACGAACTGGTGCTCCAAAGCACCGACTACAAAAACACTATTTGCCGAAAGGCGTTTGTACAGTTCGACTGTGGTCGACTGAACTGAATAGATTTTATAACTTAAATCAGAGATGAGTCCCCGGTCGTCTCGGATATATTTATAGATCCTAGTTTAGGAAACGCCGTGGTACAGAATAATATTTTTTTATATTTTAATAAGCATTGCTTTCCTTTTACGTAATTAAATATTAAATTTAAAGTTGAAATGAAGTTTATCATCGCATTTTTATTAAGCAAAACGTCAATTTGAACTTTAAGATCTGAGAAACATTGTACAATTCGTTGAAACGTAAATTTTCAATAATAATAACGTGGTCACAAACGTATTTTACAGCAATTTCAAATATTTCATAGTTTTGTAAATATTTCGCTACTAATTCGAAGTTAAACTCGTTTGAGACAAAAACAATTTGAATATCAATTTTGAAAAACAAAAAAAATGTTTCCTACCTTAAAACTCGATCGAACACCCCGGCATCAAAATTTGCATCACTTTCACTTCCATCTGAAATTTAAAAAAAAAATTGGTATTAAAAATATGTTACTAACTCTAGAATAATCGAGTGGGGGGTAGCACTGGTTTATATAAAAAAGCGCTAATAATTTCAGTTGTCGAGCGTATATAATATCTTAAAAAATAAAATAAAAATTTATTCGTTAATAGTTACAGCTGATAAAAAACAAGGATAATTTTAAAAACAAAAAAAAATTATATAGGTATAGTGTGGTTGTACGATACATGGTCGATAACAAATATAAAAAACCCGGGTCGCAGTGCCAAAACCCTGCCGACAATATAGTGTATTTGCTTCTATAGGGCCGTGTGGTTTTATACTTTTATTATGTGAAATTAAGTTTGTTTTTGGGCAAAATAAAAAATTTAACCCCTTAATACACCCCTTAAAATAACATTTTTTTTCTTAATTGTAATATTATTATCAATCTAACGTCTACACCGAATTAAATACACCCTTCAGTAAATAATTCACTATCTGCAAACTAGTGTTTACATAAAATTTGTAAGTCCGGTCCTGTCGGGCCGATTTTATTAAAATTTTAGGGGAACTTTTTAATTACTACTAAAGGGTTAAATGTCGATTGAAACGATTCTGAGAATTTTTTCGGTATTTTGGGGCCCAAAAACGTTTTTCAACCCCTAAAAACTACCCTAAAAATAACCCGATTACGCCCATTTTAAATAGGCTTCTTGCAGTGATGGATTTCAACACGTGGGCCAAATTTCGTTAAAATCAATTAACTCTTTCGAAAGTTATTGCCCGCACACACATATATATATATATATATATATATATATATATATATATATATATATATATATATATATATATACATATATATATAAACATTTCTAAAAATTGTGCCAAAGTGTTTGGAGGTTATGAAACGTCGAGAAATTTTGGTCCGACCCCTAGGTTCCGCCATCCGACCGACACCAATAGTGTATGTTGCCATATGGCAAATACACTAAAAATAATGTCGAATATATACATTCCGCAACTTAATTAAGGGGACACATAAAAAATGTTGAAATTTGGATGATTTTCAAATCGCTGTATTTTCGCGAAAAATGATCGGATTTAAAAAAAATATAGCTCATTTTAAAGCTTATACATTCTAGTTTTTGAGTAAAAATTTAAAAAAATGTTTATCCTCCCTTAGCGAACCGTGACAATTGAAAAAAGAAAAAGAAAAATGTCCCCTTAATTTTTTATAAAGTTGCATCATGACTATGGGCTCCAAAAAAATTCCAGATTTTAGAGTAAAGCATCTTAAAACCGGAAAGAAGTTAGCGCGGAAATTATTTTTTTCTTAGTTATTGAAATATCAAAAAATTGCTCCTTAAATGCTGTATCAGAATCAGTAATTGCTCCATTTCTAAAATTATTAGTTTATTTATAATTAATTTTTTAAAAAATCTAATTACTGAAAACTTGATTTTACTATAGAATGAGAAATATTCACTTTTTATACAATTTTTTTTGCTAAAAAAATTGCTCTCAATTTGCTCTATCAATTGCACAAAAAAATTATTTAACTTTGACAATTTTTATAGTAATTAACAGAAAAATAATGTTTGTATGGTAAACCTGAAAAAAAAAATAAGAGTGTCTGTCCCAAATCATAATCCTCTATTTGTTAGCGATTTGTTGTCCTTTGTTCAGTTGAAGCTTAAAGATCTAGTAATGACTCATCAATATAGTAAATACTCCGTCTATTCAAAACAATAGATAGTCTAATCCGATTAACGAAACTAATTTACAGCAGCCTTACTAACAGTAACCGTCTTCTAGACCTGCAATTTTGAAAAAGTATTTATAATTGTAGTCTATTCAACTTCTACCTGTGCTTTTATATATATATATATATGTACATATTTAAATGGACTTAATTCATTAAAAGACAGTATTAATCAAGAATTTTAATTAATTTTAATTAAAGTAGAAAACATAAACATTAAGGTGACTATGAATATGACTGTAGTGCTGATACATGTAAATATGGCCCTTATAAGTTGCAGCGACAATTGATGACGTCACAGCGCAGTAGGTTTACCATACAAACATTATTTTTCTGTTAATTACTATAAAAATTGTCAAAGTTAAATAATTTTTTTGTGCAATTGATAGAGCAAATTGAGAGCAATTTTTTTAGCAAAAAAAATTGTATAAAAAGTGAATATTTCTCATTCTATAGTAAAATCAAGTTTTCAGTAATTAGATTTTTAAAAAAATTAATTATAAATAAACTAATAATTTTAGAAATGGAGCAATTACTGATTCTGATAGAGCATTTAAGGAGCAATTTTTTGATATTTCAATAATTAAGAAAAAAATAATTTCCGCGCTAACTTCTTTCCGGTCATCTTAAAACTGGTACTTTTCTCTTTAAAATGTATTATTTAAAATTTTCTTACGATTTGAATTTGATTAATTTGTAAATAGAATATTATTTGGTGTGTGTAGTTTTCAATATTTTTATAATTTATTCCATACTTCTCACACTATGGACTAAATTATAAAAATATTGAAAACTACACACACCAAATAATATTCTATTTACAAATTAACAACTGAAATAAAGAAACATCACCTACTCACTTATTTTGCTATCATAAAATTCACATAGCTGTCACTTTAATTATACAAAGTTGAAAATAAAAATATTTCGTTATAGATAAAAAAAAAACCGGGTCGCAGTGCCAAAACCCTGCCGACAATATAGTGTATTTGCTTATACAGGCAGTGTGGCTTTATTATGCGAACTTAAATAGGTTTTTGGGCAAAATAAAAAATTTGACTCCTTAATACACCCCTTAAAATAACATTTTTTTTCTTAATTGCAATATAATTATCAATCGAAACTCTATACTAAATTATATACACACTTCAGTAAATAATTCACTATCTGCAAACTAGTTTTTTCATAAAATTTGTAAATCCGGTCCTGTCGGGCCGATTTTATTAAAATTTCTGGAACACTTTTTAGTTACTACCAGAGGGTTAAATTTCATTTTTGAAACGATTCGGAGAATTTTTTCGGTATTTTGGGGCCCAAAAACATTTTTCAACCCCTAAAAACTACCCTTAAAATGGCCCGATTACGCCCATTTTAAATAGGCTTCTTGCGGTGATGGATTTCAACACGTGGGCCAAATTTGGTTAAAATCAATTAACTCTTTCGAAAGTTATAGCCCGCACACATATATATATATATATAAATATATATATATATACATATATATATAAACATTTTTAAAAATGGTGCCAAAGTGTTTAGGAGGTTATGAAACGTCGAGAAATTTTGGTCCGACCCCTAGGTCCCGCCATCCGACCGATGCCAATAGTGTATGTTGCCATATGGCAAATACACTAATTAAATTTATATCGTTTTGTAGCTGAGTAAAAGTTTTCTTCAAAAGGCATTTTAAAACACTAAAATTTTGCATTTATTTTTCCAAAATTAGAGCGTCAGTTCTTTTACTTGAATTCTTTTGTTCACTGCTGCATTTAGTCACTGGTCCAGTCATGACCTACTACGCTGTTGCATAACATAGCTACAATGTCGATTATATCAATATATTTATAGTAAGAGCAGATTTTAGCATCACGGCAGTATGGAAAGGTCACGTGGAGTCGTTCTTTTTTGTGAATTATACCTGCAGTTGACCCGTTTAATAAACAGAATAAAAATAAAAATTCTGAAACATATTCGGTACAGAAATTCTACAATAGGTGTTATTTTACATGTATTTTGATATTCGACTATTGAATAAAAATATGTTTTATTGGATCTCAAAATGAAAAAAATATTGTCAAATTTTGAAAAATGAATTTTGATCCAAATTAGTACTATTCCCCACTAGTGGAGTCAAAGTGGTAAAAAAAATATGTATGCCCGCCACAGGTGTAGTTTTATATATGTATATTCTTTGACATCAGAGCGGGCCTAGGTCCTAGGGCGGCATCACAACCAAATTCGTCTCTGTACGTACAAGCTAAATGTGGTAGTTTTTACAGGAACTTCCTGTAAAATAGCTGATATTCACTTCATTTTTTGAGAGTCCATGTTTGAACAAACTTCTAATATTAGGTTATAAAAAATAACTGACAATGATTTACTATGGAATTGGTATAGCGTAGTGCGTAATGGGTCCCTTTACATGCATGTAAAGAAACTATTTTATAGAAGTTAGTGTCAACAAACAGTACTACTTCTCGTCTCGCCGAGTCTTTAAAAATGTTGTTTTGAAACATAATTAATCATATCCACGAATTAAAGTTACTAGTGTCTGAAAAACTGTAATTTATAACAAAAGAGAGTGTAATAGATTGACTCAAATATTATCTTTTAATAAATTCTTTTCTTATGATGATTGGATGTAATGATAATGTAATGAGTAAAAATAAATCAGGTATTGACACAATTATAGTTCAACTTTAACTTTGAACTTATTTGTTTAGAAGTATTGTGATAAGGAAAAATGAAATAGTTTATTATAAAAGTAAATATATAAAATATAATCTTATTGTCCGGAGAGGATGAATGAATCATAAATATCTAGAACCAAGATAATTTACTATAAGGCTTTATTTACTTAGTGTGGCTCGTCAGAAGTTAGTGTCATAAGTTCAAATAATTCGATAAAAATAACAAATGGAATACCAATAGAAAATAGATATAAAATAAACGTTAAAGAGACAAAGAGACAATTATGGTGAAGGTAATTAAAAATCATCAATTTTGTTTTTGGAAGTTAAAATACAAAATCTTAAGATGAATTATGAATGTAATAGAAAAATTTCTTTATCATACTTTTAGAGTATCAAAAAACAGAAATATACCGTTTTTAGAGTTTTTAAAAATTAATTAAAAATATCAACTTTAGGAAAAAACGTTGTGAATATTTCTTGTTGGGAATCGATGAAAACATGGTTTGATTAATTTTTTTATCTCTTCTTGCTATTAAAAGTAAGTTTTAAACAAAAAACAAAATTGAATTCGGATCAGCAGCGCCGATTCTATCTGGTCTAAGTGTAATAATTGCAATTTGTTATTCGGTATAGAATCCCGGCGGGGGCAGACGTGGCTAGGACTTTTTCCTACTGCCTCTCGTCGAGAAACGGTAATTTCTATACCGGCAATCTTGTTGAGGTTTTCCATGGTTTCCCTCAATTATTTCCAGATAAATATCGAGATTGTTCCTTATGGCCGAATACCTATCAAACTCCTAGTTCAAAAATTCCTATCTTATCCTAATTTCCTATATTTTCTTCATTCATTAATTGAGTTGAAGTTTTAAAATGTAGAAAATAACGGGAAGTGTGGTGGATGGAAAGTAGTAATGGTGCGAATGGCGTCTGTTATAAAATTATAGGGACTGTTTTTATAGATTATTAAAGTTATTTGATAAAGTATATGTAAATAATACAGCAGAATTAAATTGTCAAAGTTTTCTGTACAAAATAAAAAAACCCGGGTCGCAGTGCCAAAACCCTGCCGACAATATAGTGTATTTGCTTGTATAGGGCCGTGTGGTTTTATACGTTTATTATGTGAAATTAAGTTTGTTTTTGAGCAAAATAAAAAATTTAACCCCTTAATACACCCCTTAAAATAACATTTTTTTTCTTAATTGTAATATTATTATCAATCTAATGTCTACACCGAATTAAATACACCCTTCAATAAATAAGTCACTATCTGCAAACTAGTGTTTTCATAAAATTTGTAAATCCGGTCCTGTCGGGCCGATTTTATTAAAATTTTGGGGACACTTTTTAATTACTACCAGAGGGTTAAATTTCAATTTTGAAACGATTCGGAGATTTTTTTCGGTATTTTGGGGGCCAAAAACATTTTTCAACCCCTAAAAACTACCCTTAAAATAGCCCGATTAGGCCCATTTTAAATAGGCTTCTTGCGGTGATGGATTTCAATACGTGGTCCAAATTTCGTTAAAATCAATTAACTCTTTCGAAAGTTATTGCCCGTACACATATATATATATATATATATATATATATATATATATATATATATATATATATATAAATATATATATATATATAAATATATATATATATATATATATATATACATATATATATAAACATTTTTAAAAATGGTGCCAAAGTGTTTAGGAGGTTATGAAACGTCGAGAAATTTTGGTCCGACCCCTAGGTCCCGCCATCCGACCGATGCCAATAGTGTATGTTGCCATATGGCAAATACACTAAAAATATAAACTTCATGAAGAAAATATTTCCATGAATGCGCAGTAAATAGTAGATATAGTGCATTGGGTAAATGATGTACCTACATATTAGCTATGTCTTTTTCTGAGAAAACATTTACAATTTATTATTTGTCCACTAATAGATACTCTAGTACGCTACGAAAATAATTGTCAATGGGTCATATATAGTTAGTATTTAAGCTTAATGGAGCGGCAAACCATTGAAACAATGTAAAATATTCGTATGAATCACGAAATTTTGCTCATTCTAAATTGGGACACTATCTTAAAAAATCCGCCCTCTTATCGCTCATCTAATCGGGTAGTTATGCTGAAAAACCACTGGACACATATTTCTTTATTAGTGTATTTGCCATATGGCAACATACACTATTGGCGTCGGTCGGATGGCGGGACCTAGGGGTCGGACCAAAATTTCTCGACGTTTCATAACCTCATAAACACTTTGGCACCATTTTTAAAAATGTTTATATATATATGTATATATATATATATATATATATTTATATATATATATATATATATAGGTATATATGTGTGCGGGCTATAACTTTCGAAGAAGTTAATTTATTTTAACGAAATTTGGCACACATGCTGGAATCCATCACCGCACGAAGCCTATTTAAAATGGGCCCAATCGGGCCATTTTAAGGGTAATTTTTAGGGGTTGAAAAAAGTTTTTGGGGCCCAAAATACCGAAAAAATTCTCCGAATCGTTTCAAAATTGAAATTTAACCCTCTGGTAGTAATTAAAAAGTGTCCCTAAAATTTTAATAAAATCGGCCCGACAGGACCGGACTTACAAATTTTATGAAAGACTAGTTTGCAGATAGTGAATTATTTAGTGAAAGGTGTATATAACTTGGTATAGAGGTTCGATTGATAATAATATTGCAATTAAGAAAAAAAAATGTTATTTTAAGGGGTGTATTAAGGAGTAAAATTTTTTATTTTGGCCAAAAACCAACTTAAGCTCGCAAAATAAAGCCACACTGCCTGTATAAGCAAATACACTATATTGTCGGCAGGGTTTTGGCACTGCGACCCGGGTTTTTTTTTATAAGAAGAGTATTTTTTCTCGAGTTTTATGTTTTTGAAATACGCCCACCCTTTAGGAAAGTTTTCCCACGAGGCAATGAAAAAGAAATTAAAGTCACTTTCGGTGATCTCAGCAACAGGGCATCCGAGGCAACATTTTAGACACTATTCAAAACTATTCGAAAGTACAATATCTAGTTGGAGAAAGTTTGGATAAAAATCCGTATTTCAGATGAAGATGTTGCGAAGCGTACCAAAATGTCAGTAAATAAACGTATTTTAACTGTGCCGTCTGTATATTATGTTAATTTTACTTTATGTTTTATTAAACGACGTATTCATAATTATGATACGTTTCAGGCTATCCATGGACATGACACAAGGAATAATTCAAATGTGATTTTGCCGAAGTCTACACTGACGTTTAACAAGAGCGCCGAATATCACGCCTTGAAACTGTTTAATAAATTGCCACGTAGTTTCAGAAATCTAAAAATTTAAAATTTTAAAAAACAGTTGAAAACTGCTCTTCTTAAACAATGTCTGTATAGGGTGGATGATTTTGTTGTAAATGATTTGTAAACATATCTTTCTTTTTTGACGAATCCTATACATATTTGTATGTCTTTGGATCAATAAATTCTAATTCTAATTCTAATGCAATTTTAAACTCAGTATTGCTTCTCAATTGATCCTTTGCCACGAGTTTTTCTCCAAAAGTCGTCAAGGATCACAGTCGCTCTAATTAATCATTTCATTACAGTCAACCTCGTACAATATCTAGTTTTTTACAGTGTTGCCAGAATATGTTCTAGAAATCACTAGTGTCCATTCTGAAACCACTAAAAAACTAAAAATGCGCGTTCGAAACTGAAATTAATAATTCAAATAATAATAAAAATTGATTAAGTATATTTTTCATTATTCATATGTATTTTTATAATAAAATGATTTTTAATCTCATACATAAATTGGGTATTGACATGGCTCTAGTAATTATAGGGATGTAGTATACACCTGCGGGGGGGAATCCATTGAGGGACGGGTACAAAGTAAGAATGGTGTCGATATTTGATTGACTGGCGCATTGTGCTGCATACAAAAGAAAGTTTGTTTTTATACCATACTACTAACATAAATTTCATGTCACTAGACATGCGCAGTGCGCCGGTCAATAACAACCAGACACCACTCACCCCGTCGCGTCCCTTAATCGGTTTTACCCCCCTCATCTAAACCGATAGTATATGCTTTGGCTCTATATTCCTATGTCTGACCAAGCTGGGTAGAGTAGTGGTGTCAGCACTAGACTCGCATTCGGGAGGTCCGGGTTAGAATCCCGGCGGGGGCAGATGTGGCTGGGACTTTTTCCTACCGGCCATCTTGATTGAGGTTTTCCATGGTTTCCCTCAATTAATTCCAGATAAATATCGAGATGGTTCCTTATTTGAGGCCATGGCCGATAACCTATCAAACTCCTAGTTCAAAAATTACCTACCTTATCCTAATTTCCTATAATTCTTTCATTCGCCCATTGCTATTACATAAGTTGAAGTTTTAAAAAAATGAAGAAAAATAACGGGAAGTGTGGTAGATGGAAAATAGTAATGGTGCGAATGGCGTCTGTTATGACATAAAGTCGAGAAACGGACGTTAAACGCATTATTATTATTATTATATTCCTATGTCTGGGTATTGACTATTGACTGACTGATTCGAAAAATCACCAACCACAAAAACAATACCACTAAAGAGAGATCTAAAACTCTAGTTGTAGTGGAAAACTAGCAAGATGGCAACACTGTTTTTCTTTTGTGTGTTCGTAAACTGTGTCACTTGCCTTGTACAAGGTTGTGTGTAGCAGCCTATAGCACGAGCCCTATACGCTCCGTTCGTTCGCTCGCTGCAGGTTTTAATATTTCACTTGAAGCCCTGTGTAAACAGAGCTAGTATTGCCGCCCGCCGCCACCGCCGCACCCGTCCATCCATCGGAGGCCGGAGCTGAGCTGAGTTCTCCTCGTGCTCTTTGCTATACCTACTACTCTTTACTATGTGTACGACGCGACGCAACGTGACGACGACGGTGGGCTTGCATCGCGCTTTTCTATGTTATATCAGCTACACATAACAGAGCGTCTCAAACTCGGTCGCTTTCTCGGAGCCTAGAGAGGATGTTAGAGAGATACAATCGAAGATTGGTGATTGGTATTGGTCTTGATTTTGCGTATTCGATCTTGGTCTTGCTAAAATACGTCTAGCTTGGTCGTGGTTTTGTTTATATAGTTTCGCTCGTGATCTTGGTCTGGCTCATCTGACCTGATACGTTTTTTTACTATTTTTTTTAAACACTATCATTATAAAGACTATTAAATGTACAAATAATAAATAACTCACAAGTCACAAATAATAAAAACCCGGGTCGCAGTGCCCAAACCCTGCCGACAATATAGTGTATTTGCTAATACAGGCAGTCTGGTTTTATTACATAAATTTGTTTTTGGTCAAAATAAAAAATTTAACCCCTTAATACACCCCTTAAATTAACAGTTTTTTTCTTAATTGCAAGACTACTATCATCAAACATCTACACCAAATTAAATACATCTCTCAGTAAATAACTCACTATCTGCAAACTACCTA
Organism: Venustoraphidia nigricollis; assembly: GCA_034508555.1. Lineage (NCBI taxonomy): Eukaryota > Metazoa > Arthropoda > Insecta > Raphidioptera > Raphidiidae > Venustoraphidia > Venustoraphidia nigricollis. The sequence goes on along the minus strand of JAVRKA010000052.1, from coordinate 1,065,818 downwards.
CTGTTTTCATAAAATTTGTAAATCCGGTCCTGGCGGGTCGATTTTTTTCAAATTTCGGAGGCACATTTTAATTGCTACTAAAAGAGTAAATTTTAATTTTGAAACGATTCTGAGAATTTTTTCGGTATTTTTGGGCCCAAAAACTTTTTTCAACCCCTAAAAACCACCCTTAAAATGATCCGATTGGGCCCATTTTAAATAGGCTTCGTGCGGTGATGGATTCCAATATACGTGCCAAATTTCGTTAAAATGAATTAACTCTTTCGAAAGTTATTGCCCGTTCACATATATATATATATATATATATATATATATATATATATATATATATATATATATATACTATATATATATATATATACTATATATATATATATATACTATATATATATACTATATATATATATTATATATATATAATTTTTCCAAAAATGGTGCCAAAGTGCTTAGAAGTTTATGAAACGTCGAGAAATTTTGGTCCGACCCCTAGGTCCCGCCATCCGACCGATGCCAATAGTGTATGTTGCCATAATATGGCAAATACACTAATTAACTCATAAATCGCTTTATTTTATTGCAAAAAATTTTATTGTAAAAATTATATTGCCATCCATTAATTTTTATTAGTCTTGCATATTTGGTCCTGGTCTTGCATACTCGGTCTTGGTTTTGATCTTGGTCTTGTTTGTTCGGTCTTGGTTTAGCTAGTGTAAAGGTAGTCTTGGTCTTGGTATTGATCTCGCTTTTTTGCAAGACCAAGACTAATTTTGTTCATCACTATCGTAGATTATTAGTAGATATTTTACACACGCTTGTAGCTACGTACCAGCTATATTATGAAGGATTAAAATGTTGAACTGTATGCACCGTAGATAGTAACTGATTAACTCATTCCGCCGCGAAAGTGGAAAGATTCGGGTTTAAATCTCGACGGTGACGTGTTAGAATAATAATAAATTTTTCTAATATAGTGCTACAACAATGAATGTTTCTTCACAATTATATCAGACAAAAGCTATTATACTAAACTATCGTAGATAGTAGGTTTCTTGACACTAATAGGCACCATTGTATTAAAAACAAATTCTCACAGTAACTTAAGTTTTCCCAGAACGTAATCACCCTTAATATCGGACCATGATGCCGTGAAGTTTGTTTATATTACGGATGACGTTAAAATCTCGACTCCAGCTCTTGGACTCTAACGAGCTTTTATCAAAATCAAAAATGGTGAAATAGAGATTCACCAAGTGTAGTAATGTCAAAAAATGTATGCTAGTATCCTTGAATCAAAGGCATGTGTCGCAATGCTTTAATTTAAAATAAAGTTTGTGAAGCACTGTTAAATAAGTATAACACATAAAAGGACGTCGAGAGTGCGATGGGATGGTGGTGGGGAGGCTGGGCACAGACTGGGATGATACAGGACGCTCTGCTCTCTGTTCCCGGACGAACGAACGGACAAACGACCGACAACAACGTTCTTTCTTCTCTCTGGAGACGCTGGAACGTCGCTGTCGTCCATTACTCAGGAACAGGACGACATGTGAGTGAACAAAACTTCAAATATCCGTACGCCATATATTCACAAAAAGGAAGTTTTAACTTCACAATACAACTCAAATATTTACAGTGGAAAACTAGATTTGCTGTAATAAATCAATTAAATATATGAAAACCGGTTCTAATATCAGCAATTCTAAAGCAATATTTTTGAAGTTTAACTTCTTTAGCGACGTATCTGTTTGAAAAAAGTAAGAAATCGAGGAGAAATAGAATGTAACATATTTACACGAAACTGACAAGAACAGAAGTTTATAGTGTGTTGCATTTTGATTCGCAAAATAGTAAGACAAGGATGAACGGCTTGAATCTGACATTTAAAACTATTAACAACTGAAGTACACAATAATTTCTGTAATTTGACGTACAAACGGTAGGAACTCATATATTTCATGTAAATTCAGAAAGGAAAATATTAAATATCATATTCACTATTTTCAGATATCAGAACAATTTTCGGATTAAACAATTTTTAAATATGTTGAAACGTCACATAATGTGAGGTTATGATGTTGATATACTACAGACAATTCATATTAAAAATGTTTTTCTGTAGATTATAGTATGTAAATAAAACTATGGGATGAATGTGACGATCTGTCCATGTGAGAATTTTCACATGACATAAACATCAAAATGCTCTCTTAAAATGTGTAATAATTTCGCCGTAATTATAATATTAAAAACTAAAGAAGTTAAACTTCTTATGTGAACTTATGAGGGTGAGGTTGATTATAATTTTTTAATATGATTTTGATTTTTAGGGTTCCGTATTAAAATGATAACAACACGTTGTCTATATAACGACTTGAAAGGCACAGTTATAAAGCAGCTAGTCCAAGAGTCAGATTCGTAAGAAATATTTTTTGTCTGGGTAAAAATTGAAGGCAAAAATTGTTTTCACGTCAAATGAAAGACCAAGATCCTACAGACAAAAAATTGAAAAAAAATTCTGGGATTAATAACAATTTTTAATAAAAATCCGTAAAAAATCCCATTATCGGAGTTTCCTTAAAAAAAACTAAATAAAAGTGTTAGCTTTATTTTAGAAACTTAATATGTTTTTAAGTAGGTAATTTGAAAACGGAGGAACCGATTTTAAGAAAAACTATATAACTATAATATTCTGAATAAAATGAAGTCGTTTCAAATCGGTTCGCGACTGTCGGAACATACACAAAAAATAATAGCAATAATAAAAACTTTAAAAAATGCGCGTCTAGTTGTATAGCTTATTTTTTGAAGTAGGTTAAAAATATGAAACAGGTTCCAAATAAACAATTGAAAATACATTCGTTAATCTATTGTTTTATAACGATTTGTTATTTTCGAATTTAAAATCCTCATATTATAATACGGTGTATGAATATTCGTTTTATAAAATATTTAAATATGAACCGTAATAAATAATAATTTCATAGCGTATTTCAATATCCGGTACAAAGATGATTTTGAACTGAATATAAAAAGCAATAACCGGTTTAATACCCCAAACTTGAATGCGTTATAAGCGCCCATACTTATCTACATGCATGTAGTATGTATATGAAGCATGCATATATAATATTTTATTCATAATATATGACTAAAGTACTCCATGTCTAGGGCTCTGTCGTTTTGGAGTACACTTATGGATACTCCTCGTGCACACAAAATATTATGTAGGCATACCAGCCGCGCATAGCATGCAATAATGAGCACGGGTCGTTCATCTACGCAAAAGATACACTAAAATTTTTTCAGTTTGGTTAAGAGTATATGTATTATCGACACTTTGAAAACGTCCATCTCACGATAAAAAAACCTGATCGGAACGTTAAAAAGGATTTTCACTTGACTCATTTTAAAAGATGACGCCACTAACTCAATCTTTCTAACAGCATTACATATTTTTAGTAAGTACAGTAAATTTATGTGAACAGTAAGATTTTTAGATGATATTCTTGGTTAAACATTTTTTGATGCCTGTATTGAAATTAATAAAAGTAGGAATTGAAGTTCAACTTGAATATTTTTTTTTAATAAAGAGGAATTTTGAGGTAGGTATACAGTACCTAAATTGAAAGACAACAAATGCATATGCTGAAGTTTAAGACAAAATAACAGCTGGATAAGAAGTCACTCATGACAGGTACTCTAATATTCGAGCTGCTATCAGTTAAAACATTATAGTAAAAAATAAGTAACAGCTGAGATATTATAGGTGAAACGTTTTCCCTGCGGAACTTTTAGCCCTGCTCTACCGTATAGTCGATCCAGTATTATATTTATTATGTTGTAGTTTTGAAAACGAACGCGTTTTAATATAGGAACTATTTTGCGGTGCACAAATCTAGCAGGAAAACTCGTATTATCCTACGTATTTTATTGTTTTGAAGTGCCGCCCCATAATATAATACCTATTATTTTCACGTCACTGCTTTCATTCAAATGGATTTTTGTGGAACATTCATTGCTGTTTTCATAAAACAATAAAATATTGAAACAGGTGACTAAGTGGTCATCAGCATCAATTAATATCAGTTCTCCGAAAACTGATGAAAACAAATTATTTTATTATTTCGCTGCTTTATATGTGTATTTTTGGTAAGTACGATCATATAAAAGTGCATTACACCGCAAGGGCAGAAAGTTTAAATGCCCGGTCGAAAGTACGTACTTTCATACAGTGTGCCCGAGAAAACTGTTTCGGTCCGCTGTTACAGATGCCGTGCGAGTAATTCCAGCACTGCATAAATGTTAAGCTTGTTAAGAAGTTAATGTTAAGAAGGTAGGTACGTACTTTCGACGGGGTATAATAGGTATAAAGAAATAATAATTTTGCGCTTGCACTAGCTGAGTCGTTTGTTTTTTATAATATGACGTTTACTGTGTCACGTTCCATGCAGTTTCTAATATGATAGTCAGTGAAAGTATCTGTTATTTGAATTTTCACTTTACCTATCATTAATATTTAAAAAAAAAAATATAATTTTTTATCGATCTTAATTTTTTTATCGTTACTAACTTTACTTTTAAATATAGGTATAAGACACAAAAACTTACTAAAAATTAGTCCTTACTGAATATATTACACCGGGTGTTTTTTTCAAAACTTTGAATCGATTGTTCCATTGTATGGCAGTGAATGGAGAACACTTTGAAAACTTATTATCTTAATGTTAAAATAAAGAATAATTTAATTGAAGTACCTGGTGAAATTTTTAATGCAATTGGCAACTCGGAATACTTCCCCACCCCTCATCATTATCATCAACATTATCAAAATTACACAAAAATAACAGGGAAAATTAAAAAAAGTTTTAGACAAAAGTTGTTCATTTTTACACAAAAAAAATTTGATCATAAAAATCGGGGGTTTTCATTTAAAAAACAAAAATTATCCCCTCCCCCTGCCGAGGGGTGGGGGAGGGGGTTGATATTACGTGTAAATTATTTCCCCCTCAAAACCCAACAACTTTTGCCTAAAACTTTTTTTGATTCAACCGGTGTATCAACAAAAAAATCCATTCAAAGTTTTGGAAGAAATACTCGGTATATGTTGAAACATATCTAAAAATGAACAAATTAATTAAAATAATGTTTTGCATAAACAAAAATCCTAGCTTGTGTCGTTTTAGAACCGTAGAAAACACCACAAATCCCGGAGAAATCCAGTAGAAAATGAAATTACAGCAATGATCCCGTTAAGATTTTATATATTAATTTTTAATTTATATATTAATGATTAAAAATTCAAGACGGTAAAGTAACTATTAGCTGGACTTCGCCAAAAAAAAATAAGAATCTATTCTATTTTGATAGTATTTTATTATAAACATGAATACACTCGCTGTAGCATTAACACCTGTTCTATAGAAAGTATTATCAAGCATATCAAAGATCACAATAAAAATGAAATGACGCTAACCTCATAATAAACTACCTAATCTCCAGTCAAATGACATAACCTCAAAAAATCTATTTAGATAATAATAAAACGATATGCACGGTAGGCATATTTTATATCCGTATTAACCATCTGTCGACATTCACAGATCAGCAATAACAAGCGTGACAGATTTAAACGATATCACAATATATAAATGTATACGTCCAACATGTCACCGCTACCCTTTACAGGTTAGTCAACTCGCGGCTAACTGAATGGGGTTTAATTATGACGTCACCATGGCCCTTCAGCTGTTCCTTTCAATTTTAGATACGAGTATCACTAAGATTAAACTATAAAGAATAATTAATATGACAACGATTCTAGAGTATCAAGAGAATGTTTACAGTATTAGATTTTAATGATAATTTTAAAAATTAATCATCGTAGATAATTATTATCGAAAGATATCAAATATCATGGTAAAATACTGGAAATATATGTATATAATATACTGAAGCCATTAACAGGAACATTTCTATTATTTTTGACCACGCACTCCTTGAAATTTTTCACCGGACTCCATGTCTGTGTATACGCCATTTTTGTCTTTCGTTTTTACACTCAAATGTTACAAACATTGAAATTATTTAAAGCTGCAACATTTTTTTAATGTCAACTAAATGGACATAATACTAATAATATTGACATTGATCACAGATCATTATTTTGGTCATCGTTTTACAAAATTTCTAATACAATTCACTCTAACTTTTCGATAATAGACAGATTTTTTTATGTGCAAACATCTAGAAATCTAAAAATGTTTACACATACTATGAGAGTATTAACCGGACACACGAACACACATACACAATATGTTTAGACGTACTATGACTGGATTAACATTTTTTTTACATATTTGAATTTTTTTAGGTATCTACTTTTCTACGTCAGTTCCTGAAATTGCACTATGTAGTTCCTAAATAAATTGTGAACTAAATTGATAAGTTAATTTGGAACTTGGATATAAATAAATTGATGCTAAATTTTCAAAATTTGCAACGTTTCGTTGATTTATTTTCAACTTCTTCAGGCAAGCTACAAGAAATACAATTAATACAATTAATTACATTGATAATTGTATTAATTGTATTTCTTGTAGCTTGCCTGAAGAAGTTGAAAATAAACCAACGAAACGTTGCAAATTTTGAAAATTTAGCATCAATTTATTTATATCCAAGTTCCCAATTAACTTATCAATATAAATAAGCATGGATGAGAATCAACACACTAATTATGAACTAATTTTACTGTCAATATTAAAAATTGCGATATATAATTGTAATGTTGACAAGCATTCTGAAACCTACCTACTAAAAATAGCACGTTGAAGAAACCCCCTAACCAAACCTTAATATTATAGAGTATCAAGATAATATCGCACAATCATACAAACGATTGTGTCTAAACAATTTATTTGTTATGGTCGTAGGGTTCCTGCCTACAACAACTTACATCTTTATTCTGATGATTATTAGACATATTGTTGCACTGAGTTGAATAATGAATTAGTTATGTGGGGGAGATGGGGGAGAGCACAACACTAAATCAATTCACAGCTTTTACAAATGACAACAATGTAACAAGTGCACATAAAATAACCGAATAAAAATATATATATTCAAATTAGACGCAAATGATTAGCTATTGCATATTTAACGATGTGTCAGATTAAGTTTCATATATTATATAGATTATAGACATAACTTGTTCCGATTCATTTTTAGCGAACTGGGAGGCTTATTTGAGGAGCTACGAATCATAGCAATATTTTAGTCAAAGACTGTGACGCGATCCCTACGTCGAAATGATACATTTTGTCTATAATATTGGAATAAGGTAAAGCTACCATGTTTTTTTAAGGAATTAAAATATTTTTTTGTTTTCAAATAAAGTTCACGCAATGTATTATTCACAATAATACACTGTTTTGGCAACAGATTGGGCAACATGGCCAATGCTGTTTTTTTTTTTAATGTTATACTTCTTTTGGCACATTGAGGGTAAAATTGTGCTACGGAAGTTGCACACGTAGCATGCAATGGAATTAAGACGCCATGAAGTTAGGTTAGGAACAGGCAAATTTTTAAATCATCTCCTATTTTTTTATCTATGTACATCTTTAAGGCAAATGTGAATATCAATTTTTGCGATCATGCCAAAGAAGTATAACTTCTGCCGCGGGTACATAAGTACCCGCACCATTTCTTTTATTTAATTTTATTTTCATTTTCTCTGTATATCTTTGATAAACGGTTTAGTCTCTTTATAGACAATCATTGGAGATTGTAGATTATAGACGCTCAATCAGTAGTATATAGGATAAAGGTTAACTATAGACACGAACGAACCCATACATACTGGTTGAAAGAGAGAGAGACAACCAAAATAACAAATGAGAATCGTGAGACAACACAAACACAGATATGTCGCCGCATATCCCATCGTATATCATACCAATCCATAATTGATTAGGGCGTTTATCACAGATGACTTGATCCGAGTGCTTTGTACGGTATACATGGCGTTCGTTAGTTATCTGTTTATCAGAAATAGTTCATATTTAAATTACGCAGCGTCGTGATAACGAACAAAAACGTCATTGCAAAATAGTAGTGGTGGGTCTATTTGAGGCAACATTAATACTCTGCATTGTCAACCACAACACTGTTTTGTTTTAAGTTTCTATTAGCAACACTTAAGGAACAAACAAATATAAGTTTCAGTCTCGTGGTGATCAGACATATTTAGAGTTCGTCTTGATTAATCAAATTTTATTGTATTTTATTTATCTGTTTTTTATTTGATATACCTATACAGATCTTTATAGTACTTAGTTTATTTATTTAGGATGTAATATTGGTTATTTTTGGAGATTAAGTGACATTATGTTGAAACGTTTGGAAGCGAGTTTTAACAGTCACACGACTCAAATAATCAATACGTTCGAGATATATTCTACATTTTTTGCACGTACGCTTTATAAAATAGCTGTTTTTTCATTTCAGTATCATTGGAACATTGTTGACAGTTTTATTGTATAACAATCTTCAATTCTATTGAGTTGTTTATGGTAATTACTATACTATTCGCGTCTTCTGTCGTTAATTGCATATAATTCTAATGGTAGGCTTAGATGGTTTATGAGAATTACAATTGAAATGGTTAGATCGCTTGTTTTTGTTTTATTTTACGTCCTAGTGTTAAATGGACCATTTTATGACCTCTATACGAGCAAGTAAAAAAACAATCTTATAAGGAACTATGCAAAAATTATTTTTATCAAATCGTATAAAAAAGTCCAGTCATTTGAGCGCCAGGACCATTCCAACTTCTAAAATATTAACATTTTGACACCCCTGAAACCACTGGGTTTAGGTTTTAAAAAAAAAAAAAACATTTTGACATATTAAAATAAATAAAATAAACTTTTTGTTAACGCGTGCGGTGTCGCGAGTAACTGCTAGTAATAAATATTATGGTATTTGCTATTCATTTGCATGGTTACATTATTCAATGCATGCTTGCCAGCTATCTAACTAATATCTTTTTGACAGATTTTCATAACAAAAGGACAGCTGATTTTTGTTTATTTACAAAATATTTCCACAACTATAGAATTTAGAAAAAACATGTCTTACAAAACTTTCCTGGATAAATAAATGGAATAATAAATCGATATAAAAAATACACAATTATGGCAGAAAAATAACACTATTGCTCATACCTCTTCTACGCATGTGCCGACTTTTCCCAAAAACAATATGGTGTGTAATATTTATATGTCAAACATCTTACCAAAAGTTGGTTTCAATTCGCTCAGCCGTTTGACGTGTATCGTGATTACAGACAATCGGACACACAGACCAACAGACGAACAGACTTTTACCAAAATTATGTTTTTTGGACTCGAGGAGCCTTAAAAAGAAAAAATATTGTAAACTTTCGGAAAGGTAAAAAATCAAGAATGAATTGTAGATATAATAAATGATTTCGTAAGTACATTTGTGCAATGCAGGTACCGTATAATTAATAATAGGGATGTTGACTGTATTCAAATAAAAAATAATTTTAACGAAAAGTAGTAGTTTCTATGATAGAAATACTAAAAAAGAATATATTTTTCCTTATTTTTAAGGAATTTAATTAATATTTAATAAATAAAACCTAATAAAATCACCCTCAAGTCACGTGACAACAGATACCAATCAGAGCGCGTGACGTCATATGTTCAGCCGCTGTCAAAAAGCTTCATTTAGTGTGTAATTTATTATTATTTGTTTATAGGAAACGTCAAATTACATGTAACTATAGCAACGACTACGAAACAACTTTTCATCACCTCAGTTTACTAACGTTTATGAGCACAGAATACGCATCTTTAGGATGGTAGCTACCGTGTAAACTTTTGAGCCTCCTTTGGTATGAACAGGTGACGTCACGCGACTAGTATTGGCGTTTTGGACCGAAATTTGAAACGGGATTTAAAATACATGATTTTTAAGGCTTGAGTTGTATAATAAATATTTGTGGCAATATTAGGTACTTATGCACGATTTAAAACACTTTCCCAAAAATAGTCAACATCCCTATTATTATTAGGACATAGGTAGCGACCCGTCTAGGCCCGGTACTCCCACCACGCCGTTATCTACACACAAACACCGGGCACACAAAGCCGTGCTGTTATAAATCATGGTTTGTGTTGTGTTGTCTCATGCGTACGTTACGTGTGTACATGACCTGTGCCAGATGTCAACGTTTATGGATTTGTACTGCACCCTTGTGACTGACTATAGCGCTGCCCGCAACTGTTCCCCCCTGTCCTTGCAGATAGTGTGTCCATCGGGCACCGTTGCATAATCTTCATTCGTGTGCTGTATGCTGGGTTGCTGGGTTGCAGAAAGGATTGTCAAATAATTAGTGTATTTGCCATATGGCAACATACACTATTGGCGTCGGTCGGATGGCGGGACCTAGGGGTCTGACCAAAATTTCTCGACGTTTCATAATCCCCTAAACACATTGGTACCATTTTTAAAAATGTTAATATATATATATTGTGACATTAGGCCCATATGTCACAAGAATATATAGTATAACCTTAATAGTTAATTAAATAAATAGTTAATAATTTAATTATATCTGAACAGTTATAGTCAGCTGTGATTCGGTATTGCATTTTCTGATATCCGTGGCTACTACGATAAAATGCCTCACTTAGCAACGAACAATAAAGCCTGACATTGTTGTGTAATGAATATGTTTGCTAGGTGACGGTTTCGTGAAAATAATAAACAATAATAAAATAACAAAACTCTCTCTGTTCCGGTATTTGAAGGATATAGACGTATCTGTTTTTTGTTCCGTAGTCTAAGTCGGTATTTTGTGAATTTTTGTTTGATTGTCCGTTCTGTCCGTTTATAGTACTTAAGTTTTCTCCGTTAGTAACTATTAAAATAGTACTATATTAGTAAATAAGTCATTTGTGATTTTCTGCGTACATGATATTATTGAAGTTGTGAATTATTGTCCGATTGTTCGTTCTGCCTGTTCATAGCATTTAAGTTTGCTCCGTTAGTAATTAACACGTTTAAATATAACTAATTATTAACACGATTGTTTCCTTTTTTGTCTTAAGGGTCTGCGTTGATCGGACGCCCATAGGCGGATATCAAATTATCTGTCAAATAAACCAAACGGGCCCAGCAACTTAAGATCAGATATCCTCCTGCGACGCCGACAACACAGATTCGACTGTTGTCTTTTTCTTTTCTTTTCAGGACAGTGTTGTAACAAGTGGGAGTCCGTCTACACAAGAGAACATCAAAATATATATATATATATATATATGTGTGTGTGTGTGTGTGTGTGTGCGGGCAATAACTTTCGAAAGAGTTAATTGATTTTAACGAAATTTGGCCCACGTGTTGAAATCCATCACCGCAAAAAGCCTATTTAAAATGGGCCTAATCGGGCTATTTTAAGGGTAGTTTTTAGGGGTTGAAAAATGTTTTTGGGCCCCAAAATACCGAAAAAATTCTTAGAATCGTTTCAAAATTTAACCCTTTAGTAGTAATTAAAAAGTGTCCCTAAAATTTTAATAAAATCGGCCCGACAGGACCGAACTTACAAATTTTATGAAAACACTAGTTTGCAGATAGTGAATTATTTACCGAAAGTTGTATATAATTTGGTTTAGAGGTTCGATTAATAATAATATTGCAATTAAAAAAAAATGTTATTTTAAGGGGTGTATTAAGAAGTAGATTTCTTTTATTTTGCCCAAAAACCAACTTAAGTTCGCATAATAAAGCCACATTGCCTGTATAAGCAAATACACTATATTGTCGGCAGGGTTTTGGCACTGCGACCCAAGTTTTTTTTTTATTTGACAATGACCTTAGATTATGAACACACATTTTTCTCCATAAGAAAAGCATCGTAGAATTTTAATTCGATTCTGTTCGAAAAATATTTGATCGATTGAAATGATATTTTTTCTAAACTGTGCATACGTGTATTTAACATAGTTTTTTGCAAAATTTTTACTTTGAAACGACATTTTTTTATCAAAATTTGACTAGAAAAACGAACTTTTTCTGTGTAGATCAAGCATTTGTTTTTGTGTGAATACATTCTAATGTTGTACATGACAGGAAGTTTGAATACGGCATTAGACTATTCTTGCATGTATGAAAACTGTAATTATATTATCACAATCTAGTCATTGTCAAATCAAATTACAGTGCAAACTCCATGTAACGTCACTCGATTTAACGTCAAACTCCCTAAAACGACTTTGATTGGTTTGCCTTGTTGTCCATACAATGATACACTATGTAGTAGCACACCCGCTCTAAACAACGACCATATGTCATTATAAAGTAAGTAATTTCGGCAAAATACATAAGAAAATTCAATTAAAATACTGGCCTAGCAAAAAACATCAGACGAAGATTTTACGCAATAAGCGTTTTTATTTGTGTTAATAGTAATGTTTGTCTGTAAATTTTATGCGTTATTATAAAATAATTCTATAATAGTAAAACAATATTGATTTTTCTTTCTCTCCATATAACGACAACTCTCTATAACGTCGGGAAATATGCAGTCCCTACAGCGTTGCTATATAGAGTTTGCACTGTATTTGACAATCCTTTTTACAACCCAGCACTAGTGTAGTTGTTATATGGCTAATACACTATTGGCGCCAGTCGGATGGCGGGACCTAAGGGTTGAACCAAAATTTCTCGACGTTTCATATCATTCTAAGCAACTTGATGCCATTTTTGGATATATATTGTGAGGGCAATAACTTTCGAAGGAGTTAATTGATTTTAACGAAGTTTAGTCCACATATTGGAATCTATCACCGCACAAAGCCATTTAAAATAGGCCCTAATGTACCATTTTTATGGATGTATTTAGAGATTAAAAATGGTTTCGGAGCCCAAAAACACAGAATAAATTCTCAGAATTGATTCAAAATTGAAATTTAACAATTTAGTATCAATTAAAAGGTGCTCCTAAAATTTTAATAATCTTGGCTCGACAGAATCGGACTATAAATATTATGAAAACACTAAGGTAACACTGTAATTCCGAAGCTTATATTTATTTTAGTATATTGAATACCATGTATTTTATATTTTTATTGTAGAAGCCTGATGAAAATATCACTGATATCGAAACGTTGCTAATTTAGTAATAAACATTTGTGAAATAATTGTCCAAACATCTCATTATAATTTCGAGCATTTAAGGTAGTTGTCGTGGTACAATATTGTCAAAAAGTTATAGATTATACGCGCCACAAAAATATACTAGCTTGTAGCTAAGTGATCCATAATTTGTACGCAAGACTGTACCCGTGGAAACGTAACCCATACAGTATTCATATGCATGTATACTTTTCTATAAATTGTTGAATTTTAAACCGTTATTTATAAATAATTAGACGGACAAAATTTTTTTCATTTTTTTTGTAAACTCATAACAAATGCATTGAAAGACTGTCAGTTTTTGGAAAGTTTCTGATAGTTAGTTCTTTTTTTATAAATAAGAAACTGGTTCAGAACTACAGAGATCGTATACAATCAATGTTAATTATCCAATTTTTAATTGAATTTATCTCGGATTATATACGGTCGATCGACTTCAAATTTTCAGGGTAATTGTATTATCATGTCCTTAATAAGTATACAAAAATTAAGAATTTTCTGACGGTGTGCCTTAACCACGACAATTACCGCCTTAATAATATGGACGTAAGAAAACTACACATTATGAAAACACTGGTTGCGGGTAGTGAATTAGACTTACTAAAGGCTGTATATAATTTTGTGCAGATGATTTAATTGATAAAACAGAGACGAAACATTGAAATTAAGAAACAAATACTATTTTAAGGGATATATTAAGGGGTCAAATTTTTCATTTGTCCAAAAACAAACAGAAATTCACATAATAGATACACACACTGCCTGTTTTAGCAAATACACAATATTGTCGGTATTTTGGCACTACAACCCGTTTTTTTTTTTAATTTTTATTATTGCCGCTAGGGATTATGGGTTTAAAACGTGCAGAACGTTTATCTTGTCATGTCTTAAGAAAGAGCAAATATACTACTTTTTGTGATCGGAAGTATTTTTTGTACATAGCACATTTTGTAAAATATTTGAGATATAAAAACAGAACATCATTTTGTTATAGTTGATATGATTGAAAAGCAACATAATCATTCAATTAGATATAATCTTACGGAATAGATGATAGAAGTACTCAACAATTATACCACTTATTAATTAATTGCTATTTAATTAATGATAACAAAAATTAAGTGACTTGTTAATGAAAATTTTAAACAACACCAAATATTATTTAAACAATTATCTAAATAACTGATTTGTGAGTACCCAGAATTGATAGCAAAATTCGTTAAAGAATTTGCATGATAATTATTTTTATTCATTGTAACATTTTGTGTATAAGACAGATTAAAAGATTTCTGTAAGATAACTCTAAAAATAGGATAATTAATTGCTCACACTTTATTTTTCTATTTTCAAAGAGTCCTTGTAGTGGAAATTTTAAAGTTTGATCGAAGTGAATTAAAAACGTCCATAATTATATCGTTGTTGTTTCTTTGATGTTAAGCCTGGACCAATAGTCATTGACAAATAGTTGCTTCCAATATTTGTCTCCCCATATACCAATGAAGCACCAGTTACACACTGGCCCAGCCTAGCCCAATGTTCCTTGGGGAAAATTTGTTTCCAGAACACTCTCCTTAGGGTACATTGGTCCTACTATTTTACATGAATACCCTTTAATAATTATCATTTCATCAAGGCTTCAACCATGATATTTTGATTCTAGATAATATATTATTTTACAATATTCGACGAAACAATTTATCTTTCAAAATCAAAACTGACATTACATACATACACACAGAGATGTACAAATCAGTTTTTAGCTGTATTTCATTTTATATACATAATAAAATAGGTAAAAACTTTTTAAGTTAAACTGTTTTCAAAATCATTTTTATTAAAATAAATTTGCATAATTATGTTGTCATTTATATATTAAAACTTCTTCGACCTATATATGGCCCGACTCAACAGATAATCGCCAATCATGACCACTCCTTTGACGAACGTTTAAATCTGAATAGATTTAGACGCATTCCAATATATCCTTGAACAATTTTTTTAAATATTTTCCTCTAAAATGAGTAGACGAAATTCAAGTTATTGAACGATATAATTCATATGGTCATACTCTGTACAGTTCCCAGCTGATGCTTGAACAAAGCATATTATAACAGTTTGGCTCTAGTAGTATTATTGCGGCATTATAGTTATGCGTTTATTAGCCAATATTTGATATATAACTCAAGTTATTTGTCTATTTCAAGTGTTTGTGTAAACTGCATACATACAAAGCTATCTGTACACACGAAGCCTTCATTCAGAATAATGTTCTAATGACACGCTACAATCGTATGTTAAGATGAAAACCAAAACTTGCATTTTTAATGCTAGCACAAATTTTAATTTCTAGATATAAGAACTTTTTTTAAATATTAATGCAAAATATAACGTTAAAGAAGAAGTTAATATTGCAAATAAAAAAAACCCGGGTCGCAGTGCCAAAACCCTGCCGACAATATAGTGTATTTGCTTATACAGGCAGTGTAGCTCTATTATGCGAACTTAAGTTGGTTTTTGGGCAAAATAAAAAATTTGACTCCTTAATACACCCCTTAAAATATTTTTTTTTCTTAATTGCAATATTATTATCAATCGAACTTCTATACCAAATTATATACAACTTTCAGTAAATAATTCACTATCTGCAAAGTAGTGTTTTCATAAAATTTTTAAGTCCGGTCCTGTCGGGCCGATTTTATTAAAATTTTAGTGACACTTTTTAAATACTACTTGAGGGTTAAATGTCAATTTTGAAACGATTCTGAGAATTTTTTCGATATTTTGGGGCCCAAAAACGTTTTTCAACCCCTAAAAAATACCCTTAAAATGGCCCGATTTCGCCCATTTTAAATAGGCTTCTTGCGGTGATGGATTTCAATACGTGGGCAAAATTTCGTTAAAATCAATTAACTCTTTCGTAAGTTATTGCCCGCACACACACATATATATATATATATATATATATATATATATATATATATATATATATATATATATATATATATATATATATATATATATATATATATATAAATATATATATACATATATATATATATAAACATTTTTAAAAATGGTGCCAAAGTGTTTAGGAGGTTATGAAACGTCGAGAAATTTTAGTCCGACCCCTAGGTCCTGCTATCCGACCGATGCCAATAGTGTATGTTGCCATATGGCAAATACACTAATAAACAACTATACCGTTATTGGTATTTTTTTTGTTACAATTAATAATAATAATAATGCGTTTAACGTCCGTTTCTCGACTTTATGTCATAACAGACGCCATTCGCACCATTACTATTTTCCATCTACCACACTTCCCGTTTTTTTTCTACATTTTTAAAACTTCAACTTATGCAATAGTAATGGGCGAATGAAGGAATTATAGAAAATTAGGATAAGGTAGGTAATTTTTGAACTAGGAGTTTGATAGGTAATCGGCCATGGCCTCAAATAAGGAACCATCTCGATATTTATCTGGAATTAATTGAGGGAAACCATGGAAAACCTCAATCAAGATGGCCGGCACAGGAATTACCGTTTCACGGCGAGAGGCAGTAGGAAAAAGTCCCAGCCACATCTGCCCCCGCCGGGATTCGAACCCGGACCTTCCGAATGCGAGTCTAGTGCTGTCACCACTACTCTACCCTGCTTGGTTTTTGTTACAATTATAAATGTATAATTATTCCCGCTTTTAGTGTAAATACACAATTGGAAATTTTCTTGAAATTTTGCGAGTATAAATAGACCCCCAGCGATTTTTGCGACATTCTTGATTTAAACTTTGATTCTACAGTTTTGTTCTTAAAATTATATTAATTTTAAATAATACAGAAGCGATATACAACTCACTCACGCACTGACTCATTCATCATGTGATAAAGTCTACAAACTAGATATTTGGACAGTAGTAGGTTCCTTTTGTGAGCACCCACTGAAAAGGGATTTTTCGAAATTCGACCCCTAAGAGAATTCAAACGGAATTTAGGTCTCTTTTTCACAAAAAACGTCCAGCCAAACAGCTGAAGCTATAAACTTGAAATTTAGACAATAAGGTTCCATTGTGGCATAAGCATTCACTAAGATTTAAGAAGGTATTTGTCGAAAGTCAGTTTCTAATGGAGTTAAAACGATGTTTGCGTTTTTAACACAAACAACGCTCAGGTCAAACTGCTGAAGCTAGAAACTTGACATTTGGACAGTAAGTTCCTTTTGTGACATAAGCACAAATAAAAGATTTTTCGAAATTCAACTCCTAAGGTGGCACAGATTTATGCGTGGGGTGGATATGCTTTAATTAGCTAATCGCATTATAATGATGTCACTATCTACTATTTCAGAACAGTAGTATAGGTAGCTAAGTACCATAATAATTATTCATTGTTATCAGAAGCGTAGCATGCCTTGGCGGGGCCCCGTATACAGATTTCTTTGGGGGCCCTTCCCTCGTTGAAGTCAATGACTTAAACGGGGAAATCCCGCAGCTCGCGATAACCGATGTAGGGTGTTGCCAACTTTTGAACGCACACTTTACGCGGGAAAAAAAGAAATTGCTTTTTTTGACTTCTGTCATTTCTGAAATAAAAAAAAATTGGGAAGTTTTTATTAATTTTTGTTTACGCACGTTGGGAGCTCCGGGGGCCCCGTATAATTGATACGGCAGATACGGCGGTAGCTACGCCCCTGATTGTCATAATATACTAGATACATTTATTTGAATGTATTTTTGGTTAGTAAGAAATCTAGGCAATTTTTTATACCAAAATTACTATATTATTCGAAAAATTTTACTAACTCCGTAGCAATGATATACATATATTCAAAATTATTGTGTAATTTTTTTTATTAATTAAATTTAACTTTAATGGCCAAATAGTCGATGTAGTTTAATATTTCGCAATTTAATGTTCAAGTTTATAATCATTCAGCATTCAGTACTGACCTAGCTAACAACTAACGTTTAGTAAAAGTTTTGACGTGACAACAAACATGAAACAATGTGTGTTATCATAGTAATCAATTATCACCAACGCTGAATAAAACGTAAACACTGCAGAGTGTACACATCCACAATAATAGATATATTAACGATTAATGTGCGTGATAATTATTGGGCTCAAGAAATTCAATTTCCTTTTTTATTAAGGTCACCAACAACTAAACTTATTTGGACCTAGCACTAATTCATATCTTCAATTTACTCTGTATTTGCCATATGGCAACATACACTATTGGCATCGGTTGGATGGCGGGACCTAGGGGTCGGACCAAAATTTCTCGACGTTTCATAACCTCCTAAACACTTTGGCACCATTTTTTAAAATGTTATATATATATATATATATATATCCCGACAGGACCGGATTTACAAATTTTATGAAAGCGTTATTTTGCAGATAGTGTATTATTTACTGAAAGGTGTATATAATTTGGTATAGAGGTTCGATTGATAATAAAATTGCAATTAAGAAAAAAAATGTTATTTTAAGGGGTGTATTAAGTAATCAATTTTTTTTATTTTGCCCAAAAACCAACTTAAGTTCGAATAATAAAGCCACACTGCCTGTATTAGTAAATACACTATATTGTCGGCAGGGTTTTGGCACTGCGACCCGGGTTTTTTATTTTTTAGTGTTAGGTGCAAACCGAATTACTTATGGACTCCCTTCGGTGTCCGTCCGCCCGTCTGTCACAGGCAATTTTCTTTGATACTACTTGACGTAAAAAATTAACATTTGGTACAGAGATAGAATGTGGTGACAAACAAAGAGTATAAAAAGTTGAATTTTTATTTTCGGTGTTAATTTGAACGGGATTTTTTTTCAAGGGCATCGTGTAAGAGGGTGTCAAATGAAAGCTTATTGAAGCACAAATAATAATAATAATAATACGTTTAACGTCCGTTTCTCGACTTTATGTCATAAGAGACGCCATTCGCACCATTACTATTTTTTCCCGTTATTTTCTACATTTTTACAACTTCAACTTATGTAATAGCAATCGGATGAAGGAATTATAGGAAATTAGGATAAGGTAGGTAATTTTTGAACTAGGAGTTTGATAGATAATCGGCCATGGCCTCAAATAAAGAACCATCTCGATATTTATCTGGAATTAATTGAGGGAAACCATGGAAAACCTCAATCAAGATGGCCAGTACAGGAATTACCGTTTCTCGGCGAGATGCAGTAGGAAAAAGTCCCAGCCACATCTGCCCCCACCGGGATTCGAACCCGTAACTCCCGAATGCGAGTCTAGTGCTGTCACCACTACTCTACCCAGCTCAAGAATCATAGATAGATAGATAGATAGTTATTATATTTGTGAGCATATAATTATATGCTATAAATACGTCATTACAAAAAACAATAAAAATTACATCAAAAATTAGTTAGAAAAATTAGTTTCACCGCATATGTAAGGTCTTAAAATTAACCATGACTATGAACTGGTATCATATTCATACTTATTGTAAAGGCACACCCCAACAATATACTCCCTTGCTTGTCTTTTAAAACAATTTAAGTTTTTTATTTTGTTATAATATATATATATATATATATATATATATATATATATATATATATATATATATATATATATATATATATATATATATAGGTATATGTATGATTTTTTTCAATTTTTGAAAACATTTTGCGCTTAAAAATTGCTTCTACCTTTATCACCAAAAAGATTACTCAAAAAATCTGAAAAAAATCATGAATATTATAAATTAGGTAGGTATAGACTGAACGAAAATTACCACGATTGAAACATTCCATTGTGATCGTTTGTTATAAACAATTTAATTGACAGTATATTTCAAATTATGAATGAACGTGAAACTGGTATAGTAGGCATAGTAATATCGAGTAAAATGTACTTTGTACAAGCTAAGATAGGTCTGTCGGTAGCGCATAAGATTCATAATCGCAGGACCGTGTGTTCGAGCCCCACATTGGGCGAAACTGTATTTTTTTTATGCATGCTTTATTAATTAGTGTATTTGCCATATGGCAACATACACTATTGGCGTCGGTCGGATGGCGGGACCTAGGGGTCGGACCAAAATTTCTCGACGTTTCATAACCTCCTAAACACTTTGGCACTATTTTTAAAAATGTTTATATATATATGTATATATATATATGTATATATATATATATGTATATATATATATATATTTATATATATATATATATATATATATATATATATATATATATATATATATATATATATATATGTGTGTGCGGGCAATAACTTTCGAAAGAGTTAATTGATTTCAACTAAATTTGGCCCACTGGTTGAAATCCATCACTGCAAGAAGCCTATTTAAAATAGGCCTAATCAGGCCATTTTAAGGGTAGTTTTTAGGGGTTGAAAAATGTTTTTCGGCCCCAAAATACCGAAAAAATTCTCCGAATCGTTTCAAAATTGAAATTTAACCTTCTGATAGTAATTAAAAAGTGTCCCTAAAATTTAAAAAAAATCGGCCCGACAGGACCGGATTTACAAATTTTATGAAAACGTTAGTTTACAAATAGTGAATTATTTACTGAAAGGTGTATATAATTTGGTATAGAGGTTCGACTGATAATAATATTTCAATTAAGAAAAAAAAACGTTATTCTAAGGGGTATATTAAGGAGTCAAATTCTTTATTTTGCCCAAAAGCCAACTGAAGTTCGCATAATAAAGCCACACTGCCTGTGTTAGCAAATACACTATATTGTCGGCAGGGTTTTGGCACTGCGGCCCGGGTTTTTTATTAATTATCCTTCCTAGCAAACTTTTTTTTCTTAATAATTAAAGAACCAAAATTTGTCTGCTGAATACGCAAGTGAGGGGCTGATGGGCACGGAACATTATTATTATGCAAATATAGTTGCACTGGATCGATTTTTTTACAATAATAATTTGTATAAAAAAATCTTAAATTAGACAGATTTGTGAAAAATTAGCGAACTCTTTAAATAATTCTAGAAGCTCTGAAATAATGAAATATATCGAATGAAAATTTTAAACTCACAATGTATTACAAAATAACCTAATTTAAAAAATTGTCGTTAGATATAAATACCTACCTATCTATGTAATTATCTATATTATATCGTTTTAACCGGTTGTTATACTATTTGTCGAGCTAATAGTACTTTCTACTAATCGGTCGTTGTTGATAATACCTAGTTAAATAATAAATATTATTGTTTATTATTATTAGCTATATTTAGATAAAGTTTATCTCAAATTAAAAAAAAAACCCGGGTCGCAGTGCCAAAACCCTGCCGACAATATAGTGTATTTGCTCGTATAGAGCCGTGTGGTTTTATACTTTTATTATGTGAAATTAAGTTTGTTTTTGGGCAAAATAAAAAAATTAACCCCTTAATGCACTCCTTAAAACATTTTTGTTTTTACTTGCAATATTATTATCAATCGAACATCTACACCAAATTAAATACACCTTTCAGTAAATAAATCGCTATCTGCAAATTAGTATTTTCAAAAATGTGTAAGTCCGGTCCTGTTAGGTTGATTTTATTAAAATTTTAGGGGCACTTTTTAATTGGCACTGAAAGGTTAAATGTCAATTTTGAAACGATTCTGATAATTTTTTCGGTATTTTTGGGCCCAAAAACATTCTTCAACCCCTAAAAACTACCCTTAAAGTACCCCGATTAGGCCCATTTTAAATAGGCTTCGTGCAGTGATGGATTCCAATATGTGTGCCAAATTTCGTTAAAATAAATTAACTCCTTCGAAAGTTATAGCCCGCACACATATATATATATATATAAATATATATATATACATATATATATAAACATTTTCAAAAATGGTGCCAAGCTGCTTAGAATGATATGAAACGTCGAGAAATTTTGGTCCGACCCCTAGGTTCCGCCATCCGACCGATGCCAATAGTGTATGTTGCCATATGGCAAATACACTAAAAATAATTTATGATATTGGATATTTTAAATTAATTAAATAGACTGATCATTAAAAAAATTAAACGAACGAAAAAAAATTGCCAAAAGCAAAGTTTGCAAAATAAAATTCTACGAGATATGGATAGGAATTGTTTTTTTGCCACAAGAAACTGCAGCTTTCTGAGTTATAAGAATGCATGTACCGTTTAAGAGTTTTTTTAAATTAACTTTGTTCTTAAAATAAATTAATTAACGCTTGAATAATAACATCAATATAATTATTAACAGTCTGATGTTTCGCACACAAAGAGTAAAGAAGAAGGTAATCCACCATTTTGCGGAGCGGCCATATTGGATCTACCGTAATATTCAACATACTATATTCTATTGTTTTCAGAAAAAAAAAATATTCAGCTAAATGGAACGACTGGAAGTCGGTCAAATTCAACTCACAGACAGGCATCGGGACAGATGAAACTAAATAAAAGCTTGTAATAATTTAATATCATGACCAATAAAAAGACTAAATACTAAAAAAGATATTTAAAATGATTTTCAAAAATTGGAACTCGGAAATTGGAATGGCACTGACTGTAAAATTCGACATATATAGTAACTGTGCAGGATGTAATGTTATTATCTTTTTTTGTTAATAAACTGCGCAGTTTCCCAGCAGTTGGCAAATAGAATTGATGAAATTCGTATGATAACAATTAAAATATCCGTCACAATATGTAATTTTTATTTTTTATTTACATCAGAATGAATGACTAGGATTAAACGGGCCCT
Organism: Venustoraphidia nigricollis; assembly: GCA_034508555.1. Classification (NCBI taxonomy): domain Eukaryota; kingdom Metazoa; phylum Arthropoda; class Insecta; order Raphidioptera; family Raphidiidae; genus Venustoraphidia; species Venustoraphidia nigricollis. The sequence goes on along the minus strand of JAVRKA010000052.1, from coordinate 1,042,869 downwards.
GAAGTAATAACACAAATAATGTTATAAGATAGATTATAATGACATACAGCTAAACTATTTTAATTTGTCAACTATGATATTCACAATGTTACAGCAGCATAGAATAGTCAAGCTAGTTATTTGTACAACGTTTCATCGGCGCCCTGTCTCGGCTTCAGGAATTTAATGTGATAATTGACACAATAAGAATAATTTTTACAGAGTTGATGACCTTAAAAATATATATATATTTCAAGAGAAATTTTTCAGAATTGTTTTTATATTATTATATATGACCGAGTTGGGTAGAGTAGTATTGACAGCACTAGACTCGCATTCGGGAGGTTCGGGTTCGAATCCCGGCGGGGGCAGATGTAGCTGGGACTTTTTCCTACTGCCTCTCGTTGAGAAACGATAATTCCTGTACCGGCCATCTTGACTGAGGTTTTCCATGGTTTCCCTCAATTAATTCCAGATAAATATCGAGATTGTTCCTTATTTGAGGCCATGGCCGATTACTTATCAAACTCCTAGTTCAAAAATTACCTACCTTATCCTAATTTCCTATAATTCCTTCATTCGCCCATTGCTATTACATAAGTTGAAGTTTTAAAAATGTAGAAATATAACGGGAAGTGTGGTAGATGGAAAATAGTAATGGTGCGAATGGCGTCTGTTATGATATAAAGTCGAGAAACGGACGTTAAACGCATTATTAGTGTATTTGCCATATGGCAACATACACTATTGGCGTCGGTCGGATGGCAGGACCTAGGGGTCGGACCAAAATTTCTCGACGTTTCATAACCTCCTAAACACTTTGGCATTATTTTTAAAAATGTTTATATATATATGTATATATATATATATTTATATATATATATATATACGTATATATATATATATATATATATATATATATATATATATATATATATATATATATATATATATATATATATGTCTGCGGGCAATAACTTTCGAAGGAGTTAATTGATTTTAACGAAATTTGGCCCACGTGTTGAAATCCATCACCGCAAGAAGCCTATTTAAAATGGGCCTAATCGGGCTATTTTAAGGGTAGTTTTTAGGGGTTGAAAAATGTTTTTGGGCCCCAAAATACCGAAAAAATTCTCAGAATCGTTTCAAAATTGACATTTAACCCATTAGTAGCAATTAAAAAGTGTCCCTAAAATTTTAATAAAATCGGCCCGACAGGACCGCACTTACAAATTTTATGAAAACACTAGTTTACAAATAGTGAATTATTTACTGAAAGTTGTATATAATTTGGTATAGAGGTTCGATTTATAATAATATTGCAATTAAGAAAAAAAATGTTATTTTAAGGGGTGTATTAAGGAGTAAAATTTTTTATTTTGCCCAAAAACCAACTTAAGCTTGCAAAATAAAGCCACACTGCCTGTATAAGCAAATACACTATATTGTCGGCAGGGTTTTGGCACTGCGACCCGGGTTTATTTTAATTATTATTATATTATTATATATGGGAAGAATTTTTTATGATATTTTTATAATTTTATGACTTTTAAAATATCTTTCTTTATTAAGTGATTCATGTAAAGATAGACTTTTTGGGATGGCTACAACCAAAATATCTACACTGAAATGGAAATACGTCGAACATGATGCAAAGCTGACGTGGTCAAGGTGGTCAAGGGTCCCGAGGAAAAATCAACTGAAAATCCGCTAATCAATATTATCTTTATCAAAATATAAAAATATAAAAATATAAAATATAAAAAATAAAAAATATAAAATATAAAAAAGGCCCTAACCAAAACATCAAAATATATGATGTTATAATGTAGAAACTTTAGGGTTGCCCGATGCTCTCATGAGCTTTGGGGTCCTGAGACATTGCCTCATAATGTCCTACGGTATAGCTACGTCACTAGCTAGAAAAAGACCCTGGGCAGGAAGATATGGAAGAAAATGGCCACAAATACGATGGTAAATAAAATTAAAAGAACTGTCTGGAGTAGGCCCACATCCAGCAATGGCTCAGTGTTAGAACAGGATGGGTAAATCCTCCCTGTCATTGGCCAGCCATCAATCATACGACAGGATTGCGATCCACACACACATACGTAAGGAAACGCCAAATGTGTGAATTAAGTACCCGTGTTTGCGACAGATGGCGTCGACGACTGAAATTGACTTTACCATCGTGTACAGCAGACTTTTAAACGACCTCATGCGGAGTTGTAGATAAATTCATAGGTTAGGTTATTTTTGACAGCCAGTTTGTATTTTTCGACAAAATGAAAAAAGTGCAATATCGATCCGTAATTCATTTTTATACGAGTATCTCACGGTTGTCATAGATGGTGAAAGATCCCCATAGACAGCATCCCATTTCAGTTTTATTTCTTCGCATGTTTTTCCATTTTGTCGAAAAATACAAAACACGAATGTTGCAACTGGCTGTCAAATATAACCTAACCTATGAATTTATCTACAACTCAATACGAGGTTGTTTAAAAGTCTGCAGGACACGATGGTAAAGTCAAATTCACTGGTCATCAACCCTCGTATACGATAACACGACGCACATTAGCTATAACAATATGTAATAAATTCCTTTAAAAATATATCAACCTCCCCACAGTGTGAAATATGCTTGTGACGTAGGCAGACAAATAATGAATATTAAAACATTTTCGTTACATTTTAATTAAAATTAAACAATATAAAGAAACAATTAATGATCTACTGCATATTTGCGTACCTAAATAGAGACTTATAATTTGTATAGATTCTATTATTAGGTAACAAGTGTCTTATTGTAATAATATTACATTGTAATAAATGAATTGAAAATAGGACAAATATTTTCATCAAAACGATATATTTACATTACATTATTTATTCAAGTGCTGTTAATAAGGTCTAGGCTAAATTTGTTCAAACAGCACACACGCGTTCAATTTGACGTAGGTAGATAAATATTATACGTAGGTATGTCATATAATAATATCTTAGTAATCGCGCTTAGAACACAATTTTCAAAACACTGCATATTAATTATTTCTCCTCAAACCTAACATTGGCATTTCATAAATTCATTTGTTATAATGAAAATTTCTTATATATATGAGTATATTATTCAAGCTACGTTTCTTAACTCTTTCAGTCTCTTGGTGGTTAGTGTCACTAACCACCTCTTTCCGAATTTTTAAATTAAAATCCATGCCATTTAACGAGAATCGGTTGAATACCATAAAAGTTCAAACCATGCTTGACAAGATGTGCCACCGATTGGCGGTACATTGAATGACTGACTTTATTTGCGAGAATTCAATATTGAATATTGCTCTAAGTTCAAAATATTTGTAATGTAAAAGCGTGACGGAAAGAGTTAACGCAAGTCTCGAGATGGGCAATGAACTGCAAAAAAACGAGCGTCAAATATAGCTTAGACAAGAAAATAATTTTAGAAACAAATCGCACATTTTGTCGTTGATATTATATACTCAATGCATTCAGACCGGTGTATTCTATATGTGAAGGGGTGCATTTTTTATAACCAAAGACAATTGGTAACTGTGATCGTTTACACGTCTGTTTAGGTACAAATTATAATATGTCCAACCGCTCAAATTTAAATTCCAAATTAGCAAAAATTAATTTTTCCTTTTTTTACTAATGACAGTTTTTATATCTCTTTCTTATTAATAAATAAAAAACTTTTTATATGTATGTCTTATTAAAAAATTAAAACATCTACGCGCGTTAGAAGCCATTTCTTCTTTGTTGTGATTAAAAACCAATTTTTTATTTGCATTCAGTTCATTTATTGAATTAAAATAACAAATATTGGTGTGAGAATAGCATAAATTCAGCTATTAAAGGCTATGCGCATGCTGAGCAATTATTATCCATGTACTATGAAGTAGTATATTTGTATATTTCGATATATATTGTATATTTAGCTAGTTAGCTTTACTATGAGTCTGTAACTTTAACTGATGGATATACGTGCAAATAATTCAAAAATAAAGATGAAGGGTATTTTTTTTTTAATTTAATATTTGATACATACTTAATAATACAAAGTCTAAACATGCATATCTGAGATTTTAGACTTAAAGTTAAATTTAAGGCCACTTTCCCCATAGAAACAGTGAATACGAACCACTGGCATGTTTTTGTATTTATCTTATATGTTTGGTTCTGATTTTGGTTTGATTTTCTCAATGGTCATTTACAGTTCATATCAATTATCATAGATGCTAGCATACTAATACTTCGCCGTGCATAAAAAATTATGAAACGAATCAGTAGTAAATTTTCATTTGAAATATAAATTAAATGTTTTTTTAGAAACATATTTTATTGTTTCGCTGGTTGGATCTAAAATACAGATAACATTGTAACCCTTGTTTTACACGATTACAAAAAGTCTTGCAGATGCATGTTATATTTTAATTACATGACGTAATTTTACCTGTTATAATAATAGTCAAGGTCTCTAAAGTATTGTTTACGGAACAAAAATAAAAATGAATTCGCAACAGTATCTAATAATTAATTATAGACCAGCCTGGCACAGTTGATTCTCAGAAATTCTTGTTATAGCGAAAAAAAATAGTTTTTAAGTTACCTAAACTGAAAAAGTGTTTTTGACATGTAATGTATTGTCTTACTCGAATGTTTCACGAAATCGATTGTTATGTTTCAAATGTACTTTCGGTATACCACTATCTCACGAACCGCTCAACCAATCCCAGCAAACCAGGTGTCAGATGATCGAGTCACTCGGCCCCCTTCTACTTAGAGTACTGAGCATTTTGACAACTCTAGGCTAGGCCTGCGTGAGGGTATTTTCGCGACGAAAATGTCTTAATTGTTCCACTAAAACCTAAATATGCTTATCAGGAACTACAAAGTGCGTTGTGATCCTCAGAAATAAATCTCTCCAATAACACCAATTCCGAATACCGAAAGCACTCACAGAAAATAATAACAACATTTGAACCGAAAATTTTGAAATGCCTCGACCTAAAAATGGCGATAAAACTCGAACCAAAAATTTCAAACCGGTAAAACCTGTGCAGAGCGTCAATAGACCTATCGTTTGAGACTAAAATCTAGGAAATTGGGCGAGAACTTAGAAAATGACTACCATTTGAAGATTGATGAAACCCCGTCAGTCCTTGAATCCATGTCTACCGGTGGTCCCATGATTATCAGGGCATTTTTTTAGAAGTTTGCCTGTCGCCTATCTATAATGTAAACGGCAAACTACTGAATCGATTTTGCTAAAATTTGTATGTGTATCGTTGCGAAAAACCAAAATAGGTTCTTAGTAGTTTACTAAGTTAAAAAAAACTTGAAAAAAAGATTAACCTCCTTCAAAAAAATCACTAAAAAGATGAAAATAATGAAATTTTGAGGTCGGAGCTAATTTTATTACAAAAACTTTTAATTATATATCTACTTTTATTAAACAGGCGCCGACCTCGAAATTTCATATGATTTTTTTTGTAACTAAATTAGCTCCGACCTCAAAATTTCATTATTTTTATCTTTTTAGTGATTTTTTTGAAGGAGGTTAATATTTTTTTTTTAAGTTTTTTTATTTTTTACTTTTTAGTGGAAAATTTGATTTCGCACTTTTTTGAAAACTACTGAACCGATTTAAGTAAAATTTATGTGGGATCACCCTGAAGATGTGCCCTATTAAATAAGAAAAGAATCATCATAATCGCTTTACAAATGTTGTAGATATGAGGTAGCATACATTAAAAAATATGTTTTTTGACGCTATTTAAAAACGGATGAACCGATTTTAATAAAAACTATATGGGACCACCTGGAATGTATACCCTTTCAAACAAAACAGAATTTTCCAAATCGGTTCAGGCGTCTTCGAGTAATCGGGGAACACATAAAAAAAAAAGATTCCGACGAATTGAGAACCTCCTCCTTTTTTTTGAAGTCGGTTAAAAATAGATATTCCTACAGATTTTTGGCGGGAGTGTACTTAGAGTATGCATCCCAGAGACATGGATTCGTCAGATTTGCACCCTCTTTAAAAGTGTACGTCACTGTAATCAGCTGAGAGGCGCACGAGACCGTTTCATTCGTCAATTGTTTATTTAGTACGCACATCCAGCATACTAGATCCTCTTGATACACGAGGATGCGTGTGTGAGTGTGCGTTTGTGTGTGTAGTGTTGTTCTTGTAACTTGTAAGTGCATTCAATTGCAGTAAGCCAACACAAAGCTTCATCATAGAAACACCAACTGAATCGAGTCCAGCAACCATTTCGGTTATTGCACTCTTCTCGGAATCCATTAGACACCATGTATGCATAAGCGTAGCCATGAAAAGAAAATGTTAATTGAAATTAATTTACATGCTGTGCCTTATAATATGTGACAGATATGTGCTCTATACGATGGCCTATCAATAAACTGTTAATAATAACAGTTAAATAAAAATTCGACAAAAAATTATTATTAAATTATTTCTCGACGATCGTTTCGGACAATAAGTCCATCCTCAGGAATATAAAACACGTATATATATGTTTTATATTCCTGAGGATGGACTTATTGTCCGAAACGATCGTTGAAAAATAATTTAAAAATATTTTTTTGTAGAATTTTCAAGTGTTTTCATTGTGTATTTATTTATTAATCATGTTCTATCAAGTGCCGAATGAAACATCAGTTCAAATTAAACTGCTAATACTTTATAATATTTACTTTGAGAGAACGCGTTACTTGATACAAGCAGAATTGCCAGGCGTCAGTTTTCACTCGGACAGTTCTGTTTTCCGAGTGGAAAATGAAAAGAAAACTGAACTAGAAAATGCCCGATTTTTCGAAATCGTAATAAAATTAACAACGCTAACTGCTAAGGGTTTATTATTATTATTTTTGTTCTTTATTTCCGAGGGTTAAACCGCTAAGCACCAAACGTCCTATCTACCAAAGACAATCCTAAACATTATCGGAAATCCGCGAATATTCTTTTAAAAAGACGCACAGACTTTTTTTGTAAAAATGTTTTTTTTGGATTCAGGGGACCTCAAAATAGAGAAATACTGTAAAAATTTTGAAAAGTTAATTTCGCCCTAAATTATACCATTCCCCACTGGTGCATCGGAATGGTAAAACGTCAGCAAATACTGATTATTATGGAATTGGTATAGCGCAACCACTTTTGTTTACTTTACAGCACTAGTGCGCAATGGATCACTTTACATGACTGCATATATGCATGTAAAGCAGTTTGTTATACGGGGTATTGTTAAAAGGATTTAAAAATAGTTGGCAGCAAACTGTCACTTCCAGTGTGTAATGATAAGTCGTCTAGAACTGAATAATTTTATTAAACGTCTTTCGTACGATGGGCATATATAGACATTTTAACATATGAAATTAAAGTGACCACACGCGTCGACATGGGTAAGGCAGTAGCAATTTTAGTTAATTAGTGTCGACGTGTTAATTATGAAAGCAAAATGTACTTTTAGTTGTCTGTCTCATGTCTGCTGGTTTACTAGTCAGTAGTTACCATAACCAATACTAATACCATTATCATTGATAACTCTTATTGTATCATATTTTATTCTTTATATGTGCTTTATATGTGCGTGTGTTTTAATTAACATTTTATATGACAGCTCGACGAATGTGTGAAGTTTTGTATATACATTAGTTTTATGATCCTTTTTCGGGTGGCCTTTCAACTTTAATTAGTTTCTAACTAAACTGGAAATTTGTATTTTTGCTTCTGTATGTGAAAATACTTTATTGACATCTGTGCTCCTATACAGTGGAACTTGATTTAGGGATGTCGAAAAAATATATACATATTGATATATTTTTTATTTAATATATCGATATTTCCGGGCGATATTTATTATTTCGATATATCGATATAAAATTCCGAGTATCGAAAACTGATATTTTTTTCCAGTAGCAACACTTGTATGTACTACTGCGACTGACTATGGTTGTTTAATTTATTCCGAAAATATCGAAAACTCCATTGAAAAATAAATGTGTGTTTTTGTTTTTTTTTTTGGGACATACTTTTAAGTGCGTTCCAAAAACAACAACAGTGAATAAAGCACATGTAAAACACGTTTCTTTTTCACCGGATTTTTCGATATTTTACGGAATAATAAATAGTCAAAATAGCCTTTCATGCAATATTTTATTTCATTTCTACAACATCTAGAATATTTTTAATTATTTCGATTTACACCTCAATTCATGCTGTACCAACAATTTTCTGTCGAATGTCACCTCTGGCATGCATGCCATAGGTTCGCCATCCCTGGCTTTATTATTAATTGTTCGATTATTCTCTAAAATTATCTGCTCCTAAATGTATTAGATGTTTGATTTATAAACAAAAAAAAAATTATCGTTGTTTTTGATTGCAGATAATTATTTATTATTTGATTTATTAGAAATAATGTCCGTTAATTGCTATTTGAGATTATATTAAGCTAGCCAATATGTATACTAAATTTCTTCGAGTACCAATGTTCTGTTTAAAATTGTACCGATATATTGATATATCGATATTTTTAAAAAAAATATATCGGTACCGATATCGACACTTGAAAAAAATATCGATACGATATATATCGATACTTTTCGGCACTTCTGACATCCCTAACTTGATTACAACGAATTTCAAGGGACCGCCAAATTTCGTTCGTAAAAACCGCTATATGTTTTCACTGTGAAATTAAATATGATAAAACTATCGGCCCGGTCCGGTGCGCCTGGATTTGTAGATAGTCTGTTAAAGAAAGCGTTGTTTATTTATTATTCATTTATGAAATAATTAAGTTATTTATTATTAAATAAATTAATAATTTGTTTATTATTATAAATGAAATTAAATTACTTTGGAAATTCTCATAAAGAAAAAAATTCGCATTCATAGAAGAGATTTAAATTTTACATCCGTGCTACTTTGGATTTTATTAATACACACAGTTTGATTTCATTACTCATTCACTGACTTATAAACATCAAAACCTTCCCGTAATCTAAGAAAACTGAAATTTGGTGTACAGCCTGAGTTTCACGTGCAATTAACGACAAAATTTAAAACTCTGATTTCCTCTCTCCAACCTGTGTAGGTACAACTCACCAAGTTTCATTGTTAACGAATGTAGGAACGCATAGAAGAAGAACAAACATAAATAAACATTCATTTTTATATATTAGATTAGCGGCCCAATCCGGCTTCGCCCGGGTGTAATTAATGTAATATATAAAATATTGATATGTTCTTTAATGTTGTAGAACATACTTTTGTTCTATCATCAATAGTTTCCACAGCGCATGCGACGAAATATGTTTTATGGCATTTTTTTACACTTTGGGTTACGTTACTAAAGTTTTAGTAAGGATTCCTAATATTTTCTAGCAATAAATATAGCCTATGTTACTCAGGGTGAATGTAGCTTTCTAATGGTGAAAGAATTTTTTAAATCGGCACAGTAGTTTTTGAATTTATTCATTACAAACATACAAATCTTTCCTCTTTATAATATTAGTGTAGATGAGAGCAGTATTTACGAAATTAGATTAGTAGGAAAAGTTGATGTGGGCGCAACAATGTTTTATGAAGAAAAAAGGGCACAGATAGAGTCAAATTTGAAACCACTGCTGTTTCATGCACTTTTCTTATTTTGAACATTTTATTTTAGCGTGGCACATTTTATTGTTTAAATTTGTTACATGATGTAGTTGAGAACCATGATAAAGATTTGTTAGCATTTCAGCATTCTTTCCATCGAGGTGAATAATAATAATAATAATAATAATAATATATACCTAGAACGTATGTCTACACTCTACACATATACACAGCAAATGACAATGTGTTATATTCGTAGAAGATGATTTACGACAATTCTCTCATATTATGTACCAAAGACAGAGTAATGCATAAGCGAATAAAGGTATGGTTCATTCAAGTCCACAATTCACTTTTAATATAGATAAACTAAATTAAAAAATTTGCGACGTTTCGTTAACTCTTTTTAACTTCTTTGGGCAAAACTGAAATGATTAAAAATACAAATTAGTTAATGAAATAATTACAATTTTTTTTTAATTTTTTAAATAGAATTGAAATAATACCTTTAATTAGTTAGCCATAACATAAAAATTTAAATTATAGTTCATTTCTTTTATAATGTAAGTAGACTAGACAGGAAGTGAGGCATAAGATAACAATTTAGTATTTGCTCGCTTTAATGATCAACGTTTCGGCAACGATTTGTGTCTTCCTCAGGATCTTAAAACGGTTTTTGCTATTTTAAGATCCTGAGGAAGGCACAAATCGTTGATCATTAAAGAGAGCAAATACTAAATTGTTATCTTATGCCTCACTTCCTGCTTAGTATACATAACATAAAAGTGAATTGTCCAATATTAAAGTTATTATTTCAATTCTATTTAAAAAATAAAAAAAAAATTGTAATTATTTCATTAACTAATTTGTATTTTTAATCATTTCAGTTTTGCCCGAAGAAGTTAAAAAGAGTTAACGAAACGTCACACATTTTTAATTTAGTTTATATTAAAAGTGAATTGTCCAATTTCCTGTTAAAAAATAAAAAAAAAACTTATTAATTATAATGGACGGGAACAATATTGAGAACTATTGAATCTTTTTGAGACAACGTTAATACTCTGCACTGTCGACCACAACACTGTTTTCTTTGGAGTTTCTATTAGCAACGCTTAAGAAACAAACAAGTATAACATAATTTTCAATCTAGTTGTGATCAGATATATTTAGACTTCGTCTTATGATTAAACCGAATTCGATTGTGTTTTATTTTTTTTATTTTATATTAATAAATCAAAATTGATCATTATAATTGGTGACCCTGACCCCAATAAACGCAATATTTATTACATTACTTGTACTAGACTAAAAAATAGAAACGACAAAACAACTAAATAAAACAGTTAATACATAAAAAATAATTTATGGTGTGTAAAATTGTTAAGATTTGTTGTTTTTGTAAAAAATATTTGTACTTATATGTATTGTTTCCAGACAGACACCTGATGAAAGAATAAATACATTCTGAAACGTCGTGATAAAAATAAAAATTTAGTACTGACTTAAAAAAATTGATCCTAAGTCTTCAGACAATTTTTCATCTATTTAATTAGTCAGGATCGGAACAATCTTTGAAATATCCCTAATATTAAAAAGGAAACAGTGTCGGTGCGATGCTTGTGGGTCGCGAAAAGTCGGCAAAAATCGCGTGATTAAATCAACTGAATATATATATGAATTCCTTAATCCGTGTGCGTCATGAGGAGGTTTACATGAAACAATAGAACTAACCTATTAGACAGACCGACTCGTGTTGAAAAATATTATGTACACACAACATCCATAGGCGGCAAAGTTTACAACGAATTTTTTATTATCTTGTGAACGGTTGTTTGATTTGGCCAAATATTTGTTTCCCCGACTTCATCGTGTATAACACACAGCACCTATATGTTTAGAGATTTTTCAAACATCGCAAAACAGCGAATTGCGTAAAAATTTACCTTGAAATTTCTATTACCAGTAGAAATATTAAATATATTTTTTTAACAGTTTTTCTTCTTCTAAACTGTCATTTTAGTTTTCACACGTTTAAAATCAATTGCAGTATACACAAAAGATCAAAAATTTTAGAAAGATTAGAACGATCTAAACATAATCTTGTATTTAGTACTAGCGGAGCGGCCCTGTCCGGCTTCGCATGGGTAGTACTAATTATCTATAGCCATAAAAGACAAAAATCATTATTACAAAATTCTCAACGTGTATTGAATTTGCATGAATTCAATTGCTTTTTTGTGAATGTTAATATGTGACATTTGCATATGTGAGTTGTTTAGTATAAAAAGATAGGCAGTTTATAGAGATTATGATGTTCATCAATGAAATTGTCATTCGTGTCTAAAATCTAAATGTTTGTAATATATTTACCATTCAAATGCTTTAGCGCTTCGCTAAATATTTGTCAGGTAAATCCAGTTAGGATATGTGTACACATTGAAACGACAATTAACAATAATAGAAGCAATGCCGGTTCGTGCTTATTAAATAAGAGTACACTGAAAGCTGTTTTCGTTCCCGTAATTTTACTCACTTTTATCAATACTTTCTTTTAATCATCACGATACGAAATTATCGTACGCTATAAAAATAGTATTTCAACTGTTATGCAGGGTTGCCAGATGTTCGGTATTAACCCGCTAGCCCGATATTAGGATCAGTTCTTATACGGTGCAGAGTTTCATAAACAAGTTCGTTCGAGCTCGCACCGGCACACCACGGCAAGGGTGCGGTGCGGGCTTGTCTAGGAGTCCGTGTCAGCGCAGACGAGCGACTCAACTTTACTGTCGACAACTGTGTATGCAATATACAATTTAAATATTAATTTTTTAAATTTGTACAAAACGGACCACTGCTACAGAATTCTGCGACAGCAGTGCATACAAAAAAAAAGCATTTGAAATTGAATTAAAATGTACTTTTTGATCAAATAGATAGATAGATAGATTTATTTACCACATTGACAAAAAAAGTGTATGGCAAGTCCATAAAAACATATTACAATTACACATTAAAAAATTCTTGTATACAATAAAATTCTCTGTTTACCAGGTCATTCTTTAACTTCCTTTTTAAGACTTGCAGTGGCAATGATTTGATTTCATTTGACAGATGATTGTAGATTTTAAGGCAGTTGTAAAGAACACCTTTTTCAAAAGTAATTAAAGAATGATCTGGCAAACGAAAGTCACTGTTTCCCCTAGTATTATAGTTATGTAACAATTGGTAGTTACTAAAATAGCTAAAATGCTCTTTCACAAACACAACACATTCATATATGTAAACAGAAGGCAATGTCATGAGTCCATGTGTCTTAAAAATTCCTCTGCATGTGTTTCTAGGATTTATTTTGGCCAGAATGCGAACACATTTTTTTGTGCTTTAAAGATTAAATCAGTATTTGCAGCACCCCAAAAAATAATCCCGTATTTCATTTTTGAATAAAAATTACCAAAATACATAGTTTTTTAGTGTATTTGCCATATGGCAACATACACTATTGGCGTCGGTCGGATGGCGGGACCTAGGGGTCGGACCAAAATTTCTCGACGTTTCATAACCTCCTAAACACTTTGCCACCATTTTTGAAAATGTTTATATATATATGTATATATATATTTATATATATATATATATTTATATATATATATATGTGTACGCGCGATAACTTTCGAAAGAGTTAATTGATTTCAACGAAATTTGGGCCACGTGTTGAAATCCATCACCGCAAGAAGCCTATTTAAAATGGGCCTAATCGGGCTATTTTAAGGGTAGTTTTTAGGGGTTGAAAACCGTTTTTGGGCCCCAAAATACCGAAAAAATTCTCCGAATCGTTTCAAAATTGAAATTTAACCCTTTGGTAGTGATTAAAAAGTGTCCCCATAATTTTAATAAAATCGGCCCGACAGGACCGGATTTACAAATTTTATGAAAACAGTGGTTTGCAGATAGTGACTTATTTATTGAAGGGTGTATTTAATTCGGTGTAGACGTTAGATTGATAATAATATTACAATTAAGAAAAAAATGTTATTTTAAGGGGTGTATTAAGGGGTTAAATTTTTTATTTTGCCCAAAAACAAACTTAATTTCACATAATAAAAGTATAAAACCACACGGCCCTATACAAGCAAATACACTATATTGTCGGCAGGGTTTTGGCACTGCGACCCGGGTTTTTTTGTATTATAATTGCAGAAAGTACTAATCCTACGTATAGCATATATACAACTACCAAGTTGTTTTGCTAATACATTGATATGCTGTAATGATGTCTCAACGCAGCTGCAGCAAAACGTTTTGTTTCACTGGGCATTTTGTAGAGGCAAAATTTGTGAACGAAGCACTGACCGACACGCACCGTGAAAAAAGTCCCGATGCGGTATTTTTAACATGAGAAGAAAACGAGTATCCTTTAGAGAAACACTGATGAGATAACAAAACACATTATGTCCTTAAACCCGTTACCTCCGCCATTACAAAATGCAAAGAAATTGAGGAACGACAACGCTGGAAATGTCACCTTGTTTCAAATTACATTAAAACAAAAATAAAAAAAGGTTAACTAAACTTGAAAGGATCAGTCGGTTGAAAGCTTTTTTTGACTTGTCAAAATAAAGGTGCAATGAGTCATATTCAAGCAGGTAAGTCTAAAGTGGGCAGATCGTTTTATTTACACATCTATGCTAACAAAGCAAAGTGACTTAAATCAATTTATTTTTTTAAGCTTACCTATGTACAAATAACATAATTCTAGTACTTAAATTAATAATATTAATATGCAGGTACTCTGTTACTAAATTCATAGTGAAAGATTATAGCTATTTTAAATATAATCAAATGTAAATTTTAGGTAAAATGCGTAGCACTTTTAAAACGACTTAAATGCGTGGATAATTCAGTAATATATTTTGTGATACACTGAAAAATTTCACTTGCTGAATATTTCACTTGCAAAATTAAAAAATAAATATATGAAATTAATTAAGTACCAACAAATTAATTAATTAAAATAATATAAATAGATTTGTTTTTCATAATATGTATCTGTTAAAAAAATATATATAATAATAATAATAATAATAATAAACGTTTATTGTACATATAAAACGCACAAAAGGCACCGTTCAACTTTCAATGATCTTCCACCTAGTCCATGGAAAAATTTACATAGTAAAAAGCAATATACAAAACAGTATAAAGAAAAAGTGTAATTTTTATCACAGTTGCTCTATCATAATTTATTGAAAATGGATTTAGAAAACTTATTTTTATTATAATTTTTTACATAAGCAGGCAGATCATTCCATATGTTTGATGCTACGTATGTGAAAGATTTTTTTATAGCCGGGATATTATTTTTGTTTCAAATTTGTTCAACTGAATAATAATAATAATTTTTAATTTACGTTAATTTAAAACTCTACCGACGATTTATCAGTAAAATTTAATATACATCAGTGTTTCTTAAACTTTTTCGCCTACAAACCCATTAGAGATTAGCAAAATTGTCAATGACTCCCAATAATATAAAACAGAGTAACTCATTAAATTTTTTAATGATACAAAAAAATCACATATTATTCTGTAAATGTCAGTTTAAATATGCTAGGTTGCAGAAATATTGCCAGAAAATCTGATTTTGATTATGAGCATACACATTTCTGCATACGAAAAGTATTGTAGAGTTTTAAATCGATCCTGCGGAAAAAATACTTGATTGAAATGATTTTTTTTTTTAGTTATATTTAACATAGTTTATTGTACAATTTCCACTTTGGAAGAACGGATTTTGATCAAAATTTAGCATAAAAAACGACATTTCTCTGTTTAGGTCATTAATTAGTTATTGTGTAAGTACAATCTAATGTTCTACATGATCGGAACATTAGACTGCTTCTGCATGTAAAAAAACTATAATTATATTATCACTATCTAAGGTCATTGTCAAATATAAATTTTTGACAATGTTTTGTGCAACGAAGCATAGGATGTAGCTTTTCTGTAAGTTTCACTTCTGTAGTGTGCAGTGTAACCAACATATCCCTGTTTTCAAGTTCTTGCGTTCCATATCACTGACTATGTCTTAGCAGAGGATGGACATGGTCATGATACTCGCAATAAAAAAGCAATATAACTACCATTGGCAAAAATAGACATTTATAAGTATTGCCCAGAAAATTTTTCAGCCTACATTTATAACAAATTACCTGAAAGGTTAAAAAATAATACTTGTTCAATTTTTAAGACAAATATTAAAAACTTCTTATTAGTACGGGCCTTTTATTCTGTTGATGAATATTTATGTTGCTGATAACTCTATGATTTCATTTTTGTATTTCTCATTGACGTGTCAAATAGATGTAATGTCTCAACTGATTAAATAAATATCATTATCATTATATAGAGTCACTGTTTACCGGACGGCGTTTATAGAGTTTAGCGGTCGACTGTTGTCGGTTACACCGGAGATGAATTCGCAGACCCGCTCGTATTTATCATTTACAGACCTCTAGAAGTCCTCGGACCCCAGTTTAGGAAACGCTGATATACAATATACAGGTACTGGTTGCGTTGTGATGGCGCATAGGTCAACATTAATAAGTTTGTTGGGTTAAAAACAAAGTACACATACTTATGATGTCGGTTTGCGTCGCGCATCAAAGGAGACCTCACACGGACCACTCGCTGTTTACATAGGTTAGAAACAAGACCGGACTAAATAAACTGTACACCTTTATTATCTACTATATACTTATGCCTTACATATTATACGCGTAATATATAGACAGAGACGAAAGAGAGAAAGGAGACTAATTTCCATGTATTCGCCGTTGTCTAAAAAGTGATGAAAATAATAGTTCCTATTCCAGCGGTAGCGGCGCTGAAGCTACAAGATCCGAAGTAGAGTGGGTAGCCGGACCATTTGAATATAGCTTTTTTTGCTACATAGAAATACCTAAACTGAATTAAAAAACCGAACTCGCGAGAAGAGGGTTTCGTACTGTTCCGTTTTCCGTGAGTGCTTTAAGACTTAAGATTTTCATTTAAGTTTTCCTGTAAACTATGGGTGAGATCCGACATTCCCTATTTTTCTCAAAATTTGAGGCCCAGTGGTTTCGGAGATAAGGGGGGGATGTTCAAAATTCATTTATTTACGTTACACGTCCGTCTTACGGTCACCGACTTAGATATGTGTACCAAATTTCAACTCAATCGGTCCAGTAGTTCGGAACAAATTGGCTGTTATAGTGGGACGGACAGACACAAGAGTGATCCTATAAGGGTTTCGTTTTTTCCTTTTGAGGTACGAAACCTTATAAATTCAATTAATTGAACAACAGAACCATTTCGATTTATTAACTTAAAAGTCATTCTGTATATGTATCCTATGCACGATAATAATATGATCTCTCATGTGACTGTTTAAATTCGCTGAATCTGTTTTTGACATGTCACAGTCGTAAAATATTAGTCATCATACACTAGAAACACTATCTACTCTAAAGATAAATTTCTCCAAAACCGCGTGAAGGAATAGTCACATTACAAACCCTGCGGTTTTTATATACGCCACAGATACGTTGATATCTTTCTTCTAAAAGGGAATCGGTTTTAGTTTTCCATTTGCGTCACACAAAGCTTGGGTGCAGACTTCAAATAACAAAGGCGTGGTCGAATTTGTTACATCATTTACGTCATTCGAGAAAAAAATGTGGAATCGTTAAATCCGTTAGTGATGTGAAATACCGTTTTAGCACTGTAAGCTTAGAGCTGCAATCTGCAGCTAAAAAATAATTTTGTTAAAACTCGGCTCACGTTTTGGTAATAAAAATAGCATTTACAATTTAAAACGCCGGTTTGTTCTTCACACATAATATTGTAATTGATGAAATTTTAAACATCACTTCAAGTAACCTTTCATATGTCAACAAAAAAACTAGTGAACTAATAATGAAAGGCACACTGAAATAAAAACATTTTTGTCACCCTTATAAAATATTTGCTTTACATAGATGTAAAGTGACCCATAACGTACTAGTGCTGTAATGAAAAACAAAAGCAACAAATCCAATAGTAATTTTTATTTTTTTTTGTATATTTAAACGCGCAGTACCGACAGTGTCGCCAACTCTTTAAAAAATTTCCCCCTAAAGCAATTTCAAAACCCACTAAATTCAAACTAAAACTCCCCAACTGTGACAAAAGTATATCTTTTTTAATACAATAAAACAAATCACAATACTTATTTAATTTTTTATAAGCTTTTATTAAATACAAGTATGGAGAGTAGTGCAATTCAATAAAAAAATACAAAATACACAATTAAAATTTTATCCCTAAAAATACCCCCAAAAAATTCTTCTCCCTAAAAAACTCCCTGTATAGATTTTCCCCCCCAAATTTAGGGGGAAAACCCCCAAGTTGGCAACCCTAAGTACCGAGGCTATATGCGTTAGCTGTAATTTTCATAAACTATACCTATATGGTAGCATTTAGAAATGAAGTTTTCTACACAAATGAAATGTCAAAATTTTGAAAATGTACCGCCATTGTGACGTAAGTGTCACAACAATTTTTGTATACAATAAAAAATGTTGATTTTTATCCCGCACACTGGATATGGATTCTTGTTTGTTTTAGTTTTGTACCTCCCTCACCAAAAGTAGTTTTTAACATACATAGGCACTGTGGTTAAAGTTTGCTTTTAAGTGCATTGGTAACTCTACACTTATGAGAACGAAAGTGCATTATGCCCTGATAAAAGGTGTATCGTCATAATTTTATACTACATATTTCTATGCTCGAGTGTATAGTTTTCATTTATAAAAATATTAGAAAAAAAACTTTTATAAAGACAAGTTTTCATTGCAGTGTACTATAAAAAGGAAAAAAAATAATTTTTAATAATTCAAATTCATAAATATAAAAGCGTGGATAGGAAGCTCTATGATAGTCACGGCCCACGCTTTTATATATAAATTGTCTGTTTAAAATTTTGTTATTCAAATTTTTAGCCTTTTGGATTTTATGTGCTACGAGAGACAGCACTTATAGCGCGGACAAAAATTATTTATTTCTCATTTCGTAGCGTGTTATTTCAGTGATAAAAAATTACTATAAATTATTAGACAAAAAAAAATAAAAATAAATAAAAAAACCCGGGTCGCAGTGCCAAAACCCTGCCGACAATATAGTGTATTTGCTTATACAGGCAGTGTGGCTTTATTATGCGAACTTAAGTTGGTTTTTGGGCAAAATAAAAAATTTTACTCCTTAATACACCCCTTAAAATGACATTTTTTTTCTTAATTGCAATATTATTATCAATCGAACCTCTATACCAAATTATATACATCTTTCAATAAATAATTCATTATCTGCAAACTAGTTTTTTCATAAAATTTGTAAATCCGGTCCTGTCGGGCCGATTTTATCAAAATTTTAAGGACACTTTTCAATTACTACCAGAGGGTTAAATTTCAATTTTGAAACGATTTGAAGAATTTTTTCGGTATTTTGGGGCCCAAAAACATTTTTCAACCTCTAAAAACTACCCTTAAAGTGGCCCGATTAGGCCCATTTTAAATAGGCTTCTTGCGGTGATGGATTTCCACGCGTGTGCCAAATTTAGTTGAAATCAATTAACTCTTTCGAAAGTTATTGCCCGCACACATATATATATATATATATATACGTATATATATATATACGTATATATATATATATATATAAATATATATATATATACATATATATATAAACATTTTTAAAAATGGTGCCAAAGTGTTTAGGAGGTTATGAAACGTCGAGAAATTTTGGTCCGACCCCTAGGTCCCGCCATCCGACCGACGCCAATAGTGTATGTTGCCTTATGGCAAATACACTAATTAACGGAAATTATTTCTAATAAATCAAGTAATAAATAATTATCGGAAATCAAAAACAACGATAAGAATTTTTTTTTGTTTATTAATCAAAACGTCTAATGCATTTAGGAGCCGATAATTGTAGAACAATTAATAAAGCCAGGGATGGCGAACCTATGGCATTCGACCGAAAATCGTTGGTACAGCATGAATTGAGGTGTAAATCGAAATTCTTAAAAATATTCTAGACGTTGTCGAAATGAAATGGAATAATGCATGAATAGCTATTTTGACTGTTTATTATTCCGAAAATATCGAAAAATCTGGTGGAAAAGAATCGTGTTTTACATGTGCTTTATTTACTGTTGTAGTTTTTGGAACGCACTTAAAAGTATGTTCCAAAAACATAGGTATGTTTTTTTTCAGTTGAGTTTTCGATATTTTCGGAATAATTAAACGGCTAGTCAGTCGCGGTACAAGTGTTGCTACTGGAACAAAATATCGGTTTTCGATATTCGGAATTTTATATCGATATGTCGAAATATTAAATATCGCCCAAAAATATCGATATATCAAATAAAAAATATCGATATTTTTTCGACATCCCTACCGTCACTCCTTTCGTTTCGTCAAGACTCTTAGTACGAACTTAGATCGTGGTGTGATCAAGGTTTTAGTTATTTTTTAAGCAGAAAGGAAAAAAATATGAAAACAGCCTTATTTGTAGATAGTGGGATTGCACGTAGACAATAATGTGAATGTAAGAACCTAGATATGTTAAAACATTATATGTGTTTACAGAGTTCGCGAGCGCGGTATTTCTGAAGAACATAATTTTACATCTTTCTCGGACACAAGAAATCAAAGTGAATCGTACCGCCATGTTTGTTTTGTCCAAGGTGACTTGGTCTTTATTTATTATGCAACACGTATATGCATACGTTTATATATAGATATACATAGTGGACACAAATTTTCTGTCAGTCGGTGTTGGCAGCATTAATTCCAAGGAGAATTGAAATACAACCTCTGCTAGAGAATTTTCGCTTCAATAGGGATGTTGACTATTTTTGGGAAAGTGTTTTAAATCGTGCATTAGTACCTAATATAGCCACAAATATTTATTATTTTTGTTTAAATACGACTCAAGCCTTAAAAATCATGTATTTTAAATTCCGTTTGAAATTTCGGTCCAAAACGCCAATACTTGTCATGTGACTGCCGTGACGTCATCCGTTCATACCAAAGGAGGCTCAAAAATTTACACGGGAGCTACCATTCTATAGTTTCGTAGTTGTTGCTATAGTTACATGCAATTTGACGTTTCCAAACAAATAATAATAATATATCAGGAAAAATCAGGTCTTGAAATAAATCAGGTGAAAAGACAAATCTGTACGTTTCAACACATTTATTCATTATACGACGTTTCGTCGGTATTATTCCGACTTCCTCAGGTATCTAGTTTTAACAGACATAAATAGATATAATAAATAACAATTTATAAATTAAATACAAAAATATAAAAAAAAAATTCATTGTATTTTTTTTTATATTTTTGTATTTAATTTATAAATTGTAATTTATTATATCTATTTATGGCTGCGTTAAAACTAGATACCTGACGAAGTCGGAATAATACCGACGAAACGTCGTATAATGAATAAATGTGTTGAAACGTACAGATTGGTCTTTTCACCTGATTCTTTTTACCTGAATAATAATATACACACTAAATATTTACCAAACAAGGAAGCCTTTGACAACGTCTGATCCTGTACATGAATCCGTGACGTCATGCGCTCTGATTGGTGTCCGTTGTCACGTGACTTGAGAGTGACTTTATTAGATTTTATTTATTAAATACTAATTAAATTCCTTAAAAATAAAGAAAAATATAGTGTTTTTTTAGTATTTCTATCATATAAACTACCACTCAACATTAAAATTATGTTTTTATTTGAAAACATCCCTATTGCAAGGTTCAGAAAGTTACACTTATTTAGACTTATCGCTCGTAAAAAAGGTGATCCGGTGAACGGAAACATTGTCAACGTTTCAGTAATATTTTTTACGCCAATAATCTCAATTGGCGAGCGTCTAGAATCTCAAATCTCTTTGTTTTTTTCTAAAACATTTTTAAACGTATTGATATAATCGGTATATAAGCCAAGAGGTTAATTCTTCACAGCAAAAATTCGATCATCTCGTATTATACAGAGTTAAAAAATGTACCTCCTTTAGTAAGGCACTAAAAAGAATAAAAAAAAGTATAATGAGTCTCACCCTCATAAGCTCACATGAGAAGTTTAACTTCTTTAGTTTGAATATTATTCCCAAGTTTAATTTTTTTTATGTCAAACTAATTACTTAATAATATTTGTCTTTGTCAATTTCATGTAAAAAATTTAGGAGACAAACTAACTTCCCCTTTCGTGTACAATTTTACTTCTCCTCGATTTCTTACTTTTTCAAATAGATACGTCGCTAAAGAAGTTAAACTTCAATAATAAAATTTTAATGTCGGCGCCAATTTAATTCAAGGAGGTAAATTTTTTATAATTCTGTATAATACGATACAGCCGATTTTTTATCTGAGTCCAGAGCGTTTGTAATATTTTTGTGTATCTATAGGAACTGAGTCATAAACACGGTTGATAACAGAGGGGAAAACATATTACGGTCTTATCAGCAGATTTTTTGTTACACTGAACAACTTATATTGCATAGTTCATAGTACTTTTATCTAGCATGATAAAGAAAAATTTATTATACCTGAACAGTAAATACAGTCTGTTAACTGTTTAGGAGTACAATTTCTATAGTGTGTTAAAGGTTTTCTCTGTAATTTTGTAAAAATTTAAGACTCTGAAGAAATTTCACTGAACTTATCTTCGCACTTTTTACGTATAATATTGTTAACAGTACTAATTAATTATATGTATTTGCTAATAAAAAAAAAATAGAAATTTCAGGCGATGCCTATTAGAAAGTTGAGAAATCAAATCAAAACGGTTCAAGGAAAACTTTAACTTGATAATCAACGTCGCAAATAATTTCCAACTTTTATACTTTAATGATGTCCTTTTGAAGACTAAATTAGTAGTCATACCTATGTGTTTTTAGGTAAATTTTCCTATACAAACATTTGTTTTTTTGTCCGCATAATCTATAACCAGATTGCAAGGTGATTTTTAAACACTTTTATATTCAAAAAATATACAATGTATTTTAGGGCAGTAATGAGTATAATGCTGAAAAAAAATGTATAATCCATTATTTTTGCAGCTAATCTGTGATCGACAATTTCAGGCGAAATTACTCCACAATCAAATTTAAGTGATTTTTAGATGACTTCCTTTAAAAAGTCACCAGGAAAAAATCTAAATCTATACACTTTTTAGCGAGATTTTTGAACTATTTAACCAACAGGCAACATTTGTATCAGACTAAAATATCAATAAGTGTGGTAAGAAAGCCCGCTAAGAAGACAAATTAATAAAAAGAATTTGGACACAAAAGACGTGGAAATTGATTGAATTAAAAGTGGCAATCTAATATGATTATGTTGCTACCGCAATGAATTACAATAATTAAGAGAGTTGACGAGACGACGAGAGTTGTTAATAAAAAGTCGTACTGTGTTATCTACAAACAGTAATCAGTTCCGCTTCCGATTGACTAACGAACTGTAAGTTAAATTTTAATTGACACAAATTGTTCAACGCTTCATTACGAACAAGGAATATAAACCGTCACACTGTACTGCTCTATGTATATCTGTCCGTACGTCTATCTGTCTGTCTGGACGCCTGACTGGCTACTGTTTGATGTTTGAATATTTATATCAAATATTTGATTAACACTGCCAGTTAAAGAAATTTCTTTTTTTAATTTCAAAGCGTTTTTCCTTTGTCATCCTCAATTCACAGCGAAGTATAGGAAATAATATGTATTTGAAACTGCTGTATATTTTTTATATTTCGAATAAAAATAATTTTATACTGAAGGTATTTTTTTCAAGATATTTTAATTTAATCATGTATCAGAGTTTCTCAAACTATTGTACGCTCTCGGCCTAATTTTTTAAGCGATGATAGATTTTTCGCATCAAATTAAAGCTGCTGATTCCCTCTTAGAGTACTGCCGGCAAATTTAAATTTTAGTTCAGGCTACACAAAACCCTTCTGTATTGAAAAAATATTGTGTTTTGAAGAGCCACATGTTAGTTAGTTAGTTAGTTAGTTAGTTAATCTTTATTAAAGAACCAAGTTTGGTATAAATAGCGTCAAAAAACATAATATAAAATTCTCATTAAATATACCATTTTGCTTAAAAAGAAACATTTCGATTGGCCGGTTGAAATCCAAAAAATTTTCCCACGTACATATATACATATGAGACGTCAAAATACATTAAAATTTATGATTAAAAAATTCTTCTACGGTATAAAAACAGTTATTTGATAGAAGGTTCTTCAATGATTTTTTAAAAGTTTCCAGTTTCATCATTTTGATGTCATTAGGCAATTTGTTATATAGTTTTAGAGACAAATATGTGTAATTTTTTTGAACTGTGGCTAGTCTATGAAGCGGCAAAGAAAAGATGTTTTTATGTCTTGTGTTGTAGCTATGAAACTCGGAATTTGTTTCAAACATATTTTGTTCTTTTTTGACATAAACCAAGCAATGATAAATGTACAAGGCTGAAAGAGTCATTATTCCATATTTTATAAAAAGAGGTCGACAGTGCTCATGTCTTTCCACTCCTGCCAATACTCGAATCGCAGCCTTCTGTAAAGTGAAAATTCTTACGGCAGAAGGTGCGCCTCCCCAAATTAAAACGCCGTATGTCATACAGGAATGAAAGATAGAATTGTAAACGATAAGTGCTGCTTGATCGGTAACTGTTTCTTTTATGCGTCTTATTGCATATATGGCACTGGTGAGCTTATTGCTTAGTGTATTAATATGCTGATCCCATTTAAGAGATGGATCTAGTTTTATGCCAAGAAATGTTGCGTTAGCAGTGCTCTGCGATCTCATCTCAAACAGGACTCTTTCAGTCTTGTTCATATTTAAACACAATTTATTTGAAGAGAACCAGTTTTGCGGCTCACGATTCGCAAATCACAGTTTAGGTACCGCTGATGAATGAAATTATGACGTTAAAACCATCCTTAGCATTATATTAATTTTTAAAGACACGATTAATATTTTTTTTTTTCAATTCTTAAATAAGTGGGCATTTTTAAGCAAACGATAAAAAAGGACATTATCGCAATTAAAAATATATTCACTGAATTGGTAACCTTCTTTTTTTAAAGTCGGTTATAAATTCACAAATTCCGCATACTTATAAGCGTATCTTCTATAGGCAGCGGCGATGCAAAGGGACGAACAAGCAGAGAATTCGACTAACTCCATTTTATTTCGTTTCGCGGTTAAGATCTCAGTTGGCGAATGGTCAGACTCTTAGCTCTGCCCGCTATTACTGTAGAACAACACTTGACCGCACTGAGTAGTTCACGTATATTATCCACCGCAAATAACGCCCCGACTTACGAAATATAAACTGTAGTAGCCATATTATTAGTGTATTTGCCATATGGCAACATACACTATTGGCGTCGGTCGGATGGCGGGACCTAGGGGTCGGACCAAAATATGTATATATATATATATATATATATGTGTGCGGGCAATAACTTTCGAAAGAGTTAATTGATTTTTGCGAAATTTGGGCCACGTGTTGAAATCCATCACCGCAAGAAGCCTATTTAAAATGGGCGTAATCGGGGCATTTTAAGGGTAGTTTTTAGGGGTTGAAAAATGTTTTTGGGCCCCAAAATACCGAAAAAATTCTCAGAATCGTTTCAAAATTGATATTTAACCCTTTAGTAGTAATTAAAAAGTGTCCTTAAAATTTTAATAAAATCGGCCCGACAGGACCGAACTTACGAATTTTATGAAAACACTAGTTTGCAGATAGTGAATTATTTACTGAAAGTTGTATGTAATTTGGTATAGAGGTTCGATTGATAATAATATTGCGTTTAAGAAAAAAAATGTTATTTTAAGGGGTGTATTAAGGAGTCAAATTTTTTATTTTGCCCAAAAACCAACTTTAGTTCGCATAATAAAGCCACACTGCCTGTATAAGCAAATACACTATATTGTCGGCAGGGTTTTGGCACTGCGACCCGGGTTTTATTTTACTTTATTGAGCCTCTTCACACATGCGAGGTTTTAGATTCTATAATAATAATATGTAGAACAAACGCAACCCTTGCAAAGGATGCGTGGAGCTTATATTTACACTACGATATTCAGATTTCAGACGATATTATAATGCAGTCTGTGGTTACTTTAATATCTAATAAAATTTGATTTTAGGTATATCAATTTATATAAAATAACTACATCTACGACCAAAAGGCAAGACAACTTATTTTAGGTTTTTAGTATTTTTAGAATTCTGTAACAAAACGATAAAAAAGACGGACAAAGGTGAGTCGAACTCGCGTCATGAGACCATGACAATTACTTTGTTGAGGTTTAAGTAGTAGTTTTTATGATAGAAATACTAAAAACACAATATTTTTCCTTATTTTTAAGGAACTTAACTAATATTTAATAAATAAAACGCAATTAAATCACTCTCAAGTCACGTGACAATAAACACCAATCAGAGTGCATGACGTCATTCAGTCATAAACATTATCAGACGCTCTCAAAAGGCTTCATTGTTTGGTTTATATTTAGAGTGTGTAATTTATTATTATTTATTTAGAGGAAACGTCAAATTACATATAACTATATAGCAACAACTACAAAAAACCTTTCATCACCTCGTCACTTTACCAGCGTTTATGACTGTATGACGTCACGGCAGTCACGTGACAAGTATTGGCGTTTTGGAGCGAAATTTGAACGGAATTTAAAATACAGCATTTTTAAAGCTTGAGTTATATTTAAATAAAAATAATAAATATTTGTGATTAGGTATATTAGGTACTTATGCACGATTTAAAATACTTTCCCAAAAATAGTCAGCATCTCTATTGACAAACAATAAAAATTGGTATGTCACGTAATAATTCCACATAGAATTAGAAATTAATGATTTTCAGATTTAAAATTATATATGTGTCGAATAAGTAGAGGGTTGAATAAGCACTTGTAAAAATGATAAAATTAACGGCAAATTCTAACTTTGACAGTTACAAACAAGATCGGCGCTTGTCAATTTGCCACCCTTTACAAGTTTAACATTTTCCCAGCTGGAAGTTAGAATTGAAACTTGGGGAAAATATTTTTTGCAAACATTATTTTATTGATATCTTATTAAACTGTGGCAATAAATTTAATAAATGTTGGGTACGTAGATATAATTTTATTTTGCGTATTATTTTCCTGTAGAAATTTCGTAGAAAATAATTAGACACCTAGAAGTCGACGATTTTTCATGCCTAAAATTTTCTGCCCTGATTACTATTTATATAGTATTAACACCTGCTGTTTCATCAACGTAATAAATTGAGAAATTCTGTAATTTTTCGAAAAAATTATCTAAGTCGGTCAAGTGAATTTATTGATAAACCTTTATCTGGACCTACGCAAATTAATTTGCAAATTGAATTAGTATACCTAATTATACAAACAAATAAGTAGCCATGCATAATGGGCAATGTAAATATTTGAAGGCGTTTAATTTTGTGTCTGCAATTGTGTCAAATTTATTAATTTCCAAGGTCTATATTTATTAACTTGTTACAAACAGGAAACAAATAAATTCTAGCGATTAATTGACTAAAAATGTTATACATATGACAAAGATAAAGTAATGTAATAATATGGATATTGGATGCCTACATATAATTAATAATTACATAATATAAAGTTTACATAGGATTACAATAAAGTTAGTGGGCGTGTGAAAATAATTTAGGTATTAGAAAAGGCGGTACACTTTCATCAAAAATGTATTGTCTTCTGGGGACAAAACCCAAACAATGTATCGAAAATTTTAAAATGTTTTGTTTGAACTTTTTGTTTTTAACGTCCTAAATTCAGTCTTCGAGTTCTTTCCAAATGTTATGAAATTCGCCTATAATAGACTTAGTGCTGGCTTGAAGGTAAACATTCTTTGCACTCGGTTAAATGGCGTAAACATATGAAAGGGCACTTGTTACGGATTTTATATAGGCATTTCTTTTTAATTTATTTTGTATGGTTAACTATAGTGACCAAATTCATTGTACAGTGATATCTCAATTAATGCTCAATACATACCACGTCACATCTATCTAAAATACAACAATTTTTTGCAGTGGCACTTCCTATCCCAAATTGTTAAGCATTAACTTTTTAATTATTAATTAGAATTTTCTACATTAATAATAATCAAAAACTTACATTTCATTGCAATCGACTGTAGACAGCTTGTGCAGCGCTCTTTTAAGACGAAAAAAATCCACGCCTTCTCCTTGTAATCGTACAAAGTTTATCACAAATTGTTTTTTCAAAACTATAAAATAATGACTAACTGAAAACTAAATTATAAATGTTGTACAAAACAAATTTTGAAGAAAATAATACAAAACCACATAAAATCAACATTCAAAAAGTTGTTTTAATTCTCGTATTTATGAAACGTTAGAATAATTAACACACGAAAGCAAACACTCAAATCCAATAAAGCGTACATATTTTTTGAAGTCCCTTAAGAAAACATAATGACTAAAAATTAAATCAAAATCACAGAGTAAGGTACGTTCAGAAATCACGTTGCAACTAAAAAAACTCAGCAGGTCATATTTAAAACGTGAATTTTCCTGTAGATTACATAATTATGAAATCGATAATGTCATTTAAAAAACCAACAACGCTGTTTCATTTAATTCATTTTTATAATGTTGGAAAAAAACTTTATAAATATTTATACAGAGTGTCCTCTTTATATTTTTGTCTTTTAAAATAAAAATACGTAGTATCAGTTGAACTAGAAACTTACTGAATGAAATTTGTTAGAAAGTATTTTGCGAATACTTCGCATAATCGTCAATATAAAGTAAAAAAATTAATAGATAATGATTTTTATTGGCAGAAAATGAAAAATTAATCTTCCAAAGAAATGATATAAAGTAGTAAAATTTTCAAAACTTGAATAATTTTGGAGCAGAGATGAAAATTTCTAGAATTTTGTATGAAACTTGTAGAAGGTTCTATGATGTTTCCAGAATTTTCCAGAAGGTTTCCGATCATCTAGAGCCTATCAATTATACATATACCCAATACTTCTTACTTTATACTTTTACTATGGAAATGGTAGTAGTACACTACGTTTCGCATTTCTTTAGTTTTATTTTACGCACTAGTGGGAAATGGATCATTTTACTATCGCTATACAGGCTTGAAAATCGTGAAGAATTACAATTTAAATTCGAGCTTATATTTCGTCAGTCTTTTTTTTCTATACCGAGCGGTGTAGCGTAGTGGTGAGAGCACCATACTCCCATTCGGGAGGCAGTGGGTTCGAATCTCGGTTGAGCAAACGTGGCTAATACTTTTTTCTACTGCCTCTCGCTCGCGAGAAATGATAATTCCTGTACCGGCCACCTTGTCGAGGTTCTTCATGGTGAGCACGATACAGGTCAAATGGATGAACGGATCGAAACCACATTTTGGGAGGATGTTTGGTATGCAAATATGAAGGGCCCTATTGTTTTTGGGAAAAATCAGCGCGTGCGCAAAAGAAATATACGTTATAATGTTGTTTTTTCTCATATAATGATATACTTTTCCATAATGATTTATGTTCTATTTATTTTTCTAAGAAAGTTTTGTAAAAAATGTTTTTTCTGAACTTTATAGTTTCGGAAATATTTTGAAAATAAAAAAAAAACAGTTGGTCTTTAGTTCTAAAGTTCTGTCAAAAAGAAATTATTTAGGTCAATTATTTAGGACAAGCATACTTTGATTAATTTTTACATGTTAAACCATATTATGTAACCATGGCAACAAATAGCAAATATCATTTTTGTTAGTAGCCGTTATCCGCGTCACTGCGCGTGTTAACAGAAATTTTATGTTATGTCTTTTAATATGTCAAATGTGAATATTTTTAAAGTTGAAATGGTCCTGTCGCCCAATTGGCTAGAATTTTTTTGTTTGTTTGGAAATGAACTATTATAAACGGGTAAAATATCAGAATACACTACACAACTCAATTAAGGGGACACATAAAAAATGTTGAAATTTTGATTCAAAAACTAGAATGT
Organism: Venustoraphidia nigricollis; assembly: GCA_034508555.1. NCBI lineage: Eukaryota > Metazoa > Arthropoda > Insecta > Raphidioptera > Raphidiidae > Venustoraphidia > Venustoraphidia nigricollis. The sequence goes on along the minus strand of JAVRKA010000052.1, from coordinate 1,013,096 downwards.
TAGAGCTTTAAAATGAGCTATTGTTTTATAAAATCCGAACATTTTTCGCGAAAATACAGTGCTTTGAAAATCATCAAAATTTCAACGTTGTTTGTGTGTCCCCTTAATTAAGTTGCGGAATGTATATCTCCTAAAACCTTGTACATCAAAAAGTTCCATTTTGATTCCCAAGAGAGTGAATTAGCTTCGTTGTTTTAGCTATAATGTTATTCACAGAGCAAACGGGGACACTTTTAACTCGCACTGTTATATTGAAATAATATGAGAACAGTTCAAGTGCAAATGATTGTTAGTTTATTGTTATTAGTTAGCAAGTGAGTGTGGAAGCCGAGTGGTCGATGTCTCGCATTGTACAATGACCTTAAATAGTAGTACAGTAAGACATCGCTTAACGCTGTAACAGTATTACGCGGTTTCAAAAAAGAAAGGTTAGCCACTATAAAGTAAATTATGGATCAGTTTATACAAAATGATTCAAATGTTGATAGAAGTTCAAAGCCAAGACGAAGTGTCATTGATGCGATGTCTTGCTATCGACAGCAGCTTGCTGAACGAAACAGAAAAAGGCAAACGACACTAGATGACATCTTCACAAAAAACAAAATATAGGGTGTCCGAGAATTATCTTTACAATTTTGAAATTTAATAACTTTTGAAATAAAAAGGATATTCACATTCTGTTTTCTGAAGTTATTAGTGCAACTCATAAAGTTTTGTTCTGTTTAGGTTAGCACCTCCACATGTGCACCACGTGTGGCCCGAAGCACATCCAGTCGGTAATCGATTTCTTGCCAGGTACGCTGTAACATAATGTCTGTGACAGTGGCAAAAGCCTCTGTAATGCGGGTTTTTAAGTTAGCAATGTCAGTAACCTTTCTCCGATAAACAATATCCTTCAAATAACCCCAGAGAAAGATACATATCAAATGAGGAACCTTCCTCATCACAAACATGTAGCTTCTTATTCGAACGTTTATTTGATTTTTATAAATGTTTTATGAACAAAAATCGATATAAGCAATTTATATAATTCTATAATTAATGTAATAAAAAAGTATTTAACAATAAATATTACAAAATTAAACAAAAAAAACTAACAAATTTTCTTATTTTCGATTCTGTTTCATTCATGCCTATTATCTACGTATTAAGATGACCTCGTTTAGCGCTGTTTCCTATAGCGCAGGAACTTATTGGAGCGTATCTCCCACGTTAAGCGGGAGATTACTGTCTTATGCAGTACACTATGCACCGTTCCTTGAACGTTTATTTGTGATAAAGGTTAAAAAATTATTATTTACGAAATAAAATAAAACATAACCTCGGATGATTTCTGAGTATTTTTTGTTAACGCTCTGTAGCAGGCAAAACTGTACAAAAATATATTATCTATATTAATAATAATAATATGTTTAACGTCCGTTTCTCGACTTTATATCATAACAGACGCCATTCGCACAATTACTATTTTCCATCTATCACACTTCCCGTTATTTTTCTACATTTTTAAAACTTCAACTTATGTAATAGCAATGGGCGAATGAAGGAATTATAGGAAATTAGGATAAGGTAGGTAATTTTTGAACTAGGAGTTTGATAGGTAATCGGCCATGGCCTCAAATAAGGAACCATCTCGATATTTATCTGGAATTAATTGAGGGAAACCATGGAAAACCTCAATCAAGATGGCCGGTACAGGAATTACCGTTTCTCGGCGAGAGGCAGTAGGAAAAAGTCCCAGCCACATCTGCCTCCGCCGGGATTTGAACCCGGACCTCCCGAATGCGAGTCTAGTGCTGTCACCACTACTCTACCCAGCTCGGTATATTATCTATATTAACATTAAACGTAACAAGATTGTCTATCTCTTCTCTGTATTACAGAAATTTTGAAAATTTCTGCAACACTTCTATTAAAAGAAATAACTTCAAATCAACGTCAAACGGGTTGATTTCACAAAAATTCGGAACAGAAATTGCATTGCACGAGTATTAAGATCGGAATAATGGCAGAATTCGAAGGTTTTGTGTTAAAAGGTACTCCATAAATATTTGACGGACACATTGACAGGTAAGTCGTGCTTAACAACAAAACGAGGTTCGTCTAAAAACTGTCACAAAGTGTTTATTTACTTTAAATCGATCGTTGGATTACGAATATTATATTCTGTTAATCCACAAAACACGAATCAATACATGTATGTCTGTGCTTATGTATTTTTAAACGATTTACTTTTGTATTGTATTTATGAATAACAATATTCTTTAGATTTTATTTTGAAAATGATACATTTCTTTTATAGAAGTATCCGCATTATAAAATCGATCCTTTTTATGATGAAAATATACAGAATAATCTTGAATAAACCGTAATCGGCAACCGACTTTACAAGTTAAAGCTAATTCAGACTAGCCGTTCTCGGTTACGATTCACCGGTCCGGTTCGGTTTTCGATTAATCTAGGTTGCTCACACTATCCCGATTCGGTTCTACGATTATTCTCGGTGCGCATGCGCAATTTCGAAATATGATTTGACGTTTAATGTGTAGTTAAACGTCAACAAAAACAGCTGGCTAGTCACGTGACTCCAGCAAGCGTTCTCATTGGCTACGGTTGCGAACGGTCCGGTTGAAATTAGAGCTGAACCTAAACGCTCGAACCGAACGGCAATCGGGAGCGACTACGCCCTGATTGGTCGAGCTCCCAACCGGACCGGTGAACCGTAACCGAGAACGGCTAGTCTGAATTGGCTTTTAGAGGGTTTGAAAATAGCTATGCGCGTATAGTGTTACCGTTTTAGTTCAAATTCTGACCGTACAAAAGTCTACTGGACAGCACTACTACATTTTTGTTATTGAATTAACAGCTTTGCTAATTTTGAACATTATTCCTTGTACAAAAACAAATAATGTAAACCAAATAATTCGTTCTTATATTCTTCCTCTTAATTGCAAACAAGAATTAAAAAAAATCTGTTCATTTCAAACGGCTGAGCTTAGTCGCCACATGATGATATCAAAAGCTGGATTTAGTTAGCACACCACTTTCCCGCATAGTGTCTATGAAAAGAGTTGTATATACCAGTTGTCGCATGATTCAAGTCTAAAAAAACTAGTGGGCTTGATTCAACAACAGGTCGCCAATTAGCTGAAGGTGTCTAGAGATAACGAATCTCCGTAGCAGAATTATTTTATATTTAAATTTTAAAATTACATTGAAATTTTTCTTTTCCGAAAATTGTTTTATAAATGTTTTATAAATATTTCCAACCCTAAAAAAATATGGGACGACCCTATTTAATATTATTTTATCCTTTTTTTGTTCTCAGTAATATTCCTCGTCGTGTGTCTCCGCACACTTTAACAGAAATTTTATGTTATTTATTATAATATATATCAATTAATGTCATTATTTTTAATGTTGAAATGGTCCTGTCACCCAATTGGCTGCAATTTTTTTTCATAAGCCGAGCTGGTTAATCATGAAACAAATTTACAAAAAGCTTCCAAAAATTCTGGTGCTACAGGTAATACATTTTATGGTACGTTCGCACCCAAAATATACGATCGTAAAATTTGTCGATAATGGATGTAATCGTATCTAATCATTATTAAATACTACACTCAGATGAAAAAAAAAACGATCGTCTTACAATTTCGATTATATTTCAAGCTTGATGACTTTCTTATTTTTAGTCCGATTTTAGTGATTTTTTTAGAGAACTGTATATAAAATTATTGGTTAGAACATGTCTGTACAAATTTTGAGTGAAATTGGTTATTTGACATATTTTACAAGAATAATTGAAATGTTTGTTTTTTTTTGCCTAATTTCAAAATACCTGCGGAGTAACAAAATTGTTTCAAAATGCCAACGGCCTAAGGCTCTGTTTTGCGGTTTAAGTTTCAAATCGGTTTACGATACGACCTTTCGTGTGTTATTGAATGGGGAGCCGCACATGGGTCGACAGGAAAACGACCGATTTGAAACTATTTTCAGACTAGTTATGTGCGACCGTGTTAGCAGGTTGAGAAGCAATTTCAGTTGCATGGTTGCTTGCTATTAGAGTTGGGTAACTCAGATCTGAACCGGTTCAAAGAGCCGACTCCGACATAAGTTCCGTGAGAGCCGACTCACTTTTTTTTGAGCCGACGGATCAACGGATCCGCATAACTCAGTGAAACACTTAACACACAGAAGCACATTTTACACTTACGTATCAGTTCTTGCTTTGATGCATCTGTCAGTTCAAATGACTCATGCATCACATATTTGGCTATGCATTCTTGATTCTATACAGGTCGTGATATGATTGACTGAGCTGGGTAACTCAGTGGCAGACTGCAGTAACATATTCAGAACTCGGCTCTTTTTGAACCGGTTCAGTGAGCCGGCTCACATACGGGATCCAGATGCAAAGAGGCAGATCACTAAAAAGACCCGTTTCTCCCATCTCTACATGCTATAGCGTAATTTTTCTACTGTAAGGTAGAAATTCAGATTCATGCTTGTGCACGGATAAGAACCTGAAACGACTGCAAACCGGTTGTACGATATGATCACAGCCGCATTCTAGACCGACTTGTAACTCAAATTGGGCTCTCAAAATTCGTCAAATATACTTTCGTATAAGCAATGTTTTTTGTATGATATAATATAAAATGGGAAATGTAACTAAAACAAAACAAAATGAATCAGTATAGAACAATAAAAATTATACATAAATAACAACTAATAAATCAAATATCGACAGCTGAATATTGGCTGATTCACAATAGCATTGTGTGAGCGCTAACTTCAGCGGGCATTAATTAAATATAACGCAGGACCGTACTTTGCATGATACAAACAAAAATCAAATAGTAATACTATGGATCGTGTCTATATTTACACTTCCAATTTATAAAATGGAGTTAAAAATGAAAAAAGAACAGAATCTTCCGTAATTCGTTTTTAAAAAAATATGTGAAGAAATAAAACTGAAGTTGAATTATGCTGTCTATGGAGACCCTTCATCATCTATGACCACGGTGAGATACTCGTATAAAAAACTAATTACGGATTGATATTGCTCTTTTTCCATTTTGTCGAAAAATACAAAACACGAACGATACAATCAGCTGTCAAAAATAACCTAACATATGAATTTATCTACAACTCAGCACGAGGTTGCTTAAGCCTGTCGGAACGCTCTGAATTTAAGCCACATTACGAAGCTAAAAAATGCTGTTGCAATGGTGCCGCTATTAGATAATTACTCTAAATTTTGGAAATATTTTGAAGATTTAAAAAACTTTTCCGAAAGAGGAAGAATCATTTTAGGTTCGTGATGGAACAATTTTGTGAAATAAAAACTAATAAGGTCGTGGAGTGACATTGTAAACGTGTGTTTTTTGGCACAATTAATGCCAACTTTTTTCTAATAAATCATACATAAATTACAAAAACAGTCCATTAGAGATCTAGATCTTCCTTATAGAAAAAGAAGCCCTATTTTTGACTTAAATTCAGAGCATTCCGACAGCCTTAAAAAACTGCAGTACACAATGGTAAAGTCAATTTCACTCGTCAACTCCATCTGTCGTCAAACACGGGTACTTATTGATCAATTAATACATAAATTAATTATACAATTGATAAAACTCTCGATTATCATACAAAAGATTCTGCAACAGTTAACTTTATATGCGGTTTTTAAAAACATTTTCTGGACCTAACCTGCTGTACAATTCGTCAGTATACAGGGTAAATCACAGAAAACCGAACATAATGAAAAATACACAGTGCAAATTTGTTAAGGTAGTTGTCGTGGTACAATATTGTCAAAAAGTTATAGATTATACGCGCCACAAAAGTATACTAGCTTGTAGCTAAGAGATCCATAATTTGTACGCAAGACTGTACCCGTGGAAACGTAACCCATACAGTATTCATATGCATGTATACTTTTCTATAAATTGTTGAACTTTAAACCGTTATTTATAAATAATTAGACGGTCAAAAATGTTTTCTTATTTTTTTTAAACTCATAACAAATGCATTGAAAGACTGTCAATTTTTGGAAAGTTTCTGACAGTTAGTTCTTTTTTTATAAATAAGAAACTGGTTCAGAACTACAGAGATCGTATACAATTAATGTTAATTATCCAATTTTTAATTGAATTCATCTCGGATTATATACGGTCGATCGACTTCAAATTTTCAGAGTAATTGTATTATCATGTCCTTAATAAGTATACAAAAATTAAGAATTTTTTGACGGTGTGTCTTAACCATGACAACTACCTTAAGATCAGATATTGCTTTGCCCTCTATTCAGAGGTCGTTACCATGGTAAACGTATACAGTATACTGTTAAAATTTGTCGAAAGTATGTTCGTTGCGGGCCTGTGCACGGTCATAGTGACCGTTGACCGCGACAGTATAAGTTCGTGTCTCCACATCAGGCTGTTGGATTATGTCCAGCGGAAAACTGTGATCCAACACACACACATACATACAGCAACGATGACGCCAACGATAATAGAACAGAGTAGGTGTGGGACTGTACGGTATCTCTGACACACGGGTCCAGTCTGGTGTGGGGACACACAGCTCATCATCATATGATTTGTCTGATCCCCGCAAAGTTCCGCATACACAGCGTCGCCCTAGACACCTTTGAACTGAACCATATCCGTATTTTAGAGTTGGGTAACTCAGATCTGAACCGGCTCAAAGAGCCGACTCCGACAGCAGATCCGTGAGAGCCGACTCATTTTTTTTTTGAGCCGACGGATCAACGGATCCGCATAACTCAGTGAAACACTTAGCACACAGAAGCACATTTCACACTTACGTATCAGTTCTTGCTTTGATGCATCTGTCAGCTCAAATGACTCATGCGTCACATGTTTGGCTATGCATTCTTGATTCTATACAGGTCGTGATATGATTGACTGAACTAGGTAACTCAGTGGCAGACTGCAGTAACATATTCAGAACTCGGCTCTTTTTGAACCGTTTCAGTGAGCCGGCTCACATACGGGATCCAGATGCAAAGATGCAGATCACTAAAAAGACCCGTTTTTCCCATCTCTACCGTATTTTCACAACGTGCTAAAAGTGGATCACACACATAGTGAGAGAGATAGTACGTGCGTATAGACATAGGAGTATAGAGACAGAGCATGTACTAGGGTTTTAGACGAGGGAGGTAAACCCGATTAAGAGACGCGACGAGGTGAGTGGTGTCTGCTTGTCATTGGCCAGCGCACTGCGCATGTCTAGTGGCATCAAATTTATGTTGTAGTATGGTGTAAAAAGAAAACTTCTCAATGCTCCGACCAATCGAAAATCGACACCATTCTTGCTTTATACCGATACCTTGTATCCGTCCCTCAATTTGACATTGTTTAATAAGAGCGCCGAATATCACGCCTTGAAATTATTTAATAAATTGCCACGTAATTTCAGAAATCTAAAAATTTCGAAATTTAAAAAACAGTTGAAAACTGCTCTTCTTAAACAATGTCTGTATAGGGTGGATGATTTTGTTGTAAATAATTTGTAAACATATCTTTTGACGAATCCTATACATATTTGTATGTCTTTGGATCTTAAATAAAAAAAAAAAAAAAATGGATGCGCCAAGAGAGATAGATATACGTCGCACGCTCGCGCTGTCTTTTTTTTGCAGCGAATACATGTTCTGACCGATGGCCCAGTTTGTGGGTATTAGGTCTATGGGCGCTACTATTTCAAACACCCACATACATTGTTATAAAGATTAGAAAACGAGTCGTCACCGATTTATAGAGTTGAACTCTTTTAAGAAGTTCCGTCCGATGTCGCTGGTATAAGCTACTTTGTTGTTTTATGAAATAACTATTTTGACGTTATCAGAAAAAATGAGACGTGCCATCTATGAATATAAAGTAAAACTATACTCCATCGAAGAGTCGACTTTATCGACGATACACGTAGTGCATGGTGTCTCATGTTCGCTGCCGTAACAGATCATCATGCTGCGTGCGCGACTTCCGTAACGAAGAAACTTTTACCCTCAATGCGCCAAAAGAAGCACATTAACTTCAAAAATAGGTTGCATAAGTAATGAACAGAGATAAAATGATTAATTATCAACCGGATTAATGATTATTTAGCAGTAATTAATATTGGCAAATTATTATCAAATAAAATGACATCTTCTGATTGAAAACAAAACCATTCCAAATCAAATGAATTGATTTCACAAGATTACTTTAGATTGCCCGTTTGATATGTAACCGATAAATGATAATTATGATATACGCACTGAGATAGCGTTGTTTATATTTACATAAAACAATAATATTTTATAGAAAGTTTAGTGACTGATAAATTACTGATTAAATATTATATAAATCGTAATACTATTAATTGAAAAAACAATTCAAAGAGATTAATTTTAATATATTATTTATATTAAAAAGGTTTATTAGTGTATTTGCTATATGGCAACATACACTATTGGAGTCGGTCGGATGGCGGGACCTAGCGGTCGGACCAAAATTTCTCGACGTTTCATAATCCCCTAAACACATTGCCACCATTTTTAAAAAAATTTATATATATAAAATTTTTAAAAAATGGTTTATATATATATATATATATATGTGTGTGTGTGTGTGCGGGCAATAACTTTCGAAAGAGTTAATTGATTTTAACGAAATTTGTTAACATCCATCACCGCAAGAAGCTAATCGGGACATTTTAAGGGTAGTTTTTAGGGGTTGATAAATGTTTTTGGGCCCCAAAATACCGAAAAAATTCTCAGAATCGTTTCAAAATTGAAATTTAACTCTGTAGAAGCAACTAAAAAGTGCCCCTAAAATTTTAATAAAATCGGCCCAACAGGACCGGACTTACAATTTTTTTGAAAACACTAATTTGCAGATAGTGACTTTTTTATTGAAGGGTGTATTTAATTCGGTGTAAACGTTGGATTGATAATAATATCGCAATTAAGAAAAAAAAATATTTTTATGGGGTGTATTAAGGAGTTAAAATTTTTATTTTGCTTAACAACACACTTATGGTAGCATAATAAAACCAAAATGCCTGTATAAGCAAATACACTATATTGTCGGCAGGGTTGTGGTCCTGCGACCCGAGTTTTTTTTTAGATTTCACGTTTAAAATTGTACTTGATCATGTCAGTGACGGCGTTAAAGAAGACACGATCTCCTTCTGAATTAACTATACTCTATGTGCCCTCTAAAAACACAAAAATCTCGCTGTATCACAGAAGCTGCGATTTATATGCATATCATTTTTGGTAAATGTGCTTAAATTCAAAATATTTAACAAAATGTTCAAGGCGTATCGTTTAGCGAGCAACTTCGCCCTGTTAATTTTGATGTTACAGTCGACAACTTCCTTATATTAATTTTGATCTTACATCGTAAAAATGCACTCTCATCATTTTTTCATAACGCGTCAAAAGAGTAAAGCTAATTTTGTTGGCAAATTATTTAGCATATTTTAGTTCATTTAAGCGTGTTGTTTTAGGTTTTTTAAACTGTAATTAGTGTATTTGCCATATGGCAACATACACTATTGGCATCGGTCGGATGGCGGGACCTAGGGGTCGGACCAAATTTTCTCGACGTTTCATAACCTCCTAAACACTTTGGCACCATTTTTAAAAATGTTTATATATATATGTATATATATATATATATTTATATATATATATTTATATATATATATATATATATGTGTGCGGGCAATAACTTTCGAAAGAGTTAATTGATTTTAACTAAATTTGGCCCGCATGTTGGAATCCACCACCGCACGAACCCTATTTAAAATGGGCCCAATCGGGCCATTTTAAGGGTAGTTTTTAGGGGTTGAAAAATGTTTTTGGGCCCCAAAATACCGAAAAAATTCTCCGAATCGTTTCAAAATTGAAATGTAACCCTCTGGTAAAAATTAAAAAGTGTCCCTAAACTTTTAATAAAATCGGCCCGACAGGACCGGACTTACAAATTTTATGAAAACACTAGTTTGCAGATAGTAAATTATTTACTGAAAGTTGTATATAATTTGCTGTAAAGGTTCGATTGATAATAATATTGCAATTAAGAACAAAAAAGTTATTTTAAGGGGTGTATTAAGGAGTCAAATTTTTTATTTTGCCCAAAAACCAACTTAAGTTCGCATAATAAAGCCACACTGCCTGTATAAGCAAATACACTATATTGTCGGCAGGGTTTTGGCACTGCGACCCGGGTTTTTTTAATTTATCATTCAATATTTGATGACGAAACGATGTAATAACGTATGGTTAAATGATAAAAAAACTCATAATATATAGATAAATGTAGACATAACTAAAATATAATAAGTGCCATAATGTAAGCGAAATAATATCAGAATAGTGTAGAATCCAGTCGGCCACCAACAGGCCAACCAACCAAGAATAGTCAGTCTGTCTTGATATTATATCGAACGTTATCTGAGCGCACGCGCGTTACAATTTCATTTTTCACAGCCAATCCTCTGATAAAGCGAACTGGATCCTATGGCGTACACGGAAAAATATTATGTTTCAACTAACACTATTTCCATATTGTATAAAAACAGATCAATGTTAATTATAGTAATTACGGATACTTAATGATAAAATAATAGATTTTACATTAATAAAAGTATACTAAATAGTCCATATTCGTTACTGGCTGCTTATCCATATAAATATTAAATAGACCAGGCGTAGATATTTGTACGGTTATCTCCTTCTAAACTACTAGACCGATTTTGACGATCAATGTGTTATTTGAAAGGGCGCAATGTGTACATGTGCTATAAGGTATCAGAATTTAAGGGTTAAAAATCGATTTTTAAGACAGTAATCTTGAACTTTACAAAAAAATATTTAAAAAAAATATTATTCTTCTTCAAAAAAATCACTAAAAAGATAAAAATAATGAAATTTTTAAGTCGGCGCCAATTTAACAAAAGTAGATATGTAATTAAAAGTTTTAGTAAATGAAATTGGCCCCGACCTCAAAATTTCATTATTTTTATCTTTTTAGTGATTTTTTGAAGGAGGTTAATATTTTTTTTAAGTTTTTTTATTTTTACTTTTTAGTGGATTTGATTTCGCACATTTTTATTAATTCGTAATTGCTTTGTTTATAAATTATAATAAAAAAACTCTTGACTCGACTTAAGTAAAATTTATGTGGGATCAACTTGAAGGTATTCCCTATTAAATCAGAAAAGAATCATCATCAAAATCGGCTTACAAATGCTGGCGATACAAGGTAGCATTCATATAAAAAATATGTTTTTTTAATGTCATTTAAAAATGGGTGAATCGGTCTTATAAAAAACTCAATGATACCAATCTGGTAGCATTCTGAACAAAATGGTGCCGAAGTTTTTCAAATAGGCTTACAATTGATGAAAATATAGATGAACAAAAAAAAATACAATTGAGAACCTCCTCCTTTTTTTGAAGTTGGTTAATAAATTAATAAACGCTAATAACCTCAGCTCACGAGCGTCTCAAATTACTGAATATATTATATAAATTTATATTTGGATTTATAATTTTCCGTTAATTTAAAAATGCAACGGCCATTTTCTTGTAATCGTGACAAACATCTATTTGCATCCCAGTAAGTAAACTGTAAAATTATACGTTTATGTGACATCCTGCATAAAGCATTGAAATGTCATAACTCATAAAGTTGAATATAAATGGATTTAATGCATGGAGCAATTTGTCCCGAACACATATACATAAATTATGAAAGTACACAACCACGCGCACTATTCAGACTTGAATGTTGAATTGGGACACATCAATGTCAAAAGCTTTAGATTCTTTTGACGCTTGACGGATAGAGGGAATTGATTTTTTTACCTATAACTTTATATTGCTATAAACATGCAGGGCAGATGGATGGTATGCAGTGAAATAAAGGTAATATGTTATCTTCATATACACATACGTATGCTCTCTACACCTATATATCTAACTTAGATAATATAAGTTATAGGTAAAGTATCAATATAGTAATAATAATAATAATACGTTTAACGTTTTATGTCATAACAGACGCTATTCGCACCATTACTATTTTTTCATCTACCATTTCTCGTTATTTTTTACATTTTTTACAACTTCAACTCATGTAATAGCAATGGGCGAATGAAGATATTATAGGAAATTAGGATAAGGTAGGTAATTTTTGAACTAGGAGTTTGATAGGTAATCGGCCATGGCCTCAAATAAGAAACCATCTCGATATTTATCTGGAATTAATTGAGGGAAACCATGGAAAACCTCAATCAAGATGGCCGGCACAGGAATTACCGTTTCACGGCGAGAGGCAGTAGGAAAAAGTCCCAGCCATATCTGCCCCCGCCGGGATTCGAACCCGGTACCTCCCGAATGCGAGTCTAGTGCTGTCACCACTACTCTACCCAGCTCGGTCCATTAAAGTATCAATATAATTTTGTCAGTATTACACGCTAACCGTATCTCCTGTTTATAATTACCTGTAAGCGCAACAATACCAACCGCACGCAGACTCCAAAATTGTATTATTTTTCCTCTTTTTAGTGGCTTTTTTGGAGGAGTTTCAATTCATTTTTAGGGTTCCGTACATCCATTGAAAAAACGAACCCCGTGTTTCTCTGTCCGTCTGTCAGAGCTTATTTCTCCGAATCTACTGGACGAAAAAAAGTTGAAATTTGGTCCATATATAGAGTTGGATACCCAGTCACGGACGTATGGCGTAAAAAAAAAAACGAATTCCGATTCTAGGGTTTAATACTGAGGACCAAATTAGAAAATTAAAAAAAAATATTTTTTCAAGCACATCATGTGAAAGGGCTCGTTATGAGAAATACAAATATACTTTTTTATTTTTACAGAAAGTTCAGCTCCTTATTTTTAATTAAAGCAAATAATTCAAAGGATATTTTATGGAGCAGATAAATTAGTTAATAATTATTTTGTTTAACACGACGTTTCGTAATAATTTATTACTTCTTCAGGTGCTCTATAGAGCACCTGAAGAAGTAATAAATTATTACGAAACGTCGTGTTAAACAAAATAATTATTAATAATATTGACTCTACCAACAGTAATAGAATATTAACAAAATAAAATTACTTGCAATACTGTTCAATATTTTTATTTATATAAAAGACGTTTCGACCAACAGTTTTGGTCCTTTTCAATTTTCAAAGGACCAAAACTGTTGGTCGAAACGTCTTTTATATAAATAAAAATATTGATCAGTATTGCGAGTAATTTTATTTTGTTAATAAAATGATTATTAACTAATTTATCTGCTCCATAAAATATCCTTTGAATTATTTGCTTTAATACTTTTTTATGATTTTAAAATGCCTAGTTTATCATCGAAACTACTGAGCCTAAAAGAAAAAATAAGAAATATAAGGCCTCACTCATAGTTTACAGGAAAACCTAAACAAAAATTATGAGTTTCAATTAAAAAAAAAACGTTTTCAATCTCAAATTAAGTAGCTTATAACATTTATAGTAAACCTGATAGTAGTTTAATCAATTCTTGTTTTATTTCAGGTTTATCAATGGTTTTAGAATACAAAATACGAAAACAATTTTTTGATGGATTTACGAAAAAAATAGAAAATCATCTGTTAGATTGGGAGCCCGTAACGCTATGATACGGATACTTAATACTATCCCAGATGAAATAAAAACTGAAAACGATTTGAAATTTAAAATTAAATTAAGAACATTCTTAATTAATAAAACATTTTATTCCATGAAAGAGTTCTTTTAAATGTCGAATACTGACGCTATTTATACATCTTTGTGTGTATTTCTAAATAAAGTTATTATTATTATTGTTATCATCTTGTAATGAAAATTTGGACAATATATTAGGAATAATAGAATTTATTTTTTTCCCAACAGAGCAATTTTCATTTATGTGATTAATTCATGAAATGAACTTCACATATATAGGTTATGAAGCAAGTACATGTAATACTGTACTTATATAAAATGGGTCACATCAGCGATAATGAATGTTCGCGTGCTAGAAATTCATTAAAATGTCTACAATTCTATTATTTGATAAATATTTGTTTTTCAGTGAAAAAATTCGGATTATACACACTAAAGGAACTTTTTAATACATGCATATAATAAATACCTATATTTTCAAATTTTGAAACTGAATAGCAAAAAAATGCAACTACTATTGTTCCTAATATTTTTAAAAACATATTTTTATTATATAATTAAACTGATCAGATGAAATTTCACTGGAAGTCGAAGTGAAATTTTATTTTCGCAAAATTGAAACCTCGAATAACTATGGTTTTTCTTCGAGGAGTTTCGTATTGACTTCAAGCATATATTAATTAGTAGTTTTCCAATTCGTGGACTAAACAGAGATAAAAATAAAATGTTTTATCAGAAAATATGAGCTTCAAGAATATAATAAAAGAATATCTAGGTACTGGTTAGTGGTATTAACTCAAGATATTAAAGTTTCAGTTGCACGCGCTTTTTGTCGACTTGGATGTCGACAAAGACGACAAGTATTGATCTAAAGAGGGTTCAAAGCTTTCGGTTCAACTATAGTCTGCTAGTCTCTTTTCACCATACCGAGACTCGACATCTACAGAATGGATCAGAAATACTAGGCTTGTTAAGAATGCCAAAGATTCGCAACTTTTTAACATTGAGTTGTATTGCGAATGTTTTTAGCGAATGTTAATAAAACCGAGAGTTGTTAGACATTTTTGGATAGGCATTTGAGGCACTGTGAAAATTTATACAAAAACTCTTTTATAATATCCGAATACAAAAACACAGACCTGGCTGAAGGGTAGCGGGGCTTAACCGACCCTCAAATTTCTAAAAAGTGAATTTTGATCTAAATTAGTACCATTCCCCTAGTGCTGTTAGGAATGGTAAAACTGGTATGTGAAACTCAAGGTTACATAAAACTAAGGTTGGGCGTTAGCATTGTTGAAGTTGTGACAAGGCGAGACAAGAGTGAGGACGGGGGAATGGATTCTTTTTCCAAACAGCTCGGATAACAATAATTGAAAAAACAAGCCATGGACATAGGTGACGTAAGCAATCGACTCAACCAATCACAGACGTGACCATGTTTATAACCTCTTACACTCAACCTTCTAGTATTCTCGTAATCTTGGGTGAAATCATGTTACGTAACCATGCAAACGAATTGTAAATAATATTTATTATTAGCTATTACCCGCGTCACCGCATTATATATATTTAGCAAATATGTCAGAAGTCAATGTTTTTTTTAGGTGCGAATGCTTCTGTCGTTCAATTGGCTAGATTTTTTTAGTATATTGTGTTCTTTCTGTGTTATGAACACATTGTATAATCAAATGTTAATATTTTCAGAAACACCTTATATCTTCAGTTGCAGTCATTATAAATAACAACGTTTCAGACACATAAGTTGGATTATAATGATGTACGATATACACACCTAATATGATATATAGGTATTGCTACGTAAGTATATTATATACTTACTCTTTAACATAGTCGACTTATAAAGTAACAGATTTGTATATTAAATATTAAATAAAACGAAACTACTTGCGTTTACTGTTCAAAATATTTTTTTATTTATAAAACGTTTCTACCAAATTTGGTAGAAACGTTTTATAAATAAAAAAATATTTTGAACAGTAAACGCAAGTAGTTTCGTTTTATTTAATAGTATATTACTGTTGGTAGAGTCAATATTATTAATTATTAAGATTTGTATATTATTTTAAAAAAGATTTTTTACCTCCTATATTATCGACAATGCAACACAGTCACGTCACACGCTGACTATTTTCAAAATGATGTTTTATGAAAAAAATATTAACTCCAACCAACCTTTCTTTCTAAGTACATACTTACATGAAGTTTCTTAGTGAAAAAACCTAGATTTTTATTTTGTTTTTAATTACTCTATGAACAGTGTAAGCCAAAGTTTGGCTCGGTTTTCACGAAAAATAGTCCTACAGAAGTCACAAATCGAAGAACACATTTTTTTTAGAAAATTGTTGTAAAAACCAACTACTATCGTTATCGAATTTTAAAATGTATGTAAATTAATATGGATTACAAAAGTAACCATAAAAATGATCTAACCATTCCCTATCTGAATTCATTCTTTGAATATTGTAAAATACGAATATATACGAGTATGCCAATCTTTCTATTCTGTATATAGTCAATGTTAAAAATAACAGGGCTGTTAAAATTCTGTCTCACATTAACTCATAAGGTATTAAATGTGTTAGAACGTGCCAAAAATTAACAACACCGTAAGGTCTTACAGAATAGCACTAATAACTGTTATGTACACAAATTTGTACATTTTTAACAGAACATAATGGATTTAGTTGATATAGGGTTTGGCAACTGATACGTGATAATATTTTAAAGAACTGATAAATGCTTAAACATGCCAGGTTTCAAGGTTAATAAGGAAAGTTATCAGCTTAGACAAAAATATGTTACTGCATATTAATGTATATGGTAACATCGTGACATAATTTTGTTATACAGTATACTCCCCATGGTTGCCTGTTTTCTTGCATTCTACATTAACACCATCCGACATACCCAACGCTCTCTCGCCACGACAATATTTTATCGTATAAAACATGCCTGCTCTAGTATTCGTCCAATATTCTCGTGAGTGTAATTGGTCAGGAGGCGGATCGTAGGCATTTGTCTTTTTTGACGAATTTTTCTTAAGGTTCGAAATCATGCAAGCAAATAAAATTTTACTGCATTAAACTAAATTTCAAAAATATGTGCAATAGAAAACAGTATCACGGGTAATTGGAATAATGAAAATAAATCAATTTACTCATTGATTGCAACGTTTCGTCTTTTCTTTAATTAAGACTTTTTCAAGCTCTCAATATGTTTAAACGATAGTTAAACTATGATATAATATACAATTTGGGCATTACAAAAAACAATTATTAAAAATTGATAAAAAAAAGACGAAACGTTGCAATCAATGAGTCTTTAAATTGATTTATTTTCATTATTCCAATTACCCGTGATACTGTTTTCTATTATAACATATATCTGGAATTGAACTTTAAAGATGAATGTGTGCAATATTTAAAATAAATTTAAAAAAATATGTGCATTGTAAAATCTCGATATTACAATATCCTACGAACTAGTAGTTTATGTATGTAGAGCGCGACTGCAGTTATTATATACGATCTGTGATATTATGTTATAACGAGATTTACCGAGTTTTAACAGTCACACGAGTCATGATAGCATAACGTTTGGAATATATACTACATTTTTTGCACGAACCTCCTATAAAATAGCTTATTTTCGTCGCATAAAAAGTATATTTTTGGCATTTTTGACAGTTATTTGCGGGACCATTTGTGATCTACCCCTAGTTTGCTGTCTCTGTTACTCATATAGTCTTCAATGGTAACTGACGGGTCTCTTTTGGAAATTACTGTTGGATTGGTTAAATGGCATTTTTTTTTTGTTTTAAGCATGAAGAGCAGCTATTTTATAAAGGGGTGTCCAAAAAAGATATGAAAATATTAAAATTCTCAAAAAAAAAATTTTTTAAACGAGAGAAAAGAGTTAAGGTCGATTTATTTTATACATGCTTAAATAAAAAAGTAAAATCGATTGAATCGTTTTGACTGTACCATGCGTGATGTGAGATATCGTGACACATGTACCTACTACAGGCACACATGGATTTCTCTTTATAAATCAAATGAATTAGTCATGAAACAAATATCGGAAATGTTCAGAAAATTCTTAACAAAACGTTTAAGGCTTTTCGGAGGCACTATTCTGTATGGCCAATGTTAAAATTAAAAGCGCTGTTAAATTTCCATCTTACTTTAACTTATGTATGTTAAATTTGTTAGAAAATGACAAAAAATCAACTGTAAATTCACACCTTGATGTAGCATACCATAACTTTAATATTGAAGTAGCTAAGGGCAGACGCAGTTCACAAAATGTTTGCGTATCACTGCACTATAAAATATAAATACTACGTAGCTTATTATAATTGAAAAAAAATGCATCAATTTTACTGGCGTCTCCAGGCTTGTTATCAATTATTTTATTTCCAGATTCGAGTGTAATGTAAATAATCAAGTATAACATATTTTATTAAATTTAAAAATTGAATGCAGGTACATATTACAAATACATGCAAATACTTATCTTTGCGTCAAAGTTACAGGCGTCTTCGTACCAGTACAACACACTTTGATAAAAACTCTATGACGAATATTAAGGGGTCTTTATCAGCCGTCAATAATTATATCACAATATGGAATTTTATCAATACCTATAATAAGAAATATACCGAGGCTTGAGGAAATTAATTATTGTAATTTGTTACAAAATACATGCTAACGCTGACAATTATATTACAATGGAAAATCCCACAATGCATTTTATTTGATTGTTAGATTATTGGAAAAGTTTCTGCAAAAATATAGACGCTAGTAATCTCAGTTGACGAGCGTCTATAATCCATAATCTCTCTCTTTGTGCAGAAATGCTACCTGAACGTTAAATAAATATAAGAACGTCTATACTCTATAGACACAGGCTTTTCTGGCGCCGTCATTAGTTTAAATTAACCTGTATTATTTTGACAGAAATGACTACGTGTCTGTCACGCTGGTCGCCTCAATAATTAGTATCGAAAAACTGAGTGTGGTACTAGTACTAGTACCAATATATCAATTAGTATACCTCAAAAGTTTTCCCAAAAATTGTGAGACAAAAATGAGGCGGCCAACGAGACGTCACGTTGACCGCCTCACTTTTGTCTCATAATTTTTGGGAAAATCTTTAAGATACTAATTGACAATTGGTACTAATTACGTAGATTCTAGTACCACACTCAGTTTTTCGGTACTAATTATTCAGTGGGCCAACGTTATGAATGCAATGATTACAAATGAGCTTGTCTCCCAAGAGATTTTGTAATTAATAGACATTTTATCAAATTCACGTACGTTTACACATCAACGATTTTCTACAAAAGAATTTTCGCTCTCCCCTATTTTGTACGCAACTGGATGGGCGTCTCAAAAGGAGGAGCAAAAATTCTAAGGAGAGAGGCAGTGCGTAGAATTCCATTCTCTCTTTAAAAATTATTCAGATTTTCACTGTTGAACCGCTTAAACTGAACTACACGTTTTTAGTATACATATTTTACGAATAATTATCCATTTGAAAACTATGCAGGCAACATTTTATAAAATATTAGTTCAGTTTTGAAGTAATAGTCAGTGACCAATATTTACTAAGAAGTTTAATGGAGCGGCAAAACAATAAAATAATGTAAAGCATACCCATTCCTTAGATTTTCACATGCATAAAAACTCTGCCGCTTTTAATCTTCAAAATTTCACAGTGTCGAAAAGTTGTATGATATGTCGGTCTATTTTTCTTTGTACGTTTTACAAAAATAATTCAGGTCGATTATATCGATTTATTTCTTTAAAGACATGTATTTTTATTAATAGATGTTAAATATTAACAATCTTTTATATAAAAAAAATATATAACATAACAATAACTTATAAGTGTAACTGCCTAGAATTTTCAAGTGGAACTAATAGGCGTCACAATCCTGATTTGAATCAATAATTCAAAACTAGTGCTGACATTAGACTCGACTTAAAAACCAATAAACTATTACTTATTTGAAAGTTATTATTAGTCTTTTTATATAATGACGAAAGTGCTTACATTCGATCGGGTATAAAGAAAAATAGTATACACCACACAGGCAGAAAATTGAAAGCCCTGATTTTCTGTAAAAATCCATTCGAGAAATTGTAGAGTTTTATGTACGGCTTAATAGTATATTATACACACGGGCAGAAAGTTGAAATTCCTGTACTGCGCGATATGACGCAGAAAATATAATTTAGGGTGCCACAATTTACCTACGCACCTACGATATTATTTCTGATTCAAAATAAAAACACTTTGTCTTTCAGATTAGAGGCACGGGTAAATGTAGCAAGTTTAATGTTAGAAATTCAATTATATTTTCTATTTATATTTTAACGCCTAAAAATACTGCACATATTGCAAAATTGCAATTTTTAGTTTACCTACCTAGTACCTATGCAAATCTTGTTATTTCGATATACTTTGACATTCAGAGTTTGATATATGTAATAACGTCTTGATAGGATTTTTGAAAAAAAAATAAACACATTTTAAATTCAAATTTCAAAACATTTATTGTGACGTGACAAATA
Organism: Venustoraphidia nigricollis; assembly: GCA_034508555.1. NCBI lineage: Eukaryota > Metazoa > Arthropoda > Insecta > Raphidioptera > Raphidiidae > Venustoraphidia > Venustoraphidia nigricollis. Next base: position 992,776 of record JAVRKA010000052.1, on the reverse strand, counting down.
AACCTTTCACTTAATAGTATAATTATATTTATACATACTATTATATATTTTTTACAATGCTTTAAACTAGACTTTTTTGTATAATATAATATACTATATTACAATTTATATATTATGTATTATTGTTAAACATGTTCCACTCAAAAGAAATCCTTAAATATTTTATCAACACTTTAAATAATTTATTATCCCAAAAGATTATAAAGGCCGTTATACACAGTTTCTTATAAAAAATAATATATTGTACTATAAATGGTCAAGTGAAATTAAACTTCCTGCTTTTTGTGTGTAGGTACACCGAATCTAATTTATTTTTATATTTGCGACTATTTCTTCTTATTTTGTTGTTTTCTCTAAAATAAGATATATTCATCATAACAATACCACGTGATAAATAAAAACCAGAAGCATAGCTTAGAGGTAGTGTCTACCGATGGATTCATGACCTTAGTTCCAAGTTAAATATGAAATGTTATTGCTTTTACACAGGCCTACCTAATTAATTCACGGTTTTGTTTAAAAAAATCTGTTTTATTTATCATAACAAGCACAATTTTAAAATGAAATAAAACAAGCATTTAGATAAAGTTACTAAGTAAAATGTCTTATTAAACCCGACGCCTTTAGAAACCATTTCAGGATAAAATCTCAGGTTAACCGAACGCGGCCACAAGAATGAGTAAATACTTCTGGTTATTTATTTATTCTTGTGACAGTGCTCTTAGTAGGTAATCAAAGATAGGTGAAAATGAATTTATTCTGAGCAGTATTCTTGAAAAATCATACGAGTAAAATGTAAAAATTGCACGACACATCACAATGCATATTATTAATGAAATGTGTACACTAACATTTAAATAACTTTCATTTTATAATTTATTAATGATTCAACGCTGTACCAGGTATCTATCTATATACAAACTCTTTGACCAGAAATTTATGCAGTACTTCCGTCGTCCACTAAAACGTGGATATTATTAAAATAATTGCAGTCAAATTTAATGGTCAGCCCGTCAGCTGATATTCATAAGTGATAACATTTGCAAGTAGTGCGAAATGTCATCAAAAATACTTGAAAAAGTCTCAAGAAAACGAAATTACAGACAGAAACATGAATTAAAAATGATAATATTGTCACGGGTAGTCCTTATCGGAGAGAGAGAGAGAGAGATTGTAGACTATAGACGCTCAACAGCTGAGGTCATCAGTGGGTAGTCGTTATCAAGCAACTCAACAAGCCCATTGACCACTAACATAAAAATTCCATAGTACATGAAATTAATGATAAACTATAAGAAAAAATTTCTTTCAATATTGAAAATTTAAGAAAAAATATTTTTATTCAATACATCATTTTTTCTTACATTTTCTATATTTAAAAAAATATTTTTTAATATTAGTTTATCATTAATTTCATGTAAGTACCACATTTTTATGTTGTAATAAAAAGATGAAACGTCGCATACCAATAATTGTTTAATTGTTTTAACATTGAATTGTCCAAACACCCGTGATATTATTATCATTCTTAATTTATATTTCTGTCTGTAATTTCGTTTTCTTGAGACTTTATCAAATATTTTTGATGCAATCTAGCAAAAAAAAATGAATCTCCAGAATTGTTGGTTCATGAAACTATCAGTACAGAATACTTTTACCAGGCTAGAATAGTTTCCATAGAAAGTTAAATTAATGCGAGCGAATCTAGGTAAAAAATTAATATGCAAAGAAGTCGGGAGAAACGTTAGAATAAAGGTATATTTTGAATTTAAATCTAATGAATTTTCATAGTTTCAACACAAAATTTGTATATTTTCTTGCGCATGAACCTCTTAAAGAGGGATAGAAGCTTTGATGTGAAGACACTGAAAATTAAAAAAAAAAAAAACCCGGGTCGCAGTGCCAAAACCCTGCCGACAATATAGTGTATTTGCTTGTATAGGGCCGTGTGGTTTTATACTTTTATTATGTAAAATTAAGTTTGTTTTTGGGCAAAATAAAAAATTTAACCCCTTAATACACCCCTTAAAATAACATTTTTTTTCTTAATTGTAATATTATTATCAATCTAACGTCTACACCGAATTAAAGACACCTTTCAATAAATAAGTCACTATCTGCAAATTAGTGTTTTCAAAAAATTTATAAGTCCGGTCCTGTTGGGCCGATTTTATTAAAATTTTAGAGACACTTTTTAATTGCTACTAACGGGTTAAATATCAATTTTGAAACGATTCTGAGAATTTTTTCGGTATTTTGGGGCCCAAAAACATTTTTCAACCTCTAAAAACTACCCTTAAAATGGCCCGATTACGCCCATTTTAAATAAGCTTCTTGCGGTGATGGATTTCAACACGTGGGCCAAATTTCGTTAAAATCAATTAACTCTTTCGAAAGTTATTGCCCGCACACACACACACACACATATATATATATATATATATATATATATATATATATATATATATATATATATATATATATATATATATACATATATATATAAACATTTTCAAAAATGGTGCCAAAGTGTTTAGGAGGTTATGAAACGTCGAGAAATTTTGGTCCGACCCCTAGGTCCCGCCATCCGACCGATGCCAATAGTGTATGTTGCCATGTGGCAAATACACTAATAACCACAAAACACTTTTTTCTTGAGGCACGTTTCGCTATCACATAATTACACAGTTTTGAATAATTTTTTGATGATGCTAACAAAGCGAAACACGTGAGAAATTGTTGATTTGTGTTTATATGCTTATTTTTTTAATATTCAGTGTTTTCCGGCGAGTCAGCTTTATAATTTGACTAAATTTGAAGTATTAGAATCGATACAATTTGAGGGAAACATGTTTAATTGAAAATGTATGTATATGAAGCTATATAATATTTTTACAAACGTTCATATGGAATTTATATGTAAGTATAATCATGTGTATGACACAAAGTTTCACGGATTAAATTATAAAATATTTATTTATAGGAACACGTGTAAGATAAATTCAGAATAAAATTGAGATTTTTTTGAGAGATTTAAGCCAAAATAAATCGAAAATAGAGATTGCAAAATAAAATTAGCAATGAAATTTATCACAAGATCAGTTCTGAAATTTTAATGGAATTTTATATTTTTTTGCTCCATTTTCATGAGTTCTAATAATATTTTATGCCATGATTCTTGAACAAAAAAAAGTGATTTGACGAAACTTAATCAGTTCAAATTTCAACATAGGTAAAACAATTTCGTTAATTAACATTTTTTTAAACTAGTGTGTTGATTCTCACCCATGTTTATTTATATTGATAAGTTAATTGGGAACTTGGATATAAATAAATTGATGCTAAATTTTCAAAATTTCAGCGTTTCGTTAGTTTATTTTCAACTTCTTCAAAAAATTTAATTCTAATTTTACAAGATATGTCTTTTGTTACACAATGTAATTAATTGTATTTCTTGTAGCTTGCCTGAAGAAGTTGAAAATAAACCAATGAAACGTTGCAAATTTTGAAAATTTAGCATCAATTTATTTATATCCAAGTTCCCAATTAACTTATCAATATTTTTTTAAAATTTAGTTGAAAATATATTTATATTTTTCATGGCCGAATTAATGAATCAAAGATACAATAAACATGAATTAGATTTCTAAAAACTAATTTCAAAAATAAGACTGGATTACAATTTTAAAGTAACGTTGTTTATATAAATTTAAAATGGAATCAAAACAACGCCTTTCCTTATTTCTTTTTCACAAATCTTATATATTCTGAATTTCACAATTTTCAGTGATATCCGACAAAATATAAACCCTAGTGTGCAGGCAACTAATTGATTATATTAAGGAAATTTCTGCTGAAAACGTACAGCATTACAAATTGTAGTAAAAAAGCGAATTAAGAAGAAAAAATACGTTCCACATACCATGTAATTAAAATTATTATCAGGAGAATTTTAAATGAATGAATAGACGTTCGACAAGCTAGTTCATAAGCGTCTAAATTTTAAATGATTAATTAAAATGAAAATGTTTTATCATAATGTCTCTTTTAACTTTAGACTATTTGTCTGAATAATTAATATGGATAGATAATAAAAATATAATATATATTTCCAAAAAAATGCCTACTATTTCAAAATGATTCTATTTCTTCATTAATAAATTTATAATTTCACATTATGATATAAATTTGTAGATAAACAAACAAATTTTGAAATCGTTATCAATTAACAAAATTATTTGATCGGAAATAGTAAGTATATACTGTAGCGTGATTTTCATCACGTGCAGTTAATTTTTAATTACCAAATCAATACGAATATTTATTATCACCAATAATAATGGTAGACCCTCAATTATACACAATTGGCCGAAATTTTTACCGTTCATACGTATTCAAAGGATTTGCAATATTAATAATAACTGTTAATTGTTAAAAACAGCCATTTTAATTGTTGTGGCATCAGCTAATGCAATATACGTACAAACTCTTTTTAATTCGCGAACGCCTAAAGGGGTAACATTTTACCAGTTTTTTATTGGATGTGGCACAATACAAAATGTGCGATATGTGGAGCTATTCTGTATGGCCAATGTAAGAACTTATATAAGTTAAAGTGAAACAGAAATTTAACATTGACCATAAAGAGCAGCGTTACATAGCACAGTTCGTAAATTGTATAGAGTGATTCATCGTTATAGTACGGTTTGCTTAAGTGGAGCGTCAACGCAATGAAACAATTAAAAGCATATCCGGCCCATGTTTAAAATCTGTGCCGCTCCATTAAGCGAACAGTACCATAATAATGAGTCACTCTATACAATTTACAAAACGTACGATTGTATAGTGCCAAGTGGTAAACTATTACACTGTTCAATCTCAAAAACAAGAATATTTATTAGTAGGTTATATCACCATAATTATGTATATATTTGAAGTTATACTTCTTTTGGCGCAGTGAGAGTAAAATTTTCTGTTACGGAAGTTTCGCGCGTAGTATGCAATGACTCTGTTACGGAAGTTACGTACGCAGCATACAACGAAAATGAGACACCATGAAGTTAGTTGTTAATTTAATATCAATGTACTACGTGTACCATCAAAATTGAAACCGTCGATAAAGCTGACTCTTCGATGCAGTATAGTTTTACTTTGTGTTCATAGATGACACGTCTGATTTCTCTGTTACCATGTGCTAATGGAGTTGTTCATCTATTATCCAAAGTAAATAAGTACTACTCGAAGTGAACAGGCTTAACTATATTTATCATCTCCATAGACATCCTATTTTATTTTATTAATGCACATCTTTAACGAAAATGTTAATAGTAATTATCACGATCACGCCAAAGAAGTATAACTTCTGGAGCGCGTACATGAATACACGTACCATTTGTTTCTTTTATTTTATAATTTAATTACTGTTTTCTTCAGCCGTCAACGTTATGCAATTAAATTTGGAAATTGATTTTAAATATTTACTAAACTGTCATTGTGTCAATATTTCAATACAGTGCGACACATTAATTATTACTGAGAAATAGCGGCTAAAAATAATTTGGTATACAAAATTTCACATTTTACAATCGAAATTTTGCGGTTCTTGAAATTAGTTCTTATATATAAATTGAACGGTCTACTAAAATTTCTAGATGAAACATTATTTTTATTTTTATTATCTACGCAATGATCACTTCAGATTTATGAAATAAATTTTAAGAATAAAATTTTCCGTAATAAAACAATATAAGACATTGTTTAATCAGGAACGTACTGCCAATATGAACGCGTTTTTTCGGAAATAAAAATATCACAGTACTTTTTATAATGTCCGTCATATTTTAAACACACAACACTTAACAATTACATCATTTACACTTTTGTTTAAATTCTTATTTAAAATTCTATTTATTGCAATTAAAATAATACAAAATTAAATGAACATAATATATTTCACTCGGTATCAATATTTATACAGAAATAAATTACTCACAAATTAAAACTATTATTTCCATATAATAAATAATAGAAATTAGTTTCACGGGTAATTGGAATAAAAAATCAATTGATTTTTTATTCCAATTACCCCTGAAACTAATTTCTATTATTACATATTTTGGAATTGAACTTTAAAGATGAATAATAAATAATATTTTCGAGAATATATTTTTAAAAAATAAAAAAAATAAAATAGTAATGCAAAGAACGAATACAGTAGAACCTTAAATTACTCGGTGTTCTATAACTATTGAAGTTAAGCGAAGAAAATTTATGTGTTATTCAAAAACTATTTTTGTACCTATAAATTGCAATTTGCCCTATTTTTTTATATGAATTCATAATTTACTGGACATTATATTAAAGTTCGAAGAATCTTTAAACTTTAATAAATATGAATCAAGTGTGTAAAATCGATAATGAGGAAACCTATTTTGAAGTAGGAATAAGAGAAAATACGAAAAATATTTGGTACAATTTATTTGAATAATCCCATTTTTAAATTTTATAACATATATGTTCATTGAACCAGTGCACAATTTGCTAATTAACTAGATAAGAGAAGCCTGGTTTTCTATCAAATAAATAAACTTATTTGTCAAAAAAATTGTAATGAACTTATCCATAAACAAGTTGATTAAAAAAAAACAACAAATTTAGCATTAAAATTCGAGTAAGCTTAACAGAAATTGAAAAAAAGGTAAAAATTAACGAGCAAATTAAAAAAAAAATCTTCACTATTATATGTCATTGTCTGCGGCTATAAGAATATATTAAGATTACAGAATTAATAATTTTAAGAAATGTATACAATTGCCGATTTGTTTGATTTTGTCAACAAAGTTTCAAACTCAGTTTGTATCTTTCGAAGCAATCGCATATCCAAAATAAATTATTTAATTTAAAAAAAAATCTGATCCGACATAACATTCAATTAGGTTAGTATAAATTCAAAACAATTTATTCAGTAGGTATAACGTTAATAATAAATATTGATTTCAAAGGAATTCATTTTTTCCAAAATAATAGTTTTAATTTTAAGGCGTTTAACAAATAACGAAAAAAAGAACCCTTAAGTATTATTAAATGACGTGAAATGTTTCAATCCATTGATTTTCTTTCCAAAATATATCACATTTTTGACCTAAATTTGCGTGTACTTCTTAAAATATGTGTGGATTGTATTTTAGCAAGTGTGTATAAAAAATTATTATTGTTTTTAAAATAAATCATTACTTATTTTATATGAAATTTTAATCATTGGCTTGGATTTACTAACAATTATTTTCATTAAAATTATGTCTTTTTCACCGAAACTGTTTAGGAGACTTGAATACTCCAACAAGACACATCAAGGCTCTACTGTACAAATAATATATCATTACATAAATGGTGGGATAGTTTCAATAAAAACCATTTTGAGTGTACCAAATTAGATGTACTTAAAAAAATCTTTTATAAATTTAAATATTTACTTACATATAGGTAATATGCATGACAGCAAAATATGTCAATATGAGATTAATTTCGTAGATATTATAATTTGTATATAAAAAATTAATATAGATGAACTATTAATAGTTAAACACTACGGATCGTACTTATAGTATTTACAGTATTAAATATTCACAACATTTGTATTATATTTACAAAATATTCGAGTCGTTGAGAAAAATATATTTGCATATACATAAATACAGCTCTATATCCCATATTACGGATGAATTTAATGTTATCATGTCTCGACAAAATTCTATTACTTACGATTCCTTTAAAAAATTCATTTCGCTTTTGCTAGCACTTTTATTTTAATACGAACGGTTATTGGCCGCCACTAAATGATATATTATATAGGTCACAGTTTTTCGAGTACCCATATCACTTTAATCTATACTCATCATGTATCATTGTCCTCATCGTCTTCGTCATCATTATCGTCCTCATACAGGTATTTACAGTATGTCTCGGATAATTATGCCAAAGGGTATTGTCACAAGCTCGTCGTTCCGGCTGGTGTGTGATACAGTGAACTTTGGTAATAGCTGTCGTTGCCAAGAGCAGGATGCGTATGCACGGAGTTCTGTAAGGGACTTAGCGTATTGTAACCGTATTGCGACATGTCGTACATTTTGATGTCCGTTTTGCTTTCCGTCGGTAACAAACGGTTGATTGAAAACGGATGATTGGACGGCGTGTAACCAGCCGGTTCCTGTTTGAGATGATGATGTGACATCGAACCGTGATGCATGAGATGTTGTTCGGTCAACGATGCCAGATGAGCTGGATGACATCTTCCGGCCACCATGGCTGCCAACTCTTCGTGTTGCAAGTTTTGCGTTTGATGTTGTGGATGATGTTGCTGATGCGACGACTGATGTTGCGACAGACCTAATTCCGCCGCGGAACTGTGATGGAGCAGCGTCGACATCGAATCGTTTTCCAATTTGGTGGCGTGAATTGCAAGCATCGAGCTAAGTTGATGCGCGTCCGGAGAATTCTTGTCCTGCAAGTGATGATTCTTGTGACTGTCTTCGTGATGTAACGACGGCGTCTTCTTGCCAGAATTGCTACTGCTATCTGGCGATTTATGACTTTGTCTAATGATTTCTTTCTTTTCGTCTTTGAATCGTTTCTGACGTCTTAAATAGCAGCCGTTTTCAAACATATTGCCCGAATCAGGATGTAACGTCCAAAACGATCCTTTACCGGGCTTGTCGGGAGTTCTCGGAACTTTAACGAAGCAGTCATTGAAACTTAACGAATGTCTAATAGAATTTTGCCACCGTTGTTGATTCTGTCTATAGAACGGAAACAAGTCCATAATAAACTGATATATTTCAGATAAAGTTAACATTTTACTCGGAGAGTTTTGTATCGCCATCGTTATTAACGATATATACGAATATGGCGGTTTAGCGTGCGTATAGCTTCGTCTGTACGTTTTATCTGCTCTCGCGGCCGCTCTCTGTAACGCCGAATTTGGCGACGTATCGCCGCCGCCCAAATCGCCTCTTCCGGCACTCATGCCGCCGACGGGCGTCAAGGCGCTATTGTAACTATTCATGCCGCCCATTGTCGTGCCCATACAAGCGTTCATGTTGGACATCGGTGAACCGATGCCTGGATAACCCATTGTCGAACTCGACATACAATTTCCGTTCATCGACATGTTGCCCATCGTACTCATGCCCGTCGAAGTCAACATGTTTGTACCGAACGTTCCCGTCGATTGAGGTGAACACGAGTTCATCGCCGTCGACATCGAGACGCAAGGCATCGAATTCACCGAGTACGTCGGCGTCATCGCCGGCGACATAGAATTGACACTCGTCGACATTGTTGTTACGGGCGGATCCGCAGAATACAACTTTTGTGACGATAGCATAATTAGTGCGTTTTATTAAGCAAAATATTCAATGTCAATATGAAAAGTGTTCACAAAAACTTATACCATTTTCACTTACGCGAACACACTAAATATTTAAACAAATAACTAACGAATTAATCAAACAAAAAGTAAAGCGGAGATCATAATATTTATATCCCGTTGGCACCGTTCACTTTGTACACAAATTGAATTAAAAACACTGATCGATACAACGTCCTTCTGGAATAATTAAAACAGCATCAATGTCTTTCGGTAAACAAAATGCGTGTAAACAAAACAAGTGGGTGTCGCTACAGTCCAGTAGGTTAGTTTAGGTAGTATCACAACGCGTATCCGCAGCCACGGTAATAGATAATGAAGTTTGTACACACAGCATCAACAAGTACTTTTTTTTTTGTTTCAGGACGAATGTATACGTAGCAAATAATGATCCAATTCTTTTGTTGTTTAAAAAAGCTCAACTGGAGAGTGTGAGGTTCGGTTTTCGTTATACACACATATACACACAATCCGCCTAACCACCTAACTTGTTGACACGTTGCTCTGCGACCAAACACTGATTGAAAAAACAAACAAGCTTTTCTATAACGAACTAACAAGTCAGGGAGAGATGTGGAACGCAACCATCCTCAGAGTGGCACACAAACACATACGACTTCAATGTATTAGTGTAGTGTGTGTGTTGAATGCACCGACCGATGTCTACTGTCCTCTCGTCTCACTCGCACTCTCCTCTTCACTCAATTTCACCACTCACTCTGTTCCGTTTGTATGTGTGCGATGTACCACGTGACACAGTATAAAATGGGGGACAGTATTTAGCCGGGGAGATCACACTGAAGTGTTTGAGAAAGGAACTCAAACTCACTATCACATGAAATACAAATGGATCTTACTCGACATCCCCTCCCTCCCTCCCGTCGGGCAGGCCCGTGTGCCACCACCCAACGCGCCCACGGGTCAGCCGTGCGCGGTGGGGTTCAGTTGCATCATGCATTAACATCCGTCGGCTATGGATTCGGACAAACGCCAATGGCACGACGTTTCCGTCTGTAGCTATAGAAACGACGACGGAAACGAATCGACTCATTGGTGCGGCCGTATTGGGGCGGAGCGACGCACGACGACGCCTATTTTCAGGCCTGTCCGGATGACCTTATGCAACTGGCGCAGGGCAATGGTTGCGACGGAACGCTACACGGTGGTGAACTTGTGAACTATGTAGTGATATGGTTGATCGGTGTGGTGGGTGCGATCGTTTTATAACCTGTTGGAAATATTTTATCGGTTTTGTTGCTTTGGTGTTTTTTATTTTCTATAGAATTTGTAAGACTAAATGAATTTAATAAAGCTACTTAAAAACACAGAAACGTCTGATAAAAATAAAATAGTATCTACAAGACATGTCCATAATATTATTAAAACATCCCAACCAAATGTTCAGTATGAAAAATTTAAGCTTGCATTGTAATTATATATATTTTTAACGTTTGCGCAAAATTTTGATGGTTATGTGTGATGATTTCGGCATTCACAGTACTTATTCGTTTTAGCAATTTAACAACAAAAAATTCAAAACAAAAGACAGAAAGAAAATGTGATTCAGTGCGTTTTTTTTAATAAAGTTTCCTATTTTGTAACATAAATAATACATTTTTTACCGTTTAGTGTTCGATATATAGATATAATATTTTTTGGTAGTTTCATTATTAAATTATTAATTTAGATGTTTACCTATTTTTTGTGTTTGGGTGCAGACTATTACTATTTATATTAGAGAAAATAAGTATATACGAGTATATAGCCCCAAAAAACTACTGTGTTTATAATACACGTATTGTCATTGGTAAAAAAAAGAACAACTTAAAGGCTCAAATAAAGGAATATGTTTAAAAAAATTAAAATAAAATAAAAATCAATGCTGTCATTCCGAATTCAATTCAATTTTTTTGTTGGGATCTGTTCAGGACACCGTATACTATTCTTGAAACCCATGTATTATTATTACAAGGCGCTAACCTCTGATCTGATATTGCTTAAAACATTTTTTTATAATAATAAAAAGAAATAAAACATTCAAACATATTTTTAAAATATTTTTTAACGATTTTCAACAAGAAATGTTCAAAAGTATTTTCGTAAAGTCGATATTTTGAATGTTCTTAATTTTTAAAAACTGAATAAACATCATGTCCCGTTTTTTGACGCTCTAAAAGTATAATAAAGACATTTTTTTTACAATACCTACATAATTTTAATTTTTTGTCTTCAGACTTTGCATATTGTTATAAAAAGATTGTTTTAAACAATATCAGACCAGGTTACCGCCCGGTAACATGGCTTTTATTGATTGATTCCAGCGAAAAAATTAACTTCAAAACGGTAGCGCCGATGCCACCCGGTTTAAAATATTTATTTAGTGATTTTTTATGTCAATTGATGCTTTATATACTAAAAATTTAAATTCACGACATACAAAAATTGACAAACAGCACTCTAGATTTTATTTTATTTATTATTATTTTTTTAAATACTATTATAGCCAGAATAGTCAAATGACCTTTATAAAAATAATATAATAGATACTGGACACCGTTTTTTATACCAAATGTTTCATCCTGAAAAAAAAGAAACATTCGAAAAAAATGTCAAAACGCAATCTATACCTTTTCCTAAACAATAAATAAATAAATACAGAAGTGTTAAGTTATTGACCGCTCTCACAAAAAATGTCCCTACATTAATTATTTTTGTAATAGACAAATAATAATATAGTCACGTCAATGTTTACTCTGTAGTGTAAAAGAAATTCATTTATATGACAAATTAAACGTCATATCGCTGATTTAAACTTTAATGGGAATACCTATACTACAAAAAAAAAAAAAAAAACAATAATCTTGTTTTGAATTTATGTGTTACAACATTCATTATAATCAGTGCCGGATTAAGTCAGCGCGGGGCCTGTAGCAAATTCTGTCAAGGGGCCTTTGGCTTGCTTTAGATTCTTATGTTTAGGGTATTATTAAATAAAACAAAACTGTTACAAATAAACTTTTCTGGATTTAATATGGACAAATTTACAGATAACACTTTCAATATCGACTTCTTTAAGCAAATGAATCTATATTTTATAATAAATCAACCAACCACAGTTTTCTCGAAATACTTATAATCGATATTATATTAAAATCGATTAAAAAAGTACAATCTCGGCTACGTAAACTCGCAAAATAAATCTGGGGTAAGTGGGTAAAAAGTCATATGTTCACTTTGGAAGATTTTACAGGAGAGCACTTTTTAATTTTTAAGTCATATATTACTTTTTTTTAAACTGTGAGATATTTGTATATGTGATATGGGTAAATATTATACTGGTTAACATTAAAAAATGAAAATTAACTACGATTAAAATGATTTTTGTGGATAATAATTAATTATGACTTTATGCTCAATTTTCTTTGGGCGAGTAAAATGTTATAACTTGACTTATATAGTTTTACCTGTGTTAGTATTTTCAAAATAGTTCGCGTTTTAATTGTGTAAAAGGTCTCTAATCGAGTTATGACTGTAATCACAGAAAAAAAGAAACGAGGAAAAAAGCATAAGTAGATTTAATGCCTTATGCACGAACTGACACTAAATCCATACATATGAACATCAAATTGATTAAGTCAAATTGTTACTTTATGCACGAGCACAAAAAACTAAAATAAGTACGGTAATAACGTCACATTTCGACTTATGATTTGGTGGAGTTTGGCATTTGTAGTTTATTGACACATATGATTTTATGTATAAAAAAAACGTTGGTAAGAAAGTGGTTTACACTTATGATCTTTTACCCGAATAACTATTTGATTTCTGGAAATTTATAGGTCTAATAAAGACATATTTAAAAAATTACGACATATGACCTTTTACTCGCCTACCCCAGAAATGTATACCTATTTAAAAAATAAAAATCTGGCCGCTTGAAGGGTAGAAATGTGGTATAGATGCTAGTCTAAATATATCGATTATAATTAAACTTTAGAACATTAACGTTAAAAAGTTCGTAAAATACCTACTTATTTTTACGATTTAACGTGACGAAATCGTATTTTAGATTTTCAAGTGGAAGTGAGGCATAGCCTAAGCACTTCGCGTTTAAGGCATGCAAGATATTTTACGCTCCTATCTAAATTAATATTTTTTTATTACGGTCAGACAGGTGTTGGAGCGCGAGGCCCCCAAATTCACGGGGCCCGTAGCATTTGCTACTCTTGCTACGTGGCTAATCCGGCACTGATTATAATTCTTGTGCCCTATTATTGTTTTTCGTGATGAACGTGTAGAAGACAGATACAAATATTAGCTACTAGCGACTATAGCAGTTGAATAAATTGGCGCTGTTTTGTCAAAAAGTTACATTCAGCCAGTTTGTCATCACATCGAGTTTTGCAATGAGGAGCCATGTTTAGCTAAAGGAAATGCCAACCTCTATATAAAACTACCAGCTATACGCAACTATACATGCAGTGTGATAAAGATCTAAAAAACGCGATTTATTTCATATTCACGTATAATTTTATGATAAAAATGCCATTTGAAGGTTTAATTGAATTTCTTTTAGTGAGTATAGGAAATGATCAAGCATATGATATGAGTGTAAGATTAAAAAATAGATTGTAGATTAAATAAAAATTAGTAGGTACAAAACGCGACTATTCTTACCAAAACTAATTGCAAGTTTTTTCTGACGCATTTTACAGTAATTAAAATAATTTTGCCAAGGGTTTGTATGAGCATATGTTAGACTCAAAGAACGCAAACGCTCATTGAACGAAAAAGTAGGTCACGACGCGTTGTGGTTTGATGTTTTGCAGAATCCATAATGCGTTGTGAGCTGTTTTTTTTTAGATCAATGAGCTTTTTCGTTCTTTGAGCCTAACATATAAATATAAAATTGAAGAGAAAATTCTGGTTTATATTTATTTCTATTTTATTAAGGTGCGTGATTTTGTACATGCCAAAATTATCAAAAATTCAAAGAAAATTAAATAAAATATCAAAAGTTTATTAGCACAGAAACGCTGCAATATGACGCCATATTAAATTATAAGTGGTAGAAATCGAAACTAAAGGCAATCAAGCAGTTCAATTCGAGCCGTTTTGTAAAACGACTAATCTTTGAGCAATTACGTAGAACGCGAAACGTCATTTAATCCGACGGTTAATTGTTTGTTCAGTTTCTTTGTAAAGCGACTGAAAGTTTGTTAGCTTTTTTACAAAAAGTGCCGCTACAAATGTCTCGTCGAAAAATATAAGGAAACGTGTTTTTACAGGAAATAAAAATTCAATTATAAAATCTAACATAATTCTTTTTTCTGAAAAGGAGTGTGTTAATTTCTTAAATCATATTCATAAGTTTTTCTGTCAAAAATTCCGGCTGAAAGAAATTACATACCTAATTAAGAATACCGAGACGATATTTTCTAAAATCCATCTCGTGACAAGTAAATTATTTAATTACCTACCTAAAATTTTTCCGAAATATTTTTCAAAAAGTTTATGCTTTGTCTTCTACTATAATACGTCTGTTAAATATTGCTTTTGTCTACACAATACAATTTTCAGTTTTTATTTATTTTGGGAAATTTTGCTACAATAAATATTAAAATATATGCATACCTATTACAGACATCATTTGTATAGGCACATATACTTTAATATTTATTTTAACAAAATAAAATTACTTGCAATATACTGTTCAATTGTTTTTTTATTTATATATTTTGTTAATATATTTATTACTGTTGGTAGAATCAATATTATTAATTTAATATTTATTGTAGCAAAATTTCTCAAAATAACCCTTTCATTCGTAAAGGGGCTGAAATTCTCTACAATCTAAGATAGTGGTAAATTATTAACGATATTTCTAACAATCTAACAATCTTTTTTCGTTAAAATATATTTTTGTAACTATTCTGATAGTGCATTTTATTCGATTTTCAACCATGTAATTAAGTAGAAGTGTTACATTATAAAATTTATGTGATAAAAGATTTACGAAATGTTAAGACTTCGGTTGAGTTATCTTTAAGAGAATATCGAGATATACCTAGACAAGATACATCTATAGAAGCCTATTTAAGAGGTGTCTGATAACGAAAACAATAGTCTGACAATTTATTTTCCGCATAACAATAGAAGAGAATAAATGAAGAGTTGTAAGACATGCTATAAAACGAGTTTGTTGGCCTATGAAAATCACTTTATTATTCGTTTTTGTCAAAATAAACAAAAATCCGAAGATTTCGACATGTAGATATAATGTAAAATATTAACTGTTGAAACTGTATAAAACCGTAATTATAGTAAACAATAGATAATATTAGGTCTATTCTTTTGTTTTCTTGTAAACCTTGTATAAGTTTTACGATATGAGGTAAAATTTTTCATTTATTATTTGTATGAAATGCCAATGGACATTTTCTGATAACACATATAGGTGCTTGTGCTCGTTCGTGCATAATGCCTGCAGAAAAACCGTATTTTTGACAGAATCGACAAGTTCGAAATAATATGGCCTGATTTTATTGGTGGCAGGATATTTCTTTACCGAAAACTACTGATGGATTTGAATGCAGATTTTATCATTTCTTATTTCTAAACTAACTGTCCGACCCGAATTCGCTCGGTTGTAAATCGGATTGATTCCAAATTGGATTGACATCAAGTTTATAGTAAAAGAGGTGTGACATATTATATATCCAATAATATAATAAGTCACGGGCATTTATATTATGTATAATTGAGTAACGTTTTAATTAGTTATAAATTTCTACCCTGGCAAACACGGACGGAGTATCTAAGACGTCATATAGAAGAGTTGGTGAGCAATCACCTTAATTAAGTAGAAATATATTAATTCATACTTTTAGATAATGCAAATAATTTCCTATTAATTTTATACATTTCCCTGTTGTTTTTTTTTCTAATATGAAAAAAGGTTTAAATAGAAATGTGTTCATTTGGTTTATTATCAATTATAGTGAAATTGGAATTTATAACTTTAACTAATTTAGTTGGAATATTGAACTGAGAGATAAGAAAAATGAAGGCTAAATTTCAAAATACGAGAAAATTATTACTCATAAAACTTTTAAAAAATTCAAGTGCTGATATTAGTATTATTATTATTTTATATATATTTTTATCGACTTTCAGTAGGTACTGTAGTATGTTTGCTCTCAGATGTGGAAAAATTATGATTCTTGAAATATTATAATTAATTCTTCCACTAATCATAATAAAAACGCAAAAGACTCATAAATCGGATTGTTATAACATAATATCAAGTACAGTGCCTAATCTAATAAATACAGAAACATAAAAAAACTTAAAAAAAATATTAACCTCCTTCAAAAAAATCACTAAAAAGATGAAAATAATGAAATTAGCTACGACCTCAAAATTTCATTATTTTCATCTTTTTTGTGATTTTTTTGAAGGAGGTTAATATTTTTTTCTAAGTTTTTTTATTTTTTACTTTTTGGTGGTGGATGTGATTTCGCACATTTTTGAAGATTTCCCTCGATTTCTCCAGGGTTCCATCATCAGATCCTGACCTGATGACCATGGGACCACCTGGGATGTATACCCTTTCAAACAAAAAAATAATTTTCTAAATCGGTTCAGGCGTCTTCGAGTAATCGGGGAACATACATAAAAAATAAAAAAAAAAGATTCCGACGAATTGAGAACCTCCTCCTTTTTTTTGAAGTCAGTTAAAAACGGATTCACAAATCGATAAGCAATAGGTATAAAGGCAGGTGGACGTTTAACTTGATGTCTATTGAGCAGTAAGTGATGGTTTAATTAGGATGACACAGCAAGTCATTCAATATTGCGTATGCAATATCCACCCCATTATATTATTCAATTGAATATTCATTAAAAGTCATGGTTTGTACTGTTCATATATTATGCAGCTATATCCAAACAGAAATTGAACGTAAAAAAAATGAAAATGCGGGGATAATAAATATAAGGATCTACTAAAATATACACCCCCGGATCTACAATTCTTTCGAACCCGCGCAGAAACTTGATAGTGACTCGCCCTCTCTCCACCATTTTAATAAATTTACACTCTTTATTAGTATATTTGCCATATAGCAACATACACTATTGGCGTCGGTCGGATGGCGGGACCTAGGGGTCGGACCAAAATTTCTCGACGTTTCATAACCTAAACACTTTGGCACCATTTTTAAAAATGTTTATATATATATGTATAGATATATATATGTATAGATATATATATATATATATATATATATATATATATATATATATATATATATATATATATATATATATATATATATATATATACATATATATATGTGTGCGGGCAATAACTTTCGAAAGAGTTAATTGATTTTAACGAAATTTTATCCACATGTTGGAATCCACCACCGCAAGAATCCTATTTAAAATGGGCCCAATCGGGCCATTTTAAGGGTAGTTTTTAGGGGCTGAAAAATGTTTTTGGGCCTAAAAATACCGAAAAAATTCTCAGAATCGTTTCAAAATTGAAACTTAACCTTTTAGTAAAGATTAAAATACGCTATTAACATTTTAATAAAATCGGCCCGACAGGACCGGACTTACAAATTTTATGAAAACGCTGGTGTGCGTATAATGATTTATTTACCGAAGAATGTATTTTATTTGGTTCAGATGTTGAATTGATAACAATATTTTAACTAAGAAAAAAAATATTTTAAGGAGTGTATTAAGGAGTTATTTTTTTATTTTATCCAAAAACAAACTTAGGTTCATGTAACAAAGCCACACTACCTGTATTAGCAAATACACTATATTGTCGGCAGGGTTTGGGCACTCCGACCCGAGTTTTTACCTATTATAGTTTGATTTTGGCGCCCCCTAAAACTGCAGCCCGGGCACGTGCCCCGGTTTGCCCCCTCCCTAAATCCGGGGCTGCTAAAATATAATATGAGGAGGTCAAAAGAAATTAGTATAGAAAAAATCTAAATGTACTTAATAATATAAGTAACGGCTTACCAAGATTCTTAAAAATCGATCTAGCCGTTCTTGAGTGATATTGGCGCAAACTGCAAAAAATATGAGATAACAGATAGAGGTCCCGTTACAATTTTATATTTAGTGTTGAATTCAAATAATCCTTTCTCAAGGTTAAGAAAAATCAATATTTTATTCGCTGTTGTTAAAAATAAGATTTAGATAAGTTCCCAAAAAATTAGTTAGACATCCAATTTTTTCAGATAATAATTTTACACAAATCAATATTTTTTCAGATTTTTTTATGATCAACATAATTTTTTTTCGGATAATATTTAAAAAAAACGTGTGAACTTCATGCACATACGCTCACAGAGGAAGTGAAACTTTTTTCAAAACTATTTAGTACAGTTGAAATGACGACGTTAAGTTGATATCAATGAAATACACACATTTGCAAGTAGACTTCAACAAAGCAATACTACTTTATGGAAAAATTCGTGCATGTGTAAATAATAAATACATACATGTAAATGTGTATATGTACACAATAAATAAACACTGTACATAAATTATTTATCAACACACACTTTTTCTATTATATAGTACTTTGACAGTTATACAATATTATAAAACCCACGCAAAACTATTAATCAATCTTTCCACATAGGTTATACATGTGTAAATATGTACATGTATACAAATGCCCCTTTCTTAAGGTTCCCTTATATTATCCCGCTGTTGGATGATTTACCCTTTAACGTCACAGAAAATTTCAAACAGATACGTCGCTAAAAAAGTTCATTATAAGATCACGATTACATGAGAAAAAATATTGACAACCGCCGATACGATAACAGCGTTAGTAAGATCATAATCGCATTATCCAATTTGAGCATAACATCCACGGTGAGCAATAGTAGGCAGCGGAAATAACAAACGATGAACGCAGACCGAGGGAGGCTACGATGACAGCACCAATGATGCACTAATTGGCTCCGTTTTATCAGTTCACCCTATATACGGCATAGAAGAGTGTGTGGATATCGCACATTAAGGCGTATTCATTGGGGGCCCATATATTTAATGGCATATATTGAATAAATTGTGTCTTCGCAGTTGGTTAACTTGAGTCAAAGATAACAAATAATGCAGCGTTAAATTTTAATGTCAAACGAGAATAGCATCAATATCGCAGTTTAAACGAAATAATAATATTAATATTTTCAATACTTTAACCCGCTTCATATCCATAGTTAAATACAGCAAACAGACTTCACAGATGTTATAGGATAAAAAATCCATACTTCTTACTTATTTCATCTTGATTCACTATTGTGAAGGTTTATGTCTAGCGTTACCGAAGCTAAAATTAGTTCCCGCATGATGTGAATTTAGTGTTGCCATTTGCTTTATTGTGAAAGATTAACTGTTGAGATATGGCACCGTAGAGTAAATGATAACGCATTCCGCCGCGAAAGTGGGAAGATTCGGGTTTTGAGTCCCGATGGTGGTTTGAAAATAAATTTTTCTAATATAGCATTGTAACAACTAACAATGGATGTTTCTAAACAATTATAGCAAATGATAGCTATTGTAGTGTCTATTTACAACGTAACGATATACAGTAGAACCTCGATAAGTTAAAATCCAAGGGAAACGTTAAAAAATTTAAGTTATCGAGTTTTTTACTTAATATCGAAAGTCGAAGTTAGAGACGTTGTCAGAGTAAAATTTTTAACTTCCCGAAGTTTGTGGATTTTATAGAGAATGTATTTAATTCAATAGAGGTGACATAAATTTTTTATCTATTCATTTAAAATCAATTATTTATTTATTTATTTAAACAATCAACTATTTAAACAAAGAAATCAGTATTTTTTTTGTTGCATGCAATTTTGATTTTCTACATCAATTATGTTTTCTATATTTTATTAGTGTATTTGCCATATGGCAACATACACTATTGGCGTCGGTCGGATGGCGGGACCTAGGGGTCGGACCAAAATTTCTCGACGTTTCATAACCTCCTAAACACTTTGGCACCATTTTTAAAAATGTTTATATATATATGTATATATATATATATATATATATATATATATATATATATATATATATATATATTTATATATATATATATATTTATATATATATATATATATACATATATAGGTATATATGTGTGCGGGCTATAACTTTCGAAGAAGTTAATTTATTTTAACGAAATTTGGCACACATGCTGGAATCCATCACCGCACGACGCCTATTTAAAATGGGCCCAATCGGGCCATTTTAAGGGTAGTTTTTAGGGGTTGAAAAATGTTTTTGGGGCCCAAAATACCGAAAAAATTCTCCGAATCGTTTCAAAATTGAAATTTAACCCCTGGTAGTAATTAAAAAGTGTCCCTAAAATTTTAATAAAATCGGCCCGACAGGACCGGACTTACAAATTTTATGAAAACACTAGTTTGCAGATAGTGAATTACTTACAGAAAGTTGCTTATAATTTGGTATAGAGGTTCCATTGATAATAATATTGCAATTAAGAAAAAAAATGTTATTTTAAGGGCTGTATTAAGGAGTAAAATTTTTTATTTAGCCCAAAAACCAACTTAAGTTCGCATAATAAAGCCACACTGCCTGTATCAGCAAATACACTATATTGTCGGCAGGGTTTTGGCACTGCGACCCGGGTTTTTCTAAATTATGTAAAGAAGAAAAAATAAAGCGATTTAGTGGAAGACTAAAGTGAAAATCAATTAAATTCTTGGCAAAACCTTTTGTTTGGATACTTACTCATGAAGACACTGATAATACTTTAACTTATGAAGGTCACCAAAATATTATTTTAAGTTATCGAACGCGATGTTCAGAATATTTGTTTAAGTTACCGAGGTTTTGTGATTTAAGTAATGGAGGTTTTATGCTTTCAGGGGAAGGGAATTCAAAAAATTTTTAACTTACAGAGGTTCTTAGCTTATCAAGGTTCTACTGTATTGTTTTACTCATTTTTGTAAGAAATATCAAGATCACGGTTCTGCACGGTAGACATATAAAAAATTTAAGTAATAAAACTTTTTGATGACACGAAACTTTAATTGCGTGTCCATCACAGAATTCTTCAGTAGACGTTTTGGAATTTTCCTTACAATAATATATAACTCTACATATTTTGAAGAAGCGTGAATTATAAAATGCGTAGTCATAATGATTTGGCATAAAATACTATATATTTTACGCCAGACCTGAAACATTAAATATGCTATTGTATTAGACAATAATCGAACGTAAAACAGAAGCCATCTGATGACGTCATTTTTTTTAAACACGTGCCGTACTTGATTTACCGTACGTTCGTTTTTTATAGCATTAATACACCTATCCCCCGATTTACACGGTACTTGTTTTAGACGTTTTCGCTTTTACACGGTTTTCCAAATAAGTTTTTTTTTGTTTTTATCGCACTCTACTAAATGCTACTGTGATTAAACGCGTGCGCTGTGTACACATATCACGGGGAATCCCGAGCTTATGTGCTGACTTGCTGCACACGCACACTGTGTGTATTTCTTCGCATAAAATTAAAGTTTTATCTACGGAAAATTGTATTTGAGTGAAAGTTTCACAGTTTCAGAAAGATTTAATTTTCCATATTCGTAAATTACAAGTGAGTGCATAATTTACACCTAAAAATATTGAAAAAAATCACAACTGTTAAATAGCAAAATTATGCATTTTCTGCAAGCTTTTCGATTTACACGGTTTTGACTTGAAAATTTTTAATTTTCGGTTTACACGTTTTTCTCAGGAACGTATCTACCGTGTAAATCGGGGGATAGGTGTATCTCTATAGTTACCTATTTAAAAATATTGGGAGCCGCACCTCAAGTCGCTGGTATAAAAATAAAAAAAAAATGTATTTATTTTGACAATATTTTACATATTTATTACATTTTTTATTTACTCTTTGCTAGATGAAGGTTTATGAATTTGTAATGTTGAAATTAATTTTTGATAATCAGGTTGATAATTAGAAAATAATCATCTTTGAGGTCAGTATTAATTTAAAAACTGGTCAAGTGCGAGTCGAACTCGCAGAATTAGGGTTTCGTACTATTCCGTTTTCCGTGAGTACTTCAAGACTTAAGATTTTCGTTTAGGTTTTCCTGTAAACTATGGGTGAGACCCGACATTCCCTAATAAGGGGGGGGGGGGGTCAAATGTTCATTTATTTTCTTAAATAACTTTAAAAATATTTATTTTAAAATTATAAAAAAAATATATTTGAGACCCTTACGACAAGCTCTTTTATTTTTTTATTTGATATGTCACACGATAGTTTGCCAAACTTTTTTTTAATTTCCAAATTTTTTCCCCAAAAATGACCCCCATGTTCAAAATTCATTTATTTACGTTATATGTCCGTCTTATGGTCACCGACTTACATATTATGTGTACCAAATTTCAACTCCATCGGTCCAGTAGTTCGGAGCACATTGGCTAAAACAGACGGACGGACAGACACGCGAGTGATCCTATAAAGGTTTCGTTTTTTCCTTTTGAGGTACGAAACCCTAATAAAAGTATATACAAAGTTTTAGTAACCTAATTGGCGCAACCAAAAAATGTAGCTATTTCCTATACTTTTAGTGGAATTTTTAAGACGTCTCTGTTTATTTATTTAAAAAAGTCTTCAACGGCTGTAACAACGCGCGCGAATAAAAGTTTTTTTCTGCACTCTATTATTCTTTCATAATAACATAAGCATCTTAAAATCCAAAGCAACCCCTTGCAGGCCGTAAAACGCGGCGAGAAGATATTCTGGTTTTGACAATCTTCACGGAACTATGTAATATTATGTTTTCTTTAGAGCTACGATTCGAGTGGACCATTGAGATGTTTTTTTTTGTCAGTCACAACAAGAAGATTTCGGGGGTGTATACATACATTAAACTATAAAACCTGACAAAATCCTTATACGTATATTGTGTTATATTGTGTACAGTTAAATATGAGTTCTCACACGTGTATATTTTAAATGTGTGTGTGGTTTCATACATACATAATATATACACACTTTGGCACGTACAGCAAACACAAACAAATTTCATAAACTTTCCTACCAACACCAACAAAATCGTATTCGTATAAAAATATGTACCTACTCAGGTAGAATTTTGTAATTTTTAATTTACTTGTTATTGTTTATAACAACGGCCCGCGAAATCTTTACAAGAAATTCTAAATACAGTCAAGACCGTTTACGACGACATCGTTTAGAACAACATGCCGGTTATATTGACCAAAATCATAGGTCCCGGCTGAATGCTATATGCTCGCCTTATAAAAAACACTGCTTATTACGACATACCGCATTAAGCGACTACATTTAATGTAATATCTTCATATCATCGAAGACTTATATCTGTTAGAACGACTAGCTGTATTGTAAACAAAATTCGTACGCACAGAAGTGTTCCAAACAGACTAAAGTTACAGATTTATGAATACAGAAAAATAACAAAAATGTTATTCCTATTAACATCTATGGATTTTTATATGTACCTACACAATCAATAATAGAACATACTTAATAAAAAATTACTTTGTACCTCGAAAACATCACCGGTTGTTACGACTATCGGTTTTTACAACCAAATATGAGTAGACCCTTCGATCTCGTTATAACAGATTTGACTGTAAATATTTTCCGATGTAATTCGTCTAGTTTAAATTAAATATTAAACGCACATAGCGACATGTATGTTCATAATTTAGTAAGCTATCTATTAAAGCATTTTTCACTTCAAATGCCCCTACTCATAACTATTACCTATATTCTTGTTACGCAATATATTCTTATTTTATCTATATATATGATCATTGTCAAATATCTAATTAATAGTTATTTTTTCCAATTTTTTGTAAGTAATTGACTTCCTTAACTTCTTTTTTTTTATTTATTAGTGTATTTGCCATATGGCAACATACACTATTGGCGTCGCTCGGATGGCGGGACCTAGGGGTCGGACTAAATTTTCTCGACGTTTCATAAGCTCCTAAACACTTTGGCACCATTTTTAAAAATGTTTATATATATATGTATATATATGTATATATATATTTATATATATATTTATATATATATATATATATACGTATATATATATGTGTGCGGGCAATAACTTTCGAAAGAGTTAATTGATTTTAACGAAATTTGGCCCACGTGTTGAAATCCATCACCGCAAGAAGCCTATTTAAAATGGGCATAATCGGGCCATTTTAAGGGTAGTTTTTAGGGGTTGAAAAATGTTTTTGGACCCCAAAATACCGAAAAAATTCTCAGAATCGTTTCAAAATTGATATTTAACCCTTTAGTAGTAATTAAAAAGTGTTCCTAAAATTTTAATAAAATCGGGCCGACAGGACCGGACTTACAAATTTTATGAAAATACTAGTTTACAGATAGTGAATTATTTTCTGAAAGTTGTATATAATTTGGTATAGAGGTTCGATTGATAATAATATTGCAACTGAGAAAAAAATGTTCTTTTAAGGGGTGTATTAAGAAACCAAATTTTTATTTTGCCAACTTAAGTTCGCATAACAAAGCCACACTGCCTATATTAGCAAATACACTATATTGTCGGCAGGGTTTTGGCACTGCGACCCGGGTTTTTTTAGTATTTGCAGACTAAAAAATTACAGGTCACAAGAAGGTGCCAATTAACAACTACGGCCCGCGGAAAAATCGTAAAATTTATACTGACCCTTGTTATAAAAAGGTTGGTCACCCTTGGTTTATACAATCGACTGTCATATATTTAACAGCCCCATTTGGGCTCACTGCTTATCCCTCCTGTTTGTCGTACCACAATAGGGATGTCGAAAAAATATCAATATATCAATATTTTTTATTTGATATATCGATATTTTTGGGCGATTTTTAATATTTCGATATATCGATATAAACTTCCGAGTATCGAAAACCGATATTTTTTTCCAGTAGCAACACTTGTATGTAGCAATTCATACAATATTTAATTTCATTTCTACAACATCTAGAATATTTTTAATTATTTCGATTTACACCTCAATTCATGCTGTACTAAGTTTTCTGTCGAATGTCACCTCTAGCATGCATGCCGTAGATTCGCCATCTCTGGCTTTATTAAGTAATTGTTCGATTAATCTCTAAAATTATCTGCTCCTAAATGTATTAGACGTTTGATTAATAAATTAAAAAAAAATCTTTTCGTAGTTTTTGATTTCAGATAATTATTTATTACTTGATTTATTAGAAATAATGTACGTTAACTGCTATTTGAGATAATATTAAGCTAGCCAATATGTCTACTAAATTTCTTCGTGTGCCAATGTTCTCTTTCAGATCGTACCGATATATCGATATTTTGTGAAAAATATATCGAAACCGATATCGATAGTTGAAAAAAATATCGATACTTTTTGGTACTCCCGACATCCCTATAACACAATAATATACGCTCGCTACTCATTAAGAAGGAGGCTTCGAAACAATGAAATAATTTCTAAAATCGGCTCAGTGGTTCTGAAGTGTTGATGTGACATCGTTACAAACTTGTTCATGTATTTCTTACTATAGATAAGATAAGTATTAAGATAAGATAAGATACAACATAGAAGATATAAAATAAGTAATTACACCTTGAAGCAAAAATTTAAATATATTGTCTTTTTGTTTTTGTGTTACCATCTTGTTCCTTATCTTCATATCGAAATGTTATTTTGCGTTAAATTTACCTAAATTTAAACCTCTAAGTATTAGGAGAAGAAATACAGCAGTCACATTAGTATATTTCTTTTTTTAAATAAATAAAATAAAAAATCGGTCAAGTTCGAGCCAAACTCGCGTGGAGAGGATTCCGTACCATTCAGTTCTCCGTGAGAACTTGAAGACAGGATTTTCGTTTAAGTTTTTCTATAAATGATGAGTGAGATGTTATATACTTATTCTTTATTTTTTTTTTTCAAAATTATAGGTTCAGTACTTTTGGATTTAGAGAGAGGGGGAGTAATGCTCGATTTTCGTATATTTTCTTTAATATATTTTAAACTATGCATTTTAAAATTATAAAAAAAATATATTTGTATTTCTCATAATGAGCTCTTTCATTTATACTCAGTGGCGGATCTAGGATCCAGGTCTGGGCGGGGGGGCTCGAGAGTTAAAACCGTGAAAGTCGTATATTTTGTTTAAATATGAAAGACACATCATTTCTTCGAAATTACGGAAAAATATGCCTTTGAGACTGGAAAACTCCTTTCGGGGATAAAGCATTCTTGTCTTGTTTGGGGAAAAATTTATCCTGGGATTTCTAGAAATGATTTTTTTTACTGTGGCTCTGGGGGGAGCTTTAGCCTTCAGAGTCCCTCCTGGATCCGCCACTGTTTATACATATGTCACATTTGAAAAATAAATATTTTTTTAAATTTTTCTAAATTGGTCCCGAACATTAGCCTCCAAAATCGGGATTCGTTTATTTACGCTATACGTCCGTGATTGGGTCATATAACTCTATATATGTGCCTTTCAACTTTTTTCGTCTAATACCTACATTTGGGGAAAATAAACTATGACAGATGGACAGACAGAAACATGAGTGATCCAATAAGGATTCCGTTTTTTTTCCAAATATACAGACCCTAAAAAGATGCAAATCAAACCAAAAACAAATTATTATTCATTCTGAACAGAATTTCTTCGTTGTTTTACGACAGTACATTAATAATGTTATTAAATTATTCACATGATATTCTGACTATATAAAAATAGACAAACTCATCGCGCTTGTCAACGTATCAAGTCAGGCAGAAGCTGTGGTGGCTACTCGTAAGACTCAGGTCACTCAGGTGGATTATAATAAACCACAGAGTAGAGATGAAGAATGAGACGTGAACGCCCACCTGTATCTTATGACTATGATCATTCATTAGTTACAGCGTAGCACAATACAACAATACAGTACAACAAGAAAAGTTCACGACAAATAGAAGGACAATCACACTGTTTGCCTTTTCAAAATAATAAATAATATGAACTACTGCTGAATTGCACAATCCGTTGTCATAAAATAATGCATTCCAAACTGGATACATAATAGTAGCTAATGTATCTCGTTCATAAAATACTGTATTCTATCAGAAAGTGACATTTTGTTAAAACGAACGACCAATTAGTTTTTAAGTCACCCGAATTTTTTTGCACGTACCTCCTATAAAATAGCTGACTTTCACTTCATAATAAATGACAACTGACAGGAATACTAGTATTGGACTGATAAAATAGAATTACTTTTGTTTAACTTTACGCACTCGTTCAAAAAAGGGTCATTTTACAACCGCTATACAGTCATGAAGAGCAGCTATTTGATAGAGGGTCGAGCAAAAATTACTATTAAAGATAACAAATAAATAAAAACACTTGAAAATTCTACAAAAATTATTATTAAATTATTTCCCCACAATTGTGTGAATATAAAACATATTATACAGTATATGTTTTATATTCCTGAGGATGGAGTCTAGGGATGTCAGAAGTGCCAAAAAGTATCGATACATTATATCGTATCGATTTTTTTTCAAGTATCGATATTGATATCGATATATTTTTAAAAAAATATCAATATATCGGTCCAGTTTTAAAGAGAACATGGCACTCGAAAAAATTTAGTATACATATTGGCTAGCTTAATGTAATGTCAAATAGCAATTAATGGACATTATTTCTAATAAATCAAGTAATAAATAATTATCTGAAATCGAAAACAACGATAAGATTTTTTTTTGTTTATTAATCAAACGTCTAATACATTTAGGAGCAGAGAATTTTAGAGATTATCGCACAATTAATAAAGTCAGGAATGGCGAACCTATGGCATGCGTACCAGAGCTGACATTCGGCAGAAAATTGTTGGTATAGCAATAATTGAGGTGTAAATCGTAACCATTAAAAATATTCTAGATGTTGTAGAAATGAAATGAAATATTGCATGAATAGCTATTTTGACTGTTTATTATTCCGAAAATATAAAAAAATCCGGTGATGAAAAAGAAACGTATTATACATATGCTTTATTCACTGTTGTTTTTTTTTGGAGCGTACTTAAAAGTATGTTCCAAAAACATATGTAAAAACACATGTTTCTTTTTCAGTGAAGTTTTCGATATTTTCGGAATAATTAAACGGCCATAGTCTGAAAAAAAATATCGGTTTTCGATACTCGGAATTTCATATCGAAATATTAAATATCGCCCAAAAATATCCATATATCAAATAAAAAATATCGATATTTTTTCGACATCCCTGGGATGAACTTATTGTCCGAAACAATCGTCGAATAATTTAAAAATAATTTTTGTAGAATATTCAAGTGTTATTATTTATTTGTTATTAATAATAATAATAATAAATTTATTCCTCCTCGGGAAAAAAAAAACAGAAAACAGAGTTACAAAATTAGTACCTAATAATAAAATAAATCACATTATGTTTAAAAAAAAATATATGGAATTTTCCAACCCAACTTGGCTATTAATCATGTTCTACCAAGTGCCGAGTGAAAAATCAGTGCAAATTATGTTACTATTGAAGGTTTTCATTTCATCTTTATACGGCTTAACTTTCTGTCTAGAAAGATGGCGGTTTTGTTTATGGTCGGTCGAATAAGATTTGAACTTGTCAGGCTGTATTATTTTAATCAGCACTCTTGAGTACCGTACGGGTACCGGGGTGTGAGTGTATGTGACTGATGATGTGACCGTACTTAAGATGGCGTAGAGACAATAGCGGACGTTACATTGTCCATCAACACAAGTACTCTGTCCACTCGACCATCGGACCACACGCAAAACCTACCACTACTACAATAATATAATACTCAAGAAAGTGACTATACGCAATGTAAGGACCGAATTACACTAGGTAACGATATTCTTTTTATGAAAGATCTTTTTTTAGAGAAACCAACTGATGAGGTTACATGAGCTTAATCAGGGGTGAATTAAGAATTCTAAGAGCCCCATATCATGGGCTGTCTAAAGCTTATCCCTTCACACCCGAAATTATACAATCGTGAGTTTTGACTTTGAAAAATTCTACACCGTACCCGAAACTATTTTTGTGAACGCAACTGACGTCGATCGATCGTGAGTCTATCTGAGAGTGCACCAAAATATACCAAAATACACAAAGGCAACCACGTAACCACATTTTAACAGTATTTAAAAGAATTTCATTTCTAGGGTGTTAAGGCTGTCGGAACGCTCTGAATTTAAACCAAAAATAGAGCGTCGGCTGTCAACTGATTGTAGACTTATTCGTCAACATTCTGCAAAAATTCTTTCTCTATAAGGAAAATAAAGGACAAATCTAGGTCTCTAATGGACTACTTTTGTAATTTATGTACGATTTACTAGAAAAAAATTGGCATTAATTGTGCTAAAAAACACACGTTTTCAATGTTATACTACGACCCTTATTCGTACTTATTTCACAAAATTGTTCCATCACAAACCTATAGTGACGCTTCCTTTTTCGGAAAAGTTTTTTAAATCTTCAAAATATTTCCCAAAATTAGAGTAATCAATTGACAGCGGCACCCTTGCAAACAAATTTTTTACCCTCGTAGTTGGCACCAGCCAAAAATTATAATGTGCGGATGATTTGAGCGAGACAGAGCTAAAGAAGGTCACACCCACAATATGTCTTTTGCTTACCTCGTCCGTTACCGCTGGGTCTCAGCACAAACAGAATTCAGAGCGTTCCGACAGCCTTAAGGGCTAAACATTTACAATAATGTTTTTCTATAAGCTTTTATTTAATATGCTTTATTACTCTGCATTGCTTTGTCTGCCTGCTACAAATCTTGCAAGTCGGCTCAATTTTTTTTAGAAACCGTGTAATACTGAATCAGCGTTAAGCAGAGCAGCGTTAAGCGAGGTCTTACTGTATATACAGTCAACTCTCGATAATTTGACACTTGTAAATTTGAATTCCTCGACAATTAAAATTTTTTTCCTGGTCCCTTGAAAAATACTCGATAAATTGATTAAAATCAATATTAATTGTTCCCCTCGGTAATTTAAAGTTGAAGGAAAAGTATCTTGCCCACCAACATGCAATAATTTGAAGTTCGTGCTTCCCTACTCTCTACAATTTGAAGCGTTTATCATACACAGACCTATCGTTTGTTTACACAAGTGACGATTTCTTCGCAGCTCTCACCACTATCAAAAATTCATTGGAAATGATAGACTGAGGTCGCTCAATCAACAGAAAATTACGGACTTCTTTTCAAAATGAATAATTGTACAATTAATGTTTAAAATAATAAATTACGAATGTTGATCAAACTCTTGTTTACTTGATTTTTTTACTCCCTCCCTCTTGGTTACTTAATCTCCTGATATTTTTAACTCTTGGCAATTTGAAATTTTTCTCTGGTCCCTTGAGTGTCAAATCATCGAGAGTCCACTGTATTTTCTAGACGGCAGAAAGTGCATTGATTTTTTATATGTCATTTCAGTCTAGGTCTCTTATGGCTAACTTAAGGGGGTTCACCAGTGTAAAATTTTCGGAAATCTTAAACATGTTAGAAATGACATCCTAAAAGGATTTGTATGTATCCGGCTTAGTTCGTGAACTACAAGTCCCCAAAGACGCCTACGCCCGGTTTTCTCAAAACTATGTTTTTCAAGTTGGTGTGCAGGATTGCGCTATCAATGAAACAAGTTGAATTTTTGTGTGTGCAGTTTTCATACATTACTCAAGGAACTGACGTAGGAGATTTTTAAAATTTTGATTTTTACATTTTTTACATTTATTACAGCTTATAATGTCAGAGAAAAATACGTAAAAAACGGACATTTTTTTCAAGGTCCGCCATTTTGTTAGTTTTTAAAATTTTGCAAAACCCCTACGTCAGTACCTCGGCAAATGGATTACGAATAATGAGATATTTTCATTTTTCGTTTCAGACAACCGATGCGTATTGCATCTTGCACACCGTTTGGCAGTGTCATTTTGTGGAAGTCACGTTTCAGCCTTTATCAGAGGCACATCAATTTGACTACACTTTCAACAAAATTTATGTAGAATACTAGATAATACAGGAACAAAATGGCATAAAAACTGTTGAAAAAACTTTAGTAGTTTTCCCACAATAAATTCTTGAAAAACCGTTTGATAATCGGTCGTTACACTGGTGAACCCGCTTAATATTTTCGAATATTCATTAGCTCTGTGCGCGCAACTTCCGTTGCCTACTAAAATTTTAGTCTCAACACCAAAAGAAATTAAAACTTCAGAATGTTATGTTGCATTTTGTATAATAGACGGATTACAAGTAAACGTTTATTAATACTCCAATATAAGATAAACTACACTCAGAGCTCCTAGCGATAATCAAATAGGGGGATGTACCTACTCACATTCTTATAGGGTGATGGAAAAAGTATTCGTTACTTTTGTAACTGGACTGATTAGCTATGTTTGTTACGCTTAAAGAGGAGATCACATCTACGTGATCGCAACCGCGATCGGGTTGGCTAGCGATCAAACACGTCTTTAAACGTAAATGATGTCGCAACGTACTTGGCGTGATTTGTCGGCGATAGAATTTAAGCGCTCTGCGCGGTCGCGTCAGCGATGACGTTTGCGACTGCTTTTTGTGGACAACATATGACTAAATTTTGTAACAAAATTGCCAATGTCCTTTAAATGTAGCGATACTGTAGATTTAGGCCGTCCGCACACAAGGCAACACGAAAGCAATTAAAGTCACTAGACTATGTTGGCAATTTCGGCAATAAAGACGATATCAGTTATCTGACCAACAGGGTATCCGCACACGGCGCAACGTTTGGACCAGTGGTTCCCAACCAGTGGTCCACGGACCACAGGTGCTCCGTGAGAGCTTCGGAAGCACATGTAAAAAGTTAATATTAAATGCGGGAATTTTAATATGACTGTCATAATAAATGTGTTTTAAAAAACTGTTTTACTTAAACACCTTTGAATTTGGTTACAACTGATGGAGAGGGGGATGGCATGGGGGGTTCGCGAATTGATTCAATTTCAGGTTGAGTGGTCCGCAGACTTCTACGGGTTGGGAACCACTGGTTAAGACAGTGAACTCGTCCGTTTCAAAGAGAAGGTGCATTTCAGTTTCATCACCGTTGAGTGACTTTATTTAGTAAATTTAAACAAAATGATGTACGTTAATTTTACATTTGTCGGGCAACTGTAATTTTCAATTTACTGATTCCTTCAAATTATTCCAAAAATCATTTCATTGTTTTATGTATCTATTACGTTTTTTCGGGAATATTCCGTGAGAGTGAAATCATATAAAACTCTTCCATATTTATAAGCGATATATTAACATGTCGCTCGGATTGTGTTTCTTGAAGGTGCCCTGGTCGCAAAGATCGCGCAATAGATTGCTTTCAAATTGCTCGGTTGAGGATCCCTAACTATCTAGGATGAATATTGTATCGGTGTTGAGTTGCTATAGTGTTGCTTCGTGTGCGAACGGCCTAAAAAACACTGGGAAAAGAAAGTGTACAAAACCCACGCCAGACCAGCATTATAGTGACTATAATGTATTGCATGACGCAACAGAAGGCTTCATGGACTTACAGATATCTGGCCCTAATGTGTAAAGAACAGAGGCTGAGAGAGTTCTGAGAGCGACGTTCTGCGATAAAAACAATCTGCTAACTTTGGTTAAAATCACGCACGCATATAAAAGATACACATTATATTCTGCCTACATGGGACCTATTGTGTCGCTGTATTATTATAGGAAATGCACTACATAGACGCTTATTTATGTACAGTGCAAACCTCGACAAAAGACACAGTATTCGTCAAGGATCAATAAACTGTCAAGTTTAATAGCTAAATAAAATACTTTTTGAAGTAAAACTTTCAAGAGTATTGGTCGTTTAAAAAATAATAATTGCAGACGCAACCACAAGAACAAAAAAACTGTGAAATAATTTCCCATCTCTAAAACATGCACCGGTTCAAACTCAAAATCTTCTATTAAATTGTTGAATACAATCTTCGACAATAATCAATAACAAATCCTCAATAACAGATAAAACGATCAGCAATAATAATTAATTGATCAAACGTAATCTATATATATTACATAAAAGGCGATGTATGTATGTTACTTAGCTATAAACTCCAAAACGGCCGAACCGATTTTGATGAAATTTTCAGGCAATCTTTAGATTATTCCAGCGGGTGATTCTGTGAAGTTTGGTAGCGATCGGATCAACAGAATTTTTTCTTTTTTTGTTTTTTTGACAATTTTGATTTTTCTTCGATTTTTGAACATTTGCAATATTAAAATCGATCGAATTCGCGCAAATTCATTACACGTTGAGAATTTTATGATAATGATTTTCATATTTTATATCCTACACTTACACCCGGGCGAAGTCGGACTGGGCCGCTAGTTTATCTATATTGATTGATGGAGGGATATAGTGTTGAGATAAAAAATTGGCAACGTACCACATAATTCGAATAACTATAAAGTAGAAAATCTTAATAAAAAACGTAGGTACTTACATGTCAGATACTTGACTCGCAATCTTGGTAAAATTAAGAAGTCGTACATTAAGATGTCTTCAATTTAAAACCACATTTTATTCAAATGTGTCATCACTTATCAGGCATCACTATTCACTTTTAAACTTGTTCAATAAAATATTATTTTGGAAATTCTTTTTTAGGAAACAACATTAAAACAACAGTTTTTTAATAACAAATATAATTTGTAGATTTGAAAATCTAATTTATATTAACACTATAGAAAGACGCTACTTTTTCTTACAGACGTTTTCTTTTATCACGTAGTTCAATTAGCATACGTTTAACAATGTAAAAATATAATAACACTAAGGGCTTTTCAGCTTAAGAATCGACCCCAGAATTATATGTAGCGCTCATAAATATTTCTAATACCAATTTTATAATAGCGTTTACGTTTTAAATTACGTAGTTAATTAATATGACCTCCGTGTCAAAATTCATGCGTATATCATAAAGTGACTGCAATATTGCTATATTTTTGGTGCTGTGGGAAATCCACCTGTTTCGTACCGCTGTACCTACATTTTGAAACTGAAGTAATGAAGTAATGTGCTTACGTAACACGATATAAATTTATATATTTTTTTGTTAGATGTGTTCAGATAGAGATTGAATTGAAACTTGTACGGGTTCGAATATTGTATCTAAATTAATAAATATAATTGTTTGATTTGAGAATTTTGTGTATTAGTTTATTTAATTGTATAAATTTCCTACGCTACTTAGGTAAATGATTTTCATAGCTATATTTCAAAGTACTATTTGGTGTCTTAGTCAATATAATTTTCAAAATAACAACTGCGCTTTATAGCGAAGTAAAATTCATACCATGTTAAAACTAGATAACATGATTACAGGTGAATTCGTACACTGAACCGAATAATAAAATAACTATGTACACCGCTACTTCAATAAAAACGAATTATTAAACACTGTTGACTTTATTAATTCACTAAAAAACGAAGCAGGTAACGTCTCGCTGGTTTACGAGTACAAACAGAGGCAAAAACGATTGACCGCAACGACCTCTTAATAATTACTGACATTACTGCATTCTCTACTTTCAAGTGGTATATAATATTATGTAATTACTAAACTAAATTAAATAAAAACCCGGGTCGCAGTGCCAAAACCCTGCCGACAATATAGTGTATTTGCTTAGATAGGCCTTGTGGCTTTATTATGTGAACTTAAGGTGATTGTTGGGCAAAATAAAAAAAATTAACTCCTTAATACACCCCTTAAAATACATTTTTATCTTAACTACATTATTATTGTCGATTGAACGTCTACATCAAAATTAAAAACATCTTTCAGTAAATAACTCACTATCTCCAAACTAGTGTTTTCAGAAAATTTGTAAATCCGGTCCTGTCGGGCCGATTTTATTAAAATTTTAGGACCACTTTTTAATTGCTATTAAAGGGTTAAATTTCAATTTTGAAACGATTCTGAGAATATTTTAGGTATTTTTGGGCCCAAAAACTTTTTTCAACCCCTAAAAACCACCCTTAAAATGACCCGATTGGGCCCATTTTAAATAGGCTTCGTGCGGTGATGGATTCCAACATGTGTGCCAAATTTCATTAAAATGAATTAACTCCTTCGAAAGTTATTGCCTGCACACATATATACCTATATATATATATATATATATATATATATATACATATATATATAAACATTTTCAAAAATGATGCCAAAGTGTTTAGGAGGTTATGAAACGTCGAGAAATTTTGGTTCGACCCCTAGGTCCCGTCATCCGACCGACGCCAATAGTGTATGTTGCCATATGGCAAATACACTAATAATCTTTTATGTACAATGCAATCTTTAATCACATACAAAGTTATAGATTACAAATGTTGCCTCGTTCCATCTGACTAATCAGCCTAAGCGCGAGAATGACATTTTTTTAGGGTTCCAGTTCTTCTGAAAAAAAAACCCTTATGGATCACTCGTGTTTCTGTCTGTCCGTCTGTCACAGCCAATTTGCTCCGAATCTACTGAACCGATTAAGTTGAAATTTGATACACATATGAATTTCTGTGACCCACACAAGGACGCATTTCGTAAATAAATGAATGGGATCATTTTTGAGGGGAAAATTAGGAAATTAAAAAAAAGTTTTGCAAACTGTGTAGAAGAATTTAAAGATTAATATATTTATTTTGAAGATATTTTTTCCGTTTGTGCAGCAAAATTAAAATTGCATATTTATATATCACCGAAGTATTAAGATACAATATTCTATGTTTATAAAACCGTAAACATGGGTTAGTGCACCTGTAATATTACACAGGTATCTGTGAATGGGGACCACCCAAGACGAATGGTTCATTCATAGAGAGACGCTAATCACCAATGACTCGAAGGGCTACAACATCCCTTTTTTGAAATTTGTTACATAGGAAGTGTTTTATGCAAACAAAATAAAAGCTTTCTCATGAAATAATTCACGTCCTATTGCTAATTTAATTATTTTTCTGTCATAAAAAAGTTTAAAACTGCATTTGACAAAAAAATCTTTTTGAGTTAATCCAGTTTTACTATTTTCTTTTTTGCTTGCTCGATACACAATTCTTGAAACTAACACAAGAAATTTAGCCGGACGCCGAAACAATTTTTAAGGCTGCCGGAACGCTCTGAATTTAAGCCACACTACGAGGCTAAGAAATGCTGTTGCAAGGGTGCCGTTGTCAGTTAATTACTCGTAGTTTTTGGAAATATTTTGAAGATTTAAAAAACTTTTCCGAAAAAAAGTCACTTTAGGTTTATAATGGAACAATTTTGTGAAATAGGTACGAATAAGGTTTTTTGGCACAATTCATGCCAACTTTTTTCTAATAAATCGTACATAAATTACAAAAGTAGTTCATTAGAGACCTATATTTGTCCTTTATCTTCCTTACGGAGGAAGAATTTTTGTAAAATGTTGACGAATAAGTCTACAATCAGCTATCAGCCGAAGCCCCATTTTTGGTTTAAATTCAGAGCGTTCCGACAGCTTTAATCAGGTGCTTTTGTGACTTAGTCATTAATAGCTGCTTCCTGCGGCTCCGCTTGCGATTGTAATGAAATACGACAGCAACAACAGTAGTAGAACCTTCAGCAAAACCTAACAGCTAAATTTCCAGTCCATAGAAACTGTATTTTAAAAATTAGAATACACCCTTGTACTTCCCCTCTTTTCACTCCTAAGAACACGATTTTAGGATCTCTGCTCAACAAAAGAAACATGTCTGCCAAATTTGAAGTCTGGAGGTTTAATAGTTCCGGAAGGTATCGTGATGACTGCCAGTGACATTCATCCCCTATTTCACCCCCTTTAAGTTTTTATTTTGAGACAAAAGGTAGCCTATGTAATGTTATTATGACTCGTGTGAACGCTAAAACCCGCTGACACTCGTATAACGTAATGTTACAGCTCGTACATAGTATAATGCTTTTCATTTTAGATACATAAACTACACTAAACATTGAGTTTTTAATTTAACATTAATTTACATCAAGTAAATTACCGAGCTGGGTAGAGTAGTGGTACAGCACTAGACTCGCATTCGGGAGGTCCGGGTTCGATTCCCGGCGGGGGCAGATGTGGCTGGGACTTTTTCCTACTGCCTCTCGCCGAGAAACGGTAATTCCTGTACCGGCCATCTTGATTGAGGTTTTCCATGGTTTCCCTCAATTAATTCCAGATAAATATCGAGGTGGTTCCTTATTTGAGGCCATGGCCGATTACCTATCAAACTCCTAGTTCAACAATTACCTACCTTATCTTAATTTCCTGTAATTCCTTCATTCGCCCATTGCTATTATATAAGTTGAAGTTTAAGAAATGTAGAAAAAAACGGGAAGTGGTAAAATGAAAAATAGTAATGGTGCGAATGGCGTCTGTTATGACATAAAGTCGAGAAACGGACGTTAAACGCATTATTATTATTATTATTATTACATCAAGTAAATTGAAACTGAAAAGTTATAGTTATGGTAGATTATAGCCGCTCAATAACTAAGGTCGTTAGTGTCTGTTTGAAAACGTTACATTAGTAATAGAATACAGTATCACGGGTAATTGGAATAATGAAAATAAATCAATTTAAACACTCATTGATTGCAACGTTTCGTCTTTTCTTTACTTAAGACTTTTTCAAGCTCTCAATATGCTTAAACGATAGTTAAACTATGATATAATTATGTTGATTACATTTTACTTTGTCGTTATTAATGTTATTTTGTGTTGATTTATGGGCATTGATGTTTAAAATGTTAATTTTAATATGTCTAGTATACTGATTTTTAAAGTGTTTTAAAATTTTATATTAATGTACTATATGTATCGTTTTTAGTAGAGGGCGGACTAGATAGCCACATTGGCTTGTCCGAACCCTAATAAAGAAATTATTATTATTATTATTATATAATTCATTATTCCAATTATCCGTGATACTGTTTTCTATTATAACATATATCTGCAATTGAACTTTAAAGATGAACGTTACATTAGTATTCATAAAATAAATAAAATTACTCAAAATTTGATTATTCTACGTAATGTTCAAAAGACAGCTGGTGGGAGACTTTTGATGGGCACTGTATTTATAAAAAAAATAAAAATATACCTTGACATTAAAATTCATCGTAAGCAAAAGTGGTAACTATGTCCACTAGCAATAAGAACCAAAGTAGCATACCTTCAAGGTACATATTCATAGCATGTAGCACTCAAGTGTTTCGTCTGCCTTTTTAAAAACTGTGACCCTGTCAAAACACTTACGTGCAGTCAAGGTAGAAGGTGTGAACTTTCTCAAAGAGATATGAGAATTATTTTTCAACAACAAATTTTACATTAGATTATGTGGTTTACCTTAAATGTCATATAAAAACAAACCCTGCTAATGGATTTGTTTAAAAAGGGAAAAAGTAAAATCGTTTTGAAATGCGTGCATGATCTTTGTGTTGAGAAATAATATCTATGCAACATAATTTAACAAAGAAAACATCTTTCTGAACTTAAAATATGACATTGCAATATTTGACTGTTGATACACTAAACCAATCAAAAACGTAGATAATCAATGAACTTGTTTTCAGTTAGCACATTTTTTCATATTTATAATGAAATTTTGAAGCTATGCATTTTAAGGCTGTCGGAACGCTCTGAATTTTGTTTGTGCTGAGACCCAGCAGTAAGGGGAGAGGTAGGCAAAAGACATATTGTGGGTGTGACCTTCTTTAGCTCTGTCTCCCTCTAATCATTCGCACGTTTCAATTTTTGGCTGGTGCCAACTACGAGGCTAAAAAATGTTATTGCAAGGGTGCCGCTGTCAATTGATTACTCTAATTTTTGGGAAATATTTTGAAGATTTAAAAAACTTTTCCGAAAAAGGAAGAGTCACTTTAGGTTTGTGATGGAACAGTTTTGTGAAATAAGTACGAATAAGGTCATAGTGTGACATTGAAAACGTGTGTTTTTTTAGCACAATTTATGCCAACTTTTTTCTAGTAAATCGTACATAAACTACAAAAGTAGTCCATTAGAGACCTAGATTTGTCCTTTATCTTCTTTACAGAGAAAGAATTTTTGCAGAATGTTGACGAATAAGTCTACAATCAGATGACAGCCGAAGCTCTATTTTTGGCTTAAATTCAGAGCGTTCCGACAGCCTTAAGGTGATATCATTCATTTCTGTCTTTCATTCAGCATCTTTCATTCGAATTGAAACTTCTGAACACAAAATGAAACAATAATGAAAAATGAATTCATTAATGATGCGATCCAACAACGCTAGATATCGGCATTCGGCATGATTCATTCGCACTTCGAATGAACGAAAAATGAAATGTCTGAACACAAGAAAGAACATTCATTCGGGTTCGATCATTTTGTGTCGTGTCTTGTAGCGGACGGACTTGGGACTACGACACCGCATAGTGAATATATTCTGTCGCGTATGAGACAAGATGGTATATTCAAGTGAAACGACCAAACACGCTGCTGTTTTTGGAGAATTTAAAAAACTATCAATGTCTTTGGAACCACAAACTTGACGAATACAAAGAACAATACGGACAAATTCTATAAAATCTCTAATTAATGATTTAAACTTAGATTTTGCTTTTTTTTTGTCAATTCTTCGATCAACGGATCACAAAACAAACGAATTTCAAGGCGCACAACTTCATTCGACGACATCTTCGAGGAAAAGACTGCATGAACGTTCATTTCTATGTCATTCTGTCTGTGCCGTGTGAACGCGGAATGAAACAAAAATGAACATTCAGTCAAATGAACATTCATTCGGAATGAACCGTCTGATATCAACTTTAGCGTAGGTCTCGCGGAACTGGCAGTGAATTGGGAAAAAACGATCGAGCATCGCGAAACAAAAGCGTGCATACTACATACGTATTTGTGTTAATAAGATCATAGTTTAGACAAAGAAAAGACCATAGAAATAAAGCGCACACGGAAATAAGATGATTTAAAATTAAAAATGTAATATGTATGTAAATTATGCGTAACATTTAACATCATATTACGCGAGCTTGAAGTGTATCTATTTTAGAATACGCCACCTTCATAAATACACATTGTATAGTATTATCATTTCAAGTAACGACTTTCTCGTACCTTACATAAGGCACAGCAAACTGTTACACATAAATAATGCATTCGCGATACAAAAACAAACTAAAAACACCCCGTTCAGTTTTACTGGAAAATTGAGACACGCCTAAAGAAAATATTATATCTCCATCAAGTCGTTGGAAACGACGACGGCGCAGCGTCGCAAGGAAGGCAGGAAGATGTTATGTGTACCAGACTTTAACGTCATCAGCAGCTTCGCAGCCACCTATCAGTTATAACAATGTTTCCTCTTTCATTGAAACAAAATTAATAACTCAATGAGTTGATGCACATTTTTTTTCCTTTTTTGGTTTAAATAAAAAAAATACTTAACAAGAATATAGAATAGATAGATTTTGCAGATTATAGACGCTCGACAACAGAGATAGTACACGTCTATAAGAACAAAGAAGCGTTGCTGTGTTCGATACAGTCGATGCTTGAAAAGGCCCTTTCTGTTTGGTACTTTCCTAGTTTCGACCGGTACAAGAGTCCACTTTTGTGCACCATACGAATCATGATTCACACCATCTATAACCTGGCATACTAGATTAGGGATGTCAAAAGTGCCAAAAAGTATTGATATATATCGTATCGATATTTTTTTCAAGTATCGATATCGGTACCGATATATTTTTTATAAAATATCGATATATCGGTATAATTTTAAAGAGAACATTGGCACTCGAAGAAATTTAGTATACATATTGGCTAGCTTAATATAATTTCAAATAGCAATTAACGGACATTCTTTCTAATAAATCAAATAATAAATAATTATCTGAAATCAAAAACAACGATATGATTATTTTTTTTGTGTATTAATCAAACGTCTAATACATTTAGGAGCAGAGAATTTTAGAGATTAATCGAACAATTAATAAAGTCAGGGATGACGAGAACCTATGGCATACGTGCCAGAGGTGACATTCGACAGAAAATTGTTGGTAGGTACAGTATGAATTCAGGTGTAAATCGAAATAATTAAAAATATTCTAGATGTTGTAGAAATGAAATGAAATATTGCATGAATAGCTATTTTGACTATGTATTATTCCGAAAATATCGAAAAATCCGGTGAAAAAGAAACGTGTTTTACATGTGCTTTATTCACTATTGTTGTTTTTGGAACGCACTTAAAAGTATGTTCCAAAAACATATATGTAAAAACACATGTTTCTTTTTCAGTGGAGTTTTCGATATTTTCGAAATAATTAAACGGTCATAATCAGTCGCGGTATAGTACAAACAAGTGTTGCTACTGGAAAAAAATATCAGTTTTCGATACTCGGAATTTAATACCGATATATTAAATATCGCACAAAAATATCGATATATCAAATAAAAAATATCGATATATCGATATTTTTTCAACATCCCTATACTAGATTGCCAGTTCATGATGTGTATATGTATATTGGATTTGTATTTATAATACCAAGCGGACGCGTGCGAACATTTCGCGCCGTTAGTGGTCAATTATGTGATATAATAGGGTGGAAATAAATTTTACTTTGTGCTGTGTTCAACAAGCCAGTTAGAATTAGTTTGAGCCAAGCAATACTGGTAGGGCATCAAAAATGTTGCAAATATGCGAATTATTTGCTCTAAAATACAAACAAAAATTCTCTTTATTTAGTTATCATTACAAGACAGCGTGAAATATTTATTTTAAGAATCTCAAAAACTTGGCAGAATGTGATCTATTTGATCTAATTTTTTTTTGCATGACCCCTACAAAATAGCTGCTTTTCACGCTTGTATAACAGTTGTAATTTTTTTTCACACTAGTGCGTAAAGTAAAACAAAAGTAATGCAATTTCGTCAATCCAGTAGTTATATCCCTGTGAGTTATCATTAAAATCTATATGAGCGACAGAGAAACAAAGTAGACGGTCGACGTGAACTGTAAAAAATATTACAAATATATTTATTATGAGGTGAAAACCAGCTATTTTGGAGGAGATACGTTCAAAAAATGTAGTATGTATCTTGAATGTCATGTTGAGTGGCAGTTTAAACTCGCTAATCGTTGGTTATTAACACAATGTCACAACTCACCATAAAATAATGCATTAGAAGCTAAACAAAATTACTATTAGTCATTAATAAAAATTTAAAAAGGAAATTGCAAATGCAAGGTTAAAATTATCACTAGATTCGAATAAAAAGCTTGCACCCTTTACGTTCTACTCTGTACATACATCGCGATGTAAAACAATATAAAACAGAAGAACATCGCCAAAGAAGAAACAAGTGCCGAGCGGAACGGCACTCTGTACACACACACACACACAGATGAAACCGACGACGTGCTCTTGCTCTCCAATGTTTAAAAATCATCTTCGCTAAATATTGACAGTATTCTTGGAAACAAACAGAGTATCAATCTAATATTCAGTTTATACACATACAGAACTCAGAGCTACTGCTGCTAACATGCCGTGCCAACATCAGAGCACACTATGTACTCATATAATGGCTACCGGATGTTTTACTTACAAGTAACGCGCTCTGAGGGTAGACTTTTACGT
The DNA here is from genome assembly GCA_034508555.1 of Venustoraphidia nigricollis. Classification (NCBI taxonomy): domain Eukaryota; kingdom Metazoa; phylum Arthropoda; class Insecta; order Raphidioptera; family Raphidiidae; genus Venustoraphidia; species Venustoraphidia nigricollis. Next base: position 949,538 of record JAVRKA010000052.1, on the reverse strand, counting down.
CAGTTTACAAATAATTATACATAAGATAGTGTTTGTAATATAAAAAATACATGTGAGTTTTGTTAGGTCAATAATTGTTAAAATTAAAAAAAGTTTTTATCCAACTGTGTAGGCTTTCACGGCTGTTGTAAAACTACTTGGTTTTCGGGCTTGTACGTCGTGGTCCATTGATATTTCTACCTGACGTTTCGTCTACAATTACGGTAGACATTATCAAAACCGAAAAGAAGAACATCTGTATCTAAGTAAAACCTGGACACCAGCACTGAGGCATATTAAACTAATGAGCCCAACGACCAATTAGAGAAGAGCGAACTACGACCGAGTAGAGAACACACCACACGTTGCATAAAATAGGGAGCAGCACTCGTCGACTCACTTACTTGTGAGCAGCCTAGAAGGACACTTCGCCCGCTACCATATCGCCTTTGATAATGTCTACCGCAGTTGTAGATGAAACGTCTGGTAGAAATACTAATGAAGCCCGGAAACCGAGAAGTCTTATAAAAGTTGTCACCCATTTATTTGGCACGGTAGTCCGCAACAGACGAGCCAGCGTTCATCAATCCGGCATCTGTGGACTACAGTTGCAGCTCAGATCAACAAATGCAGACCTATGTTGTTTATAAAACAAAATGTGTACCAGTGCAAGTGAAAAACTATTTGTAACTGCAAGTATTTTGTGCGGAGGAAGAAGAAATTAGAAAAAGAAAAAATGGGTCCTTATCATTAACCAAAAGAAGGAAACGTAGATGGAGCTCTATTTCCGTACCTACGAAATGACGAAAAATGTGTTTTCAATATGCTATGAAAAGTTCATAGAGTTATTAAACTTATCTTAGTTTTTTGAAGCTATGCTTCTTAACGTAGCCTTCGAAACATGAGCGAGCGATGTGACAATTTTTTTATATTTATGTATTAAATAACAAATTAAAAAAACCCGGGTCGCAGTGCCAAAACCCTGCCGACATTATAGTGTATTTGCTTGTATAGGCCCGTGTGGTTTTATACTTTTATTATGTGAAATTAAGTTTGTTTTTGGGCAAAATAAAAAATTTAACCCCTTAATACACCCCTTAAAATAACATTTTTGTCTTAATTGTAATATTATTATCAATCTAACGTCTACACCGAATTAAATACACCCTTCAAAAAATAAGTCACTATCTGCAAACTAGTGTTTTTATAAAATTTGTAAATCCGGTCCTGTCGGGCCGATTTTATTAAAATTCTGGGGACACTTTTTAATCACTACCAGAGCGTTAAATTTCAATTTTGAAACGATTCGGAGAATTTTTTCGGTATTTTGGGTCCCAAAAACAGTTTTCAACCCCTAAAAACTACCCTTAAAATAGCCCGATTAGGCTTCTTGCGGTGATGGGTTTCAACACGTGGCCCAAATTTCGTTGAAATCAATTAACTCTTTCGAAAGTTATCGCGCGTACACATATATATATATATATACGTATATAAATATATATATATATAAATATATATATACATATATATATAAACATTTTTAAAAATGGTGCCAAAGTGTTTAGGAGGTTATGAAACGTCGAGAAATTTTGGTCCGACCCCTAGGTCCCGCCATCCGACCGACGCCAATAGTGTATGTTGCCATATGGCAAATACACTAAAAAATAGTTTATTTTTTTGTATATTTTTAAAATTTAAATCTCAGTAACGGAAAAACCTCTTTTTCGCATTTGGTTCTCAGTAATAAAAATAAACTATGTACATCTATATATTGTACCGTTTGCATTTAGCCTAACTTCTATAACTCAAATCCCCGAAGTATATAAATGAAACCCTATTAACCTTTACAACCTCTTTAACTTAAACTTTCTTTTAGTTAAAAACTATAATTCAAACTTTTAACCGTTTGCCTTGAACTTTAGCTTACCGATGTTATACTGTAAAACATATTACGCATTATGAGTTATGACTCGTATGACATATCAACTAGTCATACACTATCTCCAAAATTTTTCGGCTGTCTAACTTATCTGTACGGATTTTTGACCATGCCACAATTCTAGAACAACACTAAAATTATAGTTGCCCAATTTAGTTTCGCTTAGGTGCAAATCACTATTTTCGTTCACTGGTCATTTTTGTGACCTTGAGCCGCACAGTTTAAATTCAAATAAGAGCTACCCTTTTATCTAACTGGGCGAATCATGCAGCAAATTACGGAACTGTAATATTTAGGACTGGACGGGTATCTCAGACACGCTGTACTTTTTAACAGAAGAAAGTAGTAGTCGTTCTTTTTCGTCAGTTTGCTCATCGTGCAGGATGTATGATAAATGCATACATATAATATGTATGTATATTGTGTGTACGTGTGTGTGTGTGTATAATAATATAATATGTATGGACGTTTTAACATTGTACACTCTTTTTGTTTGTGAATAGTATTCCACGGCCAACGCGATTAGCACACACCACTTTAATTGAGTGATAACACTTTTTAGTGTATTTGCCATATGGCAACATACACTATTGGCATCGGTCGGATGGCGGGACCTAGGGGTCGGACCAAAATTTCTCGACGTTTCATAACCTCCTAAACACATTGGCACAATTTTTAAAAATGTTTATATATATATATATATACGTATATATATATGTGTGCGGGCAATAACTTTCGAAGGAGTTAATTGATTTTAACGAAATTTGGTCCACGTGTTTCAATCCATCACCGCAAGAAGCCTATTTAAAATGGGCGTAATCGGGCCATTTTAAGGGTAGTTTTTAGGGGTTGAAAAATATTTTTGGGCCCCAAAATACCGAAAAAATTCTCAGAATCGTTTCAAAATTGACATTTAACCCTTTAGTAGTAATTAAAAAGTGTCCCTAAAATTTCAATAAAATCGGCCTAACAGGACCGGACTTATAAATTTTTTGAAAACACTAATTTGTAGATAGTGACTTATTTATTGAACGGTGTGTTTAATTCGGTGTAGACGTTAGATTGATAATAATATTGCAGTTTAGAAAAAAAATGTTATTTTAAGGGGTGTATTAAGGAATCAAATTTTTAATTTTGCCCAAAAACCAACTTAAGTTCGCGTAATAAAGCCACCCTGCCTGTATAAGCAAATACACTATATTGTCGGCAGGGTTTTGGCACTGCGACCCGGGTTTTTATAAGATGGGAACTGCTAAACTTTACCGCTAGTGGCGCCAGCTCTATTCACAGACTGAGGTTGTTATAGAGCTGGTGCCAGCTCTTTAACAGCTTCACAGTGTATGCAAAATACGTTTAGTTCAAATAATAAATCATTGACAATGCCGATGTGCTGTGTTTACCAATGTTCAAATTATAGAGGTTTTATATTTCCAAAGGATCCAGAACAAAATAAAATAGAGTTTAAAGAAACTAAAACACCACGCTTTTATGAACTAAAAAATGCAAAATAATAGCAAACCGAACTAAAAAGTAAAAAATAATTTTTAGTTATTAAGGTTTTGTTTAGCATCGATAAAAAATCCATAATTGTATTGAGTGAATGAATTTTCTATTGCTGTCAAACAAAATCCTAATAATTAAAAATTATTTTGTACTTTTTAGTTCGATTTACTATTAATTTGCATTTTTTAGTTCATGAAAGCGTGGTGTTTTAGTTTTTTTAAACTCTTTTTTTCATTTTAGTTCCGGATCCTTTGGAAATTCTTATTTTCAAAATTGTTCTGTGAGTTAATAAATCCTCCTGCATACCTATATCTATTAATTCTTGAGATTTTTTCAAATATATACTTTTTCAGGTAGTTATCCTTCCAAAAAATTTTGCAGAAAAGATGACGGGAATTTTTAGTCCGCTGTTCTGTGATCCATCCTTGCCAATTTTTACCCCTATTTTCCTTAATTTATCCAGACTATCAATTAGAGCAGAAGTCCTCAACCATATGCCCGCGAGCACCATGCGGTGTCCGCCGACCGTTTTACATGTGTCTGCTGGAAATTTAGTAACTAATTATTTATTTATAAATATATTAAATTTAGATCGTATTTTTAAGAATATTAATATAATATTTTTAAAACTATTTTTTTGCATACTTATGTATTTCCAACTACAAATGTACCTTGAAAAAAATAAATGGTGCTCGCCGTCTGAATAGCGTTCTAGAATGTGCTCTAAGGTATATAAAACTGAATACTACAAAACAGGTTATGGTACAACTGTACCAAAGAGCTGAATTACAAACTTGCGAAATAACTTCAAATTTAATATGATAAATGCTGCAGGATCTGTTAAGTAAACGTTTGTTTTTGCTCGGCGCGGTAGAATAAGGAAACAAGGCGAGTGGATAGAACAGAGCTCTCTCGCGGAGTGGTTCTCCCGTCTACATAACTCGGACTGCGAGAATATTGACTGAGTGTTAGTTCGTAATACGAGTTTTTATTTCTACCGATATATCGACCATAATTGATTAAATTACATTTCAGATACTGTGAATACAATGAAACGTAAGTGTGATGTTAGTTCAAACCGTCGACTAGGGGTCGTTAACTTTTTATAAAACATGGGTCAGATTAAAATTGCACAGTTTTTAAACTGGCTGAGTTATAATAGATACAGAGTTATTATTAAATTTGCATGTAAAATCATACATAATTTCTGGTATTTTGGTTTTTTAAGACCAAAACTATCAAGGTATAATTGACCCCCTTCCCCTCTAGCTACGGCCATAATGAGCATAGTACATCTATATATATAAAAGGCGATGTACATAATATGTATGTATTAGAGTTGGGTAACTCAGATCTGAACCGGTTCAAAGAGCCGACTCCGACAGAAGATCCGTGAGAGCCGAATCACTTTTTTTTGAGTCGATGGATCAACGGATCCGCATAACTCAGTGAAACACTTAACACACAGAAGCACATTTTACACTTACGTGTCAGTTCTCGCTTTGATGCATCTGTCAGCTCAAATGACTCATGCATCACATGTTTGGCTATGCATTCTTGATTCTATACAGGTCGTGAATGATTGACTGAACTAGGTAACTCAGTGGCAGACTGCAGTTACATATTCAGAACTCGGCTCTTTTTAACTGGTTCAGTGAGCCGGCTCACATACGGGATCCAGATGCAAAGATACAGATCACTAAAAAGACCCGTTTTCCCATCTGTAGTATGTATGTTATCTATGGATTCCAAAACGGATAGACCGATTTTGATGAAATTTTCAAGCAATCTTTAGAATAACCCAGCGGGTGATCCTATAAAGTTTGTTAGCAATCGGATCGACAGAATTTTTTTCTTTTGGGGTTTTGGCAATTTTGATTTTTCTCCGATTTTTGAACATTCACAAATAAAGTGAATTCGCGCAAATTCAATACGCGTTGAGAATTTTATGATAATGATTCTCATCTTCTGTATCCTATGTATTACATTTACACACGGGCGAAGCCGGACTGGGCCGCTAGTATAGTTATTAATCTCAAAAATGAAATGACAATATGCATTGGGTATCTGGTTAATCAAATATACAAGTTGAATCAATAAACAGATGTTTAACTGTTTAGCTCACAATTTAAATATAGACTTCAAATGAATTGTTATTTTTTTAAAACATAACCTCAATTATGTATACAGTAAATCATACGCAGCGTTTGAATATAGGGTGACATTGAGGGTGGGAGTATCTGCAGTATTTGCGTCATATCCACATTTATGTGAATGTATACATGACGCAATTACAGTAATTATTTGAAGAGTTTAAAATGACATCGATGTACGAACGATGTCGGACATCATATTACATGTAGCAGCAGCGAGCGCGACTTCCGGTTTGAGCGACCGCAGTACCGGAAATGAGTTATTGAGTATACACCGGTACATAGCAGACTCTGGATATATATTGCTGATTCTTTACTATTCCTTGAATTAATAACAAAATAAATCAAAGGTTTATTGTGACAAAAGTTACAAAATGTTTCAAATTTTGTTCACGAATTAATTCTAGTCAAAGAGTTTATATAACACTAGCGTTACTAAAGTTTTAGTAAGGATCCCTAATATTTTCTAGCAATAAATATAGCCTATGTTACTCAGGGTGAATGTAGCTTTCTAATGGTGAAAGAATTTTTTAAATCGACACAGTAGTTTTTGAGTTTATTCATTACAAACATACACACAAAAATACAAATCTTTCCTCTTTATAATATTAGTGTAGATTATTCTAATTTTCTCTTTGATTATTTGAAGTCTTCCCTTTTAAAATTTTTTCGTTGGTTCACCACGCAATGTCCGGTGTAAAGATTTCTTGTTATAAACTTTTTTAAATAAAAATATCAACCTTCTTCAAAAATGTCACTAAAAAGATGAAAATAATGATGAAATTTTGAGGTCGGTGCCAATTTTATTACTGAAACTTAAAATTAATAGGCATCTACTTTTATTAAAATAGAACCGACCTCAAAATTTCATTATTATTTTCATCTTTTTAGTGACTTTTTTGAAGGAGGTTGATATTTTTATTTTAAAAAAGTTTATTTTATTTTTTACTTTTTAGTGGATTTTATTTCGCACATTTTTAAAAACTACTGAACCGATTTAAGTAAAATTTATGTGGGATCACCCTGAAGATGTGCCCTATTAAATAAGAAAAGAATCATCATAATCGCTTTACAAATGTTGGAGATATGAGGTAGCATACATTAAAACATGTTTTTTGACGTCATTTAAAAACGGATGAACCGATTTTAATAAAAACTATATGGAACCACCTGGGATGTATACCCTTTCAAACGAAAAAATAATTTTCCAAATCGGTTCAGGCGTCTTTGAGTAATCGGGGAACGTACATAACAAATAGAAGATTCCGACGAACTGAGAACCTCCTCCTTTTTTTTGAAGTCGGTTAAAAAGAGAGAAATCCGAGAACAGGTAAACGCATGAATTTATTTTTCAATTTTTGATTCGAAAATATTAAACTGTTGATTGGCTAAAAATTTACGTTTAGAAATACAAGACGAGGCAGTAAATATACATTTCATGCTAAAGTTTATTTCTTATTTAAAGTCATCAACAACCAGACCGATTTAGGTTTAGTACGAATGATAATCCAATTGATACTTTTACTAGTTCTGAGATTAGAATCTGGGAATTGACGCTGATAATGAGCGGTCGAGCGTCTACAATCTACCATATATCTATTTCTACAACCATGGAGACTATCCAAGAAGTACGAATTCTGTTTTAAAAATATGCCTTCCCTAAATAAGGAGCCACTAGTAGGTACTACCAAAACCGTGGAGGGGCATATAAGGGATATGTACCAAAAGCATGGAGAATTCTTCGAAAATTAAAAAAAATAATTTAGCCTGATTTAATTTATGTAAACAAATAATTAAAAATTTCCATAGCAAAATTAAAATGACAAATAGAAATTAGTTATAAAATAAAACGTCAGTACAAAAGTGAAACTGGCGACGCTAGTGACAAAAAAAAACGTAACATGTACCATTTAGTGGGGACATTCTGTCAATTCTCCCATTTGAGTTCGTGCCCCTTCTATAGTCTCCATATCTCAACATTAGAACTGGAGGCTTGTAATAGAGTAGCCATGGAAACGACATTGTTTTATGTTCGGGCATTTCTGAGCACTGATAATCTAAAATAGCCTTACACATAGTGTATGACGGTAGCACATTAAAAGATCACCTGAGAATGAACGGTCTATCTCTGTTCGATTATTCTATATGAAAATACAAGTATCGAAACGTTTACCTAACGTAATTATTAATATCGGTTAGAACTGACCATCCGCTTACGTGACACCCGTCTAGGGTGGGGCGTAGCCTCGCGACGTCGACACGTGTCGGACACGCGCTATACAGTGCTTATGTTGAAGCTCATCAAAGGGGTATATTATTGATGCAATAAAAACATTATTTATTATAATTTCGCTAGTTTCTCACACTTTTAAAAATTATTCTGATCCACTTTATTACTCAGTGAGTAGAATAATGACGAAGCACTAGATTCGCACTCAAGATTATTGGGTTTGATCGTTTCATAGTGACCTGATTTTTCATATTTTACGATCTGACGGATGTCAACCAATGCTGTCGGAAAGCTCTGAATGTAAGCCGCAATACCAAGCTAAAAAATGCTGTTGCAAGGGTGCTGTTGTCAGTTGATTACTCTTAATTTTTGAAAATATTTTCAAGATTTAAAAGACTTTTTCGAAAAAGTAAGAGTTACTTTAGGTTTGTGATGGAACAATTTTGTGAAATAAGTACAAATAAGATCGTAGTGTGATAATAAAACGTGTATTTTTTGGCACAAATAATGCCAACTTTTTTCTAGTAAATCGTACATAAATTATAAAAGTAGTTCATTTAGATTTGTCCTTTATCTCCTTTATAGAGAAATAATTATTATAAAATGTTGACGAATAAGTCTACAATCAGCTATCAGCCGAAGGCCTATTTTTGGCTTAAATTCAGAGCGTTCCAACAGTCTTAAGAGGAGTTTAAAACTATAAGTGTTTGGAATAAACGCAGTGGAAAATTCTGGAGCGTTCCTCCTAAAACATTGATCGATGTACAGAGAAACAAAACGAATATATTTCGTTATTGCATGTCATGCTTTATAAAAACAATACGGGGAGAATACGCGACAGATGCAGAAGTGGCACTATTTCTGATTTTCAACACTCGCTGTACTTCGGAGGTCTATTCTGTTTGTTTATACACGTATAAAAACCGTGCTTTTACATTCACAATAGACATATAGTAATGCAGTCGACATTCACTTAGAACGACGTTATAGAACCGTTATCACTTTTCCTTGAGGTGATATCAGACGGTTCACTCGGATGAATGTTCATTTGAGTGAATGTTCATTTTTGTTTCATTCCGCGTTCACAAGGCACAGACAGAATGACAAAGAAATGAACGTTTATCCAGTATTTTTCTCCAAGATGTCGTCGAATAATTTTGCGAGCCTTGGAATTCGTTTGGTTTGTGATCATTTGATCAACGAATTTGACAAAAAAGAAGCAAATTAATTACAGATTTTATAGAATTTGTCCGTATTGTTGTGTCTTTGTATTCGTCGAGTTTGTGGTTCCAAAGACATTGATAATTTTTGAAATTCTCCAAAAACAGCATTTGGTCGTTTCACTTGGATACCATTTTGTCTCATACACAGACAGAATATATTCACTATACGGTGTCGTAGTCCCAAGTCCGTTCGCTACAAGACGCGAGACATAATGGCCAAACCGAGTGAATGTTCTTTCCAAGTTCAGGCGTTTCATTTTTGTGAGTGCGAATGAATGATGCCGAATGCCGATATCTAGCGTTGTTGGATCGGTTCGTTAATGAATTCATTCGTCACTATTGTTTCATTTTGCGTCCAGACATTTCACTTCGAGTCAAAGATACTGAATGATAGACAGAAATGAACAAAAACATGAACCGTCTATCACCTTTAGCAAGTAGTTGCTTTTACAGAGAGACCCAACTGATTTATAAATTAGACGCAATGTTATGTATGTTATTCAATAAACATAAAAAAAACTTGAATCGCGAGATATAATTAAGGTTATAATACTTCTTTTAGTACTGTGGTCCTTAAAATAAGAATTGTAGTTTTTTTATGAAGCTGCCTCTGTATTAAGTACAGAAACAAAATGTATAAGACGTAACTGAATTTACTGTTTGTTACGCTTAAATGGAACAATAGATTTGGAATGATTAGTACTTAATAGAACGGCTTAATTTGATTCTCTTCATCTATATTATTATTATTATTATTATACCGAGCTGGGTAGAGTAGTGGTACAGCACTAGACTCGCATTCGGGAGGTCCGGGTTCGATTCCCGGCAGGGGCAGATGTGACTGGGACTTTTTCCTACTGCCTCTCGCCGAGAAACGGTAATTCCTGTACCGGCCATCTTGATTGAGGTTTTCCATGGTTTCCCTCAATTAATTCCAGATAAATATCGAGATGGTTCCTTATTTGAGGCCATGGCCGATTACCTATCAAACTCCTAGTTCAAAAATTACCTGCCTTATCCTAATTTCCTACAATTCCTTCATTCGCCCATTGCTATTATATAAGTTGAAGTTTAAATTGTAGAAAATAACGGGAGGTAAATGGAATATAGTAATGGTGCGAATGGCGTCTGTTATGACATAAAGTCGAGAAACGGACGTTAAACGCATTATTATTATTATTATTATTATAAGGATTCTAAGGCGCGAGCGGAGCTGCAGATAACAATTAGAATGAGATAGCAATGGATACCACGACGAATTCCGGCCAACTACAGTACGGACAACAAAAACACGTTTATAAATTGTAAAAATTTATAGTACTTAAGGTCAATGGGCATAATATCATCATCGCCGTTTCATGCTGGTTCGAAAACTGAATACGTTCCAATTCTCTTACAGAAGAGCATGCCATATTGTTACAGGAGAAAGTCCAGCTAGATTGTTCTTAAAACGAGAAAATGGAACTGAAGGCTTGTAATAGAGGAGCCGTAGAAACAACATATAATTGCTATACTACCAAACTATAGTGACAATGATAAAAACAGTGCAGTACCGAACGAGGGTTGGTAGGACACCATGTGATGACGACACATCACTCGCACTCCAATCAAACTGTTTGTTCAATCGATCCGAACACATGTGAATACGCTTGTCTGCCATAAACTTGCACCTACCTACTGCAGGACAAGTGCAAGTCGTAAGCCGCTGCCAATTAATCAAGCACGACTCTTAATGCCTACCAGTAACATTTAATGCTTTAAGAACACACACAGCGCATGCGCTCAGCTCAACATAACATAAAATATTAGATTTTTTTCTAAAGACAAGCTTTTATTGCAGTGTCCTAAAAGAGATAAAAATAGTTTTTAGTGTATTTGCCATATGGCAACATACACTATTGGCGTTGGTCGGATGGCGGGACCTAGGGGTCGGACCAAAATTTCTCGACGTTTCATAACCTCTTAAACACTTTGGCACCATTTTTGAAAATGTTTATATATATATGTATATATATATATATGTATATATATACAGATTGTATCAACTCAAAGCTGTCCATAGGGCACTCTGTGTGTAAGACAGTGCACCATACACAAATGATAAGCAAGAGTGAGATAAATGATCGCTAATAGATAGTAATTACTGTGGTTACTGTAAAATAAATTTAAATAAACGTCTTTGTTTTCTAAGTAAAAATAGCCATTTTATCAATTAATGACAGTCTGTAGTCACTACCGAAATTATTGATAAAATGGCTATTTATACTGTTCACGAAAAAATCAAAATAATTAAATAGTTTTATAGTGGTAATTCAACCGCCGACGTAATAAATTAATTGATAAAATGGCTATTTTTACTTAGAAAACAAAGACGTTTATTTAAATTTTTTTTACAGTAACCACAGTAATTACTACTTATTAGCGATCATTTATCTCACTCTTGATTATCGTTTGTGTATGGTGCTTTGTCTTACACACAGAGTGCCCTATGGACAGCTTTGAGTTGATACAATCTGTATATATATTTATATACGTATATATATATATATATATATGTGTGCGGACAATAATAATTGATTTTAACGAAATTTGGTCCACGTGTTGAAATCCGTCACCGCAAGAAGCCTATTAAAAATGGGCGTAATCGGGGCATTTTAACGGTAGTTTTTAGGGGTTGAAAAATGTTTTTGTGCCCCAAAATACTGAAAAAATTCTCAGAATCGTCTCAAAATTGACATTTAACCCTTTAGTAGTAATTAAAAAGTTCCCCTAAAATTTTAATAAAATCCGCTTAACAGGACCGGACTTACAAATTTTATGAAAACATTAGTTTGCAGATAGTGAATTATTTACTGAAAGTTGTATATAATTTGGTATACAGGTTCGATTGATAATAATATTGCAATTAAGAAAAAAAATGTTATTTTAAGGGGTGTATTAAGGAGTCAAATTTTTTATTTTGCCCAAAAACCAACAAGTTCGCATAATAAAGCCACAATGCCTGTATAAGCAAATACACTATATTGTCGGCAGGGTTTTGGCACTGCGACCCGGGTTTTTAATTATTTAAGTTCATAATTATAAAAGCGTGGGTTGTAGCCTCTATGATAGTCACGACTCACGCTTTTATAATTATGAAGTTAAATTATAAAAAAGTATTTTAAATATAATTCAATAATAAATCACAGGTATAAGTTTTTTAACTTTCCGCTACGAAAATTGAAAATTTTCAAAAATTCGGAAGCTACTGGTTTCACCCCGATTTTCGAAATTTGAGTTTTCGTCAGATCTAGACGAATTGAGGTCCTATATTGATGTCCGTATGTCTGTATGTATGTATGTGTGTGTAAACCTCTCATAACTTTTGAACGGGTGGACCGATCGAAATGCGGATTACGGCATCTGAAAGGGTCTTGTTGAACATAGATTTTCTAAAAATTTGAACTGATTGTCAAAAATAAAGCTCTTTGGAAAACAGTTTTTTTGAAATATTTTGCAATATCTTCGAAACTACTGTACCGATTAACCTTAAAATCTAATCAGCACTATTCCCCATGAAACAACGTCGATCGCCGCAAACCACATCAAAACCGGTTCATTCGTTCAAGAGCTATCGTCGGAGAAAAATTTTGACAAAAAAGTTTTTATAACGGTTTAATATTCTATGCATTTTTCCAAGAAAGTTTTGTAGAAAAACTTTTTTCCTAAGTTTCATAATTTCGGAAATATTTTGAAAATAAAAAAAAATCAGATGTTCTTTTGTTCGAAGATCTGTCAATAATAAATTAGTTAGGTAGCTGACAAGCATGCTTTGATTAATTTTTACATTAAACCATTTATGTAACCATGGAAACAAATACCAAATATCATATTTGTTACTATCCGTTACCCGCGTCCGTGCGCACGGTAACAAATTTTATTTTATTTATTATAATATTTCAAATGTCAATATTTATGAAGTTGGAATGGCCCTGTCGCCTAATTGGCTGGAATTTTTTAAAATAACTTGTAACAAACACCATAGGGGTAAGCCACATCTCAATAGAACGGCAACAGCGGGAAGTTCCAGGGATGGCCTGCAGGGTCAACCGTTTTTCAGATGTTTTATTTTATATTTTATTTTCAAAATTTTAGTTACGCCTTTTGATCGCCATATTGGATTTTAAATAATGTCACACCGCTTTCTGTTTTCTACTTATCATACCGTCTCATTTGATACCCATATCAAGGAGACTGTAAAGAAATACCTAGATGATTCGCCATTTTGTATCGACCGCCATTTTATATTTGGAATGAAATCACACTGCTGACTGTATTCTACTTGTCATACCCTTTCATTTGATACCTATATTATGGAAGTACGTAAATTAAACAAAAATAAATGAAAAAGTTAAAAATAAGCAAAACAAAACTTTTTCATTTTTGCAAAATAGTGACAGATTACAAATTGAAATCACAATTTGACATAAAAATATTATTAATTTTTTTTGTCCGTGAACAGCATTTAACGTTTCTTTTTCGTTATGATTTGAAAGTCTGTATCGTGTTTTAAATATTTCCGTTTTGATCCCGAAGTTCTCCCAACATTATCTGAGTAAACTGACCCAGGAATTTTACTAAAATTTACTTTTGTGTTTTCAGAACTGACAGAATGCATTTGTTTGGGAAATGGGAAGCAAAAAGTTCTCTTCTTTTTCTTGTTTAATGGTAACGTCTGTTGAGACGTTTCGAAAGTTGGCACTTTAAATCTATCACAAGACACTTGCACATTTTCACTAACTTTTTCTGAACCTATGTTAAATAGCCCATCGATATTTTTTATCCTCATTTCACAAGTTTCGATGCCATCTTGTTTATTATTGAAAGCCATTTTTAACGATGTTATATCTGAAATTGTACTGGCAAAAAAAGGTATGTTGTGTTTTATAAATTTTACGTCATAATCAAAATTATTCTTAATTGTTTGTGTTTCGATTTCAGCCGTGTTTATTGGAACTTTTAATTTTTCGGAAATTAATGTATCGCTCACTTGAATGCTTGATGATAATTTGATTGGAAAATCAGGAACGTTTTTCAAAAATAATGGAGGAGGTGGCAATGGCCTCATCTGATAGAGTTCACAATAAGGTTTTTTTGAATTTGATATTTCTGGTATTTTTGACATCATTGTACTCGAATTTGAAAAAAGAGCGGATAAAGTACGAGGTACAGTAATGTTTTCTGAAGTGGCTTTCCTGCAGTTTTTGTTTAAATTTGAATAAAATAAATTATGACAATTGGTCACATCCGATTCTCTCAACAAACTTGTTTTATTTTCATTTAGTTTTGGACAGTATAAGTTTATGGGAACATGCTCGAATGATCTTTTGGAAAATAATTGTTCCATTTTTACGTTAGTACTTTCGGCTTTCTTTGGAAAGTGTACTGTTTTGTGAATTATTTTATCTTGGGATTTTTGTGTACTTTCATTTGCATGCTTATCAATAACGTTATCTCTTGAGACTCGTAAAATATTTGCATTCAGTGAGGAATTTTCTTCATTGAAATTTCGTGACACATGTTCGATATAATTATGCATGTTTGGAATTTCTACATTTCTCTTTTTTTCTGTCGCATGATCGCTAACCGGAAGCAACGATGAATTATCATTTTGCAATAATGTAGTGAAGGCCTTTTTGTTTGTACACAGCATTTTCATAAAACCGGATGAAAACTGAAAACCACTTAGAAACGACGGTTTTTTCGTCAACACTGATGTACTTTCTGTAGATAGTGGTTCAACGCCAATACTGGTAAAATTTTTTGTTGGCGTTATTGCTGTTGGTATACTAAAATGAATAATTTGACCCGAATCCGGTAAAACATACAAACCATTTTTCAACAGCTGGTTGTTACAACTATTTGTTGTTATTAACTTCTTTTCGGAAAGTTTTTTTGGAACTGAACAAGTTGCAGCATTACTTATCTTATTAATTTTTTTTTTCTTTTTCGTATTTGTATTTTTATTTTTAGTAGCCTTTTCTTGATTTCCAGTACTTAACTGACTACTGTTATCAGTAACTGATTCGACAATGTTTTTTGGGTGCATTTTAATATTAACCGAAGAAGAGTCAGTACTATAATTTTGTGATCGAGTTTTAATCCACGTTTCTATGTTCTTCTTCTTCTTACTGTTTTTATCAGTTGATTTCGATAGCATGAAACCAACAGGTATGGTTAACCCCTCTTTATTTAATAGTTGCCAAAGATTTTTATGAACGCCTGTAACGATAATATCATTACAAACATTATTTTTATCTGTATTTTTTTTCTTATTTTAAATTCATAATTTGTTAAATATTCTGTATTGTATTTATTCAATTTTATTATGTAAGTACCTTAGATTGACTTTGACCTTGCATAACGCATTACCTCTTGTGTAACTAATTTTGCATTCTTGTTCTTAAAAATTTTGATAATAATTTTGTTTTAATAATGAGTAGAAAAATTTTAATCGTGGTCGGCAACGAATGTATCGAAGAGCAATATTGAAGATCGTCAGCAAATAATTAATTTGAAAATTCGTTTGTATAAGCAATTTTATTATTAATCGCGAAGTCGTACGCTCTACGATAAAATACCGATAAAGCCAACATATTTTAAGTTTTAATATTTTTTTTTACTAAAGTCAAACTCAATCTAAGGAACGTACAATAGACCAGGGTCGATAATTTTTGAGATCAAAAAAAAATTATAGTAGGATGAAACCCATTGGAAAAGGTAGAGAATATAACAAAAATGAAAGGAAAAATAATTTACGGTCGATCTGAGGTCGGGAAGGGGAAGGGGGTGAGTTTTTAAGGGTAAAAAACGATTTATCTCGATTTCCGGCAAAACTGCAAGTCCTATGAAAAAAAGTTAAATGGCAAAGTTGTAGGTAATAAAAATATCTACAACTTTTGTTTTTACACTTTTTTCACATAATCTCAAAATTTATGTGAAAAATTCAAATTACCAAGTTTTTAGTTTTTTATTTTTATCTTTCGCAAAAAAATTTATTTGTTCACGAAATTTGGTGAAAACTTACCTTTTGATGTCCCAAACACACAGTAATTTTTTTGACTTAATATATTCATTTTTTCACCTTATTTTGACTTAATATAGAAAAAGCACTCTAATTTTCAATCGAAAATTCTCACGTCAAAATATCTGCTTTTTTAAAAAAGTCTGTGGGGTTTTTGTTCTTTGAAATCTCTACTTTTTGATGGTATGAAAAAAAATATACATTACTACGGTAAATGTTCTCAGAAAATGCAAATAAGTTATCTTAAAATAGCAATAAACAGGCATCTACGCATATAATTTATAAGATTATATGCATAGATGCCTATTTATTGCTATTTTAAGATAACTTATTTGCATTTTCTGAGATCATTTACCGTAGTAATGCATATTTTTTTCAAAAATAAATTAAAGAGAAAAGCATAAAGTTACACGCCTTCAATTGACATCTTATCCTGTATAATTTTCTTCGATTCGACATTACAAGCACAGCAAGGACAGCATTTGCAAATTATGTTTTTTCGTTGCATGCAGCACGTTGGCGCTATTTCTGGTCTAACACAGCAATTGACCTTACAATTACAAACAAAGTCACTTGAATAACTGTTACTAGAGCAACAACATTTGGAATTTTGAGTATCTTGACTGCTAGCCGATGATTTTTTAGAAATTGGTTCATCACAGTCATTGCCACAATCGCATGTACAGTTCTGATGACATTTTTGCGTCTCACATTGACATCCTGATCTAGGAAATGGACAACAGCTGCATTCCTGAACGATTGGAACTTTCGTACAACAGCGACAACAGCAACAATTATTATATCTCTGTAATTTTTCGCAACAACAATTACATCTCTGTACCATGCTTACACATTGACAGTAAGGCAGCCTGTTGCACCGACAGCGCTTATTTTTAACAATTTTCATTTCAGGCGATTTAAGAACAAACTTCATTTTATTACTAACCGGATTTGAATTTGGACAATTACCATACTGATAAATACATTTCTGACAACGGCAGTACTTCTTTTGTTTGCAATTGTTCTCCAGGTAAGTTTTATCGACGTATTTCTTTTTTAAGTTACATCGACTGCATAATTTTGCAACGTCGTTATATTTCTCAGTACCGACATTGTCACATGTCCTGCGTTTAGCGGTTTCAACATCAATTACTTTACGTTCAACTATTGGAGCAGTATCTTGAATTACACCACTTGGGCAGGGAGTGTCAAAAAACCTTTGTAATTTACGCCAATCCGCTAAATGCTTTCTTCTAAGGGATCTTTTGTCCAGCTTTATGCCGAACGGATTCTTGTACCAAGGTTCTTTGTCATCCAGTGATTGGCGTTTTAATTGTGGAACCCTTGGTTCCATCATATGATCATATATTATTTCGTCACATCTAAATATACAAAAGTTTATTCAAAGCTACATTGAGAATTGTTTGCGTTTCCAAAAACCGCAACTCTAGCGCTCTTTACCAAAATTAATTTTGACGCATCAGATAACATGCTTTTGACGTTTTTTTTGAAAATAAAATGAAATTTGAGGTCGATTTCAATTTAATAAAAGTAGATGACTATATAATTAAAATTTTTAGTAATGGAATTGGCACCGATCTCAAATTTTATTATTTTCATGTTTTTAGTGACTTTTTGAAGGAGGTTAATATTTTTCATCTTTAAAGTTCAATTCCAGATATATGTTATAATATAAAACAGTATCGCGGGTAATTACCCGCGATACTGTATTATGTTAATATTTTTATTTTAAAAAAGTATTTTTTATTTTTTACTTTTTAGTGGATTTAATTTCGCACATTTTCAAAAACTACTGAACCGATCTAAGTAAAATTTATGTGAGCTCACCTTGAAGGCATGCCCTATTAAATAAAAGAATCATCAAAATCGGTTTACACATGTTAGAGATAAAGGGTGATTTTTTAAGAGTGTCCGAACTTTAAATTCAAATTAAACAACAACCATATTAGATATCTCTAAACTATTTATTTTATGTGAAATAACATTTAATGGCATTAATGTTTGAAAATAATTTCGGTCAAATGTCCGCCGCGGCTTCTTCTAACAAAGCGCATTCTGTCAATCCAATTTCCGACCACTTTTTCAAGCAATTGGGGACTTATGTCTGCAATTGTCCGCGTTATGTTGTGTTCCAATGCATCAATGTTTGCCGGTTTATCGGCATAGACCTAAGATTTAACGTAACCCCACAGAAAATAATCTAATGGCGTTAAATCACACGACCTTGGGGGCCAGTTGACAGGTCCATTCCTCGAAATAATTTTCTCACCGAATTCTTCCCTCAATAAATCCAGTGTTGCGTTGGCTGTATGACATGTGGCTCCGTCCTGTTGGAACCACATCCCCTCCAAATCAATACCATTCAAATTTGGAATTAAATAATCATTAATCATTGCTCTGTAACGATCCCCATTAACTGTCACGCGGTTTCCAGCTTCATTTTAAAAAAAATACGGCTCAATAATGCCACCGGCGTATAATCCACACCATACCGTGCATTTCTCTGGATGCAACGGCAATTGTTGAATCATTTTGGGATTATTTGCACTCCGAATGCGGCAATTCTGTTTATTGACGTAACCGTTTAACCAAAAATGAGCTTCGTCGCTGAACAAAATTTTGCGGTTAAATTCTGGATCAAATTGCAATTGACTAAAAGACCATTCAGCGAACGTACGACGCAAACGATGATCTTGCGGCTTAAGTTCTTGGGTAAGCTGGATCTTGTAAGGCGCCAGACCAAGATCTTTAGTCAAAATTGTCCACATAGTCGAATAACAAAGCCCAACTTCTTGCGAACGTCTACGAATTGACAAATTTGGGTCTTCATCAACACTGGCAGCTACAGCGGCGACATTTTCTTGGGGACGCACAGTTTTTTGTCTGGTTTTTGTTTTAATATCGAGTAATGTAAATTGCGTTCGAAATTTGTCTATAATTCGGCGAATACATCGTTCGGTTGGGCGATTATAGGCACCATAGAATTCACGAAGTGCTCGAGAAGTTTGGCGCACAGAACACTGGTTTTGATAATAAATTTGGACAATTTGCAAGCGTTGCTCTGGTGTTATTCTTTCCATAATGATTTGCCAGACTATACTGAATAATTCTGACACTACAAGTGCGAAAAGTGACAGTTCATTTCACAGCCTTCTCGGATAGAAGTTCGGACACTCTTAAAAAATCACCCTTTATAAGGTAGCATACATTAAAAAATATTTTTTTTGGATGTCATTTAAAAATGAATGCACCGATTTTAATAAAAATTATATGGTACCAATCCGGTAGCATTCTGAACAAAATGGCGTTGAAATTTTTCAAATCGGTTTACAGTTGATGAAAATATCGGTGAATTACAAACATACATACGAATATATTTAGAACCTTCTCCTTTTTTGAAGTCGCACTGAAGGCTGTAGGTACCTACATAATTTTGTGCAGACGATGAATTGATAAAACAGAGACGAAATATTGAAATTCAGAAAAAGTATTATTTTAAGGGGTGTACTAAGGGGTTAAATTTTTTATAGTCTCGAAGAACAAACAAATTCATATAATAAAGTGACACGGCCTCTGTATTAGCAAATACACTATATTGTCGGCAGGGTTTTGGCACTGCGACCCGAATTTTTTTTATTATATTTAATTAATGTCAATTAGGTACCTATAAACGTTTATTTCAGGTCTTGCATATGGAAAATTCCGTTGATTTTTACACAGTATATCTTTCTTTCTGTTCCAGTTCCAACCCCACCATCTGTTCCATTGCATATCCCACAATTCATTATCTGCTTTCAATGCAGCTTTTTTCGCATTTATTTTCTCGTTTTCTGTTTAAAAATTAATTTATATTGTATTGTTTAAAATTTAATAGAAAATTTTACAAATAATCACACTATTATAAAAATAGTATACCTATACTGCAATTAGGTCATTCATGAAAGATCAAAAGTTTTAAGGTGCAATTCAGGAAAATTTCAGGTGCCTAAATTAAGTAACGGTAAATAAAAGAGATTAGTAAAAAAAAAACTTTTTGTACATATCACAGACAGTGTCGTAAATGCGAGGCGACAAAAGTCGACTTCCGCGTCCACAGGGTTAACAGTGTTGGATCACTTTCACACAGTTTGTGCTGAGGCCCAGCGATAAGAGGCGAGGTAGGCAAAAGACATATTGTGGGTGTAACCTTCTTTAGCTCTGTCTTGTTCAAATCATCCGCACGTTTCAATTTTTGGCTGGTGCCACACTACGAGGCTAAAAGATGCTATTGCAAGGGTGCGGGTCTCAATTGATTACTCTAATTTTTGGAAATATTTTGAAGATTTAAATAACTTTTTCGAAAAAGGAAGAGTCACTTTAGGTTTTTGATGGAACAATTTTGTGAAATAAGTACGAATAAAGTCGTAGTGTGACATTGAAAAAGTGTTTTTTGGCGAATGCCTACATAAATTACAAAAGTAGTCCATTAGAGACCTAGATTTGTCCTTTATCTTCCTTATGGAGAGAGAATTTTTGCAGAATGTTGACGAATAAGTCTACAATCAGTTGACAGCCGAAGCTCTATTTTTGGCTTAAATTCAAAGCGATCCGACAACCTTAAAGTAAAATTTACAGGATACACCATCTTACAAAGCTTTTTTCACACTATACAAAAGTCATTCATTTGTTAAATAACTACAATAAAGTACTAGACTTTAGGGTCAAATGTGTCAACACTGGATTGCGAGACCAACCACACCTATTATTACAAACACTAAGGTCGCAGAGCTGCCCAGCTCTGACTAGAAACCAATTTGTTTAAAATTTTGAGCAGCTTACCTTGTTGCATACTAACAAATCTATCATGAAGTTCGTCGGTAGAAGTAGAGCTCAAAAATCCATCGACGTGTTTTTTAAAGGTTACCTTCTTATTCGTATTGCATTTATAATATTCCGGCGGAATTCGATCGTAATCAATTACAAGCGAGTCAGAGCTACAGAAGTCGATACTGTCGCTTGAATAAACGTCACTGGTATTTTGTCTGTTCGGAAGTTGCAACGGAACAATTTTCCGAGCATTTTTTTGTGCACCCCAATCATCTGGAAAACGCACAACCATTTTTTTTCGTTGTCTCCCTCTTTATGTCAAACCATGGTTTACATATTTCTTTTCAAGGCCAATTTTGACAGGGTATATTTAAAATTTATTTTTCCAACCCTTTATGAATTGTTTAAAAAATGTGTAAGTAAAATTGACCATTAAAACCGACAGAAATGAATATAAATAATTATAATGTAAAACAAAACATTATATGAAAAACAATCCTGCGTTTCAAGGTAACTTTGATTCAAAGTTTTTTTGAAGTAGGGGGTTCGGCTGTATCTTTTCTACTCCCATAAGCTGTCTGAATGAGATCCTGCACCTATAAAATTCTTGTAGACCGCATTTTTGTCTATTAGACCGGGAGATGGTGACACATTTTGGTAAGTCATTTCTTACAGTATGACGCTTTTAGGGGGGTTCATATAGGTAATAAGTGAGAGGAAAATGATGTTCTTACCGGTGGTGCGCGGGACGCAATGGCAGAATAATTAATTGAAATTGCTCGAAAATCCGGAGGTGCCAAACAATTTCTTTCACAAAATTTCTTCAATTTATCGTTATTTAAACAAAAAAAAAACCCGGCGATCGCTATATGCCATACTTCTCCGGTGGGTGTTTAGGCCCGCCATACTTTTTTAAAAATGTTTTTTTTTCTAAATTCATTTCTTACAGGCTGCTTTTTTTTTAAATAATTGTTTTTTATTAGTCTTGTATGGAAATCACCTTGCCATACCATTCCGACGGTCCAAAATACCCGCCATACCCCCTCAAACATGTGACTTTTACATAATAATCATCATATTTACACTGTACCATAAACTGACCACGATTTAACTGCCATACTGAAAGAAATGGTTTTTCGAATTTTGAAAACTGACATGTTTGAGGGGGTATGGCGGGTATTTTGGACCGTCGGAATGGTATGGCAAGGTGATTTCGGTACAAGACTAATAAAAAAAAATTGTAAAAAAAAAAATCAGCCTGTAAGAAATGAATTAAAAAAAAAAAAAAAAAAACATTTTCAAAAAAGTATGGCGGGCCTAAACACCCACCGGAGAAGTATGGCATATAGCGATCGCCGGGTTTTTTTTTGTTTAAATAACGATAAATTGAAGAAATTTTGTGAAAGAAATTGTTTGGCACCTCCAGATTTTCGAGCAATTTCAATTAATTATTCTGCCATTGCGTTCCGCGCACCACCGGTAAGAACATCATTTTCCTCTCACTTATTACGTATATGAACCCCCCTAAAAGCGCCATACTGTAAGAAATGACTTACCAAAATGTGTCACCATCTCCCGGTCTATATTGGAAACGCCTTGGGCGTCTCATTTACTATTAATAAGTGTAATAACCTCAAATATTTGAAAACACTTTAAAAATTTGATTTTGGTTTTTACTTTTATAATCAACCCATTCTGTAATCAAAAACACGATTAAAACGACTAGTTGTCAAAGGTTATAGTCGTCTAGTATATTATATAATTTCCAGATTACAAAAACTGTATTGATTTGGTCCTTCTGGCATTTTAGTCTAAGCCTCTTGGTCAACTTCAAACTGTCGAATTTTCGTTAGTGCGGCCAACTTTATACTGCCGAATTTTCGTTAGCTATGCGCGCGCAGCTTCCATTATCAGCTAAAATTTGACCTCCAACGTGCCCAAAGAAGTATAGCTTCAAAAAGCCGAATCTCTATATTAAACATATTGCAGGTGCGTGCTCATTTCGAAATCTTTAAATGATTTTTGAGAATCGGTTTCTTTATCATGAATGGTTGGCACCCCTTGTCACGGTAGCTTTATTAAAAGTAAAAATGTTTATTCTATCTACAAAACTGACCGACTATAACGTTAGTCTGATGTTTTGGCACGTGCACAATTTCCCACTTGTACAATGTTCTGCTATTATTATAGATGTGTCGGCTTTTTTCCTTGAATATTACCTACATACACAGATACACTCTGTTTTCCATTTCAAGTCAAGAATTAATTTCGAACAGAAGAGAATATCAGCCCTGAACTGCGCGAAGCGTACCCGAGGGCATCATGTGGCGCAGTACAGGAATTTCAACTTTCTGCCCTTGGGTTGTAATATACTTTTCTCTATACTATGCCGAAAGTACGTACTTTCTTATTCGATTTTAAAGCCGAAAGTATAACATTTATTCATGATTGTAGTTACCGCTGGAATTACACGCATATCGTCTGTATAGGCGGATCTGAACAGTTTCATCATGCGCACTGATACGTGAGACCAGGCCCTGATTAACCCGTAGGCTAATTAGGCTGCAGCCTAGGGCGCGAGGATCGGGGGGGGGGGCTAAAATCGTGTCTTTGCATGCACTAATCTAGCATCATTGCATCTACCCTACATATTTCAACTAGACCGAGACAAAACACTAAAACTAAATGCGCTCGAGAGTCCCTGATTTTAACAATAAATTTTGAAATTTTAAAAAGTGCGCGTAAAACAAACACTGACTCCGTAACACACCTAGCGGGGGCGCGTCCTCATAATTAGCCTAGGGCGGTCAGAACTCTTGATCAGTAGCTGCGTGAGACTGGCGTTTGTCATCACATTTTCGCCAGCAGGTAGCTATCTGCTGTTATTACATGGGCATTATTAGATCCATGTGTCATTACGTATAATCTCAACATTGCTCACTTGAAAGTGATTAACCTTTTTATATATTGGTGAAAGTGCGTACTTTCGAACGGGTATGAAGAAAAATACTATACACCACACGAGCAGAAAGCTGAAAGTCCTGCACTGCGCGACATATGATGCCTTCGACTTCGCCTTGGGCGTCATGTGACGCAGTGCAGGAAATTTAACTTTCTGCCCTTGTGTTGTAATATATTATTTCTTTATACCCGGTCGAAAGTACGTACTTCCGGCTTCGATGTTAAGGCCGAAAGCCTAACATTTATGCACGCCATCTGTAACAGCGGGCCGAAACAATTTTCTTGTGCACACTAATACAAAAGTACGTACTTTCAACCGAGTATAAAGAGAAAGAGTATACACCACACGGCCAGAAAATTGAAAGTTCTGCCCTTGCGATGTAATATACTATCTTGTCTAAAATGGTCTCCCGATGAATTCTCAACTCGGAGATTTAGGTAGACACTCACCTATGTATAGAAGAGTACACATACACAAGGTACTAGGTAGATGAGAGGAGAGTGGATGAACAGTAATGTTTGATGGGACAATATTGATGCAGGGATGTGATATAGGACTTGAGACAACATTATACACACCGCGCAAATATTTGTTAAAGGCATTAAAGTGTTTTATTGTACAAAAATAATATCAGTCATGGTGAGATGTATTAATAATACATATAGTACTATGTATTAGCTACAGCAGCATTCACTGCCATTCATTATTAAGTTATAATATTGTAGTATATTATTATTATTTATTTATTATTACTACAACTTTCCTATTTTAATGTGCATTTATACAAACGTTGAATGAATGATCGTCAAAATATTTAAAACTTTTATCTTAAAAATATTACGAAAATCTATAACTTTTGAACAGTTTCTAATAGCTACGCTTAACACTAAACCTACCATGACGGGTCAAATGACCCATTTTAAACTTTTTGTCAGAATTTTTTGAAAATAACATTATCACATCGCCAATTTTGCCTTTACGATTTTTATTAAATTGTTAATTTTTTTACCGAGAAATATATGTAGATAATCTGCCCTAACTACCGCAAGGGGTCATTTGACACGTGCAAAGATTCTGTATCTTGATTTGTATTTCTTGTGATACGAAACCGCTGTATTGGACATTTTTGTTATTGCGTGATATATTTTGCTGCATTGTACTATATTTGTTGTTGGCTGACGGATGAATAGCCAATTTCACTCTACTCCAAGCGAGTATTACAGTAAAAATGGTGCTATTTTGCGAATCAAGAATTCTTATTTCATCATTTTACTAATAATTCTTATCCTCAAAATGTCGAAACATTCAAGATATTTGAAATCATTAGAAATTATGAATAACATAGATGAAGAGTGTTCGGAATTTAATGAAGAAAAACTATCTGAAAGTGAAGTGGATAACATAGAACAATATAGTGATTCATTTGACACTACGGACGAATGTGAGTCCTCAGGTTATGTTTTTTAAATTTAATATATAAACTATTTTGAATCGTTATTTGAAAAAAAAAATTGTTTTATTCATGTACCAAATTGGCCTAATTGATATATTTTTCGCTAGACATAGTAATATATGTAACATTTTAAAGACAGGTCATTTGACCCGCTTTGAGAGGAATAGGAATACATGAAGTATCGGTAGGTTTAGTGTTAAGAAACAAATAAGTTTCATATAATTTTCGATATCGTTTGATCAGGCGTATTTAGACTTCGCCATGATTAAACAAAATTTTGCTGTTTTGTTAATTTTATTTTTTATTTTATATAACGACCAAATTGATGTTTATGTATGAGGAATAACATGAGCTGTTTAAAACTGTCCAATTTTGATGCGTGGGACGACCCCAGTTTGCAATTCATAATTGTGGCTCCATATCTGTGGGTATATTCAATACAGAGGAAATCCGAAAAAGTTTACGAGGGTTTTTTACTATACCTGCTTATGCTGGGTTGCAGAAAGTATTGCCAAAAAATCATTTGACAATAACCTTAGATTTTGATCACACATATTTTTTCATAAGCAGGGGCGTAGCTACCGCCGTATATGCCGTATCAATTATACGGGGCCCCCGGGCCACAGGGGCCCCCAACGTGCGTAAGCAAAAATTAATAAAAACTTTCCAATTTTTTTTTTATTTCAGAAATGACAAAAGTCAAAAAAGCAATTTTTTTTCCCGCGTAAAGATTGCGTTCAAAAGTTGGCAACACCCTACATCGATTATCGCGGGCTGCGGGATTTCCCCGTTTAAGTCATTTACTTCAACGGGGGAAGGGCCCCCAAACAAATTTTTATACGGGGCCCCGCCAAGGCACGCTACGCTTCTGTCCATAAGAAAAACATTGAATCGAATCTACCCGAAAAATAATTGATCAATAAAAACGATATTTCTTTTAAACTGTGCATACTTGCATATAACATCGTTATTTGTATAATTTCCACATAAAAATCAACTTTTTTCTACGCATTTTGACCAAAATTCAACCTCAAAAGCGAAATTTTTCTATGCAAATCAGTCATTTGTTTTTCTGTACTATCTAATGTTCCATTTGAATGGGATTTTCACATTAGACTATCCCTGCGTGTATAAAAACTGTAATTATATTGCGAAAATAACCCTAAAAACTTTAAGTGAAGTTGATCCTTGAAGTAGAATTGAAAAAATTTCTTATGATAAACCTAGGTGGCACAGAATCGAAAAAAGCAAATACTGAATTATGTAAATTGCATTTAATCTAACGTTTCGGCAAGCTTCTTGGCATCTTCAGAGAGTCAATGCTGTCCAGTTGTTCAGTATTATTGTAATAGGGAATATGCATGTATTTTTTTTATATTTTTAATTCACTTTTTACATCGTTATAAAATAGTAAAAAATATAAATACTGTTGGAAATGCTCGAAAATTTTTTTTAAATAATATTTAAAACATCGCTTAAATTTGATCTGTTTGAACGCCGCCATTTTTTGCGGGCCTTGAGTGACGTCAAAATCCACGACCAGTTTTGTCGACTATAAGTTTGACAGATTGACAGATACTTTTGGTTCTTTTATAGAAATTTTCAGTTTTAAAAGCTATTCACGCCATAGATAAAGCTAAAAAACCATTTTATAGATATTGTCTTGTACAAATATGCAAAAACACTATTAGAAGTACACCTGATAAAACACTACAGAAGCACAAATAAAACAATTTTTCATTCAGTAACCATATAAACAGCGACGCCTATAAATCCGATGTGGAATTTGACGTCACGACCAATGGTGATGCGTTTCGCAAATTCGAATTTCCGTCGCATATTTTGCTTTTTTTAATTAATATTTTATGCAATTAAAAACAAACTAAATAAGGAAATAATGGTTCAGATATAATTTCAGGACAATATGGATTCAGGGAAAAAAATCAATTCAATTAATCCAAATGCATATTCCCTATTGTCATTTCATCTTCTTACAATAATACTGAACAACTGGAACAACTGGACAGTATTGACTCTCTAAAGATGGCAAGAAGCTTGCCGAAACGTTAGATTAAATGCAATTTACATAATTCAGTATTTGCTGTGCCACCTAGGTTTATCCTAAGAAATTTCTGTAATTATATTATCACAATCTAAGGTCATTGTCAAATCAGAATTTTTGAGAATGCTTTCTGTAATCCAGCACTAGTCGACTGGCAACGAAGTTAGACTGAGAGTTGTAATACACAATTGTCCATAATTATGAACTTAGAAACTAGGAAAGAGTCCCAAAGAACAGGTGAAATTTCACTTTCAACAAACGTATAAAGGCACACTAACAAAAGTACGTATTTAATAGTGTAGACAATAAATCAATTAATATGATTTTTTTTAAACCCTCCAATAAAATCTAATTACAATTTCATCAAATGTTATTCGAAATTAATTTTGATGACAAAAACATATACTGTTAAAACAATTATCTAACCATCTTAAAAAAAATGAGCAAACAGTCAAAGTTAAAAAATATAAACGGAATTATACAAAATACGTCGGACACGCAGTTGAATACCTACGAAAATAAAAAAGAAAATTAGTGAACTTAGACAATGAAGTAAAGTTATAAAAGTACGTCCTAAAATGTATTTTAATGCTTTATTCTAATTACTGATAAATTATTGTAGTGCTGTGGTTTTTTGTTTTTTTTTTGTTTGTTATTACGAGCTACGATAAAAAATGACAATTTTTAATAATTGTTTGCTAATATTATTATAGTGTCATTGTATTTTATTTATTTTTTACAAATTCGTTTTTATATTAGTTTTGGCAGTTAACTACATAATGCATTATTGCAATTTTGATATTTTGATTTTATTTTTACGTAAAATGATTAAACGCATTTTTCTCAAACGAAATTACAAAACAACAATGTGAAATTACAAAAAAAAATGTGTTTTCGAAACACTTTGGGTTTATACTTACTAGAAAGCTATAATTTCTAACATATATTATTTAGAGCCATTATAATATCATAATATAATACGTTTTATCGAAATTTAAACTTATTTAAAACTAAACCACATTTCTGAATAGTTTTGGGTTTACATTTCGATCTTTTATCAAAATCTACTTTACGAAAAATGTTTCTTGCAGTATATCATAATTTTACTGAGGCACAAAATAGGTGAATATTTTGATCATAGAGGTTTCATAACCATTTTACGATATAAATTAAGATACCTATTATGAAATACAGATTCGATTTACTAACAGTTGAAAAGCGATTTGTTAAATTCTCGTTGACTGTGCAATCTTCATAAATATTTTTATATAAAATATATATAATTTCTTGCAGACATAAAAGATATTTTTAAAGCAGAAAGACTCAATTCCAATAATAGGATAAGACAACACAAATAAAGTCACTCAGAAGTCACTGGAATGTCCTTTATAAAAAAATAAAGAAAAGTGCACTCCTAAAGGCCCCAGTACACAGTGGTCTGTAGTGGGCCATGCTTTGCAATGTGCAACTGTAGGCCACTATCACTTAGTGTTCACACAATGGCCCATGGCTCATTTCTGCCTGGCGAAGCACTTGCGATGGACGTGGAAGTAATTACCGCCGCGCCTATTTATTTATATACTGTTTACAAGTATTATAGTATTATAAACCTAAAAGTCTCTTCCTTGCTCCAGGATACTGACATTTTGGGCGATTAAAAATTTAAATAGTATAGCACGCAACAAAAAAAAGTAGGTACCTGTCTAAACAATGGGCGACTGTGTGAACACCACAGGCCACGCCACGCCACGATTCCTTTGAAGTGTGTAAAAAAAACCGACAACAAATGGATTGCGCACCACGATTCACAATTGTCCGCCCCTACAGACCATTATCCCCTGTACACAATGGCGATGGTCTACAATGGCCCACTACAGACCACTGTGTACTGGGGCCTTTACGTTTTTCTGTTTTACCTAATACTATCATAAATAATAGAGAATATAAAATATTTATATAATGTGCTTTCAAGACTGATCAACCATCAAACAGGCTACACTTGAAATGCACATTTCATAAGGCCCATTTCACAGCTCCACGTGTCATCGATCAAGGAAATATTCCATCGGTTGACCTTGCGTGTGCAATAAATCAAACGCGCATTGCTTTAAACGTAAGTTGCATTGACGACCGCCGGTTTAAAATTCGACCGGTCGGATGTGTCTCGGCCGGTTTGCTGGCCATACGGATTGCTGTGAAACGCGTTGTATACCATCGCCGATCGCGCGCGTTAACGACCCTCGACACGCGAAGCTGTCCTGGATTTAGACACAAGGCCGTTATGTATAACTTAGCTACAAATAGTTTGTTTTGATCAGCCAAAGTTTAGCCAAAGAATGCACATTGTTTGGCTAGACTTTCGTTGGCTGGTCGGAAAATAGTAGGTGTACCAATGTAAAAAACTCAAGTTTGTAGTATGTTGATATGTCAAAAATATGTTCAGTAAAATATCACTGCGACTGAGTGTGAGCAAAAAATTATATAAGTACATCACGTGATTGCGTAATATTTTATCCAATCAACTGTTAAATGTATGTGCAAAATGTGATAATTACTTAATAATAATATACAATTAAATTACAACAAAACAAAAATTGTTCCGTGCACACTAGAACAATTATACACGAACTTTTTCGAGATCATTAAAAAATCGAAAAAAACACAAAAAGTAACTGCGATGGGTAAAATTGGGGTCGATCGATTAATATTAAAAAGATCACAAAAATGTAATTTTCTGACGAAATCAGTTGTGTGAACGCTAGAATTTTTATCACTCTGTAATGATACCAAAATCTTCATTTCAATCTTGTGGAAATAGTTTCAATCTTGTCAGAAATTAAACGAGAAAAAATAAATTTGTCAAAAAAAATTTTTTTTAATAAGTTTTTTTTTATTTTTTAACGGGAAATTGGACTATTCAAATTTAATATAGTTAAACTAAATTAAAACATTTTTTTTAATATTTGAGCGTCAATGAAGCCAGGGTATAAATTTCTGACTTCGCGAAACCTTTTCGTGAATTTCCATTTTGCAAATAAAAAAAATATATTATCAAAAAATGGTAAGAGCTAGCGCGCCCAATTTTTTTTACGTAATCATATTACAGAAATTCATCTTAAAATTCGCTTTTTTTAATGTTAAAAAAATACCACTTTTTTCGATTTTTTGATGATCTTGTAAAATGTTTTTTTTATGATTTTTAACTCCCAAATTCTAAAAAAAAAACACTTTCAGACATCGCGACCACTAGTGTTAAATATCAATATAAGGATCTCCATTATAAAGCGTTCTAGAGCGCTCCGTCTTAACTAGAAATTCACTTTTTGAATGCAAGTTATATATTTGTAGAGTTATTAAAAACATGACGATATTATGGCACCGAAGGTAATTTCTAAACAAAAAAAAAGCTTACTATTCACTGGATGTTTATTTACTCAATGTGCTGTTTTAATTATTAATTCGTTTCTTATTGTAATTTAAAAACTGGTTTTATTATAATTATAAAATAAACTAATTAATGCCTTACATTTGCAATTAAAAAAAAAAATTACAAAATTCTACGGTGGTAAAAATTAGGTACAGTTAGATCAATTTTTTTTTATCCCTAGAGCGATGCTAAACATATTTATGGCCGTTTTCTAGTATAACTCAGGTGTCTCCTTGGTACTACCACGCTTGGTACCAAACTTTGCGTTATTTTTGACTGCCTATGGGTACAAACAATAATTATTATAACCCTAAACCTTTCCCAATACACAAACCATCGAACCGTGAAAACTGCATTCAATTCCGTTCAGCAGTTCTCGTGTTTTAGCGGACTCAGGAACAGACAGACGCGAATGGGAATAGCATAACGGCTCTACTATAACTCTGGCTCTGACGTTACAGATTGTTGTTTCAGAAAAACACACTTTTTATATAACAAGATTCTAGTGGCAGAAATTGTTGTTTCAGAGTTAAGTTACTCGGGGTAAAAGAAAACGGCCATCGATGTAATTAAATAGAAAAAAAATGTATAATAATATAAATATATAGCCACTGAGCAAGGAAAATATACACAGTATATACAAAACCAGACACAAAAAAAAAATTAAATTCTTCGTCAAGAGATTCATCGGTAAAAATATATATGTCGTCGGATAATTGAAATAATCGGATCTTCGCAAAAATCCTAGGTCGATTGTAAAAAATCGGGCAATTGGAATCCGGTTTTTTGCAATCGTCCTAGGATTTTCGCGAAAATCCGATTTTTCAATTATCCTTTATATACTTTGACGTATCTATTCTGTAATCTCTGTTAGATTTGTACAGCGCTAGTAATTTTTTGACACTTTTAAACTAATTTAACATTACATAAGTTAAAGTAAGACATATATTTAACAGCGCTGTACAAATCTAACAGAGGTTGCAGAATAGGTACCTTAATTAGGGCTTAGGGTATATATATTTTACCCATGAATGTCTTGAAAAGGGTTAAAACCTTTGGTGTGAAAGACACTGAATATTTTGTGGCCAATTTTTAATATTCAGTGCATTTTTTATTATAAAAGTTGGATGTCAGTTTTATGCATAAATAATTTGCACGGACTGCTAAGAAACTGGACGCAAGGAGGGCATCAAATAGTAATTTAGGTAGGCAGGTTTTTTTTACGGATATATTTTAGTTGATCAATTAAAATTGAATGAAAATTAGCGTGAGAATCTATCAGTTCAGTTGATCAACTTTTTAGTGGATCAAAACAAGTTTCATCCATTTAAACTTTACTGTTCAAGAAATTTCCAACTTCGCCAGAGATATAACTTCCCAAACTATAGGGAAGTTATTGAAATGGGTCCCATAATAAAAAAAATTAACATATTTATAATTTCTAAGTGACAGCATCGCAACACAATTTTGAGAAAAAGTCTGTACGTAACTTTTTTTGGCTCCATTATTTCGGGAATAAAAAATGACACAGAGTTTGTTATAGTGCCAAACGTCGCGTATTACCATAGATAAGAGTTGATTAGATTATCAATAACTTTGGTCCAATATGGCCGCCACAACAAAATGGCGAATTACCATTTTCTTTACAACCCCCTCCACATGGGTATCAAATGAAAGGATATGACAAGCCGTGAGGTGGTCGAATATTAGAACTCTGTAAGTGCGACCTTTGAGGTCCACACGACCAACTTCCCAATATGATCTTAACAAATTAGACCCGAGAAATCTTTAAAAAAATTGGAATAGAGGCGAGCTATTAAGCTTTTATAACTAATCCAAACTGCTTGATACCTTTATTATTTACTTCAAACAAAGATACAAGAAATGAACACAGAAGTGATTCCTTTCCGAACTCCTAAAAATAAATTTTATCTTATCCGATTAAAAGAAAGTCCTACCAGCATTAGGAGAGTGGTTCTAGGTTTCTCACAAATATTATTCACACACGAAAACTGATTAAACTATTTTATTGTTCAGAATACGTAACTCTGCACTATCTAATGTTGTACTAATTCACTAATAAAATATTTACTGAATAATAACAAAAACGTTTTTTTATTTCCAATCAGCATCAAAAATAATATTTCATTGAAAAATTCCGAACGAAACTGAACTTGTTCATTCCATTGTCAAACCAATAAAAAATTAAATTACGTGAACTGACCATGAATCATGCCGTGAAGGTAGTCTAAAAATACAGGCAAATATCTAATTTATTTGATTAAAATACGTTTATAATTTTATTAAATATATATACAGGGTGTTTTGCAAAGTAGGGTCTTTAATATTAAATTTCCGAAATCGTGAAAAATCGATGGAATTAAAATTTATCAACGACTGGCATGACATGACTTATTAACTTCCCAGTCTACAGAGAAGTTATTGAAATGGGTCCGATAATAAAGAATTTTTTTTTAAATATATTTATAATTTCTAAGTGAAAATATAGCATCGCAACACAATTTTGAGAAAAGTCTGTGTGTGCGTCTGCGTATGTACGCACGTAAATGAAAAAATGATACCGACTTTGTTACAGTGACAATCGTCGTCCAATATGGCCGCCATCACAAAATGGCAGATTACCATCTTCTTTACAATTCCCTCAACATGGGTGTCAAATGAAACGATATGACAAGTAGAATACAATGGGCAGTGTGACTTTCAATATGGCAGTCAAAACAAAATGGCGGTTCACCTTTTTCTTTATAACCCCCTCGATATTGGTATTCAGTGGACGGGTATGAACAGTAGAATACAGTAAGTTGTGTGACGTCATTTTATATTCAATATGGCGGCCAAAACAAAATGGCGATTACTTTTTTCTTTAAAATCCCCTCGATATTGGTATTAAATGAAAGGGTGTGACAAGTAGAATAGTGTAAGCTGTGTTCAATTGCTTTTTTAAAATATATTTTTATCATACGGCGCAAAACTCAGCGGGATGTGCACTTTTGGTTTTGCCAACTATTTTTAGAATTTTTCTCGGGTCTAAGATCATACTGGGAAATTGATCATGTGGACCTCAAGGGTCCCACTTGTAGAGCTTGTTTTATATTATCGGTGCATTCGCGTTTTGATGCTATTTCTCTCCAAAAATTATGCCTGCAAAGCAATCAGTTTGTACTGAAAAGTAACGAAAGTAAGGTTTAATTCATGTTCAATTTTTATTGATGATTTTTAACCGATCAACTAAAATAGATCCGCGAAAATCTATCCTTATTTCTTTTTTTGCAAATTAAAGAAAAGTATGTCAATTCAGCAGCATTATTTTCACATACATTTGTGTAAAAATAGGGAAAAACGAGCAAATAATTCAGCGATTCTTCGACGTAATTTAAACGTCAGTATAAAAAATCTGAAAACTAATAGCTATATAATTAACGGAATTTCTAAAATATCTTATCTAATTATGTAAGGATTTTTAATATGTAACTAAGTATGTAACTTTTATGGAATATATATTTATAAACCAAGAATTATTCTACTTTTTTCCGTCTCAACTATACAACAGAAAACTATACATTATAATAAATTTAAATGTGTAATTACAAAATTGTTTCGTCTATAATCGAATTTTTAAAATCACACCGCTGAAACCATTTCAGTCAGTTTTTCATTTCAGTAAAAGTCAATTTCAGGTGGAGGGGGTTTTAGTGGGTAGGAGGTTTTGGCTCGATTCCCACATTACCCAGGGTCATTGTCGCTGGGTGTTCGAAAAAAGGTTTCTCCCTCTCAAAAAAAAATCAGAGTTAAATGAAATATACATTATTCGACAATTTTAGTGATCACATTTTTGAGTCATTTAAAGGAGTGACGCTTGTAAGTTTGATTTGGTTGTGTTAAATAAGTACCTACGCTAAAGCTGCGGCAAAAGCAGGTTACAAAATAATATTATTGCAGGATTGCATATTTTTACTAAATAAATCGACAGATTATCATAAACGTGGATACTATCTTTATTTTTTTAATAAAAATAACGACCTTTTAAAGTTTCAAAAATTATTCCGGATAATGTGAAAACTCTTGTGTCAGTAATACATCCCTTACTAAAATCCCTCGATTAGTTTAAACTTTTTTAACAAAATTTCTTCATTATCGACGTCTCATTTTTTTAATAACCGAACTGTGCGAGAAGTATTAAAATAATAGCATTCATTAGGTTTAGGTATTAACATTATTTCAATTGACTTTTTCTGAATCGGTAAGAATATCAGATTATAGTATAAAATATTGTTTTTAAAGGAAAAAATAGATATTTTTGAAAATATTTATTTGCTATATACACTCACAGACAAAAATATCGCATACAAATATTTTCTTTATTTATTTTTTTGAAACACGGAAAGAGCTATAATAACGACAACATAATTTCTTTTTTAGATTTTAAAAAATATGCAATATTTTTGTCCGTGGTGATATTAAAATTTCAGTTAATAAGATAAAATAGAGTATTCATACGATTAGTCGAATGTTTTAAATCAAAATCACAATTCCTAACTTATGGAATATTGATCCCAAGTATCACTTTACCTACAACTAATCACAAAAAATACAAAATTAATTTACATATACTAAAAAGTATAGACGTTAGCGACACGGAATGAGATGTAGATTTTATTGCCAAAAAGACAAAATACTCGTGCAATGAGGACTACCAGACTTTTTTCTGTCACCTGGTAGCGTTATTGAGAAGTGAGGTATACGTCAAAGTCATTCCAAAATCAGTACTGGTTATATAGGAAATTTCATTTAATTTATTTGGAGGTTATGGAAATAATTTAATCTCTAATAGTTTGACGGTAATTATGGAGATAATTAATTTACTACTTTGACACATACCTTACTTATCTGACGAATAAGAATATGGTTCCTCATTATTACGTATTTTTTGAAATTTCTAAAATATATTAGCAGGCTGCAAAACACAACGAAAAAAATTTTAAAAAAAGTGTCATGATTTTATCTGGGCAACGAAGCAATATTTATGCCATAATATGGTTTGATTGCGTTGAGCATACTATTGTAGAATAGAAATTCGTATTTATTTCTATACTTCCCTATGGTCGACCAGAAGTAACACGAAAAAACAGTCTTGTGCTATACATTCTAGCATTAACAGAAATATATAGAAAAACGTTGAGTTTCTTTTTCAAATTTGGTAAGCTCTCTTTCATCACAAAAATTAAATAATGGTTTCCGCAAAAATACCCATCAAGTATCGAGAATTTTAAGGCGAGTATGCTAGTGCTACCATTTTATTTATGAAGAATACTTCAATACACGTGA
Organism: Venustoraphidia nigricollis; assembly: GCA_034508555.1. Lineage (NCBI taxonomy): Eukaryota > Metazoa > Arthropoda > Insecta > Raphidioptera > Raphidiidae > Venustoraphidia > Venustoraphidia nigricollis. Next base: position 913,371 of record JAVRKA010000052.1, on the reverse strand, counting down.
ATCACAAAATTCCAGTGCAAATAATAAAATTACGTTTGAAAAGTGTTTATGGTTTAATTTAATAGGAACAAGCAGAACAACAGACAGTAGTCTAGGGATCAAACCAAGAGGAGCTCACGGAAAAGTCCGAACACAGATTCTATATAGCCCATACTTGGCAAACCGTATAGGCGCATACCCATAAAAACCAGTTGTACACCAGTAGACAATGATAGTTGTACATACAGCGTTTGCATCGCACACAGAAGATCGCTGCTTCGATTTCGGTGCGTGTCATTATGCTTTTTTTTTACAACTATTCCATTAATCCTTATATATTTTTTCAATTTTTTTCAATATTGTCTTTATTTCGTATTCCTAATCAAACCAACGATTTTAGAGTTGCTCCTGGCAGAGAGCTGTTGTGCGATGGTGTTTTGACGAGGTGGAAGGGGAATTAGTGCAGGGACGATTTCTTAAAAATGGATACGTTTTTAAGGAATCCCCCCTGCACTACTTCTCCTTCCACCTCGTAAAAACACCATCGCACAACATCTCCTTGCCAGAAACAATTCTAAAATCGTTGGTGTTGGTGCAATCGTGCGTCTTCCGGGTTCCTCATAGCTTGAAGTCCAGACTCTTGTGAACAATAGTGGCAAGAAAAAATTTGATACGAAAAACAGGCAGATACATTCTAAGCAAAAAAATAGGCCAATATATCACGGTTTGATAAAAACTTTGGAATAACAACGGTGTAAAATATTCGTTTTAACAAAAATAACAAAACCTAATTCAAAAAAATCAATCGTCAGAAAACAAGAACGGTCAATAACAATACAATTATCATTAATAGTGAGCTTAGCCGTCTACTGATAATAATCGGTCAAAGATCAGTAACTGGTCCCGACATGACGACATGATGAGACGGTGAACTGTTGACGCTATCGAAACTGCTGATGGAGTTGGCATGTTCCGCTACCAACGGACTGCTGTTTCGATCTGGTGACGATTTGTTTGACGACATGGTTCCCGTATCGGCTGTTCTGATTCTATTTCTCAGCAGAGAATCATTGTGAGGAAGACTGATGCCAGATGCCTCGCCGACATTCTCGGTGTTGATCATCTTCTTCTGGAGCATGTTGACGTATTGTTCCAACCTATTTGGAAGGTACAATCAGTCAACAAGATCCTGTGGTTCGCCTGTTGAAAAAACATGCACATTCAATTTCGGGTCACTTACTTGTTACTTTTTGATTCGGCTTCCTTGCGACCCGCCATCGCTTCTTGGAGTTCTCTGCGCAGTTGAAAAGTTTCTTTTTCCAGTTCGAACACCTGATGAGCGCCAGACGCTGGTCCGCGTTCCATGCTAGAATTGACGTCTCCGCCACTAAAAGAAAAAAAGCAACAATATTAATAAAACTCATTTAGATTCATTATTTTAAAGTCTTCATCTCATACTTATACAATCGGACTCACGTATTTTCAACACCACCTATTTTCAACCGAATTCATAGTACAGTACAATCTCGATATAACAAAGCTGAAGAGAATTAGAAAATATTCGTTTAATATCAAGTAATTCATTATAATGAAGTTTGTAATATAGAGGTTAGGTTGGTCTAAGATTCGTTTTAACAAGGTAAGAAAACTAATTTTCTTCTGAAAACTCATCTTTAAACTTTAAAATTGTGACCAATGTACTTGCGGGAATTTCGAACACTTTAGCGGTGTCTAATTTTTTCTTTGTAGGATTCTCGTCTACATACTTAATGATTTTTCGTTTCCGCTGCAACTTTAAATTTACCAACAACAGTGACCAACAGCAGTGCTTACATTACTTTACATCAAACAACAATGATTGTCTTACGATAAATTTAACGTGTTTGAGCCTGTCGAGATATGAATTGTTGTTACTGTGGAAGTGTGTGATTGATTGGTAGGATACGTTATGTAAAGGTTATAAGTTGACAAAAATCGTTAAACAGAGGTAAATTACACTTTCTATTTATATTCTGCAATGATTGAACATTCGCTATAAGATTTTTGACAAAAAGTATTAGTAATATAGATACATATTTTGCATTAACTCTTAGGTTCTAGGTGATTTCAAAAAATTTGTTAAATCGAGGAAATCGTCATATTGAGGTTCGTTATATTAAGGTTACACTGTATATTGCGTTATTTGTCTTCAATGAGTAAAACTAATTGCAAACTTTTTATTCCGTAAAGCGATTTTTTGTGCCATCAAATAACAAAGACACAATTCTAGGTAGTAATACAGAGACGGGTTTGATAGCATGTCACGTGTGAACAGTATTATGTATGTGTGTGTAAAAATAGACAATGCCGGCGCATATATCCTGGCGACGCCAGATAGCGGCATAGGGACCTGCCTTATCTACTCAGCGAGCGCGTTGGCTAATATTTCTGTCGTTTGCGGCACGGACGGTTACTGCAAATGGTTGAGTAGCCGCAATACAGCACGGTTCACATACACGCCGCATTTAAGTTGTATCCGTGGCCGTTTTTCCCGTAGATTTAGTTCGCGTTAAGGCTGTCTGAACGCTCTGAATTAAGCCAAAAATAGGACTTCGACTGATAGCTGATAGTAGACTTATTCGTCAACATTTTGAAAAAATTATTTCTCTATAAGGAAAATAAAGGACAAATCTAGGTCTCTAAGGGACTACTTTTGAAATTTATGCACGATTTACTAGAAAAAAGTTGGCATTATTTGTGCCAAAAAACACACGTTTTCAATGTCACACGACGACCTTCTTGAAGTTTACTCCTTAAGAATCGATTTTCATATATAAGCCGGGATATGAAAAATTATGGGGAGTAAAATCAAACTAGCATGTCACACGCTGGCGTTATATGCTTGAGGATACATGGTATATTATAATAAGCCACTTCTGGAATGTAACATGGATAGACCAGTGGTTAGCGCGCGTAGGCACTATTTTATACCTAGATATACGAGTTCGAATCTCAAGCTCGGCGTGTGTGATTTTTGCTATTTTTCCAACTGTTTCGTTTTTTACATGATATTTATTTACAATATTTTCCAATTTTCTTTTATATAATAAAAATAAATTATTTTCTTGTTTTAATAATTAGTGGTGACCGCTCAGAAACTGCAATTTCACTTTCTCGGGAGTTTTGAAGCTGTGGTCGCAATATTGTTTTTATTACTTTTTTTATTAGCTGAGATTAACCATTAAATATCACAAAATCTGGTTTGCTCCTTAAAAATTTCAAAAAACACATATTTCTGCCCTAAAAAAAAAATAAAAAATCGTGGTTTTCGTTAATTTTTCATTGTAGCACGTCAGGAGATTTCGAATCACTAATCTATTTATTTTATAATCGTTCACAAGGAGTAAACTTCTGTCATGCGTCGGAGTTGACACACACACTTTTTTTCGTACTTATTTCACAAAATTATTCCATCACAAACCTAAAGTGACTCTTCCTTTTTGCATGAATTTTTTATATTTTCAAAATATTTCCAAAATTTATAGTAATCAACTGACAGCGGCACCCTTGCAACAGCATTTTTAGCCTCGTACTGTGGCTTAAATTCAGTGCATTCCGACAGCCTTAAGGTAACTGTTTACCAGCTACTCACGTTTCGAAAATCTCTAATTTCTGTGAAAAATCTTATTCAATCTTTGATATTAATGCCTCAAAATAAACTAAAAACATCTACTATTCTTTCCATACGACTTTTAGCCAAGCTTTTGCGGTTTATGTGATCTAAATAAAATCAGATAAAAGCGCAGTCGGGTTTTTTTGATTTTTTTAATTTACTTTCTTATTTTACGAATTTGTTTAAAATTACAATATATGTCGGAAAATCAATTTCCTTCGAGTTGATCTTTGTGGTAGTAGTAGAAAAGTTCCACCAGTACCTATAGTTTCTTCTTTTCGAAAAACAGATTACTAAATGATTTACTTAGTATTATTACGTATTTGAATAGTAAATAATTGAATAAATATTTAATCAAACAACAACAAAAAATTACTGTTAATATTGTATGATGATTTATAATGAGGCAACAATAAAATAATGCTAAACACCGCATCCTTTTTTTTCTTAATTAATGATGATAATGTTTAAGGGTAAACATTAATCAAAAATTTTTGCACGAAAATTGACTATTCAGGTCGTCATTTTGCATATAATTTTCAATGTGAATCCAGCTAAAAGAACTTTCAGCAGATTTTAGCTGATCAGGGTACAAGTTTAGTACGGTTGCCATGTATCGTTGAAGGTGTGAGCCAGGCCAGCCGTTGGCAGATATTATACAAGGGATGGACAAACCGTTTTCGCACTGTTATAAAACCTTGAACTTATACAACTAATTTTACAGAGAATCCAGCAAGTGATCAGATCCGGAAGTTGGAACATTGAGTTGAGCCAGCAAACGCCATAAAAACAATTGTATATACTATTGTACAAAAATACTTTTGAAATATATTGACATTTTAACTCTAATTCTAGAGATATTTTCCATAGAAAGGGATTTATGGATGCAGGCCCTGATTAACCCGTAGACTAATTAGGCTGCAGCCTAGGGCGCGAGGATCGGAGGGGGGCGCGCTAAAATCGTGTCTTCGCATGCACTAATCTAGCATCATTGCATCTACCCTACATATTTCAACTAGACCGAGACAAAACACTAAAACTAAATGGGCTTGAGAGTCCATGATTTTAACAATAATAATTAGCCTAGGGCGGTCAGAACCCTTGATCAGTCGCTGTATGGATGTTTTTTTTATACCTCCTGACTTGTTAGGATTAACTTTTTCGCGCTTAGGAGTCACGAGACGTATTGGTGTGAGAATGGAGATGAATGAACCAATTAAATAGTATTTTATCAAAATTTTTAAGTAGGATTGTGTGCGTGAAATCTTCACTCCGTCCATTGCCTCTGACTCTATACGTAGTGGTATACCATGAATAAACTAACTCCCTACGCCTGTAACTTAATTAGTTAATATTGTAGTTTATTCAAATAGTTCATCGATCAATTTAAAAATTCTCGATTACTTTTAAGAGCTTACTGAAATTGGAAAAAATATTTAAAGTAGAATTTTCTTAATGGCATACTTAATTCTGATTAGTATATTTATATACACCATTGGCGCACGTGCTTATTGTCTCACTCTTGTGCCATAATCCTCCGCCTATTTTTTAGGTGCACCTAACTCTGGACTAGTGATTCAAGTTCAACTTCTCATCTTCCGACCTCAAGTTCTAGTCGCGACTTTGGTCTTTAGAGAAAGACACCGATTCTAGCGAACATATAAAATTCCAGTTGTTCGCGTAACACCTTCAGGATCCTAAAACTGCTAGCGTACCATTAGAGGAAAAAGATCCTTACATCCGAACTACTTTAGTGATAAAACTGTATTTTTATTTCGTTTTACAAAGTAGGATTACTTAGTAAATATTAAGTACGAACCTACCTAAATAGAAGATAAATTCTGCATAACGAAATTGTCAACTGGTATATATTTTTCATTTAGGTATTGTAGTATTTGCAGACTGCCAATGCATCTCTTGCAGTTTTTATTTATTGTGGATTATAGACGCTCGACAACTTTGGTCATTAGCGTCTTAATTACATCATATAATATAATCACTTAAAACTAAACGACATCACAAAACATCCATTCGAACTAAAGATTGCAATACTGAATCCAGCAAACCAGCTGGATTCAGCACATTTTTGGCCTTGCTGAAACCAGCATCTGGCGCTGGATCCAGCGATGCGGATCCGCAATCAGCTAAAAACAAGTATTTAACTTGGGCTGAAAAGAATTATGATAAGATAATGAAGAAAGAAATGGCACTTTATGAAAATAAGGGAGTAAGAGGTGAAAACCTAACTTTAATCAATGATTATTTGATGACTCTCAAACCAACCAGCGTAGAGGTAGAGGAAGCCCTTTCCGCAGGCGGGTATATTTGCAGTTCTTTAAGAAGTAGGCTGGGAGATAACACCATCACTAACATTTCTTTTTTGAGATCTTACTTTAAAAAAAGTAAAAAAAAAACTGGTGCCGACATAATATTGGCTTTATTCTTTAAAAGACAAGCCATAATTCTTACATTACATAATATAATTTATATTAAAGTTTTGTTTCTAATAAGAGTTAACAAAACATTTTATAAGCGGGAAACGCAATTTTATTTTTAAAATTATTGAGACTGAGAAACAGACATAGTTTGTAAAATAGGTAAACGAATATTGGGTTGGAAAATTCCATATATGTTTTACACGCAATGTGATTTCTTTTCTATTTAGATACTAATTTTGTAATTCTGTTTTCTTTTCTTTTTTTTTCCCAAGGAATAAATTTATTTATTATTATTATTATAATAACTATTTCAGATATTTAGAATATCAGTTTAGGTGATTTAAGACTGTATTGTGATAATTAATAATTATACTCCGGATACTCGTAACTATTACTTACTTATTTTACGAACGCCAAAAAAACGAGTAATTGATGTAAATGTGGATAATTAGTTAGTAAAGTTTCTAGAGTTAAAAAATTGTTACATTTATTTGAAAAACCGATATATGCTGGATACGTGCTGATCCAGCTGGATTTGCTTTATTCCAGCATAAATCCAGCTGGATTGAAAATGCCGCTGGATTGCAATCACTAATTCGAACCCACGACAGTCCGGTAAAGAAGCCAGCACGCTAACCACTGGACCACAAGTGGCCTCAAAGAAATAGTTAAAAGTATTATTATATTGTTGGTGAAAGGCAATACTAAAAATTCATCAGCCATCTGTTTCACACGGATATACTTTTGGCTGACGCATTACTAAGCCCCGAAAACTATCGACTTTCAGTACGCAGCGTAGTACATAGAGGGTGGCGCTGTGCAAACAACGGGACTGCCGTGGTGCGGCGTGGCGTCGGGCTTCGCCTGCCTGCTCGCTTACACCGAACAAAATATGTCTGCAATTTTGATAAAGGTTCACCGGTCATTTGGACGGACATTGCGCGACTATATAATGTGTAGGCTTTATTCGATCATATAGACCAGGTGATGGATAGATCATTCCCACACAGATTTACAAAATTTTGCGTGTGAGATTTCGATAGACATATACACTCTCAGCATACTTTATTTACTTTCATAAATCACGAAAACCAAGCAAAATATTTATGGGGAACTTGCATCGGATAGATGCTTTGAAAAGAATAAAATTAGAGTTTAAAAAAACTAAAACAACGCGCTTTTATGAACTAAAAAATGCAAAATAATTTGACAGCGAAATTAGCTTTACTGTAAAAAGTGTGGAGTGCTTAATATCGGTAATAAATTTTTCATTTACTAGCTAATTGTAAACGTAGAGCTATTATGACAATTTAAGTAGATAGCACCCCACGCTTTTTACAGTAAAGCTAATTTCGTTGTCAAATTATTTTGCATTTTTTAGTTCATAAAAGCGTATTGTTTCAGTTTTTTTAAACTCTAATTTTAATTATAAGACTAAAAAGCAATATTGCATTTGACTATGAGGTAGGCAACTCAACGTATGTCACTATACAGCGTGTTAGCTTGCTTGCTGTATTTTTTCAAGTTTTTTTTTCATCCTGAAGGTCCTGGTCAGGATAATGGGACAAAGTTATTAAATTATTGTATTGTCATCGGTTTTTGATAAGTGTGCAAAATTTAAGTTTAATCTGACGGTTTGAAGTAGGTGAATTTCACGTTCTTATAAAAGCGTGTTAACAATGGTACTGCTCAGGTGTGGATATGAACCAAATGGTGTAGAAAACTCAGGTTTATTGATTTTTGAAACTATAGTTCTTAACGCAAGCCTTGGCACAGGAAAAACCGAGCAAGCGACATGTGAGACAATTTACGAATTAAGGCGGAGATATACATTTTGTGTTCAGATCATAGTTTAGACGAGGAAGGAACCATAGAAACAAAGCGCACATACGTCGTTGATATTATGTATTTTCGTGTTGAGATCACTCTATTCTACCTGTGAAGGGGTGGGAAACGTCTGGCTGTCAAAATTAGAACTGCGTTTTGTATACCTACTTTAAAAACAGCACACATAAAATAGCTGATTTTCGTCTGATTTCCAGAATATTTTAAGCATTTTTGACAGTTCCATTATATAACAAACTTTAGTTCTATTAGGACATTATTATTAGTGTATTTGCCATATGGTAACATACACTATTGGCGTCGGTCGGATGGCGGGACCTAGGGGTCGGACCAAAATTTCTCGACGTTTCATAGCCTCCTGAACACATTGGCACCATTTTTGAAAATGTTTATATATATATGTATATATATATATATATATATATATATATATATATATTTATATATATATATAGGTATATATGTGTACGGGCAATAACTTTCGAAGGATTTAATCTATTTTAATGAAATTTGGCACACTTGTTGGAATCCATCACCGCACGAAGCCTATTTAAAATGGGCCCAATCGGGTTATTTTAAGGGTGGTTTTTAGGGGTTGAAAAAAGTTTTTGGGCCCAAAAATACCTAAAAAATTCTCAGAATCGTTTCAAAATTAAAATTTAACCCTTTAATAGCAATTAAAAAGTGCCCCTAAAATTTTAATAAATTCGCCCCGACAGGACCGGATTTACAAATTTTCTGAAAACACTAGTTTGCAGATAGTGAGTTATTTACTGAAAGGTGTTTTTAATTTTGGTGTGGACGTTCGATCGACAATAATAATGCAATTAAGAAAAAAATGTAATTTTAAGGGGTGTATTAAGGAGTTAATTTTTTTATTTTGCCCAACAATCACCTTAAATTCACATAATATAGCCACAAGGTCTGCATTAGCAAATACACTATATTGCCGGCAGGGTTTTGGCACTGCGACCCGGGTTTTTTTCGTGTGTGCTGTTGTTTTACATATACTTTTAATGGTAGGCTAAGGTGGTTTATGAAAATTACTGTTGAAATGGTTAGAACGCCTACGTTTCTTTTACTTTACGCACTAGTATTAAATTGGTCATCTAAGAATCAACGTCTAAATCTGTATAATACACGTTATGTAAAAAGCCTATCTCATTCACATCGCGAGCATAAATTACTTGTATAATTATACTGCAGTGCATACATTTCATTTTTACCCAAAATTTCTGCTTAAAATGTAAAACTCACCTCGACGAATTTAATTTCAAATTTTGTAACTGCTCTTCAACTTTTTCCAGTCTTTCAACGGTGTCGTTTTTCTCTGCGATAGCTGTTTTTAATTGGCACTAAAACAAAAGAAAACGATATGAAACAAATTATAATAAAAGCATCATTAATTATTATTACGGAGCTCCGATTCCAAAACTGCAGATAATCTGACACTTTTTTATTCGATTACGAAAAAAAATTATGGTTAACAGTCTATTTACGTAATACGTATTTATGTATGTACCATGTAGGGTCAAAACTATTAGGTCGATTTTTATATTTGAGGTGCCATTCGATTTGTCTTAATCACGCTATAAAAGATTTTTGTGATTTTAAAATGGCGGGTGGAAGGTGGTCAATTTTTTTTTTTTTTTTGTTCACTGTGTTTGTTCAATGTGCGAGAGTGCGTATTGCCTTTGCTAGCTTACTTATATACAATTAAAAAAAAAAAAAACTTCGAAAAAAGGTAGCCCAAATTGACTGAAAAGAAGTTTGCGTGGGATATTGTCTTTTTTTTTTTATTAAACTATATGCCAATTCAGAATCCGCATTTGCTCTACGTCTATAATGATTTGTTAATTAGAAATTAATTTTAAAAAATGTGTTAGCAAACAAATGCGATTTGACATAGCTATGACTATTATCGCTACAAAAATAATACAAATTATGTTACATAATAATAATTATTGGAAATTTCATTTTGATATAAAACAAAAAATATCAACTTTTTACAAAAGTTTTTATGCTTAAAAATTGCTTTCGATTTGCTCTTTCAATTACTCTATCAAATTATTCATTTTTTGCAATATTTTTAACAATTAACTTCAAAATATTTTCTGCTTCTTAATTGCTGCGCTCTGACGTCATCAATTGTCTTTAAACTTAATAAAAGCTATGCTTATATGACTAATTGTCGTGACAATTTTATTTTCTAATAATATTTACGTTATTATAATTAATGTTAGATAGCTGTAGCGCAACTGAAAGAGAAAATCGAGAACAATTTTTTAGAAAAAGTAAATATTTTTCGATTTATAGCAAAATAGAATTTCCAATAATTAAATTTTTTTTAAATTAATTACTAATTAACTAATAATAACTATAGACGTGCAGCAATTGCGGATTCTGAATTTCATAGAAAGGTATTTTAAATTACTAATTAGAAATCTCGCGTTAACTTCTTTCCGGTCCCAAATTGCCACTGAATATAATAGAAAGGTATTTTAGATTATGAATTAGCAAAATTTTCTTCAGTCTATGAAAATTACAAATCGTTTTGTCCGAGTTAAGCCGGCAATAGCCGATTCGATGTGATCTGATCGTGCGATCAATTCAATAAGGAAACCCGATACGTCTACTATAGCTGATGAATCCATCCACTTAGGAAAGCTAATATTGACGCAGCGCGCGGTCGCCCGATGTCCGTCGGACGCGTCGCGGCGGACGCCACTCCGTGTAGCTGTGGTGGTGACCGCGACGGACATGCACGACGGCGACGGGATCACATTCATCTGCAGCGTCGTCAGACATTGTCCAAACGATTTACATTAAGGTAATGGGGGATCAGTGATTCATGACTTCGTCAGAAGTATTCACAACTAATTATAGTTATAAAACAGATAAGACTAAAGGTGATATCAGACGCAGGGGCGTAGCTACCGCCGTATCAATTATACGGGGCCCCCGGGCCACGGGGGCCCCCAACGTGCGTAAGCAAAAATTAATAAAAACTTCCCAATTTTTTTTTTTTTTCAGAAATGACAAAAGTCAAAAAAAGCAATTTATTTTTTTCCCGCGTAAAGCGTGCGTTCAAAAGTTGGCAACACCCTACATCGGTTATCGCGAGCTGCGGGATTTCCCTGTTTAAGTCATTTAGTCCAACGAGTGAAGGGCCCCCAAACTAATTTTTATACAGGGTCCCGCCAAGGCACGCTACGCTTCTGATCAGACGGTTCATTTTTTGCTCATTTCTGTCTTTCATTCAGCATCTTTCACTCGAAGTAAAACGCCTGAACACAAAATGAAACAATATCTAATGAAAAATGAATTCATTAATGAATCGATCCAACAACGATAGAGACTGGCATTCGGAATGATTCATTTGCATTCCGAATGAACGAAAAATGAAACGTCTGGACATCTATTTCGATCATACGTATATTGTAGCGAAAGGACTTGGGACTACGACACCGCATAGTAAATATATTCTGTCGGTGTAAAGGACAAAATGGTATTCAAGTGGAACGACCAAAACAAGCTGTTGTTTTTAGAGAATTTCAAAAATTATCAATCTTTGGAACCACAAACTCGACGAATACAAAAACAGAACAATACGGACAAATTCTATGAAATTTCTAATTAGGCTTTGCTTCTTTTTTGTCAATTCTTCGATCAAATGATCACAAATCAAACGAATTCCAAGGCGCATATACTCATGCAGTCTTCAATAAAGTCTTATTATTATTATTTGGCGTGATTGCGATAATTGATATTCACATTTTCGTTAAAGATGTACACTGATAAAATAAAATACTGTTGAATCCATTGTGACAATGCCGGCCCTGTTCATAATTATTTTGTAATATTCTCTACTTATTTTATAATTTATCGATAATTATGTAATGGCCGACTGGCATTGTCACAAAATCTTATTAAAAATGTACAAAAAAAGAATTCATTTCAGTGTTCAACGGCGATATAGTTAACTTTATAAATTAAATAAATGTTTAAAAAACGAGCAAGATAATCTAACATCACAAATACACAATTTATTTGCATAGATTAATCTTGAAAGTCGTAAAATAAAATAAAATAGAAAATTATAATATTATTTTTAAAATCGCAATAAAATTTATTATTTTATTAAAATTCTATAAAATTAAAAACGCTGAATCAAAATCTTTTAAAACATTTGTAATTACAATTACATAAACTAAAATTATAATAATTACGTGACTATAATTCAACATAATTAAAAGAATAAAATTAATTTGTAAATTTTAAAACCAAAGCATTTTCATTTTAAAAATAAATTATTTGCAACAACTGAAGTTCCTCGTACGCTTCCACAAAACAAAGAGCTTCAAAATATCAAAACGTTGCACCATAATTAAAAAAGAAATACAAGTATTGAGGTTATTTAACTGTCAAAAATTGTTAACACCATAGCTTTTAAGAAGTTCCGTCCGATGTCGCTAGTATAACCTACTTTGTTGTTTTATGCAATAACTATTTTGACGTTATCAGAAAAAAATGAAACGTGTCATCTCTATGAAAACAAAGTAAAGCTATACTGCATCAAAGAGTCAACTTTATCGATGATTTCAACATTGTCGATACACGTAGTACATGGTGTCTCATATTCGCTGACGTAACAGATCATCGTGCGAGAAAATTTTATCCTTAATGCGCCAAAAAAAGTATAACTTCAAAAACAATTTGCGAATGAAATAAATTTTATATTCTGACACTGTAATCTTGTTTTCTGGCTCAAAGACGAAAAAACGAGTTTCTAAAATTGTTGTTCGTCTGTCGTGTCTAGGCTTTTAATTCAAATAATATTTCGGGGATTTTTAGTTCAACTATTTAAAGAAACTTTCGTCTGTTTGGCAATTCTGTAAATTCTAGTGCAAGTACGTGAATATTGCACCTTCGAAATGCGGATGCCGGGAATGCATTTATGTATATGCATGCACTAAATATAGCAATGCATTAAGTCACTACATTTATGCAAGGCGGTGTCTCCACTCAGCCTTCATCTTCAAGAAGTACGTACTGTATGGGCCGCCCGCCTTACCTGTATACAGTGAAACATCTTGTGAACGATCATTACTTTGACTAGTCAAGGTTTGAAAATTTCGAAAAATCGTTTTTTTTTTTGTTATTTTATGAAATAGTACAATATGTCTAGAATATTCTCTCAAAATTTTAAATTGATTGGAGTAAAATTCTAACCGATAGAAGCCTTCGGAAATTCCGCCCATCAGTCCTGATGCGTCGCAGCTATATTGAGACAGCGTTTAGCTATTGTTTAGTTTTAAATATTTTAGTTCATTGTTGCTAGTTGCACCACGAGGTTTCTTTGAGGTTATAAACGTTCGTTGTAAATTTTTATCGAGATTTTTATTTATTTCTTTGCAAAACGCGTAAAATTACTAGAATTGATCTATAGCAACTTCAATCGCGTTTTTGTCGAAACTCTATTTTTTAAGTCGGTTGCCATGATTTCTCAAAAATAGTCAAATGAAAAATGAACTTTTCCATTATTTCTGTTTTAATTCTAGGGAATATTTGAAAGTTAAAATCTAGGGAATTCTAGAGATTTTTTGGACTGTCCATCTGATTTTTTTTTGGAACAACATTAATACTCTGCATGTCGACCACAATATTGTTTTGTGTTGAGTTTCTATTAGCAACGCTTAAGAAACAAACAAATCCTAACTAATATTATAAATCCGAATGTGAGTTTGTTTGTTTGTTACGCTTTCACGCCTAAACCGCTGAACAGATTTCGATAAGTTTTGACAAGGAGATAGATTGCATCCCAAAGAACATAGGCGCCACCTTTTGTCTCAAAATAAAAACTTAAAGGGGGTGAAATAGGGGATGAATGTCAGTGACAGCTCATCACGATACCTTCCGGAACTATTAGACCTCCAGACTTGAAATTTGGCAGACATGTTTCTTTTGTTGAGTAGAGATACTAAAATAGTCTTCTAAGGTGTAGAAAGGGGGAAGTACAGGGATGCCAATGATTTAACACACTTTAATTTTTAAAATACAATTTCTATGGACTGAAAATGTAGCTGTTAGGTCTTGATGAAGATTCCATTACTGTTGTTGTTGACGTGTATCATTACAATCGCGGGCGGAGCCGCGGGGAGCGGCTAGTATAATATAATTATCAGTCTCGTTGTGATCAGACGTATTTAGACTTCGTCAAATTTTATTGTTTTATTATTTTTTTTTTAATTTGATATAATGATCAAATCGATCTTTATACTGGCAACATCGCTCAATTTTATGAGGTTTCACTATATACCGTACCTGAATATTATTGTCATATTGTGTTATACATATAGTACAGTGACACTAAACGTCTACCTGGGAGGTCTCCACTCAAAAGTTAACTCGCGAAACCGCATTCACAATAAGATGATTCGGTATTTGTTTAGTCAACGGGAGAGTAGCATGCGACACTAACTTTCAAATGTAAATACTCTTACGTTTTAGGTACCAGACCTATAAATACTAGCGGCTTTCAAACTGTCCGACCTATACGCCCAAGAACACTCACAGAATTATTTTGTACAAATATACCGCCCATTACTGACTTGTGGTAAATCCTCTTTCTCATTATTGACTTTAATAGTTAGGGGCGCTTTAACATTTCTGGCGCCCGCAACACATTTAAATATAAATTTGAGCTTAACAATTATTAATAAAAAGTTTATAAAAATTCCGTTTATTAAAAAAATGTTTTTACAGTTCATTTGAACATCGACTGTAAAAACATTTTTTTAATAAACGGTATTATTATAAACTTTTTATTAATAATTGTTAAACTCAAATTTATATTTAAATGTGTATATTAACTTTTGTATCTACTTAATTAAAACATTTAATAGTTATTAAAGCTTGATAAAGTTCCAAACAAGGAACGAAACGTCGCTGTAAATAAAAAATTAAGTGTTTATTTAAAAAAGTCCTTTTTCCCGAAAAATCATTTTTATATTAATTACCAAGGACAAAAAAGAAATAAATTAATTCTGGTAGGTAAAGTTTTTAAATAAATAATTGTCCATATCATCACACAATAAAGATGGCTTTCGTCTTGCTAGATACGTTCGCACCCAAATCTGTCTATTCCTTTTCTTTTTTTTTCGTTTTAAACTTATTATAATAAAAGCACTACACGCCGCTGCCAGTAAAACCTCGTCCATAGCCAGTGACAGTTCAATTGAATTGCTATAGTGTACGAATGATTGCCTTGTATTGCCTAGTTGCTCAAAGTTGCTTCATATTGCGTGATATGGTGTGGCGGTATCTTTGGCAATAATTGCTCCATGTTGCCATTGCCGTGAATTGCTGATGTACATAATTGATCAATATTGCCCGGAATTGAGCAATTTTAGTTGCCCGTGTAAGCGCACCTTAA
Source organism: Venustoraphidia nigricollis (assembly GCA_034508555.1). Lineage (NCBI taxonomy): Eukaryota > Metazoa > Arthropoda > Insecta > Raphidioptera > Raphidiidae > Venustoraphidia > Venustoraphidia nigricollis. The sequence goes on along the minus strand of JAVRKA010000052.1, from coordinate 898,022 downwards.
TATATGACAAAATTAAAGTATGCACGAATAGTAATTTTCATACACTACCTATATATAAGCGTGTGTAAATTTCAGTTTAGTTACTTTTAGGGTTTCGTACGTCCGAAAAAAACGGAACCCTTATAGGATCACTCGTATGTCTGTCTGTCACAGCTAATTTGCTCTGAATCTACTGTACCGATTAAATTGAAATTTAGTATGCATATGAATTTCTGTAACCCAAACACGGACGTATAACGTAAATAGATGAATTTTGAACATGGGGATAATTTTTGGGGGGCAAATTAGGAAATTAAAAACGAAAGTTTTTCAAACTGTACCGTATGACATTTCAAATGAAAGGGCTTGTAGTAAGGGTCTCAAATATAATATATTTTTTATAATTTTAAAATAAATAGTTTTGAAGTTACTTAAGAAAATAGATTAATATTAACCATTTTGAATAAAACAGGTATAAAAGATTGTTTTATCTCAATCGCGTTTAGCGGCTAGTTTATAGACAAAAACATGTCCTAATGCATTTTTTTGCCACCAAATAAATTCCGCACACAAACTTTTTTTTTACAAGCTGACGTCTAGGTAGTATAAGGATATGCATTGTTACAGGTATTGCAATAATAAAAACGTATAAGGCAATATGGGGTTTGTTTACAACTTCGGTGCTTCCGGTGTCAAAATGGGTCCACACTTCACAAAAGGATCGTTTAGCACAGAATAACAGAGAACAGACCATAACATTTGACTGTTTCGTTTCTTTTGTGTTCTTTCAATACAATTATTACGGGGGTGTGTTAGTGTTACCTATATGTAACACAACATGTCACATTATTATTATAATGATCTTCACATCGTTGTTCTGGCTATTTTCAATACATGAACAAAGATATGTTACGTCAGAGAAGTCAGCTAGGATTTTAATATACGAAGGAGGATGGCTGTAAAAGGAGTCAAAGTTACTTGAATCTGATTCTGCCTGAGAAATGAGTTAGGCCCACATTGTGATTTACTGTCTACTATTTTTTATTTTAAACTAGCCGCACGCGATTGAGATGAAGCACGGCAGTGACAACAGTAGTGGAGCTTTCGGTTTTTTCGTATTCCTGTCTTTCAACGACAACAATCACGCCTCGCGGGGTTGCGCTCCCCTGGACAGAACTTAAAAAGCATAAAAAATATAACAGCTAAAATTCAAGTCCATAGGAATTGTAGTATGAAGTGAAACTTCTTTTGGTGCGTTATGTGAATTTCGCGAAGGGGCTACTCGATGAATCGTTGTCACATAGTGTATCTTATAAGCTAAGTAAATGGATGTATTCAGGGCCGGAAATAATCGAAGTGAATATTTTCGGTACCTTGGGCCTCGGCTGTGAATACTCCTTGCAGCTAACAATATATGTATTGTTTACATGCTTTACTCCAACTGCGCGTAAAAGATGGTACGTACACTTTTAAAAAACAGTTATTACTGCTCGAATTCTTTAAAATTAGAGCATCCCAAATTTGTTTCAATTTAAATATTACGCTAAGCAAAGAAAGAAAAATCGAGGAGAATATCCATTTATAAAAGTGTGCGAAATTCCACATTCAGTGTAAAACGACTATAAATGTTAAGTCTCGTCCACGTGCTGCCATCTGCACTCGTTCCGTTCAACTGAAATCGGTTTACATAAAACACGAGTCTATAATACTTCATGACATAAGCCATGTAAACCACTTTATACACGCGAGCTCTGCTCTATTTGTATTTGTTAAACTACATAAAATGTACACATGTACCGACTCTAAACAGCTAGTTTGCATTGTATCTACACTACAGTGCCACAGTTGACTTTCATATTCCAATATTATTATTTGCTCACTGATGGCTTTACTTTATTATGATTTAATTCTATAATTTGTACTTGTGTATTTGCATTAAACTATTTAAAACCGCACGCCAAATAATTACCCTCACCTAAACGATATAACATGTTTACCTATAATAAAGAATACAAATGGTCTGCTTTTGTTTTAGAAATTTGATTTTATTTGTATGATCTTTATAATTGCATTAATGAATGAAAATAACAGTGAAAGTTTTAAATGTTCTCAATTTTATTTGCAATTATGTTTTTATGTGTTTTAATAATTTGAACAATTTACGCGACATTCATTTTAAATTGATTTTTAAGTGATCTCAATTTTTCTATACAAGTGTAACTATAACTAGTAACAGGACGCCCCATTTAGGTGCATTATTTATTATCTTTTCGGCAATACGTGCTCTGGTTTAGAACAGCTTGTATAATAATTTGAAAAAATAAATCGACAACCAATAATTATCGGAAAGAAATTAGTGCGGGTTTTTTTTTAGTTTAACTTCTTTAGCGACGTATCTGTTTGAAAAATGTAAGAAATCGAGGGGAAGTTGAACGAAACAAATTAAGGGGAAGTTAGTTTGTCCTCTAAATTATACGAAACTGACAAGGACAGAAGTTTATAGTGTGTAGCATTTTGATTCGCAAAATAGTAAGACAGGGATGAAGACGTATCTGTTTGAAAAAAGTAAGAAATCGAGGGGAAGTAGAACAAAACAAATTCAGGGGAAGTTAGTTTGTCCTCTAAATTACATGAAACTGACAAGGACAGAAGTTTAGAGTATGCTGCATTTTGATTCGTAAAATAATAAGACAAGGATGAAAAGATGTCAGTGCTCGGGAATCTGACGTTTAAAATTACGAACAATTGAAGTACAAAATAATTTCTGTAATTTGACGTACATAAAAACTAAAGAAGTCAAATTATAAAATCAATATCCACACAAGATAGCATTCAAAAAAACTATAGTACTTTATTACCAAAAAATAATGAATAAAGAAGCTAAACTTTTTATGTGAGGTTATGAGGTTGAGACTCAATGTGTTTTTTTATTAAACTATATGACAATTCATTGCTCCTTAAATGCCCTTTCAGAACCCGCAACTGCTATTAGTTAGTAATTTTTTTAAAAATTAATTACTAAAAGAATAATTTCGCTATAAATCGAAAAATATTCACTTTTTCTAAGAGTTGTATTTCTTAAAAAAATGCGCTAATTTGCTCTTTTAATCGATGACGCCAAATACTTTTTTAGTTAATTATAACAAATATATTCAAATCTGCTTTAGTATCGTTCTTATTCTTATTATAGCTAATGAAAATGTGTTCTGTCCAATGGCTAGTAATGTCCAATGACTAGTCGTTTACCCTAGGTAAATAAAAATATAAACCCTAGCAGTTGGCGGCTTTAAAAACAATCTAATAAAAATATAGAAATGAAATTACATACCTTTAATTCATCAATATCCCGAACAGGCGCAACAGGAGAGAAAAAAGTCTGAAAAAAATAAACTATATAAAAATCACATTAAAACACTTCTTGAATTCATGTACGTTTCCGAGGAAATATTTTAAAATTTTCTTAAAAAAGAATCGCGAATAGACGAGGTTGGATAGAAAAAAATAATTTGCAAGTTTTAAAACAAATAGAGTTATATATACGGAACACAAAGTTAAAAAAATGCTTGTAAAAACATAATATACTGTTTGTAATAAATAAATAATTATGTGGGTGGTTTATGAGTTAATTAATATTTAATCTAAAATCAAAGACGGACGTGTAATGTAAATAAATTAATTTTAAACATATGCGGTAATTTTTGAGGCAAATTAGAAAATTAAAAAAAAACTTTTGCAAACTGTACCGTAGGACATTTCAAATGAAAGGGCTTTTATATAGTTTTAAAGTTATTTAAGAAAATAGATGAAAATTGACCATTTCCCCCCTCATCTCCTACTGGGCCGACAGAGTGAAATTTGATACATATATTATGTAAGTCGGTGACCCAAAGACGGATGTGTAACGTAAATAAATAAATTTTTTTCGGAAAAAATTGAGAAATTAAAAAAAAAGTTTTAAACTGTATCGTGTGACAAATCAATTGATAGGGCTTGTAGTAAGGGTCTCAAATGTATTTTTTCTATAATTTTAAAGTTATTTAAGAAAATAGATGAACAATTCAAACTACTGAGCCTTAAATTTTGAAAAAATAGGGAATGGCGGGGGTCTCACCCATAGTTTACAAGAAAACCTAAAAGAAAAAAAACGGAATAGTATGGAACCCTCTTCTCGCGAGTCCGACTCGCACTTGATCGGTTTTTCGATAATAAATAGTAAAATAACTACATAAAATAGATTTTTTTGTACAAACCTGATTAAACGTTTTTTCTTCTATCATATGTCTCACTCTAGTGAGTAGGGCGTCCTCTCTTACTTTGGCAGCATCTCTTACTTCCCGAATAATATCAGCCAGCGCTCCTGGTTCATAGTCCCTCTCTTTTCTGTTCCAAACAATTGTTTGTTGTTTAAGGACACTTAAATCAGCTCGGACTTCGTGCAATTCTTTAAATAATCTACGATTACTTTCCTTCAGACAATTTATTTGTTCGACAAGAGTATAAAGTAATTTATTGTCATTGTTGTCTACAGTGATAACAGAACTGCGACCCGAACTGGCCTCACTATCGGAGGATAATGGACCGATGCCGGGATCGCTAAATCTTCTTTTATTATCGTTATCTTCCGCAATTAATTGATTTATGATTGGTGGCAAGCTCGTATAATCTTGATTTTGGACGGAATCGTTATTTTTAGAACTGTATACACTGTCAGTCGATGTAGCCGGCTTAGGAGATCTCCATTTTTTGTTTCGAGGATTATTTACACTGTGAGAATTTAGATCGGTTGTCGATTGCCATGCTGGTTGAGGTGGATACATTGTATAGACAGGCAGTGACATTGGTTCGATGGGATACCGTACTGGCATCGGTAATGGATATGTACAAACAGAAGGATCGGATACTGCCGGATATAGCCTTTGATTTGGCATCATTGACTGCCAATACTGTGAATTGCCGAAATTTGGGGGTATGTAGCCACCATAACTGTTCGGAAATCCTTCACCGTTGCTGTGAACTGGCATTGTTTGATCCAAGTAATTATGCAAATTTGGTGTCGTTTTCTTCCCACGGTTCTTTTTACGTTTTCCCAAACATGATGCATTGCCATTTAGTTCTGGTTGGGAAGTCATAATTATCTAAAGAACAGATAATGCATTTATTACTAATCAGAAAAGAATCCAGGAAAATATAACAAGGAAATTCAGATTTCAATTTTTCTATTACCTTGAAAATTAAATACACATCCACTAATAACACAACACAAAATATGTCTAAACTAACAACGTGAATATAATCTTCAATTTCCCGACCTTTATGCCATTTATACTTATTTACTTTCAAAAATAATCAAAACTTTAAACTAAATATGAACTTTGACAGTAAAATACCATGTTTGACAAACAGCAGCCATTTAAAGATACCTCGGTAATACAGAAATTTCAAAGTAACACAAAATTAAAATTTGTGCCATCTATAGTCATTTTTAACTAGCTAATCTCCAAACGAATGAAGTGACATACGACGTAATATTACTAAAGTGTTTAGTTCAGACGTTATAGCGCTAGCTCCTTAATACAGTAAGACCTTCCTTAACACTCCTCCGCTTAACGCTATTTCATTATTCAATAATCGCGACATTTTCACTAATTTTCATATTAAAACTTGAAAAGTGGAGTTTTTATTTCGATCTCAGAGGGGTGCATATTGTCAAAATATTTTTTCCCAAAATAAAAATTGGTTTAAGGTAACTTTACGGTAAAAAAGAAACAATGAAAAAGGTACAATAACACAAATAAAAATTCCCAAAAACTATTTATTGACCATTTATCAAATGTTCCCAATCACAAAAAAACACATTACTGAAACAATATTTCTTTTTACACATTCCTTAAAATTAGATATTTCTTTCTAGTGAAAAATTATTACATAAAATATATTTTACTTATTCTACAATATTATTATAAGTATTATAAATGCATATACATAATAAACCTGCCTTAAGATGTCCTCGGCATGCATGCATATCCAAAAATTCTATCTACAAAATTATAAAGCTCACGTTGTAATTCTATTTTTTATTTAACTTCATTATACAGATTGTATCAACTCAAAGCTGTTCATAGGGCACTCTGTGTGTAAGACAGAGCACCATACACAAACGATAAGCAAGAGTGAGATAAATGATCGCTAATAGGTAGTAATTACCGTGGTTACTGTAAAATAAATTTAAATAAACGTCTTTGTTTTCTAAGTAAAAATGGCCATTTTATCAATTAATTTATTACGTCGGCGGTTGAATTACCACCATAAAGCCATTTAATTATTTGGATTTTTTCGTGAACAGTATAAATAGCCATTTTATCAATAATTTCGGTAGTGACTACAGACTGTCATTAATTGATAAAATGGCTATTTTTACTTAGAAAACAAAGACGTTTATTGAAATTTATTTTACAGTAACCACAGTAATTACTACCTATTAGCGATCATTTATCTCACTCTTGCTTATCGTTTGTGTATGGTGCTCTGTCTTACATACAGAGTGCCCTATGGACAGCTTTGAGTTGATACAATCTGTATAATTAAAATGGCCGATAAAAAATGAGACCAGGTTTTGGTTTTGCTAATTTAAGATTGAAATTTTTTAAAAAATATTTCCAAACGATTTCTGTGTTTCATATTTAAATGAAGAAGAACTTAATCATCTCTAGAAAGCTTTAAAATATTATAACTATTATAAACCAACTTTTAACTAAGATTTTTTTGATAAAACTGACTAATGACCTCAAATTTATAAATTAACACTGATCTATAATTTGTGACTGAGTTCGGTGGCGTAACTTCAAATTTTAGACAGTTGGGCCAAAAATGAGTTCGGGCCTCCTCTCTATATTTAAATAATATAATAAAAAAAATGTTCTATATATTTTCGATGGAAGCTTTCGAATCTCCTTTAACTTCCATAGAGAATTCAGAGAACAAAAAGGATTTCTGAATTTAAGTTTTGAATGAAAACTATACGTACATGTTATTTGAAAACATAAATAAAGCGAGAGGGGGTTAAAAAAAGGCTTTTTTGTTCACAGATAGCCAATTTGTATCTATACTGAACTAAATAAAATATAAGTAAAAAAGCTTATTGTTCAATTCATCTTTAAAGTTCAATTCCAGATAGATGTTATAATAGAAAACTGTATCACGGGTAATTGGAATAAAAATAAACCAATTTAAACACTCATTGATTGAGTGTTTAAATTGATTTATTTTTATTCCAATTACCCGTGACACAGTTTTCTCTTATTATTAAAATGTACTAAAACGAAGAAAATAACAAACAAATAAAATCATTGCTTGATCTGACATAAAATCTTTTCGCGAGAAGTTTTAATTATGAATTTTTATGGGCCTATCTCGTGACAAGCTTTTAGGTCAGGTCAATAATGACAAAATGTATTTTCTTTGTTTTAGTACATTCTAATAAAAGTTTGTTTTTAAAAGGTGTTTAACTTATATTTTATTATTTCCGCTTTAGTTAGCTACTCTATATAAGCACATAGATTGGGTGTATTATCATCAGAACCGTGAGTTGACCAAAACGAACCTAAACACTGACTGTACGTCTAGCATAGTATATAAGGCTGTTGGAGCCCTCTGAATTTAAGCCAAAAATAGGGCAGCTGATTGTAGACTTATTCGTTAACATTTTGCAAAAATTCTCTATACGGAAGATAAAGGACAAATCTAGGTCTCGAATGGACTAGTTTTGTAATTTATGTACGATTTACTAGAAAAAAGTTGGCATTAAATGTGTCAAAAAACACACGTTTTCAATATCACACTACGACCTTATTCGTACTTATTTCACAAAATTGTTCCATCACAAACCTAAAGTGACTTTTCCTTTTTCGGAAAGGTTTTTTAAATCTTCAAAATATTTTCAAAAATTAGAGTAATTAACTGACAGCGGCACCCTTGCAACATCATTTTTTAGCCTCGTAGTGTGGCTAAAATTCAGAACGTTCCGACAGCCTTAAAAAGTTGCAGAGTGAGTTGATCATCCTGGCTACAATTTTATATAGTTATTAGATTATTGTAATGCCATCGCAATCAAGTAAGTAAGTGTGTAAAATTTTAAAGTAATAGATCAAGTGGAAGAGGTTCAAAATCGACTTGCAAGATTTTACTTAAACTGACTGACTGTAAAACATGTGAAGTTCAATAAAAGCTTTTAATACATAAAAGGAAATCTGACAAACAATTATATTTATGCGAAAATAACTCTAAAAACTTAGAGTGATGATGATCCTTGAAAGTAGATTTGAAGAAATTTCTTAGGATAAACCTAGGTGGCACAGGATCGAAGGAAGCAAATACTGAATTATGTAAATTGCATTTATTCTAACGTTTCGCAAGCTTTTTGCAATTGGAGAGCATTGACTCTCTGAAGATGGCAAAAAGCTTGCTGAAACGTTAGAATAAATGCAATTTACATAATTCAGTATTTGCTTTCTTCGATCCTGTGCCACCTAGGTTTATCCTAAGAAATTTCTTCAATTATATTTATGTCTGTAATAATGAAACTGAGTTTAACAATGCATACCTTTTGTAAGGCACTCCAAATTGCGTGTCAGCTTCCATGGTGAATAGTCAAAATAATCATTTATTTTACAAAAAACAAATCTAGTCAAGGAAAAAATACGCAATTTCTACAAATACAACAAAATTAACATACGGTAAACTAATTTATAAAAGTATGGCAAAAGTAGGTATACTATAATTTCACGAAATTAATAATTCCTATTTCAAACAGACATTTTCAAAAAACAATTGAAATCGAGATTCTAGAAGTGCCAATGAAGAAAGTGCATGTAATTTTTAAATTTTGCCTGTGTTTGTAATAGTAAATTCAAAACAAAATGATACCTTAAATAATTTCATTTTGATTGCAAATACGTTAAAAAATATATTTTTAAAAATGTTTGTAAGCTATGCCCACTAAAACCTACGTTTGGATCGTCAAGTAACGCCACATGTCACAGCAGATGGCGTCATATGATTAGACTTCTATTTTTCGATTACATGTATCATGAATTTCACAACTGATATCAATATTAGTTTCAAATCAGTGTTATTTGATGCAAGTTGTAGGTGCTTAAGATATGTACACTTTCCTCAAGGTTATTAGAATACTAGAAGGTTGGGCGTAAAAGGCTATAAATATGCTCTCGTCTGTGATTGGTTGAGTCGATTGCCTACGTTACAGATGCCCATGGCTTGGTTATTCAAGTGTGTTTATACCAACTGTTTGGAAAAAGACTCCATGTGACGTCACAAGTTTACTTCCACGGCCCTCTCTCGCGTCTCGCCTATTCACACCTTCAACAATGCCACCCAACCTTAGTTTCTATGGTAACGTTGCACTTTCCTCACTTAGAAAAAAAGAATACCACTTCAGTGACGTAAACAGTACTCCCACCAAACACAACACCGAAGAAAGAAAAACGAAAAAAGAACGGGAAAATGCCCACGAAGACGATACATTTTTTTAGCATTTTGTATTTTTTAATGATGCGTAAAACTATTCTTTAACGAATTCTTCAATATTTACTAATTCATATATTTCTAATAAGAAAATATTTAACGAACTAAAAATTGACATAATTAGAGGAAGTCCTATCATTTTGCAATTTGATAGGTAATTAGTACTATTTTAGTACTACGAAAAAATAAAATAAAAATAAGTAACTATCAATAAATTTTACGTAAAAGAAGAATTTTTTATTTGTTCTAAAAGTAACTATACCTCTACGAAGTTATCCCATGAATATAATAACGCTGGCAGTGGCGTAGCAAAATGGTATTTCCAATTTTAATGAATACCTATGTAAAAATAAATATCGTATTTCATATATCAGTGTTCCAGTTTTTTATTTGTTTAAAATTTTACATCGACGCTATTTCCCTACGCCATTTTAAATGTTGTAACAGAAAAATATTTCCGTAATAAAAATATATAACATATAATATTTATATTTATAAAACAACAAATTATAATATGATTTTGTCCCTTTATATTCGTGCTAATATCATATAAAAATTATCATTTATCCTTTATGATTAAAGCATGCATAAATATTTATATAAAGGGTTATAAAACTAGTAAAGAAAAATATAAAAAATCTTTCATTTTAAACGAAAGAGTCTTTATTCGAGAAAACTGTTTAAATTTAATTTTCTCTATTTTCAATAATTCAGGGTGCGGCAGCATAACTTCCTTTTTTTGCATACATTTTTATGCAAAAAAAAAGGAAGTTATGCTGCCACACCCTGTATATAGGTATTCCATATATTTTTCCTTACATCAACTCAATTAAATAATTTTTTTGTTTTCTCAAATAATTTTCTTACAAAATAAAAGTGCAATAAGATCATGGAAAAGAGAGCTTGTCAGTTAAGAAAATATATTATAAATATACAAAAAATATTAACAAATTGTATAGGTACTTATTAAGAATAACGTATATTGACAATACACAATTTTAACAAACGAGTATTGTATACTAAATTTTTGAAAATATAAAAACATTCAAAATCATAATACAAAAACATATCTACACGCTGAATACATACTCTGCATATTAAGGGCCTTAAAAAGACAACTGGTTTTTTGTTTTGTAAATTGATGAAAAATATAGTGCTTTTGGAGTGAATCAAGATATAAGTTTGCGCTTGGAGGTTTTCAAATTATTGTTTAAATCGTCACTAGTCTATGGTAGTTGCAACACAGAACCGTAGATATGTTTAGATCAGCCTAATACATAAGGGCGATTTTTTAAACGTTTATTTCTTAAATTACAATAAAATGCATAAATAATGATGAAAAAGTATACAAAAACGTAATGAGAAACAGTGAATAAAATATTATATAAATCATAAATTACAAGTCGCGATTATTATGTAAAAAAAATATACACAAAAGTAAAATATTTCGTGAAATCTTATCCAGTTAACAAAATGATATGTCGCTCTTGGAAAATCATTTACATTACTTTTACTAGCCAATACAAATTATATATAAACGAAACTTCAACCCAAAATCAAGCTCTCGTTTCCCACATCAAACACCAATTAGGAAATTTCCACTTGACGAAAATACTAATAATCACGTTGATAAGGATTACTTCAAAAATGCTGAAAGACTTATTTTGATATCTTTAAATTCATCGAAGATATTCGATTTTTTGTACGCGGGGTTGCTAACAAGACTGATCGACGTCCCGCGGCACAATGTGTCAACAAATAAATATTTTCTCAACATATTGTTAAAATTCTTCCGCCCTAAATTTTTGTAATTCTTAGGATTATGGTTAAGATAAAAAAAATCATGGGAAACTTCCTAATTCACCCTGCTGAAAGTCATTACAAAAATTTACTTCGATTTTTTTACAACTATTTTTAATAAAAAAATATGCAATAATATTATCATGCATACATAATATTTAAATTTATTTATAAAAGCTTCCATTTTTATATAATGTGGATTCAACTGTATTATATAAAATTAAAAATATATATAAAATATCTTTTCACACTTAGTAATTATTTTGTCTTATCACGCTTTGTGTTTCAGAATATTTTATATAATATATTTTTATACAATATCATTTATATTTCTGCATTCGTTTGGCCTCACCGATTCTGTATAGGTACACCAGCTTTTATTAAATTTATTAATATTTGATTTAAGACATATCTGGAAGTAATTGTGTTTATCAATTAAACTATTAATAGTTAAAACACTGAGTTCACAAATTTGTAAATTGAAGACAGATAAATATATTATGAGATACTTTTTTTCTTATAATCTGTATTATTTACATCTATATGAGAAAGTTCTTCGAATTACGATAAAAATGCATTTAAAATATTTTTGTATTTAGTATAGCATTGAAAGATATAAGTTACCACCAGTTACGTTAAATCAGAAATATCAATTTCTATCAGACATTTGTACATACGTTTCGAAAACTTTGTCGGTTAATATGGCTGTAAACGATCAAGGTACAAATAAGAGCTAGTTTTATATACACTTAAAAACACTTTTATTGTTTCGCAACCTTTGTACCATAAATTAAATAAAACAAAATAGTTTAAAAACTATAATATGAAGTGCAATTTGTATAGTGACCTATTTAAATAGCAACATTAGCATCTATAAAATGACATCTCTCTAACACATTGGATCCGTTATGTCAAGAGCACTTAACAAGTCATGACCTTGTAACAAACCGTCCCCCACTGGCGCATTCACATCATAATCTTGTTCACTTAAGTCCAATAACGAAGGAATAGCAGCAGCGTCCGGTTCGAACAGCGACATCGAATTTTTTCTCATTTTTATTACACTTGCTGCTTTCTTTTCACTTTGTTTCGAGTTCATATTATCCAAGAGCAAGGCTATGTTCGGCAAGCGATTTTTTGCATCTTTCGATATCGAAGGAGGGGATGCGTGAGGCGTAGTTTTCATCTGAGCCTGTGAAAAATACAAATATGTTTAGTTTTAAATACAACGACAACACAATTTTGTTTTCTTTACACCCGGTCGAAAGTACGTACTTTTGGCCTCGATTTTAAGGCAGAAAGACTAACATTTATGCACTGCTGGATTTACTCGCACGCCATCTATAACAGCGGATCGAAACAGTTTTCTCGTGCAAACTGATACGAAAGTACGTACTTTCGACCGGGTATAAAGAAAAATAATATACACCACACAACCAGAAAGTTGAAATATACTACTTGTCAAAACCGTGACATTTTAGTCATGAAATGAAATCATTATAGTCTTTTTCACCAACAGATAGGTATAGTTATCACGAGAACAGCACAATATGCTAGCTATGGAGACACAAAGTATCTGATTGATTATTCTGGTGTGTTGAGTTTCAAATGCTGATCACGCTATATCAATTCATGGGATAGATTATAATAATTTGAAAATGGTTCATTTCAGTAGCTAATTCACAGTTTTGATCGTTATAAATAATAATAAATATTATATTAAATGAAAAGTTGCGAAAAGTAAATTATATTACTAAAACAATTTTTAACATAAAATTCTTCGACTGCGCAATAATTGTCTAGATTTTGTTGTTCAATCTAAACTGAAAACTTAACATAAATAATAAGAATATAAATACAAAAAAAAAGTGTGAGTCACTCGGTACTCACGAAATTTGATGTGTAAACATGTGAGCTCATATTGATTTCGCTCGGAAAAATTATGGACGTGCACTGGTTTTAACAAAAATTAATTTTCTTTAGCGATACACTTTTAATCGCATTACAGCTGCAAATACGTGGTAGGTACAGTGAGTCACTTAATCAGGGGCGTAGCTATCGCCGTATATGCCGTATCAATTATACGGGGCCCCCGGGCCACAGGGGCCCCCAACATGCGTAAGCAAAAATTAATAAAAACTTTCCAATTTTTTTTTTATTTCAGAAATGACAAAAGTCAAAAAAGCAATTTTTTTCCCGCGTAAAGATTGCGTTCAAAAGTTGGCAACACCCTACATCGGTTATCGCGGACAGCGGGATTTCCCCGTTTAAGTCATTTACTTCAACGGGGGAAGGGCCCCCAAACAAATTTTTATACGGGGCCCCGCCAAGGCACGCTACGCTTCTGCACTTAATACACAACATGTATGAGTTTTACTTAAATGCATTAACGTTTTCTACAACTATCACGTAAATTAAACTCAAATGTCTTAAGTAATGCACGTCCAGGGTCTAACTACGTTGACAGTCGAATTCCCGGCGAGAGCAGAGGTGTTAACACATCAAAAATATTACTAATAAATCAGTATAATAGCTACTTGTTACAAAATATCTATTGTTACAATGCTATATTGGAAAAAAATATTTTCAAATGTGCGACTTATCATACAATTTTTATTAAATTATGAAGTACTGCAATTGTTTCTAAAACCTATAATTTAAAAGGACAAAAAAATAAATAAAGTTTCTGAAATTATTTTTTTAGGTCTACGATTGCATTTACACATTAATTATAAAACTACAATTAACATATCTTGTCGTATTTATAATCACAATTAACGTTCAAATAAGTTACTTTAATAATGGGCTTTAAACGTCCATTTTTATTTTCAAAATCAAATCAACAGACATTAAATACGTCTAAAAGTTTCAGCAAATATTGTTGTGTGATTATTCCCTTTAATGGTGAATAATAAGGATTGCAGCTCAAGGCTCGGCTATTCTTGGGGGTACATGAACATATTTTTCAGTTAAAAAAAATTATAGTTTCAAAAATATTTATATTAACGCACTAAAAAATCGAAAATAAATTTCTTTCTCTGTAGCACGAGACACTCACTTTAACCGCATTTAATTTATAGGGCCTCAATCTTTTAATTTTTATAGAAGAGAAATACATTTTTTTCCTACTTTTTAGTGCATTATTATAAGCGTGTTCTTTATATTTTAATACTTTTATTTCTTGTGTAATATACATTATATTATTTTAAATTTTAAGCGGCTGGAGACCCGTTTTCCCACCATCAATACCGTGACTTCCACCACCTGTCATCTTTATTTCCACATTTTAATTTCTTAATAGTGTATTTAAGAATATGATTGTACTTTTATCAAAACTACATACGATTGCAAAGTCAACTGGGCATTTTGAAGAGGGCGAAAATCGAGATTCAAGGTTTGTTTACATACATGAATACAATATACAAGTCAAATTAATATAAGCATCTTAAAAAGAAAAAGTTGTATATGATATCCGGAGTGGCAAAAAAACTGCCACTGCCAATAATAGTACAAAAACAGATATGGATACTTATTAGTGTATTTGCCATATGGCAACATACACTATTGGCGTCGGTCGGATGGCGGGACCTAGGGGTCTGACCAAAATTTCTCGACGTTTTATAACCCCCTAAACACATTGGCACCATTTTTAAAAATGTTTATATATATACGTATATATATATATATATATTTATATACGTACTATATATATATATATATATGTGTGCGGGCAATAACTTTCGAAGGAGTTAATTGATTTTAACGAAATTTGGCCCACGTGTTGAAATCCATCACCGCAAGAAGCCTATTTAAAATGGGCCTAATCGGGCTATTTTAAGGGTAGTTTTTAGGGGTTGAAAAATGTTTTTGGGCCTCAAAATACCGAAAAAATTCTCCGAATCGTTTCAAAATTGAAATTTAACCCTTTGGTAGTAATTAAAAAGTGTCCTTAAATTTTGATAAAATCGGCCCGACAGGACCGGATTTACAAATTTTATGAAAAAACTAGTTTACAGATAATGAATTATTTACTGAAAGGTGTATATAATTTGGTATAGAGGTTCGATTGATAATACTATTGCAATTAAGAAAAAAAAATGTTATTTAAGGGGTGTATTAAGAAATCTAATTTTTTATTTTGCCCAGAAACCAACTTAAGTTCGCATAATAAAGCCGCACTGCCTGTATAAGCAAATACACTATATTGTCGGCAGGGTTTTGGCACTGCGACCCGGGTTTTTTATTTTACTATAAACAATTGACTAACCTCTCGAAAACCATCACCCCAGAGCCAAAAAGAAATCAATATTTATCAATTGTTGAATGTTCGGAAACAAAATTTTTATACCGAAAAGTAGAATAAACATCCATCGTCATTTTGGATTTGTGAAAACGGAAGTGGATAAAACATATTTTGTCTATTCACATAACTCCGAGTTCGCGTAGCCATTACTGTATTATAAGAAATGTATTCCAAGGCAAAAACTCAAGTAACGGTGGTCTTTGAGGTTAGCGTGCTAGTGTTAAAATCAAAGTATGTAATTTTGGTGAGATCGGTCCGCCCATTACAACTTTTCATTAAAAATAGTCTGGTATATTGAGCTCTACAAAACTAGGGTTGCCATCCGTCCGGGTTTCCCCGGATTTGTCCTAGTTTAAAGGGCATCCGGGCGGGGCTACGTTTGTAGTCCGGGTTTAAAAATTTAAGAATAAAAAAAAATCTAACTGATTATTAAAACAATTTGTAACAAACTGTAATAAGATTCTGTTTTGTTAGGTACATTTAAAATGATGATAAAAGATGACTAAATTTAATTTTAAGGTCTGAAAATAAATAAAAAGATGATTTATGACTTTTTCAACTGTTTTTTATTACACTGACTATGTTTAAAAAAAACCTGTTGACCTGTCCGGGTTCTGGGCTTTAAAATCCGGAGTTTTCACGCGTCTTGTCCTGGTTGCCAAATTTTAGAGATGGCAACTCTATACAAAACCATACACCAGTCAATTTTAAATTTTATTTTTGGGTATCAGTTGAGTGACACATTATGTTTATTCAAGATCAGAAATCCTAGACATTCGTTGAGAAACGTATTCCTTGTGAGAAGTTAATCAAAAAATGATCTACTAAGACCAGTAATAAGTATAAATTCAAGCGCGTGTTTTTGCTATTATAATGCCATGTTTAGACTCTTTTAATTCGCAAATTGTAAATTAAATCAGACATTTCTTCGAACTGACTACACATATAAATATATATATATATTTTATTAGAAAAAAATGGACTGCTGAAAAAATATTGCACGTTACATTTACCCAAAAAAAACTCAACTTTGATTAAAAAATTCAGCCGGAAAACTAGCGATGTGTGTAGCGGCCTTTACATGCATGTATGTTCGCAGTAATTGTTTGACGTTTAAGAATAGCCGAGATCAAGGGATGCTCCTGTCAATATGGCGTTTAAATTGTTAATTTCAGATTCTACTTTAAAAATTTTTAATCAATTTAATTTTATATTTATAATATATGATAAATGGAATGAATAAATTGGTACAATATGTATAGCCCACGAGCCAATGAACATATTATGAAAGGAATTCAATTAAAGCTTTGTAGAAATTAATTATACCTTCCCTGAAGTTTTGAAATCTGCCACTTGACGGCTACAGACGACAATGAATCGTTAATAAGAATATATTAATGTTATCATCCATAATTTTTTAAGTTTAAAAATATCAGGAAATTGGACAAAATTAAAATTTATGATCAATTTAGCGACGTTTCGGTTTGTTTATTAAACCTTCATCAGGCTTCTGATATGTTTCAGAAGCCTGATGAAGGTTTAATAAACAAACCGAAACGTCGCTAAATTGATTATAAATTTTAATTTTGTCCAATTTCCTGATATTTTTAAAGTTAATAAGAATGTCTGGTACCTATACTTTTTGAGAAATATAAGTAAAATAACAACGTTAAAATGTTGTGACTGTACGCTAGCCATAATTTTAAACACAAAAATGTATTTTTCGTAAAGAGAAAATTTCGCTGAACTTAACCATTGTTAAATTCTAGAATTTTGAAGAAGGAATTTTTCATACTTAAAATCACGGCAACCACTTGTTGCGCACATTTTTAAATTGCCATTTTACTATATTTGTCAAAAAATGTAGGCCCGATATTCTTATTAACGATAAATTGTCATCTGTAGCTTCAAGTGACAGTTTCAGGTCTTACCGTCTTCGATACCTTCATCAGGAAAAATAGAAACACCATTCTACAAAGTTCTAGCTTTCATCAAATTCTTTACCAAGTAAGCTCACTGGCTCTCGTTTATAACACCGTAGACGACTCTTTGAAATTGAAAGAAACAAATGATGGAGTCAAGGAAAAATCGGGTAGGTAATTTAATATACAATATTTTATAAAATCTTTATTTGTTTAAAAAAATAACAACAGATGACGGAGAAGTAAATGATAATATCTAATAATAAATTCTCTTTTATTTTTTCAATATAAGTAACAATTTGTAGGACATAATATTATTTCTTTATTTACAATAATTAAGGATAATAATTACATAGTAACAGACAGCAAAGAAGAAAACAAAACACAGTCACAAGTACCGCAATGCGTTTGTTTTATTCGCAAAACACATGAGCATTCATAATGAAGAAAAAAGAAGAAGATCGTAGAAGAAGAATTGTAGATTATAGGCGCTCAACAACTGAGGTCATCAGCGTCTATAAAAAGATTGTAGATTATAGACGCTCAATGGCTCAGGTTATCAGCGTCTAGCATTCATATAATGACTCTAGATATCTAAATTAACTAACGTTTTGACTTAGATACTGACACTAAATAAATAACTTATTCGGTTAATTTAATAAATAGCGAACAAATCTAAAGGAAACTAAAATGTTTCTATAGCAAGAAATTTCGGTATTTTAATGGAATGTTCAGAATAATGTAAGTTCCAATGAAAATGTCTCATGGAGTGTTTGGCACACAACAAAAAAAGTCAAAATTTGCTTTCAACAACAAATTAAGATTACGCGATAGTACGATCGTTTTTAACAATTCTTATGGAAGAGAGCTTCGTAAAACATGGTATCTGTATATCACAGCGTTATTTCCATATAAAAGTTGCCATTTTACCGGTGATCAATTGTTTTGGGAATTATTATTAGTACCGTTCTGTTATAGCAGTGTATAAAAAAATGCTTTCATTATATTCTTAATAATAGTTGCAGTATAACGATAAATAAATTTTGTTCGATGTCTGTTCAAGGTTATTGTCTCTAGGCCGTAAAAAAACAGAAAAAATAAGGGAACTAATTTCTATGTACAACCATACAAAAATTTTAACAATTTGGGCGGCTCGGTAAAGAAAACAGTTAAAAAAACTAAATTCTGACAAACTAAAATAGTCGGTTTG
Organism: Venustoraphidia nigricollis; assembly: GCA_034508555.1. NCBI lineage: Eukaryota > Metazoa > Arthropoda > Insecta > Raphidioptera > Raphidiidae > Venustoraphidia > Venustoraphidia nigricollis. The sequence continues at coordinate 879,268 of JAVRKA010000052.1, read as the reverse complement.
ATGAAAATTTGTTATTCGTAAGCCAAATAAAATGTATCGATTGTTAGCTTAACACTTTTCTAAATTATGCTTTGTTAAAAGGTGTAAATTTTCAAATACAAAAATATAAATCCAACGAGTTCTGGCAACGATAACAGATGTATAATTATTAAATACAGTTAATACGAGTTTGAAATTAATGATAGCAAAAAAAGTGCCTACGCGTCATTACAATCAAACCCCGTGCAGCTTTTATTTATTTTTTTATTTTATGAACAGATCAAAACGATAAAAGATGTTTATGAAATAGTGTTTTCAAAACAATTGAAAATACATTTTACATATTGAGAACAGCCCCAGATCTACGATTTTTTCGAACTAGGGCAGAAACTTGATAGTGACGCCCCCTCTGTCCAAGTTTGAGATAAATTGTTTAGAAAAACTCAAAAATATATAATGCGCGGCATTTTTGTGACCGGGAGGGGAGAATAAGAACCCTTTAATAAATTTGCACTCTTTACTATACAATGTAAACTCCATAAACGTCAAATTCCCTAAAACGTCGAAATTACTCGACTTTGGTTGGTTTGCCTTGTTGTCCATACAATGATACACTCTATGTAGCATCACACCCACTCTAAATAACGACCAAATGTCATTATAAAGCAAATAATTTCGGCAACTTATAAAGCACCTACTGTATGTAGGCACTTTCTAAGTTGCCAAAATTGATAAGAACTGCCGCTTTATTATCTAGCTCGTATTTACCTCGACTGTCGGTATCGTACGTACCGAAGATTAAAAGAAATTCGTTGTTTTGTTTGTTGTGATTATTTTGCACGTGTTTACCTCAACTGCTAGACTGTCGATAAGTTATTAATATGCATTATCTATCCATATTCTTAGTTGTTCGCAAACTTTCAAACTGTGAACATGGCGAGTAAGAGAAAATGTTTTTCTATTGACGAAAAAGTTTTATTTATACACGCAATGGAGTCGGGAGAAAAATTAAGTGATGCTGGAAAACGTTTTGTATTCTTTCTCTCCATATAACGACATCACTCTATAACGCCCGAAAATTCGCAATCTCTTCAGCGTCGCTATATAGAGTATACACTGTATTATGATTTTGGCGTCCTTGACACTGCCGCCCGGGGAAGGCGACCCGGTTTGCCCCCCTTCCCTAAATCCGGGGCTGATTGAGAAACATCTTGTCTGAATAGTAAAAAGCAGATACAACTTAAATTTGCATCAAAATGATGGGGGCGCGCACGTGAAGTCTATTTAATAATGGGTGCGCAGCGTAGTCAAACGCGTAGTCCAAAAATAGTTGCGTCCATCATTTTGGCGGAAATGATCAAAAAGAAAAAAACCAGCGGACACATCCAACACTTGCATGTAATTTGGTGTGTCCAAACAAGTCAAACTTCAGGTGGGTGTTTACTCGTAATACAACAAAAACATGAAAAAAATGAATGAGTGACATACAGACATTGTTAAAATACAACATTATAAATGTCACAATAATTTATTTATATAACAATTCGCTTTACGAATTCTTTGGCATCTTATTCGATACTGATACTTAAACATTAAGTAAAATAGAAACAATTACACTGGTGAAAATACGATTTGTCGCAATTCGAATACGGATTGTTTTTTTACACTTTACTTTTCGCAACTCGGGTCGATCCTAAACATAAAATATAACCAGCACTGACATCACATCCGCTTACCAAAAGGTTCATTAAAACGCTATCACTCGGTTGATGCGGTATCTGATCTGAGATCTGTTTTTTATCCGTCGACCATTCCGTTCGCGTCTTCGTCGATCGAGGTTTTTGGTTCGTCGTCAACATTAGTTGATGTAATAATTCAGACGACAATTTTTCTTTCGGTTCACTTCGACTGCGTTTATTTATCGATTCGTAAGGATTTGTGTTAAGTCTTTTCTGAGCAGGCGACCGTTCTTGACTATTGTGAGCGGCAGTTACTGGTCGCCTGTTGTTTGGTCCTTGGGTAATAGGAGGCGGCGATTCTTGCGCCAGATTTGCTGCATCGCTGTGACCACGCTTCCACGAATCTAAAAAGCATTTAACGGTTATTAAATACTTCAAATAAAAAAATGTAATCTAACTCAGTTTGATCATAATTCTAAAGTCTAACTCGTCAGTGTAAACATTATGTTTTGTTTACTTTTATTTAGTTTATCACATAATTCTTAAATAAACTTTACACTTTTATCTTTTAATTATATAAGATGAAAACATTCGTTAACAATACAGACTGATTTTTAAGTTGATTCATCTTTTTTAACAGAGTGTAGAACTCAAAGAGACGAGCAAATATTTCAAGTAACTTTTTTATCAAAATTCAAAAATATGTAAACAGCCATTTAAAGTTTAATAGGGATGTTGACTATTTTTGGGAAATTGTTTTAAATCGTGCATAAGTACCTAATATTGCCACAAATATTTATTATTTTTATTTAAATACGACACAAGCTTTAAAAATCAAGTATTTTACAAGCCGTTTCAAATTTCCCTTCAAAACGCCAATACTTGTCACGTGACTGCCGTGACCAATTATACTGTTATACACACTAAATATTAACCAAACAGTGAAGCCTTTTGACAGCGTGAATAGCTTCTTTCTCTATGACAGCGTCTGATAATATTGATGAGTTCGTGATTTCATGAACTCTAATTGGTGTTGGTTGTCACATGATTTTGAGAGTGATTTAATTACGTTTCATTTATTAAATATTAATTAAATTCCTTAAAAATAAGGAAAAATATTGTGTTTTTTAGTATTTCTATCATAGAAACTACTACTTAACGTTAAAATTATGTTTTTAATTGAATACGGTCGACATCCCTATTAATTTTTTAAAATTTTATTTAATTTTGAGGTCGGTCCTGGCGTTACGTTATGTCACTATGGAAATATGTCATTATCAAGTATCTTGCTGCCTATTTGAAACAAAACGAGGACAACTTCGAACAATTTCTGTGAACACTTGATAATGACAACATATTTCCATAGTGATATAACACCGTCAGGATCGACCTCAAAATTTAATTAAAGTTTGAATGACTGATTCTCTCTTATTTTTGAGTTTTGATAATAAAGTAACTTGAAATATCTGTTCGTCTATTTGATTTCTACACGTTGTTAAAAAAAGAATCAATTTAAAAATCATCCTGTAAAAAATGATTATCGCTGTAAAGTTACAAAAAAACGAATAGATCAATTTTTTGCTTACTAAATCGAAATACCGTTCTATTTCTGTATTATAAAAACAACAGATAAGCAAAATAGGAAAAAAATACCTGTGTTGTTATTATTATTATTGTATATTTGCCCTGACACTTCTGTCGGATTCACTAACCCTCCTCCGTGATCGTTTGCTTTCAGCGTTCGTTTTCCGACACCATTTTGGCAAAGTAATTGTGCCAAACTCGAATTGATGTCTGTTTTTAACGTGTCATTTGTTGTCATTTTGTCATCGGGCAAAGCGCCCCACATTAAATCATCCGATATCAGCAGTGGAAGGTCATCTCCGATGTTCATAGGGATGTACGTGGGACCCTCCTTCAAATCACAATCATCGCCCTCCGACTCCATTTGTAATGACATAAACGCTGCAAGATGATCATCGTCTGCTAATGAATTGCCAGGACTGGATAACGATGGCAGACTGCAGCCTCCTGGACTCTGCAATTAAAGAAAAACACATTATATTTTATTTTGATTTCTTCTTTGCGTATTTGTTGTTTTTCCTATGCCATGTAATTATTATATTTGTTATTATTATTACTTCGCAACATAAATATTCAAAAATTCTATAAATATTTAACTAGATATAGTGTAACAACCGTACAAAAATTGTAACACATGTTTGTAATCTTTCAATTAACAATGGTCTATTGAAGCGAAAAGAATTCTTATACACTTTTGGGTTTTGGTCTATCTACAATTTCTTTAAAACAATAAGCCCAAACTGCGCTTATATTGGTAACGAATAACTATAAATATTCAAAATTAAGCCCAAAAAAGTCCAAGAAATCTTACCCTTTAAAGAATATTTATCAGTGAATTTATTGGATAGGTCAAATTTCAGATAAATGAATAAAACCAAATGTTAATATGAACAAAGTTCTCAACGGATATGTAAACATGAGTCCTTATCCAATAATTTAGATAGCTCTCTCCGCAAGCTATTTGACGATTTTTGAAAACAATACGGAACTATTTTTGGTATTTGTAACAAAAGACCTTGATCAACGATAGCTCTTTGCAAAGGTCAAAGTGTATTGGAACTCTTTCTAATTCTTCCCTTTATGAATTTTATTTGCGACTGAGTATAATCAATATTTTGCACCATAATTAGTCAACGCAAATTATAAACCGCATTCAAATTCACACAATTAATAAAAAAGAGCGTTCGTAAAAACAAATTTACGGGTTATCTGCGTTGATTATTGAAATAAGCAGCTCAGTTACAATGTTCAGATATTCTGATCTTTAACACCACTTCAATACTTTTAATAATCATAGGCATAAGTCACGGCCTTGCTATTTACAGATTATTCGATAACAATGTGTACTTAAAAACTAATAAAAACATCTAAATAATCAAATAAACAAGCTGATCATACTTTGAATTCGAAAATGTATCCTACCTTTGATAAAGACGGTGATAACAGATGAGGTGAATTGCTTAAACTCGGCGAACACATATCAAAGTCTTCTCTGTATGCTATAAAAGGATCAGCGCTACTGTTTTTACTAGACTGAGAGTCGAGTGAGTTTAGGTCGTCTGTAAGTAATGGTCCCAAGTTATCGCTGTCAAATATAAAATCGTTGAAGACATCCGACAGGAATGTGTCGCCGTCGCCGATTGGCACGCAAACGTCACCGGCAACTGGAGCCAAATGGGTGAGGTCGTCCGGCTCATCCTTAAGAACTGAAACAAGTAAAGCTTTTTTAGAAACGATTAGCGGTTTAGTAATAAAAGCACAAAGTAAATTTTGAACACAGAATTAAAAAATAGAATTTAAAAAAAATTAAAACACATTTTTATGAATTAAAAAATGCGAAATAATTTGAGCACAAAATTAGCTTTACTGTAACAAACGTGGACTGCTTAAGGCTATCGGAACGCTCTGAATTTAAGCCACACTACGAGGCTAAAAAAATGCGGCTGCAAGGTGCCGCTATCAGTTGTTTACTCTAAATTTTTGGAAATATTTTGAAGATTTAAAAAACTTTTCCGAAAAAGAAGGAGTCACTTTAGGTCTGTAATGGAACAGTTTTGTGAAATAAGTACGAATAAGGTCGTAGTCTGACATTGAAAACGTGTCTTTTTTGGCACAATTAATGCCAACTTTTTTTAGTAAATCGTACATAAATTACAAAAGCAGTCCATTAGAGACCTAGATTTGTTTTTTATCTTCCTTATAGAGAAAGAATTTCTACAAAATGTTGACGAATAAGTCTACAATCCGCTATCAGCTGAAACCCTATTTTTAGCTTAAATTCAGAGCGTTGCAACAGCCTTAATATCGGTAATACATGTAACAGAGGAGGCTACACGCTCGGATATTCTCAAGCCCCTCAAACAAAAACGCTTATTTGAACAAATTTTTAATTCATAAAATCTAGTTAGCTGACGTTAATGTTGACCTTTGTGTAAAAATAGCAGCTATTTCAGTGATCATTACGAGAATAACAATGTTGATGAGATGACTGACGAAAGATACTTTAACCCCTAAACTACAACAACAATTCGTTAAAAAAAATGTTAATCTCTGTATTAGAATGATACTGGTGTAATTTACGGTTTAAATCAAAATGCAATATTGTGCAGGATTAATGGAACTAAAAACCAAATTGTTTAAAGATTTAAATTTGCGCCAGCCTTGGGGTAGAGCGAGAGGAGCGGTCACTCTAGGCGCCAGGTGGCAAGGGGCGCCAAAAAGCCAAATGCGAAAAACAAGATTTTATTATTTAGTGACTGATTGAAATTAACACCAAATAATAATTTAACTATATATTTAGGAACTTTTTTTAACTTTAAAGAAGCAGAAGTATAATAATTAAAGCTACTTAATTTAATTTAAATTCAACAAGTGTTGATGTTTCCAATAAAGGTTGATTTTTGAAAAATTGGGACTTATTATTTATTTAACATAAAACCGAAGTACATTTTACGTGAAGTGAAAGCGTTGACCAAAGGGCGCTGAAAGACAATTTCGCTCTACCCTGATCAAGATTGAAAGACATGGAGAAGGTTTTTTAATATTTACATTAACCTTAATAACTTAATGGAATGCTCATTATAAAAACGTAGGTATTTTTCGTTTAATCAGAAAATTCTTATTTTTCCTTAATATTTTCAACAAACCACAATTGGTAGAAAATGTTAAGTGGCTGCACTGTTTTCTTAAAATTATAACCGCTTTGTAGAAATTTCCACTGTTATGTATAATTATTATGAATGCACTATCTAATGCAATTATTTAAACAAGTTTTCAAACTGAATCACACCACAATATTACCGAGCTGACCAGTTTCTGGGATATAGTATTATCGACTACTTAAATTACACCCATGATTACTTATCTATTAGCCTCTTTTATCAATGCTATTGACTGATAACAGAACACAATTTTTTCCACTTTATTAAAAGAATAATATTACTAACCATATTGAAAATTGTTAGAAATTTACTAGCTTTCTCAAAAACACAGGACAAGAATCAATATTAATTTGTAATGACAACAGAGATTAATCTAGAATCATTCGAACTCTAAAATAACGCGTTGGCGCTCGTTTTTAGCATAGTGTCACATCTCGTCGTAATAAATACCAATACGCAACTAGACATACACTCTATATTATAAAATATTTTTGAAAGAGTATTAATTGAAACTCATAATCTTGGCATATCAATTCACATTTTTGTTGGAAAAATAAATTTAATGTTTCACAATTAAGTTCAGATCTTATGTAGGATTAAATTGCAAACTATAGGCTATGCAGTAAAAAGATCGTTCAGTTACTAAAAGTGTAGCCTGCTAAAAATGAACAGAGGGTTTTTTGTACATAAACAATTAACAAAAGTTGCATTTTTTAACTGTTGTTAATTGTTCATTTATGATCAAAGTGGTAATTGAAACTTTTATCGTATTGATCGTATGTGCGTAAAAATCTTTTATTATCAAACCACGTACAGACCAAGAGCCAACGATCTTATTTTGTAGGCAATTTTACACAAGCTGAAACTTTGTAGAATGGTATTTCTGCCATCCCTGGTGAGGATATCGAAGACAAAAATGATAGCTTTCGAAACTTTGAACAGCCTTTGATGTGAAAGCTATCATTTTTGTCTTTGACGGCGACAGATGACAACTGATCGTTAAAAAGAATATAAGCCCTACATTTTTTGACAAATATAAGTCAAATGACACCGTTAGAATGTTTTAGGGTATTCGCAATAAATGTTAGTCGTCTAAATACAATATAAAAATGTGTTTTTCGAGATTCCCTTATTTAACAAGGGTCCCGCCAGTGAAATTTTCTGCTAATCGGCTATTTTACTTGAGTGACACAACTTTAGGTGCGCAAGTAACCAATGGCAGTTTCTAATTTCGATCAGGGAAGGTAGAAACGCGATTCTACAAAATTTCAGTTTTTATAATTTTGCTTACAAAATAAGTTGATTGGCTCTTGGTCTATTATACACGTCACAAGAAGAGTATTTGTACGGAAAATTTTAATGTATATTTATTTTGTTACATTGAGCTATTTATGTTTTTTTGATGTCAATAAAGCATCGTTTTACTTCGTAATAAATAGTACGGTAATTTCACTACCAAATTATTCTGTTTACACTTGAAAATTAACACCCATTTGATATCTATAATGCAGATATTATATAATCTTTATATTGTATATATAACATGACACAACAATTAAATATATATCTAGTTGGCAGACTAGCAAAAAAGTTTCATTCATTAATAAAATTCAAATTTACAAACTTTAGAAAAAGTGGTCCGAACACAGATTTCTTAACATAATAAAAAAATTTAATTTAAAAATTTAAAAAAACCCGGGTCGCAGTGCCAAAACCCTGCCGACAATATAGTGTATTTGCTTGTATAGGGCCGTGTGGTTTTATACTTTTATTATGTGAAATTAAGTTTGTTTTTGGGCAAAATAAAAAATTTAACCCCTTAATACACCCCTTAAAATAACATTTTTTTTCTTAATTGTAATATTATTATCAATCTAACGTCTACATTGAATTAAATACACCCTTCAATAAATAAGTCACTATCTATCTGCAAACTAGTGTTTTCATAAAATTTGTAAATCCGGTCCTGTCGGGCCGATTTTATTAAAATTTTGGGGACACTTTTTAATTACTACCAAAGGGTTAAATTTCAATTTTGAAACGATTCGGAGAATTTTTTCGGTATTTTGGGGCCCAAAAACATTTTTCAACCCCTAAAAACTACCCTTAAAATAGCCCGATTAGGCCCATTTTAAATAGGCTTCTTGCGGTGATGGATTTCAACACGTGGTCCAAATTTCGTTGAAATCAATTAACTCTTTCGAAAGTTATTGCGCGTACACACATATATATATATATATATATATACATATATATATAAACATTTTTAAAAATGGTGCCAAAGTGTTTAGGAGGTTATGAAACGTCGAGAAATTTTGGTCCGACCCCTAGGTCCCGCCATCCGACCGACGCCAATAGTGTATGTTGCCATATGGCAAATACACTAATTAATTTAAATGTTATATTGTTTATAGAAGTTTCTGAGTCTGACCTAGTTATATTAATTTAATAAGTAATACTTTAAAATGATTGTCTAGACTCCAGTTAAAAATCTTAAAACAAATACAAAACTCTGATTGTCATTTTGTTTCCTGATTTATACGCAATTCGAAGAACACTTTCAGTAAAAAAATAGTAATTACAAACTTTCCACGTTAAAATACACAGATGACGTAAACAAGGCTTGTTACAAGTTCGTGTTCGAAAGAAAATCTATCCAACAAAGCAGAAAGTTTGCTTGTTTGTCCGAAAATCTAACCCTTTTACAGATCAGTCGAAAAGTTGAAATTTAATATATTTATCGACAGTGAACCTAAACTGACGGAAAAAATTTTAAAAATCCGTATATTCCATGACCCTTGCGGTGTTAAAATGATCCTTGCATGTATAAAACTGTAAATATATTATCACAAGCTAAGGTCACTGTCAAATTATTCTTTTTGACAACGCTTTCTGCAACCCAGCATTAAAGCCGTGCACTCGTAAACAACATAATAAAGGAGTCATTAACACATTAATCATTTTGATGCATTATAACATGTTACAAACATGCATAAACAAACTCTCATTACACGGTGATTGTAAATTTAAAATTGGCTTGCTGTGAAACCGTTTGAAGTCAAGTGATTTAATAATAACCCTGCAACAGTAACCTACTTTTGACTAACAGACAACAAATAACAATGTAATTAAAAATTATTGCACTGTTATAATACTACATTGAATAAACTGTGGCTTGGGTGTGTCGCGACAAATATAGGAGTTGGTTTCATGAAACTGGAACGAACACTGGATTCGAGAGTAAAGTAATTGACGATGAAGCAGAAAGTATGCAGAAACGCAAAAAAGAGGCAATTCGACTTGGATTTCGCTGATGAAAAACAGAACGAAAGCAGCAAGATCATATTATTATGGTTCGATTTCTTTCAGGTTGTCTTCGCCGATGTAAATTGACTTAATCCAAAATAAAAAGTTCCTGTTTTGATGGCATGATTTTATATTCTAGCAGCATTAATAAAAGTCTACTAACGTGTTAAACGTCATTGATAGACGTATCCTAATCACAAATCTTGGTTGATTTTTGGGTTATGACAAACATAATTATTTAGTGCTATCAATTGTTTCGTGTTTTTCAGAGTAGGGTTTAACGTGGTTGAAATTGAATTACTTAAATCGATGGTGCACAAAATTGATAAAAATTATCAGAATACCATGTCTTTTTTCTAATTATGATAAGAGGCTGCATCCAGTTGATGTAGGTATTGTAAAAAGACTATTTTTTTTATTTTAAGAAAAATGTACCGTCGAAGTTACATAAATAGATACTTCTAAAAATATAATATTTAGCCTATATTAAGACGTTGTTTACTTTACAAAGAATGTGTGCATTCAATAAACTTTCCATAAAAATAATAACTTAGTAGTCGTACGAGTATGTGGTAGAAAATGGCAAAACGCCAAACCAAACTCTAAATAAACAGCTGTTTTATATAAATTACGTAAGTACAATGCCTTAGTATTTAATGTCTATTTAAACGCGTTCAGGTGCTACAAACACGCAAATGATACCTCAAAAACGGTACAAAGTATTTTTCAAAAAGTAAGAATTAAATATACAGAAACAAGTTGATATATTTTTTTTAATCTACCCTAATCTCAGTCTGAGTCATTCCTTAGATAAATGTTTGGTACAGATTCTCCTGATTTCGTTTAATAGTCGGGAGAAACAAAAAGTAAGTGTTAAGAAAAAAAACACGGGAGTATGTTGTTGATCATTACAAACTGGTTTAAATTATTCGAGACGATGCTACATTCTGCCTCCTTTTAAACTACTAAATAACTCAGTGAGAGCGCCACGTTAGAACTTCCCGAATATTGTTGCTAATTTTGCATTATGTTTGATCTTATAATTAATTAATGGATGTCACGAACTAGCTTTTGATCGTTAAGCGTGTAACTTCCATATCAGAAAGGAAAGGAAGGAAATAGATAATTATCGGAATTTACCCATTTAAGGCTGTCGGAACGCTCTGAATTTTGTTTGTGCTGAGACCCAGCGGTAAGGGGCGAGGTAGGCAAAAGACATATTGTGGGTGTGACCTTCTTTAGCTCAGTCTCGCTCAAATCATCCGCACGTTTCAATTTTTGGCTGGTGCCAACTACGAGGCTAAAAATTTTTTTTGCAAGGGTGCCGCTGTCAATTGATTTCTCTAATTTTTGGAAATATTTTGAAGATTTAAAAAACTTTTCCGAAAAAGGAAGAGTCACTTTAGGTTTGTGATGGAACAGTTTTGTGAAATAAGTACGAATAAGGTCATAGTGTGACTTTGAAAACGTGTGTTTTTTTAGCATAATTAATGCCAAATTTTTTCTAGTAAATCGCACATAAATTACAAAAGTAGTTCATTAGAGACCTAGATTTGTCCTTTATCTTCCTTATAGAGAAAGAATTTTTGCAGAATGTTGACGAATAAGTCTACAATCAGTTGACAGCCGAAGCTCTATTTTTGGCTTAAATTCAGAGCGTTCCGACAGCCTTAAGTGAAAATTAAGATGGAAGCAGTGCAGTTTTTGACTAGAATAACGACACTGCCACAATCTGTTTTAGATGTGACAGTTGTATTTCACCATTTCGAAAGCTTTGTTAGCGAATAATAAATTTATAGTGGAACGAAAATGACGTTTTCTTGTTTATGAACGAAAAAAATAAAAGAGCACTTTTCGCAATACACAGGGTTTTTACATTTGAGCAGTTACGTTGCATGCCAAAAACTTGTGATCAATGCAATAACCAGCATCGTGGCCAGAGGCTGGTCGTATGGACAGTTGCCAGAGGCACAAACCTCAAGGAGTTTAAGTTATTGTATTGTTTTTCTTCCTACAAAATAAGTTTTGGGGGGCGCAAAATTCAAATCTTGCTCTGGGCGCTCATGAGCTTAACTACGATACTGATAATAAGCACGAAAAACAAGTGACATAAGAATGAGGTGTATTCTTCAGATACGAAACTACATTTGAATCACATGAATGATTTGGTTGAATGTGTGTGTGTGTGTGTGTGTGTGTCTAGAATTGTAATTGCGACCTTGGAATCAGTTTCGTTGTCTATTCAATACCGGCTGTCAAGTTTGCAAAAACGACATATTAAATGAAACTATAAGCGCATATCATATTAACATACTGTTTACATTACGCACTAGTGCGGTAAAGTAACACAAAACTTGTCGCGCTATACCAATTCCATAGCAAAATCATTGCTTGTGTCAATTCGTTTTTTTTATAATTTACTATTAGAAATGACGTTTATTCAAAAGTGAACTGTCAAAAATTTTGAAAAGCAGTTGTTTTATCGTAGCAAAAATACTATATATTACGCGTGTACTAGTATTATATAGCGCGGTTGACTGTTACAACTAGCTGATACAAATATAATATTCCACTCGTCGTAGTAATGATATTAAAATAACGCTGATATCAGACGGTTCATTTTTTGTTTATTTGTCTTTCGTTCAGCATCTTTCACTTGGAAGTGAAATGTCTGAACACAAAATGAAATAATAACGACAAATGAATTCAATAATGAACCGATCCAACAACGCTAGATATCGGCATTCGGCATGATTCATTCGCCCTCCGAATGAACGAAAAATGAAACGTCTGAACACAAGAAAGAACATTCATTCGGGTTCGATCATTTTGTATCACGTGTTGTAGCGGACGGACTTGGGACTGAGACATCGCAAAGTGAATATATTCTGTTTGTATGAAACAAAATGGTATTCAAGTGGAACGACCAAAACACGCTGCTGTTTTTGGAGAGTTTCAAAAATTATATCAATGTCTTTGGAACCACAAACTTGACGAATACAAAGACAGAATACGAACAAATTCTACAAAATCTCAACTTCGACTTTGCTTCTTTTTGTCAATTCTTCGATCAAATGATCAGTAATCAAACTGATCCCAAGGCGCACAACTTCATTCGACGAAATCTTCTAGGAAAAGACTGGATGAACGTTCATTTCTATGTCATTCTGTCTGTGCAGTGTGAACGCGGAATGAAATAAAAATGGAACATTAATTCGAATGAATCGTCTAATGTCACCTTAAGAAATGGAATTTTTCCAGTTTAAAAGCATGGAGCTGATCATCATTCAACAACAAAACAAGCAAATATAGGGTGATGCACGACTTGTCTCTACTAGATTAAATCCGAAGAGTCGGTGCTACTAAAAAAACTTTATTTTGTGACTTTGGCTTGCAGTTGTCTAGGAAGAATACACCTCGATATGATTAAAATATATTTACCTGTAAGTCCTGGCTCGTCGTCCGAGAACATTAAGAATCCCTTGTTCATTTCTTCGGTTCTTGGTGCGAATATCTTGGACGTGGCCGTCTGTGGTCTTTCAGGACGGCTCTCGTGCTCAATCTCTGTCACGACCACAGTCGGTATTATTATCTTGGCGTCTTTAATGTCGGTGCAGGCCAACGGCGATGCAACTGCAGACGATGCCGACTCGTTGCCGCTGTCTTGCGATCGCGGTGATGCAGAGCAGGATGATGTATCGATGTGGGTTTCGCTTTCGGTCACAGACGATAATTGTGACAGCGAGTAGATCTCATTTTTGCATTCGATACCGCTGTAATAATATTATCGAACAAATTGCTTTTACCGTTTTACGTCCAACCGAATCGATATTCGCTTATTGATTCTAAGGACGGTTTTAAAACTGGATTAATTCAACTAATCCTGGTTACTTAATTATCGACGTAAATAATTCTAATTCACGGTTTAAGTGATCCTCACAGTAAAACAAATAAAGAATTCTTTTGGGAGAAGACTGATAACCGATAACGTATCGTATAAGACTAGATTTGTTACATCAATATCGCGTTATAGGAACTTTTTTTATAGGAACATCATTAATCACGTTTCAATAATGTATGCGCACAATAAATAATTTACATATATTATACGTAAAAGAAGGCACTTAATATGTATTAGTAAATAGCCTTGAAATTACAATGCGTGATAAGCAATATCATTCACCATCGACGTGTCGCCTCTTTAAATATTTTCACTTTTCTTTTAGTTGTAAACGAAAGTCACGAGATATTTGAGAAAAAAAAATTTAAGAAACAATCTTGCGTATGTACGATGCACTTGTGGCCAGATAAAATTCGTCCTTGATATAATTATTATAGCAATAATAATTAGTTCACGAAATTAAATAATCACTACTTGCCAAGTCACAACATAACCCAAGTATGAATATTTTTAATATCAAATTAGAATTCAGTTTTTAGTGTTTTATAGAATTATTTAAAACAATCAACGTTTCTTTTTATTTAATTCTTTAGTTTATTAGTCTTATCTTTGTAAACGAAAGATAAATAACCTACATAAAAATAAATAAACCGTTTCCCTCAAACTGAGTACGTGCAAAAGTGAACGTTATAAGAAAATTACGAATTACGACAGTAATTTATGGTTTTATTACAAATAATATTAAACTGTTTTTTCCGAAACTGTCAGATTACATAATATTTAGTTCCAATGCACTAAAAAATGTTTAAATAGCCTTTAAATCGTCGATATAAAACGGTCTTTGCATTCCACACAGTTCAAAAACAAAACAAAAACAGATCGGAAGAAACAATCGAGCTCTAGTCAATTGTTCTTCACCCCAGGACTGTTACATAACACCAAAAAGTTGTAAAATGAGCAGTGGTTTTAATTCTGGTGGATATTTAATGCTTCCTCAGTAAATATAATTGGGTCACCTGTTGGATAACTCTCACTGATAATCGCGAATAATCGATTTACGCCTCTCGCGGAATTCGTTTTTAATCAAAACAGCTCAGTACTTTTATACGCGTGTGTTTATCTCTCTGCAGTTAACTTACGACTGGCTTGCATTACGACGTGACACGATGAATAAAATTAACTCCGCGCTCTGGCACAGAGACACAGTGGGCCAGGGATGTGTAAACGACAACCGACTCGTTTGCATCTTGATTCGATATAACTATTCTTTAATAATATGACGCATGTTTGTTGACATGGTATTCATGGGCATGTTATGTCTTACTCGCACGTTTCAAAATTGACCCTTATGTTTTAAATGTACTTCCGCTATACCACTATCTCACGAAACGCTCAACCAATCCTAGAAAACCATGGGTCAGGTGATCGAGTCATTCGGCCCCCTTCTACCAATAGTACTGAGGATTTTGACAACTGACTTCAGTCGTCTCTAGGCTTTGGCTGCGTGAGGATGTTTTTGCGCCGAAAATTTCTAAATTGCTCCACTAAAACTTAAATATCTCGGGAACTACAAGTCCGATCGCGAAAATCCTCAGAATTAAATCTGTCCAATAACACCAACTCCGAGTACCAGAAGCATAATAACATTTGAATTTTAAAATTTGAAATGCATCGACTTAAAATCGCGACAAAATTCGAACCAAAATTTTCAAACCGAAAACCGGCAAATCTTATGCAGAGCGTTGAGACTAAAATCAAAGATACCGGGCGACAACTTAGAAAATGGCAAAATCTAGAACACTCAAAAATAGGTGCAGATTGAACAAATATCAGAATTGAAAAATCAAGCGCGTTCAATTGCTAAAAACAATTTAATTGTTTATTTCTTTACAACTGCAGAACCAAAATTATGGCACGGAACACCAATCGTGCAAATATTGCTTGCACTTGAGCGATTTTTTCTTATTTTGAGTTATTAAGCATTCATCATCAGATCTAAGTAAAGCATTTAGTTACTGAAATCTTCCCATTCGTGTTTCATAAGAAATATAGTCAGCTTCACTTCACGCATCCTTAAGTCACTAAGCCCCCAACAGAAGCTTCATTATTATAATATTATGTTAAAGTGAAAAAGTCTAGCCTCACTTGGAGTCTGGACGATAATCCACAAGGGATGGGCACAATCGAATGAACAATTCGATACTATAGACACATTCGCAAAGATCGATAGTAGCTAATTAATATAATATATAATATATTTATTTTGCTTACATAGTAAACTCGTCATACAAATGCAAAGTATACACACAAAAATAAAAGTACAATATTAAAAAGATTAAAATTCTTTAAAATCATAGAGAGCCCTTTTAATTAACGTATCATTAATTTCTCTTTTAAATTTTGTTAGTGGTTACTCTAGGAGGTAGTTTGTTGTAAAAATTAATCGCCCAATAGTTAGCCCCATATTTATACTTATTTGCCGAAAATCTGGTATGTAAAATATCTATATTAGTTCGGGTATGATAATTATGATTCTCGGAATTCAAATAAAATTTAGAAATGTTTTGTTTTATATATATATTAAACATTCATAAATAAAGAGGCACGGTAAAGTTAAAATTTTGTTTTGTTTAAAATATTCTCTGCAGGGAGTTCTCGCTGGTATTTTTGATAAGAGTCTGATGGCTCTTTTTTGTAATTTAAAGATGCTGATAGATTCGGTAGAAGAACCCCATATTATAATTTCGTATGACAAAACTGAGTGGAAATTTCCGTAGTAAAAATTCTTTAGAACTTCATAGGACGTACTTTCTGCCATTTTTCTCAGGAGGAATAGTGTTTTTGATAATTTCTTACAGATAATGCCAATGTGCGTTTTCCATTTAAGGTTGCTACTAATAAATACCCCTAAGAATTTCACATTTACGACTTCCCTTTCAGCCTCAAAACATATCTCCTGAGTTTTTGCTTTATTTAATTTTAAATGATTTGCTTCAAATCATTTTGAAGTTTCTTCTAAAGCTTTATTTTTAGAAACACAGAGAGAGCTATTAAATTATTCTTTCGTTACAAAACCGCTAGTAGACATACCGAAAGAAATGAAACCATACATATCAACCACTAGCAACTACCAAGAGACAAATGAACTTTCATTTCAAGTTAAACAAAATATCCGCGTACTGAATCTGCGTTAGTGGTGGATCGTTGACGACTTTATCATCAACCGTAACTAGTGCCACGTGAAGTAGATGAAAAACCAGCTAATTTCGTTAACCAGTTTACATTAACTTGTAGAACGTAGGCAGGAAAGTTGCCATCGTAAAACTATTTGTGATTCGTTGGTTTTAAATACCGAAAAAATTAGATAGTGCTGTGCTTCATGTGTCCGTTTCGTTTCGTTAATTGATGGTTGGTTGAAGGAGTTACTGATAAATGAAGTAGTTGAATCGTCAACGGCTAATTAATTCTAAAAACAGGAACACTTGTGTTGGGTCTTTTTGAGACAACATTATTACTCTGCATTGTCGACCACAACAATGTTTTGTTTCAGTTTCTGTTAGTGACGCTTAAGAAACAAACAAGTATAATATAATTTTCAATCTCGTTGTGATCAGACGTATTTAGACTTCGATTATAATAATTGATTCGTTGACGAACGATTCACAGTTAATTTAACTAGTTTGTTGAATCGACGCTCACCACAAACATACGTAAAGTGTAACATCAGAGTTCTGGCACCCTTTAAAAAAATGAAAAAATTAGATCTGACTGCCGAAAAAGTAAACAGTTAAATATTTTAATAATTTAGTATCAAGCAGAAACCAAGTTTAGGGTTGTTTTTTATTTTTCGAGTGGTGAAGACGAATACGCTATAGATATGCGTTCATCTGTATCAAATGTTTGAAAACATTGAAATTATGCAATGATGGTGATATTCAATAACTGATCATTCGATAGTGTCCATCCCTATACTTTACAGCGTCTATCATATTCATGAACATGCAGTGCAAGTAAAGCCTGGTTCAGACGACTGATGTACTAGGCCAATACTTGTTAATGGCGTGTACTTGCCCTGTCGCGTGAGTGGTTTTTACTTGTACAATTGTTTATTACTGGTTAGTACAGGTCTATTCCACCTAAGATCGGTAAAAATGGCACAAGTCAAAGGGATCACAATTATTGGTACACTGGTCTAGACTTGGGATTCCGCTCGTACGAGTTGTACATATTTTATTTTTATTAAGAATTAGTATGTTGAATTCAATACATCTCATTTTAACGATTTGTGAGATATGAACATTTTGTCTCAAAAACTTCTTAGGAGTCGAGTTTCAAAAAATCCCTTATTAGTGGATGCTTACGTCACAAAAGAAAACTACTCTTTGAACGTCATGTTTCTGGCTTCAGCAATTTGGCCCAGGCGTTGCCAAAAAAATCCACGCCCCGTTTTCAGACCCCCTTAGACATTAGAGGTTGAATCTTGAAAAAAATATAATCTTAGTGACAAAGAAATCTACAGTCCAAATTTCACGTTTCAAGCCTCAGCTGTTTGGTCTAGACGTTGATTGTGTCAAAAAAACCTACACCCCGTGTTGATCCCTTAAGGGTTGACTTTCGAAAAATCAATTCTTAGAGGCAGGAACCTGCTGTCCAAAATTCAAGTGTCTAGGCTTTATAGTTCGTTAGAATTCGTGATGAATGAGGATATTTCGTTGTATATTATATAAAATTGGTATTCCAAGTACATTAGTCATCTGAGCCCGGCTTTAAAACTTACACAAGTTATTTAAATTTGATCGCAGGTCATCTCGTTTACTGATCAAGTTATCAATTTTGGTTTGTATTCATATTAGGATTTATAAGGCTGTTTCAGTGTATACAACTTTTAAATTTTAAACACGTTGGTATTGCGGACGAATTGGAAAACAGCGTTTGATTATGAAATTATTAAGTACACGAAGCATGAAAATATTACAAAATAATTATTTATTTTAACCTTAAACTATTTCAGAGTATCTTTAAAGTGAGCTCCTGAAGACGGATTTGAACATATTTCTGAACATATTTTTAGATATAATCCTATATTAGAATTTTAATTTTGTGATAACAAATTTTCAAGTTTGTTATAGAAGTTTTTCGTCAAACTAATCATAACTAACACTTGAAAAGTCTTGTCGGTAGGCTCTATACGATGATAAATTATGGTCCACGGTTCAACAGTCTCAAATTTCATATTTAAATAAAAGTTTTATTAATAATTGATTTCATGTTTAATGAAGTCTAAAAACGTTTTTTCAAATTCATTAACTGGTAATTCAATTTGAAAACATTCTTTTTCAGTACAAATGCAAACGGTTTACAAACCTGGTCTTTCCATTCTGACCATAAAATAAATTAAATTCAGGAAAAAAATACAAAGAAAATCAAAGCTGGTTATTATTCGAATTTTATGTTCTACCGTACATATACATATTTCCAGATTGAGTATGTATTAATTATATTGTTTTTATCTTATATTTTTCTATTCATCCCGAGCACATCACGATAGTGTGTAATAAATAATAGTTTTAAAAAAGGAAAATAATAATAACAATCGTATTCGTACACACAATTATAATTATTTAATACGAGATAAATCATTATCAGTAACTAGGAGTGCGTGGCCCACTTAGCTTCGTATAAAACACGCGAGTACGACCTATGCCAAAAACGTGATCAAACAATGGTACACTTATGCAAAATCTGATGTAGATTAAAAGTATTTGCATTTATTAACTGAATGGAATGGAATATTTTATTTTGTCTAATATTTATCCAAAAACGATTAATCGTTGATTACGAATGCATACTTTTCCAGTACAGGTCCGGAATAAGGCGTAGGTGGTATCAAAATACGACATCAATTTATTTTCAGTCCACACTTATGTTAGTAACGTATCAATCTGAAATATATAGTACGTTATATCACCTAGTGCGTGGTGCTAACATGAGTCATATCATCACGCACGAGATATATAGTGCTTTTTGTAAGTACGTACATCCTATAAAATAGCTGATTTTTTCTTAATTTTCAAAATTTTTGACAGTTCAATTTTGAGCAATTTCACTTCTAATTGTAGGCTGCGTTGTATTCTCATGCGGTTCGACTATGGTTTACTATGGTAGCAGTACTACGCTTCTTTTACTTTAAGCAACTTTACACCACTAGTGTTAAATGTGTCATTTTACGATCGCTATTTTATAGAGGGATGTCAAAAAATATTTTTTTGTTTGTTATTAAAACAAGCTTCAACGGCGCGACACAACCGATCTGAATGAAATTTTGCATTCAGGTCATTTATATGTCAATTAATTAGACATTTATTCAATATGTGCTATTTTTTTGTTTTGTTTACAAGTGATTATATACACAGTGTACACTGTACAATCTATATAATTACGAACACTTCAAAAAAAATCTTTGACAAGTTAATACTTAAGAAAAACATGATAGACAGACATGATCTAATGGTCACGAAACTGGAATAATAAATGAACCTATATATTAAAATATTATTTATATTTTTTTACTACACAACTGTCATTTTAGTTAATAAGAATTTACGATGTAATATATTTTCTACTAATAGTAGGACCGATAAGATATAGAAGTACTGTGCACTTGACAATAAAAGCATGAAATTTGGCAGATACGTCTTTTTCTCGTTCAATAAAAAAAAACAACCATAAACCTCTCAAGAAAACGACATTACAGACAGTAAACAATTGTTACAAATATTTTTTTTACATCTTTAAAGTTCAATTCCAGATATATGTTATAATAGAAAACAGTATTAAATTGATTTATTTTTATTCCAATTACCCGTGATACTGTTTTCTATTTTTTTTTACATTTATGGCCACCATTTCAACACAGAGAACTCTAAAAAAAATTAATGAACGCTGACAAAAATAAATATCTATCGAAATGCTGTTGGCCTGTTGCTTAAGGTAGTTGTCGTGGTACACCATTGTCAAAAAGTTATAGATTATACGCGCCACAAAAGTATACTAGCTTGTAGCTAAGTGATCCATAATTTGTACGCAAGACTGTACCCGTGGAAACGTAACCCATACAGTATTCATATGCATGTATACTTTTCTATAAATTGTTGAACTTTAAACCGTTATTTATAAATAATTAGACGGTAAAAAATGTTCTTATTTTTTTTTAAACTCATAACAAATGCATTGAAAGACTGTCAGTTTTTGGAAAGTTTCTGACAGTTAGTTCTTTTTTTATAAATAAGAAACTGGTTCAGAACTACAGGGATCATATACAATCAATGTTAATTATCCAATTTTTAATTGAATTTATCTCGGATTATATACGGTCGATCGACTTTAAATTTTCAGGGTAATTGTATTATCATGTCTTTAATAAGTATACATAAATTAAGAATTTTCTGACGGTGTGCCTTAACCACGACAACTACTTTAATCGTAAATTTCTCCACTCCATCAATGCAAATAAATAGAAGCAAACATACAATACAAACTTCACAAGTGCATGCACTGTGTAAAAAGGCTGGCATGTATTTTGTGAAACGTTATTGGTGCGAAGTGATCACCTGATCAAACATGACGTGTTCTCATAAATAAAATAAAATATCACACAACCTCGCGAATCAATAAGAATTACACAGATATAAACTGTTCTACATAGGGTCTAAAAAGTTCAGTGATTGAAATTCAAATCTTAAAGGCCCCAGTACACAGTGGTCTGTAGTGGGCCATTGTAGACCATCGCCATTGTGTACAGGGGGTAATGATCTGTAGTGGCCGACAATTGTGAATCGTGGTGCCCAATCCATTTGTTGTCGGTTTTTTTGACACACTTCAAAGGAATCGTGGTGTAGCGTGGCCTGTGGTGTTCACACAGTGACCCATTGTTTGGACAGGTACCTACTTTTTTTGTTGCGTGCTATACTATTTAAATTTTTAATCGCCCAAAATGTCAGTATCCTGGAGCAAGGAAGAGACTTTTAGGTTTATAATACTATAATACTTGTAAACAGTATATAAATAAATAGGCGCTGCCGTAATTACTTCCACGTCCATCGCAAGTGCTTCGCCAGGCAGAAATGAGCCATGGGCCATTGTGTGAACACCAAGTGATAGTGGCCTACAGCTGCACATTGCAAAGCATGGCCCACTACAGACCACTGTGTACTGGGGCCTTTAAACTTAAAAAGCACAAATGCAATTATGCAATAATACTTTTCACGCATTTCATTATTCTGACTTCTTAGTTAAAAATTGATAGCTTTAGAGGGCTGAATAATCGATACGGGGGCACCAACTTGACATACGAGTAGGTGTCGAATGGTTTCACCGTCCTCAACTACCCCTAGTGCATACACGATGATTCTTTTAAACAGCACCCTGTATTGATTCAGAAAAAGGACCTCATTTTGAGTAGTGATCAGCAAAATCGGTCTTGGTCTTGGGATTCTCCAAGACCAAGACCGTACTTATACTAGCAAGATCAAGGCCGTATATGAACAAGACCAAGACCAAATGTGCAAGACTAAGCTAAAAATTATAACTTCCGTTCGAAATAAAAAACATGGGAATATTTCTCATATTACTTTAATAGATAACGATTTTTTTCTTGATATTTTTTTGATTGCAGTGAAATAATGTTTTTTAATTAGATGTTAATTATATATAATTTAACTTATCCCTTTACACCCGGGATTATACAATCGTGAGTTTTGACTTTGAAAAATTCTACACCGTATCCGAGACTATTTTTGTGAACTCAACTCGATTGATCGTGAATCTATCTGCGGAGAGTGCACCAAAATATACTTTATTAACAGAAACAAGAGTTCAAAACAATGTTTTAGACACTAAGGAAACAACGTAACCATATTTTTCTCTCGGGTATAAAGGGTAATTATATTTCCAAAAAAAACTTGACGGTGATAGTGTTTAGGAAAATTTTTCAAAAGACGTAAGTAACAGGCCAAATAGGCAAGATCAAGACTGAATAAGCAAGA
The DNA here is from genome assembly GCA_034508555.1 of Venustoraphidia nigricollis. Classification (NCBI taxonomy): domain Eukaryota; kingdom Metazoa; phylum Arthropoda; class Insecta; order Raphidioptera; family Raphidiidae; genus Venustoraphidia; species Venustoraphidia nigricollis. Next base: position 856,614 of record JAVRKA010000052.1, on the reverse strand, counting down.
CCAAGACTAGAACTATTTGAGCAAGGACAAAACCAAGACTGGATAAGCTAAAAGCTATGTTTTATATAACTAGCAGTTCTGTCCGGTTTCACCCGTATTTGTGTAGATTGTCTATGAAAGATAGACATAATATTATCCCATCGCGATTTTTTGTCAAATAGCCCGAAAATAACAGTTCTATGTTGATAGTAAAATGAGACTGTTTCAAATATTAATCGAATTTATAAAGTGCGGTACTGTTTACTTTATCTCTCTCGAAGCGTGTTCCAACTTCTGCGGAAATTAAAAGTCCGATTAATAACAATGAAATTATCCAGCAATCACAGGTCAGTTACTCGGCTGATAGAAAAGTAATCGGTTAAAATAAACAGGCGTTAATTAAAATGTAGCAATAACAAGTAGTATTGGAGCAAACACGCAGCAGCATGAACTATAGCAACGACGGATATTTGGCTAAATAGACGTTCACATGATCGTACCCAGCTGTCACGTGAGATGCCACACGCTAAACATGTGTTATGTCGTGCTGCCACTGTATACAGTGTTCTATAAAGTTTAATCAATAAAAGATTGTACTAATACTTGGGCTTGCGACGATATATTCGGAAAAGCGATAATAGTGACACACAAATATAGATATATTTACATAGCCGATACGATATCGATATTTAAATTGATACGATACTGTCGTCCTTAAAGTGACTGTCTCGCTTAGTTATTCAAACGTCAAGAAAAGAAATTGATTTAGACCATAGTCAAAACAAGTTAACACTACTTCGTAGAACCACTCATGGACTCAGAAAGAATACAACAACTTTCGATTCTCAATGAGTTCACCCAATTGGGGTGGTCTGAGGACCAAACGTTTTGACTAGATATTTTGAGACTAAAAGGCGCCACTTTGCATTTGTTTTTTGAATCACCAACAACTATTTAAGAACTTCTTAGCACGCCGGCTCCCGATGAAAGTAGGAGATCATATTGGCTATTATTATACACATGCACAAAACAGTTCAATTGGTTTACCAAACAATTCTAAACAATTCTCTTAAATTTTTTTAGAAGTGAAATATTCCGACGTCCGAACACTCAGAAAGGTGATTGGGCTTTTAATCGGTCATGCTTTCCTGAGAAAACACCTACATGTGATGGGGATACAGCAGGAATCAACACTATGTAGATTTTGCGAAATGGACGATGAAACAGCCACCCATATCGTGTTCGAATGTGAAGCTTTAACCTACAGGAGAACAACCATCCTTAGCTACATTGATGAGAATGGAATAGTTCCACAGGTCAATTTAGTAGTCAATCTTCTGGAGCTCATGAGAAGAACCAGATTATTTGCTGACTAGATCCAGTAAAACGGGGAAGCAGAAAAATCTTTTCAGGATGTGGTGCATTTGGGCCAAGAGACCACCCCATTCTATTTTAATCTTTATTCCGACGTCCGACATTACGTTTTCTTAAAATATTTCCCTGTATTATTAACTGAAGCATTTGGTATTTTTGATTTCACAAAATCTGTTTGAGAGATTGTAATTTGCATTTCTAAATTGTGTAAATAATTTTGAGATGGCTGCGCATAATTTCTTATGGGTACCTGGCAGTTTGATTCTATTATTTCATCCTCGAACAGTCGGTGTGACGTTTCAGCCATTTACGGCAATTTGTTGAATTTAATAAACGGTGAAATGTTGACACGTGTACACGCTAAAGGAAAACGTATTTTTTTAAAGGTTCCAAACTCATTCGATCTCTGAACTATAAAGAGTCGATATTTTCACAACAGTACGATTTTTTTGGTGCATTCTGTATTCAATTATTACAGTCGCTATGTCTGGAAATTGCAACATTGACCGATATCCCATTATCGCGGTTTACTAACGGGCAACGACGCGGTCGTCCCGCGATCATACGGAAGGCACGCTGTAATTCGACTGTAATTTTACCACTTTTTTTCTCTTTTCTCAAATTGCTATCAATTGTACCTACATGAACTCAACATCAAATCTTGTTGAACCGCGCTATTAAAAAAAACGTTCTTTTATTCAACGACCTATGTAAGTTTCCTGTAAGTTTAACGAATTAATAAATACTAATTTTTATATACTCAAAATTAGGTGTGTTTACTGGCAAATCCTAGAACGGTTCAAGAAATCTAGGATTATACGAACGGGATTATTATTTGCCAACAACCGCTTGAGAACTGTCAGAATCAATTTCAGAACCTAATGTAGGTACTCGTATTTGGCTCCTAGCACCAGACACGAGTCATCACCTATTAAATGGAAAATTAAGATATAAAACATTTCAGAACAATCGGAAATTTTTTATCATTTTCTTACAAATGGATTATGGTGCGTATAAGATAGAGTGAACAAAAAAATTAACATCGGTCTTAATTTTCACGTTAATAATACAGAAGATGGAAACACACCGACAAAGCAATTTCTAATGACAGAATGCTATGTCATATTCACTTTCAACCAAATATACTTTATCAAAATATGGTAAATTACGGCCACTTTGTACTTTGTAGGTTGCATCTCAAAATTTTCATTAACTTTCTAATCAAAATCGTATTTGGGTTTAAGATATAACTAAGATTTAATTTAAGATGACACATTTGATACAAAAGATTTTTTTCCGAAAACAGATACTGTTCAAAGTTAAACTAATTTCCCTACCTAAAGCTAAATTACATTTTTTCACCAAAAAACCTAACAAAGACTTTCTCCAATAACCACATTTAAGTCGAACACGAACTGGTTTCTTTATCAATTTGTAGATCTTATGTTTTCCTTTTGTAATTGCATTTTAGGGACAAATATTTTTTTAATCACAAACAGCTACGGCTATTTGGGCGTAGCAGTAGTACAATTATATTTTTTAATAATAAATAGAAAATCCAATTGATACTTTTACCAGTTTTTGAATGGACGACGCTGTTCTCAAGTCCTAAATATTTCTATTATTACAAGGTTCGGAAATTCCAACCCCCAAGCTTGCAGGTGAAAGCTTTATTCTTTATAATGAAAATACAGAATTTGAAATGTGGGACGTATTTCTAGTGCGACAAAAATTGCTGTAGAGGCAGTCTTCACACCGTTAGTAACAAACTTATACAACTTGTTGTGTAAGCGTATACCATCACACGAGTAGAAACCATTTATGATTAGTCATACCATTCATTTGCCTTTTACCTACCCAAGTGCAGTTGTGTACGTTGCAAACAACACGTAAATGCAATACACAACAAACAACATAGCCGGCCATTGACCGTAAGTTGGAATAGAATGTCTAGATTTTTTAGTGTATTTGCCATATGGCAACATACACTATTGGCATCGGTCGGATGGCGGGACCTAGGGGTCGGACCAAAATTTCTCGACGTTTCATAACCTCCTAAACACTTTGGCACCATTTTTAAAAATGTATATATATATATATATATATATATATATATATATATATATATATATATATATATATATATATTTATATATATATATATATACGTATATATATATATATATATGTGTGCGGGCAATAACTTTCGAAGGAGTTAATTGATTTTAACGAAATTTGGCCCACGTGTTGAAATCTATCACCGCAAGAAGCCTATTTAAAATGGGCGTTATCGGGCCATTTTAAGGGTAGTTTTTAGGGGTTGAAAAATGTTTTTGGGCCCCAAAATACCGAAACAATTCTCAGAATCGTTTCAAAATTGACATTTAACCCGTTAGTAGCAATTAAAAAGTGCCCCTAAAATTTTAATAAAAACGCCTTAACAGGACCGGACTTACACATTTATTGAAAACACTAATTTGCAGATAGTGACTTATTTATTGAAGAGTGTATTTAATTCGGTGTAGACGTTAGATTGATAATAATATTATAATTAAGAAAAAAATGTTATTTTAAGGGGTGTATTAAGGGGTTAAATTTTTTATTTTGCCCAAAAACAAACTTAATTTCACATAATAAAAGTATAAAACCTCACGGCCCTATACAAGCAAATACACTATATTGTCGGCAGGGTTTAGGCACTGCGACCCGGGTTTTTATTCTTTGTATTATTCTTGTAAGGCTACCAATGCTCTAAGAGCCTAGTTATTTGAACCTCAGGTAGGGCTACATTAACCAGGATTGGCTAAACGCAGGTTGCTCCACAACTTGTTTTTGTGTTTTTTTCTAGGCAATTCGATTATTATGCCAATCGCGTCTCAGTCAATGTCGTTGTTGCAAACAGATAAAAATTCGAGAATCCCATTTTCTAATCTAGGCTCTTATAAAATACTCAAAATCCGGAAAAGAAAACGAAATTACAGACAATATGTCCGTTAAATGAATAAATATTGGTCTTCCGAAAATTTTTAAAAACTCAATTTCCGAACAATATCTATTAAAAACTCGAATCTATAGATTTATTTGTAATTCCTTTGATTTACCCGCATTTTTTGGTCATAATTTATCAGGACATTTCATAGATTACAATGGATAATCTAGATTCTACATATTATGTAGATGCGTGGGTTGAAAGTTATGAATAAATAAATGGTTGTTACAGTCTACGTTCATTGAGTGCTGCATTATCGAATTACTTGTTGTGTAATGTTCTAATTGAAATAACGCCTCGTATGATTTGTTAAATTAATTTTATAGGCATGTCTGTATTTCCCGCCTGTACTCATTTTAAACCACCCTTCAAACTACTCTAAAATTAATTCGAAGTAACGGAAATAATCAATAAAAAGTTATATTTTGCTTTCTGGGTTGCACACAGTATCTCTTTCTCGCATGGAACTTTTATAATGAATTGAGAAACAGACTGATTAAGATGTAGCCAACATCTATCTAAAACAAGTTGAAGCTAAGAGAATTGTAGCCTGGGATTAGAAGATCACTATTCCATTTCGGGGCAGGAAAAAATGATAACTTTCGAGATAAAATAAGAAAGATTGACGTCAACTGCATTATTATAGATTAGCTGAATCAGAACACAAATATTGCATAATAAAAACATATTTTAATGATAATATTATTATAAAATCAAGAGCTTATATTTCCATTATTTCATTAAAAAAGCACTTCGTACCTACGTATATAACCCTCCACCTTTAAAGAAATAAGTTTGTTTTATTAATGCATGAAATAATCAAAACATTAATTAATTAGAAAAAACTATTTACGTATAACATCTAGTTTAAAATGACGCAAGGTCGTATTTAATGCAACAATCAGCATTAGAGAATATGTTTATACTGAAGTAAAAAAAAGTCTGAGATTACAAACTGTCAATAAAAAAAAACATTTTCTTTAAACTTTTTGAAAAGTTTGTTCCTTTGCACAGAACTAAGCTATTATAAATGATTCACATCTTTTATAATATCGATCTGGAACAAACTAATTTCAATTACTTATTTAGATAAGTTTACGACACCAGAAATTATTTTAAATCTTCCCCATTTTGTACCGTAGTCCCCCAAATCTGGCGCCCTAGACTACGGCTAACTCGACATATTGGTAAAGCCAGGATTGACAATAATCAAAACCGACACAAACGCGAGCAAAGCAGGACCGTAGCTAGAGTTGAATTTAAAGTAGGGCAGTGATATTTGTAGGTAGGACAGAAGTAAAAATTTTACTTGAGCTGATCTACATCGATTTTCGTCGGTACTTGACTTGCGAGTAAGAGTGAGGTAGTACCTAATGTCGGGAGGGCAAAAAAAATCATTTATTCAGGCTTATATATTTACTCCAAACAACTGAATTCTTCGATTCAGCATATTATTAAAAATGCGAAGGACTTTATGCAGATCAACTGACTTCTGAGGTAATTTTTTGAGGTAGGGCATTGCCCCACAATACTCCCTCTTAGCTACGGCCCTGGAGCAAAATCGCTGGAAAAATTCCCTTTCATCTTACATATCATTTAAACTATAAATTCTTTTTAAACTGGACTACACATATGGTTGAAGTTTATATATTTGGAAGAAAGATATTTGAATACGTCTGTGAGTATTTAGACCAAATTGTTGGTGTAAAAACCATCGAAACAGTCTTGATAAATACAACGTCAATAAGTGATAAAAACTTTTTCGCACGCGCATATAATCGGTATATTTCCTTCAGGCGTTAAGAAAAAAAGTGTTAAAGTATAATTTTAATGTCCAGTCTAATAACCAGTGCGCGCATCGTGTGTTATCCTGACCTTGGGAACAAATGTTGCAGATCTTATATTATTATAAAGCAGACAATGTTTAAAATGTGTTTTTTTTATCAATTATCATAATGAAAACGATAATTTATGTCAGAATAAATCACAATTTATTAAATAAAACCCGGGTCGCAGTGCCAAAACCCTGCCGACAATATAGTGTATTTGCTTTTATACAGGCAGGGTGGCTTTATTATGCGAACTTAAGTTGATTTTTGGGCAAAATAAAAAAATTGACTCCTTAATACACCCCTTAAAATGACATTTGTTTTCTTAATTGCAATATTATTATCAATCGAACCTCTATACCAAATTATATACAACTTTCAGTAAATAATTCACACTATCTGTAAACTAGTATTTTCATAAAATTTGTAAGTGCGGTCCTGTCAGGCCGATTTTATTAAAATTTTAGGGACACTTTTTAATTACTACTGAAGGGTTATATGTCAATTCTGAGAATTTTTTCGGTATTTTGGGGCCCAAAAACATTTTTCAACCCCTAAAAACTACCCTTAAAATGGCCCGATTACGCCCATTTTAAATAGGCTTCTTGCGGTGATTGATTTCAACACGTGGCCCAAATTTCGTTAAAATCAATTAACTCTTTCGAAAGTTATTGCCCGCACACATATATATATATATACGTATATATATACGTATATATATATATATATATAAATATATATATACATATATATATAAACATTTTTAAAAATGGTGCCAAAGTGTTTAGGAGCTTATGAAACGTCGAGAAAATTTGGTCCGACCCCTAGGTCCCGCCATCCGACCGACGCCAATAGTGTATGTTGCCATATGGCAAATACACTAATAATATTGTACACAAATAAATCTTTACTTTTTTATATTTCTATTAAATTTTATCGTATGTATAATTCATATAAGAAACAAATATTACGTTTTGATCATATATTTTGGTTAATTTTGGAAAATATTACTGAAAATCGTATGTCTAGCTACAGCTGAAAATATCATTCATTAAGTCTTGTGTAGAATTTATTAAGTGATTTTTTTAAATAACACGATCAAGTCTATAGAAACTAACCATAGCAACATTTAAGAAACCAAAAGAGAGTTTCGTGGTCCTGAGGAAAACAGTTTTGACGGACAGACAGACGAAATGACAACCGAGTGACCCTATAAGGGTTCCGTTTATTTTCATTCTGGGGTACGGAACTTTAAAAAATCATAAAAACATTAGATTGTAAATAATGTTACTATCAGTTAGTAAAAAAACGTGATAAAATTGGCACCTAAATAAAAAAAAGCGTATAAAGAAACGGCATGTGGACGAATCCAAATATACCGCCCCCCAATTGACGTAATTCGTTACTGATGGGACTTGGGGTTACTGTTGACATGCTCTTAGTTATCAATATTTATTATTTAACATTCAAAACAGATTGCCACTATCAGCCGATAATTATAAGAATGTAAAAAATATATTGATAAAATTATAATTAAGACAAAATATAACTTTTTCATTGTACTAAATATTTAATTATAAATATACTGTTTATATCAGGACCAGAAGCCAAGCTGTACTGTTTTTAAGAGAACAGGGTTGAACAACTGATATTTACTACCCCGGAGGGGGTCTTGAGGCGATTATTAAGTCAAAAGCCTGACAGCTAGATAGTACTCACAAATAGTTGGTATATACACTTTTTCTGTCTAATAAGAAGTTATTTTATAATAACATACTTGGCGGAGTTACAAGCACAATTAAATTCTGCGTGCAATTATAGACATATTTATTACACACTCGGGTCAGAAATAATGTATGTAATAATTTGCACTTTTTATTGTTTTTGTGACAGTAACAGAGTGAAGCTAAGTATGTTAACCACCTACAGTTTAACCAAAACGTGACCAAAACGTTATGAAGTCAAAAGAACTTCAATTATAGCGGATCACCCTGCATATAAAGTACAAGCACACACTCATACACGTTTTTCGTTCTGGAAACTTCGACTATATTCTCCACGATTCCAGTGATTCTAGAACAACTAATCGCCGCATATAAATAGAAGCGTGCGACGCAAATTAAGTCAGACAGTCTAGTTTGTATCAAATCTAGTGAGTTTAATTAATAAAGTGACTGTTATTATTCCTATTCTTATCAACATAATATATTGAAAATATAAAAAATGCCATTTATAGTTAACTAGACTATGTAAATCCCTTACCTTAAAAATTCAATTCATTGCCAATGAAAATCAATATTCTGTCTTTTGATTTTATTGACATTTGTTAAATACGGCCATTAATTTATAAACAACAACCGTTCCCTCGCAATCAATTGACAAGTATGCTGGATGACGTTATCTCCCCACTACTATTCAATGGAACGAGGTAGCCTCTGTAATCTACTGACCTTGACAGATTCTACTGTACTAAGAAAAGACAAAGATGCTGAATCTGATCGGGTTTCAATTATAAATATACTGATGGATAAATAATTTAGAGGATCCTTATGGCAGCAAGCCAGTAGCCAGTATCAAATTTTCATGTTAGCTAAATATACCATCTTATTTTATTACTTGAATGAAAGAACTTTAAGCCTTTAATTTTTTAATAATCATTTGTTATTTACTTGTTAAGATTTTGATAAATTGAGTTTTTAATTCATGCCAAAATATGTTGTCCTCTGTTCTAAAAATACTTTCTGACTGTGTTATTCAATGCTTTGGACCTTATTAATAATTTAAACAGGTGAAAAATATCATACGATTTGCGAGAAAATGAACTGACAGCGAATTAAGTTCTGGAATTATACGACACATTTTTATAGGGCCAGTCTCGCAGGCCCTATAAAAAATGTGACGTCAATAAAAAAAAAGTGAATAGCTAATTCTTAACCAGATACTGGGCCGAAAATGGAAAAAAGTCTGCACTTGAGATATATTTAGCGTTTTTCAGTTAATGAATTTCAAACAAGTTAACTGCAGAATTATAATCAGATGCTTCATTGAGGATTGCACGGAAACATTCGCTTAATAACAGTTTTTCACGTTACCATAAAAAGAAGAGTACTAAAAACAATTCAATTAACTTTAAGCACATATTTTTCATTCGATCATGTCAAGAAATGTTATAAACAAGAAAAAAACCGTTTTGTGTATAAAAACATGTTCTAAGAGACCAAGACGTCAATTTAATAAAAGTGATATCTAAAAAGTTTTAGTAATTAAATTACCGCCGATCTCAAAATTTCATTATTTTCCTCCTTTTTTTCAAAAAGTTTTTTTTGTGGATTCTCTCATTTTGATAATATAAGCTCTATATAGTTCTAAGCATATTTTGTTTTTAAACTGCTCTTTATCGCGACAATTCTATTGATACAAGTCAATTGGAATGCATGTCTAATTTTGTTATTTGATTTGGCTAACACGACACAAGAAATATCTTCCCCAAAGTGAGAAGGTACAACAAATTGTTGACACAAGTCAAGAGTTGTCGCGTTGTATTTACTAACGCAGAATGTATGTCACACGGCTTGGCCCCTTTCTCTACTATAATATGGTCTATGTTACCAACTATGTAGTCCGAAGACAAAATCGCTTAAGTCAATTAAAAAAAAAAAAAAAACTGTGCGTTCATACAAGTTCGCTCGTCTGTACGTATTGCTCGCGCCTATTGTTTGACGGAGGGCATCATGGCGTGCAAATAAACTTCTGCACGCCTCGATTTTTCTGCTATTTTTCTAGTGTCGTGAACGAGTATGGTTGCAGTATCTCTGCAACTTTACCAAAACAAGTCTTCGTCATACTCTGATTTAAATAGAAAACAAAATGTGTTGTCAGTCCAATAGTTCCTTCAATATTAAAAATACAAAATATTACAGAAAAAAATGGCCAATTGCGAAACGTTCCGTACCCTGGAACTGGCAATAGCCAAGTAGGGTTGGAAAATTCCATATATGTTTTACACGCAATGTGATTTATTTTCTATTTTGGTACTAATTTTGTAATTGTTTTCTTTTTTTCCCCAAGGAATGAATTTATTTATTATTATTACAGTATATTTATTAACTTTATTTTATTATTATTAATATTTGTTGTTATAGCGGCCATATTAATACACACTGTAAAAATTTCGAGTGTCTACCTATTACGGTTCAAAAGATACAGCCTTGTGACAGACAGACAGACAGTAGAGCTTTATAGTAACAGGGTTTCCGTTGGCACCCTTTGGGTATGGAACCCTAAAAACTGAGTGGTGAGATAATTTAGACCAGGAGTAACGCCATCTCTCCGTGATAAAAGAAACGCAGAAATGTCCATTTGTGTAAGCACGGTTTAGTACTATGATTCGTTGATGATAATATGTAAAAACGAGCACAGTAACGCCATCTCTCGGTGTAAAAAGAAAAGTCAAAATCCATTTGTATTCCTGTAACTAAAGTTTTTTGGTAGATCGTCTGTCTAGCGAACTCGGCGATCTACCGATCACCCTAGATACTAAAAAATCTACATGAATGCCATGAGCCGTTTTTCCTTTTGGCCAACGGACTTCATGCTACACAGTACGACCCTGAAAGCCCGTAGATGATTTAAATTAGCGTATATACTGGCTCTACGATATGTTTAGTTCAGTCATATGACACGTCGACAAGTCTCGAATTCATAATAATAGTATCGCCGGCTTACGACCGGTTCTCATACAAATGTTTCATATTGTAAGAGTACTGCAATATATTATTTCATATACAGTGTGATTTACAATATACGGTCAGGCATGTTGCTTGATTTTTAACTGAATTGTACCCAGTTTAGAAAAAATGACAGCTGGGTGTTTTTTTGTGACGCATTGATAATTTTACGCTTAGGTATTTAAATTTTATCTATACTTATTCGATATCATCGCTACAAATTACAATCCCGATATTTGCTATGTGAACGAAGCTGTAACAGCTAAAGAGACAAGTTTGTATATTGACGGTAAACTCCAAAACTACGAGACCGATTTAAATAAAACTTCCATCAACCTATTCTTCGGCACGGCAGAATGGTTATTGGCTATTATGCAATAGTAGAAGACCTTAATTCACTACTCAATCTTGAATCCTTGAAATAATTTTATTCAATATTTTTAGAGTGTACTTTGTCAATTGTTTGTTGTACTCAATGGGCAGATGGAAGACCAAACATATATTTAAATCTTCCACTTTTTTGCTTTTGTAATAGGATCAATATTTATTCAAATTCGGCCCTCATTGTGATACATCAGCTGAAAGTAGTATAATTACAGATTATATAGTTGGTAGTATAAGTCTATGAATTCAGGCAATGTGCAGTGTAGCAGTTTAATTTTATTAGTATATAGTAACAATAATGATACCTATGAGTAAAAGACACGTACGCCTATATTGAGTAGGTACCTATATAATTATTATTGTGATCAATGAACTCATTTGGTGTCATGCAAACACTCTCGTGATCCCGGTTCGATCTCCTCCCTCTCTCTATCGTTCAACATTACATTACAAGCTCCGACATAAACAACTGCTCACCCGAATAGCCTGAAATAAAACTCGAGTATAACCGGATGTAATTGAAAATTCTATATTGGTTTATTTCACTCGCATATACTATAAAAAATGACGTAAAATTTGAAATTTGACACAAAGATTAAAGTGTAGTTCAAATACCGAGGTGAAGTATAAGTATAAGAATTTTGATTCTGAGGGTTAAATTCAGGTGCTAAATTGGCGAAATGGACAAAAAATTTCAAGGGCACCGTGTAGGGTGCCAAATGAAAGCTTACTGAATCAAGAATTTAACAAAATATATGATGTACTTATTTGCATTTTTTTAAACATTTTTCGGGAAAAACGCTTAAAAACTGTCCCCTAACCTTATCACTCAAAAAAATCTTGAGAATTAGGTGTAGATCGAACGAAAATTATGAAATTAATTAAGACTGTATTTTTCAACATGACAAACTTAATCTAAATTTAAACTACATTTTCCAGCAAAATTGCATTTTTTTTTAATTTACGGAAGCGATAATCTTCCATTGCATCTTAAACAAGATATATGTCCTTGTTTGACGCCGGATATTCTAATCTATCTATACTGTCCATACTAATATTATAAAGAGACTAGCGGCCCAGTCCGGCTTCGCCTGGGTGTAAATGTAATATATAGGATATAAAAGATGAGAATCATTATCATTAAATTCTCAGCGTGTATTGAATTTGCGCGAATTCAATCGCTTTTATTTGTGAATGTTCAAAAATCGAAGAAAAATCTTATTTCCCAAAAAGAAATTTAAAAAAAAACTTGGAACGTGTCGCGGAACACGCGTTTGGAACGAAGTCCCTTTCGTATAAAACGTTTTTCGTAACGCGTTTTATATAATCTAAAAACACCCGGTATAATCTAAAAACACCCGGTATAATCTAAACACACCCGGTATAACCTAAAAACACCCGGTATAATCTAAAAACACCCAGTATAATCTAAAAATACCCGGTATCACCGTATACCAGTTTTTCGTGACATTTTTGTCTTACGGTATAGCCTATGTTACTCAGGGTGAATGTAGCTTTCTAATGGTGAAAGAATTTTTTAAATCGGCACAGTAGTTTTTGAGTTTATTCATTACATACATATAAAAATACAAATCTTTCCTCTTTATAACATTAGTGTAGATAAATTTTGAAAGTTTGGATGTAGGAGGTAATGTCCGAAACTATTCATCCGATTTCAAAAATTTTTCCACCAAAATGGACCTTCAGGATGAACATGGTTATAGATTACGCGTTAAAATAAAAGGACTTTTCGTGGAGGCCAATTTTGCAACGTAAGTCATCGAAAAAACTGTTGCTACAATCGAACGGAACGCAGCCTCGCAAGGCAAGATTGTATCCGAGGGCTCCACTAACGTTTTTGCTGCCAAGCGACCTATAAAACATTGGTTATCTTAATCGCGTGTGGAGCTGCGAGTACCGATTATTAACGAACAAAATTAAAAAATGAATGTACTTGATCTGTGGTGTGCACTGTTCGGCTTTTGCTATATAAGGTTAAATTGTAATTTATAGAGTGTAGGAGTACAGAACATGTCTGTCGACTGTTGACAACACCACCGTAACTAGCACATGAGTTTACACGATGCCGTACTGTCTAATAGTGAGTTTCTGGGCGTAAGTTACCCAATATGTTTAATAGATGTACATTACACTGAGCTAACTTACGAAATATATAATCTAACGCAGCGTTTCCCAAACCTTTTTGACCGCGGCCTGGAACGAGGGTTTAAAATTTTTCGCGATTCACTTTATGAAAAAAAAACCCGGGTCGCAGTGCCAAAACCCTGCCGACAATATAGTGTATTTGCTAATACAGGCCTTGTGGCTTTATTATGTGAACTTAAGGTGATTATTGGGCAAAATAAAAAAATTAACTCCTTAATACACCCCTTTAAATTACATTTTTTTTAACTACATCATTATTGTCGATCAAACGTCTACACCAAAATTAAAAACACCTTTCAGGAAATAACTCACTATCTGCAAACTAGTGTTTTCAGAAAATTTTTAAATCCGGTCCTGTCGGGCCGATTTTATTGAAATTTTAGGAACACTTTTTAATTGCTATTAAAGGGTTAAATTTCAATTTTGAAACGATTCTGAGAATTTTTTAGGTATTTTTGGGCCCAAAAACTTTTTTCATCCCCTAAAAACCACCCTTAAAATGACCCGATTGGGCCCATTTTAAATAGGCTTCGTGCGGTGATGGATTCCAACACGTGTGCCAAATTTCGTTAAAATAAATTAACTCCTTCGAAAGTTATTGCCCGTACACATATATACCTATATATATATATATATATATATATATATATATATATATATATATATATATAAATATATATATATATATATATATATACATATATATATAAACATTTTTAAAAATGGTGCCAAAGTGTTTAGGAGGTTATGAAACGTCGAGAAATTTTGGTCCGACCCCTAGGTCCCGCCATCCGACCGACGCCAATAGTGTATGTTGCCATATGGCAAATACACTAAAAAACAGTTATCTATTTACAAAACAAATTTTATTTTTTAGGGTTCGTACCTCAAAAAGAAAAAACGAAACCATTATAGAATCACTCGCGTGTGTCTGTCCGTCCTACTGTAACATCCAATTTGCTCCGAACTACTTGAAAAATTGAGTTGGTACACATATGTAAATCGGTGACCGAAAGATGGATGTGTAACGTAAATAAATGAATTTTGAACATGGGGGTCATTTGTGTGGGGCAAATTAGGAAATTAAAAAAAAAGTTTTGCAAACTGTAATTTTTGGGGAAAAATTAGGAAATTAAAAAAAAAAGTTTTGAAAACTGTTCCGTGTGACATATCCAACGAAAGGGCTTGTAGTAAGGGATTCAAATATATTTTTTTTTATATTTTTAAAATAAATAATTTTAAAGTTATTTAAGAAAATAGATGGACAATTGACCATTCCCCCCCCCCCCCCATCACCGAAACTACTGGGCCTAAAATTTTGAAAAAAATAGGGAATGTCGGGTCTCACCCATAGTTTACAGGAAAACCTAACCGAAAATGTCTTAAAGTCTTCACGGAAAACGGAATAGTACGAAACCCTCTTCTCGCGAGTACGACTCGCACTTGACCGATTTTTAATAGAAATCAAGCTATTTGTTTGCTTATTTCATTCACAAAAATTTACAATTTTTTTTCACGACCCGGCAAAATTTTTCTACAACCGGATGCCGAGTCGCGACCCATACTTTGGGAAACGTTGATTTAACCTAATAGTGACGTCGATCAGTTACTGTGACTTGAACAAGGATGTTGATTTTCAACATCGAACCAATTCTTCAATAAAATATCTAGTTTCATTTGGCAATTAAATACCAGAGAGCATTGTTTCCATTTATTCATCACACTAGGTATTTTTATCTCTGCCAAGACAAATTTATGCAATCGGACACAACTGTACAGATGTATTCGCAACTATGATTAAAAAAAACCCGGGTCGCAGTGCCAAAACCCTGCCGACAATATAGTGTATTTGCTTATACAGGCAGTGTGGCTTTATTTTGCGAGCTTTAGTTGGTTTTTGGGCAAAATAAAAAATTTGACTCCTTAATACACCCCTTAAAATAACATTTTTTTTCTTAATTGCAATATTATTATAAATCGAACCTCTATACCAAATTATATACAACTTTCAGTAAATAATTCAATATTTGTAAACTAGTGTTTTCATAAAATTTGTAAGTCCGGTCCTGTCGGGCCGATTTTATTTAAATTTTAGGGACACCTTTTAATTACTACTAAAGGGTTAAATGTCAATTTTGAAACGATTCTGATAATTTTTTCGGTATTTTGGGGCCCAAAAACATTTTTCAACCCCTAAAAACTACCCTTAAAATGCCCCGATTACGCCCATTTTAAATAGGCTTCTTGCGGTGATGGATTTCAACACGTGGACCAAATTTCGTTAAAATCAATTAACTCGTTCAAAAGTTATTGCCCGCACACATATATATATATACAGGGTGTCTCACCGAACGTTGGCTAACATGGGTAACTTTGTTATTAGTGGAGATAGAAAGTCGGTTAAATGGGCAAAGTAGTGCAGAAAATTGGGCTCATTAACATCCCGTCGAAAAAACAATTGAATTTTGACACCCTATGAATTTATTCAGAAAATAGTGAAAATTGCCATTTATGAAAACTGGCCATAACTTTTTTATTTATGAAGATATTTGAAAATTTCATTAACCATTTTTTGATAACTTTTTAAGGTCTTTTCAGTGACGTAGGTTTAATTTTTTTATTTCCACTACATAATGAGATATTGACATGAACTTTGGTTTTTCTTATGGACGGCATTTTTTATTTCCAGATATTCGAATTCTACTTATTTTTCTGAATAATTTGACATAGCATATCCTATATCTAAACCAATCAGAAGCTACAAAACTGACAAAAATAGCTTTTTGGCGTTATCAAAGTGTGCCGTGTGAAACGAAATTTGTTGAAACAAATACATATCGACAGGTTAACAATCTGTCGAGCGATCGCTACAGTTTTGCTAATTCATTTTGTTTGATTTACTCTCTAAGATGGCTCAAGCATTCTCAAATTTGGAGAAACAGGTTATTTTTGCGCATACATTCAGCGTAACAAAAATACCACGTGGGCTCAAGCACAATACTTGAACCTTTATCCAGAAAGGCGGCAGCCTTATTCAATAACTTTTAGGAACTTAAATAGAAATTTAAAAATATACGGTTCATTTTCAAAGAAAAAAGGCAACACTAAACACTGTGAAGAAGAATTAGGTTTAGCAAACGTTGAAATTAATGGAGAAAAGTTCCCAAAAGTTATTGAATAAGGCTGTCGCCTTTCTGGATAAAGGTTCAAGTATTCTGCTTGAGCCCACGTGGTATTTTTGTTACGCTGAATGTATGCGCAAAAATAGCCTGTTTCTCCAAATTTGAGAATGCTTGAGCCATCTTAGAGAGTAAATCAAACAAAATGAATTAGCAAAACTGTAGCGATCGCTCGACAGATTGTTAACCTGTCGATATGTATTTGTTTCAACAAATTTCGTTTTACACGGCACACTTTGATAACGCCAAAAAGCTATTTTTGTCAGTTTTGTAGCTTCTGATTGGTTTAGATATAGGATATGCTATATCAAATTATTCAGAAAAATAAGTAGAATTCGAATATCTGAAAATCAAAAATGCCGTCCATAAGAAAAACCAAAGTTCATGTCAATATCTCATTATGTAGTGGAAATAAAAAAATTAAACCTACGCCACTGAAAAGACCTTAAAAAGTTATCAAAAAATGGTTAATGAAAATTTCAAATATCTTCATAAATAAAAAAGTTATGGCCAGTTTTTATAAATGGCAATTTTTACTATTTTCTGAATAAATTCATAGGGTATCAAAATTCAATTGTTTTTTCGACGGGATGTTAATGAGCCCAATTTTCTGCACTACTTTGCCCATTTAACCGACTTTCTATCTCCACTAATAACAAAGTTACCCATGTTAGCCAACGTTCGGTGAGACACCCTGTATATATATATATATATATATATATATATATATATATAAACATTTTCAAAAATGGTGCCAAAGTGTTTGGGAGGTTATGAAACGTCGAGAAATTTTGGTCCGACCCCTAGGTCCCGCCATCCGACCAACGCCAATAGTGTATGTTGCCTTATGGCAAATACACTAATTATTAATATGCTAACATGTAGGAAAAAAAACAGTCTGTCGTGATGTGCGGAACGTTTGTGGGGGCCGCATGCAAGGCCGTTTGCTATAAACATCGCAATGTCAAGAAATTTCCTTTTACTCACAAATCTACTACATAGTATAGATTTATATCTTGACGTGAGAACTGCATTTACACGTTAAAATCGAGTTCCATTTTTCCGTCTGTGTATTTTCCACAGTTCATTTTTGTTCTAGTGACCTATCGATGTCTACCGGAAATTCCATTCAATTTTAAGCTATAAAAAGAATTAAAAAAAACAAATTATTATTGTTATAAAAACAAAAATAGGTATTATAAAAATAGGTAGTATAAAAGCAAAAATAATACCTATTTTTGTTTTTAAGGTAGTTGTCGTGGTTAAGGCACACCGTCAGAAAATTCTTAATTTTTGTATACTTATTAAGGACATGATAATACAATTACCCTGAGAATTTGAAGTCGATCGACCGTATATAATCCGAGATAAATTCAATTAAAAATTGGATAATTAACATTGCTTGTATACGATCTCTGTAGTTCTGAACCAGTTTCTTATTTATAAAAAAAGAACTAACTGTCAGAAACTTTCCAAAAACTGACAGTCTTTCAATGCATTTGTTATGAGTTTAAAAAAAAATAAGAAACATTTTTTGACCGTCTAATTATTTATAAATAGCGGTTTAAAGTTCAACAATTTATAGAAAAGTATACATGCATATGAATACTGTATGGGTTACGTTTCCACGGATACAGTCTAGCGTACAAATTATGGATCACTTAGCTACAAGATAGTATACTTTTGTGGCGCGTATAATCTATAACTTTTTGACAATATTGTACCACGACAACTACCTTAAAGTACGAATTGTGTCGGTATTTTTTTGCACTCGTATCGAACTCTCGTTTAGTGGTATTATTTAAGCATAAACACAGTTTACTAAAAGAAAAATATTATTTCTGTTTTCTAATTTACAGCTCCTACTCCATAACTATTTACATGTATCTATAAAGGCGAACGTGTTAGATATTCAGGTCAGACAGGTTTCAAAATACTTATTTCCGCTAATGAAAATTAAACAAAAAAAAAAAAATAGTCGCCATTATTTTAATTTTGCAAAATCCGTCTATTTATTTAAGGCTTAGTTTTTTGTCAGGCTGGTAACCGCGGGGATTCATAAACGTTTGCTTTAAAATATCAAAAATTAGAAACTTGTACGTAGTGATAATCAAACATGAAGAATCAAATTATAATAAAACTTACAGACAGTGGAGATACGAAAAATGTGAGACACTGAAAACTAATAACATCAATTGTCGTGCGTCGATATTCTACAATATCGTACTACAGTAGAACCTCGATAAGTTAAAAACCTCTGTATGTTAAAAATGTTTTGAATTCCCTTCCCCTGAAAGTATAAAACTTCCATTACTTAAATCACAAAACCTCGGTAACTTAAACAAATATTCTGAACATCGCCCTCGATAACTTAAAATAATATTTTGGTGACCTCCATAAGTTAAAGTTTTATCAGTGAGTCATCATGAGTAAGTATCCAAACAAAAGGTTTTGCCAAGAACTTAATTGATTTCACTTTAGTCTTCCACTAAATCGTTTTACTGATTTCTTTGTTTAAATAATTGATTGTTTAAATAAATAAATAATTGATTCTAAATGAATAAATGAATAGATAAAAAATTTATGTAACCTCTATTGAACTAAATACATCCTCTATAAAATCCATAAACATCGGTAAGTTAAAAATTTTACTCTGACAACCTCTCTAACTTCAACTCTCGATAAGTAAAAAACTCGATAACTTAAATTTTTTAACGTTTTTAACTTATCGAGGTTCTACTGTACTTAATATACTTAGTTTAATATCCAATCCGACTATTTCAGTTTTTTTCGATTTTTGGCCCCTGATAAATGACTATAGGTTTTAAGTCTACGAAATTTTCTTTATAGGCCCATTATATATATTTGCAATTATAAGTTCTGCAAACTATTAATCTTGGACAACTACCAAAAAATAGTTTTTTTTATGACGGAATTGTATAAAAACTAAATTTTATAGTCAATATTCATGGTAATAAAAATCGATTGGATTTTTTGTGGTTTCTGGCATTATCAAAGTTTACAGAGTAAATTAACAAACCGCTTGACTGCATACGCATATACTATAACATAATAACTACTTTATTCCTAGGGGAAGCTATTAGATCTTTATATTATGTATCGATATAAATCCCGTTTCTCCCGTCAATCCCAGACTGTACTATTTGACCCCATTCACTTTCAGTATATCCCAGACCGGCGCGGCAATCGATTGCGTTCGGTATACGTGCAATTCCCGAGACTTTCAGCAATCAGCAGGGAAAGCGACGCGACGCGATAAATTCTGGAACATAACAGAGAGACGGAGACAGAATCGTGGCGTCGATCGGCGTACTGCATATAATGTGTACGTGATAAGTGAAAGCTTGAAAGAGGGAGAGAGACGGAAAATATTCTCGTCGCAATAAGAACGCGGTCTCCCCGGTGCATGATTTAATGTCATATGTAGGACATATAAAGGGGATGTATAGTTGCCGGCATTTGTTTCTCGTATTGGAATTTAAGATGGGGAATCAATTTTTACCCGACTGCAAAAAAGTAGGGTTATGAGTTTAACAGTCTATGATAACGTGTGTAATTGTGCACGCTAAGCTACTGGACCGATTTTGACAAATCACGTGTCTATCGATTCATCTTAGTGAAGTCCGAGGGAGAGAGATGGAAAGCATTCTCGTCGCAATAAGAACGCGGTCTCCCCGGTGCATGATTTAATGTCATATGTAGGACATATAAAGGGGATGTACAGATGCCGGCATTTGTTTCTCGTATTGGAATTTAAGATGGGGAATCAATTTTTACCCGACTGCAAAGAAGTAGGGTTATGAGTTTAACAGTCTATGACGTGTGTGATTCTGCACGCTAAACTACTGGACTGATTTTGACAAATCAGTTATCTTTCGATTCATCTTAGTAAAGTGCGACGGAGAGAGACGGAAAGCATTCTCGTCGCAATGAAAACGCGGTCTCCCCGGTCCATGATTAATGTCATATGTAGGACATAATATAAAGGGGATGTATAGATGCTGGCATGTTTCTTGTATTGGAATTTAAGATGGGGAATCAACTCTTACCCGACTGCAAAAAAGTACGGTTATGAGTTTAACCCATTGTGTGCTAGTGGTACTCAAAAGTACCGCTTTTTTGAGCCTTTGTATTCCCACAAACATATTTTCGTCATATAATTCCAACTAATTCTAACTAATAAAACTTCAAACAATAGTGACACCAACCTAACATTATATAGGTACAGGATCTGTAATACAGCTTTAAAGTACCAGTAATACGAAATCAACGATTTAGTGAGCTGTGTTAGAGAAATTCGTCTGGAAAATAACGGTACGTTTAAGTACCACTAGCACACTGTCAGACTTTTAGGTCTGGCACACAACGGGTTAACACTCTATGATGATGTGTGTAACTTTGCCCGCTAAAGTACTGGACCGATTTTGACAAATCAGGTGTCTATCGATTCGTACAATTCAGACTTTAGGTAAGGAATAAATACTGTAGATTTTTTTGACAATGTGCTCTGAAGAGTGTTAGAAATAAAGGACTAAGAAGTTCTCACCTATGTCATGAACACAACACTCCCTTTGGAGCGAAAAACTATCCCCATTTTGTGTTTATCTTCATTTGTCTTCTAAATCGTTACTCTACAAAGGAGGCACTTGTGTCACAATTATTATTTTTTTACATGCTTTTGATCTCGAATTTAAATTACCAATACATTCATAAATCAAATAACCCCCTAAAGCGTGTTTTTTTCCATAACGATATCTTTAAAAATGAGACGTTATAGGCAGCCAAAGCTGAAATTATTACACAGTTTCATATGGGCTTTTTCAGGTATCATGGATGCCAAATAAAAAAAACGTCCAGGAACCCATAGGAAATTTAATACCTTAAACGATGCTTTTTGTACAGTATTTCTAAATACCTGAACAATCTAAGAATTTATAAGCCTGAATCGAAAATATTTAACAAAAAAGAAGCAATTATTATTCAAGTCACGTATGCAGAAGAGCATTCCAACGCAACGGAAAAAAGATAACAACTGGACGTTAAAAATGCGAAATTCGTTATTGAAATAGGTCAAAAAACGCTAACAGGCATGTCTTTAAAAATTCCTCGATATTTGACATTTCGAACTAACTTCGTCGAAACACCAGGATAGACCCATAAAGCTCGGAATATCGTGGAAAAATTATACGAATGAGATTCTATCATTTGTAATTCGGGATTAAGATAATAATTACTACTTTGAAACCCAATATTTTTAAAAGCAAATTTATCATAAACATACGATGCTGAAAGATTCACTTTCTAAGAAGAATCATGCCAAAGAAGAAGATTAAAAGAAAACCAACAGATCGTTTAAGGTACAAACAGTTCTCCCCTCGTGAATAAACTATGTATTTTATATTCTTGTAACAGGTAAAAAAAATAATGTCTTTATATGTATTATAATAATTTAAATCGTTTTCGATTCAACTAAAGTCCACATAATATGTGACTTCATATATTTCATTCTCAAAAGGCAAAATGACTTATGTCAAGTATTTGATAAAATTAGAGTCAATTTACTGATTCAGTTTGTCATTACTTGCTGCAATACAAAAAAATTTATCAAAAAGTAATACAATTTTTAGGTCGGCGCCAATTTAATAAACGTACGTAGAAAGAAAAACCGAAAAAAACAAATTTACGTCATCTTATAACAAACCGAAAACCGATTTTACATCCTTTTAAAAATCGATAACCAAACTGAAATGAATTTTGGTTTCGATCCCTACTCCTGGTCCACACATCTTTCTAAAGTAGGCAATGCGGCCCCTGGCGTGAAAAGTTGAAGACCGTTGTGATAGACAATTGCAGCTTCTTTTCAATGTATCGAAAAAATAATCTACTCGATAAAAGAACATGCAGTTTGAAACTTATGTACATGAAAATGAAAGTTTTACATAATGTGATACAAAGTTTACTTGACGGTACAAAAAAATTACCAAAAATTTGACATGAATGATTTTTCCTTGCGGTCAACATAATGTGTAACTACGGCCTACGGGGTATTGACGTAAAAAATAACAGTCCATCAGTCAAAATCTGGTCACGATAGACGTTCGTCGGATTTCATAGGCAATAGAGTTGGGTAACTCAGATCTGAACCGGTTCAAAGAGCCGACTCCGACAGAAGATCCGTGAGAGCCGACTCACTTTTTTTGAGCCGACGGATCAACGGATCCACATAACTCAGTGAAATGCTTAACACACAGAAGCACATTTTACACTTACGTATCAGTTCTTGCTTTGATGCATCTGTCAGCTCAAATGACTCATGCATCACATGTTTGGCTATGCATTCTTGATTCTATACAGGTCGCGATATGATTGACTGAACTAGGTAACTCAGTGGCAGACTGCAGTAACATATTTAGAACTCGGCTCTTTTTGAACCGGTTCAGTGAGCCGGCTCACATACGGGATCCAGATGCAAAGATGCAGATCACTAAAAAGACCCGTTTTTCCCATCTCTAATAGGCAAACGTTGGTTGGGTCACGTGCGCCACTACAGTACGACGTGCATGTGGTACCTCTACCACAGTCTAGTACAGGTGATGCTGGGGTACCGTACGCTTCTGGGAAATCTACCTGTCGAGAACGGTGAGAGCGCGCCATTTACCGATCACATAATGCTGGGTTGCAGAAAACGTTGTCAGAAAATCTGATTTGACAATGACCTTAGATTGTGACCATACATATTTCTCTATAATACAAGAGTATTGTAGAATTTGAAATCGATCCTGCTCGAAAAATAATTGATCGATTCAAACATTTTTTGTAAAACTGCATATTATTTGTGCATAATATTATATACATATATGTCTGTATTTTTATTTTGATGGGGCAGAGTAGAAATCAGCTGTGGCTGCATATCTGTACCCAAATAAAGAATTTATTTATTATTATTTTATTTATTATAATTTCTACTCCGAGACAACGTTTTTCTACGAATATTGATCAATATTTAGCTTAAAAAGCGATCATTTAGATCAATCATTTGTTTCTGGATTATAGTACAACCTAATGTTTGACCTGGTAAGGAGTTTCACAACGAAATTAGACTGTTCCTGCATGCATAAAAACTGTAATATATGATCACAATTTATGTCAAATCAATGTTTATGACAATGCTTTCTGCAATCCAGCATTAAAATATAAAGAATCGCACCACTGTTATTTGCAAATAATAACTCTGGAATGTGGCAAATATTAC
The DNA here is from genome assembly GCA_034508555.1 of Venustoraphidia nigricollis. NCBI lineage: Eukaryota > Metazoa > Arthropoda > Insecta > Raphidioptera > Raphidiidae > Venustoraphidia > Venustoraphidia nigricollis. Next base: position 832,714 of record JAVRKA010000052.1, on the reverse strand, counting down.
TTTTGGTAACTAAACAGTGATGATCAACCTGTTTTTACACCTACCATTCGGGTATGCATTTTACTGTAAGACATTATAATAAACAGAATAGCACCATACATTTATTCATTTTAATTGGTAACTACTTTAAGTAAGACATAAAATACTATGCAATAATTTGTAACCATTTTTATAATGAAACGAAATGTTGACTATCTATATCTATAAATGGTTTTTGTCTGTTAAACTTCGACACCGTTTGACCGATCAACATGAAAGTTGGCACATAATATGTATTTTTCATGGAGATGATTTTTATTCTATCCATTTTGTTGTAACTCGCCACTCGATGATGTTAGACTTCACCGCTGTTGTCGCGTGCAGAGCCGCGGGTAGTGTGTAGTAATTTTATATATATATTTATGGATATGAATATATATTGGAAATTTCAAAATTAGCTATATAGCCGTTATCCTACCAACATGAAGCTAAAAATAGTCTAATTACGAATAAAATTTCCAATTTGGTTTTCACTGATTCATTAACAAAACACAAAATTAAGTGTTTTCAATTTTTCTTTCTAAGGCAAAAAACTTCAGAGTACACGAAGGGATTTATTACAACTCACAGGTTATTTGGAATGTTCTAATATGATTAATAATTAATTTACTAAAAATATGTGACCTTGTAAAAATGATTTATGCAAAATATTAATATTTCTTTTTAATAACAAAGTCATTAACAAATATAATTTGTCTGGAGCAAACAAAAAAATCTATTAGAATAATAATAATTTTTGCTGGTTAAAAGTCTAAAGTCTTATGAACTCGTGCGTCAATAGACGTAATTGAAAAAGATCAATATACTTAAAAAAAATATTTGTGTGCAATATGTCCCATTTTTGTTGTATTTGTAGGGTACCTCGGTCCCCGTTCTGTATTAATTAATAAAGAAAAACGAAAAGTAAATTAAAGGCTGTTTTTTTTTTCAAGACAAGGGTTACGAGCTTCGAAAAACAATTTAACGATATGCAGTGTTCTCTTTTTTTCATTTTTCCCCTCATTCGCAAATTAGGAAAGATTTTCCGATGAACAATATAAAAAAAATAAAGTCGAAAATATAGCGTCAAACGTTTTAAATTCATTCTAAAAAGCCTGTGTTATTACTTATTATTTACCCCAGTTACAACTAGCCCCTAGTTCCCTTACAACCGATTCATGTTTCAAGTGCATACCAAGGTTCAAAGATGATAAATTAATTTTTATAGGTAAACATAATTGACACATTTGTTATAAACATGCGAAGTTTTGGGGTGTGCACTTTTCCATTAAATCCTTAATAATTTAATACTTCAATTCTAATAAGTAATTAGTTATCCAGTGTTCTAAATTCGAAGACTTGCGCAACATTTGCATGTGCAATGTGGGTATAATATGTAAAACGTAGATATATGGGTGTATTGGTGTATTACAGTTGATATTATGTCTGTGAGACCAAAAAGCAAAACTGTTTATGTCAAATCTGATATATTTAAAAACAAATCATTATATTATCAACAATAAATTATGAGTGTTCCTTTTTAACCTGATTGTTTACGAATCGGGTTTCATCGGAACTGCCCGGCACTACCCGGTGAAGTCAAACATGCATCCGAAAACACTTAAAAAAAGGAGCGTTCAACATTTTTAAAACTAAGATTTTCATTGAATTTCGATACATTCGCTCCATAGTTTTTGATAAAAGTTTTCCGACTCACTGTTACAAAATCTGGTTTGACAATGACTTTAGATTGTCCCCACGCACAATTCTTCATAAGAAACTACCGGTAATTTAAATCAAAATTTATATTCGGTTGAACGGATGGTTCATATCTGACCATTTCAAATTTCTATCCTTACCAGCATCTTTGTTATGGCATTCAGTGATAGCAGACGTATTTTTTTTTTTTTTTTTAATAAATCGTCACTCATTTTATTTTACCCAAAATTGACATAACTGGTTGTGGCTTTTGGTCACAGGCGTATATATGTAATAAACAAATTACACGTCATTAAAGTAGATTAGAAATGAAGCACAGCACAGCTAAATGCCTGAATTTAATGTTGTCCGTATTATGAATTATTCACGTGTGCATTCCTTTAATCAATTAACGTGAGCGGTCTCGGTAATTTATTTAGGTATTTCAGAATAAATGAACAAAATGTAAGTTAATAATGCCAGTTCATAGTTACTGTGCGTTCATTATTCAAAAGTCTTTTGCACGATGGCTCTCATATTCATATCAACACATGGCACTTTAAATGTGAGTCGTATTTCGACGTTTTGGTGCGTCACGATGAATCAAAAAGGACCTTTTAAGAAATTAAAATAGACCATGTAAACCAATGGCAAAATGTTCAAAATATAGTTGAATCTGCATATATAAATGCCTGACAACCGAAATTGTGGATTACCTTTAATTCGGGGATAATTTATATGCCAGCTACCGAAAGGCAAATTCATATAAGATTGTCCATTACTAATAATTAGAATAACTGTAATTAATTAGAGATAAAGTTTTGAGTAGCTTGATCTTTGGTTGTGGATGCATTCAAGAGTAAATAGTTCTGAATAAAAATTAGATCGGTACAATATTTAAATAAAATTAAATAAGTTTGTTAAAAAATAATCAAGTCCAAAACATTTAACTGTGCCAATATAAAATGAAAAATAGACAAAAATGTTTTTATATAAATGAAAATATAATATATTTACCATATGTGTTACCAAACTATCAGTAACGTTGATCCACACGTATCCAAATTAATCAATTAACAATAAAAATAACAAAACAAAAAATTATTTCATGAACATCAACTGAATGAACAAAAACAATAAAATAATCATTTCAGAAAAAACAGAAACGTAAACAAACGTGTAACATAAACCAAACAATTATTTGCCGTTTGCTCCACTGTTGTGGAACGCTTATTTTCACAAGTCGGTGTCCAATGCACGAATGAAACCAAAACACAGAAAGTGCAAGTGTTAAATGTCATGGAGTCCTGGATTGCGCGCAATTCAACAGAACCAGCTGGCTAATGTTGGACGGAGATGGAAAATAGGAGAGCAGACAAACGCACTAAAATAGCAGACCGATAACGGAGCCAGACAAAGAGAGGAGCAGATAAATTACTACCCCTATTCAAAAGATGTTTCATCAATAGCCCAGACAAGAGATTTCTTTTTATAGTAAAGAAATGTTACATTGAAATTTACTATTTATGTAACACTCTTATTACAAGAGTCTTTCGCATCAAGTGTTTTTATTTTTACAATTATGATAAAATTTCTTCAGTAGGGTAGCTGCTTTGGATTTTCCTATTTGACACCCCAATAAGTCTACAACCCTGATATTAGAATTTTATTGATCTTTGTAATGCAAAATTGCCTTTTATATCATAGTTTTATTATAATTTAAACATGCTGAGAGCTTGAAAAAGTCTTGATTTAATAAAAACGAAACGTTGCAATCAATAAGTGTTTAAATTGATTTTTTATTCCAATTACCCGTGAAACTAATTTCTATTATTAGAATTTAATATCTGCTCTCTTATAAATAAAACCAATATAACAAGAATTTTCAAAACTATGTGTCTTCAATTATTTCCTAAACTATTAATCAATCCTACAAAAAAAACGATACTACTTTTTTGTAGGAAATTTTATACCGTTTAATTTTGTACATGAAGTGTTTGTTGCTGGCAAACATAGTTTTTGAGATATTTACTAATAAAATTTTTGGACATTTTAAATTAATATAATGTTTCTGCGTCTCAACTAAACAGATTCAAACTTATTCCAGTTTGTTCGAAATTACTTCCGCTAATAGCCATTTCAAAGGACGTATCGACTGGCCTATAAGTAACTAGTGGACGGGTCCAGCTCCGCACGGATAACCATAAAAGATGACGATCATTCTCATAAATTTCTCAACGTCTATTGAATTTGCGCGAATTCGATCGCTTTTATAATTGTCAATGTTCAAAAATCGAAGAAAAATCAAAATTGTCACGAAAAACACAAAAAACTGTTGATCCGATCGCTACCAAACTTCACAGGATCGCCCACTGGGCCAATCTGAAGATTGCCGGAAAATTTCATCAAAATCGGTCCAGCCGTTTTTGAGTCCATGGGGATCTATTATTATATATGTATACAGAAACGATCAATTTTGGGAGTTAAAAAATATGTACATCTGTAACCCTACCAAAGTAAATTTCACGAAAACAAACCAACGATAGTTTGTCGAAACTCTATATGAGACCAGAATCAGTAATCGTTCAGACCTGAACGTAACTCAGCAAATTTTATAAAATCTAAAAAGAAATATTCAATTTTTTATCCAATCTATATGACAAACAATATCTACTGCAATAGTAACATCGTTTTTAGAATGAAAATCGTTCGATATGAGAGGGGATGAACGAGTTTCCCCTTCGAGGGTGTGTACGATGCATGCGCAAGGAGTACTCCTACACAAACTACAGTCAAAACAAAGTCAGCTGCATGGGGCTGTCCCACTGCATGGTTTCAGACTAGCCGTGCTCCGTGCTCACATCATACTCACTCCCTAGGTTTGTCCCAGCAGACACTAGATAGACTTGCGAATTGCGATTACATTACGAAGCACCAAAAAATATACGATTTTATTCCGGCTGCAAAATCAGCATCCTTGTCTAACAAGTGCGTCGCCTACTCACTCTCTGTCACTTTATTTTCAATACCTAGCGTCTTTAAGGGTAGGAAACTTCGATTTGCGGAGTTTTTTTTACAAGCAACTTTATAACATTAAATTCAGAAAAAAAATTAGCTTTAATGTGGTATAAATGAAATAAATCTACGTCATGAACGAAAAGTTTATACGAAATTATACCTGTTTACACCTGGCTGCGTAGAGGTTGCGGCTAAGCAATCAGCAGCAACTGTGACTTTTCAGATCTTTTAAATGCACTGTTGTGAAGTGGTGTAAGTTTTATTTATATACGATGTGAACGAAATGTTTCCCTAAAATTCAATTAATAATATTATAATTAGTAATACTGGCGGGCAATTTTTAATTGGCACCTTATGAAAAATGAATTCTCCTACTTGTAAAAATACTTAAAAATTTGATTTTGATTGTCTACATTATTCATGTACTAATTTTGCAGCCAGATCTTAGACAATTATGGTCTAAAAAATACGCTACAACTTGTAAATTTTATCAACTCTCCGCGATATCTTGAACAAGAAGCGAGGAAGAAATTTGAAAATGACTAAATTAAAAAAAAAATTGATTTTAGTAGACTTGAAAATACCAAAATATACTTTTACAGAGTGATGTGCGGTTCATTCACTCGTTTAATCGTATCGCGAGTCACCTTAAAACTGGGGTTCCTGAATTTTGATCAGTTCTGTCACTCTGTAGAACTGATTTTATGGGTATTTATCAAAACGCAAACCACATCACTGAATTGAGTGTTCATTAATTTTGAAAGTTCTAATATTTACCATACAGAATATCGTCAAAAAAACCGTTAATCATTTTCATAGAGACAGTAATACTTGAATATAGAATAAATTTCAGTTACTTGAACAAACCTACATCTGAAATTATTCCGTACTCTACATCGAATGGACTGGACCTTTATACTACTGCTAGAATAATCTTCACATGCAATATAACCACGCACACGATTTTATGATGACATACGGTATATTTACGATGTAATATCTTGAAATCTAAAATTACGATCGTCCAATTCTATCGTTAAAATTCAGGACACAAATATTGTATTAACTTTATGGATTTTTCAGATACAATAGAATGTTCCAAATAATCGAATCAAAGACGGTTTTGATTTCATGATCAACAATTCCGATTTTGATGATTTTTTAAATGATTGTATATTACAATATTTGATATCAGAAACATTCCAAGCGGGGAACTAAAAATATATCCATATTGCAATACATGTTTTCGAGTTTCCGAGTTTTCTTATACGCTCGCGTCACATATATTAGTTGTTTTAGAAATAGCTAATCGATCTTGATTAAATTTTGTTTGCATATTTGAGACACATTGACCTAACGATTCTGATATTTTCAGCTTTGTAATTGTGATATTTATAATTCTAGAGCAGATTTCCCCTGAATTTTCCGAGCGTCAGAGAGGTGGTTGATGCAAAGATCGTTTTGTGTTGAAAATATTGATTGATAATAAAAAAATGATTTTTCGGGAAAAATCATTTTTATATTAATTACCAAGGACAAAAAAGAAATAAAGTCAATTGATTGATAATATTCAATCAATATTTTCAACACAACAAAATTTTTTTGCGACAACCGTATACCTCTGACACGCAGAAAAATTATTAATGCTTAAAGATAGGTGCCGGGTGTGAAAATGGCAACGGGTAAGCAACATTTCATTCGAATCGATTTTTTTAAAGAATCGGAAATAATGGCGGTAGATTTCAAAATGACGACTTAAATAATATTTACTGGGGAGGGGGCTGCCGTTGACATTACGCAGTATCCTCGGCGTTTATGCTTAAATATACACAGCATTAAGATTTTCAATAAAGACAATTTTAAATTATGTTACAGAAATAAATTCCTTCCGCAATTTTACATTTTGAAAAAATAATAAAAAATCATCACAGCAAATTAATACTAAGCTCGGTCGCCCAGAAATTATTATATTATGTAAGTATATCAAATACAAAGTTCAAACATTGTCAATGGAATGGGAAAAATACGCAACGTCTCAGAGTGCCAGGTGACGTTATATAGGCCAAATGTTGTGTAATCTTGTAAAGCGCTATGATTCACACTGGAGAAATTACTACCTTGCTACTTTTATGAATGAAAATTACGACTAACACTCACGCCTGTTAAAAGACTGATGCAATATGTCGTATTCTGGAACTAATAACTAATTAATAAACATAAAATACCATCACGTGCTTAATTCACTGTAATTTTGATTTCGGGATAACATAGCTATAATGTAATAATAGATTATATCTATGGCGTAATGACGGTAACACTATTGATTTAGGTGTGATACAATGATAATTGTCACACGAGCCAAATATCATTGCACCCTCGACATGCATTGTACTAGTATTCGACACCCTACAAAATAGCAGCTTTTGTCTTCATATAATATTAACATTTTTTACTTTATACTAAAGAACGCTTGACGACACCGTTGTGAAAATAACGAGCATATCGACTGGCGAGTTGCTTGACTTTCTATCGTTTGTTCCACATCTGTCCGTATTGAACCAGCTAAAATTGGATTAACAACTATTGCTGTGGTTCGTGTATGTATGATGCCGGTTTCGGTTCTTGTATTTCTGGAAAATAGATGTACTGGTTAAATGAGTTCTTTGCGTTTTGTTAAATGATAGATGAAGAATTTGAATCGTCCACTAGTTAAGTCTAAAAATAGAAATAGTTAATTCGTTGACGAACGATTTAACTGTTAATTTAACTACTTCCTTGAATCAACACCCACCACTAATATCAACTCTTACTTCAAGAACTCAACAGTCATTTACACATTTCTGCAAGTGGGAACAAAGCTACTGTCACTTCTTATAATATCGACCCTATTTAGTTACAAAATTACGAATGCTTAATTAGTAGGTACTGTTGACCGTTAAAAAAAAATTAGAATCCAATCGAAAAGCATACACGTAAACATTGTGAACATCATGAAGTTTATCACAAAAGTAATATAAAGAGAGAAGAGATCGTAAAAGCGGAAAGTTTATGATCGAACGGGGCGTCACAAAGCAGTATATATTTTGATAGTAGAAATCATTCAGACTGGTTATAGTTTCCCAATAAAATAAAGAAGATAGTGCGTCTGAAGCATTATTTTCACGTCGTAAGGATTTATTTGATATGATTTTTAAAGTTGCCGGTCGTTCACCTTTTATCATCAAAAAAATTAAAATTATCTCCGCGTGTTGTAATTTTTTTATGAAACCTATAAAATTAACAATTTCTTTTGTTGGTAGAATAACACAGGATCTATACTAATATATAAAATTCTTTGTATGTATGCGCGTTTGAACGGATTTAACTAAAGTATTTGAAAAAATTTTGATGAAACATTTTTTGAGATGTGATTCCAGAAGTGTTAGAGGCTATGTTAATTATTTCACCCGGATGAAGCCGAGTCAGTCAGTTATCATAGACCTAAACTTTTTCTCAGAAATACGCTATCGAATGGTAAAAAGCTGCATTCAAATCCATCCAGATCTCCCGTTTTTAACGGAACACACAAAGCGATTTAAAAATGCATTCCCATAGTTTGGTTAAAAAATGTTTGACGATTTTTTATACGGGATGCAGTCCAGCGCCCGGTCTAAGCAGTGTATTTGTAAAATTAATTTAAATAGTTACGTTTCGTAATGTCATTCTCGCGTAATAAACACTCTTATAAAAACAGTGATTTATCGTTATTTAAGTGATCTAAATTGAGATAGAAATGCATATAAAAATGGCCCCAGCGCATTATCTTTGTCCGATACAAAACTACTACACAACCAAATTTGTTTTCTAAATTAAAAAAATTAAATTAAACTTTAAAAAAACTAAAACAACACGCTTTTATGAACTAAAAAATGCAAAATAATTTGACAACAAACTCAGCTTTACTGTAAAAACCTTGGGGGCCATCTATTTAAATTTTCATAATAGTTCTACGTTTACTAGTAAATGAAAAATTTATTACCGATATTAAACACTCCACGCTTTTTACAGTAAAGCTAATTTTGTTGTCAAACTATTTTGCATTTTGAATAACCTCTCGAGACATTTTAATAATTGAATAGTTCGACAATTTGCACTAGAAATATCCCATCTTTAATTTTTATATTCATCCAATCTGAGATCAGATTAGTTTCGAACAGATAGCACCAGTCATCTGCGCATGAAACGTGCATCTCGCGAGGTTGTTTACACTGCTAATGCACTACTATCAAAATACCGGCGACAATAAAAAAAAATAGGCCACAGTTTTATTATTGCAATACCAATTACGAAAAACAAAACGTTACAATAATAATATTAAACACATTTACAGTCGACACGCACGGATTTCTCGAGATGAAAGCGTTGTTATTATTGATAATTTTTAACATAAAATAAGATTAGAATGCCAGATCAAACAGTAAACGTCCCTTAAATAGATTTATTGATAAAACTGTTCGTCACACAAAAACTCTCCAGCAATGTACGCGTCATGAAATTTACAGTTTATTGCATTTCACAAATCCGGATAAATGTGGTTATTTTCAGCTCGCTACGTCGCGTTCTTCCCTTCCCAATTTAGGCTATAATTTCGCCGAACGAAGCCTGATAGCTACTTTATTAAATTTTAGTTAATTTCAAACGTTACATTTTTTTATTAAGAATACAAAATAGTTAATGCAGCTAGATTGTATCATGCATTATTTTATAAACGAGGTGTGATAATATTATGTTGAAACGAGCAATTATCAATTTTTAACAGTCGCATGAGTCTTAAAAGTATTACAATTGGGTACATTCTATACATTTTTTGCACGTACCCCATAAAATAGTTGATTTTCACTCCATAGTGAATATATATTTATATATGTGACAGTTCACGTCCGACCATATCGAAATCTATTTGGATTGTTTACGAAGACAACGCCTACTTTGCTGTCTCTGTTGCTTATATGGATTTATACAGCAACTGTTGAATTGGTACAATAGCATTTCTTATTTTAATTTACACACTAGTGCAAAACGGGTCATAAAAACTAGCTATTTTAGAGAAGCTCGAGCAAAAATATATTTTTGTCATTATAAAATAGCAGGCATGTAAAGTAGGCAATCTAACCAATACAACATTAATATTCAGATACTATCTATAAGAGGTGCTACACAAATGAGCCATAAAAAATGTTAAAAATATGATACAAAAAATGAAATGAAAACTTAGCACCTTCTTAGATTTCATTTCTTTTTTCGGCAAAGCCGGTAAGCTCATTTGTTCTCTGTATCGAGCTAGGGCGTTTTTTCACATTTATGTTTTTGGTGGAATAATAAAAGTACATCGGTATATCTCACAATATCAACCGTCGGGTCCGTTTCAGGCAGTTCGGCCGTGTCGAGTCTAAATTTTTCATTGTGAACATTAATGCATCTTTGAAACATGAGAATATATTCTCCAGAATTAAATTTATGCAGGACGTGGTAATTAGAGCAGCGCAAGTTGAAAGATGAAAAGATGCTCAAAAATGAATTTATAATGATTTACCGTCGTTCGATAAGGTACATTAACCACTCATTTAAGGTTAAGCAACATCACTTATGTATGTCGTATATATTATTAACAAGCGATTTGCCCGCGACTTCGTGCAGCGGTAGAGTAGATGTATTGTACCCGGTTAAATTATTTTACATAAAACCCACCCCCACCCCGTTCAGGTAGTGTGTTCAAAAGACTATCGAATATGTATATTTTTTTTAACTTAAATAATTCAGGAGATACAGCGTATCCTTTATGAAGGTTTCCATCGCTCTGTTGAGCCGCATAAGGGTTATTTTTTTAATAAAATGTAGCCTAGATCACTCCTGGCATAATCCTTTATTTGTCCGTGAAGTGACAACACAATCGGTTCAGACGTTTCAAAGATTAGCCCGGACAGAACAAACTGACTGAAAACTGAAAATTCATTTCAAGTTTCAACGGAATAACTTTCTCCACCTTCCATAAAGATTTCACAATTATCATTGGATAAAAATAAAAAACGAACGAGTGAAATAGAAATTGAAATAACAAAACAATTAAAAATGCAAAGCGTTTTCTTCGATTCAAGTTCCGAGTAGCATATTTTCTAATTGGTTAAACATTTTAATTAAAATTCAAAATCTTGTAATTGAAAGCTATTTAAACATTTTACGTGTTTAATTTTTCAATTATTCTTTCATTCAAATTAATTTATAAGGTAATTTATTCATATCGACTTACCTAATTACGAATTTTGTTAGATGTTTTTTTAAGCACAATTTTTCACGCAATTTATAATTTAATTTTCCATTAATTAATATATATACCTATATTTACTAATATTATAACTTTTTAAATTAGCGAATAAAAAAAAAAAAAAAATTAAATAAAGATTTACTTTGAAAAAATTAAATATATTATTATTATTATTAAATAGTTTTTTAATGCATAAAGAATTTGTCTGATGACTTTTTTTATATAAATATACATATTACGTTTTTTTAACCGTTTCACAATATAGCATTTTATCACAGTACGTTAAAACACATTGTAATTTATCGATAACGGTAAAATTACGGCATAGACAATAAACAGGTCAATGGTTTTTAGAAACACAAAAAAATAAATTAAAAATAAACATATCTGCACCTACCTCTTACGCTGAAATAAAAATAAGAAATTGTAAAAAAACAACAAGAATAGGGTGTTTGATCATTATAGCAAAAATCTAGTATGCAAGTTTTATTATCAACTTTTGCGTAATAAAAAAATACTAGTTTAACATTTTCGAATATATTTGAATTTCAATAACCGAATTTTAAAATAAGCCGCATTAGAAATAATATTGTCCCGGTTCAAAATTTTTGGAGATCTGATTTTGATTTTCGATAAAAAAACATTAGAAAAAAAACGCATACATCTAGCCATGGAGGATAAAAGTAAAGGAGACGCATCTGTGAATATTGGACACGGGTCAAAATAGAGGAACATTTTTTATAGATTTAGCCGCTAGAGGGATATGTATACGGTTCTTATAAGAACCAAACGCTAAAGTGAAACGAAGCGAAATATTAAAAAAATTAGATACCGTGAAAATGCAAAAAAAAGAAAAATTTAATTGACTAAGTACTTACTGTAAAACAGTGATTTTAAAGTAAAATTTTACGATAAATTAAAAATTCTTTAAAAACCTACTACGTAAGATTCTTTATATTAGATAGGTTCGTAATGAGAACAGCGCGACATGTGGCACTTTTTCAAACTTCGAATAACCGTATTTTTAGCCTCAGAATAAAAATTGAAAAAAAAGTTTTTGTAATTTGATATTTTGATGAAATAATGCAAATAATATAAAATACATGACATTCAAATATATCCACAGATAATTTAATATTGATGAGATAAAACCATTGACCTGAGCGCAATAATAATATGAATGAAAAAAGAAAAAATCCTACCTTATGACGTAATGCACACAGACGACGCTCTGGGGTTTGTGGAGTTTGTCGTGGAGAAGAGTGGCCTGCGTCACCACCCACACGTATCCGCCGCATTTTGCCAAAAATCGGTATCTGTTGGTTTCGCATTGACCCTTTGAGAACACTGCAACAATTAAAAATAAAACAATCTGTTAAATAGTTCATACCAATCAGTATACCATGAAACATAAAGATTTTGTTTTAAGTAAAGATCTACAACATATTGCAAAACAGCGACAAAATTATTTTCAATTTAGTAACCCAAGATCTGTCAGAAGAAAGAAAATATACTGACATTAAAAAAGCACAACTGTAAACTTTTCAGATATGTAGTTTCAAAATTAATAGACATATAAGTAATATTGGAGTGTCTGTTATTTCTATATTTCAATAAATGTTCGAACTTTATGGGTTATACGAGATACACAAGACGTCATAGTAGTTTAAAGTTTTTTGCTTGCCTACCTGTTTCCGGAATAATCAAAAAAAGTTTGTTACAAAAAGGAAAGTCTGGGATTTTGCTTTTTTTAATAAATAACTAGCTCAGCAATAAAGGCTATAAGCAAGACTATATAGAGGTAAGTTATAAATATAATAAGTAACTATTTAAATTGTACATGAATTAAATTTTTAGTATTATAGAATTTCGTTCTGCACTATGCTTCATCACGATAATACATCAGGAACTTGAGCAATAGTGATAAAACGTGTTCAAGCATAATCAATTAACAATTACGTCCATTTTAAATGCATGTAAACTCTAGATGCTATGTTTAAAATCTTTCTAAAATGTAGCTAAAGACTCTCAATTCTTAAGGTTACAAGAGCGTACGCAGAATTTTGTTCGAAGAGGGGAAAGTCATGAACCTTCTACATTGAATCCGGGGTATTTTCAGCCGCTAAAGTTCAATAACGAGAAAAAATGGTTAGGTATGAAGAGAGCTTAATGATTTTTTACACTTCAGTGCATTATTCCAGTTTCCATGGACGGTTTAAGAATAGCCAATATTGCTGGCAAACGTTATCGTACTTATTATAAGCTGTTAAGCTCAGTTAACTGCGTTATCATTTTAACATTACGCTTAATATATACTGAAAATATTAATGCAAAAAATCTTTACTAAAATATCAATCTAAAGATAATTTCATATTTGGATCTGTCGTAACATAACTCAAATAAATTACAAACTATTTCATTCTTTAGAGCTTAGACAAATAAAAATCCAAAATATCGACGGCAATAAATGTGTGTGACTCAAATATTTCATCGTTTAAAAGTACAAAATAACAGTTATATTGCGCTTTAAATCCGATATACCTGATTTCCAACAAGGGTCCATATATCAAGTTTAAAATAGACAATGATAAAGTGTAATGGTGTTCTAACAATTGCATTGTGTAACTAGAATCCGATATGTCGGATATTCTTATACAAATCCCTAAAGTATTACAGTCTGTCGTACGGAGACGATACTGGTGGATGTTGCAGCAATGCTGCCGCCGACCGACCAAAGCAATGGCAGTGCATCCCGATGGACGGCCACTGAAAATGCACCCTCTGTGTATTGTGTAAGTAAAAGTTGTTTGGTTTGGACGGTGGCCTAGTTTGATTCTTCGCAAGATATGTGTATCCATATTATATACCAGACACAGATACTTTGACACAAGGTGTATTCATAACAAATAAAGAAATCGTTTCAAGGGTAGACATCGAAGGGACTCATTCTGTAATAGTAGGAGAGCTGTTAGACATTTTTGGATAGCTATTTGAGGCATTGTGAAAATTTGTACAGTACCTCTTTAGTAATATCCGAATACAAAAACACAGATCTGGTTGACAAGTAGCGGGGTTTAACCGACTCTCAAATTTTTAAATTAGTAAAAAATGTTTCGCTATAAAAATCCCTTGAGACATTTTAAAATTTTAATACCTTGAAATTTACTATTTAAGGAGTTGAAAAATACAGAAGCCAGATTTCTCAATCGGCTCTAAAACTTAGCCAGGTGTTTCCAAAATTATATTTTTAAAAAATTTTAAAAATATATTTGAGGCACGTTGACATTTAAAAAAAATAATATTGGTAACTAAAAATAGATATATTAAAAGAAAAAAAAAACATGTTGTTTCGGTGGGATATTCTACTTGCCACATGATTAAAAATTTGAGGGTCGGTTAAGCTCCGCTACCCTTTTGCCAGGTCTATATTTTTGTATTCGGATATTTCTAAAGAGGTATTGTACAAGTTTTCACAGTGCCTCAAATACCTACCCAAAAATGTATAACAGCTCTCAGATATAAATGAAATCCCCGAAGAGGTGTCAATACGCAATATGATATTCTGACATAAATTCGACATTTACTTCAAACTAGTTTATACTCCAAATTCCGTAGAGGTCCAGGAAAAAATGATCATAATATACTCGTATGTCCACGTACAGTTCGGATCATGGTTGACAATTTTACGCAGTGTTTTCAACCTGTGGGTCGCGACCCCCAGGGGGGTCGCAAAGGCTTACTCGAGGGGTCGCGGGTAAAAGAAAAAGGTAATTGGTTGTAGGTTCTACACAACAATAGAAAAACCTCCGCGGCAAAGTTACTACTTGCACAGTTCTCGCGACTTAATTGCGAAGTACACTTGGTTTTTCGATCAATATAGGTCGAACAGTAAGAAAAAAAACCCGGGTCGCAGTGCCAAAACCCTGTCGACAATATAGTGTATTTACTAGTATAGGGCCGTGTGGTTTTATACTTTTATTATGTGACATTAAGTTTGTTTTTGAGCAAAATAAAAAATTTAACCCCTTAATACACCCCTTAAAATAACATTTTTTTTCTTAATTGTAATATTATTATCAATCTAACGTCTACACCGAATTAAATACATCCTTCAATAAATAAGTCACTATCTGCAAACTAGTGTTTTCATAAAATTTGTAAATCCGGTCCTGTCGGGCCGATTTTATTGAAATTGTGGGGACACTTTTTAATCACTACCAGAGGGTTAAATTTCAATTTTGAAACGATTCGGTGAATTTTTTCGGTATTTTGGGCCCCAAAAACTTTTTTCAACCCCTAAAAACTACTCTTAAAATGGCCCGATTGGGCCCATTTTAAATAGGCTTCGTGCGGTGATGGATTCCAACATGTGTGCCAAATTTCGTTAAAATAAATTAACTTCTTCGAAAGTTATAGCCCGCACACATATATACCTATATATATATATATATATATATATATATATATATATATATATATATATATATATATATATATATATACATATATATATATAAACATTTTTAAAAATGATGCCAAAGTGTTTAGGAGGTTATGAAACGTCGAGAAATTTTGGTCCGACCCCTAGGTCCCGCCATCCGACCGACGCCAATAGTGTATGTTGCCATATGGCAAATACACTAATAAATACAAACTGATATAGTTTTATTATGGCTCTAGGTCTAGGGGGCCGCCACAATTTTGTAACGTGTAAAGGGGTCGCGTGTTCAAGAAGGTTGAAAAACACTGATTTACTGAAATAAAGGAAGCGCCATCTGTTAGCGAGTTGGCTAATTCGTCTGTACTAGTACATCAATTGTGTTCGACCCATCGCTACTTTCGTCAAGATGTTTCCATATTCAAACGGAACATTTCTACCAAAATATGTTTAAAAAAAAAAAAAAACACGTTTTGGTGACCATAATAAGTGCAGTCGAAGTACAGATTCTTCTAAGTAAAGGGTGGAATCTTTGCCTGGGCACTATATAAATGTTATCTATGTACATAAAATAACACTATACGTGATTCAAAGATACACACCGAATCCCAGAGTACAATAGGAATATGTGTTACAAGAAACAGAATGCAGGGGTTCTCATATCGGAGCTATCAACTATCAAGTAAAAAGCTAAGCCGAAACTAAACTACAAAAACAAATTTATAACATGAACAACACAAGTGCGAAAAAATGTAATTATAGTAAAAGAAAAAATAGATATTACGATATGATATGCAAGTGGGCAAAAACGACCGAATTGTATAGACGCCGTCCGGCAAACAGTGATTCCAGTCAGCGATCTGGATGCGTATTTCCATATTTGCCACTGCTGTCCCAAAACGACCACGCTTTTGTAATGCAACCATAACTTACAAAAGCCTATTCAGGTACTACTGCCTTCCAATAAATACGACTTTGTAATGCAACGTAATTCATAATATGCGCTTAAGCCGGCGCTAGACACAGCAACATTATTTGAACACTTATTTGAACACTTGTGAGGCACGGGTATTTGGATATTTGTTCAAAGTTTGATCACACATTTGTACTTTACCATTCGGTGTCGGTTTTTCGAGCGCACATCAAAGCGTTCAAAGTTCAAATGTTTGCGTAGCTGCTACACTTACGCAAAGTTCAGTTACTCGTAAATCACTAAGTAGAACGGTCACTTTGTTCAGTCGCAAGATGGACTGGAGCAACGAAACTGTCCTTGAATTTATTGAGTTACTTGAAGAAGAACCATGTATATGGAACCCAAAAAATAAAAATCACAAAAATAGAAATTTGGTCAATGATGATTTGGATCAGAATAAATAATAAATTGTCAGTGCCTTGCTCTATCGAGGAATTAAAAAAGAAAATCGTCGTCCATCTTGTTTGTTAATTTGAATACTTTGCAGAAACGTTTGCTACAAGTGTCTGCAAAGCATGTCTGGCTGGTGCAGCAAACATGTGTTCAAATGTGTGAGCAAAATCTATGTTCAAATATTTGTCTGTGTCTGGCGCCCGGGTTACGGTGATCGTTTGAAGACAGTAGGCCATCTACTGAATACGTTTTTACAAGTTAATGCTGCATTACAAAACCATGTTTATTTGAAGGCAGTCTTCTACTGAATATGCAAACGAAAATACGCAATCTGGAACCAAGTTTATAAGCGCCATCTGGTTAACATGTGTAACTTACATAATTAAGCAAACGATGATGTTGTATATTGAAACAGAAAGAAAAATATAATATCAATTATATAATTTGTTTCGTTTTTTGTTGGCACGGTTATTCGGTTTGAGTCGTGTATGAAGTTACACTTCAATGAAAAACAGTGTGAAAATCAGGGAAAACAATATCAATTTAAACTTTGAAAAACGAATTATGCATCTATGTACACATCTAAAAAACAGACACATCGTATTGTCTGCGTTCCTTTGTGTGGTTGCGTCAAAAGTCTAATAAAAAAGACCTTATAAAAATGCAAATAATGTTGGCTTGATATCGTTTCTAAGCAATATATATAACAAGCAAAGAGGGTGAAGCAAAGAACTTAAAGACAATCGTCTACCAGGCAAATACGAAAAACATAATGAATGCTATATAAATTATGCTTTTTGATATCACAAAATGGTTCCTCCATAATTATATAAGATCCTCAGAAATGTCAACATTAACTACGGTAGGGTCAAAAATTTACGAAGATAATCATTATAGTGCGGTTCGCTTAATGGTGCGACAAAGTTATGAAAAAATGTAAAGCGTACCTGTTTCGTGCCGCTTACGATACATTGTGAAGTACTCCTTAAAGTTTGAATTTATAGTTAAAGTCATTTACTTACATTATACAAATCATGTCCTCGCCATATATCGTAATTGTTTTTCAGTTCACTTAGTGAGAATTATATTTTCCAAACTAAATATCACGAGTCACCGTGTACAACAGAAGCGATATGCAGTGCGTAGAAATTCATGGGAATGGAAAATAGTGCACCATCTGCACATATATCTAAGACATTTTCGCAAGCTGGAAATTGGAAACGTAGAAAATGGAAAAAAAACTAGGACAAACCTTGAGTGTATTAGTTTAACGACATTTTACAACACTAATTTCCCTCCTTCTTTGTAATGTCTTCATACAATACAGGGTTGTGGTAAAAGTATAATAAAATCATTTTCTTCATACTATGCCGGAAGCACGTACTTTCCGATTCGATTTTAGATCAGAAAGTATGACATTTCTGATTTATTGTTGTGAAAAGCAGCAATTACATTCATATCGTCTATATTGTCATGCGCACTGATACGTGACACAGTGAGACTAGCGACTTTGTCAAGTCACATGTTGGCCCATAGATGTCTATGTGAACGCCTGTAAGTAGCTATTTGCTGTTATACTGACATTATGAAATGCATGTGTCATTACGTATTTAACCTCAACAATTTATCACTTCAAAGTAGTTTTTTTTATATATTGCTGAATGTGGGTACTTTCGGCATGGTATGAAGAAAAATAGTATACACCACACCAGCAGAAAGCTGAAAGTCCTGCACTGCGCGACATAATATGATGCCCTCGACTTCGCCTCGGCCATTATGTGGCGCAGTGCAGGAAATTCAACTTTCCGCTCTTGTGTTGTAATATACTATTTCTTTATACGCGGTCGAAAGTATATACTTTCGACTTTGATTTTAAGGCAGAAAGTCTAACATTTATGCACTGCTGGAAATACTCGCACGCCATCTGTAACAGCACATTGATACGAAAGTACGTACTTTCGACTGGGTATAAAGAAAAATAGTATACACTACATGGCCAAAAAATTGAAATTCCTGCACTGCGTGACACACATGTCCGAGGCGAACCAACGGTGTCGAAGTCTATTAATCTCAATTTTTATACATACAAATTCAATTTTTACTTAAAAAATTGAACTGAAAACATTGTTATCAAGAACAAGAACATTTCACTTACAACGGAAAGACTACGACTGTTTATAATTAATCTGATAATAGCACGCATTCTTCTCTGTCTAAATTAAAAGCAGAAAGCCATTAATGTCATAACGGCGTTACTAATTAGTTTACTATTCAATCATGATCGTAATCAAGAGTCCTCTTGATTAGTGGTGTGCTTTCAATACTGCTAATTATTACTTCCCGTCAGGTGACCTATTCGTGAACCACGCATGACATAGAATCTTGTATTCTCCGAGTGTCCCATTTCTCCAAAGGCGAACGACCTTTCAACAAGCCATAGCATAGGATATGCATTGCAAAAACAGTCATCCTGTAATAACTTTGCAAACACAGTTCCTTAAAAAGTCCGTTTACACAAACTCGTTCCGTATCGTGGATCAAGAAAAATAAACTTGGTTATAAAATTTTCATATTTAACAATTTAAACTTGATTCATATCGCTGACTTAGGCTTCTCCTGCATTTAGGGTTGCCATCTCTAAAATTTGGCAACCTGGACAAGACGCGTGAAAACCTCGGATTTTAGAGTCCGGAACCCGGACATGTCAACAGGTTTTTTTAAACATAGTCAGTGTAATAGAAAACACTTGAAAATGTCATAAATCACCTTTTTATTTATTTTCAGACCTTAAAATAAAATTTAGTCATCTTTTATCATCATTTTAAATGTACCTAACAAAACAGAATCTTATTACAGTTAGTTACAAATTGTTTTAATAATCAGTTAGAATTTTTTTATTCTTAAAATAAAACACAAATTATTAATATACTCTGTTATGAAAATAAAACCTTATTAACAAAATTCAATTAAATTTTTAAACAAAAATTTTTAAACCCGGACTACAAATGAACCCTCACCCGGACGCTCCCCGGATGCCCTCTAAACTAGGACAAATCCAGGGAAACCTGGACGGATGGCAACCCTACCTACATTGAATCTATATTTCTTTCAATCCGATGTCGGTCGCCACAAAAATTTTGGGTAGGTGTCTACATTGGAAACGGAAGTCTGATACGATAATAAATGAAGACGTTTGTTAACGGACCGACAAGTTGGCCGATCAAACGTATTTCTTTCTAACCGATGGCACATAATGACAGATAATGTTGATTGATTTACATCTATTTTCAATAAACTGATGCGCGCTTGCCTTTTTTACGTCTCTTTTAAGGAGAACATGCTTCTCTAGCAAAGCCAATAAAAAACTTGTTTGTTTCTTCAGCGTTGCTAAACTTGAAACAAAACAATGTTGTGGTCAACAATGCAGAGTATTAATGTTGTCTCAAAAAGACTTCTAAAAGTACCGATGAAATGTAGTTTGACGTCCGGAACGTTCGGATGCGGCACGGATACGCAACGATTGTGTATATAAATGGACCTTTATACTCAACTAAAAGACAGAACTGCAGGGCAACGAAAGCTCTATCAGCAACGAAATATCTATTTCTATGTTAGCTCCATTCTAAAAATGTGCATTAACTATACAATTTACATATTCAGCAAATTCATTTTCTTCTCTTACTAGAAAATCGCCATCGGATCTATTTCAGATGATGGCAACGGAGCCATTCTTCCTGTGCAAAAATTGTGATACGGTCGCTTTTTAGGCGATAGAGCAAAACAAAAATTCTGGTATAAATTCGTAAATATTAAATTGTTTGTCGACTTTGTTCGTATATTTATTCAAAAACAAAATCAAAAATATCATATTTATTACACAATCGCATTTGTTTCCGTTAAACTGAAACCACAGTGGATGAAACAAAACTCCCTAAAACTGTGTTAGATTACTGAAAACAATCAGAGCATTTTAAGTCAGATAGAAATTAAGACACATTGACGAAAGAAAAAACGTTTTGATTTCTTTTATTAATGTGCTTTACATTAATTCAACTTTATGCATTCTTTTTCTCTCATGCAACTACTTTAATTGTTTAAAGGAAAGATACTATGTGTCTAAGCCACCCAATTTTTGGCGATTATTAGTACATTAGTACTTTTTTGTAGTGCTCTAAATATGTGTAATAATTTTAAAAATGTGATTAAAAAAGCATAAATTTGATACAAATTGATAGTTCAAAAAGATATTTTTTATAGCTGTGTGACGGAAGACAAGTTGGTCCAGCTATTGAACACAGACATTTCAACATTTCACGTTAATTTTCAAAAAAACTACCAAACTACATACTCCTTATATCAAAATTTAAAAAATCGTAAAATTTGTATGGCTAGAGACGCAAAGATATACTTGTTATGTCAATTCCCTAAAATGTTTCCAGGAAAAATATACATTTTACAACCGCGCAGATTTGAAACTATCTTAGATCAAATATCAACAATTTTGATCTCCCGTTTTCTCCCTGTTTATTAAAATCGACACGCAATATTAATACATATGATTGTTAGCTCTCTTATTTTCATTATAAAGAAAATTCTCACGGGATTACTCATCCAATATAACAATAATGTAGTCTTCTGGGGATTTGGTCAGTAGATAAGGTTTTAGCCCTACAGCAATCGCCAAGTACGCTATACGAAAAACTTGCTTCTGTATCTCCTCTGGGATCAATGAAAACATTTACTTCACTTCATGCTCTTGTCACTTGATCAAATGGGTAACAAAAATAAAGAAAACTATACAACCCGAGTTCAGTGAACGTATTTTATATATCAATATACTGGGTTTTTCACTTTCTTGTATGACTAGATTATAATTTCAAATACGCAGAACATCCTGCGAAAAATTACTATTGAATTGGTTCTCTACATTTCAAAGTATACTTTTAGAACTTTATTTGTGTGGTAAACTTCACTTTTATAGTTTATGAAAATTACTAATGATTTGGTTTTAAATTACGTTTTTATTTAAAAAAAGAACATAAAATGTGCAATCGCATTGCCTCATGGCAGAGTACATTTTTATAATCAATACATATACAACATAATATCAAAGATTATCAGTCAAAAAATTACGCCTTGTTAGTCACTGAAACTTATGCGTCAATGTCTTCTAGACTAATCTACAATTATATTACGCAAAAAAAAATAGATTTCATTGCATAACCAAAATTCATCAGCTCAAAAAAATTATTATAAGCGAAAAAAATAATGTTAAAATTCTTTTCAAAGCACGTTTTCTTTTTGCTTTTTTCTTATGCATATTCAATCAATTATTTATCAAACTATGTACGCAAATCTAAAGTCTCAAAATCTTACCCAAGCTGTAGACCACTGCCGAATTTCTAAATTTCTTCAGAAAATAAGAAACACTCGTTTTTTACTTTTCCCGTAAAGATATTTATATGACAATAATCTACAACAAACACCGAAACTATTTATCACAATAATTAAATATGATTCTACAATTTAACCGATCAATTTTACATTTTCTCCAAAAAAAAAAAACAACGACACTTTAAGATGCTAATGAAAATCATCGCCGCCAGCAGAACGATGCGTACATATTTCGTGCAAAAACTAACTTGTACAGACCTCTGCTCACGGTCAACTTATGCATTATGCAATCAGATTTTATTAAAGAATTCAACTAAAATTTGATATCTTATGCCGGCGCCAGACATAGTAACAATATTTGAACACTTATTTGAACACTTGTTTTAACTAGGGATGAGGATTATAAATCGATTATTCGAAATAATCACAAAAAGAATATTTTTCCCGATTTTATAGAAGAAAAAAAGTTTTATTGTTCTTTTAAAACTTTTTTTCTTCTATAAAATCGGAAAAAATATTCTTTTTTGAACCGATTTTAGGGTAATAAAATAATCGGTTTTCCCCACAATCGGTTTTTCGAAATAATCGGAATCGAATGACAGGAAAATAATCGATTATTTCGAATAATCGATTTATAATCCCCATCCCCAGTTAAAACAAGTGTTCAAATAAGTGTTCAAATATTGTTGCTATGTCAGGCGCCCGGGTTACAAAAACTATTTGACACGATTATGAACTGCGTTTTATTGATTTACATTTAAAATTGTCGGCAGGGTTTTCGCACTGCGATCCGATTTTTTTACTTTACGCACTTGTGTTAAATAGTATCGCTTTACATGCAGGAAAAGTAACTATTTTTAGGAGGTAGAGCAAAACTATGCTTCGTAGGTGCAATTTATTAAAAGAACTCAGAAATGAATTGAAAGATTTATGGGAGCACCTCAAAACAAAAATACGACGATTTTGTTGGTCGGTATTATTAGTTCGTGACTCAACGGAATAAGACCAGTGATAAATAGAGTTTTCACGAAATAAAAGAGTGTGATGAGGTCACTCAACATTAACAAATATTTAAATTCCCCTTTTTAAGAACATTAAAGACAAACAAAAATGAATGTCAATGCCACAGTAGTTTATTTTTTATTTGGCTACTTTCACATTTTCCGAATGGAAGACAGGCCGTTCGTTCAGAGGTTATGTATACCATACAGTAATATATTGTATGCAATTATGTAAATGTCCAGGCAATGCAATATATTACACAATTCAGTGCAGCGCAGCATGCAAAGCAGCATGCGGAGATGAAAACACAACCAGCACAAATCCATCAGTCAGTTAAGGAGACAGACAAACGTTCTGTCATCATTCGTTTCTCTATGCACGACAAAACGCGTAGATGAAAGGTTGCGACTTTTTGAAGTTTGAAAAAAGTAGCAAATCGAGGGGAAATAGAATGTAACAAATAAAGGGGAAGTTAGTTTGTCCCCTAAATTAAATGAAACTGACAAGGACAGAAGTTTATATAGTGTTCATCTTTAAAGTTAAATTCCAGATATATGTTATAATAGAAACAGTATCACGGGTAATTGGAATAATGAAAATAAATCAATTTAAACACTTGCAACGTTTCGTCTTTTCTTTAATTAATGTTAATTTTTGTAAAAAAAAAATTGTTAGAGCTTGAAAAAGTCTTAATTAAAGAAAAGACGAAACGTTGCAATCAATGAGTGTTTAAATTGATTTATTTTCATTATTCCAATTACCCGTGATACTGTTTTCTATTTATATAGTGTGTTGCATTTTGATTCGCAAAATAGTAGGACAAGGATGAACGGCTTGAATCTGACGTTTATTTATTAATGTTAAATTTAATCAATCTCAACTTATTAAATGAATTTAGAAAAAAAGTTAGGGTCGTAATTTCAAGATTGCCCATGGGCGCATCGACTGCTAGCTAGTGGGCCTGGATGTTTGCAGGGTAAGACATTCTTCGAAAGTTTAGGCTCTTACCTACGTCATTAAATACACAGATTACCTCGTTAATGAATAACGTCAGCTGGAAGACCATTCAGTATTTTTATTAACCACGCAATATCATGATAGTCCACTGAATTATGTCATCTATATCTAACGGAATGAGATCACCTCTGTATCTTATAACCTTTTAAAAATACAATAAATATTGCTCGAACAGAAATCAAGAAACTTAGCTGGCAAATACTGAGTACGACCTTAGATTGTAACCAGCCATTTTTCCATAAGAAAAGTTAAGTAGGATTTAAAAATGGATCTTGCTAAAAAAATACAGTACAATCGCGATAATATGAATATGCACTCCTATGAACGACTCAGTAATATGAACATAATTTTTGTAGAAAATTTAACGCTCTACAAAAAAGGTACTTATCTTGTGATTTTTCAATAAGTTTACTGGTTCAAAAGTTTTTCGTGATTAAAGTTTAAACTTTATCCTCGGAAAGCTTTTGAACCAGTAAACTTAGCGAAAAATCACAAGATACTTTTTTTGTAGAGCGTTAAATTCTCTACAAAAATATGTGTCTCACTTTGTAGATTCATTTGCCTCCAACTTTTAAAATTTTGAAGAACTTAAAAGACGTTTTCCACATGTTATTTTCCATAAGAAACTTTGATTGGAATGCGGACTATCTTAGAGTAAATATTAAGAGCTCAAATTTTTAGAGAATTTTTTTTATCAATTTTTAAACGTTTGACCCCCTGGGACCATAGAAATTCGACAATACCCCTGTTAAGGACCATCCTAACGTAAATGTTTCTTGCGAACCTCAATAATATAAACATATCGCTAGTATGAACTCCTCAGGATTTTTTGTGTTCATGTTACCAAGATTGTACTGTAAATTAATCGACTGAAACGATATTTTTTTAAATGTTGGACGTAGAATTTTATGTACTTTAATGTATATAATAATGAAATTTTCTGAAAAATACGTCGTTTGTAAATTATTAGCAAAAAAACGAAAACATTTCAAGGTTTTCGTGACACCCCCGCCAGAACACATGCAGAAAATTGGTGCACACTTTAAATTCTTCTATTTGCATGTAAATAAAGAGATTAAAGCCTTTTCCAGCTTTTCACGAATTAAATGATGGCAAAAGTATATTTTTCCTGGCGTAACAGTAATGTTGATAAGGGCACTGGGTTTCGTTTCGGTCGTTTGTTTCAGACAGAAACTGAATGCAACAACCGACTATTTGTAATGGTGCAATGGTTTGGTATGATGATGGTGGATGACGACGATGAGATGACGGTACACAACCGGTGATGTCTACAGGCGGTCTACTGTTACTACAAACACATTATACCAGACAAGAAGCACACTCCGTATAGTTTAACGGGTCGTATTTCATGCAGACATATAAAGCTAACGTGCAACCTTCAACGTGTGTGCATCCATACACACACACACATATAAGTTTACAATAAGACTTCGCTTAACGCTGCTCCGCTTAAAAGCCAATTCAGACTAGCCGTTCTCGGTTACGATTAACCGGTCCGGTTCGGTTTTCGATTAATCTAGGCTACTCACACTATCCCGATTCGGTTCTACGATTATTCTCGGTGCGCATGCGCAATTTCGAAATATGATTTGACGTTTGATGTGTAGTTAAACGTCAACAAAAACAAGTGGAGTTGTGTTTACAATAGTGGCTCCAGCAAGCGTTCTCATTGGCTACGGTTGCGAACGGTCCGGTTGAAATTAGAGCTGAACCTAAACGCTCGAACCGAACCGCAATCGGGAGCAACTGCGCCCTGATTGGTCGAGCTCTCAACCGGACCGGTGAATCGTAACCGAGAATGGTTAGTCTGAATTGGTTTTAAAAGCCAATTCAGACTAGCCGTTCTCGCGGTTACGATTCACCGGTCCGGTTCGGTTTTCGATTAATCTAGGCTGCTCACACTATCCCGATTCGGTTCTACGTTTATTCTCGGTGCGCATGCGCAATTTCGAAATATGATTTAACGTCTGATGTGCAGTTAAACGTCAACAAAAACAAGTGGCTAGTCACGTGACTCCAGCAAGCGTTCTCATTGGCTATGGTTGCGAACGGTCCGGTTGAAATTAGAGCTGAACCTAAGCGCTCGAACCGAACCGCAATCGGGAACGACTATGCCCTGATTGGTCGAGCTCCCAACCGGACCGGTGAATCGTAACCGAGAACGGTTAGTCTGAATTGGTTTTAACGCTGCTCCGCTTAATGCTGTTTCAGTATTACGCTATTTAAAAAAAAAGTTTAGCCACTATAATGTAAATTATGGATCAGTTTATACAAAATGATTCAAATGTTGACAGAAGTTCAAAAGCAAGACGAAGTATCATTGATACAATATCTGGCTATCGACAACAGCTTGCTGAACGAAACAGAAAAAGGCAAGCGATATTAGATGACATCTTTATACAAAAAACAAAATAAGTCAAATGATGAACCTTCTTCATCATAAACATAACTTCTTACTGGAACTTTTATTTGATTTTCATTTTTCATAATTGTTTTGTGAACAAAAATCGATATTAGCAATTAATATACCTATAATTAATGAGATAAGAAAGCATTTAACAAAAAAAAAAAAACTAACAAATTTTCTTATTCTCAGTTCTGTTTCATTCATATGTCTATACTGTCTACGTATTAAGATGACCTCGTTTAGCGCTGTTTCGTATAGCGCAGGAGCTTAGTGAAACGTATTGCCCCCGGTAATCGGGGTCTTACTGTATCTGTTTACCTGAAATATACTATATTTTGCAATATCCTGCAGGATGCTTCAAATATGACGTGCAATAATGTACGCAAAAAACCTGCCACTCTTCTTTTATAAGAATACATATATCTATATAAAGCGCTTTCTGGTTGCCGTTTTTTTTTTTTAAGAAACGAATCAGAAATAATAGCCCTAAAACTTACGTAACAAATTACGCTAAAGTTCCAAATTTATAAAAAGAAATCCAAGTGTGTAGCTGGTATTTCTACCTGACGTTATGTCTACAACTGCGGTAGACATTATCAAAGGCGATGTGGTAGATTAGATTAGATTAGAAAAGAGGGCGAGAGGGTTTTATTCCTTGTCAACACCGCGACCTTGATAGATCTATTGTGTAGCCCTGACTCATTTATATCTCTATGAGATTAAGGCTTTTGATAAAGCCTAGAATTGCTTTGAGATCTGTGTCCCATACCTGATCAGGTGTTGGGAATGGATTAATGAGGTGACGGAGTCTTCGCTTCATGACTGCTTCACATTTACAAAGCAGATGCTCCGATGTTTCAGGAGCCAGGCGATGTGGTAACGAGCGAAGTGTCCTTCTAGGCTGCTTATTTGTAAGCAACCTAGGCCACTTCGTCCGCTACCACATCACCTTTGATGTCTACCGAAGTTATAGACGAAACGTCAGGCAGAAATATCAATGGACCACGGCGTACAAGATCGGACCAAGAACTTTTTCAATTACAAAAAAAAACAATTAAGGGGGGAGCCTGCTTTAGAGGCTTCAAAAAATCGATTATTTTTTTTTTTGCATAAATGTCTTCCCAAACTATCCAAGAATATATCCCTAAAATTTCAGAAACAAATTCAAATTATTTTCGGAGTTACAGAAGAAATAGTGAGCAAGCGTCGAGCAGGTCGAGCGGCCGGATCGCTCGGAGTGCCTGCGCTCAGTCCCTAAATCTATTGTATGTATTGTACCCATTGTAACTATTGTACGTATCCAAAGGGACTAATAGTCTTTCGAGACTGAAGGGCAACTCTATGGACCAGGAATCGCTGATTAGCACATTATTGCGGTAAGTACGATTTTTTATAAACGAAAACTTCGACGCGCGATTTCTCGGTTTTTCATTTTTTCGATTTTTCCTAATTGGCGGGAAAGATAGGAAAAAAATTTAACGTCCTATCGAAACGAGACAAAATTGATTGTATTCAGGATTAAATTCTCTTCTAGTTGAACCTAAAAAACCTTAAAAAAAGTTATAATTAACCCACTTTTTAAACAATCTAAAGTGAAATTTTTTTTCCAAAAAAATAATTTTTTTTTTTAAGTTGCGAAAAATTGTTGAATTTCTCACTTTTTTTTAGATTTTTTAGGTTTAACTAGAATCTATACTATTGAAAATATAAATTTGTTTTGGTTTTTTTGTTTCAGATGGAAATTGTGACCTGCATCTTTCCCGCCACACGACACATGCACGCTCGAGGCGCCTCGGCGAAATGCTTTTACCCGGCATATTATGACATATATTTTAATGAAAAAATTTGAGAAAAATGTTGAAATATATAACAATAAAACCTGAAAGTTTCGTTTCAATTAAATATTTATGTCCTTCCCTAAAAATTCCTCAAAAAAATAGATTTTTTGAAGCCTCTAAAGCAGGCTCCCCCCTTAAAGATCCTAAATCAATATTTTGACTTAAAATTCACTAGACTTAATTTAACTACACTGTCAAATCAAATCTAATGAAATGTTAAGAATGTGGTATGCAAGAAGAATCTAATTTTTAGTTACTTCTAATACTTTAAAAAACTGAATAATTACTTGAGCTTTATAAAGGAACAAATAAAATGTCAACAATATTGTCAACTATTTGACGAACCTGTCAAGTGAAATCCAACAATACAAGCAGAACTATCTCACACGTTTCTGACGCATTTATTTGAAGAGCCAGTGGATGGATTATGCAACTATAGATTTAAGGAGTTAGAAGGCTGTGACAGACAAAATAGTGAGAACAAGAGGGGTACCACCTCATGCAAGGTCCACTTATATTTTAACGTCCTTAAGTTCCACCCTTTGAGTACGGAACCCTAAAAACTGAATGTTTCAAATACGATTACGTTTTTCGTAATCCATGAAAATAAAATTTTCAAACTGTTTACATGCACTGGCATGGATCAATAAATTATTAGAGCATTGTTGAAAATTTGTATGTATTACACGCTCCATGAAAAGGGAAGCAGGTAGTAAATTCTTATTACAATTTAATAGGATAATATTAAATACTTCTTCTTACCTACCTGTTTACTTTTCGCAGAGATCCCTCTGCGTAGGCAATATATTATAAATATGCATTCATGATCCAACAATACACGCCCTTAATAATATCCTATACTCGAAAGATTCGATGCAATTTACAGATGTTGATAAGGGAGTCAACAAATTATTTCGCAAACTTTAATATTTACTTTTAAAAGAATACGTTCAAAATATTCGCATTTTAAAATTTTGTATATTCAATACTACATAAATACCACTAAATATTAATTTTCGCTCTGGAGATTTTTTTAAATTATATATAAAACATTATTTATTGGGCTTGAAACGCAAGAAATTATGTAAAATGATGAATTTTAAACAAATCTGATAACGTTTTGACTTATGAGTCATTTCAAAATCTTTATAAAACTAGCCGCTCCCCGCGGCTCCGCCCGCGATTTTAATAGTTAAGATTGTTTCATTACCGACTCACTCCGGTCGTTCGCTCGAATTTATAATTTAAACACGGCAGCAACAACGGTAGTGGAAACTTCAGCAGGAACAACAGCTACTTATACGTAAATTATTTGAATAAAAAAACAATTAAGTTAAAAATAAAATAAATTTAAAATAATATTTCAAAAAGAAAGGTTTTCTTTTGCACTAAAAAGTAGAAAATAATTTTTATCAGAAGAATTCTAAGCATTAATTAAAAAATTTATAATTATTTGAGACTCAATATCAGAATGTTTCAGAGTTTGTTGTTGGTAACCAAGGCAACCAACAATTCGTCCATGGCCTGTTATATCATAGAATATAGCAGGCCCTGGACGAAATCCCGCAGGAACCTAACGTTTTTCCGGGATAAAAAGTATTCTATTATTTAATCCAGGTAATAAACTATCTGTGTGAAAAAATTTATCCAAATCCGTTCAGTCGTTTTTGCGTAATAAGGTAACAAACTTACAAACAAACTCACTTTTGCATTTATAATAATTCACACCTATGCTATAAATCTACTTCTGCAAATCCTTAATTAATTAAAATAGATTTTCGTAAACCAAAATTCGTAGCTTCATTTTCACGTTGGATAAAACAATTTATAATCATTAAATTAATGAATAATAATAATAATAATAATTATGCGTTTAACGTCCGTTTCTCGACTTTATGTCATAACAAACGCCATTCGCACCATTACTATTTTCCATCTACCACACCCGTTATTTTTCTACATTATTAAAACTTCAACTTATGTAATAGCAATGGGCGAATGAAGGAATTATAGGAAATTAGGATAAGGTAGGCAATTTTTGAACTAGGAGTTTGATAGGTAATCGGCCATGGCCTCAAATAAGGAACCATCTCAATATTTATCTGGAATTACTTGAGGGAAACCATGGAAAACCTCAATCAAGATGGCCGGTACAGGAATTACCGTTTCTCGGCGACAGGCATTAGGAAAAAGTCCCAAACCACATCTGCTTCCGCCGAGATTCGAACCCGGACCTCCCGAATGCGAGTCTAGTGCTGTCATCACTACTCTACTCAGCTCGGTTTAATGAAGATAAAATAAACAATAATTGTAAAGGCAGGATACACCTGATCAATGTTTTTGGGACTGACGTACCACACACACATTCGAAGAAGAAGAAGATCATGTGATATTAACAACGTTTGTACACGTGCAAAAACAATTAATATGTTGTCTTAATAATTAATTTACAGTACCTGCGCTTGTCTTAAAATAATCTTACAGAATATGAAACAACGGTGCAGCGTGCAATGAGGTTGTTGATCTCAATAAGTGGCAGAACATTTTTAACATCGTCGTCTGTCTCCCGCACGGAATTACTACATATTTTAATTATCACCTTCAGTAATTTAAAATTTTTAGTCAACTGTGTATTTATATTTCAAAACAAGCAGCCGAGAGCCACTGCAAACTAACACACAGCAACGTATAAGATATTGTGAGACACATTTCACAAATTTACACGTAACTAAAAAAAATTAGAGTTTAAAAAAACTAAAACAACACGGCTTTATGAACTAAAAAAATGCAAAATAATTTAACAACAAAATTAGCCTTACTGTAAAAAGCGTGACGTGCTATCTACTTAAATTTTCATACGTTTACAATTAGCTAGTAAGTATGAAAAATATATTACCGATATTAAGCACTCCACGCTTTTTATAGTAAAGCTAATTTTGATGTTAAATTATTTTAGTTCATAAAAGCGTGTTGTTTAAGTTTCTTTAAACTCTAATTTTAATTATAAGACTAAAAAACAATATTGCATTTGACTATGAGGTAGGCAACGAAACGTACGTTACTGTACAGCTTGTTAGCTGGAATTTTTCAAGTTTTTTTATCCTAAAGGTCCTGGTCAGGATAATGGAACAAACTTATTAAATTATTGTATTGTCATCGGTCCTTGATAAGTGTGCAAAGTTTCACTTTAATCTGATGGTTTGAAGTGGATGAATTTCACGTTCAAAGATTCCTTTCTAAACAAACATACAGGTGAAGCTAATAAAAGCGTCTTATAAACAATTAATCAATATCGAGTGTCTATAATCTATACAATCTCTCGTTCGCTCTAAAATAAACAATACGACAAGACTCGTACCAATTTTCCCAAACACAAGTAGATCGTCGCCCCCAAATGTGAGAAAGGGATATTATGGGGGTCCAACATCCTCTCTTTTCTTACGTTTTCTAGGAAAAAACGCTAATTCCAAATACCAAAGGAATATTCATATATAAAATTTTTAAGTTCTAGTTTTTGAAGCTGTTTTTACTGATTTTTCCCTCAGTTGAGCTAGAACCGATTTTACAATTTCGTCTCGTTCTGAGCACGCCTGCAAATTTCACCGAAATCTATCCAACTGTCTGGGTTCTAGGTGCAACCGCAGGCAGAAACTTTTTGAAATTCACTTTTTTACGTGCAGGGGATTTGAGAAATTATCGGAGCCTCCTGCTATGTGTAGACACGTATAATGACGTTAAGATATTTAGATTGCAAAAACATTTGAAAAATATGAATGTTTAAGGTTTATGATAAATATTATTTCAAGCAATTTATTTGACCATAACGTTTATAAAAACTGTTTACAAGCATAATCATCGTCTGTGCAAAAACTTTTAAAAGTAACGATGTATATTAAAAAATCTATTTTTGAAACACTTGCGCTTTCTCTCCTGCTGTGTAACCAGTTCAATTATATAGCTCAACTGAAAGTCGCACCTCATGCAGTTAATTTTTGTTGACAATTTTTGTTAACAAAGACATCCGGTTGAGTTTATTATATCACAAACTCAAACATGTGTAGTTCATTATAAATAGGATTAGAATGCCTGATCCTGGTTCCGAAAGAAAAGAAGATCAATTTTCGATAACTAAAAATATACGAAATACAGAAAAAAGGTTATGTTGTGTAGGGGATATAAACCGCAGTTTTTTCATGAATGCTTGGTTTTAATATTGGATTGTGGAATAAATGAAATATATATATATATAGTCCAAGAGCCCGTGAGTATCAGACCTTCGTTATTTTATAAGATCTGAAAGTTTTTTCAGCGCATGCTTCCAAGATAGGTAGGAACGATGGGCGATTATGAACTTTGGGTCATCATGGCTTTGGCAGGGTAACAGGCAGCAAAAGTGTATAAAATACCGACTTAATTTCGCCAAATTATAAAGCCTAAGTTTTTTATGTTTTTCTTCGGAATAATATTAGAAATCATGTCGTCCATTGCCAGACACTTAATATCGTGGCAACACCTTGCCAGACACCCTTAAACTTCAATAAATTGCAACTGTACTTACGTTATAGTATAATGGCTGAATTATTTGGGGAACTATTAGAAGATGTTTCCCCAGTAGCCAGACAGTTTCGACAGTAGCTGTAGGTGCGAGCGCGAGTAGATGCGAGTGAGACACTGATGCGCTTGCACCTACAGCTACCCTATATGTTTGTCTGGCTAGGGGTTAGAACGGGCATCCTTTGTCTACTCGAAACTATATCTGTCGTTTGGACATTGTTTTTAGTTTGAAAATTATAAGACTCATTTTCGTAACACTCGACTTTCCGTGCTTGAGCTCCAAACCAGTACTATTCGGATTTTAAAGACGTTTGCATTATTCACCTCAAAAGAGTGTACGAATATTGCGCCAACTGTCAATATAAAAAGTTTTTAATATATCTATAAAAAATTCCGATAGTTGTAAACAAAACAAACGACAGAAATAACTTCGACAAACAGCAACCTTGAACTAGACAATTTACAATGACATGAAGAACAAAATAATGTACAATGCAGATATTAAAAGTACAGCGTTGCTATCCGAACAGATAAATATCTCAACGCAGCCAAAAGTTTCTATTTTATTACTTAAAATTTATAAATACTTTTCGAGAATGCACTCGAGTTA
This sequence comes from Venustoraphidia nigricollis, assembly GCA_034508555.1. Lineage (NCBI taxonomy): Eukaryota > Metazoa > Arthropoda > Insecta > Raphidioptera > Raphidiidae > Venustoraphidia > Venustoraphidia nigricollis. The sequence goes on along the minus strand of JAVRKA010000052.1, from coordinate 799,032 downwards.
GCAAATTTACTCATTAATGATAAACAATTAAGCTATTTTAACAAAATAAAACTATTGTATGTTCGGATTCCTTAATAGGAACGGCTAAGCCCAAGTTCGTAATTATGACACAATAATTGGACATCAAATTATTCGATTTTAATACTATGAAGTTCTGAAGCGCTGCATAGCTGCGCCAGCGAGTACAACTTTGCATTGCAAAGCGTTGCATTATTAACGTTTGTTCGGGTCTGTTGTACGTAAGTTCTTTATTTTCCGCCGATTTTTTAAGTTTATAGATACAATTTATGTTGAAAAACAAAAAAATCACTTGTTCATAATTTGTTACAATAAACCATAAAAAGAGCATTTTACAAATGTCAATCGTTGATTTTTTGACAGTCGGTGAAATCATCAGAAATCGTTTTCTAAACAGGAGTCATAATAGTAGTTTATGTATATAGATGGTAATGCATTGTTTTATGTACGAGCTGTGACGTAATGTTAAAACGAGTGAATAGCAAGTTTTTACAGTTATACGAGTCATAAAAGAATTACAATCAAGTTGTAATATTACATTTATTGCACGTATCTCCATAAAATAGCTGATTTTCGCATCATAATACGTATTATATTTTTTCTGACAGCTGCGTGTTTAGTCAGATTGGAATCTTTATATTGCTTACGAAAATTACGCCTACATTGCTGTCTCTGTTGCTTATATGGCTTTAAATGGCAACTGACAGGGAAATTACTAAAATAGCATTTCTTTTGTATAACTTTACATGCATGAAAAGCTGCTATTTTATAGAGGGGTGTATTTTTTAATTGTTTAAAATAGAGTACATGATGTTCGAAATATTTCAAAATAGCAACACGTTTCATAAATCAAAAGTTTTATGTCCTTCTGCTCCATTTACATTTTTTAGTCATCAAAAAGACATAAAACTACAAACGTCACCGAAAAATGGAACATAGATTTGTTAATCTTATTAAAAGTCCAGGATTCGCAGAAAATGCATAAAATTAATAGAAGATTTCGTTAAACATGATATAAAAATACTATTTTAATTCTGCTCACTGTTTTTCTACTTGCAGTTGTTCACTTATAAATTTATTATACTTTAATGTAGTCAACTGAGACATTATATTAAAAAAATCGAGTGCGCAAGTAATTCAAAAATTCCAAGGTGCGACAATTTGTTCTTAAAAATGTAAGTAAGTTATGCTTGTAATGAGAAAGGTTCCTCATTTGACATTTTGTTTTTTGTGAAGAATCATTTAATGTCGTTTGCCTTTTTCTGTTTCGTTCAGCAAGCTATTGTCGACAGCTATTGTCGACACTTCGTCTTGTCTTTGAATTTCTATCAACATTTGAATCATTTTGTATAAACTGATCCATAATTTACGTTATAGTGGCTAAACTTTTTTTTAGAAACCGCGTAATACTGAAACAGCGTTAAGCAGAGCAGCGTTAAGCTGTACTCATTTAATAGCACCTACGATTAAAGAAGTTTCACTTCCTCCGCGAGCTGATATGGATGAGGTTCACACATTTTTTTATTATCCCGAGTCTGGAAAATAAAGATGAATCTTGCACTTTGGCATTCGATTTAACGATTATAGGGCAGACAGAATTGTACGCATACATTCGGTACAAAAATTTAATCATGCAAGGAGAAGACGTTGAAAGATTTGTTTCAGCATTCAGCGCAATTCAACACTAAAAGTGGACAGTAAAATTGCAACTTCATCTGGAGAAGAAATTTAATCAAGATAATATTCCATCTCACAGAGCGGTGTTGTCGACCGCTATATTGCACGAATGCACGGGGCATGGTACAATGGTCGTCCGCCGAGTCATCGTATTACGTAATCTGCAAAAATGACACTGACTATATGTGTTCGCACAATATTTTTTAAATATGCTTTTTCCGTAAAGCTTTATGGTCAAACAGACATCTACAATTCGTCAAATATAAAATAGGTAAAACTCGAGTGAAATTATGGCGAATTATTCCAGTTCTGTGGTTTGATTTAACATTATTTTTAAAAAAACTGGCCAAATGCGAATCGGATTCGCACACGAATGGTTTCGTACCACCGTATAATATTTATTAACTTTATTTTATGTTCATTATTTGTTGTTTTGGCGTCCATACTAATACACACTAAGGCGCAGAAATGCCTGAACTAGCTTTTTAGAGATTCCATCCGTTGTCGCTTGTATGCGCTATTTTGACGTTTATAGAAAAAAAATTTTTTTGTGATGTAACTACAAATTTACGGTTTTCGGATTTTTCCCTTTACTTGTGCTATAAGACATTGCTTCTTGCCAAATTTCATGATTCAAGGTCAACGGGAAGTACCCTATAGATTTTGATTACCTTGCGAGTGTCAAAATATTATTATGCAGCATAAACGAACGTATCTTTTGATTGCGTTGACTTAGAAACTTGATTTTTTCACGGCTCTAAGAGATTGCAGATCTGACTGATATTAATTTCAGCTTGATACCTCCACGCGTTCCTCAAAAAAAGGGTCTTGACAAACAGATAGACGGACAACGAACTGATCCTACCAGGGTTCCTTTTTCCTTTTAAGCTACGGAACCCTAAAAAAATGTGTTGCGAATAGGTTACTGTCCTAACGTGCCATTTGATGTTATGAGTATATTTCCATGAAAAACAAGCTCTGTGAGCGTGTTAACACATTTTTCTCACAAGTTGGCACGAAAAGAGAATCAACAGTTCTCGTATACAACACGTAACGTATATTATTGTATATACTATAAGCTATGTATGTAGTACAACTGTTATGTATAAATAAAAGAGAGATTTATAAATAGCGTATAGTTGCCATGATCCTGAATTGTATAAGCGAGAAAGTTCAAAGGAATCATAAGTAGCATGTGTGATGGCGAATAAAAGCTCGTTTGCATCGTTTTTCTTACATATTTTCAAGGTCTTACTCTTCTAGCTCATAGGTACAACAAATGCAGTTTAATCATCAAACTGATAATGCCCAAGAGTTATTAAGCATTTTTGGGTAGGTATCTGAGCCACTGTGAACATTTGTACAATAACTCTAGTAATATCCGAACACAAAAACACGGACCTGGCTGAAGGGTAGCGAGGCTTAACCGACTTAAACGAAACGAAGATGACGAAGAAATTGAAAATACATGAATCGATTAATCCCGACTTTGAAAATACATGAGTTCCATTGGATGATGTTACCAGTAAAGTAGCTTTCAAAAAAATTAATTTCTATTAGCTACAAGGCTTTCAGACGGGGTTTTCAATAAACTTTCTTTGGCCAGCGTCGAAAATAGAATTTTTCAATTTACGACACATTTCTTCAAATCGACTCCAAGCCAGTTACATTTCAGTTGGGATTAGTAGTCGAGGTTTAGGTATGACAAGCGTCGTCTTTGATCAATTAATTCCAAAACGAAAACAACACGTTAAGTTTTACTCTGATCACATGACTCGTGGTGCAATGACGTGTTTTGTGATGCAAACTGTGCACGTGAACAGTTATTGTCAAACGAAATCTAATTCGGTATCGAAGCACGACCTTGGTTAAGTACAAAAACACTTGCGGGCCAACTGGCCAATTGATCGTTCGGTCCGTCTGATTCATTAAAATTAAACACTGAAAAACAGACACAAAAATACTAGTATTTATAGTTATGTTCTAGAAGAACATCAATGAGTTACAGAAACTAATCAAAGTGTTATTGATAATTACAGATAACAGAAAATTAATTAGATACTCTTCATTCATGAAATCAATCGATTCGTCCAACACTTTACATCAGAAGTACAATTTCACTAAAGCCGGGTCCAGACGTGTGTAACGTGTAATGTAAGATTACGTGTAATTATGCGTCAACAGTGTGGACAGCACACGAACTCAATGCGAATCGTGAAAGCGAATCTTTGTCAAAAGCTGTTTCCACTTAGTTGCTACGAGCATGCCGAATAGGAAAGTCATGATAGCTGGTGCTGCTTTTATTTGTATGTATTTATTAACTGCAGACTTCAGGTTTTTTTATAGTAATCCGGATTTTTTGGATCCCAAATAACACGTTTTTCTTAATACAAACTGATAAGTTCAAGCGATTGTTCGTATCATGAACGTACACACGACACAATCGTCACGAACGCCGTCCAAACGAGTACTGTGAGCGCTAAAAACCGACAGCCGATGGATCACGGCGAACGCCGGCGCTAGCGTTACATGTAATGCTCGTAGTGCCGTCCACACGCAGAATTCGTGTTACATTACATGATAGATTACATTACGCGTTACACACATCTGGACCCGGCTTAAGAGCGTCCATAAACCATCTAGCTTGATCAAGAGGGAGGGGGGGATCAGTTTGAAAGCTACGCTGAGCTACGCGAGGAGAGTCAAGCTACGTAATTTTTTTCATGTAATTTATATGGCATAATGAAAATAATTTGCAGAATAAGTTGAATATTTATTTTCAAACATTGGTTACTTTTATGTCTTAATATCTGCATGTAACAAATATCAGTCTTGTTCATTTTAAACGAATTTTTTTTAATAGTTTGTTAACAGAAAACACAAAATGTCTTCAATCAACATAATTACCTTACAAGATACAGTGAAGATACACGCATACCGAGGGTGAGATTGGATCTGACTGACAGAAGCCATATTTGTATAAGCTTTAAATTTTTTAATGCTTTGCCTCTTACACTATGACAATTGAATTTTAAAGATTTTAAGAAAAAAATAAAAGACTTTTGTATAAAGGAGTGCTTGTATTCCACTGAGGAATTTTTTAATATTAATTATAACAAACTTTAACTATTGTATTTTATGATATCATATTTGTTTCATATTTTAATACTGTATTTTATGTACCTATTTCTTGACGTTATCTATGTGGGCTTGTCCACCGATGATATAATAAATTTATTTACTTACTTACTTTCTAATAGACCTGTATACAAAGAACTTTCAAAGAGGGAGTATTGACCTAGTTATAGTTCTGTGGACTCCCGACTAGGATGCTTGTTGTCGACATCTTTTATTATACAAAGGGGCTTCGTCATCCGCCCATCTGAACCATCAACGTGGCTCGGGGAACTCCCATAAATATTGACTTTAATACTATCGCTACGGACTAGGCTATACTGCTGAAAAAACTGAGTACGTCTACTTATGTACGCGTGTTTGAAGTTATACTTCTTTGGCGTGATTAAAAACTAATCTCCAAAAAGTTGAAGAATAATACTCACAAAAAATAAACCTCAAATACCTATTTTAAAACACTTTCAATTTAGTTTATATTTTTATACTCAATCTATTGACTTATCAAAAATACGATATTATAAATTCCATTCGTTGTAATTAAAGGTTATAGTCGTTTAGTACACTTCATAGTTTCCAGATGGCAGAAAGTGCATTGATTTCGTCCAACTGTCATTTCAGAGTTTCTTATGGTCAACTTTATACTGTCGAATTTTCGTTATCGTGGTCAACTTCATACTGTCGAATTTTCGTTAGCTGTGCGCGCGAAATTTCCGTTGCCTGCTAAAATTTTACTCTCAGTGCGCCAAAAAAAAAAGTATAACTAAGTTTCAAAGGTATGTCCTCGCTCAAAAAGGATTCTTAATTTACTACAAATCTGTTTGATTTTTTAATATGTAAGGTTAAAGGTTTTACCCATTTAAAATTTTTAGATTATGGCACATAAATCAAAATCAAAATAATTATTTGCACTGTTACCATGTAAATATTACAACGTTAAGTCACTGATTTTGCACTGCGATCACTGGCAGTCCAATTCTAGAGCCCCCCCCTCCTTCTTGCCAGTGGAAGATTTAGGTTCGATGCCGCCCTAGGCCCCGTTCGATATAACGCCCTTTTTGCTCTATGTGAAAGTGATTATTGAAATTAAACATCTAATGAAGCCAGAGAATCGTAAATTTGCACAATGGATGATAAATTAATTAAATTAATTTTTAAATTTCAACTGTCCTAACATTGTTTACTTTTGAAATTTTGCCGCCCTAGGCCTGGGCCTCACGGGTCTAATGGTAAATCCGCCACTGCTTCTTGCACGGAGTCTTATAGTTCCCCAAATCGATTTTTTACATTTATGATACAAAATGATACCATAAGTTAACTATTTTCTAGGTTATGTTCGGTGCAATATCTATTTTTATTAGTTTCACATTCTTCGAAGAAAAGAACTTTGCGACATAAGTTATATTGTTTTCATAAGTTTACGTATTTGTCTAGCAGTGACAAAGAAAATGAAACAATAGAACATCAACGCCACACAGTACAACAATCCGCCGCTCGCTCCAGGCGCCGTATCTATCAGACTGCCGGACATAAAACTGCATTTACCTAATAGCAACTCGCAAACTCACTCGTATCTGTGCGTGATGTTACTTTTATATTATTCCTATCTAAGCACAAGCTGTATATTCCTTGTTTTTCACTTTTATGAGGACAAAAAAAGAAACATGAAAAGCACACAGAATAACATTTCGTTATCTCAAATGTGTTTTCAGTTTTTTTCCGTTGAAATCAGTTTAAATTGAATAACATATTCAAAGTACATAGAGACATTTTAATTCACTCGGGTCTTAAGTTTATAATTAGAGTTTAAAAACAGTAAAACACGGTTTTATGAACTAAAAAATGCAAAATAATTTGACAACAAAATTAACTTTACTGTAAAAAGCGTGAGATGCTTACTACATACATTTTCATAATAGCTCTACGTTTACAATTAGCTAGTATGAAGTATATTTCTGAAACAATCTGTATATTTTATTTACAGGAAAAAAATTAACAGCTGTTAAATATGAACAGATGTAACGAAAAAAAAAACATTTAAAGGCCCTTGTTAAATCACCACAATAAATAAAATTTTGAACACGCGCCAACAAAAGCTATAAACAACTTTTTTTTTTGTTTTCAGCAATTTTCGTAATTGATGATATTTTAAAAATAGAATTTTTAAACATGCAATTTTCAAAGTTTGCCAGTGAGCATTTGAGTAGCTTTTAGAAACCCTATTTAATAATTAAAATCTTATATATTTAAACGAGCAATTCTTGTATATAATATATTTATATATTTATAAATTTCGCGTTCTCGGAAACGGCTTTAACGATTTGGATGAAATTCACTGAAAAGGAATATTGGGCGACAAAAAATCGATCTAGCTAAGCTTTATTCTCGAAAAAGTTTGTTTTCCCACAGATTTAATCATTTTAAAACGTTTCAAAATACTGTAATATTGTAAGCAAGCTTTGGAATAACAATTGCGTCGAAATAGTAAATGTAGTTTTAACTAATATTTGAATAATAGGCATAAGGTATGTTATTTTTATATCAGGTATGCTTAAATATAATGTTTTTAGCTTATAACTCGCTTAATTAATGTCAGATCGATTCGAGTATTTTTTTAAACGAAAGGGAAGAATTTTCTACATAAATTTTGTATATTAAAGTGTGTCAAATCAGTTTTTCAGGAAGACTTATAATCATTAAAAATGTATAAACTCGATTTTACTTAATATATCAAAAGAGAAAAGACTGTATGTAAAGTAGCGGTTCGAAGGGCGCTGGAGGCTTGTATGAATGGTAAAGTGTCTTCCGAGCAAATCTCGGTCGCCCAGATATTTAATAATAATTATTTAATATCTGGGCGACCGAGATTTGCAACAACAAACTGATGAAAATTTTCAACTTTTTGCACTGAATTTTACTGTTTTTATGGACTTCACTACGAAAAGTACTTTGAAACAAGGTTACTAGATACAGAGGTGACCTCGTTGAATAGTAGTAGGTAAGCAGGTGCTCTGGTTTGCCCCCCCCCCGCGCCTAGATCAATGGCTGTCTCCTAGGTCAAATTGAAATCGATTTTTTTCTCGTTATATAAGCATGCTTTGCTAATGCAGATTATTACAGGAAGTTGGAGAAAATGTATTAATAAGAAACATGCAAATATATAATTTATAAATAGTGTTCTATTTAACTGTAATGTTCTATTTAAAGAAAATAAAACAAATACATATTATAACAGAATATACCTGTTGTATAAATATGATGACAGGAATGTATTACTTTCGAATGATAATGCTAAAAATAGACTCAATACTGTATTTGCCAACATTCAAAACATATTTTCAAAGTGTTATGTAACTGCCAGCTGTGGACTTACAATTTTAAATTTTAAAGATTGTATACGGCAATTAGTTTTGTTTTTTCAACAGGAATCATTTCTAGCACAAATTCACAGAAAATATTTTTAAAAATTACCCGCTTTACAAAAAATAGTACAGTAAGACACCGCTTAACGAGGTCATCTTGATACGTAGATAATTAATAGGCATAAGTGAAACAGAACCGAGAATAAGAAAATGTTTTTTTTTTTTTTTTTTTTTAATTTTGTAACATTTATTGTTCAATACTTTTTATCACATTAATTAAAGATTTATTAATGGCTACTATCGATTTTTGTTCATAAAACATTTATGAAAATTAAGTAAAAATTCGAGTAAAAAGCTATGTTTGTGATTAGGAAGTTTCCTCATTTAACATATTTTGTTTTTTGTGAAGACGTCATCTAATGTCGTCTGCCTTTTTGTTTCGTTCAGCAAGCTGTTGTGGATAACAAGATATATTGCATCAATGACACTTCGTCTTGCCTTTGAACTTCTATCAACATTTGAATCATTTTGTATAAACTGATCCATAACTTACGTTTATAGTGGCTAAACTTTTTTTTTAGAAACCGCGTAATACTGAAACAGCGTTAAGCTATGCAGCGTGAAGCGAGGTCTTACTATACAGACCTTTTTTTTGTATTTTAAATACAGCTTCCTAATTTTGAAGGGAGATACAAAAGCTTATAAAAATCTCAAATAAAATATTTTTTTAATAATTCTCAAACTTGTGCTTTATTTATTTTATTGGGTTAAATTTCGTTGTAAAAAAATCTGCAGTCTGTAAAATTGGCGAAATAATGTGTGCGTTAATATCTAAATCTTTCCTAATGCTAAACAAAGATAATACAAAACCAAAGATTTTAAAATAATTACAAAAATTAAACGTATTGATCATTGTCGCCACTTGCCTAGATACCCTGTACTAAGCATTATTAGGGACAGAAAAAGAGCATCTGCCTGGGACGACAGACTTCCCAGAGCAGTCCACTTTTATAAACTGTTGTATAAATACCAGAAGCACTGTAGGACGCAAAGAAAATAGAATCAAAAGGGAGGGCAAATCATCTGCGCAAATTTTACAAATACGTCTCTGAACACTGAACTGCATTTCTTAACTCATCAAGCTATCATTCTTGTGTCAAAAAGCATCTCAATTATTTATGCATACGCATATTGCGCTGCATTACTACTTGAACTTTTTTCGAAATTTTTTTTGTTTTAATTTTTAATTTAACCCGTTTTTCCCGAGTTTTGTATAAATATTATATATATTTTGTATAAATAACAGCATTTTTTTTAATTAAGTGTGGTTCTTCTGTTTAAAATAATGCAGGTTGGCAAACTTTATGAACATTTCCGTCACCATAATTACAATCTTTTTAATTTTGGAACACTAGGAAAAAATGGATTAAAGACCGGTTGATTTAAGTTTGTAATTTTACTGAATATAATGAATAATTGTATTATTTAAACACTGGTGCATGCATTCTAGGCATACGCAAGAGGTGACAGCTGTCCTCCCCCTGGATATGGAATTAATTATTTCCCTTTTATTTCCAGTTACTGAAATTTGGCGCCTGAAAATTCCCCAAGTTTAAAGTATGATAATTTAGTTATCATGTTTATTCGCATTACCTTATTTTTATAATTTCTGTCCCTCGTCCCCTCGTGAATAAAATTCTGTGTACGCCGCGAAAGTTTAAATAATAGAACATTTGTAGTTTGAAGAATGTTTAAGCAAACAAAAAATGGTTGCTTTTTTGTAATTGAGTCAATAAAATAGAATATGTATTAGAAGAAAGTCCACTTACAGCTTTTAAAACCGGAACAAATGGCATCGCTATCCATGGCATGGTGATAATCATATACTGGTTTGCCAACAAGATCTTCTGGCTCGTAGCCTAACACTTCACTCATCCTAAAAAAATATAAATAATGTTGCAGCTATTCTCAAGTTTTTATAGCTAAGTGTTGTGACAGTGAAGTCAAAACAAAATTTATTCAAGCTAACTATTATCTATTGGCAGTGCAATTGGCCGAAATGAACGCACGCTGTTAGTTGAATTTGTAGTTTAATCTAACAAAGTGAAAGGTTAATCATAGATATCTACCCAAAATTATGCACACATATACGTAATTATATCTTTTTATTTGTAATGGAAGGAATATTTATGTTAAAATTGCATTGTTTGTGGTAACTTGCTTTATGTTCGCTTGACTAAGTTTTATGGACTACATGAGTTTCACAAGGATGTTAACCTCAAATATTGCCTGAAGAAGCTGCAAAAATATCAATGAACCAGTGCAACATTTGAAATCGTAACATCCCTGTCCAAGTACCCAAGATCCTTAATCATTATTTAATATCATGACCGAAAATAACCCTAATTATTAATAAAACCCTCAGTGACCACATATTCCGTAACTCAAATTACTTGTCTAGCATTTACAGGTACATCTTATAGTGTGTGTACCCACTAGTGATGAGCAAAGCAAGACCAAGACCAAGACTGAAATAGTCTTGATATCGGTGTTGATTTTGTTCTTGCTCAAATAGTTCTAGTCTTGGTCTTGCTTATTCAGTCTCGGTCTTGCGTATTTAGTCTTCAGCCTGTTATCTCTTCAAAAATTTTCCTAAATACTATTACTATTTTTAGAAGTATAAATTAAAAAAGTATATACAATTAATGTCTAATTATTTAAACTTAATTCATGTCTCTTATTTCGAACGGAAATTGTAAGTTTTCGCTCAGTTTTGCACATCTGATTTTAGTCTTGGTCTTGTCCTTGCTAATATAAGTATGGTCTTGGTCTTGATCCTGCGGAATCGCAAGACCAATACCGATTTTGCTCATCACTAGAACCTTCTATCAAATTAGCCTATCGAATATAAACGTCAAATACAAATAAAATGTGGCAGCACCGTATTTGTTTAATAAAATAGTCAAAAACTTACGTATCATCAGCATATGTAAATTTCATATCCAGACTGTGTTTGCTGAGGAATGTTTTGCGATCCAAAGGTATTTCTATATTGGAAGGGTGTGGTATGGGTTGACCAATGGCTAGTAGACAACGTTCAGGTGCAACTTCACCCTCCACACCCTCTTTAACGTCAGGCGTGAGCATGTGGCCCGTAAAATGAATCACCTGTAAACAAAAAAAAAAAACAATAATTAACCATTATTATGAAGATAACAACTAGCTTTGATATTTTTTAACGTTTTCTCAATTCCTGACATTTGGTCGCTTTTTCAAAGAGTGACGAGTTTAACATATGGAGGTCCTCAAGAATAACATGATTTTGAGGCTCTTCTCTAGAAATTTCAAAGGTTTTTTAACAATTAACAAAACGATAAAAGTCTAGTCTGTTGTTTGGTTTTCTGAGGACCCATCTTAAGGAATAAATAATTAAATAAATACAAGACTGCGATTTAGCCGTTAAATGATTGAATGACGGATACTTTCCTTATTAAGTGGCGCCACCAAGTGGCCGAAAATATAAGCAGTGCTTAGCGCCGGCCCTAACCCTTGATCAGGGTAGAGCGAGATTGTCTTTCAGCGGCCTCTGGTCGACGCTTTAACTTCACGTAAATTGTACTTCGGTTTTATGTTAAATAAATAAAAGTTCCAAATTTTCAAAAATGAACTTTTACTGCAAACATCAACACTTGTTGAATTTAAATTTAATTACGTAGCTTTAATTATTATACTTCTGCTTCTCTAACATTAAGAAAGTTCCTACCACTGTATAATTAAATTAGTAGTTGGTGTTAATTTCAATCAATCACTAAAATTGTTTTTCGTATTTGGCTTTTTGGCGTCTCTTGCCACTTGGCGCCTAGAGCGACCGCTCCTTTCGCTCTACCCCAGGGCCAGCGCTGACAGTACTGACGGAAAAAAATTTGGTAGCTCTCATTATTTTAAACTATGAACGCATACCTTATATGAAGCAGATTTCAAGTTAACACTGCGTCCTTTACTTGTCAATGTACACTTCAAACGCAAGAATATAGATCTGGGAGCATTAGCTGTTTCGTCTGTGTTTGATGTCTTGCTCGAAATAACGTCTTTTAATTCATCGTGATCACAAGGGTGACTGTACTCGTATATATTTTGACCCATTAGATCCACCTGTAAACAAAACGGAACCATTATAACAAAATTTTAGAGTTTAACCCGTTTTTTCCGCGTTTGTATAATTATATATATTTTATAAATAATAGTTCATAGCAGCAATTTTTTTCATAAAGTGTGATTTTTCTGTTTAAAATAATGCAGGCTGGCAAACTTTATGAACATTTTTATCAACATAATTACAATTTTTTTTAAACGCTTGTTCCAATTTTGGAACACTGGGGAAAATGAGTTAAACCGGCAGTAGCATTAAATTTTTTCTCATGATTTGATAAATTGCAGCTTTATTTTTTTGTACGAAATGACAAACAATAAGATTTGTTTCGAAAATACTTATTTGCCAGTGTACACAAGGACATTATACATATACCGAATTTTAGGCTAGGCGCACAGGAAAGATTAATCAATCGACTGGTCGATAGTAACCACGATGGTGTTGTATTAAAAACGCGTGCATATATCGACACAAAATCGATAGATTTCATGCGCGTCGATAGTTTGATTAGTCAATTGACTTATCGTACGTGCGCGCCTAGCCTTACTAATTTCTACGTCAATGAAGAGTAAACGTCAGAATTATATAGACTAAAGGCTCAGTTGCAGAAAACATTGTCAAAAAAATCGATTTGACAATGACCTTAGATTGTGATCGTATAATAACAGTTTTTATACATACATGAGCAGTCTAATGTCGTTGTGAAACTCTCTGTCAAGTAGTACGTTAGATTGTACAACCGACTGATCTACATAGATAAATCTCGCTTTTGAAGTCAAATTTCGATCAAAATGCGTAGAAAAATGTGATTTAAAGTGGAAATTGTGCCAAAAACTATCTCAAATACATGTATCACTTCAATTGATCAATTATTTTTCGAGCAGGTTCGATTTAAAATTCTACTATGTCTTTCTTATGGCGAAATATGTGTGGTTCAATCTAAGGTCGTTGTCCAATCAGTTTTTTTGACAATGCTTTGTGCAACCCAGAATAAATAACACAAATTAAATGTACTGTCATCACTTGAAAGAACTTGTGAATCGATATTCCTGAAATCTAACCTTAACCTAAATCTAGACAGTTTTGACAATACTGTATAAATAGTTGTCTATATTAAAAATCATCAATATACCTGGCTTATTCCAAGATATTCATTCACATTTTCAGATACATAAATAACGTCTCCTTCGGAAGACATTACTAGTAAAAATCCTTCTAGCGCTTTCAGGAAAACAGACTCATTGTCAGCAGCTGTTTCGGTTTTTAAAGGTGGAACTTCAGGCACTATAACAGAAAAAAAAATACAATTAAGGTTGACGTCACTAGTTTTACTGCATTTTCATCAGAAGACGATACTTAACAATAGCTTATTAAATAACAATATAATTTATATTTATGAGATTTGATAGATTCACGGTGTTTTCTTAAAAATATGTAGGTACAGTAAGTAGGTAATTTGTATTAAAAAACACGTGCTTGAACTTTGCTTTGACAAATTTAAAGATTTTTTTTTAAATATTAGCATTTTAAAGATAACAGTTTTATAAATGTAAACCATTCAGTTAAGACACATACATTTTTTATCTGTCTCTCTTGTGATTATATAAAAAATAGAGTTTAAAAAAACTAATACAACACGCTTTTATGAACTAAAAAATGCAAAATAATTTGACAACAAAATTAGCTTTACTGTAAAAAGCGTGAGGTGCTATCTACTTAAATTTTCATAACAGCTTTTTGTTTACAATTAGCTATAGTAAATGAAAAATTTATTATCGATATTAAGCACTTCACGCTTTTTACAGTAAGGCTAATTTTGTTGTCAAATTATTTTCCATTTTTTAGTTCACAAAAGCGTGTTGTTTTAGTTTTTTTACACTCTAATTTTAATTATAATTCTAAAAAACAATATTGTATTTGACTATAGGGTAGGCAACGCAACGTACGTCACTGAACAGCGTGTTAGCTTGCTTGCTGTAATTTTTCAAGTTTTTTTATCCTGAAAGTCAGTATAATGGAACAAACTTATTAAATTATTATATTGTCATCGGTCCTTGATATGTTTAATTTGACGTTTTGAAGTGGGTGAATTTCACGTTCAAAGATTTCATTACAAACAAACAAACATAGAGGTGAAGCTAATAAAAGCGTGTTAAAAAATAGTTGAGCCTGTGATGAAACAGGGGCTAAACATTTGAAGTTTAGCTTTAATAGCTATTGTTTGCTCACAACAATCTAATCATACAAACAAGAAAACATAATTCATAAAGATATAAATACGTACGCAGTGTGATCATGCTACGGACTTTGAGATAGGAGATAGCGAGCCGCATAATCGATGCCTTATCGAGTTGTGATACAGCATCCTTTTGTAGAGGAAGAGCTCCAGCAAGTTCTGAGAAAATTTCTGTTTCGCGTGATCTTCTACATCGGGCTGCATCTCGACTCTTTTCTTTGCGTTTCTCATTATTCCTGAAAAGAGACAAAGATACTTTATCAGTTAAATGCAAATATTCAATTATAACAATAATACTCTGGAAATATAATAATACACAGTTAAATGAGCCCTTCGATGCAGAATATTCTCACTCGAAAGTAGAATTGGGTTGTGGGTTTCCGATAATATAAAGTCTTTATTGCATGTTTATGACAAAATATTACAAAAATGGTCCAATGCTAAGATGTTTATGAAACTTGAAAACAATAATTGCTTTCATATGTTATTGCTACGCTTCTGTTTCAGAAATCTGTATTATCGATTATAACAAAATATCAAAATGATTCACTAAATCTTCTACCAGGTATTTGATGAAATAAATCAATACCAAAATATATAAAATCATTACAAAATAAGATTCATTTTCATTTTGAAAATACAATTTAGGTAATATTCGGTTCGATATATTGTGCATACGGAAGAATCGAATGCTATATTTAGAACGCTCCGTATAGGTGTAATTAATGATATTAATATTATTATCTTTAAGCATTAAAATTTGTATCCATAAACAAATATTATTACTTAGATATCAAAATGACCACTAATTCATTAAGTAAACTACCGTTGTAAGGTAAATTTAGGTGTGATGATCGGTCGGTAACAGAACCGGACATGATTAATTTTTAATTGACTGTTATCTCGATGACTATTTGAAAAGAATCACTGCATATCCAATCAAAATCTATAAAAAATAAGCAAATTTAGCGATAAAACAATAATATAGGACCAATTGAATTGATAGTTTAATAATTATACACTGATTAATCTCAAGTACCGTAAATAAAATATCTAAGAACAATACTGTTCGGACGACTGAAGTAGAAACACAGTGCGTTATGTCTGTAAATAACTGTAAACAAATATTCTTTTTTTATATCGAATGATAATTAATCGTATAATATCAGACAGTCGTTGCTGATTATGGGATAGCGACAACCCAACGAGGGAAAACAAAATTAAGAAAAATTAAGAAAATGCAAATTTATTTAATAATACTTGAAAATTTATTTGTAGCGACCAAAACAGCTATACAAAACGTCAATACAATAGTTTTCATTACAATAAATCGTTGAAATTGTATGGAGCTTTCGAAATTAAATATTTTTTTAATTCAGTATTAAATGTTTTTGTGTTTTTTATCATTTGTATTTGTAAGTTTTCCGGTAATTTTTTGTACATTTTGTAACCAGTATACACAGAGCTTTTTTTCAAAAAATGTGCTTTTATGTCTAATCGAAAATTCTCTTTTCCTGAACATTTCTTGAAATTAATGTATTTAGTTTTTTCTAAATTTATGATGAGTTGATTTTTAAAGCACCAATCAGACAACTGGGCAATGATCCTGTTAGCTATTTGTTCTGCTTGATAATACGATGCGGCTGCTAATAAACTGTGATAAGTATCATCAGAATAAATAATGAGTTTTTGTATAACAGATGAAAAATAAAGGTCCCAAATTGCTTCCCTGAGGAACACCAACTTTTACATTACATGCTTCTGAGTTGGATTCATTGATATTAATTCTCTCCTATGCTGCGCAGCCAATGAAAAATGACTGCCACGAAGTGAGGATGGCGGAAAAATTAAAAATACAGACGTCCATTAGTCCGGACAGGTTGAAAATACGTGAGTTCTACTGTAAATATTACCCGATTTATTAATATTTTTGTCCATTTATTTCAATAATGTTTTTACTACATTTTAATGTCATCGTTATGAAGTAACATGGTATGCATTAAACTATGTATTTTAAAATTGAATATTGACGCTCAATTAATGTTCATTTGTATAAATAACTGACCAACCAAGATAATAATTTATGTGTAACATCAAAGAGAAAATTAAACTTACTGGTAGCAAACAGTCTAGACCGAGCTTAGAAGAAAGACTATTTAAGTACCGGTATACGATTAGATTAGATTGTAGATTATAGACGCTCAATAACGGAGGTCATTAGTGTCGATATCTTAAAAAAAAAATAAAAAACCCGGGTCGCAGTGCCAAAACCCTGCCAACAATATAGTGTATTTGCTAATATAGGCAGTGTGGCTTTGTTGTGCGAACATAAGTTGGTTTTTTGGGCAAAATAAAAATTTGGCTCCTTAATACACCCCTTAAAAGAACATTTTTTTCTCAGTTGCAATATTATTATCAATCGAACCTCTATACCAAATTATATACAACTTTCAGAAAATAATTCACTATCTGTAAACTAGTATTTTCATAAAATTTGTAAGTCCGGTCCTGTCGGCCCGATTTTATTAAAATTTTAGGAACACTTTTTAATTACCATTAAAGGGTTAAATATCAATTTTGAAACGATTCTGAGAATTTTTTCGGTATTTTGGGGCCCAAAAACATTTTTCAACCCCTAAAAACTACCCTTAAAATGGCCCGAATACGCCCATTTTAAATAGGCTTCTTGCGGTGATGGATTTCAACACGTGGGCCAAATTTCGTTAAAATCAATTAACTCTTTCGAAAGTTATTGCCCGCACACATATATATATACGTATATATATATATATACGTATATATATATATATAAATATATATATACATATATATATAAACATTTTTAAAAATGGTGCCAAAGTGTTTAGGAGGTTATGAAACGTCGAGAAATTTTGGTCCGACACCTAGGTCCCGCCATCCGACCGACGCCAATAGTGTATGTTGCCATATGGCAAATACACTAAAAAAACAAGCGACGGTAAGGTTCACAAAACGAACTTCCTAATTTGATAAATACTGAATATTAGTCATAATAATAGCAGTCAACCAACGGGCTCAAACCACTAGTTTACGAGCCAAGCATTCGACCCCGCAGTGTTTTTTTTTTTTTTTTTTTTTAATATAAAATAGTTCTTTTTTAGACACCAGCCTTAGAATTTAATAAACTTTAACAAAGGTTGATTTCTATAAATTGCAAAGAAAAGAATATAGCGTTAAAAAAATAAGACGCCTAAACAGGGGCGTAGCGAAGGGGGGTATGGGGGGTGTGACACCCCCCCAAACTTTCCGGGAGACGGCATTTTTTAAGATTTCATTTATATACTTAAATAATCAAAAAAATTTGACGCGGTTATAAGAAAAAGTCGGCATTTTTCAAATCTTCGGCCATTTTTTTCCAACACTGAGTTAATGCACTCAAGTATAATGTACAAATGTACTAAACAAAAGTTATATAATCGGCAAATTCTTCATACGAGTCGGCATTTTTCTAAATCACCCCCCCCCCCACCATCGGAAGGTTCGCTACGCCCCTGCGCCTAAATACACATATTCACTAATTTTCAAAACTATTGACTTTATTCAGGTCTAAGACCGTAAAACGAGTTTTAGGTTTAGCGACAGATGTCACTTTTTGTCGTATGGTTTTGCAATTAAGTTGCTAGAAGAACTTTTGATATGACTATTACCAGTGTAAAATCACACACTCTTCGCTAATATACGAGTACACAACTAATGTATCATAAGAAATTTCAAGTAGCTGTGTAATCGTGAAACCTCGTTTAGTATTTTAAGCTGCGCGTTTTCGATACTAAAAGTAGGTAGCATGTGTGTGGTGGTCCTTCGTGATGGTGTTTTAGATCTAATTCACTAATTAAAGAACATTCGTCTGCCCGTTTGTAACTTTAAGTTCACTTTCGCTGTTTAGTATTTGTTATTCATCAGGGAATATCATATACTGGTCATCGCGCTTCCACTAAGGAAATAAAGAAACCGACAGACGCATGCGAGTCCACGGGGAAAGGCTAGTGACCCACGGTGATTATTCTGCCAACACATATTATTCATAAAACGATTTAATTTTTCCATGCAGTTTCTTAAAGCTACAACTTTATTTCCAAATTTTAGAAGTATATGTACATTTTTGTTAATCTTAGTAACATTTTGATACTGAAACAATTAAAAATTTATAGTTTTCCCGGTAAATAGAAAGATAACCCCTAAATACATAAATAAATAAACTTTATGCAGAGGTGGAAGCCAGCATGTGTACCAAGTTTTGTTCAAACCGATTAACTACTTTAATTTTTAAGAGATGTTACCGTCTGAGATTTTGGTGCTAAATCATTCCAAATGATATACTGCCTCATACTACAGGCAAATACACAAAAACTATTAACACGCTATAATAATAATCCGTAATCAATTGAGTAACAAAAGATTGAGGTTTATTCATAGCTGGAAAACATTTTTAAACGAAAATTAAAAATTATATCGATTCGAAAAAAGTCATACTTAAAACAATACACAAAGTACAGAGAACAGTGAATGTGAATATATTATAAACAAGAATTAATAATCTAGTGAAAAATACTCTTCAATACACGTATTAAAAGATATTAACACATGTTTCGTGTAATTATTATCAGGTGATTTTTAAAACGGTGATTACATAAAAATCCAGTTATTCTCAAACAATACAGAGAAATACAATCTGGTTCCATTTTATAATGGAATTGACTTTGGGAAATATTATTGTTCTAATAAGTTAACGACATGAGCTGATAGGGAATTATCATTATTTTGAGGTTTTTTTTTACACACTTCGTATTTTTAAATATAGAGCGTCTACTTTGATGTTACTAGGAGAGGTAATTACCACCTTTACTCCTCGCCGATTCGACCTTGAGTTCAACTAATAATGTGAACTATTTCACACTGATCACGCAATGTTCACGATCTTTTCCAGTGACAATAGGTTCTACAAAATGGAGGATTACAATGGACTATCGACTAAAAATACAGAAAATAGTGAAATTCCAATTTTAATACACTAAAACTCACATGAAATCTTCAACATCGACGACATTAACGAATTGACACTGTGTATTATTTATGCCATCATAATACCCGAAACAATTTTCATAGTTCCACGGTTGGACACGATGACACGGCAAGTTCAGTTGTTCCCGAAAACCGATGTCTTCTATAACTGGGCCGGTAACAAAACTCGACTGTTGTTGATTGTGAAACGGATTTAATGGAATAAGTCTATTATTTCCAAAACATGTCTGCGACGGTACATTGATTCGATTATGATTACGTAATCCATCATTATTGATTAATTGACTGTTAAAATTTGTGTTATTCGCAGCTCCACAATTTAATACAGGAAAATTACTGTCGGTGCAAAATTGTTGGCAATTTTGATTTTGCATACCGCACGCGGTTTCGTGATAACCAGACTCATTTACATTTTCTAAGGTATTACAAAATGGTTGGATGTTTAGATCTTGACACTGACGGATATTCTGCTGAGATAAAACAATTGATGCTACACGATTTTCCGATGACCCTTGAATATCTCCACCGGTATCATAATACATTTCTGGACGATTTGAATAATTATTGTTTTGGTAGCATTGAGTATTTGCATTGCAAAAAGTACGTGGAACTTCCCGAGAAGAACAAGGTTCTTCGACATAATTATTGATCATTTGTAAATTCATATTCATGGTTCAAAGTGATATATTGACAAATTTAACATACAGATTAGAAACATTATATGAAATTCTAGTCAATATAGATTGTGGGCATAATTAAACCTAATTACATTTACACAAGTCTACTTTTATCAACTTCATCAAATATTTACATACTAGAAAAATACATTCCGAAATATTGTCACTACAGCACGTTCGCACACCATTTTATAAATTTAAGCATTAAGTTTTTAAAAACACATCGCTATGGAAAATTTCACTTGCAATAACACAAGGAAACTGTTAAAATAATATTTTCTTTCTATTTAATCAAACGACATTTACAAGTCTTTACGATTCGTCGATTAATATTAACTAGAAAATATTTGCACAAACGCAATCTCTGTAATGTCTACCTCAGTGTCTGAAATCAAACTGCCGAAGAATTTATTTAAGGATTATAATATGCGATACAAAAAAAGATATACATTGATGTAAAAAGGTAGTTTATTCGTCTACTGAAATGTGATAATTTTTTTTTATTCTTATCTAATCAAGAATAATTTAAATAAAATCGACTTGTGAAGTATATGGTACCTATACGTTAACCGCTAAACTATATTTATGAATTTTTAGATGCAGTGCCTTAATATTTTGCGAATGTTGCTGATATAATATTATGTGCATTGTGCATATATTATCGTTTATCAAAGAGTGCATAAAGTCACTTTCGATGATTATTTTTAGTGTATTTGCCATATGGCAACATACACTATTGGCGTCGATCGGATGGCGGGACCTAGAGGTCGGACCAAAATTTCTCGACGTTTCATAGCCTCCTAAACACTTTGGCACCATTTTTGGAAAAATTATATATATATGTATGTGTATATATATATATATATATATATATATATATATATACATATATATATATATATATATGTGTGAGCACGATAACTCTCGAAGGTTTTATTCGATTTGAACTAAATTTGGGCCACACGCTGAAATCCATCACCGCACGAAGCCTATTTAAAATGGGCCTAATTGGACCATTTTAAGAGGTGTATTTAGGGGTTGAAAATGGTTTTGGGTCCCAAAAACACCGAAAATATTCTCGGAATTGATTCAAAATTGAAATTTAACCTTGCAGTATCAATCAAAAGGTGCTCCTAAAATTTTAACAAAATCAGCCCGACAGGACCGGACTTATAAATTTTATGAAAACGTTTGCGGTTAAAAAATTATACTTACTGAAGACTGTAGGTATATAATTTTGTGCAGATGATGAATTGATAAAACAGGGGCGAAATATTGAAATTAAGAAAAAAAAATATTTTAAGGGGTGTATTAAGGGTTCCAATTTTTTATTTTCTCCAAAAAAACAAATAAATTCGTATAATAAAGTCACACTGCCTGTATTAGCAAATACACTATATTGTCGGCAGGGTTTTGGCACTGCGACTCGGGTTTTTTTTTGAGCTGGGATTAATAGTTAATAATATATAAAAGGTAAGAATTTTCGTACTGACATTAATATTATGTTCGATGATTTATTCATTAATTAATTATATTATTTGTGTATTTGCATTCGCAAAGTACATGTAATATAAATACTCTCTAAATACTTAATCGACGTACCTAAATTAATTCCGGCACCCATGTTGGGTTCTAATTGAGCGCAATCAAACGATTTTAAGTGATAGTATTTAGGACTTAAAATAAAATCGATCCGAAAACACCGAATATATTTTTGGACTGATGCGATCAATGTTTACCATTTCAACTTCCACATGGTAGGTACTAATTTAGGTCAAAATTAACATTTAAAATTTTTTTTTGCAGTCCAAAAAAATAGATTATGTTCCGAGTGCGTGATGACATATTATGGCGAATATGACATGTTAAAACCGAACGAAAGCGAGTTTTAATAGTCACATGACGAGATACATATAGTATTTTTGCACGCACCCCCTATAAATAGTTGATTTTCTCATAATTTTTTAAATTTTTGCCGGTTCAATTTTGAGCAAGTTCACTTCCAATTTAGATTTGCTATGAAAATGGTAGAACGACTACGTTTCGCATTTATTTTGTTTTACTTTAAGCACTTGTGCGAAATTGGTCAATTTACAA
This sequence comes from Venustoraphidia nigricollis, assembly GCA_034508555.1. Lineage (NCBI taxonomy): Eukaryota > Metazoa > Arthropoda > Insecta > Raphidioptera > Raphidiidae > Venustoraphidia > Venustoraphidia nigricollis. Next base: position 776,622 of record JAVRKA010000052.1, on the reverse strand, counting down.
ACGCTATATAGGCGTGAAAAGCAGCTATTTTATAGGGGGTCGTGCAAAAACATTTTCGTCTGTGAGCAAAATACAAAACAAACGGCTGAGTGAAATGAAACCAAATTTTGACTGGATGTTTTACATGTCTAAAGGAACAGCTCTATTGTTTTTGGGGAAAATCAGCGCATGCGTAGAAGAGATACGCACAATAACTTTTTTTCTCTAACGGTGTACTTTTTATAACTGTATATTTTTCTATTTATTTTTGCAAGAAAGTTTTGTACAAAACATTTTTTTTTCTTAAATTTTATATGTTAAATAAATATTTTGGAAATAAAAAAATCAACTGTCCTTTTGTTCTGAAGTTATTGGTCTGTTACGCATTAACAGAAACTTTATTTCATTTACTGTGTTATAATACTATAATACAATGTGCAAGCTTATTATTACTGGACATTATAGTCTGTTAGCCTGCCAGGTTTACAAATTAAAATAAAAATAAAAAATTATCAATTAATGTCAGATTTTTTGGAGCTGGAATGATCTGTTCTCTAAATAGTATCTAGTGATTTTATTTTTTAAGATTTCCACAAATCTGTTACCGACTCAAGTGTGGAATACATAGGTACTTGAAAACATTTATACAAATTATTCTCACTGGGATAGAAAAAAATAGAATTAATCTACTGTAATTAAACAACTACAAATTCGATTAGATATTGAAAACTATAAAGCAGGCTTGTCTGCATTTTTTTGCAACAATTACAAAATATAATAAAAGATCAGTACCTATATTTATATTAACATAAACAAATATGTTTGTGTGCACCGTGTACATAATTATGTTACCTCAAAACTCAAGAACCACTAAACCGATTTACATAATTCTTTCGGTGATAAACAGCCCATCCTTTCAGAAGTAGCATACGCTACATATTCTTACACAACTACAAAAGCCACAATAGATATCTTTTGGAGTTCATTTCCTTCGTAATACGTAAATTTTTCTGCAAGCTTTTTATATTTTTTAAGGTATAGGTAATAGTAGATTGTATACACATTTAATGGCGTAGATGTGGCTGGAACTTTTTCCTACTGCCTCTCGCCGAGAAACGGTAATTCCTGTACCGGCCATCTTAATTGAGGCTTTCCATGGTTTCCCTCAATTAATTCCAGATAAATATCGAAATGGTTCCTTATTTGAGGCCATCAAACTCCTAGTCGAAAAATTACCTACCTTATCCTAATTTCCTATAATTCCTTCATTCGCCCATTGCTATTACATAAGTTGAAGTTTTAAAACTGTAGAAAAATAACAGGAAGTGTGGTAGATGGAAAATAGTAATGGTGCGAATGGCGCCTGTTATGACATAAAGTCGTGAAACGGATGTTAAACGCATTATTATTATTATTATAAATAATAATTGTAACTAATATGTATTTTGACGATTCCACACAAATATTTTGTCATAGATAATAAAGAATTATTATTATTATTATTATTATTATTATTATTATTATTAATAATAATAATATTCATACACCAGAGGTATTGGCGCTTAGGTTACTAAAAAGTGTGAAAACGAGATTAGACATCGGCCCTGGTATATTTTTGTATCTATATAAGATATCTTAATAATATGACGATTACTATAATAATTAGTCAATAATGTGCACAAAAAGTTAACCTACTTACATTTTTTAACTTAAATAAATAGATATACCAATATACAAAATTGTAACTTAATTTCGTAATTAAAATAATAATTAAGTTTTTGGGTTTTTAGGTGATATCTAGACGGGTAAACGTGTTTCCAGAATTTCTGAACATTAGAGCATTATTCGAAAATGACTTGACGCATTTTAATTTAACAGTTATCAAAAATGTTGTCTAAATGTAATTTTATTCGGTTATTCTAATCAAACTTTTCTCTCGAAATTTTTAACAAAAAAGAAATTGTCAATAATATATCCGTATTTAATAATTAAAATACAGTATCACTTTTTTACCCATATTAACACCTGATATTGACAACATTTCTTCAGAAGAGTTAAGTAACAAAAACAAACAAAAAACGCATGGCTGTGTTTTGTTAGGTTTTTAGTAATTTACTATAATAGTTATCAATGGAGAAAACTTTTACAACATGGTAATATCAAAGAAAATCATTTTAATAGTATATTACACCACAAGGGCAGGAATTTCAACTTACTGCCCATGTGGTGCATACTATGTCCTGTCGAAAGTACGTACTTTCACCATTATATAAAAACCCGGGTTGCAGTGCCAAAACCTTGCCGACAATATAGTGTATTTGCTTGTATAGGGCCGTGTCGTTTTATACTTTTATTATGTGAAATTAAGTTTGTTTTTGGGCAAAATAAAAAATTTAACCCCTTAATACACCCCTTAAAATAACATTTTTTTCTTAATTGTAATATTATTATCAATCTAACGTCTCCACCGAATTAAATACACCCTTCAATAAATAAGTCACTATCTGCAAACTAGTGTTTTCATAAAATTTGTAAATCCGGTCCTGTCGGGCCGATTTTATTAAAATTGTGGGGACACTTTTTAATCACTACCAGAGGGTTAAATTTCAATTTTGAAACGGTTCGGAGAATTTTTTCGGTATTTTGGGGCCCAAAAACAGTTTTCAACCCCTAAAAACTACCCTTAAAATAGCCCGATTAGGCCCATTTTAAATAGGCTTCTTGCGGTGATGGGTTTCAACACGTGGCCCAAATTTCGTTGAAATCAATTAACCCCTAGGTCCCGCCATCCGACCGACGCCAATAGTGTATGTTGCCATATGGCAAATACACTAAAAATACCAAAAACATCCAAGTGAAAAATTTTGACATTATACGCAATAGCTTTATTGACTGACGGATGTCTCACGTATAAGTGTGCTCGAGAAAACTCTTTCGTCCTGCAGTTACTTTCTTTCGGTCCGCTGTTATAGATGGCATGCGAGCAGTTCCAGCAGTGCATAAATGTTAAGCTTTCTGTCTTAAAATCGAAGCCGAAACTACGTTCTTTCGACTGGGTATAAAGAAAAATCAATTCCTGGGGAGAAAACCTTTCAGAGGAGGAAGACATTCTTAGGAATATAAAGCATTTACATATGATTTCTATTGACTTGTCAATAATGAAACAGAACCGGCGCAAAACTAGATAGTAGTCTTAAAAACAAAACTTATAAGTAATTATTCTTGATGCATGTACATATTTATGTTGTATTAATTGAGTTTAATTAAGTCATTTAATCAACCTTGTCATGCAAGCACAATGCAAGTGCAGTAATGTCGCCATAATACTGGCTGATTGTGTTGACAACAATAGGACACGTACAAAGTAGGCACATGTCTATACAGTATAACGTCACTCTTTGCTAGTTGCTACCTATACCGACTAACGCATGATGAATACAGAAAATTGTGGTATGCAAAAACAGATCCCTTTAACAATCTAGCATTATAGCTGATACAAATATAATTTTGGGAAGTCATTTTCTCAAACTCGTTATTTTATATTGTTTTGTAACTTTCTGAGTGTTAAGGCTATCGGAACGCTCTGAATTTAAGCCACTGCACTACGGGGTAATTTTTAATTCCTTAATAATCAAACTTCAGAAATGGTAAATAATAATAGTGCAGCCTTTTCAGGATTAATTTAGACGCTGATGACCTCAGATGTTGGGCGTCTATAATCTACAATCTCTCTCTTTCATGATTTAGGTGATTTCGGAAAGGCTCGTATATCATAAAAATTAAATATTCATCCCTACTGATCAAGTAGCCAAAGAAGAAAGAGCTTGAGCAGGCTGTCGGAACGCTTTGAAGCCACACTACGAGGCTAAAAATGCTGTTGCAAGGATGCCGCTATCAGTTGATTACTCTAAATTTTGGAAATATTTTGAAGATTTAAAAAACTTTTCCGAAAAAGGAAAAGTCACTTTAGGTTTGTGATGGAACAATTTTATGAAATAAGTACGAATAAGGTCGTCGTGTGACATTGAAAACGTGTGTTTTTTGGCACAATTAATGCCCACTTTTTTCTAGTACATCGTACATAAATTACAAAAGTAGTCCAATAGAGACCTAGATTTGTAATTTATCTTCCTTATAGAGAAAGAATTTTTGCAAAATGTTGACGAATAAGTCTACAATCAGCTATCAGCCGAAGCCCTATTTTTGGTTTAAATTCAGAGCGGTCCGACAGCCTTAATTTACCAAGTTACGGTAGTTCTGTTTGTCCACAACAAATCTTAATTCTAAGCACGAATGCGTAAATTTATCACAATTAAAAATCAATCAGTAACAGACATAATATTTATTATAATGAAGCGACATGAAATATCACCTTTGATCAACCAAAATATTAAAAACGTATTTATAAATCTTAAAATTAATTATTCATGTTTATGCATTTTTAATTTTTTTTTTATCTTAACGGCCGCCGGCATCTTGAAACAAAATAATCATATTTACGAATCCATAGAAATTTTGCAAGAGTTAAAACTGTAACAAATGCAAAGCATCGTTTCAAGGTCAAAATTGTTACGAGACAAATTGCTATGATTTGAAGGTTTAATGCACATGCAATAGGGTTATGGTGGACGTTTAAAAAAAGCAGAAAAAAATATACAAACGATTTGACGTCATTCTCTATTTAAATTATTGTCATATACGATTCACATTCAATTAAGCACAATTTTCTTTTAATACTCTCCAATTAAACAACAAAATAAAATACAATTCTATGTTTAATCTGAAGATTGCAATTTGCTGTTTTTTAACCCACGGGTGCAAAAATAAGATCGTTATAAGTTTGACGCGTTTGTCTGTAATATTGTAGCCCCAAAACAAATGAAACTATTTCCAGCGTTTCTTTTTTTTTGTTTGTTTGTTTGTTTGAAACTTAGTGGAAGATGGTTCTTTTCTTATCCATGTTTGATTTAAATTAGTTCAGCTGTTTCCAAGACCTTTAACACAATTTGTGTTAAAATCTCAGCCACTATTATAGCTAGAAATTTCTAATTTGGGATCAAATATTCAGTTTTTGATTAGTTAGTTTATAAAGTATGAAATAAAAATTACATTATAAAAATTACAAAACCTGCCGACGCAAAAAAGTAATCTTTTAAACAGAAAAATTAATTTCTACCTTATATATCTGACCTTACGCACCTCACTTCTTTGTTTAGATAAAATTTAATTCATAAATCGGGGGCCGCTGTAAACACTATTGTCCGCTGATTTTTGTCACGTATTTTCAATTGTTTTTAGCCTTTTCTTTTCACGAAAAGTATTTCCTCCTAAAATGCTCAGCCAATGAAGAAACACGTTAGTCAACATTTAACATCAAATTAGTAAAGGTTTTTACTTTTTTCTAATTGGCCTATGACTGCTATGAAGTGAGAATGAAAGAGAAGTTGAAAATAATTAGTCCCGACAGGTTGAAAATACACGAGTTCTACTATTTCATCCAAACGAAGAAATAGTCATTGCATCGGGCCAATGTAGGCAGGAGAAATAAATTACTTATTACCTTTTAAAGGTTTGATTTTTTACGCCGGTTTTTTTAAAACTTTTTAATTATTTTAAGTTGCAATAATGCAGTGCAACAGCGCGCGCAATCGCGGAAAATATTTCCCTTATCAATGTCATTTCCGCTCTGTTTGTTATGATCGAGAAACTATAATGATTACTTTTATTATTACCAACATATTATTATTGATTAAATATTAATAAAATAATTATAAATGAAAGGCAACTGATTATTATTAAGTACTATATGACACAAACAAGGTCGTCAAAAGTTTTGACAAAAAACACTAGTGTTGGGTTGATCAAAACATTGTCAAAAAACTGTATATTTGACGATGACCTTACATTGTGATCATATATTTAGAGTGTTTATACATGCAGGAGCAGTCTAATGTCGTTGTGAAACTGTATTATTTAGAACATTAGATTAGTATTCACATAAAAACAAATGCTTGATCTACATTGAAAAAGATCGCTTTTCAAGCTATAAATATTGATCAAAATGCATAGACAAAAATTGGTTCAAAGTGTAAATTGTACAAAAAACGATGCTAAGTACTTGTACACACAGTTAAAGAGGAATATTATTTCAAACAATTCTTTTTCGAGCAGGAGTGATTTAAAATTCTACAATGCGTTTCATGCGGAGAAATATGTACGCTCACAATCTAAGGTCATTGTCAAAGCAGATTTTTTGACAACGCACTACTACTCAATTCCAAAGAGCTTCAATCATTTCGGCACATCTATCAGTATTTTCCTGATATATCGAGCTGCTAATCAAAATGTTTATATTTTTAGTTTATATAGTACATTCGATTGGACTTTTTTTACAGAATTTTTTTTTATTTCATTCGACAATCATGTCATTTTACCATAAAGTGTCATGATATGTTATATTCTAATTAAACAAACAGTTCGGTTCACAAACAAAACTACTGAACCGATTTAAATAAAAACTACATGGGACCATTCAGTAGACATTTTGAACTCAATGACGTCGAATTTTGAAATCGGTTAACCTATCAAGATGTTATAAGGCTGAACAAACATAAACAGTTATATAGGTACAAATCGAATTTGATAACCTCTTTTTTAAATCGGTTAAAACAAAAACTTGCATTTAGGTAAAAATAGTCCAAGCTCTAACTGTACAAAAGTCTACAGAACAATATTACAAAATTTTATTAGTGAATTTAACAGACAATATTATGACTAAAAATATTAAATATGTAGCAGACTAATCCTATTTTTTTAAATCAATTTTTGTCGTAAATATCTCAAATATGGTTCCCGATACTGCTTGATGAAATATTTATAGATTATACAGAAGTGGCAGTTAATTATTTTCCATTACCATCGTCTGCTTTGCAAATTTTTTTGCATATTGTGTGTGAGAGACTTCATATATGTTAATTTGAAGGGAGGTCAACCAGGTATGCATAAAAAAAATTATAACTGATACTCCTCTATAATCTGTTAAATTTCATCAAGCACTGTTGAAAACGTATTCGACATTTTGCCAACAAAAAATTATAAAATTTTAGAAGTGTTGTCCAATAGACTTTTGTACGTTCAAAGCTTGGACTAAAAGTTTATCTTAGAAATTACAACGAAAGAAAATATATTTAAGCAAATATTAATATTCTTAACATGCTTTGCATTACCGGTATTTCCAAATTTTCCTTTGAAAACAAAATATTTTATTTATTAACTGTCCGTAATAAAATAATAAAAAATCTATGTGCCAATTCATTTCCACAGAACTGTTAACAAATAATTAACAACTCGCAATGACTAATCATTAGAAATATAATAAATTTATAAGGTCTCCTAATTAATTTGACCGATAAAGCGATAAAAATTTGACGAAATATTCAGTTTCTAAGAATTTTAAATATTTCCGCCAACGGTTCATAAACTGAATATTTCCTCAAATCAAGATGCAACATTGGTTCACTAGCCAAAGTTGTATCTTGATGAGCAGAAGGCAATTTTGGAACGCTATCTAAAGAAAAAGGAGACACCAACCGGCAACTGCTGTTGTGCTGTAAAGAAATATTGACGAATACATTTTTAGGGCAAAAACATGTTTTTTGAAATTTTTAAACAGCAAGTCAAATTTTGTGAAGCTTAACACTTAATCAGAGTTAATAGAAATAGTAGCAAAATGAATTCTGCGACCTTTCGAAATTTCCCGAGAACATATTTTACAATCTGAGAGATCAGAGGCCATAGTTTTATACATGATCTCCTTAGTACAAGTGTAGAACCCATGGCTAGTTCTACTCAGAATATGCAGTATGGCAAAGTTATCCGTTTATTTTCATTTGAAGGTTCAAAAAATTGTGTATCGGTTGATAATTATCAGTTCAATCAGTTTTACATATTAGTCACATCATAATCAGTATAAATTAATGTCCAATGATTCAATTTCCAACATAATCCTTGCACTATTTACGATAACGCGTTCCTACTGACACAAGACTACCCAAAATAATTTTCATAAGGTCGGAGGGCTTCTAAATAGCAGAGCGTTATTTATATGAAGTTTTCATGGCATCTGTATAACAAGTCCTTAATTCCCAAATTGTAATCTGAAAACTGCAATATGCTATAATACTAAAACGTCACTTTTTATGTCGTGATTTGTGCATAATATGCTGCTTGGTCAATAAACACATTAATGAATATGGATACAAGATAATCAGTCAGTTTCTAAATTGTAATGGAAATAATATTTTAATGATATTAATAAAGGTGCGCACATTAATCTAATAAATTTCTGTTGTACTAACTCACTCAACTAGAGTTGGGTAACTCAGATATGAACCGGTTCAAAGAGCCGACTCCGACAGAAAATCCGTGAGAGCCGACTCACTTTTTTTTGAGCCGACGAATCAACGGATCCGCATAGCTCAGTGAAACACTTAACACACAGAAGCACGTTTTACACTTACGTATCAGTTCTTGCTTTGATGCATCTGTCAGCTCAAATGACTCATGCATCACATGTTTGGCTATGCATTCTTGATTCTATACAGGTCGTGATATGATTGACTGAACTAGGTAACTCAGTGGCAGATTGCAGTAACATATTCAGAACTCGGCTCTTTTTGAACCGGTTCAGTGAGCCGGCTCACATACGGGATCCAGATGCAAAGATGCAGATCTCTACACTCAACTGTTCACGCCAGACATTTGTTGATGAAGAATAAATTGAAAATACATGAGCTGATTAGTTCCAACAAGTTGAAAATATTATATCAACAGACGAACGGGAGGACAGACATCCCGAAAACTCAAAAACTATTCGCACTTTTGCTCTCGCACTCGCTACGTTCGAGAATTTTAAAGCACCCGCCGCGCCGATACGATATGCGTTTCTTTTATTTATTAAGGCTGTCGGAACGCTCTGAATTTTGTTTGTGCTGAGACCCAGCGGTAAGGGGCGAGGTAGGCAAAAGACCTATGTGGATGTGACCTTCTTTAGCTCTGTCTCGCTCAAATCATCCGCACGTTTCAATTTTTGGCTGGTGCCAACTACGAGACCAAAAAATCTTATTGCAAGGGTGCCGCTGTCAATTGATTACTCTAATTTTTGGAAATATTTTGAAGATTTAAAAAACTTTTCCGAAAAACGAAGAGTCACTTTAGGTTTGTGATGGAACAGTTTTGTGAAATAAGTACGAATAAGGTCATAGTGTGACATTGAAAACGTGTGTTTTTTTAGCACAATTAATGCCAGCTTTTTTCTAGTAAATCGTACATAAATTACAAAAGTAGTCTAGAAGAGACCTAGATTTGTCCTTTATCTTCCTTATAGAGAAAAATTTTTTGCAGAATGTTGACGAATAAGTCTACAATCAGTTGACAGCCGAAGCTCTATTTTTGGCTTAAATTCAGAGCGTTCCGACAGCCTTAACTGTAGATTATAGACGCTCGACAACTAAGGTCATTAGCGTCTTGTTTACATCAAATAACATAATCACTTAAAACTAAACGACGTCGCAAAACATCCATAGCAGAAGCAGGATTCGAATTCACGACAGTCTGGTCAAGAAGCCAGCACGCTAACAACTGAACGACACTGTCCTCGATGATGCGTTTACTAATGTTCGAATGAGTATAACTGAATGTTTACAAATACAAAATGCCATATCCCGGTCATTTTAGTAAAATACAAAAAAATTGGAATGTGTGCCCTAGCCTATTGGGTACATATATCTAAGTACTATTTTAAGTCAAACGCATTCTCTATTATTAATACTGATCAAGAATAACTTGATAATAATAAGCAGCACTACCTAGAACCTACTCAAATCGAAGTATTTTCGTTCTGATTCTGTATCGAAAGAATAAGTAACTGATAAGTAGATATGCAACCGCAACAGCAGATCTGTATGAGTAATCGCGTAATCAGTTTTTTCCAATCCAGAATGATGTTTCCGAGCGATGTACATATTTGTATTTTAAGTCCAGAACATTATATAATCGGATGAATGTTCTGATTATACAAATTACAAATCTTTTGAATATCAAACATTTCGATTATGCCCAGCAAATAACTGCAGTAAACACAGTTAAATGAAGATATAAAAACAATAATACAGAAATATTTTTTGTCTGATAGTCAACAACAGTCATAGATTTATAACGCGCATGCCTGAATAGTGTAAACGGTAAATGAACAGCATTATTGTATGGATATTATGTGTGAACAATAAATTCTACAAATAAACAACAACAAAAACATCCATATCAAATATCGTTTTGATAATATGTTTAGTTGAAATTAAGAATATTAGACGTCGTCGGAATTTATGGTTTAATGAACCTATGTATTAATCACACAGCACACTAACATTTCATTTCCTTGTCGTAGTTATCTGGGGGCACGGTAGTGCCCCTGCCAAGACAAGCCAAGTCAAAGGAATTAGAATTAGAATTAATAACTAGGGGCCAAACCGGTAGGCACTGCGACCTCTAAGGTCTATTGTGCTCCCCTAAGTCAAAGGAAGCGAGGCACTACCTTTTCTAGAACCGTTTCGTCGTATTTTCGAACCGTCATAGTTTCGGTCTGGATAATGTTAGAAAGCTGAAATTTTCAGGATAAGATGTCCTTAGCAAACTTATCAAACACACCCAGTATCAATTATCTAGCTTTTATGGTTTCAGATTTATTGACATCTAAAATACGTTGATTTCGTGACTCACTGACTGATGATCATTAAAATTCCTAGGGTACTTCCTAAAGTCCTAGAAGGCTGAAATTGGGTGTGTTGGCTAGGATTTGCATATAACAACGGAAAAATTAAAAACTCGGAAACTTTCCCTGTCCAACCCCTCATATAGGGGGTGCATATCTGTACACAAAGGAATATGTGAAAAAGTGGGCCACAATCTTCATTGATGATGAAAAATAGTGATGAAAAAAAATCTAGGGCGCCTTCCAAAAAGAAATGAAATCCCACCAAAAACATTTTTATTTTGGACTTTGGACAAGCCCCGTAGACTATGATGCGCAGTACAAATCGGAGTTCATCTGGGGGCTTGGCCCTACTAGAGACCTCATAACTTTTTAACATTGAAAGCATTATGGTCTTATGAGTCTTAGCAACAAACTTCACATGAAATGTTTTTGGTGGGATTTTCTTTTCTTTTACTATTACCAAAGCATTATGCAGTATGCTATTAGAATAGAATAGAATAGAATAGCATTTTTTATTCTGTAAGTTGCAACAGCAACATAGAACAGGTCAAATTTAAAATTTAAAAATCACACAAAAACACATTAAAAGAATAGTGTACATATTACAATTTAGAGCATAATGTAATTAAGTAATCACTCATACTATAGAAAATTTTAGAGTTTAAAAATGTCACAAGCTTTTTTTTGAATATTTTTAATGGAAGGTCTTTTATTTCACAGGGTAAATTATTAAATATTTTTATAATGGAGTTCAGTGGGCTCATGAGCACACAGGATATATGCTAATACAAAGTTTACTTTTTTTCTAGTACCATAAGCATGTTTTATCGTATTATTAACGAAAAGTTGGGGAAATTTTACTACAAATAAAGCACAATCCAATATATATGTCATAGACGGTTAGTATTTTTAAATCCTGGAATAAAGGACGACAATGTTCTCGAGGACCCTTATCACAAATTGCACGAATGTATCTTTTCTGGGCTTTAAATAGGGTATCCATAGACACAGAATTGCCCCAAATGACAAGGCCATATCTTAGTTTAGACTGCACATACGAATAGTATATATTTATTAAGATGTGACGAGGAACAATTTTGTTTAGTGAGCGTAGGAGATAAGCATATTTATTTACAACTTTACACAGATTCTCTATATGTTGTTTCCATGTCATGCGTTTATCGATATAGATTCCCAAAAATTTCACAACATCCAACAGATCAATTGCTCCCAGATCTGGCAGTAATAAATTTTGATCATTTTCATCTTAAATGACAATTATGCGCTGAACTCTATGAACTGCAATAATAGTAGAATAATTAATTATACACCACAAATTTTATACAAGACTCAATATTGCAACCAATCAATATCTATAAGATTACCGCAATAGATTAGACTGCAACGTGCAATATGATCTAGAAAATAAAAATATAGATCAACAAGCAAATGGCTTGATCAGAGACAAAGCAAGTTCATTATCAACAAACAGGAAAGTCTTCAAGATAATCTACTAAATCAAATAAATTAAAAATGCTCAATCGAATCGCAAATTATAATCGATTTATGTGATAAACGACCATCGAACCGATGACCTTAAAATTAAATTTTATGTCCCAACAAATTGCTAATTGCTATACGAAAACAGTATCAGTTACGAAAGAAATCAACATCGTGTCTTCATCCTGTTTTAGCTCAAAGCGTGAATATTGAAATAAAACATCGTCTGTATGGACACCAGTCACCATTTAAGGAGGTTCGAGCGAATCAGGTAAAACGAATTTTTCAAATTTAAGATTTGAAACTTCGTAACATATAAATGAATACTGTAGTGGTGTATTTTCAAAATTAAAAAACAATCCACCGATTAGTTTCTCAAAAAAATTGTTATAAAAATGACGTTTTTAAAGTTCTTATACAGTTTCCGCCACGTCTTTTTGACATGGAAGTCATAGGTATATGTAATGTCTTACTCGCACGTTTTACGAAAATCAACCGTTATGTTTCAAATGTACTTTCACTATACCACTATCTCACAAGCTCAACCAATCTCAGCAAACCGGGTGTCAGGCGATCGAGTCACTCGGCCGCTTCTACCAATAGTCCTGAGGATTTTAACAACTGACTTTCGTCGCCTCTAGGCTTTGTCTGCGTGAGGATGTTTTTGCTCCACTAAAACTTAAATATCTCGGGAACTACAAGTCCAATCGTGCACGAAAATGCAAAGTGTGATTCTAAGAGCTAAATTTCTTCAATAACACATTCCGAGTACCAGAAGCACTCACAGAAAATAATTACAACATTTGAACCTACAAATTTGAGATGCCTCGACCTAAAAATCGCGATAAAACTCGAACCAAAATTTTCAAATCGAAAGTCGGCAAATACTATGCAGAGCGTCAATATGCCTATCGTTTGAGAGTAAAATCAAAGAAATCGGACGACAACTTAGAAAATGAAATTGCTTTATTGTGAATTTATGTGATCACATAGTACTCTACAAATACTGTCTTCACAACATAGCTTTATTTTGGGTCTGTGTGAGTTATACTCAAAAAACAAACAGGTTAAATTTACATCGTCAATAAAATCATCCAAAAAATGTTCAGAGGTCACCATTTATAAAAAATAATTTATTGATAATAAACATATTATCACTTATCTTTATAGAAAATAAACTAAATAAATAAAACAATAAAATTTGATTTAATCAAAACTAAGATGTCTGATCACAAAGAAATGTTATACCGAAATAAACCTTTTGTTTTGAACATTCACAATTAACAGCGATTGAATTCGCGCAAATTCAATACACGTTGAGAATTTTATGATAATGATTCTCATCTTTTATGGCTACAGATAATTAGTGCTATCCGTGTGAAGTCGGACCGGGCTGCTATATACAATAAATAAAAATATATGTCATAGATGTGGCCACCCTTGCCGAAGAGGCCCTGGGTGAACTATGAACCCCCCCCCCCCCACTCGTTTGTTCGCTACTGGCTACTGATCAATGCATAATAAATAATAATATGTCATATCATAATATAACAATTGGGTATTCCTAACCTTGAGATATTTACGTCACAGCTAAGCAAAAAAACCGCAAAAATATTTAACAATTCAGTTCACAGATGGCTGAGGTGCTCGCTCTTTGCTTTTAAATCTGATAGCGATAAAAATAAAATCTCTACGAATTTACATGAACAGTATTTCTAATTAAACATTACAGTGGTACCACAAAGAATATGTGCATTAGTAATAATTGGTACGTTAACATCTAATCGGTAATTTTATATTCTTTTAAAATTTGAAAAGCAGATAATAAAAACCAAGTTTAAGTGGACATTAAATCATTTTTATTTAGGTGATATTTCATAATAATTTAAAAGATATTGCGGCGTGTATAAGTGAGTGTACTGTCACTCGAGTATTCGTATATATGCTAAGGAAAACTGAAAACTAAATTAGAATTAATTATTTGGGCAATTGATTAAAAATGAACCGGATCAGTGGCGGTTTCTACGAAAAAGGTTCAGGTGGTAAATGTTTCAAGGGGCCTACTTTTATGTATAAATTACTCAAAATCACTTAAAAAAACACTAATTTGGGGGCCCGTACTGACGTGCTGACGAAAATTTATAAATTATAAACAGGAATCAGAAAATGTTATTGTTTTCTGATTTGATGAAATAGAAATTGATTTATGTATAATAAAACTTACAACGCTAAAACTGACGTACATCCGGTGAGAAATGCAAAGACGTATCAAACAACGACAATTATTGTAAACTGAAGATATAACAATGAGAAATTATTGACAGGCGATATAAAATGTAGCTCATAGATACAGAATATTAAAATCGTGATTAAAACAAAAATTCACGCAAAATTTGATTAAAGGACTATTTGAGCGAATTAAGGCTGTCGGAACGCTCTGAGTTTTGTTTGTGCTGAGACCCAGCAGGTAAAGGGCGAGGTAGACAAAAGACATATTATTGTGGGTGTGACCTTTTTTAGCTCTGTCTCGCTCATATCATCCGCACGTTTCAATTTTTGGCTGGTGCCAACTACAAGGCTAAAAAATCTTATTGCAAGGGTGCCACTGTCAATTGATTACTATAATTTTTGGACATATTTTGAAGATTTAAAAAACTTTTCCAAAAAAGAAAGAGTCACTTTAGGTTTGTGATGGAACAGTTTTGTGAAATAAGTACGAATAAGGTCATAGTGTGACATTGAAAACATGTGTTTTTTTGGCACAATTAATGCAAACTTTTTTCTAGTAAATCGTACATAAATTACAAAAGTAATCCATAAGACACCTAGATTTGTCCTTTATCTTTCTTATAAAGAAATAATTTTTGCAGAGTGTTGACGAATAAGTCTACAATCAGTTGACTGCGGAAGCTCTATTTTTGGCTTAAATTCAGAGCGTTCCGACAGCCTTAAGCACACAATATGTAATACTTTTGTTATTTTTATTTTGTATCTTTTTCTTCTAAGATAAAAAAAATCTGTTGATATAATTATTTCACTACAAACATTAATCTGAAAGTTCGACACAAAGAACGAGTGGGTTTGTCGGCTTTGTCGAAATCTAAAAAGAACTCAAGTTTTCACTTGACAAGTTTGCATTTTTTTTTCATATTCCACATAACTCGTATTATAAAATTATGTGCCAAATGGCAAATAGACTAATAACTAAAGAGCTATACGCGGTATGTTAATCCAAGTGGAATTCCTACCAACCTGTTTCTTAAAGGGTTACAATGGAAGTTGATTTACGCAGAACATGTATTAAATAATAAATGATGAACGTCGTCCGAATAACAATAATTTATCGCCGTTGCATATCGGTGTCATCAACTAAACTTGCAATGCAAACGGAATGTTTTATGTTGAATGTGACGTTATTTCTGTCTCTAATCAGCTCTTCAGTATCTCGAATAATGCAGTGGTCAGGCGAAATTAGCATGTCCACGCACATGATTACATTTTATTTGTATCTATATGTTCGAAACAGCTTAACGACAGAAGAGCAACTGATAATTGATAAGTGATGGTTCATGTCTAGTCTGCAAATGGAAAATTAGAGCTTTTAAATGCAACCGCAGCTCGAAATCTAACTTCGCGCAGTGCAGGAATTTCAACTTTCTGCCCTTGCGAGGACAAAGCTTTACTTATGAAGAAATATGTGTGGTCACAATCTAAGGTCATTGTTAACACGTTCACTGCGTTACCAGTTACATGTGACTGGTAGGTAACTTTCCATTCAAGCGGCACAGAAAACTGTAAATTTTGTCGTTCTTGCGGGGACGAATGTTATTTGTTAAGATAGATCGGTATTACAGATACCTATGTGATTGTTGCGATTTATACTACGTATTAGTTCGATTTCCGAATACCAAATGTCAATATCTGGTAACGAACTGCAAAGAAAATTATGCTGTTAGGGGATTTGGTAAAGTGAGAATCGACATAGTATCAGAAATTGCTTCCGCAGGGACCGTGTTAAAAAAGATTTTCTAATAGGTACTGTTTCCTGCAACCCAGAATAGAGTGTCTAGTTTCTATACTGTACTCGAAATGAAAACTGGAAGAACGGAAATGTTTAAAATATCTATCAGTGAACTGATAAAACAAAAAAAAATATTAAAAGAGAAAAATAGACAAGTCGTATCAAGAGGTCGCGCAATTCAAATTGTACCAATTTACTACACCGATAACAAGTAGTTGCGATTCCGAGAAGCGATTTTCATACATAATAATATGATGCCCCGAGGGATTCCGCTGATCTGCACGTATACACGGCGTTATCAAACGGCGTAGATATTTTATTTCGCCGTGTTCTTTAGTTAGTTCACGTTGATTTTTACTAGATTCTTCTGTAAAAAGCCGTTAAAACCCAACATAACCGCCAATACTACTTGTTAACTTAGCAGGATTATATCGTTCTAAAGGCCCGGTTGAAAAACGCTGAAGTGCATTGAAATTCAACTTTGAAATTCAATTTGTTGTGAATTGAAAAACAATGTCCTCTGATATCTATGTTCTGTCTATACTATCTATACATATAAATCTGTCTGTTTATTCGGGCTAATCTCCGAAACAGCTGAACCGATTTTGACGAAACTTTCATTTACAGGTAGAGAACTTTTCAAAGATTATTAGTGTATTTGCCATATGGCAACATACACTATTGGCGTCGGTCGGATGGCGGGACCTAGGGGTCGGACCAAAATTTCTCGATGTTTCATAACCTCCTAAACACTTTGGCACCATTTTTGAAAATGTTTATATATATATGTATATATATATATATATATGTGTACGGGCAATAACTTTCGAAGGAGTTAATTGATTTTAACGAAATTTGGGCCACGTGTTGAAATCCATCACCGCAAGAAGCCTATTTAAAATGGGCCTTATCGGGCTATTTTAAGGGTAGTTTTTAGGGGTTGAAAAATGTTTTTGGGCTCCAAAATACCGAAAAAATTCTCCGAATCGTTTCAAAATTGAAATTTAACCCTCTGGTAGTAATTAAAAAGTGTCCCTAAAATTTTGATAAAATCGACCCGGCAGGACCGGATTTACAAATTTTATGAAAAAACTAGTTTGCAGATTATGAATTATTTACTGAAATGTGTATATAATTTAGTATAGAGGTTCGATTGATAATAATATTGCAATTAAGAAAAAAAAATGTTATTTTAAGGGGTGTATTAAGGAGTAAAATTTTTTATTTTGCCCAAAAACCAACTTAAGTTCGCATAATAAAGCTACACTGCCTGTATAAGCAAATACACTATATTGTCGGCAGGGTTCTGGCACTGCGACCCGGGTTTTTATTTTAGAATTTAGACTATACTTTTTATTAGTAGATTTTTTACATACGCTTGTAGCTACGTACCAGCTGAATTCATTTAGTATAATAGCTGTTGTCTGCTATAATAATTGTTAAGAAACATGCACTGTTGTAGCACTATATTAGACAAATTTACTATTCCAACACGTCACCGCCTGGATTTAAACCAGAATCTTTCCACTTTCGCGGCGGAATGAGTTAATCAGTTACTATCTACGGTGCACACAATTCAACATTTTAATCCTTCATTATATAGCGAATTTGAGTGTTGTTATCGCTATATTATGAAAGATTAAAATGTTGAATTGTGTGCACCGTAGAGTAACTGATTAACTCATTCCGCCGCGAAAGTGGAAAGATTCTGGTTTAAATCCAGACGGTGACGTGTTGGAATAATAAATTTTTCTAATATAGTGCTACAACAATGAATGTTTCTTAACAATTATAGCAGACAACAGCTATTATACTAAATATACTTTTTATCCCGGAAATATTTGGGGTTGTAAAAATTGAAAAAATGTAAAAATTGTTTATTTGTCTGGGCTACTCTTCGAAACTGCTGAATTGATTGTGATGGCATTTCACAGATAGAAGAAATCTAAGCTACTTTTTATCTCAAAAATTAGCCTTAAAAGCGGCAAACAAAATTTTACTACAAATAATTAATGGCAAAAAAGCGGCAAATTCTCCCCGCTTGTTTTCAATTAGTATGATATGTAGCGTGTTAGTGCTTCGCTAACTTCATATGAAGTTAGCGAACATCAATGTTTTTTAAAAAATACTGGAGCGGCGAAATTCTTTTTACCACGAATAATTAACGCCAAAAAAGCAGCAAATTCGTTACCTATTCGGCAGCCGATCCGTTGAAGGTGTTTAGCTAACATCACGCACATTCAAAAAGCCACAAATATAAATAGTCTAAGTTTAAGGCAATCAGTTACGTATTTTGAAAATTCATTCGTAACACTACTTCAAGCTGTGTTACAAGAATAAATGACATGAAAAACATTTTATTATGTTTTACATCCATGTAACAACTTTAATTAAAATTTAGTTTCCAGTCGAAATAAAACACGTTGACCGTAATATACGCATACTAACGTGATGTCTGAATAATTCGTCAGATATTCAGAACAAGCTTAAAATATTCCATCCACAATACATTTAGACATTGTACAACAATTTGTTTATTAACTTTTTTTTTTAATATTAAAAATGATATCGAACGTATAATTATGTTCAGATATATTATGTACTTATTGAATTCAATATAGAAAGTTGACGATTCGCAAGTACATTAAAAAAATGTCAATAATGTAACTTCTCTGTTTTAATAAAATAATATCTGAATACTAATTTTACAGTCCTCAGTCCTCCGGGCTCAACATGGTACCTATAGCTATTTGGGTAAAACCCAGGAACCGATGATTAAAAACATTAAATACGTCGAAAAATATAATTCATGAAATTATCTTAACACGTTTAGAAGCATTTCTTAACTAAAAATCACTTATTATTATTATTATTGATTTACAAGAACTAAGTTCAGCGTTATAGCAGATCTTCCACTTTATCTAATAAAATAAACAGAAATGTGATGATAATACAAATAATAATAATAACAAGAAAAAAACAACAATACATTTTTGTTCGACGTGGCGCTCAAGTCCACCTCCACGGCCTTGCAATTACGAGTCTAGCGCTCTACCAACGTTGGACGTTAATTCATTAGTTTAAAATATAGTGCCAATTAAATTGTTTATAACAATTGATTGCACTAAAAGTTTTCAATCTTGATAATTAGTTTCGTTCAATCGTTCAATTTACACCTAATTCTCAATGTTTATGATTTTGTTGATTTTTCTGAATAATCCTTTTGGTGCTAAAAGTAGGGAAGGGCAGAGCAATTTGTCCCGAAAATTGTTTAAAAAAAATAAAATCAACATCGTATACATTGTTGACTTTGTGCTTCAATAGATTTTCATTTAACACCCAACACAATGTCCTTGATTTTTTTCCATTTCCTAATTTACCCCCTGAAATTAACCCCCAGTAATAAAATTCAACTTTTTATACTTCACGTCTGTATTTGGACCACCACATTCTATCTCTGCCAAATACTATAAAATACAAATTGCAGAATAATTAAATGAAACGTTTCATAATATGTAATTTGTTCTGAAGACGCCACTAAACTAAGTCATTCAAAAAGCTATGATACTTTAATAGTATGGATTTTGCGGAGTAACCGCACGTTTCTAAGAATTACCATTACATACTTGGGAAATGCATAATTTCCTTACAAAACAATAAAAATAAAATATCACCTAAACAGAATAAAGTTCAATGAGTTTCTCGGAACTTTGATTACAGATGTGCATAAATAGAACGGTTCGTTTCCTCGGGGACAATCCAAAACACTTTTCTCTATTTCTCTCCATCTCAATTTCTCTCTCTGTCGAACACGTCTAGACATATTTTATCCATAACAATAAATAATTAGTAAAACAAATATTTGTCTGAAACTCACATTGGTTGCAGTTATTTTGAACATAACAAACATATGGTCAAAACACTACAGTGTTATGCAATTCCAAAAACATTCCAGTTAACTATTTTTTTTAAAATTACAAGTAGATCACAGAAACTTAAAAAAATCCCTGGTTTACAACGCCATTCCTTAAAATGATTAAGTTTTCTTAATTGTGCTGTGGATACAAACATTTAATTTATTTATACTTTAGACTTAAGATCATTAAAAATTGATGGTATTTACAGATTAAATCATTCTCTTACTATACAACCGTACTACGTTTTTTCGAGGTATTTACTCATTATTTCAAACAGAACTTTTTTCAATTGTGTAGGCTTTCACGGCTGGCGTTGTTACAAAACTTCTTGGTTTCCGGACTTGTACGCCGTGGTCCATTGGTATTTCTACCTGGTAGACCAATGGACCACGGCGTACAAGTCCGGAAACCAAGAAGTTTTGCAAGAACTTTTTTCATCAGAAATACCAAAACACGGAAATCTGATTGATGAGGCAAACTAAATCAAATTCAAATCTAGGATTAATCTTTAAAGTTAGTTTGATTATCGCAATGGGCATAGTAGTCCAGTCAATGAAGGTAAAAACGGCGATACTGTATGATATTGTAACGTAAATAATTTTATAACGTATAAATATCACCTATAGACAATTAACGAGATGAGCCAACCTTCACAATATCCGTACGAACAGGTATTTCCGGTACCTGTAAGTTACTTGCGTCACAGTTCATTTGAAGTCAGAATGGTTTAGCACTTCAATAGGTGCATGGATTACAATAGTAATTCCAACTGGTCATTTTTTGGGTTTCGTACCCTTGTGGTGAGACTTCCTTGTTCGATGTCCATCAGTCCGTCTTGTCTGTCACACGTCTGTAACTTGAAAACTTCTAATCCCCAAAAAACGATATTTGAGTATAATTGTCAATAATAAATACAGTAAAAAAATTGCTAATATAATTCGAAATACGTTTGCACTGTAATTTGTACAAACAAATACATTTGGCACTGGCCAGTGCGTCAACATTATATGCTTCCTTACAGTCTAATTAAAACTGAGCTCTTGATTTCGTAGAATGCATTTACGTAGAGACTTTTTCCCAATTCACACAGGTGAATGAACACTTGGTTAGCCACTAAACTAATAAGAAAAAACAACGTATGATATTTTTCCATATATTTTGTATGATCGTTATAAATGCATTTCTAATTAAGTAAAGGATGCATTCTTAAGGTTAATATGCACAGATTTCGAAAGTCGATAAACTACCATATGCAAACATAGATTATAACTAAAAACTAAGTTACACAGATCAGATAATATCCATAGTTAGCAGTGTTTTTGAGCTTCAAGCTTGCGTTTTCTAAAAATCAGGGATTAAGAAAGCTTACTATTTGAATATCAACTCCGATTTCTCACCAGTAATACATGACAACGACTCTTTCGCTATACTACGTCCTTTTGAAGTATCTAAACAGAACACAGCCAGCCACGAAATAGATCAATTCTTCGACTAGTAAAAGTGGTCTTTCAAAATTTTCAACCGCGTTGGGGAACGACACTCGAATAGATTTGAATATGAATCAGTTCAAGATATGAGCAAATTAGTCGCATAAAGCAGCGTCTGCGCCTGTATCGGGTGCGACGTGAAATAATTTTCCCGTTGCGATTGCAAGTTTAGAAAAGTTAAGACACTACGACGCTACCGTGACGCTACGTTCATTCAAAAACTTCACATTCTCTTTGAAACAATTTTTCATACCAAAGATTGAAAGTTAGCAACCATCCACAGATTCATTTAATAATACCAAGTATTATTTAAAAAATACCAAGTAGACATTAGGCGGATGTATTGTCTGGCAATAAATATTGTTTACTTTCTTTCTACCTATATGTATATAGCGACTTTCGGATATAGCGACGGAATTATAGTGGTCCCTTCATCGTCGTTATAACCAAAATTCACTGTACTTCTAAAATTGTATCCGAAATCGAGCATACTCGTTTAATCTTACAGGTAATGTGGAACATTTTTTTGGAGTTTACTCCTTAGAATCGATTTTCATACATAAGCCGGGGTATGAAAAATTATGGGAAGTAAAATCAAACTCCATGTCACACGCTGGCATTATACGCTATACTTTACATGGTATACTATAATAAGCCACATCTGGGATGTAACATGGATAGAGCAGTGGTTAGCGCGCGTACACACTATACCTAGATGTGCCTACTGTTCGAATCCCAAGATCGGCGATGTGTGAATTTTGCTTTTTTCCAACTGTTTCGTTTTTTACATGATATTTATTTACAATATTTTCCGATTTTCTTTTATATAATAAAAATAAATTATTTTCTTGTTTTAGTAATTAGTGGTGACCGCTCAGAAACTGCAATTTCACTTTCTCGGGAGTTTTCGAACTGTGGTCGCAATATTGTTTTTATTACTTTTTTTATTAGCTGATTTTTATTAGCTAATTAAAAATTTCAAAAAACACATATTTCTGCCCTAAAAAGTAAATCAAAAATCGTGGTTTCGTCAATTTTTCATTATAGCACGTCAGGAAATTTCGAATCACTAATCTATTTATTTTATAATCGCTCGTAAGGAGTAAACTCCTGTTGTGCGTCGGAGCTGACACACACACTTTTTTTTGTACGAATAGCATTTAACTGTATTGTCAACAAACACCGAAATAACTAAAATACCGGGAAAAACAAAAGTAGGTGCATGAATGTTTCAACTTAATGCGATGCTATCGACATTATTACGATGTATTAACCAAAAAAACGTTACTCAGAATCTGTTACATTACCGCCTACTATAGAATTTTTTAATGGTTTATGTTGAGAAGATAAATTTAATAGAAAACACATTTAATCAAAGCAATAAAAAATTCAATACTTTTTGTTTGATGTGCTCGTCTATTTAACTTCTTACAAAGGTACAAAACGTATCATGAAATTAATTTATAATTCTCTATGTTGTTCACGTCCAATAATCAATAATCAATGAATTTTTACGGAAAGGATGAAGTATAAACAAAACGTTGCATTTTTCACAACAGTCTTTTAATTTTGTCCACATCCCCGTAAAAATTCATTAATGAACGAATTTATAAGATTTGTAAGAGCCAACAAATGCTTTATAAGCTATTATTAGAGTTTGGATAGATCTCCCAGTCCTTCATTTCTAAAATTAATACGTAATAGCACTCAGTACTTAGTATCAACTTAGTCCCTTATCTTTGCATATGAAACTGAAAGTGTGTTTGGTAAAGACAATTCACTCCCAGATGAATGGAAGCTTTGAAATTTGGTATGCTTAAATAATATAGATAATGTCCTTAACAAACGAGAAAAATCCCAAATCCGTAAATTTTATTAACCCAGAGGATGTAAAGTAGGGGTTAAAAGGATGTATTCGAAAACGAAATTAAATAGAGATTTCGTTACTATTTTATTAATATTGATTATGGACAACGGATGTCATATTACTTTGTCTACCCTGAGCGAATACATCGCTATCATTGCATTTCAAAGAAAGGATGATCTCTTTACCGATACAGTAGTTTTGAGTTATTTCATCATTTTAACAAATTATTTTAAAAGCCAGACAGTTATACGCACTAGACGTCCAAAATTAAAATAATTACAAGAACCTGAGTCATTTCGTGGAATTGAAAATAATTATACGAAGTTGGTACGATAATAAATTATTATATTCGATGGTAGGCACTAATATGATTATGTGACTACTTACTATCTTTAGTGAATAGTATATTTCTCTTATAACAGGTCTGTTCTCTGAATTAAATATAATTAAAAGTAATAAATAATGTTCCAGCACAAGTAACATACGATTTTATAGAAATTCAACCTTGAAATGCTTTATATTGATTTCTCTTACATTAGACAAATACATAGGACATTTGCAAAGCGCTCGATCATCTAAGTAAAATTGATAGTAAGATTGCATGAAATTGCAATTATATATTTGTACAATTTTATACGATAAACTACCAGCATTTTAGTGGACCCTCGGCATACAAGATTGGCAATATGAAAAGAGAGACGGATAAGTCAATTAAAAAAAATGCTATTATCCGTACGGTCCATGTGCAACATTTTACTTTTTTAAGACCACCAACAACCAGGGTTATTTAGATCTAACGCCGACTAATATCTTCTTAAAATTGTCAATATGTTGTTTTTTAATGTCTTCCGTATATAGTTTTGTTCCAATAGAGTCAATCGTTGAAGGAACGTTTGATTATGAAACAATAAAAAAGCTTTACTGATGTATCACTTTATGGCCAGCGTTTCAAAAAATATTTTTCATCATTAGGACCTCAGGTTTGTTTAATGAAGGTAAATTGTCCTAAACACATATTATTTTCTTTGGGGTACTGCAATCTTAAAGTGAAGATCTTTAAAACTACCATTAACATTAAAACCTTGTTCCGTGCAATAATAAATTGGTTATAAAATGATAAATTAAAAATCAAATTTATATACTTTTTCCAGTTCTCGGGTCAGAACTGAGAACTTATAATAGAGAAGGCATGAACAAGTTATATGAACGCTGCTACATGCACGGCTACACTATTACTACTAATTACTTTTAATTTGTATGATTATTATAATAAATATGCTAATAAAAGTAAATAGATAAATCTTTTTCTTTATAGGTACCCGGTCGAAAGTACGTATATTCGGCTTCGAATTTAAGGCAGAAAGCGCAACATTTATGCTCTGCTGAAATTACTCGCACACTATCTATAACAACGGGCCGAAAGAAAGTAACAGCGGGACGAAACAGTTTTCTCGTGCACACTGATACGTGAGACTGCCGCCAGCCAGTAGTAGCTAACAGCTGTTATTGCGTATAACCTCAAAATTGCTCACTTAAAAGTTATTAGTCTTTTTAAATAATGGTGACAGTCCTACGTATTTTCGACCGAATATAAAGAGAAATAGTATAACCACAGGTTGCGCAGTTTAGGGCTTTCCGCTTTCTGCCCTTGTGATGTAATATACTATTTTCGTTTTTTTTTTTTACGTATCTCGACGGACGAGCAATCGATTACTAGTCAAGTTTATAAACAAAAATTTTGGAATAATCGAAAATTTGTTTGTTAAATTTAATTTGGTTTAAACATTGTATGATTCCGATACAGCGGATGATATTGAAATACTACTGACAGTTGTTCACAGCGTTTTTTTACCGATAAAATATTCAAATTTTTTGGTTGCGGTTATAAATTATATTATATTTAAAACTTTTTCCTAAAATAAATTCAAGATTTATATGCAAACCTCAGTAAAATTCCAGATCGGACTTTTGTTTACCTGTCAACAGGAAAACAGCTTATATACAAATAATGCAATACAAACAATTGAACTTAATTGCAATGTATAAAAAGTTGTTGATTTATTTAAAATTTGATTTTGTATTTTTTTTTCGACATAATTTAATTAAAATCTTTTCATTTCTTTATCAAACCCAAACCTCTTCCTTGCTGATACATGGTTCTCATGTTCGATGCATGTAGCGTGCGCAACTTCCGCAACATGCTGGTTGAATGCCGCGTGTGCAACTTCCGTAACAGAGAAAATTTTACCCTTAATATAAGCGTCAAAATAAGTATAACTTCTAAAATGTTATTAAATCTTTTTACCAAAAATCAAGCACAGATTTCAGGAAATAGCACCAACAATAGAAAACAAGAAAACTATAAATTTCATATTAGAACAAATACCAAAATTAATAAGGTCAATATTTTACGAAAACTTAAATTGAGTCAGTATTTCGCTTATTTGTCCCATGTATTCTAGAATATTCTACGTGATTTATAATATAAAAGCAAATAGCGCGATAACTAATTTTTTGGAAGACAGTACACAAATAAAACACGGTCGGATAGTAAATTATTTCGACGAAACATAACTTTACAAATTTCCAAGAAAAATGACTTAGTTATTTGATAATAAATAACATAATCGACCAAAATAAATTCCAAAATGCCTTTGTCTAATTATTTTACATTCACAATTTCAAGCAGAGGTGTGTTAAATTTAGGAAAATATGTATTTGACTAGAAAAAACAACACGCTTTCATGAACTAAAAAATGCAAAATAATTTGACAACAAAATGTATTTGTATTCCTGTAAATAATGCTCTTTTTAATAGGTCATCTGTTCTCACCAGCTCGGCGATCTATCAATCCCTTTGATTTTTAAATATAATCATTACATCGACTACACTGGATATAATTAATATCTATAGAAAATGAAACTTACACAAAGAATTGTTTTGTTTTGTACTAGTATTAGATAAAAAATTATCATAACAAATTAAACCAAAATAAATGAATGCGATTCGGGGAAATGATATAGTAACTTTAATAAGTTACGCTGAAAAAAACACCATTCTTTTTCTTCTATATATTTAAAATTTTATTTATTTGCTCACTACCGTATTAGTAGGTCCGTATTTTGTAAATTTATACGATTTTATAATTATTTTATTTTTTATATTCTAACGATAAATAAAAAATTTAACATTAGACATAATTTGATACTACAGCAGTATTTTTGTATAATGGATCTGACAAAAACGAAACATAATTGACGATGGTTTGATAGTCGTTTCGACAAGTTTTTTTGTCATTACTTTTAAGTACTATTCCCCAAAATTACACGTGAAAATTTATTTTTTCGAATTTTTATGTTCTCTTAAAGAATTATTGACTATTCAGTTTTTTTTTAATTTTTATCGGTAATCAATTACAAAATTTAATATCAAAAATAATGTGCATTCTCACTTGGTTTCATTTATCAGGTATTAAAAATTACATTTTTAATAACTGAAAACTAGACGTCCAATAAATGCATGAGATATCCATAAATAAAATAATTAAAAATCCTAATAACCTTAAATGGCGTAACATTGATTCTCAAGTAACAAACTGTTATCAAAAATAAAAAATAGATAACAGTTTCCTATTCATAAAAAGAAAAGTTTTACTTACAAATAATTGATTTTTACCACCATGATTAAAAAAATAAATCTCCTAGTTACATTTAACCGAGCACCACAAAACCACAGGAGAATTAACTACCACAAATACTTCCACTACAAGCTAACAAAATTATTCAAAACCATTTGTATCACAACTAACAATCTCAAGTGGATTATTATGACAGTCGCGACTCGATGTTTAAATTACCCCATAACGACTGACATTGTCATAAACTATAGGAAACATTGTCTGTAATTTACATTTTCAAAAATGTGTTGAATATATAACCGAATGTCCATTCGCCACTACAGAAAGAGGGGGTCCTGGCATGGGAGTTTAAAACCAACGCGTTATTATACAGGCCGCTATTTATAAGTAGGTCTGTGATTTAGGTGACCATTACTATCCCTATTTTTATTTTTATAAGGGCAACACACAAAACAAATTTTTGTTTCGGAATTAATCAGGCTTCCTGATTAATATTTTAGAACTTCCGAAACAAAACTAATATCTCCATAAAATAATAATTATTATTATTGAAAACAGACTTCACAGATTTTTAAAATTGGATAAATTATATACTTCTCACTTAATGATTTTTATTTAATCTGTGAAGTCTGTTTTCTACATTTAACTATGGATATGAAGCGCGTTAACATTTTATTTTTCACAATACGAACATCGAAAATGGCGGGTTCGTAGCCTGCGGAGTGTTGCGAAAATGGCGGTATGCAGGTGAGCGGGTGCGAAAGTACTTTACAAACCCTAGAGTTTCCAAGCCTCTTATTACAAACTCTAGTGTTTGTAATAAGAGGTTTCGCCCCCTCGTGCAGCCAACTTCACGCTCGTTTGCATTTGCTCGGTTTCGCCCCTTGCCACGTATAATGTACTAATTATTGTTTATGACAGTTCAGATATTTCATATCGGAATTGGACTGTTCATGAAGGCAACGCCTACAATGCCTGTCTCTGGTGCTCATATGGATTTAAATGGCAACTGATACAGATATAACTATTGGATTGGTAAAATCGCATTACTCTTGTTTTGCTTTACGCACTAGTGTAATTCTACAACCTCTATAAAGGCATAAAAATCCCTATTTTTAGGGGATCGTGCAAAAAAGTACCTTTATCTTTGGAAGTCGTACCAGAACTCCCAACTTATCGTAGAATGCGACAATATAATATTTTCAAACGATCTGTATTAGTTAAGTATAGTCAATTTTGAGTGACGGTTATTAAATAGGTCACGTTTGTTGTCGCGTAACGTACTGACAGAGAGACATAATTAAAATTCATCATCATACATTAGCTACGGCATGTGACAATGCAGAGGGAACTCGAAATTATATAACTAAATTCGCGGAACGCCGAAGGTCTACGGTCTAGTCTCATGTGATCTCTATAGAAGAATTTTATAAATAAATAGAACGACACAGGAACGGTTCCTGAATCACGTATACCGTAGACATTCCTCATATCCCGTGAGTACATCTAATCTCGTGACATACTGTCTGCTAATCAACTGATTCGCGTAAGTATAGGTACAAACGATTTAGTGTGCTATTTTAAGGTATCTGAGCCCTCAGATTGCAAAATATGCTCTCGGAAAATTTCAAATTGTTGCCGCAAAATTCATTTAATTACTGTTTTTAAAATATATTTTTAGCTCTAAAAATTGAATAAAAAATCGTGATATTCGTCAATATTTCTCTACAGCACGTCAGGAGATTTCGAACTACAGGAAGGCAAATTAACATTTTGAAGCTTTTTCTTTACAAACTTACGTTAATTTTCCAGTTTTTATCAAATTTTAAATCATACGGATCAATTACACTGTAAAAGCTTGGGTAAAAGTCACATGGGAAGAATGGTCTATACTTCCAATTTATTCTGAAGCCTTATCATGGAAATCGAATAATATTTTTCATAGAAATTTCAGATTTCCAAAACGTAAGTGTAAGTAAACCACTAGAACATTGGATTGTAGTATATCTCATGTCGTAATGTATTAGGTATATTCCGACGATATGTGACATTACGAGTATGCAATAAAAAACGATTTCGAACTTTTCTCTTCCAAAACTTGAAATTAAATAGTAGGTATATTTCTTAAAATATTCATAGCGTATTGACGTAAATAGACTTCTTACAAAAATATCCCGTTTTAATAAAAACAATCTTATTTACTTAATAAACATATTAAACTTTTGTGGAGCCAAGGTCCGGTTAGCGAATATATTTTTCCGTATTCTTAAGAATGATAATAATATTTCACAGTGAGAATTTACATAAAAAAATATTTTTCGCAACATTTTACCGCTAAATATGTTTCGTAAAAATTAAAAAAGACAGACAAGTGCGAGTAGAACTCGCGCCCTTAGGATTCCGTACCGTTCTAACACGTAATAATCCCACATAAAATAAAAAAAATTATCATTTTCGGGTTTCTGTCTTTACTCGTACCAAATTACAAGATTCTAGGTCAACAGGAATTAACCCAATGTTTTGAAGAGCGTCTGAATAAAAAAACTAAAGCGAAAAAATAAACTGGATTGAAGGACAACTTAACCCTGCCGTTGAAAAACTGTTGTCCCGGTCAAACTTCTAGAGCATGTTACAAGTACATAAATAAAGTGAATTGTGAAGTGGAAATGATTATTTTTAATTTGGGTGGTAATAAGGGGGTGACTTTCACATTCTTTGACGCCGAAAAAAATAGGGACCAACATTATTTTTGTCAGAACTCAGTTAGTTTTGATGCTAGGGACTTTTATAAAAAACAAAAATAAAGGTTCTTTCAAGCACTTCAAAAATGTTCCATGAGTTTCCCCCGAAAAATGCACTGTATTTTGGTAACTTCACGTTGAAACTTTCAATTTTGACTTTTGACGAATAAGAACCAACCTTTAACAAGGTAGTACTCCGTTTGTATTGGGTCTACAGACACTATAAACTCACCATTATTTTTGTTTTTTTATAAGCTACATTTTTACTAAGAATGATTTTTTCGATAAAATACTTACTTTTTCAGTTATTCGGGAAAAACCATCTGAAAACGTGGGTTTATTGGTTGAAAAATTGACACACTCGCGAATAAGTCGAAAAGTATGGACTTTCAGAAAAAACTTTATAGAACAAAAGTTGCTTAGACTTAGTCAACCTATCCATTTCCGTGCTTATTTTCAACGAAACATTTTTCACCCTCGAGAAGGGGTGGCATCCACCCCGCAATCGAGAGCGACAATTTTTTTTAACTTTTTTATTTGAGCTTTTAACAATGCAGTCCAACAGTTTTTATGAAGATTCATTGACTGGCCCTGGATTCCGAGATATAAACCTTACGGCACTCCACTAATAGGTCGCGTTCAGTTTACCAACTGCAATAAAGTTTATAATCGCACAAAAAAAAATTTTTGTGATGTAATTATAAATTTACGGTTTTCGAATTTTTACGTTTACTTCTGCTATAAGACATTGCTTCTCGGCAAATTTCATGATTCTAGGTCAACGGGAAGTACCCTATAGGTTTTGATTCCCTTGCGAGTGTCAAAATATGTGGCATAAACGGCCGTATCTTTTTATTGTGTTGACTTAGAAGTTTGATTTTTTCACAGTTCCAAGATATTGATATTAATTTCAACTTTATACCTCCATGCGTTCCTGAGAAAAAGAGTCTTGACAGACAGACAGACGGATAATCAAGTGATCCTATAAGGGTTCCTTTTTTCCTTTTGAGGTACGGAACCCTAAAAAATGGCTTGAAAAATAAACTTAGTTCGTGGATAATAATACAGTGGAATCCGTTTATAATGACATCGAAGGGAATTGACAAACACGTCATACTAAGCGGACGTCATACAAAGCATTTTTGTGAAAAAAAAAACTTTCTTTTTTTAGGTAGCATAGGGCCGCTGACGGGTATTCCTTTGTTTCGCGTGATTTTAAACTACTGAATTAACGCTTGATCAACATTTTCTTGCGCGATTTTCGAAGCCTCTTCGGTTTCAAAACATTTGAATTGAACGATCGCTTAATCCGGTTCCTGTTTTTGAAAATCATTGAGATTGTCGAATGACCCACGCCCAATTCCTCTGCGAGAGATGAGCTTGATTCTCCATTTTCTAATCTGCATATTATTCACCTTTCTCCTCAATCGTAAATGCTTTACGACGTTGGGATGACATTTTTTACATAGGATATCACTAAAAACAATGCGTGACGTTCAACTATCAATTACTCACTGAGATTCAAAACAAAAACAAGCCACGTGCCGAACGTCGTCGGTAATCAACGAACATTGCCGAAGGTGTAAAGAATTATGTCGGTCACTATAGACGGACAAAATTTATT
Organism: Venustoraphidia nigricollis; assembly: GCA_034508555.1. Lineage (NCBI taxonomy): Eukaryota > Metazoa > Arthropoda > Insecta > Raphidioptera > Raphidiidae > Venustoraphidia > Venustoraphidia nigricollis. The sequence continues at coordinate 745,077 of JAVRKA010000052.1, read as the reverse complement.
AAAAATGGGTCATAATAAGCGACATGTCACTGTAAGCGAAGTAATTATATCCGACTTTGTTACAAAGAATTTTATATGAAAACCAAACCTCGTTGTGTAATTACGTCATAATAGGCGGTTGGTCAATATAGGCGGAGTTATAATAAACGGATTCTACTGTAATATTATAAAAAAATGTTCAGATCAGATTATTGGCTGATAACAGGTTTTCATAATCAGCAAGGTCTCTGGAACTGATATCAGCAAAAAAATTGAATTCGGAACGGCAGCGCCGATTCTACCTGGTCTACAACGCGATCGCGATTGTGATCGCGATCGCGTTGATGTGTTCTCCGCTTTATAGATATTTGTGCTGTAATGTTTACTACTAATCAATAAGTTGAATCCCCATAAAACCATGACGAACATATTTGTAATGTTCAATTCTATCAACAGAATCTAAATTAATTTAAATACCTAATAATAATAAGTAAATAAAAATAAGTTTAGAGTGTTTAAAAGGTATTTGTTACTGTGTCGAGTAATAAAAAAAATGTTATCTGCACGGTTAGTCCAGAGTTCAACGTAGTAACCATACAGAACAGTCCATAATAATTCAATCAACAAAATATAGGTATTATATCTATGTTTATACAGAAGCACCTAGACTTTTTCAAAAAAAAATGTACTTTGGAACTAGACCTATTGGGAAATGTTTAAAAAAACTATGTCAAAAGATGTTCAACTTCAAAACGATTATAACAAAGTATTACCAAATTTGACAGTTATAAATTGTGTTTTTGTATTATCAAAAGAAAAATGCAGCGTATTTAAAAAACATCAGATATAAAAAATAAAATTTGTTTACGTGATTCTTACCAATCAACACAAAAATACAATAGATATTAAACACTAATTATAATATTATAGGGATGTACGATTACTGTATTTTCGTTTATAGATTTATATACGCTCGACATCTTATTTGTAGTGTCTTAATTACATCACATTACATCTACTTAAATGAAACAGACATGGGATTCGAACCCACGATAGCCTGGTCTAAAGGCCAGCACGTTAACAGTTACATCAAGCTGGTCTTTTTTAAAGACAAGTGCCTATTTAATATAAAAATTATTTATAATTTAAAATAAAGAGTCGAGTAATAACGTGTGGGTAGAAAAAAGAACATTTCTTAAACTATAAAGTTCAGGAAAAAATTACAAAACTTTCTTGGAAAATTAAAAACAATAACAAACCGATATGAAAAATAAACCATTATAATAGAAAAATTATTATAGTGCATATCACTTCTGCGCATGCGCCGATTTTCTCCAAAAACAACAGGGTTCTTCATATTTATACTTGTCAAATATTTTACTGCAATTTGGCTTCGATTCGTTCAGCCGTTTCATCTGTATCGTGCTCACAGACAAACAAATGTACTGCACACTCTTCCAAACATGTTTTTAGGACTCAGGGGACTTTAAACGAAAATATATCGCAAAATTTTGGAAAGTGAATTTTGACCTAAATTAGTACGCTTCCCCACTTCTGGAGTTGAAACAAAATTTAAGACTGTCGGAACGCTCTAAATTTAAGCCACACTATGAGGCTAAAAAATGCTGTTGAGAGGGTGCCGCGGCTATGAGTTGATTACTCTAAATTTCGGAAATATTTTGAAGATTTAAAAACTTTTCTGAAAAAGGAAGAGTCACTTTAGAACAATTTTGTGAAATAAGTACGAATAAGGTCGTAGTGTGACATTGAAAACGTGTTTTTTGGCACAATTAATGCGAACTTTTTTCTAGTAAATCGTACACAAATTACAAAAGTAGTCCATTAGAGACCTAGAATTGTCCTTTATCTTCCTTACAGAGAAAGAATTTTTGCAAAATGTTGACGAATAAGTCTACAGTCAGCAGTGGCGGCGCAAAACCTAAATTTGGTGTGGGCAAGGTACATCTTGCGAGGCCCTCTGGTGACGCAAGAATACGAATTGTCTAACAGTTGAAACTATCAAATTTTTATTCATAAAAATGCAAACTATATTCTTAGGGGGCGTCCATTAATTACGTGAGGTGTTCAGAGGGGCAGGAAGGGGGTCGAGCCGCATCTCGCCCAATCTTACGTGGAGGGGTCTCGGCAAATATCACGTAATTTTTTGTTTGTCAAAAACAGTGTGAAATTGCGAGAACATTGGATTAATTTAAAGTTAAACATGTTTCTTGACCAAAATACGCGGCAAAATCCGAAACAATAATATTTATCGTGGTCTTAAATTTTAAAAAAATGAAGCCAATTGTGTTTTTTTAAATAAATCCAAACCCTATGAATAACAGAAAACTTTATTATGAGAATTTGCATAAACAAACCAGTGTCGATGTTGAATTTCACCATTATTTATATCTTCGAGGCGCGAGGCCCCTCGGACCGCGAGGCCGTAGGCGGTGGCCCACGTCGCCCACGCCTTTCGTCGCCTCTGACAATCAGCTATCAGCCCAAGCCCTATTTTTAGCTTAAATTCTGAGTGTTCCGACAGCATAAACCTCCTCCATAACGTGAGATTTCTTTGATATCATTCCCGATAAGTTTCAAAACAGCTTTTCTTAAAACGAGTAATCTTCTTATTAATGATTTCTACACAAGCAAACTGCACATATTGAAATTGCCTGAAGATATACCTGTCTTATTACAATGAAATATTTAATGGGATAATAATAATAATAATTTAAGTATTATTTTCTACACATATTTGTTTCCAGCTTATCATACAAAATAAGTTAAAAATAAACCAAAGTTGTAAATTACACCTCCATATCTAAACGAAGATCGTCAATTTTGAACTTTATCAATTGAACAGCCCATAAATTGCATAAAATTGTGATGATTAAGCACAACATATCAGGTATATTGTACGAAGGAATATACCTATATACAGTTCTATATATCAGTATTATCTATTATCCACTTTTTAGGGTTCCGTAACTCAAAAGGAAAAAACGGAACCCTTATAGGATCACTCGTGTGTCTGTCCGTCCCACTGTCAAAGCTAATTTGCGCTGAACTACTGAACCGATTGAGTTGAAATTTGGTACACATATGTGAGTCGGTGACCATAAGACGGACGTATAACGTAAATAAATGAATTTTGAACATGGGGGTCATTTTTGGGGGGTAAATTAGAAAATTAAAAAAAAACGTTTCGCAAACTGTACCGTGTGACATATCAAATGAAAGGGCTTGCTGTAAGGGTCTCAAATATATATATTTTTATAATTTTGAAATAAATAGTTTTCGAGTTATTTAGGAAAATTGATGAAAATTTACCAATTACCCCCCCCCCCTATCTCCTACAGGACCGATTGAGTTCAAATTTGGTACACATATGTATGTCGATGATCCGAGGACGGACGTGCAACGTAAATAAATAAATTTTGCACATGGGGGTAATTTTTGGGGAAGAATTAGGAAATTAAAAAACAGTTTTGGAAACTGTACCGTATGACATATTAAATGCAAGGGCTTGTGCTAAGGGTCCCAAATAGGTATATTTTTTTTTTATAATTTTAAAATAAATAGTTTTAAAGTTATTTAAGAAAATAGATGAACAATTGACCATTTCCCTCCTTATCTTCGAAACCACTGCGCCTAAAATTTTGAAAAAAATAGTGAATGTCGGCTCTCACTCATAGTTTACAGGAAGATTGTAACGAAAATCTTAAGTCTTAAAGTACTCACGAAAAACGAAATAGTACGGAGCCCTCTTCTCGCAAGTTCGACTCGCACTTGACCGGTTTTTTACTAAAAGAACTTTAAAGAAACATTTTCAGTTAAATAGACTGTTTTGTATCAGCGTTAATGAGCCTTTTTCCTGAGAAAAGTGTCTCTGATTAGCCACGAGAGGCAGGACTTGTGGTAGGGACAAACATTATACTTATCAAAAAAAAATAAAAGAATAATTACCACTTCTTACCACAACAGATTTATTCAGTGGATGTACAGTTCGAGAGCTAAGCTCTCGAAATGTAGGTACATCCACTGAATAAATCTGTTGTGGTAAGAAGTAACTATTCTTTTATTTCTATTGTTCCAATCACAGTGCTCTTAATATTTATATTATACTTATCTCTCGTTCAGTAACGTGTTATTTCATAAAAAATGATTTTTTTTAAATAACGTGCGTAGCAACTAGAGCTATACCTATGTATGAATCTAAATTATAAACTAAGTATAATAACTCTAATATTTGTAAGCATTTAGTAGAAAAGCACAAATGAGTGATGAGCAAAATTGGTCTTAAGCACGACCAAGATCAAGTCTAAATATGCAAGACCAAGACTGAATAAACAAGACCAATGAACGAGACAAAGACCAAAACCAAGACCAAGTATGCAAGACCAAAACTAAATACCCAAGACAAAAGTAAAAATTATGACTTCACGAATAAATTTCGAAAAATAATTACTCTTGATTTTGATTACCATTTGATATAATAGAATTTGTTTTTATTTATTTCTAGTTTTTTTGACACTAAATATAACAAAAGTAAAATTCTACCACTCACTAAAAAAGAGTCGCAAGAATATTCTCCAAGTAACTATTTTCTTTTTCCCAAAAAAAAAAAAAACGTTCATCGTTTTGGTTAAGTTTCAGGCCTCATAACTATTATTATCTATCAACTCGTAGTCGCCAAACATATATTTTTTTAAATCAAGTTTAGATATTTTATTTATCTTTTTCAATTAATTTTAAACAGATTTTTATTCGACTTTCTCTGGTTGTTTTTTGCAATTTAATATATGTAATAAAAAGTTTAAATAATCATGCCTTTTTAAACAGCTTTCATGCTTACAACACCAGGAGTTCTAATGTGATAAGTATTTCAGTACTTACACAAATTAGCTTTGCCTGACAGATTCAACTTTCTGCCATCACAAAATTACAAACTTATATGGCAAGTTGTTCAAAAAAGCAATTAAAATATTCTATTAAATGCGTGCCTGTACAATATGAATGAGCTTGTCAACATAAAGCTGTAATCATATTAGTAAATTTTAATATGTTTATAGTTCATAAGACTTTCATACATAAGCAGTATATATAGTAGAACCTCGATAAGTTAAAAACCTCTGTAAGTTAAACATTTTTTGAATTCCCTCTTCCCCTGAAAGCATAAAACCTCCATTACTTTAATCACAAAACCTCGGTAACTTTAACAAATATTCTGAACATCGCCTTCGATAACTTAATATTTTGGTGACTTCCATAAGTTAAAGTATTATCAGTGTCGTCATGAATAAGTTTCCAAACAAAAGGTTTTGCCAAGAACTTATTTGGTTTTCACTTTAAAGGTAAGTAAGCATAGTAAAGAACGACTGACGATTCTACTGTGTGTGAATTCTTCAGGTACAGAAAAACTGAGGCCATTGATGATTGGGAAGTCAATGAAACCTCGTTGCTTTGCAGGGTGCGAATCACTTCCTCTCTAAATGGATAAAAGAATAGATAAAAAGTGTATGTCACCTCTATTGAACGAAATACATCCTCTATAAAATTGACAAATCTCGGTAAGTTAAAAATTTTGCTCTGAAACCTCTCTAACTTCAACTCTCAATAAGTAAAAAACTCGATAACTTAAATTATTTAACGTTTCCCTACTGTAGTTTAACTGTAGTAGCTATTATTAGCTATAATTGTTAAGAAAGATTCATTGTTAAAATGCTATAAATATAAAGTTTTAATGTTCTACAGGTTTTTTTTTTTAAATATTGTCTTTTTTGTATGACATTCAGCTTTATTATATGCTGTAAATAATAAATTTAAATCTATTTCTTCATAGTTTATAACTTAAATATACAAAAAACTAACATTTATGCCTATGATTTATTAAATAAGTAAGTATAAAGTTTTAAATATGCAAGACCAAGACCTATTAAATTCAATAGAAGATTTCGATATGAGCAAATTTATTGAAACTATCGAACTGATGAAAACCGATCTGGACGATGAAATTTTTGATATGCTTTTCACCTTTACCGATTTTTTGGCATTTAAGCAGATGTTTTTAGATTATAAAGCTATGAAAGAGGGCACAGCAGTAGATTTTAGTTCCGGCATTTAAATTAAAAGCATACAGTCCAACCCAAACGATGGTGCCGTGCCGTGCTTTACAGATATGAATCCAATGTAAAAATAACATTAAGTCTAAATGTACAAAGCCAAAACCAGGATTAAATACGCAAGGCCCAGACCAAGAGTCAAGGAGCAAGACCAAAACTGATACCAAGATTACCACGACCTTAGTCTTGCTTTGCTCATCACAAGCCGCAATTTTTATTTTGTCAATAATATTTGGGAGATGGGGTCCGTAAAATATAGTTATGGTCAAGTTTAGTAGATAACAGAAGTTTTCTGGTTCCATCTGACCAATCAGCATAAGCGTGGTAAAGATGTCAACTAGCGGACCGTTCATATTTTTATCAACCTATATAACGACAGCATCAAAAATGCCATTTACATTTAACTACAACTACGTAATAGCCACGAGAGCGGCTCCCAGGGGCGCAAACCTCAAGTTGTATTGTTTTTCTTCCTACAAAATAGGTTTTCAAATCTTGCCCTGGGCGCTCATGACCTTAGTTACGACACTGAGTGCAGCGTTACAGTAACTTAGCTAGAGAAATACATTTCGTGTTATAACAGGCAAGAAATTGTGAATTAAGTGAATAAAATAGTTTCTGATAATATAATTTACACATATAATTTCCTAATGTATAGTTGTCAGTTCTCCTGTTTGTCTGTCTTTCTAGGCACCCCAGAAGGCCCCCAAAGACCTAGAAATTTGAAAGTTGTGTCGGACACAGGACGTAATTTAACGGAGCCAGTTTATAGATTTTAATTAATTTAGTCAATTTCAATGCACAAGATGATACGTTTTCCATAATACTGCGTGTAAAATTGTGCAAAATAAAAATCGTTAAAAATTTTAATAATATCATCTTATGAATCAATTTGAGTTTGATAATTTATAGGTAAATAGAGTGTTTTTTTTTTTTTTGGTTTAGACCATTTTTGAAATACTTCAATCACAAAGTAACAACGCCTGGAAATAATTATTACGCGGAAGTAGGGGGTTGAGGCTTCTACCCGTATAAAAAAGTCGATTTCAAGTCTGTTATTCTTTGCAATCAATAATTTAAACACGTTTGTTATCCAACAACGATTGGAGGTTGCATCAACTTTTAAAACCGCACGTTTCTCCGTAGTCTAGAAATAAAATGTACAAAAACTAAAAAAGTAGGTATTCAATTTTTTCAGGGAAAAATTCTTAATTTTACTTATACAATTTGAAAAAAAGGTGTTTTTTTTATAAAAAAACCAAACTAAGAACCGATTTGCTTTTCGGCGTTCTTTTATCCTGTACTTCGACTACTTAAGCCTTTAGAATTTTAAAGTTTATGAATTGATAACTTAATATGCAATAAAGAAAAGAAACAAGAAGTAGATACTTATTACGTAAGATTTTGAAGGTTGATTATATGAAAAATATTAACATTATTTTACATGTAAACAATGTTTACTGTCTTCGTGTAAACGCGTCGTGTAAATAAAAAAAAATGATATACTACATATTTTTCATAAATGCAACTTGAGTGACCGATAGTGATAATACATCTTATCAATATACCTACAAGTAATCTCGAAAATTTCGGCATGAATTTTGCATATTTTTCCAAATTATTCTAAATAAATAAACTTCAAAATTACTAATTTGTTTTCCAGCTTCTATCTTCTAATTAAACAAGTTTTTTAAAAGTCTAGAAAAACATTGTGAAAGTTAAAAAAATAATGACCTACTATACACACAGTACAAAATGTTTTTAGCACTGACTGTACACAATGCAATATCAAACAAAATAACAATAATTCCCTTATTCTTTGAACTACCAAGAAAATGAAATAAAGTTAATAATAAATTATAATGACCTCAATTGGATATACGGAAATTGCTATGAGAAAACAAGAAAAACACTAGTTTAATCTTACCTTCTCTTCTCTTTAGGTTTGTTTTTAGGTTCCATGGTGAGGTTCGGAAGAACAAATACACTCTTAGAACACTGCCAAGGAGATATATTGTTACTTTTAAACTGAACTATTAAATGCTGAATATATCAAATGCACTTTAAATAATTAACGTCACTTTACACTACCGAAGAACAACAATTTTATCTGATCTTTATTTTACATTACTCTAACGCAAACTTCACTATAAGCAGCTGGTACTTGACTGACGTCAAAAATAATATAAAATAGGAGCATTTATTTGACATCTATCGGTGTAGAGCCGAACTAATATAGCGAGCGGTCACTTCAAAAGCTTTTGACATCGATGGAGCATTAATTAATTAACGCGACTTTTATTAGTATCTCACAGGCAATTCAAACATAAAATGCTTCGCTTATTTATATTCTATTTTATTCTACTACATATTAATACAAATTTATATCTTTGAAACTAAGGTTCATTGCTCTATTTGCATTTTTATGCACTTCAGTGCAATGAGAGGACAAGACTATAGTACACATTAAGATCTACCATATTAAACAAAAACAATAATTTTCACAAAAAGAATATTTTCCAATTTACAGGAAGAATAAAAACAATGAATTAACATTAAATTTCAATATTTTAACATGTTCAGTTTGAAATTTTTATTATTTCGTACATATTTACCTTTATTCAATATTCTCACAAAAAAGCTTTCACTAAAATACAAGATATCAAAACAAAAAAATTGCCCAAAAATGAGAATAAGTACAAATTTTCTAATTCACACAGATTAGAAATTTCAATTTGGCAGTCAATGATAGATCCAGTGCAAGAATATTACAACTATAATTACGAAGACGCTTTTTCTACAGCTTTATTATCACTCGGATCTACTGCTGGATTATCGTTTTCAGTAATCTGTTGACCAGCACCATCGCTCTGCGCTGAAAATGAACTAAAATCATCTTCATCATCATCCGGGCGAGTCTGTTTATACAAATTTGGATATTTTTTCATACAATCTTGCATTGCTTGAAATGTCTCTAAGCATTCCGAACCTTTTGGTTCATTTTCACTATAATGGAAACATGAAAAAGCTGTTCGAAATTCCACCCCACATGGTCCCGTGGCCATGCCTCCTAAGCAAGGACAATTCCAGTTGATATCCCCATTTGGCAAAATTAGACCCGGAGCTGGGTCAGCCGGTGGTAATACAATCGTACTCGGTTTTCTATGATCTTCTTCTGTAGCAAATATAATTTTATCTTTCCCATTGGGACCAGTTTGTTTGCAATATGACATTTTATTATGCGAGTTAAAATTTCAATGTATGTATAAACTGCTATTTCCTATTAAATTTAATAAATATGCAGAACAGTTGTGAATTCGATAGGCACACGGTATACCGTCGTAGTCACCGGCGAGTGTAAGAGCGTTCCGTAACTGAATATAATTGTCGATAGGTATTCGTAACACAGCACGACGTTTAGTTGAATCGTATTTAAGTATATCTACTGTACTGCTTGCTCCGAATTCACCATGAAGCGTATTTAGTGCATTTAAAACATGTTTCTTGAAAAACGCTACAGTAACTTCTTTGTTTATGTTCTTCTCGAATTCTCTACAAAATCAAATACATAAATTAATAAAAATTCATTCATTACGTACCTGACAGTATAATTTACGGGAATGATGATATACATAACCAAAAAAAGAAATGTGGTAATTAAATAATACTAACAAAGTAATATCTAAATAAAAATATTGGGACATTTTAAAAACAATGTCATGGAAGTCTTCAAGAAAAAGCACTCACTTGTACTCATAAACATTTAATAATTACGAAAATGCCGAAAAAACCACAAAATATCATTTCTCTTTCTCATTGATTAACATAAGCATACCAGAGAGCGGTGAACACTAAACATCTATGATCGTAAAAACAGACTATCATCCAAGAAACTAGCATCAAATATCTTGAACTAGAGTTTTTATATGAGAGCACTAGAGGTCAGTATAGAAAATGTTTTAACATTTTGTCATTGTGTTGTACGCGTCATCGAACGGAAACATTTCTAAGCTTTTAGTTCTGCTTCTTAGTACAATGACTAATTAAAATTTTGTATTAATGCGAAAAGAATTGAGTAAGTAATTATTTGATCTATGAAAAGGCAGAAAGTTGAAATTCCTGCACTGCGCGTAACATGATGTCCGTTCGCCTCGGACATCATGTTACGCGCAGTGCAGGAATTTCAACTTTCTGGCCGTATGGTGCAATACTATTTTTCTTCATATTCGATCGAAAGTACGTACTTTCGTATCAGAGTGCACGAGAAAATTGTTTCGACCCGCCGTTACAGATTGCATGCGAGTAATTCCAGCAGTGCATAAATAATGTTAGGTTTTCTGCTTTAAAATCGAAGTCGAAAGTACGTACTTTCGACAGGATATGAAGAAAATGATTAAAATCGTTACTTATCTGAAAAACTATTGTATATATTTATTTTTAAGAACAGTATTTTTTCCGAGTTTCACATTTCTAGCATTGTCCTTAGCGATAGATACTGGTACTTTGTATGAAAGTTTCCACTCTCGTCAATTATCGAAAATTCGTCGAATAGGCATCTTTTCTATTTTGACAAAGCACACTCATGTTTTTTGTGCCCATTTTCGGAAAAAGCATGTTTTTAGAGTTCCGTACCTCAAAAGGAAAAAACGAAACTCTTATAGGATCACTCGTGTGTCTGTCCGTCCTACTGTTTTAGCCAATTTGCTCCGAACTACTGGACCGATTGAGTTGAAATTTGGTACACATGTGTAAGTTGGTGACCCAAAGACGGGCGTGTAACGTAAATAAATAAAATTTATTTGTTGGGAAAAAGTAAATAAATAAATTTTAAACATGGGGTAATTTTTGGGGAAAAATTAGGAAATTAAAAAAAAACTGTCCCGTGTGACATATCAAATCAAAGGGCTTGTAGTAAGGGTCTCAAATATATTTTTTTTATAATTTTAAAATAAATAGTTTTAAAGTTATTTAAGAAAATATATGAAAGTTGGCCACCCCCCCCCCTTATCACCGAAACTACTGAGCCTAAAATTTTGAAAAAAAATAGGGAAGGTCGGGTCTCACCCATAGTTTACAGGAAAATTGTAATGAAAATCTTAAGTCTTATAGTACGGAACTCTCTTTTTGTGAGTTCGACTCGCACTTGACCGGTTTTTTCAGTTTCATTTATCTTTAGAGATCCTAAATATCCGTTCTTAGTGGGTACTTCCGTATTTTTTATGTTCATTTGCTTAGGCTATGCGTTAACGCGTACTCCATGCTTTGATGTCTCCATATGCGTTGATGGCTCGAAAACTCCATCCTCTGTTGTTTTTAAAAAATGCCTGCATGTCTATGACAGATAGCAGACTTCAGCCCATGTAAATTTTATTTTGGAAACGTAAATCATAAGACATTTCAGGTACGGTTTAGTCATGAGCAGGAAAGACTGCCGCCTCCAGGACATCACCGTTGTATCAGGAGTTATCACAGAATTTACCTGAAATAATCCAGGTACTAAAAAAATAATCCAAGATGGATTAGAGAAGCTACGTAGATAGGTGAAAATTCAACTGAGCTAATCAGTTTTCAGCTGACATTTCACCGAGCGAACCAATAGACATCTTAATAAGAGCGTAAAATATGCAACATAGAAATGTTTATTAGCAAATATAAAATTTGAAAAAATCGATGAACATTAAAAAAAGTATGAGTTTTTTACATTTTATAAAGATATGGCATTATTAAATATTATTATTACAATAAGCATTGTGTTGATGATTGATATTTCATATTTTGGAAGCTTTCATTCTTACGGCTGTATCAGAATGTCTTGAAACCTTTTCAAATGCCTGTAACTTTATTGTTACCTTGTTACTAAAATTCATGTAAAATGACTGTACAGTTAAATTCAAGTAAGTTCGAACCGTTGTAAAGAAAAATCTATTTTGAGTGCGTAAAAACTTATTTATATAAAAAAAATCGATATGTATATGTATGTTCCTTATGGACTCCAAAACGGCTGGACTGATTTTGATGAAATTTTCAGGAAATCTTCAGATTAATCCAGTGGGTGATCCTGTGATGTTTGGTAGCAATTGGATCAACAGAATTTTTTTTTGTACTTTGGCAATTTTGATTCTTCTTAATTTTTTGAACATGCACAATTAAAAGCGATTGATTTCCCGCAAATTCAATACACGTTGAGAATTTTACGATAATGAATGAATGAATGGCTATAGATAATTAGTGCTACCCGTGCGAAGTCGTGCCGGGCCGCTAGTAATTGTAATATTAAGTAAAACAATTTATTGGAATTACACTGTAAAATTGTACAATTCATATTGTACTTTTTATTCTAAGCACGACAATGGCTAATGCTACAACTGGTGTGCATTTAAAATAAATTGAAAGTGAAGTTTGACATGAATGACATTAGACATTTAAATAGGGGCCCTCGACTACGTGACGTCATTCACTGACGGACATGGGAACGCTGAATACAAAGAACTATACTTATTATTATTGTTCAAAGTTCAAAATGTAGGTACTTATGTATGTGTTTCATATCACAATTTAATACGTACTACATTATTATGAACCATTAATAATCATATAAAAATATAAGTTTAGGCACTTTATAAGTTATAACCCGCAGAACCGGATTTGAGCAGAGAAAGGTTTGTGTGACTGCAGTTAATAATGTAAATTATTAACCAGAACGTGGTTTCATTTAATCAGTAATCCCTGGAGTATACAAGGACATGGATCTGAAGACGTTTCGAAAAGCGAGGATATTTTTTATCGATTTAGCCGCTAGAGGAGCGTGCGGCACGCAAAGCTCCATCACAAAATCGAACACAATTTTCAAGGAATGGCTGAATTTAGAATAAAAACGGAAAAAAATCGCAAGTAAATATTAAATTTCCATTTGTACTGACGAATATTTTTTTACGACAATGTAAATTTTAAAGTAACATATTTAATACTCTTCGGATTCTGAATTTTCATAAGTGATCGTGGACCCATAGCAATTTTCATAAAAAAAATGATGTTTATCAGTCGTGAAAGCTTATATTGCACAAATAAGTAATTTTTTCTATTTAATTTAATTTTCAAGAAATCTGTAACGATTTGTGAGAATTCCTAATACGATCCTATAATACTCGCAGCAGCCTGGCTTTAGTTCATAACTATTCCGAGCATTATGAAATACATCGATCTTTATATTCACACTTCTCTGCACGCAATTGAGATGAAACACGACAGCGACAATAGTAGTGGAGCCGAAAGCCTTCTGCACCGTATTACAGTCTTACCGAGCCGGGTGCACAAAGATATTTTTTTTATATATATTCGTCCGTCCACCATAAAATTACCATGTACTCAAATTTAATCAGTTTATTTGGAATTTTTATTTTTCATTAGAATAAAATATAACTAATATTATTTAGGAACAGTGTAATTTTTTATTAGTGAAAATTAACTTTTTTAGGGTTCAGTAGTGCCAGAGACTACCCCCCCCCCCCAAATAAAAACTAGAACCCAAATCATAAATAATTATTAATTTATCAATTGTTCCAACTTACTTAAGTTGATCTTAAATCAAATAAAAATCTGTTATTCCTTTTCAAATTAATCGTAAATTTGTACTAACAATTACTCAATAATTATAATGTCGATAATGTATCGCATATAACCGTACAGAATACAGATATACATATATAGTACATATATATTTAATATTAAGCAATATTATCAATTAATTAATTAATTCCGAAATCTAAAATTGCTGCTTCCTTTGATAAATACCGAAATCCAATAAATTCTTTACATATTATATGGTACTCACCTTTAAAGTAAGTGCCCTAGGCGCTACAGCTATAATTATGCTTGGTACTATAAAGTATAGGTATACTCATTCGAACACTAATTTATAGAACGACAAAATATCCGTCGCAAGCGTTACCTCGAGGGGAAATATAACATAGAACGAAAATAAGTGATACCACAAAATAGATTTATGGCCATTGACACAGCCTTAATCGAAGTGCAAATCGTAATATAAATATTTTTTTCCTACCCCCTATAAAATAGCTGCTTTTCGTGAATACATAATATGGTCATATAAAATAGCATATTTCATGTCAGTGGCTGTTTAATTTAAAATACAGATATTTTTACGCTACCTAAATTCGCACCTGGTACATGACATTGCTATAAGTTAAGACTTAAGAGAGTAGGAAATGTTTAAGTCAAAATCAGCATTAACATAGCCCTAGCCTTAGATCTGGGTAGTGCTCTTTGGTCGACGCTTTCACTTCACATAAATTGTACTTCAGTTTTATGTTCTAAATTTTCAAAAATCAACTTTTATTGCAAACATCAACACTTGTTGAATTTAAATTAAATTAAGTAGCTTTAATTATTATACTTCTGCTTCTTTAACATTAAGAAAGTTTTCGCGTTTGGCTTTTTGGCGTTCCTTGCCACCTGGCGTCTAAAGCGACCGCTCCTCTCGCTGAACCCCAGAACCAGCACTGATAAGAGTTAATGTAATTGTGTAAATAATAAATAATTAAAGCATTTAATGAAGGTTAAGAGCGTGTATCAAGAATGTTGACTCAAATGAGAAATTATTAGCAATGAAAGTGAAAGAATACAAAGATAAGAAAGTTAAATAAAGTACGTTCGTAGCAGTATAGGTACTTGATTGTTAAAAAGGTGCGGCTTTTCCTCGATAAGGTTTGACATGATTGGTGTTGTTGTATTTAACGTGACTACCTATCGAAGTTCCAAAACCATCGCGTATGGAAAGCGTTGAGTGTGTTCCGTACCTGCTATCGAAACAGACCTGGGCCGCGGGACAGGTGAGGCTTTAAGTAGCGGGGTGAGATGGAAGAGGGGCCCCAGCTAAGAGAACACTTAATTAAGCATCCGTACGCCCGAGGGAAGTTTTAATTTATGTCTGTGTGTGTGTGTGTGTGTGTTCGGCATTGTGTATAGTTATAAGTTGTAGCAGATGTATCACCGTACCACGCCACCAGCAGCGGTCTGAAATGTATGTAACGGCCGACCTACCTCAAGCTTGTCTAACCAACAATCATACACCCACGCTATATATTGTGCATGTGTGATCCTCAATCTGTTTGCTATCAATTATCTTGCCTATAACTCTAGACTAGACGACACCTACAACTATTATCTATTGTCTATTTAATACTACTAGCGGACCTGTGCGAATATTTCGCACCGTTAGTAGTCAGTTAAGGTGATATCAGAGGCTTTATTTTTCGTTCATTTCTGTCTTTCATTCAGCATTTTTCATTCGAAATGAAACGTCTGAACACAAAATGAAACAATAATGAAAAATGAATTCATTAATGAACCGATTCAACAACGCTAGATATCGGCATTCGGCATGATTCATTCGCACTCCGAATGAACGAAAAATGAAACGTCTGAACACAAGAAAGAATATTCATTCGGGTTCGATCATTTTGTCTCGTGTCTTGTACCGAACGGACTTGGTACTACGACACCGCATAGTTAATTTATTCTGCCTGAGTATGAGACAAAATGGTATTCAAGTGGAACGACCAAAACATGCTGCTGTTTTTGGAGAATTTCAAAAATTATCAATGTCTTTGGAACCACAAATTCGACGAATACAAAAACAGAACAATGCGGACAAATTCTACAAAATCTCTAATTAATGATTTAAACTTAGACTTTGCTTCTTTTTTGACAATTCTTAGATCAAATGATAACAAATCAAGCGAATTCCAAGGCGCACAACTTCATTCGACGACATCTTCGAGGAACAGACTGGATGAACGTTCATTTCTATGTCATTCTGTCTGTGCCGTGTGAACGCGGAATGAAACAAAAATGAACTTTCAGTCAAATGAACCTTTACGTAATATGACAGGGTGGAAATAATAATAATAATAATATAATATAATAATAATAGGGTCACTTAATATTAGCGACAACTTTAAAATAAACAGATTGCTACCAGATGGTGACATTTGTTTTTTCTAAATGTTTTTTTCTGTAACGAAATTCTTAAAATTTTTAAACTGTAATTTTTTAATCGAAATAGGTACATAATAATCAAAAATATTATCATCTATAATCGTAAAAATCTCTTGAAACAGCAAATGTGATTTTTTGTGTAGGTACCTGGACATATTAAGTCATAGAACCTAAACTCTAGTCTATTTTTTCTGTTTTTTAAACTTCTCTAAACTAATAGAACATATTTTTTGTATAGGTACCATTTTTTTCACAAAAGTTACTAATTTAAAATTCAAATATAATTACATTTTAAAATTATTGTAAAAACACCGACACCATTTTCAAATAAAATTATTTTCAAAAAACGTTTAGACTAGAATAGAAAATTATATTATCCCCTTATAATTTCACATAGGCAAACCGGTAACTATTCTTTGAATGAAACATGGGTTTAAAAAAAACATAACAAAGCAACCAGGTTCGCTTTAAATTCGTGTTTTGTGCTTCAACTTCGTGAACAAAATAAATAATTAGGGATTGCATCTTGGGTACGGATACATTAAAATCAGTACATGCCCGATGGGAATTCTTTCTTCATTGTTTTCATGTATTTGGAAAAAAACTTTGATACAAAATGATTGAAGATTGGATGCTTTTTTATATACAAGGATGTATGAGTACTCAAAAAATCAAACACGGATCGAGTAGTAAAACAATTTGGTAATCGAGTTGAATTAATGGAAAAAATTATAATGAGCCTCACTCTCATAAGTTCACATAAGAAGTTTAACTTCTTTAGTTTTTAATATTATTCCCAAGTTTAATTTTTTGTTATGTCAAACTAATTAATAATATTGACTTTTTTTCTTTTTTGTCCTTGGTAATTAATATAAAAATGATTTGTCGGGAAAAAGGACTCTTTTAGTAAACACTTATTTGTTATTTATAGCGACGTTTCGTCCCTTTCTTGGGACTTTTTCAAGCTTTATAACTGTAATTGATTTAAAATACAATTTGTAAATTTACAACGTGGAAGGAAAGTTTGGTTGAGGAACAGTTGAAAAAAAAGAAGCTTTACCGATGTTTCGCTTGTGGCCTACGTTTCGGAAAATATATTCCCATCTTCATTTCCATATTTTCCGAAACGTAGGCCACAAGCGAAACATCGGTAAAGCTTCTTTTTCTTTCAACTGTTCCTCAACCAAACTTTCCTTCCACGTTAAAAATATATATTGGAACAAAAAATATTAAAGACTATTGTGTAAATTTACAATTGAAATTACAGTTATAAAGCTTGAAAAAGTCTCAAGAAAGGAACGAAACGTCGCTATAAATAACAAATAAGTGTTTACTAAAAAAGTCCTTTTTCCCGACAAATCATTTTTATACTAATTAATAATATTTACACATACGGTAGCAACACACTATAAACTTCTGTCCTTGTCAGTTTCATGTAATTTAGGAGACAAACTAACTTCCCCTTTCGGGGTCGATTCTATTTCCCCTCGATTTCTTACATTTTTCAAACAAATACGTTGCTAAAAAAGTTAAACTTCAAAAAAACGGTCAAGTGCGAGTCGAACAAGCGAGGGGAGGATTCCGTAATCCGTACTATTCCGTTTTCCGTGAAAACTATAACACTTAGGTATTCTTGTATTTCGCCCGGACGAAGCCGGGTCGGACAGTTAGTTATCATAACATTGTATTGTCTTTAGAACTACACACGTGTGCAAAATTTCAACTCAATCGGTTAACGGGAAGTAGGTAAAAAAGCTATCGCAAGATTTGAAACAAAGATAGTTATAAATATACGTTTAAAAATACATTTGATTCAAGAAGAAAAATTTACTATTCGCACATCCCTGATAAAGTATACCTAAAATAGTATTTGATACACGAATAGTGATTAGTGATTACCGAAAATTTTCAAGTATGAATGACGTAGACAAAATGTATAAATACTGGAAATGCAATAATTTGTAAAAATAAAGGAACAAATTACTCGTACAACACAATTTTAACATTTCTAGTCTCTTGTGTGCATAATTAATGTACCTCAAAAGGAAAAAAGGAACTCTTATAGGACCACATCGTTGTCCGTCTGTCTGTCAAAATTCTTTTTCTTAGGAACGCGAGGAGGTATCAAGTTGAAATTAATATCAAACACTATATAATCCCTTGGAGCTGTAAAAAAAAATCAAACTTCTAAGTGAGTGCAATCAAAATATACGGCCGTTTATGCCGCATATTTTGATACTTGCAAGAGAATTTAAGCTTATAGGGTATTTCCCGTTGAATCATAAAATTTGGCAAGAAGCAATGTGTTATAGCACAAGTAAAGGGAAAATCCTAAAATCGCAAAATTGTAGTCACAGCACAAAAAAAATTTTTTTTTCTATAAACGTCGAAAAATAGTGCATACTACCGACATAGGATGGAATTTCTTAAAAGCTATTAGTTCAGGCATTTCTGCGCCTGAGTGTGTTTTATTATGGCTGCTATAATAACAAATAATAATAAAAATAAAATAAAGTTGATAAATATCGTACGGTAGTCGGAACCCTTCGTGTGCGAGTCCGACTCGCACTTGGCCAGTTTTTTTTATCTAAGTTTTTGTTGCATACGTATTTTTGAAAGTTTAAGCTATATGTTTCGCATTTCCTGAAGTATTTATTCGCAATATTAAGATATAAAAAGAATGATGTAATTTCCAATTTAAAGAAATCAATAAAAATTGCAGATGAAAGAAAGCACGCACGCAGAATTGCGATTGAAGTAGTATAGTACAAAGCTTACAAGAAACCAAACGGAAGTAATATTCTGAATCTTACCAGGAGGTCTTTTCTACTTTAGAGGGAATAAAATGATTTATTCATTTCGCTTTGAAATAAAATAACATTAATGGTTATTTTATTTTTTTTTTGTGCGAAGCATTAATTTCTATCTTTTATTGTTTTGAGATTTTATTATACAATTCAAAGAAATAATTTTATTCTCCACGGGCGTTTTATTACTACTTTTCAGAATATTTGATGTGTTTGCTTTATTCTTTTCTTAATTACATCTTTTCGGTATTGCAATTAAAAAATGTAATTAACAGCAGAGAATTTAAAAAACTTGTGGGTCCTGCAGCAAAAACAAATGAAATATACAGAATGAAATTAATAGGCGTTATTTTCAAAAACCGCTTCTTAAATAATAATGCAGGGTTTCTAGTAATAACTTTTACAGACTCATCATTAGTCTTTTTTACAAAACACTATCTTCTATACGGTTGGTGCATTCAAATTCCGCTCGTGTTCTGTTTCAAACCGTGAATCAACGCCTACTTTGATGAGTATTGAGCTGGAAACACACAAAAGAAACAAAACGTCTATACTATATAAATAATATATTATATAGATTTTTGTTACATCTTAATAATTAATTTCGTCGAGGGTTACTGTAGATAGGATTGAAATCTTTAAAAAATTACTAAGCATAAAAAATATTAATTTCGAATGGACAACATATATCCGCAAAATTCACATGTTTTTGCAATAACACATTTGACAATAAAATAATATGCAAACGCCATGACAGCTTGAACGTTTGTGTTCATAAAAATGTTTCCTTTCGGATGCTGTTTTTATACACTTTAGTCGTTGATAAAGTGATTCATAGACGGCACTTGATGTATTTATCTATTTTGGAAAACAAATTACAGCATTAAACTGTCAAAATAATATATACATAATAAAATATGTTGTTCCTATAAAGTGAGTGCGTAATATATAATACTCATATTAAATTCGAACGCAAATGTATTAAGTCGATTTAAAATATAATAAAAAATAGGTGTTTAGATTTTTCACGAGAATTTTGACAGGTACAAATTAATCAATAAAATGTTTTGCCGTCAAATTGTGGCATCTTGAAATGCTTGGCTACTGGTGTTAGCGTCAATTGTTGAAAGAAACATTCTTAGTATGATTTACAAATTTTTACCAGTAACAAACAAAAAATTATTTTCTTACTTATAATTAACAATTTTATAAAAAATATACAACCACAATATGATCACAGTTTACACACCAAATGTAAATTTTCTATTCCATAAAGCGAAAGCATAGTAAGGGGTTGTCCATAAACCACTTAGAGTTCTTGAGAGGGGTGAGATGACCTTCAGCTTTACCTGTCGTTAAAGGGGGACGTTGGGTCAATTATATTAATATTGTTACGTCACATTGCTAAAGTAATTACCAAAAATTTAGATAAAAAGATTACCTATATAAATTTTGAATTTTCATAAATATTTTATAATGTGAAAAGTTATACGTAGCCTTTGAGGTAAAAAGAGAAGGATCAAACTGCATGTTTACATGGGTGAGAGAACAGGAGGAGTAATAAACGTACGAAAAAACATTATGTGGTTTTTAGACGACTCTTAATTCTTTCAGTCTTGGTGGTTAATGTTACTAACCGCCTCATTCCGAATTTTCAAATTAAAATCCATGCCATTCAGCGGTTGAATATCATGAAAGTTCGAACCATGCTTGACAAGATGTGACACCGATTAGCGGTATATTGAACGAATGACTTCATTTGCGTCGAATTGAATATTGAATATTACTCTAAGTTCAAAATATGTGTAATGTAAAAGCGTGATGGAAAGAGTTAAGAACTAAATAAACGCTAATGGTCTCGGTTGATGATTGTCTATAATCTATTATCTCTCTTTCTCTTAAGTACTGCAGACATTCGCGGCTGCATTATTTCGTTTTACCCCTGTCTACAACCTCAGTAAGTTTGATTACTTGAAAGATATCAAAGTCTTTGCTGGCAATGCATTATCAATGTGTTACCATCTCAGTTTGGCACGACAACGCCACACTAATGCCACAACAGTGCTCAGGAATGGGCAGATAGCGAGTTTTGTGCCGCATCAAACATGGCCAAGTAAATCTTCTAACTGCAATAGTTAACAACACGTCACCATCACCATAGACTATCCTCGTTAGAACAGTCATTATAAATTTGCCTCGCATCACAGCACGTAGATAGCCGAGCTATAATACAATACGTGTACACATAGGAACGAGAGAAGAATGGATCGAGTAGGCTCCACTCTTCTCATCATTGGGTTGGGTTCTGTCGGATTGAATGTCAGAAGGTGGTGTGCGTTCATTTTATTTAAAGGATAGGTTGATTTATCTGGCCTGGCCTATCTTTTTTGTTAATCAAAGTAATAAAAAAAAACTTCTATTTATTATTAGTTTTAATAATATTCTCAATCTAGCATTAAATTGATTTCCACGTAAGTCCATTAATGACAATATCGTGGGAAATAAATAAATAAAATATTTTATGACGTGTTAGTTTTCATCGTGATTCCGAGAGAATAGCTTATTTTAAAACATTGGAGCCTTCCAGACTTTTATGTAATTTTGTGGTACAGTCCTATTGTAAAACCACTATAGTGTCTGGATATTTTCGTAACTTATGGTTTCAATACTGGATGATACTTCTTTCTTACTGGTTCTGTGAACCAGACCTCTGTAATAGTGTTTCCGACATTTCGTTCAATTTGATAACATTTGACAACTATTAAGCTTTTCAGACTGTACTATCTGAATCTTGCTCCTTGGCGCTCAATAATCTTCATGTGATTCTACTAATGGAAGATATTTTTGAACCAGAAATTGTGTTCAGCGTGTTGCGAATCTTGTGTTTAATCAAGCATCGGTTCTATATCGAAATGTGGATGTCGGATTTTTAAGCTCGAATAAGGTCATTTTGTCTATTATGTAATGAATGTACATTCGACGTATATAAGCTACCTGGTTTTGTGATGGTATATATGATGCAAAAATAAAAAATGTTCATTGTTCTATTCTTTAAATATTCTTCATCGAAAGCAGTGGTGGGGAGGGCTTGCGTGTCTTGATGAGGGAAGCGATAAACCGAACTCCGGGAAACTCATTTATCCTGGAAAGATCGGAGGATGAAGAACAGACTCTGAGGGAATATTTTAATGTATGTAATGTAATGTAACAAACAAGATTCAAGCATTGAACGGATGTGACATGTTATAAAGGTATATCATAATTTCCATCTTTCGCGTCATAGCTTACCATAATCAATAAACCTAGCACCATGATCAATACAGCAAATATGAGTTTATACTTCGAAATAAGTTGAATAGCTCTGATAAGGAAAGTGCAATGCAAGTATCATCCATGGTTTACCTAATCAATTAATCCGCCATGACTGTAGAACGAAGGTGAGTCTAAGTTCTGTGATGAGTTGAGCAGACTTGACAGAACGGTACTAGCAATGAACTGGTAAAATTTGCATAAGGTATGTTATCGCAATCATCTTATACGCGATGCCTTACCTAATCATTTAATCCACCATGATTAGTATAACGGAGATAAGTTCAGGTTCTTTGATATGTTGAACGATTCTGGCAAGAATGTAATGATTTGGAGGCGTTTGCATATAGTGTGTTATCGCAATTGTCTTTCACGCTATGGTTTAGGTAATCTATTAATTCTTCATAATTAGTGTAACGGGGATGAGTTGAGATTCTGTGATGAGTTGAACAGTCCTGGCAAGAATGTAATGGTTTGGAGGCGTTTGCATATAGATATATAGATTGATCCTTGATACTTAGTGTGACACAGATGAGTCCAGAATCTATTATGAGTTGAACAGTCCTGGCGGGAAAGTAATGGTGCGGCGGCATTGGCACATAGTACGCTATCATCATTACCATCTTCCACGCCATAGCCTACCAGCTAACATTACATACAATACGATCGACCAGAATTGTGCATATCTGTGTAGTGGATAATGGACTCAATGTGGGCATTAACTGAATGTACAGTTCAATGCCGTCGCAATGAACACGATACGAGCAACAAACACTGTTTGATTGGATCACTATCATTTATTTTATTATTATGCTCCTATTGTAATTTTAGTCAAGATAAAATGTACGTGAAACTTGATACTGATACTACATTTTCAGTATTTTTTTGCTCTTATTCAAAACATTTGTATTATACTGTTCAAAATTTGAAGTGGATTTTTGATAACAAATTAATTGAAATTTTAATATACTTGTAACAATCACGAAAACATCTATGTTATGCTATATGAATTTTATAAAAATATATATGCTAGATGTAGGGGAAAGTCCCCTAATTTGGACCCCCTAAGGAAAAACGGTAATTTTTCCATCTAGCAATATCAATGTATTGATGCAAATGCCAATTTTAATGCGTAATTGTGTTACTCATCAACTGAAAATAAACGAAATTAGAGAATTTTTCATATTTGCGCTAAAATTAATTATTTTTTTTATTAGTCTTCAGTCCAATTTGGGAACCTTGGGTTCTTAAATTGAACCGATATATTTCTAAATTGGACCGAACGTTCTGAAGTGAAATAAGACAGAATTGGTCATATTTAAACATTGTTTGTGCAAGAAGTCGAACATAAACTTTATTATAAAATATATAAAAAAAAACCCGGGTCGCAGTGCCAGAACCCTGCCGACAATATAGTGTATTTGCTAATACAGGCCTTGTGGCTTTATTATGTGAACTTAAGGTGATTGTAGGGCAAAATAAAAAAATTTAACTCCTTAATACACCCCTTAAAATTACATTTTTTCTTAACTACATTATTATTGTCGATCGAACGTCTACACCAAAGTTAAAAACACCTTTCTGTAAATAACTCACTACCTGCATACTAGTGTTTTAAGAAAATTTGTAAATCCGGTCCTGTCGGGCCGATTTTATTAAAATTTTAGGAGCACTTTTTAATTGCTATTAAAGGGTTAAATTTTAATTTTGAAACGATTCTGAGAATTTTTTAGGTATTTTTGGGCCCAAAAACTTTTTCAACCCCTAAAAACCACCCTTAAAATGATCCGATTGGGCCTATTTTAAATAGGCTTCGTGCGGTGGTAGATTCCAACATGTGTGCCAAATTTCATTAAAATAAATTAACTCCTTCGAAAGTTATTGCCCGTACACATATATACTTATATATATATATATATTTTTTAAAAATGGTGCCAAAGTGTTTAGGAGGTTATAAAACGTCGAGAAATTTTGGTCCGACCCCTAGGTCCCGCCATCCGACCGACGCCAATAGTGTATGTTGCCATATGGCAAATACACTAAAAACAGTAAAACAAACTCTGATGCCTAAATCTTAAAACAGGAATTAATATTTAATCGTCTTCACTCGTCACTATCGCTGTCGCAGTGGAGGCACACATAACATGCCGTATCTCCTCTTGTGCATTTTTCGTGGCATTGCACCCATCTTTCTCCTGATTTGGATGCAAAGAATGCTTCTAAACACTCTAGGCACAAGCAGTCCTCATCTTCCTCCGATTCGCTAGGTTCCCTTACAATTTGCCTGATTCTGCCTGATTCTGAGCAAGCAAATTCCGTTCCCGGGGGTGCGCCTTCTTTCATTATCATAAATAGTTGGGTTAGGAACACAACTATTCTATCTCAACCGTTATAAATGACAATAGCGCAGTTACTATATTTTCAATTCACATTTTCCTCTATGAAGATATTCGTTTTTTTGTGATTTTTCTTTGTTACTTGAAGATTGATATGAATGTCGGATAAAATAGACAATATTGTGAGTTGGAAACGATATAAGCATAGTCTATGGAATTGGAACAATCTTGACATATATTTTGAAAAAAATTGAAATCCTTATCAAGAAGACTTGTAAATTAAACGTCGTTTTTCAATGGTGAAAAAATTGCATATATCTGTCGTCTTTCTTAAAGGTCGTATTTGAATCTATCCAGTTAATAATAATAATTATATCAATTGCAAAAAATAATATGAACAATTAATAAAACCCGGGTCGCAGTGCCAAAACCCTGCCGACAATATAGTGTATTTGCTAATACAGGTCGTGTGGCTTTATTATGCGAACTTAGGTTGGATTTTGGGCAAAATAAAAAATTTAACTCCTTAATACACCCCTTAAAATTACATTTTTTCTTAACTGCAAAATTATTGTCGATCGAAGGTCTATACCACATTAAATACACCCTTCAGTAAATAAGTCACTATCTGCAAACTAGTATTTTCAAAAAATTTGTAGATCCGGTTATGTCGGGCCGATTTTATTAAAATTTTAGGGACATTTTTTAATTACTACCAGAGGGTTAAATTTCAATTTTGAAACGATTCGGAGAATTTTTTCGGTATTTTCGGGCGCAAAAATATTTTTCAACCCCTAAAAACTACCCTTAAAATGGTCCGATTAGGTCCATTTTAAATAAGGTTCTTGCGGTGGTGGATTCCAACATGTGGGGAAAATTTCGTTAAAATCAATTAACTCTTTCGAGAGTTATAGCGCACACTATATATATATATATATATATATATATATATATATATATATATATATATATAATATATATATAAACATTTTTAAAAATGGTGCCAATGTGTTTAGCAGGTTATGAAACGTCGAGAAATTTTGGTCCGACCCCTAGGTCCCGCCATCCGACCGACGCCAATAGTGTATGTTGCCATATGGCAAATACACTAATAAAACTGAATTTAATAATATGGAATGTGAAGTATTGGGATTGATTTGTACAATGCTAGTTATTGTAAGACGGTTGAATTAATGTATCTTGTGGGCTCGCCAATATCTCTGTTCTTGGCCATACCCTTGCGGTTGTTTAACCCTCCAGTGGGCGCGTGGATTACAAAAGTGGTCTGATAGATTATTTTGTTCAATGGAAAAGGAGAGAGAGAGAGATGGCTGTTAAACATTTGCTTTTAGATACTATTCCATTACACGATCATTATAAACGATTTATAGAAGATATTTTTAAAATAACGAAACAATCTAATAATTTCGTCTCAGACCCATACAAACTTTCAAGTAAAATCGATAGTTAAGGTGGAATTGAACAATAAAGATGCAATTGTCATTTGCAGATATTAGTGAGGATTTTTCTAAATATTTATGGATATATTAGTTTGAACTATGCTTATATTATTTTGAAAGGCTTGAAGTAACATGAGCAGTTATTTATTAATAAAAATTATTGCCATCCATTTATTCGTAAGTACATGCAATTCAACTTAATAAATCAATATGAATGTAATAAATCCGAATATAGGCGCGTCATTAAGTCGACACATATAAATTATAGCTTTTGGCTGTCTCACTGAATCTAAGTACAAATTACAATGAAATATAATGTAAGCACTACACAGTTCCTGTTGCAAAGAATGTTTTGAAATTCTATTGCAATTTTTCAAACGCCTATTCGAATGAAAATAACAATTTTTATGCATTATTCCATGGTCACATAAGCTATGGTTTGGTGGTCTGGGGTAACTCCTCGTTGTGCTTAGATATTTTTATATTACAGAAAAAGGCTGGTAGAATCATCACAAAAGCTAGTTATAATGAGCACTGTAGGCCACTTTTTATAAAATTAAATATATTATCATTTCCATCATTAGTGGTAGGTATATAAAAATCTAGTCTATATAGATTAGTCATAGATTAGCAGTATCAAATAAATATCTAAGCGCGACGAGGTGGTACAACAAACTACCGGACAATATTAAAAATCTTGGTAGTGACACCTTCAAGAAGACTCTAAAAAAATTCCTCATAAAAGAGTGTTTATATAACACCAATGATTTTTTTAAAATTGATTTTAAAAAATATATTTTATACAATTTTAATGTGTATTTTGACGCTATTTAAACTGTTGTACAGTATGTAAATAAAGAACTATATTATTATTATTATAAATACGTTGCCATTTTCGTTTTAATAAAATCAATATTCGAAGTGAAACCTCTTAGGGAAATAAATTCAACGGCGGGGTAATATAAAATGGATAACGCATCATTGAAAGGGTTCATAACTCTAAAGAAATTTCAATTTCCCTGTGAATTTACGTGGGTGAGACTCACATGTATCATTTTCATTACAAACCCTTAATGAAAGTAATATTCAAATAATTAATTGAAGAAAATAGGTAAAAAACTTTTTAACATGGTTTTCTTGTACAATCGATGATATACTAAAACTTAGAAAATAATTCAGCAATTTGGGACTTTGATTATAATAATAATAATAAATATAATAATTTATTAAGTTTCAGAAAACTCAGGAGAGTATGAAACATAGTCAAGTACAAAGATAAAAACCCGGGTCGCAGTGCCAAAACCCTGCCGACAATATAGTGTATTTGCTTGTATAGGGCCGTGTGGTTTTATACTTTTATTATGTGAAATTAAGTTTGTTTTTGGGCAAAATAAAAAATTTAACCCCTTAATACACCCCTTAAAATAACATTTTTTTCTTAATTGTAATATTATTATCAATCTAACGTCTACACCGAATTAAATACACCCTTCAATAAATAAGTCACTATCTGCAAACTAGTGTTTTCATAAAATTTGTAAATCCGGTCCTGTCGGGCCGATTTTATTAAAATTGTGGGGACACTTTTTAATCACTACCAGAAGGTTAAATTTCAATTTTGAAACGATTCGGAGAATTTTTTCGGTATTTTGGGGCCCAAAAACAGTTTTCAACTCCTAAAAACTACCCTTAAAATAGCCCGATTAGGCCCATTTTAAATAGGCTTCTTGCGGTGATAGGTTTCAACACGTGGCCCAAATTTCGTTGAAATCAATTAACTCTTTCGAAAGTTATCGCGCGTATACATATATATATATATATATATATATATATATATACGTATATAAATATATATATATATATACATATATATATAAACATTTTTAAAAATGGTGCCAAAGTGTTTAGGAGGTTATGAAACGTCGAGAAATTTTGGTCCGACCCCTAGGTCCCGCCATCCGACCGACGCCAATAGTGTATGTTGCCATATGGCAAATACACTAAAAATTAAACATTAAAAAATCCCTGTAAATTATAAAAACATCTTTCAATAAGGTAGTTTTTCAATATAGTTTTAAAATTATTAAGAGATACAATATTTTCAATGAAGCATGGTATAGCATTATAAATTTTGGCAGCCATACTAGCAGGGCTACGCTTATTTAACTCCAGAGATGCTTTCGGCAACAATAAATTATTTTTATTCCGTGCGGAATAGTGATGTTCCATACATCCAAAGATATTAGAATGAGTTCTAACAAAAATTGCTATAGTGTAAATATTAATCGATGGCAGAGTTAAAATTCTGTGCTTTTTGAAGGTGTCATGACATGACTGATTATAATTTAATTTAAATATAATACGAATAAATTTTTTCTGAAGAATAAATGGACGATTCATGTCAGTACAGCTGCCCCAAACAAGTAAACCATACCTCAAGTGAGGATAAACGAATGTCCATATGAACATCCCAGACTATGTTTTCGTTAACCCATAAGCCTAAAAATTTGGAACGTTTTCAATCACAGATTCATCAATTACAACAGTAGGAGAGGTACATAACTTATTCTGCGTCGTAAAGAAATACACAGATTTGGTTTTATTGATATTTAATTTCAGCGCATTTTTTGTACACCATTAGCCGCAATGTTTGCATTAATCTCAAGTGAGTTAAATAGCGAATTTTTGAAGGTCAACGTAGTATCGTCAGCATACATAACACAGTGTGACCACTCTTTGACACAAAAGGGTAGGTCATTTACATAAAAGAGGAAGGAATCGGGCCAAGAGTAGACCCCTGCGGAACACCACAATCAGAGCGAAGCACTCCTGATTTAGCACCATCAATTACTACAACTTGAGATCTATTACAAAGAAATGATTAGATTAAAATAAAGCCGTGGGACGCATTTAGAAGAAAACTTTCGTTTGTTGGAGATCGGAAATCATATCTAGCTTTCGACTGTTATGGTCGACCGTGATATCCCTAAATACACCCCACAGTTTGATTTAGTCTGCTCAAAGCCTCAGACTGCCGACCTATAATTATTTTCTAGCTTTTAGTACACCATCGATTGTACAATTAAACGGTTTAACTTAATTATTTTACCTAAGTATTTTTATTTTCTAACTTTTAGTATATCATCGATTGTAGAATAAACCCGTTTAATTTACAGCGCTTTTTAGCTATTTTATTTTTAAGTTTTTAATGTGCTTCATTTGCTTAGTTTGATTTTATTACATTTATCAGATCCACTGAAACCTTTGGTATCGCATTTATAGTTAAATAGTAGTTATTTTAATCGCGTTATTTAAAAAAAAATGATAACTTGATTTCCAGCTGTCTCATTATTCCAAGGTTATAGCCTTGCAATAATGAGAGAGCTGGAAACCAAATTATCATTTTTTTTACTACACATGTGTGCCAAAAAACTCAATCAGTAAATGTGAAGCCTGTGAAATTTCAAAAGTGCGATTTGCACCCGGACGAAGCGGGGCCGATCAACTAATTGCCATAATATTGTATTGTAAAATTTCAGTTCAGCTGGATAACGGAAAGTAAATGAAAAATCGGCCGCATGATTTGAAACAAATATAAGTACCAATTTGTTAGGAAGTAAATCTATTTTAGGGATGTCGGAAGTGCCAAAAATTATCGATATATATCGTATTTTTTTCAAATATCGATATCGGTACCGATATATTTTTTAAAAAATATCGATATATCGGTCCAATTTGAAACAGAACATTGGCACTCGAAGAAATTTAGTATACATAATGGCTAGCTTAATGTAATCTCAAATAGCAATTAACTGACATAATTTCTAATAAATTAACTAATAAATATTTATCTGAAATCAAAAACAACGATAAGATTTTTTTTTTGTTTATTAATAAAATGTCTAATACATTTAGGAGGAGATAATTTTAGAGAATTATCGAACAATTAATAAAGCCAGGGATGGTGAACCTATGGGATGCGTGCCAGAGGTGACATTCGACAGAAAATTGTTGGTACGGCATCGAAATTATTAAAAATATTCTGGATGTTATAGAAATGAAATGAAATATTGCATGAATAGACATTTTGACTGCTTATTATTCCGAAAATATCGAAAAATCCGGTGAAAAAGAAACGTGTTTGATATGTGCTTTATTCACTGTTGTTGTTTTTGGAACGCACTTAAAAGTGTTCCAGAAACATATGAAAATACACCTGTTTCTTTTTCAGTGGAGTTAATAATAATAATTAAACGGCCATAGTCGCGGTAGTACCTACAAAAATATCGGTTTCGATACCCGGAATTTTATATCGATATATCGAAATATTAAATATCGCCCAAAAATATCGATATATCAAATAAAAAATATCGATATATCGATATTTTTTCGACATCCCTAATCTATATGTGTGCAGTGTGTGTGAATTGGTGCGATGCTATAACATCCAACCTGTATGTGTGTGTGTGTGTGGTTTCGGAACTCCGAACCACATGATTTCCTTTAGTTTAGTCTAAAACAGCATACAATATGACCTATCTGTTTTCCCGGTACAATAAACAATTTATAAACACAATACAGGGCTTGCATACTTGAAATAGAAGTACGCTGAATAATTAATTAATTGGCGTGTGGTTATTTCCATTTAGGAAAATTCGTAAATAACCGGGAAATTTGTGTAAATTTTAATAAAAAGCTGTTGTTTTGAATCTGGTTAATTTATAATATTCGAGGAAATGAGATCGATTGATTATTAAAATGCGAAAAATCATAATGGCAGCAGTAATCAAAATGACGGCCAAATAATAACTGTCATTTTCAGGGTGTGATTACATTATTGATAAAGTAGGGATTAAGCTGATACTTATAGACTCTACGGTTTGAAATTACCGAGTACGAAAGTGATATTATATCAGATTGATTAAATTTTTTAAGTTGTAGTTCTTTAGGCGTATAATGAGGAGTAACTCAGATCTTTTCTTTTTTCAGTTTATGCAAAGGAGTATCGACATATTGGTAAGTCAAAAATTTTATAAGGTAACTGTTGAAGCTTTTAGACAATAGATGGCCGCACAGTTGTAAAATGTCTGGCTTACCGACATAAATTGTGCCAATTGTCTTTTATATATTTTGTCACGTGCACTATTTATCCTTAAATTTAATTTAACAAACTATAATCTATTGTCGGTATTACATTATAATATAAATTAATTTGTAAATACATCAAAGAAAATCCGTTCAATAAAGTAACAATTGCTCTAAAAATATGGTTAATTGAATATTTCCCAAAGAGTGAGAGTGATAAAAATATTTATAGACAATAAAAATAGTGTTATATAAAATTCAGATAGCTTAATTCATTTTTTTTTTATTTTAGTTCAATCGTAAAATATGCCACTATACGCCAAAGAAGTTTTATTTTAATAGCGCGTTAATGTTACACGCAAAACTTGTTTTATACTATTATTTGTTCGGTCAGGTTGCCAAGTTTCAACTCTGATATTGACGTTATTAAAAATAAATTTTAAATCCAAATTTAAATATTCTTAAGGGGTATTCTCATGTGACCACTTCGAAAAATCGATTTTTTTTTCATATTTCAATAGTAAAACCTATCGAAAATATGTTGTGAAAAATAGAGACAGAAATTCCTAGTTTTAAATAAATTACAACTCATAGTCGCTAACGAGCCGTATTAGCGACTTGTTGGCTCTTGAAACTTTAAACGCATTTATCTGGAAACATTATTTTCTAAACTGTCATGGTCCTAAAAAAAAAGTATTCAACCGATTGCTTTGAATATATATGTTCTTCTACTCATTAATGGTTATCGTCCGTACCAAAATTGCTTATTTTCGAAAATATTTTCTTATTTTTTTAAAACGATTTTTAACAAAAAAATTAACTAAAAACACAAACTTTTTTTCTACAGTTCGCCATTTTTTTTTAATGAAATTGATTAATTTTGGTAGGGACGATAGCGACATCTCTACTGAACAATGATCCATTCGATTTTTTTATTTCAGACAACATGAACAGCCGCTATTACCATGACCAGTGACCTGCTTTTTTTTAGTGTCTAATTTAATTTAAAAAAATATAAGTATGTATAAAAAATGTAAAATAAGAGAAACATTTTTTTTTATACAGTTAAAGATACAAACAAAAACATATAAAAAAATTTAAATGATTGAATGTTATTGTCGACTAAAAAAAATCCCTAAAAAGAGGTAAAATTTATGCGTTCACATGAGAATACCCCCATAATCTAACAAAAAAATGGGCCCCCATTGGAGTTCAACACGTCCTAGGATCTGGTAAACGTAGATCCGTCCCTGATAATACGAAATACAATTTATAACTATGCAATATTTATAATTAAAGATATTACGTTATTGATTGGCTAGAGCCTTAACAACATACAGAAAGGCACGAGGAAATTAAAATAGAGAATAAATGTAACGGACTAGCTAATGTCAGTGCGTGGTTCATGATATATAGTGCTCAGTGCTCTAGTTCTTTCAAAGTAGAGATCATTTATTCATTAGTCATTTACTTCCATAAATAATACAAGAAATAGCCATGTTAAGAGCATATGCTACATACAAATATTTCCTCTTCGTCTCAAATCCTTTTCCCTGGCCTAAAAACGATTACAGTTCCTCCCAACGCTATTTTTTATGCTAAATGATTCAGGTAAACGTTAAGTGAAGGACCAAAATTCACACTATAGACTTTAAAGGCGAACTGAAAAAAAGTTTTGGCTACATGTGGACGATTACGTACTATATTTTTTTAAGTTGTAATTGTTTCTAGTACTTTTTTTCCAATTTTCCTTCACATAAAATGCTATCTGTTAGAATCTAATTAATTTTTCAATAGCTGTTTTTTTTGCAAAAATGCGTTCCATTCCTAAACAATATCGTCTGAAAAGTTCTGAAGAAACATTTTAATTAAAAAGTCAGAAGTTACAGTTCTTCGAATTTATCGTTGATGTTGTGGGTAAAACTGTAACAGAACAAGAATTATTCAATAAAACTTGCACAGCTGAAACTTTCTGTTTTAATTATTTAGTTCTATAGTAAAAAGTGAACAGGAACTGATGTATAGTCGAGACAAGTGTAGGTATACAGGCAGTATTATTACATTGTTCAAGAAATTTTATAAGATAGAATAAAGAATTTATTAGTCCATAAAATACAAAATTTATATTAAATTCGCTAAAACAATAAACACAAAAACAGCAAATACATATTAAATATCCTCTATAGTCTATATTATAAAACATTGGTTAAATAAGGATGTATTTATGTTTTAGCGTTCCGTGAAAAACGGACCACTTATGGTATCACTTCGTTGTTCGTCCGACCCAAGTAATTTTCTCTGAAACTATTCAACCTAAATATTTGAAATTAGCCACAAAGATAAAGTGTGGTGACCCAAATACAAACTTGAAGCCTAAAAGTTAAATTTTGATTCTGGGCGTTAATTGTTTTCATTAGTCAGTACCTGCGCCAGCACACCCGTTAACAGAAATTTTAGTATAAGATATACTTTTATTATAGAAAAACAATTCCAAAATTTTAATATAATTTATTTATTTATGAGCGCTTTCGACGATAGTCATCTTCAGATAATACATATTTTATTTACAACGTAAACTGTTAAAATTTAAAAAATTTAAATGTCACAATGGCTGATCATTTATCCAAGGTTACGAAAAGTTAAATAATCATTAACATAAGTTATAATAATCATAAATCAAGTTTCGCCTTCCATATAACAGATAAAGAACATTCGTATGATTGCAATAATTTTTTCAAAATTTTACATAAATCGCAAAAAGGTTTAATTTTAAACGAACTAGAAAAATTTGAAATAGTTAAAAATAATATATATTTAAATACAGAAAAGAATTTGAACCTGATCTTTAACAAAGCAGAAAATAATATCTTATATAAACATATTATAAATTATTATAACTTATGTTATTGATTATTTAACTTTTCGTAACCTTGGATAAATGATCAGCCATTGTGACATTTAAATTTTTTAAATTTTAACAGTTTACGTTGTAAATAAAATATGTATTATCTGAAGATGACTATCGTCGAAAGCGCTCATAAATAAATAAATTATATTAAAATTTTGGAATTGTTTTTCTATAATAAAAGTATATCTTATACTATTATATTTTCCAAATTTCTTTACGTAAAATATTATAACAGAAATTTTATTTTATTCATGACATGTTTGAAGTTGTAATGGTCCAGTTGGCTGGATTTTTAAGATTGTTTTTAAGAAAGATGTATTTAGAAAAGCTGCTAGGTAAGTAAGTGAACTATGCATATCTATTTCTATTTTTGATAATTTATTTAATAGAAATCAAACGATAGTTGGAATAACAGTACTTGTATTTAAAAAAAAATAGCAAGAAATCATGCAATGATAATATTGCATTTAATTTTGTGATGTGTTGTCTTTTTTTGACAAAAGCAAGTGCCAGCGTCTCATCTGACAGCTCTCGAACACATACACAATAGGGTATTTAATTTCTTTTTAAACAGCAGGGTATTCTTTATAACAACGAAGAAGAGGGCCACCGTCATTCAAAAAAAGGCAACACATAATGGTATTATTTAATGTGCTGTCTTTAGGGCTGGGTCAGGGCCAAAATGGTTTATTTACAAATTGCATTTTCCTTGTCAAATACGCTCGTCCTGTACCACATGTTACAGCTATTGGGAGTATAGATTTTTTTAAGGTACTGTCTACCAATGTAGAGCATATGCACATAATATACAAGAATATATCATATAGGAGGCTCCACCATATCAGGCACTCGGTTAGGGACCGTTCATAAACCACGTGGCCCTATTTCAGGCTCTCTGGAACCCCTCCCTTCATTCATGTAGCCTAACTTTCAGTTTCATGAATCGATTTTACCTCACCGTGCCAAAAGAAGTTTCACTTCAAAACAATGAGTAGATAACAAATACAGTAGAACTTCGATAAGTTAAAATCCAAGTGAAACGTTAAAAAATTTAAGTTATCGTGGTTTTTATTTATCGAGAGTTGAAGTTAGAGAGGTTGTCAAAGTAAAATTTTTAACTTACCGAGGTTTGTGGATTTTATAGAGGCTGTATTTAGTTCAATAGAGGTGACATATATTTTTTATCTATTCATTTTTCTTCTTGAACCACTTTTCACTGCTTCAATAGCTCTGAACTTATCAGAATACATTGTGTTCAATTTAGCTTCATTTTATTTTTCTTTCACTTGTTAATTACTATTTGTTGCGCACAGCAATACGTAAGGCGATTTAGTGGAAGGCCAAAGTGAAAATCAATTAAGTTCTTGACAAAACCTTTTGTTTGGATACTTACTCATGATAGCATTGATAATAATACTTTAACTTATGGAAGTCACCAAAATATTATTTTAAGTTATCGAGGGCGATGTTCAGAATATTTGTTTAAGTTACCGAGGTTTTGTTATGGAGGTTTTATGCTTTCAAGGGAAGGAATTCAAAAAATTTTTAACTTACAGAGGTTCTTAACTTATCGAGGTTCTTCTATACCCAGAATTGGTGTTTTTTTTACAATCATTTCGAAATATATTGTACGTACCCTATACTAGATTTACATAAATATTATTTCGTTCAATATGAGTTGAGAAGGGTTACCTATCATTATTTATAAGAGTTTCCATATCCTTCTTTTAAATGAGGGATCAGAATACAAAATATAAATGGACGCGAGTCATGCTGAGTTATTTTCTTTGTAAAATTCGTGCAGTTAATGAGTTAAACATATTTTTTTTCAAAACGCATTCATATGCGCTAGCGTTTATTATTTGTGCTGCTGTAATTATAATTATCGTTAGAGTTGTTACAGTTAATGGTAGACTGTTAGAGCCTCTAGCTGCAAGGAACTGCAGGGATGATAGTCTTTATTTCGTGTTTTGAACACTAATTATAATCTAGATTACATAAATTTCCTGTTATTCAACCAAACAGCTAACATTATATATGTGTTGTTTCTATCTTTGGCATTAACTGCAATTATAGTAACACATAAGTATAGGTACAAAAGTATTTTGGCAATATTTATACATGCTTACATACATATGTTGAAAAATTGTTGTTCTCGTGTTATTGTAAAGGTATACTTTATTCAGACATTTCGAAGTACCAAGAACACATTTCTGGTTATTGCAAAATGAGATTTTTACTGAGGATAAAAAGCAAAACCGCGTATGTATGTCTTAATTCTTTGTCTAAATATTTCTGTATATATAAACTCTTAAAGTCGGTAATAATGCGTCCCCAATCTTATTTTGCAACAATGTGATAAAAAAAATAATTTTAAAGTTATTTAAGAAAATAGATGAAAGTTGGTCACCCCTCCCCTTATCACCGAAACTACTGAGCCTAAAATTTTGAAAAAATTAGGTAATATCGGGTCTCAACCATAGTTTACAGGAAAACCTAAACGAAAATCTTAAGGTAGTTGTCGTGGTACAATATTGTCAAAAAGTTAAAGATTATACGCGTCACAAAAGTATACTAGCTTGTAGCTAAGTGATCCATAATTTGTACGCAAGACTGTACCCGTGGAAACGTAACCCATGCAGTATTCATATGCATGTATACTTTTCTATAAATTGTTGAACTTTAAACCGTTATTTATAAATAATTAGACGGTCAAAATTTTTTTCTTATTTTTTTTAAACTCATAACAAATGCATTGAAAGACTGTCAGTTTTTGGAAAGTTTCTGACAGTTAGTTCTTTTTTTATAAATAAATAAGAAATAAATAAGAAACTGGTTCAGAACTAAAGAGATCGTATACAATCAATGTTAATTATCCAATTTTTAATTGAATTTATCTCGGATTATATACGGTCGATCGACTTAAAATTTTCAGGGTAATTGTATTATCAAGTCCTAAATAAGTATAAAAAAATTAAGAATTTTCTGACGGCGTGCCTTAACCACGACAACTACCTTAAGTCTTAAATTACACACGGAAAAAGGAATAATACGGAACCCTCCTCTTGCGAGTTCGACTCGCACTTGACCGGTTTTTTATTTACAAAGTGTATTATTTTATCTACGGATTGTTTATCACTGTAGAATTGGGGGTCAGGGAATTGATGGTATACATGTTATGTATTTAGTTCACGAGTTGGAAGTTGGACCGTCGTTGTGTGTGCGGTGCACATTTCCTGACAGGAACAGGAAATGGTTGCGTTAACAGCTCAACGGGAGGGCGCATGCACCGCACCAACGTGATTCTGATTCCATGCACTGATTGGAGCTAATCATTATGCTGATATAGACACACACACACACACACACAAACGTACTGTGTACACATGTCACTGTAAAGTTACACAATGTACTCTGGGGACACTGGATGTACAGTGTAGCCTTAATATAACGAACCTCCATATAACGATTTCCCGTAAGAGTTAATGCAAAATACACCTCTACATTATATGAATATTTTTTTGTAAAAAACCTCTTTATAACGAATTTTCAATCATTGCAGAATACAAATATAAAGTATAATTTAGCTCTATTTAACGATTTTTGCCAACTTATAACCTTTACAGAACGTATCCTACCAATCAATCACACACAATTCCACAATAATAACAATTCATGTCTCGACAGGTTCAGACACGTTAAATTTATCGTAAGACAATCATTGTTGTTTGATGTAAAGTAATGTAAACACTGCTGTTGGTCACTGTTAGTAAATTTAAAGTTGCAGCGGCTGAGAAACGAAAAAGGTGTTCCTTAACTATCGCAGAGAAACGAAAAATCATTAAGTATGTAGACGAGAATCCTATATAAATAAAAAATTAGACATCGCTAAAGATTTCCCGCAAGTACATTGGCCACAATTTTTAAGTTTAAAGATAAGTTTTCAGAAGAAAATGGGTTTTCTTACTTTGTTAAAACGAATCTTAAACCAACCTAACCTCTATATAACACACTTCATTATAACGAATTACGGTATAACGAATATTTTCTAATTCCCTTCAGCTTTGTTATATCAAGGTTGTACTGTATATATCAGTGACAAATGTATAAGCGATTAACTTTAAAATCACTTTTCTACAGTTCCCCATTTGAACTTGTAAAAATATAAATCTATATGAAAAAATGTCTCCCTTTCGTTTAAAACAGGTTTATTCCTCTATAGGCCTAAAACAAAAAACAGTAGGTGTATGTATTTATGTACGCGCGCTTAAAGTTATACTTCTTTGCCTTGATTAAAAACTTTTTAATTACACATGCAAATAATTTAGTAAAATAAAATCTTTAAAATGCTTAATAATACTTACAAAAAATTAACCTCAAATATTTCAAAAATTTCATTTTTTTTAATTTTTAAAATTGTTTTAGGTCTGTTACATTTATGGGCATTATGTATTTAATATTTTAATATTTTCAGAAGACGCATGTCTATCTTTCTTTGTTTAATATTTTCCTGCTTTAACTTTGACGCTTTTGTAGTTGGGAACAGCAGTGTCATCTTAATTTGATGGCATTCGAGGGACATTTTGCATAGCATGGAGATTGTTATCCTTAGCGTCTACCATCCATACATTTAATCTAACAGTGTTAATTACATGATCGTGCGGGTATCAGTTAAAATTACCACCTCGAGAGATCACGGAATGCTTGGAGAATGGAACAATGTAACAATTTCAACGGACTGTGGAATCGTGTATTATACGGCTTATTGTGAAAATTTAAAAAAAATTGACCAAGTGGGAGTCGGACTCATATACGAAGGGTTCCGTACCACCGTACAATATTTATTAACTTTGTTAGTGTATTTGCCATAGGCAACATACACTATTGGCGTTGGTCGGATGGCGGGACCTAGGGGTCGGACCAAAATTTCTCGACGTTTCATAACCTCCTAAACACTTTGGCACCATTTTTGAAAATGTTTATATATATATATATATATATATATATTTATATACGTATATATATATATATATATATATATATATATATATATATATATATATATATATATATGTGCGGGCAATAACTTTCGAAAGAGTTAATTGATTTTAACGAAATTTGGCCCACGTGTTGAAATCCATCACCGCAAGAAGCCTATTTAAAATGGGCGTAATCGGGGCATTTTAAGGGTAGTTTTTAGGGGTTGAAAAATGTTTTTGGGCCCCAAAATACCGAAAAAATTCTCAGAATCGTTTCAAAATTGACATTTAACCCTTTAGTAGTAATTAAAAAGTGGCCCTAAAATTTTAATAAAATCGGCCCGACAGGACCGGACTTACAAATTTTTTGAAAACACTAATTTGCAGATAGTGATTTATTTATTGAAGGGTGTCTTTAATTCGGTGTAGACGTTAGATTGATAATAATATTACAATTAAGAAAAAAATTGTTATTTTAAGGGGTGTATTAAGGGGTTAAATTTTTTATTTTGCCTAAAAACAAATTTAATTTCACATAATAAAAGTATTAAACCACACGGTCCTATACAAGCAAATACACTATATTGTCGGCAGGGTTTTGGCACTGCGACCCGGGTTTTTTTTATTTTTATTGTTTGTTGTTATATACACATTGACCCCCATAAATGCCTGAACTAATAGTTTTTAAGATATTTCGTCCGATGTCGCTAATTTGTGATGTATCTACAACTTTACGGTTTTCGGATTTTTCCCGTTACATAGCTTCTTGCCAAATTTCATGATTCTAGGTCAACGGGAAGTACTCTATAGGTTTTGATTCCCTTGCGAGTGTCAAAATATGCGGCATATACGGCCGTATCTTTTGGTTGCGTTGACTTAGAAGTCCAAGGGATTCCAGACCTGAGTATTTGATATTTATTTCAACTTGATACTTCCACGTGTTCCTGAGAAAAAGGGTCTTGATAGATAGACATACGGACAACGAAGAGATCCTATAAGGGTTCCTTTTTTCCTTTTGAGGTGGAAACCTAAAAAGGGCTAAATGTATCCATATCTTAATAGTCGCCGTAAAGTCTCAAAAATAGGACTACTTCAAATACTGGGAGTGGAGCTCGTAAAAAATGGTTCCGATTTTTAGAGGATGAAACTTTCAGAAAATATAGTAAGTACATTTAGTGACTTCAATCGCTTGCCTAGGCAACCCTGTGGGCTGCGAGAACCTGATCTGGCAACTCTAACTCTATGGGACTTGTAACTAGCTTAAAATGAATGCCGAAAGTGGTGTTTCTCCGCTGTATAAGTTTCAACCTTTATAAAATCGAAACCATTTTTTACGTTCACCGTTTGGCCTAAAAGATCATTTGCAAGATGTCATCGTAACGAACACAAAGATGTTTGTCAAAACTGAAATTAATGCGAGCGAACTCGCGCGCCAAGGCTAGTAATTTAATAAATATCATTATTATTTCCAGTTCAAACAGCCGCTATTTTAGTTGAATGCCACTGAGCGAGGAGAGGGTGGGTTGAGTTGTGGCATTCTAGTATACAATATAGTATAAAGAAATCCAATTTAGCAATTAATTACAAAGTATATTATGTCGGCAGAGGAGAAAGACGAGAAATGTGTTGCGTAGGAAGAAAATGTGTGTGTGTGTGTGTGCGTGTGTTTTATGTAGACTTCAGTTACATGCAACCACGCCTCTGTGAATGCTATAGATAGATGTATCATGACCACCCTTGATCGTCAATTTCACATAGGTTATATTTGTACAGTTTAGTTGCATCGTACAAACCTAACACTAGTCTGACAGCGAATTTTAAAGCTTGTGCAATTTTTTTCTTGCAATACAAATAGCATTATTTAATTGACTTTATTTCTTTTTTGTCCTCGGTAATTAATATAAAA
Source organism: Venustoraphidia nigricollis (assembly GCA_034508555.1). Lineage (NCBI taxonomy): Eukaryota > Metazoa > Arthropoda > Insecta > Raphidioptera > Raphidiidae > Venustoraphidia > Venustoraphidia nigricollis. Next base: position 704,169 of record JAVRKA010000052.1, on the reverse strand, counting down.
AACATCAACTGAAAAAACATTTTTTAAAAAAAACGAAATTATTATAAACTTTTCATTAATAATTATTGTTAAACTCAAATTTATATTCACATGTAAATAGTATCTTTTATATCTATTTAATCATAACATTTAATAGTTATTAAAGCTTGATAAAGTTCCAAACAAGGAACGAAACGTCGCTGAAAATAAAATATTAAGTGTTTTACTTATAAATAAAGTCCTTTTTCCCGAAAAATCATTTTTATAGCATTATTTAATATTTTTTGGCACATGCCATCGTTTAAAACCTAAGCTACACACATGGCAAGCCTGGCCCAATAAAAAATACGTTCCATTAAGTTCGTGCGCTATACCAAACAGCGCTAAGCGAGGGCATCTTAATACAGATAATAGGCATACGTGAAATAGAACACAGTATAAGAAAATTTGTTACCACCTTTTTCTTTTAATTCACCTTCTTTATTTAATTATTTTAATTTTCTTTTTTACAGGATAGAAGGCCCAAAAATAAAAACAAATCTTCTTATTAGTTTTTAATTAAGTCTAACGTTTCGGCTATCAATCATAGCCATCCTCAGAGACCTGTTTCAATAATAAAAATAATACAATAATAAAATATTCTGACATTTTTATCATAGCTATGCAAGTTTTTTCTTTCTTACCTAATTCCTAATAAAGTCGATATCTTAAAAACATCATTGTCATATTCCATACAATATGGTCTTGTTTACTAATTAAACTTATTACTTTATTTTGTTTTTTTATGCACCAATTTTTATCCACTATGCCTTTAGTTTTTTTATAAATCTTGAAACACCTAATTACAAACTTGATAGCCGAAACGTTAGACTTAATTAAAAACTAATAAGAAGATTTGTTTTTATTTTTGGGCCTTCTATCCTGTAAAAAAGAAAATTAAAAAAATTTGTTACTTTTTGTTGTTTAATTTTGTAACATTTATTTTTAAACACTTTTGTATCACATTATAATTATACATTTATTAATATCGATTTTTGTTCATAAAACATTTATGCACAAAATCAAATAAAAGTTCGAGTAAGAAGTTATGTTTGGGATGAGGAAGGTTCCTCATTTGATATATTTTGTTTTTTGTGAAGAAGTCATCTAGTGTCGTTTGCCTTTTTCTGTTTCGTTCAGCAAGATATTGCATCAATGACACTTCTTCTTGCCTTTGAACTTCTATCAACATTTGAATCATTTTGTATAAACTGATCTATAATTTACGTTATAGTGGCTAAACTTTTTTTTTAGAAACCACGTAATACTGAAACAGCGTTAAGTGGGGCAGTTTTAAGTAAGGTTTTACTGTACCATAATAATTAACAGAGGTGTAGGTACTAGTTAACAATGTAAGTAGAGTAGGTAGGTAGAGTTTATATATTGAAATACCTTACTACTAAAATTTTAGAGGGCGATTCGTTTAATTTTGTTTTGTTTTACGTATTGTTAAGATGGTAACTCTTAGCAAGAAGCATGTTTGAAATTCTGGCTCGCCTAGCGAGCAAATACCGCCAATGGGGCGCAGTGCGGCTAACCGAGTTGTACCAGTAGTTGACACTCGGCACTTTGGCTCGCTAGTGGAGCACCAAATCGAACCGACTGGAACAAATAATTGTCAACACTGTTCTATTCGTCAATGAATTAGGGGCTTTAGTTAGTTTTTTTAAGATCACCATGTGCCAGAACTGTCTGGGCCTATTGCCAAATTGCAATTTTAATTTGATTATTTTTAACAATAAACTGAAAATGCAGTTACGGATCTAAGTACCACCTTTCGTGTTCTATTTCGGTTTGGCTACTATAATTGATTTGTATTGTTGTACGCAATCAGTCATCACATATCCTAAGTTTGTTCACGTCATACTCATTAACTTTACAACTACTCGATTAGATATTATTATCTCTGTCGTTATTTATTAAAAACCCGGGTCGCAGTGCCAAAACCCTGCCGACAATATAGTGTATTTGCTTATACAGGCAGTGTGGCTTTATTTTGCGAGCTTAAGTTGGTTTTTGGGCAAAATAAAAAATTTTACTCCTTAATACACCCCTTAAAATAACATTTTTTTCTTAATTGCAATATTATTATAAATCGAACCTCTATACCAAATTATATACAACTTTCAGTAAATAATTCATTATTTGTAAACTAGTGTTTTCATAAAATTTGTAAGTCCGGTCCTGTCGGGCCGAGTTTATTTAAATTTTAGGGACACCTTTTAATTACTACTAAATGGTTAAATGTCAATTTTGAAACGATTCTGAGAATTTTTTCGGTATTTTGGGGCCCAAAAAGATTTTTCAACCCCTAAAAACTACCCTTACAATGCCCCGATTACGCCCATTTTAAATAGGCTTCTTGCGGTGATGGATTTCAACACGTGGACCAAATTTCGTTAAAATCAATTAACTCTTTCGAAAGTTATTGCTCGCACACATATATATATATATATACCTACGTATATATATATATATATATATATATACATATATATATATATAAACATTTTCAAAAATGGTGCCAAAGTGTTTAGGAGGTTATGAAACGTCGAGAAATTTTGGTCCGACCCCTAGGTCCCGCCATCCGACCAACGCCAATAGTGTATGTTGCCTTATGGCAAATACACTAATAATCAATTATCTATTTCGTATATTAAGCATACACATTTTATATACGCCTATCGTTGTTTACGACTTTTATTATTATTTTTACACAGAATTCTGAAATTGATACAATTAAAAATGAGGGCGGACATTAAAAGTGCACCCAGCACCAGGCGATGGATAAAACAAACATACATTATTACTCAGAGTTAATTTCACGAAATACGAATTATTACCCGAGTTTGCAATCAAAGTGCCTACCTTAAAAACCAGAAACCGCAACATTTTGGTTCATGTACCGTTTGCTAATACTATGTCTCATACTAATTCCCCAGTATTAAATATATGTGCAAATTAATCAATGCCATTCTTAATACAAATACTAATATAGACTTTTTTGCAGATAGTTTTACGAATTTTTTTAGTATTCTGAAGGACCTTGTGTAGTCAATAATTAATCTTCTTAATAATTAATCTTCTTACTAAATTTACTAAAATTTACTAAAAGTATATTATGTAATTATGTATTATTTTTTTTATAGAGTATCTATGGTTATATAATTTTGAATTTTTTGTTTTTGTTTTTTGTGTGTACAATTTTTATTTTTATACTCTGTAATTGGGACTTAATCCTGTGGAGTATCCCAAATAAATAAATAAATAAATACTTCTTCTGTGTTTTTTTCAGGTGTAATTCAAATTTTAAACTGTAAATGATTCGTACCTATCTGTAAACATTTTTATCGTCAGTATCAGCTGTTAGTCTCGATCAATGCCTATACATACATTTCTTATAGTAATAGTTGATTTGATCTTAATTTATTGGTATATTATGCAAACATATTTTTAGATCGATAAATCACTGTATAAGTAAGGATCCTCTAAAAAATAGACGAAAGTAAATAATCTTACATATTTGTGTAAAGCTAGTGTTGTGAAGATCGCGTAAAAGCATTTATCAATTTCAAAGGCATTCGTAAACAAAATTAAAAAGGCGTTTCGCTCTCACAGCTTAGAAGTGTAAGCACCTACGTTTTCTATTTTAGAAAAATCATAGCTCCTGTTGATAACAGGATAGTTATTTGAAATATGCTCAGCAATATTTCATAAATATATACTCGCCTGTAATTCTGTACAAAGCTACAAAAAATAAAAAAAAACCCGGGTCGCAGTGCCAAAACCCTGCCGACAATATAGTGTATTTGATAATACAGGCAGTGTGGCTTTATTATGCGAACTTATGTTGGTTTTTGGGCAAAATAAAAAATTTGACTCCTTAATACACCCCTTAAAATAACAATTATTTTCTTAATTGCAATATTATTATCAATCGAACTTCTATACCCAATTATATACAACTTTCAGTAAATAATTCACTATCTGCAAAGTAGTGTTTTCATAAAATTTGTAAGTCCGGTCCTGTCGGGCCGATTTTATTAAAATTTTAGGGACACTTTTTAATTACTACTGGAGGGTTAAATGTCAATTTTGAAACGATTCTGAGAATATTTTCGGTATTTTGGGGCCCAAAAACATTTTTCAACCCCTAAAAACTACCCTTAAAATGGCCCGATTACGCCCATTTTAAATAGGCTTCTTGCGGTGATGGATTTCAACACGTGTGCCAAATTTCGTTAAAATCAATTAACTCTTTCGAAAGTTATTGCCCGCACACATATATATATATATATATATACGCTTATATATATATATATATAAATATATATATACATATATATATAAACATTTTCAAAAATGGTGCCAAAGTGTTTAGGAGGTTATGAAACGTCGAGAAATTTTGGTCAGACCCCTAGGTCCCGCCATCCGACCGACGCCAATAGTGTATGTTGCCTTATGGCAAATACACTAATAACATTTCTGGTAACAAAAGATCAAAGTGACCATTGTAGTGAAAGAAGCCAGAGGCTGCTTCTAGCGAAGGATTATAGGGTACACAGATAGGCAGCTATCATTTATTTCGTGAGGCAATTGTTGGGCGGACAATTCGCCTCTAGTGGGAGTCAGTATAGGTAGTATTAGGTGACTATAATACTTACATGCATAACTTACAGACTGTTCAATTAAATTAGAACCGGAAAATGAAGTTCACGTGCATTTTTTAATCCGAATTAGGAACCTGCTTAGTGCTATAGATTTCATTTCATATTTCATGATTTTCAAGTTCTGATGTAAACATCTGTACATTTGTTTTTATTAAAAAAAAAACGTTCAAGTGTGAGTCGAACTCGCAAGAAGAGAGCTCCGTACTATTCTGTATTCCGTGAGTACTTTAAGACTTAAGATTTTCATTACAATTTTCCTGTAAACTATGAGTGAGACCCGACATTCTCTATTTTTTTCAAAATTTTAGGCTCAGTAGTTTCAGAGATAAGGGGGGGGACAGTCGATTGCTTAGCTATTTTCTTAAATAACTTTAAAACTATTTATTTTAAAATTATAAAAAAAATATATTTTAGACCCTTACTACAAGCCCTTTCATTTGATATGTCACACGGGACAGTTTTCAAAACTTTTTTTTTTAATTTCCTAATTTTTCCCCAAAAATTACCCCCATGTTTAAAATTTATTTATTTACGTTACACGCCCGCCTTTGTGTTACCAACTTACATATGTGTACCAAATTTCAACTCAATCGGTCCAGTAGGAGATAAAGGGGGGTAAATGGTAAATTTTCACCTATTTTCTTAAATAACTTGAATACTATTTATTTTAAAATTATAAAAATATATATAGTTGAGACCCTTACGGCAAGCTTTTTCATTTGATATGTCACACGGTACAGTATGCCAATTTTTTTTTTAATTTCCCAATTTTTTCCCTAAAAATGACACCCATGTTCAAATTTCAACTCAATCGGTCCAGTAGTTCGGAGCAAATTGGCTAAAACAGTAGGACGGACAGACACACGAGTGATCCTATAAGAGTTCCGTTTTTTCCTTTTGAGGTACGGAACTCTAAAAAGGTTACAAATGCTGCAAAATAATTACTAAAGTGTAAAAAATCAGCGGGGATTGCAATAAGAGAGGATTAGGTAAAATTGTAGTCAACTACAGCAAAATTGTATTTGCCCACCTGTATGTTAACGTCTGTTTACTTTATTGCGTACCTCCTTAGGAGGCTTCACGGACCACTTAGTGGTACGTGTAACACAGTTTGAGAAGCGCTAGTATATAGTGATTCTGTAAAAACTATCCGTCTTTCCAAATGGCTTCTGTGAAAGAAACTAGATAATTTACGAATATTTTTCAAAAAATATTTCTGCAAATTTTGATGCGCTGTAACTCGTAACCGCTTAGCTTTACAAAGTGACTCTGTGAAGGGTGCTCCATAAAGTTATTTTTACCATTTTTGTCGTAGCAATAACGATTCACGAGATATTTACGTTTAAAGTTTGCGCAAAGATAGCGAATCGCCATCTTGGCAAAAAACTCAGAATGCATCCTTCGGCACAGTAAAACCCATTTTTTTTACTTACTGGTTGGACTATTTAGACTTCAGACGATTTATAGACACAGTTTATAACCAACAACGGTTCTAATATGATACTGGTTAGCAAATTAAACTGATTTTGAAAAAACCGACTATATATATATATAGTGATTTCACAATTGATGTGAACACATTGTACAACAATAGTATGGGGACAGACGAGTAAAGACGCAGATAGATGCTGCATGCTTTGACGATGCGATGGTCTCAGCCGGTAAGGCGGGCACGTGATTTATCTGCGGATTCTGACCGACACGACTTTACCAACTTTGTAACCGGAATCCGATCATCGCTATACATCCATCTCGAGGACGAAGAATAAAAGAATAAAAGTTCCTTTTTACCGTCCGCGTCGTCCTCCCTATTCTCGTCTTTGGATCGAAGGTGCCAATATTATATGTGTGCTGCAGCCATATTATACCGAGATGGAAGAAGATGACGGCCTTAGAAAGAGATATTGGCATTTCTTAAGGGATTCACTCGAGCATCAAGTTTTGAACAAAAGAAATCTATGTATAAAAGTATACTATGCACATATATTACGGATATATGAATGAACAAAACCATCCTTCAAATGTTATTTTAGAATTTTTGATTATGCGTTTTAAATTTCCACAAAAGAAACTTTTACTGCCAATTCTTTTGAAACTTATAGCTATGAAAATGTTCATATTATATTTCAAATATGATCGCTTTAACCTATAATATTATACCAAAGTTAAATAAAAGTATTCACGTTATTAATTTGAACGGGCGATTAAAAATCCACCAGTTATGTTCTTTGATTACCAGTATCTAATTAAAACATGTAAAATGTAAACATCTTTCTGGGTGTGTGCGTGCTCAAACTTGGCTGTACTTATTTCATTTTTTTTAAACCATCAATTACCAGGGTCATCTAAGACTGGTACCAATTCATATACATATTTTCCATTTATTGCTATTTTCAATAATAAATTTAAAACCCAAATCATTTGCACCGGTTCTCGGATTAAAACTTGAGAGCTGAGGATATACAACAGATAAATATTGTAGAATATTATAGACGTCTGATAACTAAAGTCATTAGAGTATCCACCGTCTCTTTTTATTTTTGAAAAAAAAATATCATCTTTGTCGTTTGGTTACTATATTTACTAATATTTCAATCTTTTTCTCTTCCTCTACAATACAGTTATAATAACCACAGTCCAATATTTTTTCCCAATAAAAAAACACAACATTGGTATAAAGAAAGTTATATTATGATCAGAGTGCCGTTTATTTTAACTTGCCTATATAATTACGTACTATAATATTTTATTATTTAAAAAATAGTATAGTTAACAATCATTAACTCGAACTAACTTTAGAATAAATTGGATCCAGGTATATAGCCTTGCGGGATACCAAATTATATATCTGAAGACAGCTATCAGCTAGTAGATAATATAACTTCTGTCGAAATTGCTCGTAGATATGCATTTCGGATAATAAACTAAAATCTAAAACACTTCGATATCTGAGTAATATAATATCATATAATATACATCATTCTTGTGACAGTAAAATCGACATATGTTTCTTTTAACGTCGGTGTTTGTTCAGGGTTGTGCTTAGTTATCTTTTTTTAGTAATACAAATCATATTGCACGTTATACTATTTACAAATATGACAGAACACAAATGGAAAAAAAATTAAGTTTGACAATAATGCTAGGCTAGAAATAAGGATGTCACGAGTGCCAAAAAGTATCGATATATATCGTATCGATATTTTTTTCAAGTATCGATATAAGTACCGATATATTTTTTTAAAAATATCGATATATCGGTACAATTTTTAGGAGAACATTGGCACTCGAAGAAATTTAGTATACATATTGGCTATCTTAATATAATCTCAAATAGCAATTAACGGACATGTTTCTATTAAATCAAGTAATAAATAATTATCTGAAATCAAAAACAACGATAAAAATTGTTTTTTTGTTTATTAATCTAACGTCTAATACATTTAGGAGCAGATAATTTTAGAGATTAATTGAACAATTAATAAAGCCAGCGATGGCGAACCAGGGATGTGCGCAATTATCTTAGAAACTATTGAATCGATTTGAAAAATTTCTTACATTATTTAAAAGTCTGGTCCTTCTCGAGTAACGTAGGCAAGAATAAATTACTGATCACAAAAAATATAAGAAGAAGCACAATGGAATTAAATTGTAAATGATTCATTCACTTTAAAAAAAAGAAAAGTTGTGAATATATACGCTATCGTGTAACGGTTCGATGGACATTTTAAGATGACGGCATTATTTCTGATGGGCACATTGTTTTTGTCAATTGACTAAGCAGTAAGCACCACTCTGTATCCTAGAGAAACACATTCATCATAAGGTGACATATTTTCCATTGGATATTTTTCTTTTTATTACATAATGGCCTGTGCTTACAACACATATATACAGTGTGTCTATCTTAATTTGCTAGACATTTGAATAAAATGACATTTTGAAATAATTTTAACTCCTACCTAATTTCAACTTGATTAATAAAACTATTTTTAGTGTATTTGCCATATGACAACATACACTATTGGCATCGGTCGGATGGCGGGACCTAGGGGTCGGACCAAAATTTCTCGACGTTTCATAACCTCCTAAACACTTTGGCACCATTTTTAAAAATGTTTATATATATATGTATATATATATATATATATATTTATATATATATATATATATATATATATATATATATATATATATATATATATATATATTTATATATATATATATATATATATATATATATATATATATATATATATATATATATATATATATATATATATATTATATACGTATATATATATGTGTGCGGGCAATAACTTTCGAAGGAGTTAATTGATTTTAACGAAATTTGGCCCACGTGTTGAAATCCATCACCGCAAGAAGCCTATTTAAAATGGGCTTAATCGGGCTTTTTTAAGGGTAGTTTTTAGGGGTTGAAAAATGTTTTTGGGCCCCAAAATACCGAAAAAATTCTCCGAATCGTTTCAAAATTGAAATTTAACCCTCTGGTAGTAATTAAAATGTGTCCCTAAAATTTTAATAAAATCGGCCCGACAGGACCGGATTTACAAATTTTGTGAAAACACTATTTTTCAGATAGGGAATTTTTGACTGAAAGGTGCATATAATTTGGTATATAGGTTCGATTGATAATAATATTGCAATTAAGAAAAAAAAATGTTATTTTAAGGGGTGTATTAAGGAGTAAAATTTTTTATTTTGCCCAAAAACCAACTTAAGTTCGCATAATAAAGCCACAACACTGCCTGTATTAGCAAATACACTATATTGTCGGCAGGGTTTTGGCACTGCGACCCGGGTTTTTTTAAATATATCTGACTAACATAAAGCGATGGTGAGATTTTAATGCAGTAGATAAAATTATAATTGGTTATTACCTATTTTTACTAAATTACTAGCCGCTCCCCGCGGCTCCGCCCCCGATTCTAATCAAACACGGCGACAACAACAGTAGTGGTACATTCAGCAGGACCTAACAGCTTTTCCAGTCCACAGAAACTGTAAGAAACTCGAAGATTATTATTCGAAGCAAGTAAAAATACTCGGGAGGTGTACGTTAATAATAATCAATTATGTATTACTAACGGTACCTGTGCGAATAATTCGCACTAAAATTCGTCTCTAATTTCTCACACTCTCTATAACTTTCTTCTTTTTGTTGTATTACATTACGATTTACGAAGCTCAGTGACAGTTCAAGAAAATATTTTTCTAAAACTATCATATAGAGGCGCAAGTATCGAAAACGTTGAGCTGAAGCGCCGCCATACGAAAAGTATTTATACGTGAATTTTAATGAAAAGTTAAATAAAAAAAATTTATCGACCGTCAATCATATTGACGTTTTTTCAAAATCAAAGCCGTCAGATAGCAGCATTGCTGTATTGTGTCTTAATGTATATCTATATATATAATTTTAATAATTAATAAATTTACAAAAACAAAAGCAATAATAAAGTTTTTAGTTGTTGATGTCGGTAGAGCAAGCAATTATCTATAAAATGATATAAAATTTATGTGGAGCAATTGTGGGGTTTATTCGAAAAAGGGAGGCAAACATTTTAACCTTAGCGTATTAATATATATGATAGTGTTTATATTGGATGTATATTTCCCTATTTGAATCAGATTTTGTTCACAATTTCATGAGTTTTAATTTTTTTGTGCAAAATCCTAATTCTTTTTCTACCATTTTCGTAGTTTTTACTCAAACCAATCCAAAGTTGCACTGTCCTTTCCCTACCCGTGCTCACTACAGTTGCGCACTTGATACAAAAGTAGTCTTAGATAAGGACATCATTTGTCTACCGGTCGTTTGGGTGTTACTTTTGTAGTTTCGAAATTATAGACGAAACATTGGCATCCATTATCGTCACAATTTTCATAACGTTCGATTTTTCGTTCATGCACGCTAGATTTTTAAAAGCTTCAAAATGCTGATATTGCAGTAGATAAAATAAAAAAAAACCCGGGTCGCAGTGCCAAAACCCTGCCGACAATATAGTGTATTTGCTTGTATAGGGCCGTGAGGTTTTATACTTTTATTATGTAAAATTAAGTTTGTTTTTGGGCAAAATAAAAAATTTAACCCCTTAATACACCCCTTAAAATAACATTTTTTTTCTTAATTGTAATATTATTATATCTAACGTCTACACCGAATTAAATACACCCTTCAATAAATAAGTCACTATCTGCAAACTAGTGTTTTCATAAAATTTGTAAATCCGGTCCTGTCGGGCCGATTTTATTAAAATTGTGGGGACACTTTTTAATCACTACCAGAGGGTTAAATTTCAATTTTGAAACGATTCGGAGAATTTTTTCGGTATTTTGGGGCCCAAAAACAGTTTTCAACCCCTAAAAACTACCCTTAAAATAGCCCGATTAGGCCCATTTTAAATAGGCTTCTTGCGGTGATGGGTTTCAACACGTGGCCCAAATTTCGTTGAAATCAATTAACTCTTTCGAAAATTATCGCGCGTACACACATATATATATATATATATATATATATATATATACGTATATAAATATATATATATATATACATATATATAAACATTTTTAAAAATGGTGCCAAAGTGTTTAGGAGGTTATGAAACGTCGAGAAATTTTGGTCCGACCCCTAGGTCCCGCCATCCGACCGACGCCAATAGTGTATGTTGCCATATGGCAAATACACTAATAACAAGGACACACGTTATATTAGACGTGATGGATTACAGAAATCTCTCTAGAGTTTCTTGCGAGTTGTGGTCGCCTCAGCGGATAATGAAAGAGGGTATACACAAGCACTTGTATCTTCCTAAATGTGTTTTACAGTAATTTAAAATGAAATATTGAACGTATAAACTGAACTGCAGTTTATCGGAAAACATAGAATATAGGTATCTATCTACAGTATTAAAGTAGATAAAAATATCGCGGTCACAAAATACATTAAAACCAATTTTGTGATATATTTGTGGTGTTATCATATCCTTTTGTGTACTAATTACCTTCGTTCATTGATTTTATGTCAATTTAATGATTGAGCCTCAATGCAAAATCATATATGTCGGTTTTTATTAGTTTTTTTCTTTTCATATTTTTTAGTAGATTTTTAATTTTATTTTTTACATAACATCGTGTATTAGTAACCCAAGGTTAAGCCCCACATACCTGCAGACGAACATTAATTAAAAAACGTGATTTTATTAGTGTATTTGCCATATGGCAACATACACTATTGGCGTCGGTCGGATGGCGGGACCTAGGGGTCGGACCAAAATTTCTCGACGTTTCATAACCTCCTAAACACTTTGGCACCATTTTTAAAAATGTTTATATATATAGGTATATATATTTATATATATATATATATTTTTATATATATATATATATATATATATATAGGTATATATGTGTACGGGCAATAACTTTCGAAAGAGTTAATTGATTTTAACGAAATTTGGCACGCATGTTGGAATCCATCACCGCACGAAGCCTATTTAAAATGGGCCCAATCGAATCATTTTAAGGGTGGTTTTTAGGGGTTGAAAAAAGTTTTTGGGCCCAAAAATACCGAAAAAATTCGCAGAATCGTTTCAAAATTGAAATTTACTCTTTTAGCAGCAATTAAAATGTGCTCCCGAAATTTGAAAAAAATCGGCCCGCCAGGACTGGATTTACAAATTTTATGAAAACACTAGTTTGCAGATAGTGAGTTATTTACTGAAAGATGTATTTAATTTGGTGTAGATGTTCGATGATAGTAATCTTGCATTTAAGACAAAAACTGTTAATTTAAGGGGTGTATTAAGGGGTTAAATTTTTTATTTTGACCAAAAAAAAAAACTTAAATTCATGTACCTGTATTAGCAAATACACTATATTGTCGGCAGGGTTTGGGCACTGCGACCCGGGTTTTTTTTTTCAATTAGTTTTTTACAGAGTTACGAATAAAAACGAAACAATGTGGTACTGGTAAATAAAATGCGAAATTACTAATATAAACTTTTTTTCTATTTCAACACCAATAAAATTTCGTAAAATTGCATTAGCTTTGATCTGTAATGTATTATAAAAATGATGAAAATTAGGCGACGGTGTATTTAAGGTATAGAGATCGGTGGTATTAATATTATAATTATTACAAAACGAAAAACTCAAAAGTGGCCTAGACCAACGATGGGTAGCCACTGACCCGCGGGTCAACCGCGGCCGCGAAAAGTTTCTATCAGGCCCGTGAGATCTTCAGCAGAAACTATAAATAAATATTTTTCGATGTAATTCATCTAGTTTCAATTTAATATTAAACGCACATAGCGACATGTATGTTCATAATTTAGTACTAATGCTAAAACTAACATCTGTTAAAGCATCTTTCACTTCAAATATCCCCACTCATAACAACTGTTCTTAATAAAAGAAACAAATGTAGTAATTAACTTCTTTTATTCATTTATTTCGTATTTGCAAACTAAAAAATTACAGATCGCGGGAAAAACGTAAAATTTATTCTGGCCCACGTTATAGAAAAGACTGCTCACCTTTGGCCTAGACAATATTATATTAGTGGAGTGCCGTAAGGTTTATACCTCGGAATCCAGGGCCAGCTAGTGAATTTTCATAAAAACTATTGGACTGCATTGTTAAAAGCTCAAAAAGTACTTTAAACCTGTCAAACTTCTAGAGCATGTTACAAGTACATAAATAAAGTGAATTGTGAAGTGGTAACGATTATTTTTAATTTGGGTGGTAATAAGGGGGGTGACTTTCACATTTTTGGACGCCGAAAAAAATAGGGACCAACATTATTTTCGTCAAAACTCAGTTAGTTTTGATGCTAGGGACTTTTATAAAAAAAAATAAAGGTTCTTTCAAGCACTTCAAAAAATGTTCCATGAGTTTCCCCCGAAAAATGCATTGTATTTTGGTAACTTCACGTTGAAACTTTAAATTTTGGCTTTTGACGAATAAGGACCAACCTTCAACAAGGTAGTACTCCGTTTGTATTGGGTCTACAGACACTGTAAACTCACCATTATTTTTGTTTTTTTATAAGCTACATTTTTACTAAGAATGATTTTTTCGATAAAATAATTACTTTTTCAGTTATTAGGGAAAAAACATCTGAAAACGTGGGTTTATTGGTTGAAAAATTGACACTTACACTCGCGAATAAGTCGAAAAGTATGGACTTTCAGAAAAAGCTTTAAAGGACAAAAGTTGCTTATAATTAATCAACCTATCCATTTCCGTGCTTATTTTCAACGAAATATTTTTCACCCCCGAGAAGGGGTGGCATCGACCTCGCAATCGAGAGCGGCAAAATTTTTTTTTTAACTTTTTTATTTGAGCTTTTAAAAATGCAGTCCAACAGTTTTTATGAAGATTCATTGACTGGCCCTGGATTCCGAGGTTTTACAATTTTTACGTCTAACGGCACTCTACTATATAAGTACTAGAAATTTAAAGTTATAAAAATACTGTTGCGATAGCAGAAAGAAGTTATAGGCGAAGAAAATGGGTTTTCCGACAAATAGTCCGGGAGCTATTTAAGTGTACTCTTAACACAATACTTTATCGAAAGACAGAATCTATATAGAATGGAATGATATTTGACACTGTATTGTCTAACGTCAGTTAGGGGGAGGGGGGTAGGTTTGAACACTTTTTTTAAATCTTTTTATTACTAAAATTAGAAATTATTTGGAAATTTTTAATTAATTGCATGGGATACTATAGTTATTGCTTTATAATTTCAACTCACAAATATTCTAAATAAATGATGGAAAATAATTTTAGGATTAAAAAAAGAAAAAAAGGAAAATGTTCAAAGCTCCCCCATGTATGGGGAAGATTTGAACACGCCTGGGGCAGTTTTGAACAAGGACTATAAATGAAGGAAACTGGATGTTTTTTTGTAGCAATTTATTAATTTCGCATGTAACATAAGTTTAAGATATTATTTTTTAATGATAATTAACAAAATAATCACTAACATCCATATCACTATCATCCTGAAGAGAAATGTTTTCATCGGACTCACTGGAGTCAGAACTTAATGACTGAATTTTAGTTTTAGGTTTTGATGCTCTCTTTATCACTGTCTTTTTCGGTTTCTGTCGTTTTATTTTAATTTTTTGTAAACGCTTCTGTCTTTCCAAAAAAGCTGCCTTTATCTCATTTTTTTCAGGAGTGTCTGTTAGAATTTTCGACTTTCCTTTCTTTGTGCCGCCTCGAGAATTTTTTCTCGGACTTGCTTTTGGAAAGGGTCTTATTTCGTCTGGTTCACAGAAGACTGACCATTATTTGAATTCTTGGCTATTGGACTGTTGGGAATGGCGTGATATGAAGACAAGTTAGCAATTGTATGTTCATTTGTTGAGTCCTCCTCTCTTGCTGAAAAAACTGTATCTGTAAGAATTTCACGTGTTGAAGGGACTATATCTGTAGCTAATATGTTTGATGGTATTTGCATTTCAAGAATACTAGGAGAATCTCGGTTCTCTGTGACATTTTTTGGACATTCTTTCAAAGGGGGCCATGTTCAAACCTGCCCCCTTTGATTTGTTCAAAGCTACCCCATTGGTAGTCCAAATATTAATTCGGATTATTTTGTATTAAACATTATAAAGGCGATCAAATTACTAGGTTTGTTAGGTAACGAAAGACATAATTAATCCATTACACTGTAAATATGTAAGAATTATTACTTGAATTAATCAAAATTTACTTACGTGTCAGAAAATAAAATATCAGCGGAGCACTTTCAAAACACAGAACGTTTATAGGTTAGAATTCTTGAGACATAATGCCAGCCTGACATTTGACAGCTGAGGATTTCCGTGTTGCCACGTCTAAAACACATTTCTTACCAGAAATACATTGATACTTTTTTTTTATTTGCAATGTTCAAAGCTGCCCCTGTTCAAAGCTACCCCCCTCTCCCCCATAAAGTAGTGTGTATTTGTTCTGACAGACAGAGAGCGATTGAGTGAAAGAACTAGCACTGAGAAGGCAGCGGTTGGCGACTAGAGATTATGCTACTGACATCAGTGAAAGAATTCGCATCTGAAAAATAATATGAGAAGGGTCTTCTTTAAATACATTATTTTTTTAATTTTTTGGGGACGAGTTGCCGGTTAAATTGTCGGCGGTTGAATTTGTTATCCGGTTGAACTGTCGTTCAGTTCAACTGTCGTCGGTTGAAATGTCGCGGTTGAACTGTCCGCGGTTCAATAGTCGCGACACCAAACTTTAAATGCACCCCTGGAACTTACAGCCTTGTTGAAAAGAATTTCATACATTTTTCATCAAAAATTTCTGATTTTAATCGAAAGACTAGACAGGCATGCTCCACTAACTTTTCATATCGGAAACTTGTTTGTAGTTTTGTGTTAGCGGTAGTCTGGTTTTTTTAATACATTTTTGTAACGTGCATCATTTAGTTAAACAATAAATTTTTGTCCTCTGCATAATCAGATGATTAGATCTGTATAACTGAATCGTTATTAGTGTATTTGCCATATGGCAACATACACTATTGGCATCGGTCGGATGGCGGGACCTAGGGGTCGGACCAAAATTTCTCGAAGTTTCATAACCTCCTAAACACTTTGGCACCATTTTTAAAAATGTTTATATATATATGTATATATATATTTATATATATATATAAGCGTATATATATATATATAAGTATATATATATATATATATATATATATATATATATATATATATATATATATATATATATATATATATATGTGTGTGTGTGTGTGTGCGGGCAATAACTTTCGAAAGAGTTAATTGATTTTAACGAAATTTGGCCCACGTGTTGAAATCCATCATCGCAAGAAAATCGGCCCGACAGGACCGGACTTACAAATTTTATGAAAACACTAGTTTGCAGATCGTGAATTATTTACTGAAAGTTGTATATAATTTGGTATAGAGGTTCGATTGATAATAATATTGCAACTAAGAGAAAAAATGTTATTTTAAGGGGTGTATTAAGGAGTAAATTTTTTATTTTGCCCAAAAACCAACTTAAGTTCGCATAATAAAGCCACACTGCCTGTATAAGCAAATACACTATATTGTCGGCAGGGTTTTGGCACTGCGACCCGGGTTTTTTTTATTTATACTTCTTTACTTTATCTGTTTATAATATTATAAAGCAGTCTGTTTGTTTGTTTGTCGGGGATACTCTTAGAAACTACTAAACCGATTAAAAATTTTAATTTTAATAGGTGATACTTTGGCTTAGGGTGTAGGCTCCGAATCGCCCGGGTGAAAATGGAATTGACTTCGCTATACTGAACATATTTGAATGCGGTTTTTACCATTTAATTGCTTATTTCTTGGAGAAGGTTTATGTCTATAGGCCCGGCTTCACCCAAGCGCAAATAGGATCGATTCTAAGTTGGAGAATGAGCGAGAAAATTAATTCATTAATGTACTAATAAATTATAAATTCAGGCGACCGAGCGAAGCGGGTGCTTATATATAAATTATGAGTTCGAATAAACGAGCGAAACAAGTGAACAATGTAATAAATCGTAAATTCGAACGAGTAATGTAAGAATGAATTCATTCATTCAAGCGAACAAGCGAATCAAGCCTGATGTATTTTAACCATATAAATTTGTACCTGAGCGAAGCCAGCCCAGGTCGCTAGTAGGGTTGGGTAACTCAGATCTGAACCGGCTCAAAGAGCCGACTCCGACAGAAGATCCGTGAGAGCCGACTCCGACAGAAGATCCGTGAGAGCCGACTCACTTTTTCTTGAGCCGACGGATCAGCGGATCCGCATAACTCAGTGAAACACTTAACTCATAGAAGCACATTTTACACTTACGTATCAGTTATCGCTTTGATGCATGTCAGCTCAAATGACTCATGCATCACATGTAGGGTTGGGTAACTCAGATCTGAACCGGTTCAAAAAGAGCCGACTCCGACAGAAGATCGTGTGAGCTGACGGATCCGCATAGCTCAGTGAATCACTTAACACACAGAAGCACATTTTACACTTACGTATCAGTTCTTTCAATGATGCATGTCAGCTCAAATGACTCATGCATCACATGTTTGGCTATGCATTCTATACAGGTATACATTATAATATCAACAACTCAGTGTACGCAGTTACGCACTACGCACTAGGCGGTACAATTATTACAGTGTCTCACTTAAATCACAACTATTTAAGGTATTGTATTGCATATTGTAATATGCTTTCTGTTTAAAAAATCACTAAATGTAAAAAAATGAAAATAAGTTTTTCCTCATAAACAGTGCCTTTTAATTAAAAATTTCAAATCATTAAAATGTAAAAACAAAATGCACATAAGTCATTTAAATACTAATTACCAAATTCTATAAATTTCCATTTAAGAACAAAACTTGAGACACTTTAGAGGTTGACATTCGTGAACGCTTTTCTGTAAATATTTGTCCAGCCTTTGAAAATAGTCTTTCACAGGGGATCGATGTGGCTCTTTTTGAACCGGTTCAGTGAGCCGGCTCACATACAGGATCCAGATGCAAAGATGCAGATCACTAAAAAGACCCGTTTTTCCCATCTCTAGTCGCTAGTAATACAATAAATACAAGATGACGTAACTTTTTTCCGCGAGCACATTGTCTTTATTTTTGTTATTGCATATTTAGATCAAGGAAATATGGATCATCAGACTGCAAATAATACTTCAGTGCTATAACAATGGCTTCATACATCATTATAATGTCGTTCTTTTCTGTAATAAACAAAACTGTAAGGTATTATCTATTTATTATTTAGAAGTTATGTTTTTATTTCATTTTTTAATGTTTTATATTCGTTATCAACAAACATCACTACATTTTTGCACGATTTAAAAAATAATATGACTGCAGTTAACCTTTTCACAACTCGCATAAGTATAGTCGAATGACCCAATTTTAATACTATGGAGTTAAACATAATTGAATTCTTCATGAAAACCAGAAATGCCAGCCAACTATTTTCTAGTTCCTTATATTTCAATGTGTCAGCAGAGACAAGGGTACTCTAAAGTCCAAACATCCAAGAGTAGCCCTAAAGGATTACAGTGTCGGACAAACATAACTTTCCATTTAATTTAAAGAGAGAAATAGATTGATTGGAAAAGAAAAACGGCAGCATAGTTTCCTGGGTCTTGTTTTTTATGTTGCAATATTTTAAATGATTCTAGTTAGAATATTAAAAATTACATCGTATTTTTTTAATCGACCCCGAAAAAAGAAGGATGCTATCAATTCGACTTGTATGTAAGATATAGGTATGTCGGTATTTTTGGCAATGTTTAAGCCTAACTCTAGCAATAATGCATCGATACTTTCTAGGTGGTCCCATATTAATGTCGTAAGGATCTGTTCATGGAATCCGAAGGTCGGCAGCGAAACGTTTTAACGGTTGATAGTACGATAGTTCGTGATTGAGTTAATTTTTATTGTAAATATATGTTTGATGTAAATGAAACTTCTTGCGTTTGGTAGAATTCATGGCTTGTACATTTGTAAAAGAATGTTTTTGTATTGCTTGGATAAACTACATTCTTCTGTTTAAACAAAAAAATATGAAGTTAAATAATTGAAAAAAAAAATTGAATCAATTTAAAAAAAAATCTCTGAAAAGGATAAAATATTTTTTCGCTTGATTTTAAAATCGGCGTAAATAAACCACTGTAACTAAATACAGAAACAGGTTTGCGCAAACTTATACGAGAATGTAGGGGGTAGGTAACACCAAGGGAAACATTATTTTATCTTATTAGATAGGTATGTATATCTATTTGAAATTACTTTATTAATATTTTTTTGTTTCGCTGAAACATGCCGCTCTTACTGTGACGTAACACGCCGCGTTCTAGATCAACGGTAAGTGCCCTGTCGGATTTGATGATTGAAACGACACTATAAAAAATATTTTTTTAAACTTTTTATTGCATTGATAGAAGCTTGATTTTTTTACAGGAATGTAAGGTCGTAGATCTCAATATTTGATATTTTCAACTTAACACATCTAGCCGTTTCTGAAAAAAGAGGATAGATCTAAAAAACAATCGGTGTTTTTTGTCGGTATGAAATATCTCCCTTAATACTATATCAAAACTAGTGTTTGATACGCCATTTTGGAGATTATTTTTCTCTCTAATGACGAAATTAATGTTTTCATTAAAAATTACAGTTTAAAATTTAGCTATCTGTTTAGCAGTTGTCGGTAATATGCCGTGTAATAGCGCTGAAGTGCAGTCTGAATAGAATTTCCACCCTATTATATTAAGTAACTGACCACTAACGGTGCGAAGTATTCGCACGGGTCCGCTAGTATAAATATAATATAAATTATTTATTGATTTGTACAGTCAATCATATTTCTTCCTTTTCGATTATAGCATAAATCTAACTTTTTTGGAGCACGGATATTGTAACTTCTCCAGCACAGTATAGAAGTCGTTTGTGTTTATGATGTGGCGAAGTAAAACTTTGAGAGTTTGCTGCTACAGGTTTGAAGTTTCGATTTCACCAATTTACGTTCTACGCCGCTGGCGGTCGCTGCTGATAAGGATAAAATGGCATTTAAACGGATATTGACACACTGAATCTCCGTTGTCACTTGCAGTCGGTATGCTCGAAAAGTTCTAAGAACTGATTTATGAAATATTGAAATTCGTATTCTCAAATCTATTCCCCCTACTCTTTTGCATAGACAAGTTGGTATGCAAATGGGGTAACTGATTTACATATTATATTATCTACTAGCGTGCCCCTAAGACTTGGCATTGTAAAAATAAAGTGGTAGCGGTTGAATATCGAATTAAGAGCTTACGTACATAGTTTGCAGCGTTAAATTCGAGGTTGATCAGGTTCCATATAGTGGGGCAGATAACACTAGTGATGAGCAAAACAAAACCAAGACCAAGACTGGGTCAGTCTTGGTCTTGGTCTTGTTCTTGCTTATTTGGTCTTGGTCTCTTGGTCTTGCTCAAATACTTCTAGTCTTGGTCTTGCTTATATAGTTCAGTCTTGGTCTTGTTCTTACTTATATAATCTCGGTCTTGGTCTTGCGGGTTAAGTCTTGGTATTTTTTAACACTATCATTATAAAGACTATTAAAGGTATATATTATAAATAACTCACAATTAATAATTAACTAATAGATCAATTTATTTTATTGCAATCAGGAAAATATAAAAAATCTATTGACTATACTACATATATAGGTAGACTGTTTGTTGATTTCAAAAATGCGTTTTTTTAATATGTCTAAAAATTATTTTCCCCACCTTAAATAACCTATTTTTACAGTCTATAATCGTCCTAGATGACTAGAATTTTTTTTAGAGACGATGTAAAAATTGCCAATTTTTTTGTTCAAATAATAATAATAATAGAAAACAGGATCTCGGGTAATTGGAATAATGAAAATAAATCAATTTAAACACTAATTAATTGCAACGTTTCGTTTTTTTTTATTAAGACTTTTTCAAGCTCTCAATATGCTTAAACAATAGTTAAACTATGATATAATATACAATTTGGCATTACAAAAACAATTACTAAAAATTTGTAATGCCAAATTGTATATATCATAGTTTAACTATCGTTTAAGCATATTGAGAGCTTGAAAAAGTCTTAATAAAAAAAAGACGAAACGTTGCAATCAATCAGTGTTTAAATTTATTTATTTTCATTATTCCAATTACCCCAGATCCTGTTTTCTATTATAACATATATCTGGAATTGAACTTTGAAGATGAATAATAATAATATTTACTTACTCCATATAGAGAAGAAACTGCACTTACACTAACCGAAATATTATTTAATTTACCCCGAAGAGTCCGTAAGAAAACTTAAAACAAGCAAAATTTTTGAGTTTATATTATTTAGCAATAGTCTTGCATATTTGGTCTTGGTCTTGCATACTCGGTCTTGGTCTTGGTCTGATTAGTTCGGTCTTGGTCTTGCTCTTATTTGTTTGGTCTTGGTTTTGGTCATGCTAGTGTAAACAGAGTCTTGCAGGTCTTGGTTTTGCTTTTTTGCAAGACCAACACCAAGACTGCAAGAACAAGACCAATTTTGCTCGTCAGTAGATAATACTAAAAATATAAGTAGATATTTTACATACGCTTGTAGCTACGTACCAGCTGAATTAATTTAGTATAATAGCTTTTGTCTGCTATAATTGTTAAGAAACATTCATTGTTGTAGCACTATATTAGAAAAATGTATTATTCCAACAACGTCACCGTCGGGATTTAAACCCGAATCTTTCCACTTTCGCGGCGGAATGAGTTAATCAATTCCTCTACGGTGCACACAATTCAACATTTTAATCCTTCATAATATAACGATTTACAACACTCAAATTCACTACATGCGAGAGCCAATTATTTTTAGCTATAGCTAGACATTAACTATCACAGTAGCGAGGGCTCTTGAATGAATCAAAGATGAACTTTCCATTATTAATACGGTCCTAAGTCACAGAATTTGTCTGTTTCGTTAGGACTGTTTCAATGCGGAAAACCACAATTTAATATTGGTAAATCATCAACACCATTATTTCATATTAGTAGATATTTTACATACGCTTGTAGCTACGTACCGGCTGAATTAATTTAGTATAATAGCTTTTGTCTGCTATAATTGTTAAAAAACATTCATGCGTTTTAGATTCAACTATTAAATACCGCTGCATCATCTCCAATTTCGTTGATCGGTGACGCAGAATTTATATTTTCGAAATAGCTAAGTTTGCTTTCAATCGATGTTCTATGTAGCAATATTATTTTTCAATTTTGCAGCTGAGTATCAGTTCCTTGAAAAATAATTATCAAATCGTCATACATCCTGGGCTGAATTTGTACACACGAAATAAGATCAATTACTTAGGTGAAGTAAATTCACAGATGGAAACAGGTACAACGCAGCATGGAACCCATACGTGCACGAAAACCGACGTGATGACTGGTTGCTTTCGTTGGAAGTTGGTTTACGGCGGCGTCGTTGCGGTTGTTGTTCTCGTTTCGGTCCGGTACTATCCTATGTCCAAACCGCAACCCGATTTACTATTAGAGAAATATTGTTAAAGAAAATGTTAGATCTTGGTTTGATCTCTAGATCCTTTTTTTGCAGCGTTTCGTAATACTTTTAATAGATTTTGCCCTAGCGTGCGAAAAGAAGTTTTATCTCAATAAATTTATGTTTCTTTATACCTGGTCGAAAGTAGGTACCTACGTACTTTCGGCTAACATTTTTGCTCTGCTGGAATTACTCGCACACAATCTATAACAGCGGGATGAAAGAGCTTTCTCGTGCCGCCAGCCAGGTTTAGCTATAACAGCTGTTATTGCGTATAACCTCAAAATTTCTCACATTAAAGTTATTAGTCTTTTTATATAATAGTGAAAGTACACTTCTATGAACTGTCCACAGCACAAAACACACATTTGTGGTCCACAAGGCACAAAACGAGGTGGTGATTGTAGGAAATAAAATGATGAAACCAATAAATAAGCAAGTATTCAATTATTAAATGAAGTATATTCAATTCAGTTATACAACCAATGTGAACTCCATCCTGTCTCAACACAGAATGATACTGCATCCGCTTACAATCTTTACAATATCAATGTACGCAGCTTACATAACATAAACCATTACACATTTCATTGAATTACTGAATAACATTCGTTTAAATACTATGGGTCAAACATTCGTTTACATTATGTTGGCGGTTATGTTTGGCAGTGCCCACTCGGCACTCTATTATTGAAATCTAATAACATCAGTAGAATGCTTCAGTAATAATTATGCTTCAGTTTGACAACATAATCGGGATGTTGACTGTATTTAAATAAAAAAATAATTTTAATGTTAAGTGGTAGTTTCTATGATAGAAATACTAGAAAGCACAATACTTTTCCTTATTTTTAAGGAATTTAATCAATATTTAATAAGTAAAACGTAATTATTAAGTCACTCTCAAGTAACGCGAAAACGAACGTCAATCAGAGTGTATGAGGTCACTGGCTCATCAATATCATCAGACGCTGTCATAGAGAAGAACGTTGTTCACGCTGTCAAAAGGCTTCATTGTTTGGTTAATGCTTAGAGTGTGAAATTTATTCGAAAATTTCTATGACAACAATTACGAAAAATCTATCACCTCATCAGTTTAGCAGCGTTTATGAGCCTACGACGTCACGACAGTCACGTGACAAGTATTGTCGTTTTGAAACGAAATTTGAAACGGACTTTAAAATACATGATTTTTATAGCGTGAGCCGTATTTAAAAAATTATAATAAATATTTGTGGTTATATTAGGTACTTATGCACGATTTAAAACACTTTTCCAAAAACAGTCAACAATCCTGTTGAAGATAGTTTCGATACAAACCGTCGCAATTTGTTTCATGGCACATGATGTATCCTGAACAATATACTATCCACTACGCACGCATGCAAACGAACAGTTGTTACCAACCGAAGCTCCGATGTTTTCGTGTTACATAATCCTTAATTAACGCTCGCTGACTTGCATTATATTGTGATATAAGCTGTCTCTAACATGCCGTACTATATAATGCGTTACATATTATGTACGTATGTGTGTGCGTATATAATAACTAAATAATAACTTAATAATTATTATACATGTTACAAAAAGTGTACGTTAAAATCAATTCTATGTCGGTGTCACAGTGTGTTGGAAGTTTCAGGCTGAAGGCTGATTTTTTGTAACTAATTGCCGCTGGAGCTTTCGACCGATAATACTAATGACCAGCACTCTTCTGTCTTCTATCACTCATCGAAAAGTTGGGCACAAACATAATATGCCAATTTATTCACAAAATATTGTATATTATATTAAATTTACCAGACTAATGTTGAGTTGCAAAAAGGATTGTCAAATAATTTGATTTGACAATGACCTTAGATTATGAAAATATAATTATAACAGTTTTCATACATGCAAGAGCAGTCTAATGTCGTATTAAAACTCCCTGTCATGTACAACATTAGATTGTATTCACACAAAAACAAATGCTTGATCTACACAGAAAAAGTTCGTTTTTCAAGTCAAATTTTGATTAAAAGGCGTAGAAAAATGTCGTTTCGAAGTAAAAATTATGCAAAAAACTATGTTAAATAGAATAGAAAAAATATCATTTCAATCGATCAATTATTTTTCGAACAGAATCGAATTAAAATTCTACAATGCTTTTCTTATGGAGAAAAATGTGTGTTCACAATCTAAGGTCATAGTCAAATCAAATTATTTGACAAACCTTTCTGCAGCCCAGCATAAATTCTAAGTGCTTATACAATACAGTCGTTTCTATCTATAGGTATGGTCTTGACCATATAATCTTTTTTAACTTTTTTTTTGACAAAAACTAAGAGGTGGCAAAGTTCTGACTTTATCTATGCGTTCACAGTCGAAAATTTTTGGAAGTCTACATTTTTTTACACAAAGGAGTCAACTGTAAATATCCATAAAATAGTACCGTATTTTTAAATAAAAAAAAATTAATCATTAATTAGACTTCTACATACGTTAGTTTAATTTTCAGTAATAATTTACTCCCATGTAATTTACCAATGTTGTTGTGATTAGTTTTTTTGCCGATTAACGATAACATTTTTTTAAGTAAAATTTCTTTTATAGCACGATAGGGTAACATTCATTCTTGAGATTTAACCAACATGTCGCAGTGTAAGTATACCGCATGGCGTATACTATAAAAACCGGCTATAGAACATAAAGTTAAGTTGACGGCAAGACAGGTTACCTCGTAATTTAAAAGTCGTAGGCTCGCTTTCGACGATTGGTGCAACTGTTTGTGTCTGCCAAAATTTGCATGGAATTTTTTTCGTTTACAATAACTGATATGAATTATTTTCCAATAAGGATTCTAGGCATACTGATTTTGACATGACAATCATATAGTTTTTCATGCCAGTATTTCTGACTCTTCGTAATGATTATTCAAACAAAATTTTGACTACCTTCTGGTGTGTCCTAGAGTAGGCGCCAGGAATTTAGGTCCCTTTCGCACAAAATTGACTCATTTTCTCAATATTTACATGACATTTTTCCACCTCCTTTGAAAAATGTGCTCAGTGTAGCTGCTTTTGTAAAATATTATAAATTTTGCTAAAATAATTTTCTGTGCGATTATTCGATTTTATTTCTTTACGGATCAAAATCTTTCATGTAAATTGTAAGCCATTTTTAAGTTCTGTGTATAATTATTAATTATTATCAATATAATCAATATAAATATGATCGCAGCACGCACGTTCGCGAATCACATGTTTTGTCATTGAAACTGCTAATTTATTGTTTCATAATGTTTTTTGTTTGCGTCAACAGTGCTGGTTATATTATTTGAACACGTCAAATGCAGCAGTTTTCATCATAATAAGTTTCACAAATATTATGATTCAGGTGATTGAAAAAAACGTTCAAGTTTTATTTAAAGAACAAGTTTAAAATAATTTATATAAATTTATCGTCCAAAGAAACAAGTTAAAATTATATTATTTACTGATATAAATAGTTACTTATTAAAATGAAATTTTGCATTTGTAGTCCCGAAAATAAATTTTAGAAATAATAATAAATAATACATTTTAACAAACTAATGTTTCTTTTTATTTGAGTTAATGAATGGACGATTTATAATCTGTTCAGGGGGCAATTTAATGTTTAAAATGCTCACTTTTTCTGTCTTACTAGTATTACTAATATTCAATATAATTACCAAACTAGCAAGTTGGTCTTGTGAACCATCGAGTCGTTTGTTTACTAAGTCGCAATATTATAGGTCCTACAGCAACAAAGAAGCCGTATTCCATAAAAACATGTTTCTTCGCCAAAATTATCGAAAGTGTGTCAGAGAAAAATATTCTAGACAGCGTTGCCAGATTTTTTTTTTGCCAAGTCGGGATTTTGGAACTTTTTGAGTGAAAAAAGCGGGATTCTTTCGTTGAAAGCGGGACATAGTAAAAAAAAGTATATAATCAGTAGTTTTTAAATATTTATCTTTTTATTTGAGTTCAAATTAAGTTTACGTGACAATAGATTGCAAAAATAGCCATAGAAAATGTATTTTAATAAAAATATGGTATTTTAAATCAGATTTACCCTATCGTTAAATAGTTGAGTCTTATTCGTCTTCTGAATAAAAAAAAAATTAAAAAAAAAACAAATCAAAAAAGTTTTATTCATTAGAAAAATATGGCGTTTCAAACAATAGTCGAAAAGCGGGACAGCCTGTTCCGCGCGGGACATTTAATTTTGATTTAAAAATCGGGACGTCTGGCAATGCTGATTCTAGACCAAAATTGCTAAAAACTTATTGTAGCACATCAAGGTGAAAATAATATTGAAAAATGCATTTTTCCAACTTTTATATCGAACTGTAAGGTGAACCAGTGGACATAACAGTATACTAATAATTTTGTAGTGTCAAGTTTCCTGCGCAAGAAGTGTGAAGATATTTAAATCACCTGTAATGTATTTTTACCTAATTATTTTACGAGGAAAATATAAACAGTATATATATTATTTTATTTATTGGCATTATATATCGCGACATGTGTAAAATAATAATAAATAAAACTGCATATCTGTCAACAAACTTTATTTGGAAATTAATAATTAGCAATAAATGATATTGACACAACTGTGCTGAATAACCAAAAAAAAAAAAAAGAAATACTTTACAAGTTTTATGGCTAAAACCATATTGGTGTTACTTCCTCAATTATACATAAATAACTTTGTTCAGCTGAAAATTTTGTGGAACGTAATTTAAATGTCCTCATTTAGTCAACAAATATTAAAATTTTAATTAGAGTAATTATAATATAAACATAATATTTATTCTGCTGCATATTCGCGTCAAAAGACCCCTTTATTATTTAATTCGTTGGTAGCTGAAATGTTATTTTTTGGGAGACAAACAGTGCTTAATTGACATACGTCGGTAAAATTTAATACCAGTTTGTTCCTAAAAAATGTTATACCGAAATTTTGTTGTCCTGTCTCAAAACGACAAGAGGTCACAAGATTTTCAGCTCTCGTCACAGTTTCAGCCACAGTTATAGCTAGAAACTTCGAGTTTAAGCTCAAATATTCAGTTTTTGATTGATTAGTTTAAAAAGTGTGAACTAAAAATTCTATTAAAAATTGAAGAAATCCTTTAAAAAAAATGTATCTGGCCCAACACTCTATTTGTTCGTTTCGATAAATATTTAATTTATAAATGCATCGGGGACCGCTATAAAATGACAAAAAAACTAATCTCTCAGCTATCCCCGACGCATTTATGAATTAAATATTTCATCGGAACGAACAAATAGTCAGTATGTTGTGCCAGATATAATAGAAATTAATTATTACTTACTTTTAAAGGTTTGCTCTTTTGCGTTAGGGTTATTTTTAATTTTTAAATCTAATTAAAAAGAAGTTTTGTAACAAAGATCTTTTTCTAAACTTTGTTCTTTTCGTCTAAAGTAATTTATCCCTCTAAAACAAATAAGTTAACCGACAAGCAACCTCTGGGTATTTTTCTCATGTTGCAAAACCCTTATAGTTGTTGCCTTTAAGATAAAAGATAAAAAGATTTATTGATCAATATTTACAAATTTTATACATAAGTAATATAAGAACTGGTACCAACGTATAGTTCCTCCCAGGACATTTAATGTTTTATATACATGTATACATATATTTTTTACAGTTGAAACACTAATTTTATTTTTAGCCATATGGGAAAAAAAAACACTCACAAAAACCCATCTTTCTTTGCAGAAATGCAGAACAATTGAATAATATCGATAAATGATATTTATGTTTTAATAGACTAATAATATAAAGCTGTTTAACCACATTTTGTTGCACTTGCACAGCTAGTTGCTGTGCAAATGCAGCAAAATGTGGTTATTTGAAAGAGACGGGTTACCTGTACTCAAAATTTTTAATTTGTTTATGTTTGTTTTTATGGTTTAATATTACGTAGTCGCCAATAGATTGGATTAATATATTTTTGTTTTGGATCGTTTTTGTAAAGAAATTTTTAGTTAATTTTAAAATGTAATTTTCTATGTATTCTATATTGAGATCATTATGTATTTGGGAAAGTAAGGTCCATCTAGGATAGCCTCCCACTATTCTTAAACATTTATTTTGGACTATTTGTAAAGTTTTTATGTTTGTAGCACAAGTGAAGTTCCAAGCAGGAGAAGCGTAAGTAATAAGAGGTCTGATAACAGCTTTATAAATTAGCATTTTATTTTGGATGTTTAATTTTGATTTTGAATTAAAGATACAGTATAAGCTGGATATTACGCCTATCGCTTTGTCGGCTGTCTTTTTAATATGGTATGTGAATGTGAGTTTGCTGTCCAAGTGCAGTCCAAGATATTTAACATTTTTGTTCCATTTAATATCGATATTATTGATATTAATCGTATTCTGTATAGCGGGTCGTCTTTTTGTGAAAATTATAGCATCGGTTTTTTCAATATTTGGTTTTATTTTCCATTTGTGAAAGAATTTTATTAATTTTTTAGCAGCTGTATTTAGTCTATTTGAGATTGTATCGGTTCTATATGACGATGTAAATATTGCTGTATCATCTGCGAATAAAGAAAGATGCGTATGCGGAGTTTTTGGCATATCATTAATGAAAAGGGTAAAGAGTATCGGGCCTAGCAGCGAGCCCTGCGGTACCCCTGCAGTTATTTGTTTGTTGGTTGATAACTCGTTATTTAACACAACCTGAAAGCTTCTATCACACAGGTATGACTTTATTAGATATATCAGATATCTTGGGAATTTGTAATTTATTAATTTACTTAGGAGTGCTTTGTGCCACACAGAATCAAAAGCTTTTTCAATATCTAATAGAATCATACCTGTGTGCTTTTTGACATTAAATGCCCTAGTTATGTGATCAACTAGTCTAGCTAGCTGAGCAACACATGAATGTTTTTGACGGAAGCCAAACTGTTCATTTAACATGATGTCGTTTGTGTTGATAAATTTTAGCATCCTCGTGAGTACAACTTTTTCAGTTATTTTGCTGATAACACTCAATAGACTTATAGGTCTGTAGCTAGAAGGAATTTCTGGGTTTTTTCCAGATTTTGGAATTGCGATAACTTTAGATTTTTTCCAGCATTGAGGGAAGTAAGCGTACATGAGTACCGAGTTTATTATTTTTGTTAAGAATACTAAAGCTTTACGTGGAAGATGTTTTAAAAGAGCAGTTTGGATTCCGTCAAAACCAGGCGATTTTTTCTTTTTTAAGTTTTTAATAATATTTTTAATTTCAGCTGGAGTTGTTAGTTTCATTTCACTATGTATGGTAATTTTTTGTAAGAAATATTGTCTGTTTTCTTTATTAATTTTATTGCTATGGTATGTAGTGCTTAAGTCAACTGTGATCTCATTGAATTTTTTAAAGTTGTCAGCTAACAACTCAGCTTTTTCTTTATTGTTATATATAAATGAGTTGTTTTTGTCACGTAAAGGTGGGACAGCTACGTGCTTTTTTTTAAATATTTTAGTTATATTCCACATAGCACTACACCCAGGCTTCATATTGCTAAGTGTATTATTCCACTCTGAATTTTTCCAATTTATTAATTTTTTATTCACAAGGTTTGTTAAACGATCGTAGATTGATTTGTAAATGTCACTTCTGTGTTTTTGATAACGTTTCCTGATTTTGTTTTTAAGTTTAATTAGCAACACTAAATGTTTGGGCAATTCGGCTGATTTTTGTAGTTTGTCACAGTTTACTTTCGGTATGGCTAAATTAGCAGCTTCAATAATTGTGTTAGTGAAAATTTGAACATTATTTTCAATTTGATCTGTATTATTTATTTTGGTTTTAAGATTTAATTTTCCGTTCAAAAAATCGCGGTATTGATCCCAATTTGCTAGCTTGAAGTTATAAATTGTTTTAAGTTCTATTTTTTTTGGTTTGCCAACTAAATCTATTATGATTGGGTTGTGATCAGAACTAAGAAGGGGGAGTGTATATGGATTTTCAGTGATTAAATTTCTGGCTAACGCCATATCAATAACACTGGGTCTAGCATTTGAGGCTGGATAATGAGTTGGTTCGGATGGTGTGTAAATATTATAGTTTAATTCAAATGATAATTGTAAGAGTGCGTTGCCTCTTTGATTGTTATTAAAGCAATTCCACGATGTGTGTTTTGCATTTAAATCTCCGAGAATCAAAACTTTATTGGTAATATTAAATAGTTGAATTAGATCACATCTGAGAAGTTTTTTGTTTGGGGGCAGATAAACTGACAATATTAATAGATTTTGTTTGTTTATCTCTATACTAATACCGACTGCTTCGATGTTTTTTAATTTAGGTAATTTAACCGGATAGTGTTTTATTGACTTTTTAACAGATATTAACACTCCCCCTCCTTCCGAGTTTCTATCGTTTCTGTATGTACAGTATCCGTTTACTTTAAATTTTAATTTTTCATTTAAATATGTTTCACAAATGCCGAACACATCAATATTGTATTGGTTTAGTATATACGCCAGTTCGATGCTTTTATTTTTTATGGATCTAGCGTTCCAGTTTAATATTTTTATATTTGACACAGCCATTACTTAGTCGAATACTGAGACGATACTTTCAACAAGTAACATGACTTTAGAAACTGAATCAGGACAGTTTTTTATGTCAACTGAGAGTTTTTTAATTGCACTAATTATTTTATTTAAGTTAAAACAAGAAAAAATATCTTTTAATTCAGAAAAAAGATTTGCAAAAGAGTTTGAATTGTTTGTAATATCATTTCGGACACTTACATTGTTGGTTGACCTTGGTACCTTCCACTGTTGTGCATTTGCTTGAACTGGTGGTGTCTCAGTTGATTTCCTATTTGGTAGCGCAGGAAAGTCTGCTTGCTGGTAGGCAAAGTGCTGTCTTCTGCTATCGTTGTTTGCTGCTTGGCTCTGGGGACCCTTTTTTTTGAATTCCAATTGTTGCAAATAGTATCTGCATCCTCTAAAACTTGCTACATGATTGCCATTACAGTGGCAGCATTTGATTCCCTCGTCTCCCGAACACTCCGAAGTTTTATGTGATTTGGCACACTTAACACAGACAGGTTTTCGAAAACAGTTACTTTGAACATGACCAAATTGTTGACAGTTGAAGCACTGTACAACACCAGATTTATTTTTATATTTTTCCCATTTTATTAAACAGTGGCACACTTTTTTAATTTTTAAAATATCAGATATTTGGGTATTATTCGCGAAAGTAATTAAGAATAATGGATATGGTATCTTTTCGTTATTATCTAATTTTTTATACATTTGATTTACATTTAGGATCTTAAGGTTCTCTCGAGTTAACTCCTTTATAATTTCATCGCATGTCACATTTGTTGGGATGTTTTTAAGGACCATTTTTATTTGTTTATCAGCTGGTAGGCTGTAAGTATGATAGTCAATATTTGCACGCGATATTTCATCTTTTAACAAGATATAGTCGTCTATGCAATTAGTATAGAATATTATTCGATTTCCTTTATTTTTAACGTAAAAATCGCTTTTAAATTTACTTTTTAATTGATTTAATTTATCCGTATGATTTGCTATATAGCTATAAACAACAATCGGGGGTATTTTTTCTTTTTTCGCTATTTCATTTTTTGAATGTGAAGTTGTAGACAGGTTTTCAGTATCCATATCACTTATTATAGATGAGTTCTCGGAATCGTCATCGGAGTTTTCAGATAAGCATTCGTATTTATTATTAACATTAACATTATAAACTGTTTTGTCTTCCTGATCTATTTTCGTATTTTTATCAATTTTACTTGTACTAGGTTTAGGTTGATTGTTGGTAGTAATATTAGAAAGTTTTCTTTTCTTATTTTTAGTCATTATGGGTTCTCCTGATAGGAGGGACATTTAATTTGAGTTATTAATTTTATCCTTTGATATGCACAAATGACACAGATTTACACTGCACAAGAATGTTCCGGCCAAAGGCCAGAATAATACACGTTTTGCGAACACCACTATGAACTTGATGTTTACACATTCACGTCTTAAACAAGACTGTCTTAAACAAGACTGTTGTTGCCTTTATTTTATCAAATTTCAGGTGGAATGTGAATTGGTTTTCATTGTATGTTTTATTATATCATTTTGCAAAGGTTAGCACCAGGATGATATAATAATTAAAAATCACGTCGAATACGTTTTAAATGATAAAACCGAACAGATATTCCGGCGCAAATTGAAACGCAATAAAAATTATTGTTATTAAAAGATGCTATAAAATAAATAAAATTTTGTTTTTGGAATATAATTATTCATTAATGAGCATACCTATAAGGATAAATTGGGTCGTGGGTGGACCCAGCACGACGACAAGAAAAAACATCATAAATAATTTAAAAAAAAGATTCCACTGTTTTAATGTGAAACCATATGTATCCATGGAAACGAAAAACAAAAGTCATATAAGACAAACATTAATATTTTTGGAGTTGGAATGGTGTCGTCACCCAATTGGCTGACATTTTTCATACCCGTAATTCGTTGCAATTTAGTATGGTTGACTTAGTTAAATCACTAATTAATAGTTTGGTCACAGCTCCAACTACATTTAAATATGCCTAATAATAAAAAGTTTGCCTGCTTCTAAAGTAAAACGAAAAACAAAAGTCATATAAGACAAACATTAATATTTTTGGAGTTGGAATGGTGTCGTCACCCAATTGGCTGACATTTTTCATACCCGTAATTCGTTGCAATTTAGTATGGTTGACTTAGTTAAATCACTAATTAATAGTTTGGTCACAGCTCCAACTACATTTAAATATGCCTAATAATAAAAAGTTTGCCTGCTTCTAAAGTAAAACGAAAAACAAAAGTCATATAAGACAAACATTAATATTTTTGGAGTTGGAATGGTGTCGTCACCCAATTGGCTGACATTTTTCATACCCGTAATTCGTTGCAATTTAGTATGGTTGACTTAGTTAAATCACTAATTAATAGTTTGGTCACAGCTCCAACTACATTTAAATATGCCTAATAATAAAAAGTTCGCCTGCTTCTAAAGTACATTTTTCATGAATATTAAATAAATATTCAGAAATGCAAATGTCTCAGGAATAATTATCTGTCAATTCCATTTTACAAAAGACATAAATAACTGGACATATAATCTGTGCGTGTACACTTGACGTATACTTACGTTTGACAGACATTTCTCCTCCTTGGGACGTGACGCAAATGATTACACTTAAATGCCTGTGACGCAATGACTATACATTTGAAAAGGTCGATATTGATGCTATCCTTACCTAATCTAAGGTGCTATCCATAACAGTGTTATATATGTTACCGGCAAAACCCGATTTTCGAATAAACTAGTTTTTCTAGGTCAAACTAGTTTTACCTAAGTGCAATAGGATTAACCAGTTTTGCCTACACAGAAAAAAATAGTTGACCTTTTATTAATGATCGCTAGTGATCAAACGTAAATCATTATTATAATCATTTTTTTCCTTAATACATTGTGCAAAACTGATAATAAGTATGAATTTTAGTGATTGTCTAATACCATATTCGTCATAATAATGATCGAGTCTCCATTATAATAATATAATATGTTCATACATTCAATGTAAAAAATTATGTAAACAATGAAATTTACATTGGTGCAACGACAAAAATGCATCTAGCTAATGACCACGAAGTGTTTAATACTACGTATCGGTAATTTATCACATCGCATTGTAATAATGCATAAGTAAATGGCCTTATGATTATATCAACGTAAAATTGTTCAGCAAAATGTTTAGTCAATGTATCCAGACCTTAATATAATGAATACTGAGTTTAGTGGGACAAAATGGTACTAACTCAATATTTTATTTCGTTCCGTTTATGCTTCAGTACGTTGTGGTTATGTTTTAACCCTTGATATATCAATGCCATCGCCCCTCACTCCTACATAACCAATAAGACAGGTCGCAACAGACAAAAATATTGTTGGCGGCTTTGTGCAAATGTAGTAATCGGTTGCTTGTGTCCGTGTTTAAAGGCATTTTTTTATACTTGTGCTTTAAGTAAAGAATTAAAAAGTGTGTTACAGATACAGTGAAATTACTAGTGTGCTAAGTTTATATATTTTGTATACACCATTGGCATGCATTATCTACACCTAAACCTAAAAGGCTAAAAGTTTTTATATCGGCCGAGAACACACTATTTGGACAGCCTGTATAATTTACAGTCTACAATGTTAAGTTTATAATAAATTATTATGTTAACAAGTAATTAAAAAAACTTGAAAATTCTACAAATAATTCTTTATCTCTCGACGATCGTTTCGGACAATAAGTCCATCTTCAGGAGTACAAAACTTATACTAAATTACATATTTTCATTATACCTACTACCACGTGCCGAGTGAAAAATCAGTGCAAATTAATTATTATGTGTTTATAATATTATTTAACTGTACAGTGGAGCGTTTCTCAACCTTTTTAAAACGCGACCCAACAAATTATGTTTTGAAGTCGTACTTCGATTCAATTATTTTATAATATAAAATCAGAAAAAGTTACTATATCAACATGATATGTATCATGGACTAATAATTTATAATTTAAAAGTAATTTTTTAAAATTGAAATCTTCAGTTAATTTCCCAAGTGTTATCTTTTCAAGTATAAGATATCTAATTATATTTTTATTTCGCTATTTTACCAGTTCCTTCGCAACCCAAAGGTTGCGAAATGCTGGAATGGAGTATGTATTATTTTTTTTGTATTTTTTTGTATTGAATAAATATTACAATTAAATCTGATTCATGTATTTTCAAAAATGTACCTGTACGAAATATTTACAATAAAATAGAAATGACTAAATTAACATACAATTAGTATATCATATTAAAAATTATCACCGTTATGACTGAACGTCGATCATTTTTTAATATTATACACTAATTGTCTGTTAATTTGGTCATTTTTATTTTCTTATAAATATTTTCAATAAACCACCTTCCTTGAATCGTTAAGGCAATGCTACGCAGCCCTGGATTAATGCCTGCCGTTCTTATATTAATGCCACTAAGCATTAGACCAATACACTGGTTTAATTAAACAAACCATACAAAATCATTAATACAATGGCCAACTATTGATGTTCAAGTGATAAAGTTGATGTTTTTTATCATCAATACGATGAATGCGATTGAATAATCGATGTACAGAAAACATTAAAACCATGATACAAAGTTAAAGCTTTATGGGATCATATTAATAATTGTGATTATTGACTTACAAACATTGTTCATTAATATAATGCAGTTCATTTTTAAAACTATTTGAAGAAATCAATGTCCCTCGGGCGTTAATATAATCACCTTAACCTTTATCAATCAACAATAGTACGTTACAATGATTAAGTCGAGCATCGGTTGAAAAATAATGTCCAAATACATTGTTTCAACGTCGTTTTTAATTATATTTACGTCAGTTTTTCGTTCTGTGTAGGCTAAACCAGTATATCCTAGCATGAATACGCACACTTCAGGATAAACTGGTAAAGTCATTCGGGGTAAGAGCACGTATCGGGCAACAGATCGCAGTGCTAAGATCTCCACGGGGAATGAAGGGATCGAAGGTGAGTGCATGCGGGAAATACCCAAGTCGGGATTAAAAAAATCGTCTTACGAAGGATTATTCAAAAGTGAACTTAGAGTAAGACTTTCAAGTGCATCGTTTCCGCAAGAAATCATAAATAAATATTCAGGATGAGGATGACTCAAGAAAGTCTATCGAAGAAGCTTTCAATGTTGACTGACAGAAGACAGTGATGTCAACGTTGTGGAAATTGCTAACGAAGACGAAGGTTCTTCAAATGAAAATTACATTAAAAAAGATAGAAAAATGGCGGCAGAAAATCTTGTAAAGTC
The DNA here is from genome assembly GCA_034508555.1 of Venustoraphidia nigricollis. NCBI lineage: Eukaryota > Metazoa > Arthropoda > Insecta > Raphidioptera > Raphidiidae > Venustoraphidia > Venustoraphidia nigricollis. Next base: position 667,430 of record JAVRKA010000052.1, on the reverse strand, counting down.
AGCAAGAAAATGAAAGCTATTTCTGACAAATCCTAGCCGCCAGCGAACATTATAGAGACAATGGGACTATATACCAAATACGAACGTAGAAAAATGCAAAGATGACTTTAGAAATATTATTGAAGCTGTTCTTCAGAGAATCATTATCATTAAATTATCAATCATTCATACTAGATACCTATATCGTACTTTAATAAATGGTAGTTATTTTTGTGAAGTATACTTTTCAGTTTACCAATACGTTTTTCCTTACTAGGTATTTTATACTGTATAAACTAGGCCATACCAATTTACCCTAGAGTGAACGTATTCATATTAGGACCAACCATTTTGGCCTAGGCGAAACTGGTTGATCCTATTTACCTAAAACTAGTTTGGGCTAGGTCAAACTATGTAGTTAATCCGATCGCGTCTAAGTGAAATTAGCTTGGCCCAGGAAAAATTAGTTTTAGCCTATAATCGGGTTTGACCAGTAACATGTACAACGCGAATACATGTAAAAGCAATTTGATTTAATTCAATTTATCTACATACCTACCTATTATTCATAAAACGCATCTTTTCTTTAATTAAAAAGTTTGGATACCGTCAGAATGACTTGTACTTACTGTATTTTAATTTGACATAAATTTATTATAACATATCCAAAGTGATATCTCTAAGTTTCTAAAACTTAGAAAAGTGAAGTACCGACTGGAGACGAGACTCAGTTTTGGTTTTGCTGAAACTATTAAAACTTTTTGACTTGATGTGACTTACTTTTGAGTTTTGAGCACAAAACCTTAGAGAATATTTCAAAACAAACATTTTGGTATTTTCAAGGTTGTAGTATCTTTTAATAGTTCGAGTTTACATTTTAAAAATACGAGCTCAAAACGCTAAAATTTCAAATTGAAATTCAAACAATTTAGTATTTATTTGTCAAAACTACATTGGTTCCAAGAACATGTTACAAGTAATTTGTATTAACGCAGTTTGAAGGTTTCATCCGTTACTTTGTTTTCTTGTTTGGTTTCCAAATTAAACTTAATACAGTGTGTTCTGTATATATCTATTTGTTTTGTTAAATACACATGTCTACAGACATTATTGTGGGCATATGTTGTATTAGTTTGCTAAACAACTGGAGGCTATATTCACATACAAGGCATACCTCAACTGGATGCCCTTAGTTTAAGTTTGTGCGTTCCTGAAAGTTGAAAAATCGATTTTAACAAAGAACACTGACATCAAATTTCGTCGAAGTAGGTAAATACTGATTACTAAACTCCCAACAATCGAATGGATCATTTTAACACCTTCTGGTTAAGGATTTACGGACTTAGGGCTTACCCTATTTGTTTTGGGACACCCTCTATGAATATGCCAACTTGATGGCTGGTCTAAAAGTTGGTTTTCTTTTCCGAATAAATATACATAACACTTTCAGCTTCATACGTATTGCTAGTACCCGTAGCACGGACGAGTCCAGAGTAGACGAGTTCGTGACAGCATAGACGAATTTGTACCAGACATCTGAAGTCTGAATATTCAACACGCAATAGTATTAAACGTCAGGGGCGTCGCCAAGGGGGGGGGGGGCAGGTAGGGGCAGCTGCCCCTCCCTAAAGGTTCGGAATTTTTTAGGTTATATGTTTTACTGCCTAATGTCACAGAATAAGTAAGTAATAAAATGTAGCGTTCAGCAGAATCACTCTGAAACTAAAATCAAATTTAAGGATTCAATAAATGTGTTAATATTTAATATCTTAACCCTCAAAAATCTGAAATTTTTGTTTTTTTCTCATCCTTCTGCCCCCCTCTGGCTCAAAGGCTGGCGACGCCTTTGTTAAACGATATTTATCAAATCAAATTATTATCAAATCAAATCTTTTGTATTCAATCAAAAGTTTATTTTTTGTTATTGAACGAAATCATTAAAGAAGTTGTTTGTGCCAATCCTGAAATTCATTCTCAACAGCTTCAAAAGTGGGTAGTATCGGAACGCGCATATAGATTTTGTTTGATGTGTTTCTTTTTTCTATTTATAAGCTCGAGTCAAAATACAGACTGAATACAGAAAAATTGATTAATTATTTGAATTAAAAGTGTCGGAAAAAGTGAAAATCAGTCATTTTTCATGTGCATGTTAAATGAAAAGTTTACTGTGAGTTAGAATGAAAGACTCGTATAAAATGGATCAGTACGTATGTTAAAGAGAGACAGAACAACGCTTGCAGTACTGCGAACTCGGAGATGATTCTACTTTGAAAAGTTACTTTTATTGTTGTTAGATCATTTAACTGTTTGATCGTTTTTTATTGAAGACTAGCGGCCCAGTTCGTCTTCACCCGGGTGTAAATGTAATATTAGGATATAAAAGATGAGAATCATTATCATAAAATTCTCAGCGTGTATTGAATTTGTGCGAATTCAATCGCTTTTAATTGTGAATGTTCCAAAATTAAAGAAATATCAAAATTGCTGAAAAACAAAAAAAAAATCTGTTGATCCGATCGTTACCAAATTTCACAAGATCACCCACTGGGCTAATCTAAAGAATGCCTGAATATTTCATCAAAATCGGTCCAGCGGCTTTGTAGTTCATAGATAACATACATATATGTATATACATCGTCTTTTATAATAGATTACGTTTGATCAATTAATTATTATTGTTGATCGTTTGATCTTTTATTAGTGTATTTGCCATATGGCAACATACACTATTGGCGTCGGTCGGATGGCGGGACCTAGGGGTCGAACCAAAATTTCTCGACGTTTCATAACCTCCTAAAAACTTTGGCACCATTTTTAAAAATGTTTATATATATATGTATATATATATATATATATATATATATATATATATATATATATATATATATATGTGTGTGCGGGCAATAACTTTCGAAAGAGTTAATTGATTTCAACTAAATTTGGCTCACGGGTTGAAATCCATCACCGCAAGAAGCCTATTTAAAATGAGCCTAATCAGGTCATTTTAAGGGTAGTTTTTAGGGGTTGAAAAATGTTTTTCGACCCCAAAATACCGAAAAAATTCTCCGAATCGTTTCAAAATTGAAATTTTACCCTCTGATAGTAATTTAAAAGTGTCCCTAAAATTTTTAAAAAATCGGCCCGACAGGACCGGATTTACAAATTTTATGCAAACGTTAGTTTACAAATAGTGAATTATTTACTGAAAGGTGTATATAATTTGGTATAGAGGTTCGACTGATAATAATATTTCAATTAAGAAAAAAAATGTTATTTTAAGGGGTGTATTAAGGAGTCAAATTCTTTATTTTGCCCAAAAACCAATTTAAGTTCACATAATAAAGCCACACTGCCTGTGTTAGCAAATACACTATATTGTCGGCAGGGTTTTGGCACTGCGACCCGGGTTTTTAATGATTTGTTATTGATTATTGTCGAAGATTGGGTTCGATCATTTAATAGAAGTGCATGTTTCGGGATTACATGTTTTTTTTTATCATTTAAATTTGATGTATTAGGGATGGGGAATTATTTCACAGTTTTATTGTTCTTGTGGTGGTCTGCATTTATTATTTTTGAACTTTCTTCAGTCGATACGACGTGATCAAAAACTTTCGATTGTTTTTTTTGAAATTTCAAAAGTCAAAAAAATATTGATAGATTTTAGTTACCTAATTAGCTCTACGTTTCTATTAGAGTATTAAAAAATCAAGAAAATTTATTAGTGAAAAACGATTCTTTGCTCTGTTGAGCTGAGATACTATTTAACAAAGAACTGCTTGAAAAGTCAATTTGAAAAGTAATTACACAAGTTTTGTTAGAGATAAGGCAGTCTGCATGCATGACGGTGTAATATCATAATATTATATGTAATATGGGCCAGAAAGCGGGTGCAGTGCCATTAATCATTTCTTCCATAACTCGATTTATAATCAAGCATGCACGTATAATCGAAGTCGCGTATTAAACGGGTGACGTCAGGTGAAATTAAACGATTTGCAACTACTTAAAACTGTCATTACCTAATTCAGTTATTGTCCAAGAGCGAGCGTACTATGTGGATAAGATATCAAACTTTTGAGTAGGTATTCAGATATGTTGCATTTATCGAGATGTCTTAAGAACTGAATGTCTACCGTTTATTCACTCACAAAAAATTGCGAAATATTGAAAAAAATGCACCTAAATCTCATCATTTCTATTAAGTAACAGGACTCGACGGCAGATGCCCTAAATGGTAGCATTTTTCCAAAAGATGTTATGAAAGTCTTGCCACGCATGTAAGCTTTTTATTTTAAAATAGCTTGTATAAAACTCAAATTTGGTTTAGTGATCCTACTGACCTCACAGAAGAATATACGGTCAAAATGTGTTATAATGACATTGAAGGGTCTACTCATATTTGGTCGTAAAAACCGATAGTCGTAACAACCGGTGATGTTTTCGAGGTACAAAATAATTTTTTTTAAGTATGTCGTATTATTGAATGTGTAAGTATTTATAAATTCAAAGATATTAATTTTTATCATTGTCATTTTTCTGTATTCATAAAATCTGTAGTTTTAGTCTGTTTGGGACATTGCGTTCGAATTTTGTTTACATTACAGCTGGTTGTTTTAACAGATATAATTCTCCGAAGATATGAAAATATTACATTAAATGTAGTCGCTTAATGCGTTATGTCGTAATAAATAATGTCTTAAAAAGCAGTGGTTTTTATAAGACGGTATATAGTATTCAGTCGGGACCTATGATTTTGGTCAATATAACCGATATGTTGTTCTAAACGATGTCGTCGTAAACGGTTTAGACTGTATTCAAATTCTTGGAAATTCTTTTGTCGACGCCCTAGATATCAGACTTCACTTATGGAATTGTTTACGTAATTTTACCAAAATAAATAAATAAATGATTTATATCTGTAAATCACCATCCCTAGAGCTGTTATACCGATCTATTTTCGGACGGTTAATCGGACGATAAAAGTGAAAATTGTCAATAAATTTAAGATAAAAATATCTTATCCACGATTTAGATTATACTTACGATAGGCCTACAAAAGAGGATAGCAGTCAAAAATGGTTTTTAGCGCACGGCTAGTTTGGCGCAAAAAATTTCCAGGAAGCAAACCGTATAGCCGTCTTAACAGCTACACAAAACATTCATTTTTAATTTTTTTTAATTTTTAAGATATTTTTAGCAACTTCATACAATGAGAAAATACGAGTACAATCAAAATTTTCCACATATTTTTAACTTCCCAGTATATTGGGAAGTTATTATTAAAATAGAAATTAACCTATTTTTGTTTCAAGGTTACTGCAGTATTTTTACACTATTTGGTCTAAATAATGAACGTGCATATACATCAGGGATTTGCACCTTTTTTTCATTTCATAAACATACTTAATTAGAAAAAACATTTTCGCGACAGACTTGATTAATTTGGTTGCCCAACGATATATACAGCATGTTGAGTGAAAAGTGTCATTTTTTATGTTTTATTCATAGATAAATTCAAACGAGTGACGGTATTTGAAACGGTCAAGTCGACTCATTCCCTAAGTGTATCAGCCCAATCCACAGTCGTCTAGATCTGTAGTCTTGCAAACTAAACGTATTGCCAGTTTAAGGGGGGAGCCTGCTTTAGAGGCTTCAAAAAATCTATTTTTTTGAGGAATTTTTAGGGAAGGACATAAATATTTAATTGAAACGAAACTTTCAGGTTTTATTGTTATATATTTCAACATTTTTCTCAAATTTTTTCATTAAAATATATGTCATAATATGCCGGGTACAAGCATTTCGCCGAGGCGCCTCGAGCGTGCATGTGTCGTGTGGCGGGAAAGATGCAGGTCACAATTTCCATCTGAAACAAAAAAACCAAAACAAATTTATATTTTCAATAGTATAGATTCTAGTTAAACCTAAAAAATCTAAAAAAAAGTGAGAAATTCAACAATTTTTCGCAACTTAAAAAAAAATTATTTTTTTGGAAAAAAAATTTCACTTTAGATTGTTTAAAAAGTGGGTTAATTATAACTTTTTTTTAAGGTTTTTTAGGTTCAACTAGAAGAGAATTTAATCCCGAATACAATCAATTTTGTCTCGTTTCGATAGGACGTTAAATTTTTTTCCTATCTTTCCCGCCAATTAGGAAAAATCGAAAAAATGAAAAACCGAGAAATCGCGCGTCGAAGTTTTCGTTTATAAAAAATCGTACTTACCGCAATAATGTGCTAATCAGCGATTCCTGGTCCATAGAGTTGCCCTTCAGTCTCGAAAGACTATTAGTCCCTTTGGATACGTACAATAGTTACAATGGGTACAATACATACAATAGATTTAGGGACTGAGCGCAGGCACTCCGAGCGATCCGGCCGCTCGGCCTGCTCGACGCTTGCTCACTATTTCTTCTGTAACTCCGAAAATAATTTGAATTTGTTTCTGAAATTTTAGGGATATATTCTTGGATAGTTTGGGAAGACATTTATGCAAAAAAAAAAAAAATCGATTTTTTGAAGCCTCTAAAGCAGGCTCCCCCCTTAAGAAGAAGAAGAAGTAGATTTATTTTTTCAAAATATACATATTCTGCATATTACATCTTTTACATCGTGAAAAAATAATAGGTACATCTAAAGGGATCCCCGTGCTAGATGTACCTTACAAAATACCTTTAAATGTCTCTGAAAATAATTATACCATATGTATTTTAGAATTTTTAAATGCAATGAACTGAAGAAGAATTATTATGTTATTATATATAAATATAAATATGAAATTATTATTATATTGCTATTTTAAAATATCAAAAAAATATTCAACATTTTCAACAGTGAGTAGCTATGATTTTAAATGCTTATTAAACTTGTTGTAATTAGCTATATTAGAAATATGTTTAGGCAGTTTGTTATAAAAATACGGTCCCGTGAATATAAATTGTCCTTGGAAAATCGTTTTGTGAGCTTTTGGCACAAATACAGCTTGATGTCTAAACTGGTAACTGCTTGCTTTATAATTGTCATAGCCACATCTTAAATAGAAAATTTTTAAAACTTTATAAACATACAAATGACGAATAGGTAAAATGAGTAATTTTTGAAATAGTGGAAATGAATGTTCAATTGCGGATTTAAAACAGATGGATCTAGATTGATGACTGAGACTGATTTAAGATATTTAAAGTACGCGCCTCCCCAACATTCAAGTCCGTAATTTAACTTTAAATGAATAAGCGCATGATACACCGACATCAAAACTGTATGAGGACATTTTGTTCTTAAAAAGTACATCACACGGAGCGAATTACGTAACGACGTACAAATATTTGAAATTTGATATTGCCACGAAAGTTTGCAATCAATATAGATGCCTAAATATTTAAAATGTGGAACTTTTTCTAGTTTGATGCATCTATTGTCTGCGCAGTCAGAGCAGTCAGGTATACATGATAAACAATATCCCAGTTAATAAATGAAGTACTGTGAATATCAAAAGTCATATATTTGGATTTGTTACTTAATTTTAATTTATGAGAATGGAACCATTTACTGATCAAATTTAAATCCTGTTGCATGGACGAATTCATAATGAATAGTTTAATACCTTTGTTAGACTCTATTGTTGATGGTCGAACAAACTTGCAATCACCAAAATTATAAAAACTTAATAAAATATCTTTTTAATTTATTGAACGATAGAATAGTAGTTTATATATTTAAGGTGGAATGAATTATAATACGAGATATGACATTATGTTAAAAACGAGACCAGCGTGTTTTAACAGTTCAATATTCCGCTCGAAATATATACTATATTTTTTACTCGCATCCCCTATAAAAGAGCTGCCTTTCACATCATTTTTAGTCTATTTTCAAAAGTTGTGACAGTTCACTCTAGCAGATTAGGTTCAAGTTCGGTTGACAGACAAACATTAATTTACTATAGAACTGGTATAGCGCGACTGGCTTTGTTATTCATTGCAGCACTTGTGCGTCATGGATTACTTTACAGACCTGTATACATGCATCTCTTTTATAGAGTGTAGTGCAAAAAGTTTAATACGTACACCTTATGTATACCTCGACGTGAAATGCACTGAATATTTGTATGCTAGTAAACATTCTTTTAAAATTAAATGCACATAAAAATAAGGTATTGAGCGAATTTCCAACACAATAAAACTTTGAACTGAATAAGTTTTTGAAAAGAATTGTAGCAACTAAAGTATAATACTTTTATCGATATGTAAGTCTGACAAGAAGAATATATTTTATATACTATTTCATCTTCACTCAACTGTAACTAAAAACTTTTCTTCAAAAAAAACTTTTAACTATCTTCGAATTTAAGTTATAATATGGTTTATATAACGCAGATCAAAAGCAGTTAAATTCTACAAAAAATTCTAAGATTAAATGAACTTACTTAAAGTGAAGTTCGATCTTAATTTTGTGAGGCGCTCTGCCCTTATGATCAGATAAATGCAAATGTTTAAAACGTCACCACAGTTTTAGCCACAGCGTTTATTTAAGTCCATTAATAATTAAGAATAATATTCCAAAACAGCCTATTGCATAACATAATTCGTACTGTAATACGAAACATAAGGTGACTTGTTTCAAAATTTTTTATTAATAACAGTAGAATAGCAAAAATCCATTGTTACAATACTGTAAAAAAATATTTTTAAACACTGTCATCATCGGGACTGAAATCCGAATCTTTCCAGTATCACGGCGGAGTAACTTATCAGTTACTCTACTGTGACATATCCATACAGTCGACAGAACCTGTAGTGGTACACTCACATCTTATGTGAATAAGCTTTGAGAGGAGTAAGGGAGAGGTCCAGCTGAATTAGGGATGTCGGAAGTGCCAAAAAGTATCGATATATATCGTATCGATATTTTTTTCAAGTATCGATATCGGTACCGATATATTTTTTTAAAAATATCGATATATCGGTACAATTTGAAAGAGAACATTGGCACTCGAAGAAATTTAGTATGCATATTGGTTAGCTTAATAATATAATCTCAAATAGCAATTAACGGACATTATTTCTAATAGATCAACTGAAATCAAAAACAACGATAAGATTTTTTTTTGTTTATTAATTAAATGTCTAATACATTTAGGAGCAGATAATTTTAAAGATTAATCGAACAATTAATAAAGCCAGGGATGGTGAATTATGGGATGCGTGCCAGAGGTGACGTTCGACAGAAAATTGTTGGTACAGCATGAATTGAGGTATAAATCTAAATAATTAAAAATATTTTAGATGTTGTAGAAATAAAATGAAATATTGCATGAATACACATTTTGACTGTTTATTATTCCGAAAATATCGAAAAATCCGGTGAAAAAGAAATGTGTTTGATATGTGCTTTATTCACTGTTGTTGTTTTTGGAACGCACTTAAAAGTATGTTCCAAAAACATATGTAAAAACACATGTTTCTTTTTCAGTGAAGTTTTCGATTTGTCGGAATAATTAAATGGCCATAGTCAGTCGCGGTAGTACCTACATACAAGTGCTGCTACTGGAAAAAAATATCGGTTTTCGATACTCGAAATTTTATATCGATATATCGATATATCGACATATTAAATATCGCCTAAAAATATCGATATCTCAAATAAAAAATATCGATATTTTTTGGACATCCCTAAGCTGAATGTCAACATGGTGTTACATGAAGGGAGGAGAGTAGGAAAACGCTAGATAAAACTTCACGGTCCTTAAAAGAATATTCACTACAATTTCTTTGTAGAGCTGTGATCTGTGAGCTGTGATTGAAGACGAATTCTTTGTGGGACGGCGATATGTGTAACACGGTATAAAAAACGCACGTTAATGTACCTCTGAAAATAAATTAATTGTAACGAAAAATAGGATTTCCGTTCCCTCGACATTTAAAACTGTAAGGCACTATCAGCTTTAGTTATAGTATTATATTTTTTTCCACGGCGAGCTGGCCGTAAAACATTAATCATCTCACATCCCCCGTTGTTACCAACAAACTAGCTCACTCCCAGTTACCTCGTTTCCCCTATCTATTACTCCACCTACTGCCGTCATCCACCGTTTACCCAGCAGTCATACTTTGATATTGTATATGTATGTACGCGGAACTTTTCTTAATTAAACTCGCTAAGGATGACAAATTAACAAAAGATTTTTTCTTTTTTTATCCCCTTTTATATAGTCTGCGTACTTGCAACGTTTCATAAAAAATGTTCGAAAAGAAATAATGCGACGCTCAGTAATAAGCAATGATGATATTAAATTTAAATTGCCAATTTCGATTAATTACACAAAAGAAAAAAGAAAAAAACGACGTATTGGTGCTTTAAAAAGAGTTATACCACTGAGTTCATACGTATCTCTGGTTACTTACGTTCAAAACCTCGTACTATTCTTTGCGCTAAGTACGAACCTACGAAAATTATTAGTACAAGAAAAATTTATGAGTTTGTTCTGTTTAAAGGATTATTATGTCATTCTATTTAAATTTTTTTATGTTTTTGTGTTTTTTTTTGTATATTATTATTTACTAGTTTTTACCATGCCAAAAGTGAATGACATCCCGTTGTAACTCGACTAAACGATTTGATTAGATAGAGCAAGCAGCTTGTTTGAAAACAGGTGTGAAATTGCAAGCCAAAATTCACACGGGGCTGAAATGTAATTACAATATAACTGAAATAGTTGTATGCATCGTTAAGTTTAATTTCTTTAACGATACAGAAAGATAATATGAAATACCTTGAAAATTAGTATTGTTTGTCGCTGTTTGTGTTATTTTTAATTACATCAATATTCAGATAGATCTATTTCCATTCACATGGCAACTGTAGATGTCGAAGTATTGGTATTATTATAACAGACATATGTCATTTAATAATGAGATATTAATCCCCATATAATTGTTTTTTGTCCAGACATTACAGTATTTTAATTGCAAAATGTTTTCAAATTGTAATATCTACTCATCGACACGAAAGCCGAGTATATTTCTGCTATCTAGAAATATCCCCTACACTCTTTATCTTAAATCCTTTTCCTTTGCCTAAAATTGATTACAGCTCTCACGACGCCATTTTAAAAATTAAAGGGTTCGGGTAAACGCTAAATGAAGACCCAAGAATCACAATACAGATCGTACATTTAAAAAAATAAAGTTTTAGTTACGTGCGTGAAAGATTACATAATTTATTTTAAGTTGTAATTTTTTACAAGATTATTTTTTCCAATTTTTATTTATAGAACCTGTAGTGTGATTCTTGGTCTTTCATTTGGCGTTTACCCGAACATTTTATCTTTTGAAAAATTGCGTCGGGGGAGCTGTAACTGTTTTTAAGCGATGGGAAATGTTTGAGATGAAGAGTAGAGGAGGTATTTTTAGGTAACATATACTCTTAAAAAAACGAAGAATGTTCCAATATATAATTTTTAGACATAGCACCATATTCTTTGAAACCGATTTGCATGCACGGGCGATTTACGCACACACACGTTCATTTTATTATAAAATATCATATTAACCTGATGTTTGTGCGCAGAAAGTTCTGCTTCAGTTGTGTCTGTAAATCCTGCGTGGTTTGTCATAAAGAAATTGCAAGTGCAGTATATATTTTAATGCACTACCCACGTTTTACAAAGAAACAAAATAAACAGCAGTTTAAACGATGGTGAATAATGCATTTTCCTTTGTTTTTAATTCCCAACACTAATTTAAAATTCCTTATAATCATTTTCCAACCACCTACTTTGTTATTCCTGAAAAAATAAAACGGATGCTTGGGGTCGCATGAAATCGTGCTGTACCGATTATAATGAAATTTTCAGCCAATCTTCAAATTAGCCCAGCGAGTGATCCTGTGAAGTTTGGTAGCGATCGGATTAACAGAATTTATTTATTTTTTGACAATTTTTATTTTTCTTCAATTTTTGTCATTCATAATTAAAAGCGATTGAATTCGCGCAAAGTCAATTGATAATGATTCTCATCTTTTATGGCTATAGATACTAATTAATTAGTGCTCTCCGTGCGAAACTCGACCGGACCGTTAGTTATCTATATATGAACAAATATAATATCCTCAGATCAATAACAAATGCATGTAAAGGCAGTTTAATGAGTTTATTTTTTAATTGACTTTTTTCTTTTTTTGTCCTTGGTAATTAATATAAAATTTATTTGTTGGGAAAAAGGACTTCTTTAAGTGAACACTTATTTGTTATATAAAAACGTCGCATTATATAACAAATAAGTGTTCACTTAAAGAAGTCCTTTTTCCCAACAAATAAATTTTTTATTTTTTAATATTGCAGATTTGCAAACAAATTATAATTACATCTAATCATTGAAGTACATTATTTTTATTTATTTTAAATTAAAACAACAGTATTGAAAGATCTTTGAATTTTATAATTTATAAATTTATATAATTGACGTAATACTTAAGTACACTATTGTGCAATTTTTATTTTTTATTTCTACATCAGTTTTTTATCAGTGAAACTAATATCGTTGATTTACTGACTACAAAATATATTTACATTTTTAAGGAAATTTCCCTATATTTCTTTGCAGTGTCTTCGAGTGGGCCTAGCTCAGGTTCAAAAGAACAGACTAACAACAAATGACGCTTTTTATTTTGCCTTTAAGCTGTCCTCATCACTTGATGGCGGTTGCATTAAATGCCTATAAAGGCAGGGAAAATGATTATAATTCTCCCTCAGGATGGTTCATATAAAAATTAACTTTTATTAGTTTTGCTTCAGTGTAGCTAGATGTGTATTACGTAACGAGGACTACAATATAACTTCTGTATAGGGATGTGCGATGTATTTAATTTTCTAACAATAATAATTGTTATGACTTGTGTGTAGTTTAATCATATTTTGTTAAGGCCCATTCACACGGTGCTGGATTTCGTGCTTGCTCACTTGCTCGGAGTCCTGATGGCCGTCTTGCATGCTACGCTGCTGGAAATGACGTCACTGATTGCTCCACTGCTCGCTAACTTGCTATATTTTGTTGATAGGTCCGGTGCTATTTTTTCATGCAGCGCTGCCTGCTAGCTTGAGAACTTGGCGATACATGGTATACTATAATAAGCTAGTCTGGGCGGTAACATGGATGGACGCGTTTTGGGGGTTTTATATTGCGTTTTGGGGGTTTTGTATTGCGTTTTGGCGGGTTAATGTAATACAATATTAATTTTACAAAAAAATTGTCATGATGCTAATTAGGACCATGAAAGTGTAAATAATTGTTTATGATGCTAAATGCCCATATACTGATTTTTACATATTCTTAGTGCATTACATCGGGTTGCCATTTTTATATATATTAGAAAAATAGACGTTCAAAATTCGATATCTCGAAAACTTAGTTCCAGGGATGGCCTGCAGGGTCAATCGTTTTTCTGATTTTTTATATATAAATATACTAGACATTATATCGCATCCAAAATTATTATTATAATTCAATAATAAATCTCAGGTATTTGGATTAATAATACAAAACAATCGTGTTATTGTCAATCTTGCTACGTTTCGACTACTTTATTATTATTATATTACTGACGAAGATTAAATAAAGTAGTCGAAACGTAGCAAGATTAACAATAACGCGATTGTTTTGTATTATTAATCCAAATACCTGAGATTTATTATTGAATTATAATATAAATATACTGTTATTTTGAAAATCTTATTATCTTGTAAACATAATTATATTACGTTGAGTTATATTGAAAATAAAAATTGTATTGAAAATAAAGATTTATATTAAAGATCAATATCGGCGTTTTCTGTACTAGTCAACCTAGCAAAACAGCGAGCAAACGAGCAAGCCTCGTGTGAACTAGCAGCGTTCTCTACCAACCACCAAGCAGGATACCATGCATGGCAGCCTGCAACCGAACCTAGCAAGTAAGCAAGCACGAAATCCAGCACCGTGTGAATGGGCCTTTAGATATTCGTCTGATTTGAAAGTTAATTATAACAATTTAAATTCATATCAATTTGAGTATTTAATAATTACTTTACAATTTAGACCAAGCGCCACGTTTGTTAATTAATCACAGTAAAGCTAATATTGTTATCAAAATATTTTGCACTTTTTAGTTCATAAAAGTGTGTTGTTTTAGTTTTTTTAAACTGTAATATTAATTACTTTATAATGACTTGTGTCATCCCTTTGAACGCAGAGTGGGTGCAGTAAAGTGTAGTGTAGTATTAGTGTACATGTTGTATACACTTAAGTTCGTCACGAAATGTTGAGCTGCAAGAGCTTTTCTGGCGTCAAGGAAGACTATGAGCCAAATATAAGACGAGATAACTAACTTTGTACCCGCAGAGAAACAGAGATAGAATACGACCCATTTAATCACTGAAACTAAAAAAAACAGTGACTGTGGATAAGTGGTGCTCTTGTATATAATTATCTTTGCCTTGAGCAACTATAAAAGTATATATTTAGCAGATAATATTATAAATGTAACTACTTTAATAATAACCACTTCTTTTAGAAAGATTACTATAAAAGTGTAATGTTTTTTTAAAGTTTATGACAAATTTATCAGTATTTTTATTGTTTTTAATCTTCGTATTTGACAATCATAAAAAAAATTTTGCAATACCATAATATATGTTTGTGTTTAAAAATTTAAAATTATTAGATTTAGATTAAGTACTTAACCCAAATAAAATAAAATTTATGAGCATTAGGTACTATTTATAGGATCTGACTTACTATATTAATTTATTTTTCATCTATTTAACCTGAAACATAACCAGTTAGATAAAATCATAGAAAATAAGATAGGTAAGGAATCGTAAATTTACCAGAGTTCAGACTACCTCAAAGAGTGATTATTATATAGAATCAAAAGAACATGACCTCAGCTGCATATCGTTTTTATAGCGAGGCTTCAACTTATCGACACATTAACGGAAATATAAAGAAAAAAATGAATATTATTGCAGTGGGGTTTAAAGCATTTAATACACATTCTGTCATTCTTATAGACAGACGACTGTATAGTTACATGTTTTTATTAAAGAGATCTAAAGAGATCTTTTTATCTGAGATCAGTACTCATTGACATTACAGGCAGAAAAATAATTTTTCAATTTCGATTTGTAGATATGAATATTAATTATCTTTTTTAAATCTATACATGTATATATATAAAAGGCGATGAATGTACGTATATTATCTATGGACTCCAGCTGGACCGATTTTGATGATAATTTCAGGCAATCTTTAGATTAGTCCAGCGGGGATCAACAGTTTTTTTTTCTTGGCAATTTTGATTTTTTCTTCGATTTTCGAACATTGAAAATTAAAATCGATTGAATTCGCGCAAATTCAATTCACGTTGAGAATTTTATGATAATGATTCCCATCTTTTATATCCTATAAATTACATTTACGCCCGGGCGAACGGATTGGGCCGCTAGTAAAACAATAAAATACGATGTAGAATCGAAATTTTTTGTTTTATATGAAATATTCATAAAAAAAACTAATATATGAACATGTTGGTAGTCATCGACTTGAAATCTTTTCTTAAACTGACAACGTCTTCTGTATACAGACAATCGTACGGGGTTCGTAAATTGTAGTTATAACATGCAGCTGACGTATACACAGAAAGAGAACATGATGGATATAAAAAAAAGTTTTTTTGTGCAAGTCATAAAATCAATAACTTGTAACTTTAAAAGAAATTCTATCTATTAGTTGTCATTACAGATCTGTCCAAACTATTATAACAAAACTGTTCTTTGTGGTGGTTTAAAACTGATTTTTTTACAACAAACGAAATAAATACAAAACAAATAACTAAAAAGTATATTCCTCTTACAACAATTAAATGAACTAAACGTATTTCTCAAATAATGAAATAAACTAAACAATGAAGCAAACAAACGGATTCTTTTAAATAATAACATAATAATAACTATTTACACAATACACTATTCTTCACACACACACCAATTTATGTACTCTTATTTATGCACTATCTGATTATTTATGTCTTCTGTACCGCCGTACCAATTGCCTGACTGTCGCGCTAACTGACTATCGACGGAATTCACTGCAGTGTAGCAACTGACCGAATTAATGTCGCGTCCCACACGCGCTGTATTTATAGGCGTGCATATCCCGTTCTCGAACGTTCCAGAAACTTCTGTCAATTCGTTCGAGAAGCCTCTGTCATTTCCAGTGGCGTAACAATTGGGGGTGCGCTACACTATATTCACTTAGATCCGTTATAGGACACACGTACAGACCTAACTCAGAACCACACATTTATCAACAGTACTTAACTATCTGATCGGTACGCGAACGATTTTTTTTTATTTACAAAAAAGTGCTTCGACTACCAAGGTCATTAGGGGCCATCCATAAATTACATCACACGGAAATGGGGGGGGGGGTTTCACTGAAATGTGTGACAAGGGGCAGGGGGGGGGTCAAAAGTTTTGTGACGTCACTTGTTAAAATTTAAAATACTAAAACGCGAAATTTAGAGGTGAATAAAGAACTATAAAAATCTACGAACTTGATCTATATTTATTGATAATTTACTATATTTATTAATAGTTAAGCATTCTCTCTATGAGATTATCTCTCACGCAACATCGTTTAACTTCTAGAGCGGCGTTGTGATGCGAGTGAGATACTCAAATTCACAAGAATGTTGAATAGTAAGGACTTAAATAAGTTTAAGTCATCGGCGAGTGCTCGCTCGCTTTTCTACCGTTCCGCGCGTCGACTGTTTGCGAGTCGTTTATTGTTTTTGAACTAGTCGTTTGTTTTTTCGGTTATCTGAAATATTGGAATTTATGTTGATTTTATAAGATTATTTAATAAAAATAAGTAAAAAATGAAAATAGCTGTTTTCTCTCGACTATTTTTGAGTGCATGTATAAATTTGAAAAATTTGTGACATCACACCAGGAGGAGGGGGTTATAAAAATGTGACAACCTGTGACAAGGACGGGGGGAGGTGTTCAAAAGTCTTAAAATTGGTGTGACGTAATTTATGGATGGCCCCTTAGCACAGAATACATAGAAATACATAGAGATTACGGATACATAAAATATTGGTAAACGATTCTCAATGCTATGGATGTTTAATGATTAATTAGTGGTAATAATGATATATGACAGTAAGTATATTCAAGATATATATTATTTGGATTGTTATTTTTGAATTTTTTATTAGTGTATTTGCCATATACTTATGGCACATACACTTTTGGCATCGGTCGGATGGCGGGGTATATATATGTCAGTGTTCTTCTAGGCTGCTCAGAGGTAACACTTACCTGTGAGCAGCGTAGAAGGACACTTCGCCCGCTACCACATCGCCTTTAATAATGTCTACCGCAGTTGTAGACGAAACGTTAGGTAGAAATACCAATGGACCACGACGTACAAGCCCGAAAGCCAAGAAGTTTTACAACAACGCAAACCGTGAAAGCCCACGCACTTGAAATTTCTGTTCTGGTGATAGTTTTTCCACGCCTAATAGAATTCGCATTATAGATATGAGGGGTCGTCGTATCTAAAAAGTTTCATTAGATTATAATGGATTGGTTCATTAAAAAATGATTTATATTTCTTTAGTAGATAAAGTAAGAAAAAAAGTTATTTCGATTTAACGTTCGTAAAGTTATGATAGTTTTATGTTAAAATCAAAATGATAAAACCTAATATCCATGTTTAGTCAGCGAACATTTTTAATCTCCCAAACACAGGAATTGAGATCGTAAATTCGATACTAAATTTCTTCAAGTTTTTATTAATATACGTACCAAAATTAAGGTTATAAAATTTTAAGTTATAATTAAATTTTAATATACATATATTTAATTAATAATTATACATATAAACGAGATAAAGTTACCCACAAAATTTAGTTCAAGCAGAATTTTATATGAAGGCGATTTGGATGACTATTTTGTTGAATTAAAAAGTATGTTATTAACAAAAGCATTTGGGGAGTCATTTATTTTTCTTTCATAAATGTTGAAAAGATCGTTTTAATATTTATTCATTTGTTATTAGTGTATTTGCCATATGGCAACATACACTATTGGCGTCGGTCGGATGGCGGGACCTAGAGGTCGGACCAAAATTTCTCGACGTTTCATAACCTCCTAAACACTTTGGCACCATTTTTAAAAATGTTTATATATATATGTATATATATATATATTTATATATATATATATAGGTATATATGTGTGCGGGCTATAACTTTCGAAGAAGTTAATTTATTTTAACGAAATTTGGCACACATGTTGGAATCCATCATCGCACGAAGCCTATTTAAAATGGGCCCAATCGGGCCATTTTAAGGGTAGTTTTTAGGGGTTGAAAAATGTTTTTGGGGCCTAAAATACCGAAAAAATTCTCCGAATCGTTTCAAAATTGAAATTTAACCCTCTGGTAGTAATTTAAAAGTGTCCCTAAAATTTTAATAAAATCGGCCCGACAGGACCGGACTTACAAATTTTATGAAAACACTAGTTTGCAGAAAGTGAATTATTTACTGGAAGTTGCATATAATTTGGTATAGAGGTTCGATTGATAATAATATTGCAATTAAGAAAAAAAATGTTATTTTAAGGGCTGTATTCAGGAGTAAAATTTTTTTTTTACTCAAAAACCAACTTAAGTTCGCATAATAAAGCCACACTGCCTGTATTAGCAAATACACTATATTGTCGGCAGGGTTTTGGCACTGCGACCCGGGTTTTTTTATAAATTACAAGCGACCCGGTCCGGCTTCGCACGGATTACCTACAGATAGACATATAATATGCAGTAGGTTTTCTTATAGAATAATAGGTGAATTTTCCCGGTGTTGTTTTCTATTACTAATACCGCTAACCGCACGCAATTGAGACAAAAGATGACAACGATAGTGGAGTCTTCATCTCCAGCGCATTACTATCTTACCTCGCCACGCTGTGCCCCACTCGGTGGTATCAACCGTAGTAGAGCCTTCGGCGCCAGCGTATTGCGATGTTGCTTCGCGGGGTTGCGCCCCGTTCGACAGCAACAACGGTAGTGGAGTCGTCGTCTCCACCGTATTACTATCTTACCTTCCCGCGCTGTGCCCCACTCGGTGGCATCATCCGTAGTAGAGCCTTCGGCTCCATCATATTGCGATGTTACTTCGTGGGGCTGCGCCTCGTTCGGCAGCAACAACGATGGTGGAGTCTTCATCTCCACCGTATTACTATCTTACCTCGCAGTGCTGCGCCCCATTCGGTAGCATCAACAATAGTGCAAACGTCAAAAAATAGTGCATACTAGCGACATCGGACGGAATCTCTAAAAAGCTATTAGTTCAGCTATTTCTGCGACTTAGTGCGTATATAGCCGCTATAACAACAAATAATAAAAATAAAAAAAAAACCCGGGTCGCAGTGCCAAAACCCTGCCGACAATATAGTGTATTTGGTAATATAGGCAGTGTGGCTTTGTTATGGGAACTTAAGTTGGTTTTTTGGGCAAAATAAAAAATTTGACTCCTTAATACACCCCTTAAAATAACATTTTTTTTCTTAACTGCAATATTATTATCAATCTAACGTCTACACCGAATTAAATACACCCTTCAATAAATAAATCACTATCTACAAATTAGTGTTTTCAAAAAATTTGTAAGTCCGGTCCTGTTGGGCCGATTTTATTAAAATTTTAGGGACACTTTTTAAATACTACTAAACGGTTAAATATCAATTTTGAAACGATTCTGAGAATTTTTTCGGTATTTTGGGGCCCAAAAACTTTTTTCAACCCCTAAAAACTACCCTTAAAATGCCCCGATTATGCCCATTTTAAATAGGCTTCTTGCGGTGATGGATTTCAACACGTGGACCAAATTTCGTTAAAATCAATTAACTCTTTCGAAAGTTATTGCCCGCACACATATATATATATATATATATATATATATATATATACATATATATATAAACATTTTCAAAAATGGTGCCAAAGTGTTTAGGAGGTTATGAAACGTCGAGAAATTTTGGTCCGACCCCTAGGTCCCGCCATCCGACCGACGCCAATAGTGTATGTTGCCATATGGCAAATACACTAATAAAGTTAATAAATATTGTCCGGTGGTACGGAACCCTTCGTGTGCAAGTCTGACTCGCACTTGG
Source organism: Venustoraphidia nigricollis (assembly GCA_034508555.1). NCBI lineage: Eukaryota > Metazoa > Arthropoda > Insecta > Raphidioptera > Raphidiidae > Venustoraphidia > Venustoraphidia nigricollis. Next base: position 647,234 of record JAVRKA010000052.1, on the reverse strand, counting down.
CCAGTTTTTTTATCACGTTTTTGTAAAAACACGTACCTTCACATGGCCACAGCTAAAGTTATACTTACGATAATTGCTGTCAATCTCTGTGAGTGAATTTATTGCAAGAGGCCACTAAATTGTAAGAGTGCGTCTAACAGCAGAGTTACGATTTGCGTTCTCACTCGGTTTATATAGGATTTAATTTGAATGTGAGTGAGAAGGACGCTGTGTCAGTTCAAGTTAAAATACATTCTAAACAGTGTACAGTTCAAGTATTACGTGAATGTAAATACCGACTTCTGTATATGCTTTAAGTAGCGGTATATTCTCTATTTTCGCCACAGTATTAATATCAAAGCAAACCAAAATACTCGCACAAAGCAGGAAAACTTGCATACGTACGGACGTATATACTTAAGACTTACCATGAATTTGTGTGTATGTGTGTGTGTTTGCGCGCTTCTGAAGGACAACCGCCTTCCGAGTAGGCTTATGAGTTTCCATTTAATATAGGAGTGAATAAACTAACAACGTGAAACTGAAAATCGGAGAGTCATGTCCATATAATAAAAACCCGGGTCGCAGTGCCCAAACCCTGCCGACAATATAGTGTATTTGCTAATACAGGCAGTCTGGTTTTATTTCATGAACTTAAGTTTTTTGGTCAAAATAAAAAAATTAACCCTCTAACACACCCCTTAAATTAACAGTTTTTTTCTTAATTGCAACATTACTATCATCGAACATCTACACGAAATTACCTTTCAGTAAATAACTCACTATCTGTAAACTAATGTTTTCATAAAATTTGTAAATCCGGTCCTGGCGGGCTGATTTTTTTCAAATTTCGGGAGCACATTTTAATTGCTATTAAAAGAGTAAATTTCAATTTTGAAACGATTCTGCGAATTTTTTCGGTATTTTTGGGCCCAAAAACTTTTTTCAACCCCTAAAAACCACCCTTAAAATGAACCGATAGGGCCCATTTTAAATAGGCTTCGTGAGGTGATGGATTCCAACATGCGTGCCAAATTTCGTTAAAATGAATTAACTCTTTCGAAAGTTATTGCCCGTAGACATATATATATATATATATATATATATATATATATATATATATATATATATATATATATATATATATATATGTATATATAATTTTTCCAAAAATGGTGTTAAAGTGCTTAGAAGGTTATGAAACATCGAGAAATTTTGGTCCGACCCCTAGGTCCCGCCATATGGCAAATACACTAATAGTAGCCATTTATTCTCACTGCAGAGAAAAGACCTCCCCCAACTCCTTCCATTTCATCCAGTCGACTGCTGTGCGAGACCACAGAGGGCCTGATGTCTTGTTTAGTTCGTCCTTCCAAGTGGTTTTTTATTTGCCTACTTTCCTCTTTTCTTCCATAGGGCACCACACAGTCGATCGGTAGTACTATCTGTCATCAGTTAATCGATAAATATGGCCGGCCCAAGTCCACTTTGTCCATATAAACCCTTATTATTTTATTGTAACGGTTTACGATTAGACGATGCATTGTAATCATAAATCTTGCCTCTTTGCTATATGGCCCAAAAATGCCTCTTGCGCTGATGCCACTTTATTTAAAGTATTGCAACGCAAGTAATAGCTTGTAGAAAAAAGTTATTTTTTTTGGTGATATAACTACAAATTTATGGTTTTCGGTTTTTTCCCTTTACTTGTGCTATAAGACATTGCTTCTTGCCAAATTTCATGATTCTAGGTTACCAGGAAGTACCCTATAGGTTTTGATTCCCTTGCAAGTGTCAAAATATGCGGCATAAACAGCCATATCTGTTAATTAAGTTGATTTAGAAGTTTAATTTTTTCACAGCTCCAAGGGATTGCAGACCTGAGTATTTGGTATTAATTTCAACTTGATATTCTACGCGTTCCTGAGAAAAAGGATCTTGACAGCAGACAGACGGACAACGAGGTGATTCTATAGGGGTTCCTTTTTTCCTTTTGAGGTACGGAACTCTAAGATATTAATTGAAGATGCTAATTTGTGTCACTTACAGCTTTGATCGTTAATTTAAAATTAATTTAAGTCCTCAAGCTCGAAAATTCTGCAATTTCGGTTTAATACCTATTTTTAGTAATATAAACAAACGTGTCAAAGCACTTGTCATCTAATAAAATATTGACTTGAGGTTACTTCACTTGTAGTTTGTTCATATCTATTAAGTTCTTTGGACGTTTGGATAAAACACGTATAAGACAGAGAGGCAGAAGTTGTGTTAAGCACACGGGCATGAGAGGAATAAGGATAAAGCTCCGAGCTTATATACACACACATCTTGCGAAAGAAGTAGAGAAGGAAATCTCGCGGGCTTCAAGTTGTCTTTTGAAAATGCAACTGACATTGATGGGTAAGGGGGTAAAATGCGTTGTTTTTCTGCTCTGAATAAAATATTAATATTATCTCTAAGCTACGACAGCAGTTAAATAACAGTTTTACGTTAAATATTTAATAACTATTATCTTTTGAGTTGTCTCTTGTGAGATGATGAAATGAGAAATTAATTTTTCAATACTTAACTAGAGCTACTGTTAATTCAATAGTAAATATAGACTTCTGTAACAGAGTGTTACGTATATTTTGAACAGTGAATTGTGAAACTGTTATTTTACAATAGCAGTTATACCTGTTATTTGAACATACCTGCTGATAAACAACTATTAAAAATAGTTAAGAATAAAAAAATATTTATTATGATGTGAAAATTCGCTATATTATAGCAGTGCAAAACTTTCTGCCCATGCGGTGTATACTATTTCTCTTCATACCCGGTCGAAAGTAAGTACTTTCGTATCAGTGTGCACGAGGAAACTGTTTCGGCGCGCTGTTATAGATGGCGTGCGAGCAATTCCAGCAGTGCATGAATATTAGGCTTTCTGCATTAAAATCGAAGCCGAAAGTACGTACTTTCGACCGGATATGAAGAAAAATCGTAATACATTTGTCTATATTTCGCTTTAAATGATGTTTCAGAATTTTTATCTGTTTCGCTTGACAACGGTGAGTCGAATACCCACCCTTAAAGCTTAATAAAATGATACCTACTTTTAATCCGGTTATAATCTCTTTTTAAGATAGAGTTCTCGTCAAAACCAACATTATCGTGAATAGAAAACAGTATCACGGGTAATTGGAATGATGAAAATAAATCAATTTAAACACTCATTAATTGCAACGGTTCGTCTTTTATTTAATTAAGACTTTTTCAAGCTCTAAATTTTTTTACAAAAATTAACATTCATATAATAAAAATTATGATACTGTTTTCTATTATAATATATAACTAGAATTGAACTTTAAAGATGAATTATCGTGAATTTACGAAGAAAGTCGACGCTCACGCGAGTGAAGTTACAAACAAAAGTTAGTATCCTGTATATTGGAATTAACTGAGTAGTGTCTGATAACTAAGCAAAAAAATAACACCCTTACGTTTTGATTGCTTTGCGGTTCAGTCATGTATTTTTGCCGGTATCTGCATTACATTGTGTTTTAGTTTTCACTTGTGCCGAGCGGCCTGGATTTGAAGTCAGTGTGTGAATGCGCCACGTGTGACGACCACCCCACTAACGCCCCCCCTTGCAATAACCTCCAAACCCCCCTGTGATAGGCCATGCATGTTTATGTGTAATGATGCATGCACATCACTAACACAGTACACAAACTAACAAACGTGTTATCATCATTCCCTTATTGTAACATTGTGCTACTGTTTCTCTAAAACCGTGCTCTGCTTTAGATAATTTATATGCATAATGTGTACAGTACATGATTCCTTTATGTGCTGACCCTTAACTAGAGTTGGGTAACTCAGATCTGAACCGGTTCAAAGAACCGACTCCGACAGAATATCCGTGAGAGCCGACTCATTTTTTTTTGAGCCGACGGATCAACGGATCCGCATAACTCAGTGAAACACTTAACACACAGAAGCACATTTTACACTTACGTATCAGTTCTTGCTTTGATGCATCTGTTAGCTCAAATGACTCATGAATCACTTGTTGGGCTATGCATTCTTGATTCTATACAGGTCGTGATATGATTGACTGAACTAGGTAACTCAATGGCAGACTGCAGTAACATATTCAGAACTCGGCTCTTTTTGAACCGGTTTAGTGAGCCGACTCACATACGGGATCCAGATGCAAAGATGCAGATCACTAAAAAGACCCGTTTTTCCCATCTCTACCCTTAACCACTGAACCAACACTTACGCTACTCTACCAGAAATGAAACATTGAATTATCGACACGAAATTTTTCAAGAACTCTCGTTATCGGGAGGGGAATCGCGCTGTCGAGAAAGTCACGCGCCAAGAATCACAAAATTTATCGATGAGCGTACCAATTATACACTTAAGGTAAAATATGCTCTTGGGAAATTTCGAACTGTGGTCGAAAAATTCCTTTTATTACTGTTTTTATTAGCTGTGATTAAGCATTAAACAGAATTTGGGTTGCTGCTTATTTTAAAAAACATATTTTTTGAAACAGCCACCCATATCGTGTTCGAATGTGAGGCTTTAACCTACTGGAAAATAACCATCTTTAGCTACATTGATGAAGATGGAATAGTTCCACAGGCCAATATAGTATTCAATTTTCTGTAGCTCAGAGGAAGATCCAGATTAGATCCAGTAAAAAGGGGAAGCACAAAAATCCTTTCAGGATGTGGTATATTTGGGCCAAGAGACCACCCCATTCTATTTCAATCTTTAATCTTTTCCGTGACAAGCTCGTCTTGAAATCCTTGACGAGAACGGTAATGATTATTTTCTTATCGAGAACGAGATGGCGACGCTAAACACGATCGAATGTGCGAGAAAAATCGACGTTATGGAAGTTAATTCGTGTGGAAAACCCAGTACGATAAAGCATTCTTACGTTGCATAGTCAACATTTGGGATATCAACTCCGCCAATGTAAAACGTATAGACGTAGCAAGTATATATATGGAATGTACTAAAACATAATATACGCATAGTGCATGCATGTGTATATAGAACCCTCCATTTCTCTAGAGATCGCCCTTAATGTAATGAGACAATTCGTACAGATATAGACAATATAATGTTATGTTATCTAACTTTACAGTGCACATGGCTGGATGTGACAGTAATCTTTTAAAATTACTGTCTAAACTCTATAAAAACTTATTAACGTACATAAATAAAACTATTAACATTTTCCGCTTTTTTAATGATTCAAATATATATTCATGTGCTCTTTATCTTTCAATGTCTAAATAGTTTGTTTCAAAATATCCAGAAGGTGACTGAAGTTATCAAGATATATATGGATAGCAATAACAAATGAAATTGCTTTTGAAAATCAGTAAAATTTCATGGAAGAGATTCAAGTAAAATGTGCATTTTTTGACTACTAGGTTATTTTAATAAAAGTGTAGAAACTAAACATAATGAAGATTGGTTATTGTCCTCCATATCGATTGCAAATTCAGTTTTTTTTATTTTTTTAGTAAATCTGCTCTTTCTAGAATATTTCTCAAGAATAGTTTAGTTTTCTCAAGCTGTAACAGTTACAAATGATATTTCAGTTTTCAATCCCACTCAAAAGTAACGCAATAAAATGGTAACCATTACTTTTATGTTGTAATTCTACAAATTATAGTAACTGGTACGTAAGCTAAGTAGTTTTCGTTGATAGTAAAAGGCAATAGCGGACGGTTGTAATATCATAATAATTTATATGTAAATTTGCCTTTTAAAGTATTTTTATTTCTAAGTTTTCCTTTTTTTACATTATTGTTTTAATGATGTTTGAGTTATACAATCATTAATAATAACAATAATAATAATAATAATAATAATAATAATGCGTTTAACGTCCGTTTCTCGACTTTATGTCATAACAGACGCCATTCGCACCATTACTATTTTCCATCTACCACACTTCCCGTTATTTTTCTACATTTTTAAAACTTCAACTTATGTAATAGCAATGGGCGAATGAAGGAATTATAGGAAATTAGGATAAGGTAGCTAATTTTAAACTAGGAGTTTGATAGGTAATCGGCCATGGCCTCAAATAAAGAACCATCTCGATATTTATCTGGAATTAATTGAGGGAAACCATGGAAAACCTCAATCAAGATGGCCGGTACAGGAATTACCGTTTCTCGGCGAGAGGCAGTAGGAAAAAGTCCTAGCCACATCTGCCCCCGCCGGGATTCGAACCCGGACCTCCCGAATGCGAGTCTAGTGCTGTCACCACTACTCTACCCAGCTCGGTTACAATCATTAATAGGAGACTAAAATGCCACATTATAATACATAAAAAAATGCATTACAATTTTGAATCATAAATTACTAGGTAGTATGATCTTCAAAAATGCCTTTAAAAACGTGAGTCTTTAAAGGCATTTTTGAAGATCATTTTAATGATGTTTGAGTTATACAATCATTAATAGGAGACTAAAATGCCACATTATAGTACATAAAAAAATACATTACAATTTTGACACATAAATTACTAGGTAGTATGATCTTCAAAAATGCCTTTAAAAACGTGAGTCTTTTTTAATTTGGTAACTATTGATTATTATTTAAAAATAAGGTAGATATTTATTCTATTTGCAAATACCTAAACTTAAAGACACTTTATTATTTCAAATTACATTTATTTTCATTCCAGTCATCCAAGTATTTTTTAGATATGCCATAATATTATAATGACTAAATGTATCATGCGTGCGATATGAACAACTGAAGCGTACAACACTGTAATATTAATTATAACAAGTTTCATTTTAATTTCCTGGGAATGTTATGAATGCCATTCGCATTATAACATAACGTAATAGCTATGCATTCAAATTAAATAGCACTTACTGGAACGTTATTTATTATAATCTGAATCCCTTTTACTGTAACACTTGATGATTTATTCCTGATTGCTTTCATTAGTTATTAGTGTATTTGCCATATATGGCATATACACTATTGGCGTCGGTCGGATGGCGGGACCTAGGGGTCGGGCTAAAGTTTCTCGACGTTTCATATCATTCTAAGCATCTGGGCATCATTTATGGAAATATTACAGCATGCGTGCTCGCGGAACTTGCGAAGGAGTTAATTGGTTTTAACGAAATTTGGGCCACATATTGGAGTCCATCACGGCATGAAGCCTATTTAAAATGGACCGTATCGCACCCTTTTAAGGGGTGTATTTAGGGATTGAAAATTGTTTTTGGGGCGCAAAAACACCAAAAATATTCTCGGAATGGAATCAAAATTGAAATTTAACCTTTTAGCATCAATTAAAAGGTGCTCCTAAAATTCAATTTTTTCGGACGTATGGAACCCTAAAATTAGTAGGGTCATAACCATACTTTCCAATTCTCCGGTTTGAACATGAAAACTGGCGGTTTGTAGTAGATTATGTATGGAAACGTCGTAGAAACTATGCTATTCCTGCTATTTCGGCTATTCTCAAACCCGCAGTTGCATATTATTCGGATGTAATAAATTCTTGCGTGCTGAATGCACGTATGAATTATTTACCTTTTTATAAAAAGTTATGTCTACTGAGCTTTTGTTAAGGATATGCAGAAAATAAAAGTTTGTAACATTTTTTAAGAACTCGCTGATTAAGTTTAAGAAGGATGCAGTAGAAATAGCTATAAATCTAATATGAAAATAGATGAATGCTTCTTTTGTATAATAAAACTACAAGGCTTCTATTTTTGCAACGGTTGTTAACTTATTTATGTAGCTATTTGCACCAAGATCTATAATTAACAGAATGAGATAGTAGCCGGTAGATATGTAACACTTTTTTTACTGGGCATTTACATCTTTAATTTCAAAAATTAAAATTCTAATTTCTAGTAAAATGGAATTGCAAGTTGATATAGTCTAAATTATATCATACAAGATGCGATTGAGATGAAATTACAATGTTATCTAGCTTATATCTTATATATATTATCCTTCGAATTGTTCAAAGAATTTAACGTATTATACGAATTGAAAACTTTACGCACGAGCAATTCTATCCTTCTATCATTACCATCCTGAGTTTCAGTCTCCTGTCAGTTATCCATATTCCACAAGATGGCAAAACCATCGTCCTTTACAGATTCCTAAAATGTCAAAAACCTTCGGTCAGAGACATTTAGTGTTCTTTGCTCCAAAATTATATAGCCATTTACCCGATGAATTGAAAGTTATTACCAATAAGAATAATTTCAGAAAAAAATTAACAAACTGGTTACTGATTAATCCTGATGCAAATGTTATATTTCAGATTCTAGAATAGTAATGGTGTACGTGGTTCTCCCTCACACACACATTAACACGCACATGCAATCATGCCATACTATTACATACACACGACCGACACCACATCTATGTCCTGCCCTAGCACTGGCACAACCCAGTTGGGCAGGAAATCCTAGCCAAAAATGTCTGTCATCTATGTATCTTATTATTGGAAATAATAATAATAATAATAATGCGTTTACCGTCCGTTTCTCGACTTTATGTCATAACAGACGCCACTAGCACCATTACTATTTTCCATCTACCACTCTTCCCGTTATTTTTCTACATTTTTAAAACTTCAACTTATATAATAGCAATGGGCGAATGAAGGAATTATAGGAAATTAGGATAAGGTAGGCAATTTTTGAACTAGGAGTTTGATAGGTAATCGGCCATGGCCTCAAATAAAGAACAATCTCGATATTTATCTGGAATTAATTGAGGGAAACCATGGAAAACCTCAATCAAGATGGCTGGTACAGGAATTACCGTTTCTCGGCGAGAGGCAGTAGGAAAAAGTCCCAGCCACATCTGCCTCCACCGGGATTCGAACCCGGACCTCCCGAATGCGAGTCTAGTGCTGTCACCACTACTCTACCCAGCTCGGTATTATTAGAAAAAATAAATAAATAAAATATATCATTTTAAACTTATTCGAAACTTATAGAAAACCTTCGGTTCTCAGAGGAAGCTTTAATTTCCTACTGTCGAGCTTATGGCTTCACTTCAGTTAATGTTATTGCGTAATCGATTGTTAATTTCATGTCACAATATATAAATTTAGAATGGTGTATCAAGATTTGTTCCAAAACAGAACATTCTTCATTCTTTAAACACATTAAAATAAGGAACTATTGTTTTATCGTAAAATACACGCAACAAACAATATTAAAAAACAATTCACATAAAGGAAATCATATAGCGCGCCATTAAAAACAAAAGCCTGTTATTCCAGCTAGAAAGGCTATAGAATTTTTAAAAAGAATGTGCAAGCAACCAGTCAGAACTTTATAGTCAGCTCCTATAGAGCATACACAATGAACAATCGACAATCGCCAATTGTTCGCTACCAAGTTGACTTGATTTGAATTATAAAAATTTATTATGGTAATGAATGAAATAATTTGACCTACATTTATAAATGTTTCGTTTCACCTTTTTTGTCGTGCTTAGAAAATTATGTGAACTGGATGCTACTTTATATATATATGCATAAATTATACGGAATGTCAAAAAAGAATTTGTTAAATAAGGAGTACATGTACATTGTACATATTTCAAAATAAATTATTTGAAACTAAATTAATTGAGTCAGCATTCGTTCAACTTAAAATGTCATCATGTGGTAGATATGCAAAAAATTTGACCAATTTCACAAATTACTAGTGTGTCCGACTACTTATAATTGCCAAATATTAATTGTAAAAAACTTTCTTAAAATAAAAATATCAACCTCCTTCAAAAAAGTCACTAAAAAGATGAAAATAATAATGAAATTTTGAGGTCGGTGCCAATTTTATTACTGAAACTTAAAATTAATAGGCATCTACTTTTATTAAATTGGAACCGACCTCAAAATTTCATTATTATTTTCATCTTTTTAGTGACTTTTTTGAAGGAGGTTGATATTTTTACTTTAAAACAGTTTATTTTATTTTTTACTTTTTAGTGGATTTTATTTCGCACATTTTTAAAAACTACTGAACCGATTTAAGTAAAATTTATGTGGAATCACCCTGAAGATGTGTCCTATTAAATAAGAAAAGAATCATCATAATCGCTTTACAAATGTTGGAGATATGAGGTAGCATTCATTAAAAAATATGTTTTTTTGACGTCATTTAAAAACGGATGAACCGATTTTAATAAAAATTATGTGGGACTACCTGGGATGTATACCCTTTCAAACAAAAAAAGAATTTTCCAAATCGGTTCAGGCGTCTTTGAGTAATCGGGGAACATACATAAAAAATAAAAGATTCCGACGAACTGAGAACCTCCTCCTTTTTTTTGAAGTCGGTTAAAAATGCAACTTAGTCTAACTCTGATTTTTAATGATATTGATACATCGCATCGGTAAATTTAAAAAGAAAATGTCGTGAAATTGGATTATGAACGGGTTTTTAAATTTAACAATACCGTTGCACACACAAAGTCCCGCTCAAAACTTAAAGACTTATTGCTAAATATATTTAGATTATTTATGGTCTCTCATTTCCTTTAATTTTTATTATTATTTGGGAACTGCCATTGCGAAGCTATAAAAGCCAGTTATGTATGCACTTTAAAATTATTTTTGCATTATTATCTTTCATTTAATTATAGTTATAAAGTCAATCAACGACTTTAATTTACATTGTATTATGAACAGCGCGGTTTATGTGAAACGTCTACGTCTTGACAATACTAATTATAGCTAATTAACCAAATAACTATTAAAATCTCCTTAAAATTAATTTTATAAAACGAATGTATTTTAAGCAATTTGGCTACAATTTTTTAAGGGCGTCTATTCAGAACAGTTGTTAGCTTAGATCCGTAAGCAGCTGCTTACTGACTAGGCATTGATAAATGTTAAACCCAGGTTTAAATCACAAACTGTGCATTTTTGCTTGGTTTTTTGATAGCAAGAATATTTTGGATAACAATTTACAAAAAATAAAATTACAATAATAATATATTTAAAAATATAATGTGTCGAATTTAGTTGCTTGATGATATATAATATAAAGGAAAATTATTTTACATTTTTGCATTATTTTTATATTAAATGTCTTGATTTAAAATTTCCAAAATGGACATGGCATGTATTAACAAATAATAAATTATGTTAAAATTATAATCTGCAATTATTATTAGTATTGATGTTGATAGAGACCACAAGAGCATGTGCTATGAAAAATACATTTTTTTGGATAGATTACTTAAATTCTTCTAAATATCAAAATGATCATTTAACATAAAACTTTGCATTTCTGCTTTTAATCCTTTAAGTTCGAAATTATTTTTTTTCAATAGACGGCTGTCACGTATATACAATGGCTATGCTAGGAGATCTTGATAAATTATTAGATTGGTAGTTAGCTGACGTGGCCAGTAAGACACAAAGGGAACGTTTTCCTTGGGAACCTTATTTAATTTGCTTTAAAAGTGTCACCTATATTTTAACCTTTGTAATATGCCTATTACTATATATTTCTTCAATTTCCGGTATTAAATGTCACAGCAAAAAATGTTTTGTAGACGTTTTCCATTGTTTGTTTTTGATTCGTATATAATAAAAAAAGAAGAAATTATAGTACATTGAGTTCTTTTATACTGCACCAAATGTGTAACTTCACAGCACACAAATGTACGCGGATTCTTTTTTCGATTTTTTATAAGTATTTGTGCTGTAATATGGTGTTGGTAATTAAATTGCTAATCAAGTTCTTGTCATTTCTGGGGGGCAAATAGGAAATAAAAAAAAAAGTTTTGCAAACTGTACCGTGTTGTAGTAAGGGTCTCAAATATATTTTTTTTTTATAATTTTAAAATAAATAGTTTTAAAGTTATTTGAGAAAATAGATGAAAATTGACCATCCCACCCTCCTTATCTCCGAAACTACTGAGCTTAAAATTTTTGAAAAAATAAGGATAGTCGGTTCTCCCCCATAGTTTACAGAAAAACCTAAACGAAAATTTTAACTCTTAAAGTACTCACGGAACCCTCTTCTCGCGAGTTTTTTTTTTAGTATGTTCCGCTTTCGATGAAAGAATCCCGCTTTTTTTACTCAAAAGATTTCAAAATCCCGCTCTGCCCGAAATCTGGCAACGCTGGCGCTGGCCCTAGATAACTGTATTTTGGTATGGTGCTGTGAAATTACATGTCCGGTACCGTTTGAATGCAATATGAAAGAAACGACTGTATGTGATTGAAAAGTTGTCGGTGTTGTAAATTCCCAACACAGAAAAAGGAAGTTGACTACTGAAACAAAATACAACATTCAACCGATAATAATATAATATTATGCACATTGCACAATACAATACATAGTTTATAAATACGATACTTTAGTTGGTGCATGTGCCAGAACCAGACAACGTTGTATTGTATTTTACTGTGGTATTGTGTTGAATATACCTACTTGCATAACATTATGTGAAAATTGTCTTCTGTAAACAAAAGTCGTACCCATCTGCATATTATGTGATAGCTGACATGTATACTTATTCCGTATTATGATGCGCCTTGAATCAACCTGAGAATGACTGAAATTAATATCAGTTTCACAACTGACAAATTTAATATAATAAATTGTTGTGGCGAATTAGATGACTCGAAAGAATAAAAAGTAGTAGACTGTATTTTCTTACCTTTGATAGCTGATCGTTGAAAAGAATCTTCAAATCACGTCGTGGTTGGAAAAAGGATAAGATTAAAGAATAAGAATGAAAATAAAGGTATAGATAGACTTCTTACCACAAGAGTTTTATTAATGGATGTACATTTCGAGAGCTAAGCTCCGATCTTCAGCTTAGCTCTCGAAGTGTACATACATTAGTAAAACTGTCGTGGTAAGAAGTTTCCATACTTTTATTTTTGTTCCAATCACAGTGCTCTTATTGTTATCAAAGGATAAGACTAGAGTATTTCTTCCACGATACAAATTGTTTTCTGTTGCACTTTTTAAAACTAAAACTTATGGGTATTTTGCTTACAGTCTCGGAGAGAAATTATAGTTTTTAGACGCTCAACTTCTGAGGTCATCAGCGTCTATTACAGTCTCGGACCGAATGACCTTTTACTATTCCGACACCAGTGTGAATGGTACTGATTTAGGTCAAAATACAATTTTCAAAATTTTACAATATTTGTTCGTTTTGAGGTTTCCCGAATCCAAAAAACATAATTTTAGAAACAGTCTTCTGTTTGTCTGTTAGTCTGTGAGCACAATACGGGTCAAACGGCTGAACGGATTGAAGCCAAATTTTGACAAGATGTTTGACATGCAAATACGAAGAGCCTTATTGTTTTTGAGAAAACTCGGCATATGCGCAGAAGACACATGTGCTAAATGTTATTTTTCCTGTTATAATAATACATTTCTTATATGGTTTATTATTATATTTATTTTCCCAAGAAAGTTTTGTAAGTTTTTTTAAAATTTTATGCACCTTTGTTCGACCTCACCACCCAAAGACAACCACTTAGCCGCGACTAACAAAAATTTGAAGATTCACCTAACTTAAAGGTCACACAATTAGTACAATTTATTTCGTGACCTCGATGATTCACAAATTGGTGTTCGATCTTTTATACTATACACGGAACGACCGGAACGCATTGAAGGCAATTCACTGTGATTTAGTTTAATTCGTCATCATTAACGACGCGACTGTTTGTTATTTTTCATGTTATATGTAAAGTATTGATCGCGAAACGAGCAGGAAACTCTCCTTAATCCAATCTTTTCTTATATAAATGCTCACAAAATCTGTTTTTTCCTTCTTCATCGATTACCAAACGGCTAATAATTATCATTTTTGTTTCACTATCATACTCGTACTTTCGTACTTACTCATTGAATATATAAAAAATCACCTTCCGTAACACAATGGATAGCTCTAGCAATCAAGAGATCTTGGATTAATGAAGTCCATCCTAAAATTTTCCTTATTTAACACTAGTAATATGAACCGGTTTTAGAAAAACCTAAAAAAAGCGGTTTTTTGTTACTAAAATTGGTTACTTTTGGACTCACGTGTGTTTCATTTTTCGTGTATCCGAACACCAAAGTCAGACCAAGTTTATATTATCTCTGATCGGGGAATCATCGCACCCTTTGCAGCCGTCAAGCAACACTGTTGACAAACTTAACTCCCTTCCGTGATTCTCTTGCGTGTGTAAGGTTATTTTTCGCGTTTCATCAAAAAGTTTTAGTTTGTTATCAGGTTAAATAAAAATGTTCAATATTTTATTATTTCTTTAAAAAGTATCACAAAAAAACCTAAAAATACCGGTTTTTTCTCAAAGTAATCGGTAAAAACTGGTTCTCAAATGTATAATCGGTTCACATCAGTATTTAACACGTAATTTTACGTTAATTGAAATGCGGTAACACGAGTTATGTAAGTTTATAGCTTAATAGAATTATGTTCTTATGGAGTAAAATTAAGAGCAGACATCTTAAATTGAAAAAAATGCAAAAGATAATATTTCCAGCTGTAATACTAATAGTAATAATATATTACTGCATATACCAGCATGTTCATATAGATTCTTTCGATATCGAAGCTCAAAATGTTAAAAGCATAAATATGTATGAGAAAGATATACATAAACATTACTAGAAATGACAAAGAAAAATACACGCTGAAGTTTTTCCATTGTGATGACTTAAATGTGAAATGAGTAAACACTGGTTGGAATAGAAAATATATTCAAGTCTTTTGTTCCATATAGTAATATAGCGTCCGCAGTATTTATTTAAATTTAAAATAGACGCTACTAGTTTTGTTCGATTATGTCAAGCATCATAGACTTGAATATTTTATAACAAAATGCGGGCACCACAAAAAATTTGTTTTTATTTTCTACTGGATATTTCACTCAATTTATAAATAGTAGCTACATTTTCCCAGTAGATTGGGAAGTTACTTCTAATGGGACCAAGAATCGAAATCGAACTTTTTAACAAATTTTTATGTTTCAAGGTCACTAAACTATTTTTAACATATTTTTTGTGTGTATGTATGTACGTACGTGGTCATTTCTTTCTAAGACGAAATCTCGAGAATAAAAAATAATATTGACTACGTTAGGCTGCCAGTCTACGCGCAGTAATGTAAACATGATCTAAAAGGGTTTTTTTAAAAATAGGTTCTGGCATTTTTTTAAACAAAATAGACTCCAAAAAAGTAGATTTTACACGAATGAAAAACGATATCGACTTCGTTATGGTGCCAATTAAAATGTATTAACGTGAATGTAGGTAACTGAGTTTTTTAAATAAAAATTGCTCCAACTGTTTTCTGCTTAATTAAAAAGAACGCAAAAAGCCAACTTTCGGTTCCGAAAACAAGTATGTAATGATGCACATTTAATGCACGTATTCAAAAAATAAAAAAACTTGTTCCACATTTTGAATTCACATTTTAGTATTCAAAATAGATATTAAATTGATAGATATAAAAATAAAAGGGACTCAGGGTATACTTAGGCCAATAAAACGTTATAGAATTTACTGGTATGGCGGTAGTATACAAAAGTAAAAGATTTTTTTTATTATAGGACAAAGTGAGATTTGTAAACTTAAAAATTGTTCAAATGTTTTATGATATGCAATCTGATACGAGAAATATGTGAGATACGTACTGTGTTATAAAGTATATTATTTTAAATCGCAATAAAACAAAAAAAAAAGTTTTGTGATAAATGGAACTTGTACAGCGAACTGACTTTCTCAACAAACTAAACTGATCGCAAATTTTTATTTATCAGCGAAATACTTTTCCGAGACAAATGAATTGTATGGAAATAATGAAATATCAGTTTAAGAAATATGTATGATCAAAGCCGTTTATGTCGTTTTTGAGGAAATGGGATTAAAAAAAGTATCTAATACTAACGTTTAATTATGTATATTAATATCAATTTTTGTTGTTCATAACAAGTTTTTTTTTTAAGTTTAACTTTTTTAGCGACGTGTCTGTTTGAAAAAAGTAAGAAATCGAGGGGAAGTACAACTTGCAAATACAGGGGAAGTTACACGAAACTGGCAAGGATAGAAGTTTATAGTGTGTTGCTAAGTATGTGTAAATATTATTAATTAGTTTCACATAAAAAAAACCCGGGTCGCAGTGCCAAAACCCTGCCGACAATATAGTGTATTTGCTAATACAGGCAGTGTGGCTTTATTATGCGAACTTAAGTTGGTTTTTGGGCAAAATAAAAAATTTTACTCCTTAATACACCCCTAAAATAACATTTTTTTTAATTGCATTAATATTATCAATCGAATCTCCATACCAAATTATATACAACTTTCAGTAAATAATTCACTATCTGCAAACTAGTGTTTTCATAAAATTTGTAAGTCCGGTCCTGTCGGGCCGATTTTATTAAAATTTTAGGGACACTTTTTAATTACTACTAAAGGGTTAAATGCCAATTTTGAAATGATTCTGAGAATTTTTTCGGTATTTTGGGGCCCAAAAACATTTTTCAACCCCTAAAAACTACCCTTAAAATGCCCCGATTACGCCCATTTTAAATAGGCTTCTTGCGGTGATGGATTTCAACACGCAGGCCAAATTTCGTTAAAATCAATTAACTCTTTCGAAAGTTATTGCCCGCACACATATATATATATATATATATATATATATATATATATACGTATATATATAAATATATATATATATATATACATATATATATAAACATTTTCAAAAATGGTGCCAAAGTGTTTAGGAGGTTATGAAACGTCGAGAAATTTTGGTCCGACCCCTAGGTTCCGCCATCCGACCGACGCCAATAGTGTATGTTGCCATATGGCAAATACACTAAAAATAAACTTGGGAATAATATTACAAACTAAAGATTCTTCTGTGAGCTTTATATTATGTGAGTTTTGTATTATGTTCTTTTTTATCCATTAAACGGCAATTGATTATTTGGGACACAAATAGGAAAAAATGCTAGCGCATTTTTAAGTATTTTTTTAGGTTTAATAAAACAAAGCAATTTAGCTATATAATAGTACTATATAAAAATATAAAACCACTACATTGTAATTATGAAGCGTACATCTTTAAAAATATTTACAATTTAATTTTGATTCCATCTTACATAAAAGTTGGGTAAACAGACGTATTGTAAAAAGTACATTAGAAATTCATTAAAACTTTTAACAGCGTGTACACAGATACAATATAAGCAATTATCACAGACTCACTAAAAGTGCTATTACATTTTATACTTTAATTGTCTTATTGTACATATTATATTTTATGCTAGCAGTTTTATTTTTTTACAGTTGAACAACAGACTCTCTTTGGGAAATATGTAACTACGTGAAATTGCACGATTTACAGCCAGACCTCAAGGATCTGATAGATCCATCAAGATTTGACGATCGATTTAATATTTTTGTATATAATTAATAATTAATGTTTCTCTGTAGACTAGCACAAAAATATTCTCGAAATCAATAATATATTTTTTGAAAAATATTTGTAAAATTCTTAAAAAATGACACAACTTATTTTGAAAATATATGTAGTAAATAATGTTGATGCATAAAAAAGGACATTTTGTTGACTATTATTAATTTAATGTCATTAAATAAGCAAATGATTTAATTTGAGTTGTTTTATTGTTCTTTCGAAGGTCTGCAGCCCAAGAGCAATATATAATCATGGCGTTTCCGAACTTGGCTGTCACACTGCCGTGTGTTTAGATACTGTCAAAAAGGTCAACCATAGGATAGTTATCGAAATCTGGTGCATCTAGTCGTCAGAAGTCGATAAGTTATCCACAATCAATATTTCCAAAACTATAGGGCTGCAAAAACATAATTTATATTTTAATGGCGTTTGAAATAAAATTATTGTGTAACTTCATATTTCAAGAAATAATTAAAAAATACTCTTCAAATTAATTAATTATTCCATTTCAGTATCCTGTGAAGAGGAATTTCGAAATAAAAATTATACTTTATATCAATGCAAAGAAATCGTTTTATAAACGTAAAATATGCTAATTGATTATTTGAGTAGTATATCCGTTTTTTCAATGTACAATGACGTGTAAACCACTATATGCATGGATACACAAGAATGCATCATTTAGGTATTAAGATTACAGGTAAACAATTGTAGCTCGTATTCTTCAAGATAATCCTAATAGCATCATCCGCCTCATGGATTTCCTAGAAATGATTAAACTTCTTCCTCTTATTTAATTAAATACTTAAAATAAAACCATAACAATAACAAAAGTTAAAAACCCGGGTCGCAGTGCCAAAACCCTGCCGACAATATAGTGTATTTGTTTGTATAGGGCAGTGTGGTTTTATACTTTTATTATGTGAAATTAAGTTTGTTTTTGGGCAAAAAAAAATTTAACCCCTTAATACATCCCTTAAAATAACATTTTTTTTCTTAATTGTAATATTATTATCAATCTAACGTCTACACCGAATTAAAGACACCCTTCAATAAATAACTCACTATCTGCAAATTAGTGTTTTCAAAAAATTTGTAAGTCCGGTCCTGTCGGGCCGATTTTATTAAAATTTTAGGGACACTTTTTATTTACTACTAAAGAGTTAAATGTCAATTTTGAAACGATTCTGAGAATTTTTTCGGTATTTTGGGGCCCAAAAACTTTTTTCAACCCCTAAAAACTACCCTTAAAATGTCCCGATTACGCCCATTTTAAATAGGCTTCTTGCGGTGATGGATTTCAACACGTGGGCCAAATTTCGTTAAAATCAATTAACTCTTTCGAAAGTTATTGCCCGCACACATATATATATATATATATATATATATATATATATACGTATATAAATATATATATATATATATATATATATATATATACACACACACATATATATAAACATTTTCAAAAATGGTGCCAAAGTTTTTAGGAGGTTATGAAACGTCGAGAAATTTTGGTCCGACCCCTAGGTCCCGCCATCCGACCAACGCCAATAGTGTATGTTGCCATATGGCAAATACACTAATAAAAGTGACAAAGTTAAAAAATGATCTAATAGTGTACAAATTAAACTTACCACCTGACATATAAATTAATAGACCTATATCCGACACAAATATGAAATCATAGACTTATATCGACGCATATAGGCCAGTAGCCTGTCTTCTTCAAAACGAAACAAAAAAAAAATAATATAATATATAATTATGAAAAGCGATGCCAGAACCGAAACATATATGTTTATGCATTTAAGAAAATATTCTTCTGTAGTATATTTTTCATTTTTGTCCAAAATTCGAATTCTTGAAAAGAAGTATGTTTTTATCAACAATGTTTTACTGAATGTTTTTTTCTTTGGATTATTGTTTTCTTTATACCCGGTTGAAAGTAGGTACTTTCGGCTTCGATTTTAAAGCAGAAAGCCTAACATTTATGCACTGCTGGAATTACTCGCACGCCATTTGTAACAGCAGACCGAAAGAGTTTTCTCGTGCACACTGATACCAAAGTACGTACTTTCGAACGGATATAAAGAAAAATTAAGTAAAAAAATTTTTAAGTTAAACGGTTTTATTTAAAATTAAGACACTAATGATGTTAATCAAGTACTAAAAGCTAAAAAATAATTCGGTAGGTCCTAGGTACCACTCATCACACCATTCGCCTCATCAATCTAGGGCATTAATCAGACAAAAAAATAAAATCGTTGGGCGCGTGAAATTTCTATCAAGTCAACCGCTATATCGTTATAAATGCTATTTACCTACATATTTACTCAGATTACGTTACGCCCAACGATTTTATTTTTTTGTCTGATTAATGCCCTAGATTGATGAGGAGAGGACCTACCGAATTATTTTTTAGCTTTTAGTACTTTATTAACATTTTGTATTAACATTTTGTAGCGGCGGCCATGTTGGATTTACAATGATACAAAATGTATTAAATTATATTGTCATCAGAACTAAATGTGTACGCCAAATATCAGATCAATCTGTCAACAGGAATGGGGTGAAATTTTAATTAGTAGATTAGACCCAAACAAATAAATAAACAAACAAATAAACAGTCTAAGCTAAATAAAACCGTTTAGAAATAGTATACACCACGCAGCCAGAAAATTGAAATTCCTGCCCTTGTGGTGTATTATACTATTTCTGTATAAAAGATAGTATTTTATAAGTTAAATGACTCATAAGTCATAATATTACCCTAAACTGTTTGTTAGATTGTTTATGACGCAAAATGAAAATGTGACATTGAACAAACATATCATTGGACTTGTATCACTCACTGATGCTTTATCTCTAATAATATCCAAAACTGAATAATTTGTTTTGAAACTAATATATTTTAAATAATGGTATTTAAATAGGTAGTTTATGATTCATTGTTATTTTTCGAGCATTGTTGCTAGCGTATGTACGAACTATACATTACTTACTGTATTATTTAATATCTCCTCCTACAGTTTTTCTGTAATTATAAACTACTTTTCCAGAACAAAGGTATAGTTATAGAGGGATAAAACGGTTGATTTTATTTGATAGTAATTTTAATAGTTCATTTACGTTGGAGTTTATCCATATATTATGGACTTAATTAGGGATGTAACGATACATAATTTTGCTGATACGATACCGATACCGATTATTGTAGTAAATAATCGGCGATACCGATACCGATGGCTTAGTAGAAAATAAATCAAATAACTAATAAATTATGTACCTTGGGCGTTTGTACGTCTTTGTTATGCTTAAAACTTACCTATATTTAACAGAGACTCATCCTTGAGAAAGTAATAAACCGTTAAATGAACTCAGTAATTAAAGTTTACTTTTGGCAGATTTTTATTAAGAAAGATTTTTTTTTCAAATTATTTGTAGAATGTAGAATGTCACGCGAGTGCGTCGTCGTTTCGCGCTCTTTTCCAACTATTTGATATCGGTTGTATATGATCGACGATGCCGATATATCGGCTTGCCGATTAAATCGGCCGATATATCGGTATCGGAATCGGAATCGTTACATCCCTAGACTTAATATATAGGATGTCGAATGGACTTAAAATGTCATTTAATCTGACGCAGCTTGCTTCCCTTATAGGCTATTTTTTTCTGAATGCTATATTGTAGCAAAACGATCTAATATTTAGTATTTCTTCGTGGAATAAAATAAGATCTTATATTTGAAAAAAAAAATATTTTGGCACGGTAGGGTAAAATTGCGAAAGTGTTACGAAACATGGAACGCATGTGTACCGTATACTATAAAAACCGACCGTACAATATTGTGCCTTATGACTTTAAGATCCTAGGTTAAAGGTTTGATCTCGATGGTTTTACAATTATATCAGTTTTACTTCTGTAGAGTGTTGTGTAAAATACAAAGTCCCTTTTTTATACTAAAATATAGCTTGGTGAGAATTTTTTAACATAAGTGATTGAACTTTACACAATAATTTTTGTATCTAAAGTAAATTAAAAATTTCCTAAATTCATTTCAGTTCTATCGATTGTTAATTTTGACGCCTTCTTTCAGTAGTTAGTTTTTAATTTTGCAATAATATTCATTATATTAAAAAAGGACACTGTGAAATTTCATAAAATTTTTACCCATTTTTTTATTAACCATCAACAGAATGGTTTCAGATGTTGATTTTGAATACATTTTTATTACTAAGTTTTTACTTTCAAGTACTACGGAACAATAGTACCTAATATTAATTAAAAAAATCTAATTCCTGTGTCATTTTCCTGTATCTAAAGCAAGTTTACATCCTGTATGTAATATAAAATATTGAATTTAGTAACCTATAATTTATAGTTTTATACTCAAGTTTTAGAAAGGTAATCAACTTTATATTTACAACATGAAATAGCTTTATAACGTGCTTATTAACAATAGTTCAAAATATCTCGTAGCATCATCTTGTTTTACTATTATTGTAATTATCCGAAAAGAAACATATCTTGTATTACCCATGGTACAACCACTAGCCAGTTTATATTTAATGTTGTATACATATAGGGGAAAATGTAACAAAACGATCGAAGAATGGCAAGTCTAATGATCACATGAAATAGACTTACAATTAGTTTGATTATAGCAGGGGGCGCCCTCCCAAAATCCACCGCCCTTGACATTAATGACTGAGTAGTTTAAAGTCTAGGGACACAAAATTTCAAGTGAAGGAATATCAAGTTATGTTGGATTGAATTTTTGAAATTTCTCTGATTAAGGAGATAAATAAAGTTTTTTGTAAATAGTGACGCGTTAATAAATATTGTGATTTATTCTTTTGGTCTATACAAAAATGGATCATGTAGTTATACACACTACAGAACTGAAACTGTTACATGAGTCGTTACAAATAGGAATAAAAGTATGTAATTTGCACAAAACATCACGAACACAAGTACTGTTTTTTGAGACAAACGTGGTGAAAATTTAGTCATGTTGACTTATAACGTCGCGTCGTTTAGTTGTATGTTCAGCCTCATGAGACCTACCGTGCGTTAAGAAGTTTCACTTCAAAAACTTGGCTTTGCGGCTGGAATAATTTAAAACGTCTTAAGGCGTGTCTTGTATACGATAACTGCAGCGTTTACGGTAGTATATGTGCGAATTTGTTGCTGTCTAAAAAATAAAATTGTTTATTTTTTTAACCGCCCGGCGTTGATTCCACGCGATGTACCCACACATTAATTTCAGAGATTCAAAAAGGAAATATTTTGTGGAATAAGAACCTACGCTATTTTGTTAAAAAAATATACTCGTTTCTAACGGAGTTATGAACAGCGAATGACTACACATTATTTTACTTCTAATGCAAAATAAAAAAACGTGAGACCGAAACGATATTTTCAAAAATATAATCTCAGATTAACACTGGGTTGCAGAAAACATTGTCTAAAAACCGATTTGACAACGTGTGTTTATATAATTACAGTCCTTATATATTCAGGAGCAATCTAATGTTGTTGTAAAACTCCTTGTCGTGTCAGATTGTTCTCACACAAAAACAAATTCTTGATCTACATAGAAAAAGGTCGCTTTTCAAATTAAATTTTGATCAAAATGCGTAGAAAAAAGTAGTTTCCAAGTAGAAATTGTATTCAAAAAACAATGTTAAATACATGTATATACAGTTTAAAAAAATAACGTTTCAATCGACCAATTATTTTACGAGCAGGGTTGATTTAAAGTTCTACTATGTTTTTCTTATGGAGAACACAATTTAAGGTCATTGTTAAATCACTTATATAAATACAACATGTAGTGCGTGTATTAAGCATTGCGTTCCAGGTAAAAATCTAAATGGATTTTAAGTGAAATTTTGGTTAACGTTAATTAGAACCAAATTAAAAATACCGGTTAGCTAACATTTGAGATAAATATACCAATTATATGTATATAAAGTTAAAGACCCTATATAAGCCAACAAGTAAAGAAATTAAAAATAAAATTCTCATTTAAAATAGTGTCCATAATTATGTCCAAACATAATGAACGATGTGCATTTTTGTACAGAATAGTCATTAGTAAAGACTATAATAGCTGGAAATACACGACACAACAAACCTACCGGCTTTATAACTAGCGCTAATGATTGGGCATATTATGTTAATACCTACAGACTCGGCCCGTACCCACATTAAGTGCCACGGGCGTAGTCTGATATCGGAAGTATTGGATCAGTGGCGGAATTCAATTCTTTACTCAGTCGCAATCTCAAAACAATGATTTGAAGACAAAAAGTACAGTAGCGTGAATTTAATTTGCACTGATTTTTCAATCGCCACTTCGCTCAGTTCACCTAATGGAGCGCTCTTCCCACCTATGTCGTTCGCGAACTACTCAAGACTACTGGACGCACACATTTTTCTTGTTAGTTCTCCATACCCGGTAAATGTTAAACGCCCTTTATAGGACCAGAGCCCTATTGTGATACATCAAAATGTCACCTTAGAACGGCTCTTGCCACATGGGAAAATAAACAACATTCCCTGTTCTGGGAAAGCTCCCAAAGTCTTCGTCAAGCGAAGATCTTCATTAAACCTAATAATGACAAAGCGGATATAATTCTACGCTTAAAGAAATCTGAGTTCAGAATAATTGCAGGGCTCTTTTCAGGTCACTGACCTTTGAGGTATCACCTTAAAAAAAATGGCGTAATTGACGTCGAATCATGTCGCTTCTGTCTGGAGGCTCCTGAAACATCGGAGCATCTGCTTTGTAAATGTGAACCAGCCATGAAGCGAAGACTCTGTCACCTCAATGATCTATTCCCAACACCTGATCAGGTATGGAACACAGATCTTAAAGCAATTCTGGGCTTTATTAAAAGCCTTAATCTCATAGAGATATAAACGAGTCAGGTGAACACAATAGATTTATCAAGGTCGCGGTGTTGACGAGGCATAAAGTCCTCTCGCCCTCTTTTCTAATCTAATCTAATCTACCCGGTAAATGTTACGAATTATAGTTTATCCACCTAATCGAAGCCATTTTTAACATTTCGTTTGAACCATAGACCTAGGAATATAGAGACAGTGCATTAACTAGGGTTTTAGAAGAGGGGGGGGGGGTTAAAGCAGATTAAAGGACGCGACGAGATGAGTGGTGTCTGTTTGTTATTGGCCTGCGCACTGCGCATGTCTAGTAGCATGAAATTTATGTTTGTACTATGGTGTAAAAAGAAAATGTGTTTTGTATGTAGCACAATGCGGCGGCCAATCAAAAATCTTTGTACCCGTCTCTAAATGGATTTCTCCGCAGTTGTATACTGCATCCCTATAATTATTAGATCCATGAGTTGAACTTTTCTGTATTTTACTTTGTGTGTTCCACCACTGGTTACTTATACGGTATAACTTGTATACACAACGCATATGGTGAATGCACAGTAGCACTATAAATACTACATTACTGAATAATATAATGTAGTACTTACATGTACAGTAGTATCCACATAGCTGTTTATGATAAATATGTATGTTTACTTGTCGACACTATTGAAACAATGAGGTTGAGATCATCAACTATATTGCGTTATGCGTTAGACATCCTGCAATCAAACAACTTTTACAAGTTACTTTATGGGGCAATTATACAGTATGACGAAAACTAATGAGTACAATGTTTTGAAGCCGTGTTTCCAAAACTGTGATACTAAATTCCAGGAAAAAATTCCGATAGTATTTTACGTCATAGCATAATCTAAAGGTGATATCAGACGGTTCATTTTTTGTTCATTTCTGTCTTTCATTCACCATCTTTCATTCGTAGTGAAACATTTGAACACAAAATGCAACAATAATGAAAAATGAATCGGAACGCTTTGAATTTAAGCCAAAAATAGAGCTTCGGCTGTCAACTGATTGTAGACTTATTCGTCAACATTTTGCAAAAATTCTTTCTCTATAAGGAAGATAAAGGACAAATCTAGGTCTCTAATGGACTACTTTTGTAATTTATGTACGATTTACTAGAAAAAATTTGGCATTAATTGTGCTAAAAAAACACACGTTTTCAATGTCACACTATGACCTTATTCGTACTTATTTCAGAAAACTGTTCCATCACAAACCTAAAGTGACTCTTCCTTTTTCGAAAAAGTTTTTTAAATCTTCAAAATATTTCCAAAAATTAGAGTAATCAGTTGACAGCGGCACCCTTGCAATAAAATTTTTTAGCCTCGTAGTTGGCACTAGCCAAAAATTGAAACGTGCGGATGATTTGAGCGAGACAGAGCTAAAGAAGGCCATACTCACAATATGTCTTTTTCTTACCTCGCCCCTTACCGCTGGGTCTCAGCACAAACAAAATTCGGAGCGTTCCGACAGCCTTAATGAACCGATCCAACAACGCTAGATATCGGCATTCGGCATGATTCATTCGCACTCCGAATGAACGAAAAATGAAACGTCTGAACACAAGAAAGAACATTCATACAGGTTTGATCATTTTGTGTAGCGAACGGACTTGGGACTACGACACCGCATAGTGAATACATATATTCTGTCTGTGTATGAGATAAAACGGTATTCAAGTGGTGCCACCAAAATACGCTGCTGTTTTTGGAGAATTTCAAAAATTATCAATGTCTTTGGAACCACAAACTCGACGAATACAAAGACAGAACAATACGGACAAATTCTATCAAATCTCTAATTAATGATTTAAACTTAGACTTTGATTCTTTTTTGACAATTCTTCGATCGAATGATCACAAATCAAACGAATTCCATGGCGCACAACTTCATTTGACGACATCTTCGAGGAAAAGACTGGATGAACGTTCATTTCTATTTGTAAAACTTCTAGGACAGAAATCCAAATTAGCTTAGGGATCCAAGATGAAAGCTGTATTCAATGAAAATTTTCTTCATTTCTATGTCATTCTGTCTGCCGTTTGAATGCGGAATGAAACAAAAATGAACATTCATTCGGAATGAACCGTCTATCACCTTAATGATACTACTGATATTAGTAAAAAACAAATATAAATTAAAAAAATTCTGTCAAAATATAACACCTCTTAAAATTGTCAGCAGATAATTTTGATGTGAATTAAATTAAATTATATTTTTTTTGTAAAAATTAATTACATTGGAAATGTTTTCTTGTGTAATTAGAGCGTACTTGCCAGCAGACTTAATTCCGTATGCTTGTGTACATTTAATAAAGTAGGAACATTCGAAATATAATATGGAAAAAGTTATGTTCTCTAACGCGTTGCATATAAAAAACGATATAAATGTGCCAAAACATTTGTCACTTTAATCGCACATTTGGACCAGTTCCAGAATCTTGTGTTGCAGATCTGTGTATGTGGGAATCGCGCTATAAACACAAAGTACTGTTGGAATTAATTTTTAAATTAATGGCATTAGTCAGTAAATATTTGTATCGTTTAAACACATAAAATTATCATATGGCAAACAGAGTTCTACTTTAAGTTCGACCAATTAAATCCTACATTTCAGACTTTGTACAATGTTGCCTGTGGCATAAAAGAATAAATAAACAAAGACACTAATAATAAAAGTTGGCTTTAAAAATTGATGTCTTATTTTTAATCGGAAATTGAAAAAAATATATGTTGCTGCTATTTTAGTGGAACAATAAAACATTTTATAGAAAATCATGTAATTATCTCTTAAATTTTTGCTTTAAGACTTAAAACAAAAAGTTTCTAGAAATTTTCTTTTGTGTTTATTCTGCCTTTAAGCGTCTTGAAATTATATTATTAATTTATGTTATGTTTGTAATATTAAGTACAAATTTTAATTTTTCGATTAGTGTACTACACAGGTTACTTATCAAAGGCTAAGGAGCCCCGAAGATGCACGATGTATAATCGATACCTTCCATAAAAACCAGCTGCACACCAATAGACTATAGCTGAATAGGTTTACCGTCTGCCTTGTACAAAGGAGGCCATCGGTTCAATTCCGCTTGGCGACATTATTTTTATTATTATTTTTTTAACTGTTCCATATTCCACTTATATTTATTTATACATTTTTTCAAAGTTTTTAATATTGTCTTTATTTCATGTTTTCAAATCCACGATTTTAAAGTTGATTCTACCATGAGCAGACTTTTTCGCAGGGTGAGAGTTTTCCGCGCGGGAAGATGTTGATGCGATCATGCATCTTCGGGGCTCCTTACCCTTTGATCCCTAAACTTTTGTTAACTATGCTACCAGATAAAACTGCTAGGTACTAAAATTTTATAAAAAAATGAAGATTATCATACTGCATTAGGTCATAAACGATAATCCAAACGTTCTAAGCGCATTTCAGGGAATTTCAGGCGCCAAAGTTCTGCAATAGATGCGTTTTCAGGTTTTATTCCATTATTTCAGATTTCAGGGGGGCAGCTGTTCTTCTCTACACCCGTGCAAGCAATTGGGAACCTCCAGTGGTTCCAATATAATTAATCCGCACTTATAACAAATCAACTGCTAATTATCTTATCTGTCGGCTGAAAATATATCTCTTTAATATTTAATGCACGATTCTAATACCAGTCGTTAGGTTAAGGTAAAAAAACGAATTACTCATTTAACTTGTATCTGTCAATCAAACAAAACATTTCATTTATATTTAATTGTATGCATATTTAAAATTTATCATCGTTTCTTTTTTGTTGTAGGCAAATCAACATGACAGATCATATTCGGTCGTATATTAACATCCTGTAATATTAGTTTAGAATAAAGAACTATTTTTGCTTAGCGAGTGTGTTAACCTTGGCTTTTACGTTACATAACTGACTGTCATAAAGAGGTGTAGTTTCTGGCTAGTCGTTTGATTCTATTTTTTTTTTGTTAATTAGTAACCGTTCATAAGATACGTCACTTAAAATTTCGTCTTGTTGGATCCTTCGCCCGTCACGCTGCGTCACACTTTCTGCAAACCCCTTAACAATTAATATTACGTCACAACTAGAACTCCCTATCGTAATGAAAAAATTAAATATAGAATTTACATGCTAAAAAAAATTAAAATAAAATTGATGAACTGCAAACGTCGCGTTTCCTTAGACCTACCTCTCTCTCTTGTAACATAACGTATTTCATGAACAGCTTATTAAAATTATGAGTTTCGCAGTCATGGAAAACTCGAAGCAGCCTATACATATAAAAGGCCATGTATGCATGTTATCTATGGATTCCAAAACGGCTGGACCGATTTTGATGCAATTTCCAGGTAATCTTTAGTTTAGCCCAGCGAGTGATCCTGTGAAATTTTATTTTGGTTTTTTGGCAATTTTGATCTTTTTCGATTTTTGAACATTCACAATTATTTTCTTCAAAAACAATAAACTTCTTCCTGTATAAATATATGCACCACGTTTTTTTTGCACTCTGGGAACCTCGAGTAGGGAAATTATTATAAAATTCTGAGAAGTGGTTTTGACCTAAAGTAGCATTGTGAAGTTGTTGAATGGTAAAAGTAGACAATTCTATATTATCTCTGTTAAATGTATCTTTTTAGAGATTTAATTTTTACAATCTTTTTCGTTAAAATTTATTGGTGTTTTTATAGGTTCTTAGAAACATACGCTTAGTTTTTCAGCCTTTGTCAGCTTGCCAATTATAACTTACACCCTCTTCTAGAATGAAAACATATATTCTGCACTCGAGGCTATTGCGTAACAGCTCGATTCACTGATTTAAACCTACCCATATTATGTTCGACGTCATTCAATCATTACGCTGTCATTAGTTCGACATTTATATGCATTATGCATATGCATAAATCAAATTCAAACACAGTTTGCTTCTAATTTTCAGGAAATAATGTATATAGTCAAATTACTGTTTAGTAAATGGATGTTTATATCTATTTGGTTGAAAATAGTGATGTGCAAAAACTGTTATTACTTGTGCCTGTAAAATGTGTTTACTGTTATTTGAAAATAACTGTTAATAAAGAAAAATAACAGTCAATTACTAGTTACCAAGTCTAGTTGATTATTTAGTAACTGACTGGTAACAGATTTTAGATCACCGCGGTCGTGCAGTGATTGGTCTTAAAAAAACGCGGTTATGCAGTAACTGATCTTAACTCTTTAATAACTGCGGTTTTGGAGTAACTGGTTTTAAATAACCGGATAGATAGTAGGAGGTCTCGAATAACGATATGCATATTTAGAAACGTGTTTTTAATAATCTGTTTTTGTGAAAATTGAACATTGACCTAGATTGATTACATTTGTGGATTTGGAATACTAACATTAAAAATATTAGTAAAAAAAAACTTTTTAAAAACAATAATTAATAATATTGACTCTACCAACAGTAATAGATATATTAACAAAATAAAATTACTTGCAATACTGTTCAATATTTTTATTTATATAAAAGACGTTTCAACCAACAGTTTTGGTCCTTTTCAATTTTCAAGAAAAGCTTGTTTTTAAAAATTAACAAAATAAAATTACTTGCAAATTTCTTGAAAATTGAAAAGGACCAAAACTGTTGGTTGAAACGTCTTTTATATAAATAAAAATATTGAACAGTATTGCAAGTAATTTTATTTTGTTAATTTTTAAAAAACAAGCTTTTACTGAAATGTAGGTACTAAAAAGGAGAAAGTAATTTTTAATAATTTATAATTATAAGACTGTAGGTTGTAAACTCTGTATTATTAGACTTTGTGTTATTAGACACAACCCACGCTTTTATAGTTATGAATCTAAATTATTAAATTTATTTTTTTCTTTTCAGTATATTTCAATAAAAACTTGTCTTTAAAAAGTTCTTTCCTATTCATATTATTTTTTTGTTCTTTTACGTCTTACTAAAGCTTAGTTTATTAAAATTAATTAATTTTTTAACTCTAAAAATGACTGAATCATGTACTGTTATCGGGAATACATATATGTACAAAATTTCAAATCAAACTGTCATATTGGATTTATGTATTGCAAAACTTCAAAGCTCCAGCTTGATTAGATTTAGTCGAAATTTTGATTGCAAGATTTGACCCAAACTGACACAACGTTTGAAAAAGAATCGTTGTTAGTAGGAAAAAGTGCAATTGGATAACTTTCTGGTTCAAACTATTGAGTGTATATTTGTTCCTAGTTCAGCCCTGTCTATAACGTTCGAAACGTCGACTAATAATGATGCCCTTTGTTAGTGTGAAATAAGATTATTATTATTATATTGTTCCTTAAGACAATAATATCATCTCAAGTTTCATACACGAATGACATAAACGTGTTTAACATTTAAATGGTGAAACTATGTAATAAAATGAAAATTAAATTATATTTACACGAAATGCAATTATATTTGAGATAATTAAGAGAATGTGAATGGATTTTGAAAATGAATTTATTTTCAATCAACATTAATTTAATGTTCTTTATAAATTCGTTTGTATACTCATTGATTAATTATTCATTACCCCAACTTTTCATTTTTTTTACATTTGGATGAGTATACATTAAATTTCGTAATACACAATCTCAAGTATAGATACAGTAAATGCAATACAATATTTAATTAGGTTTCCATGCTGTACAAAAATTCGCAAAAATTAAGCGTAATTAATTCAACGAGTTTGCAGCAACAACAATGCAATAAACGCTACAACAAGCAACAACAGCTTATCAACTAGCTATAATTAGTGCTAAAGTTTATATTATGTATGCATACCTAGAAATTACTTTATTAATTAGCGAAACTCAGAAAGAACAGTTATTAATTGATGAATATCAAATTCGAATATAATGCAATGATTCAATTAACTTTGCACATACTGGCAGACATACGCCCTGCTAGCGTATTTTTTATAATGAATCCTATTATTATTTACCTTTTTTACCGATGTTTTTACATAAAAATACATACATAGTACGCTACCGATTATCTGCCCCTATAACAAAGATAGTGTCGGATTAGTGGAAGTGATAGATTACAGTGTATATGTCTCCGGTCAGTAGTTAAATTAGCCAGTTAATTGGACGGCTAGTCCGTTAGTTAAACGCTGGCATTTAACTATATGCCTAGATTTTATAGTTGAATTATAATGACGCGTATGACATTTAACGTTCAGCCTGGCCGAAAGTCAGTTTCTTAGATACGGTTGACTCAAAAACCGCCATGATCTTTCAACTCAATTTTTTTAAGTAAAACTTCTTAGACGGCACTGCCTTGACGATTTTAAGTGTAAAATGCTGGGCAGATGTGCAGATGCGCTAAATGTGGAACATAATTTCATGAGTGACAGCTTGAAAGCCGGTTCTAATTATTATTACGAGAATATATTTGCTGAAACTACAAAATTTTCATCTTTTAATAATTATATAAATATTACAAATAAAGATAGAATATTATAACATCAACGATGTATGCGCGATTTATTTCTTCTATGGTCCTTTCCTTGTCAAAGCTACGATCTGAACACAAATACGTATGTGAGTCTTTGTTTCGTGAACGATCTCACATGTCGTTCGCTCGCTCACTTTTTCCCAATTCACTGCCTGTCTACAGATCCGCGTTAATAAGCATAGCTTAAAAAAACTAGAAAATTCCGAAAATGTCATAACAATATTCTGAGCATAGGAACATTTAAAACACATGAAAATTCCTTTTAGTTTGAAAACTTTTCAATTATTCAATGTCTGTGGTGTAGTAAAAAAATAATAAATATAATTCTGAATGGAATTTTAAACACTTTTACTTCATCAGAACATGGGTACGTGCACACGTTGGCATCCGTTTATCACTTCAGTGTTTATAAAGGAAGGCATTATGTTTTAACAATTCAAAAGCCATACGCATAACTAATACGGTAGACATCTAAACATTCTAGACAACTGTTACGTTTGTTAAAATATATAACCGTAGAAACTACACAATAACAATGCCAGTTCGCCAAAATATACCTACGTATGTGGCCGCAAGGAAAAGACGCGTAAGTATAGCATTTCAGGCATTTTTTAGTGTTCTAAAATACTATTTTTAAATAAGTAAAAGAACTAATCCATTAACTAACATAAATGTAATTATGTATATACACAGTCGACTCTCCATAATTTGACACTCAAGGGACCAGAAAAAATTTCAAATTACCGAGAATTCAAAATAAACGGAGTTTAAAAAAACCAAGAGGGAGGGAGGGAAAAAATCAAGTAAACAAGAGTTTGATCAAAATTCGTGAATTATTATTTTAAACATTTGTACAATTATTCACTTAATCATTTTGAAAAGAAGTTCGTAATTTTCTATTGAGTGAGCGACTTCAGTCTATCATTATCCAATGAATTTTCGATAGTGGTAAGAGCTGCGACAGATCTGTGCATGATAAACGTTTCAAATTATAGAAACTTGGGAAACCCGGACGTCAAATTATTACATGTTGGCGGGTAAGATACTATTCCTGCAACTTCAAATTACCGAGGGGACCAATTAATATTTATTTTATACAATATATCGAGTATTTTTCAAGCGACCGGGAAAAAATTTCAAATTATCGAGAGATTCAAAACGAATATCAAATTATCAAGAGTCGACTGTATTTTAAAATTGGAAAATTAGAAGTTTTCACTTCTATCGTGTGGTTATAAGCACACACCCATTTTTTTGTCTATAATACTATGTTTTATTAAACGACGCATTCATAATTATGATACGTTTCAGGCTATCCATGGACATGACACAAGGAATAATTCAAATGTGATTTTGCCGAAGTCTACACTGACATTGTTTAACAAGAGCGCCGAATATCACGCCTTGAAATTATTTAATAAATTACCATGTAATTTCAGAAATCTAAAAATTTTGAAATTTAAAAAACAGTTGAAAACTACTCTTCTTAAACAATGTCTGTATAGGGTGGATGATTTTGTTGGAAATGATTTGTAAACATATCTTTTGACGAATCCTATACATATTTGTATGTCTTTGGATCAGGAAATTCTAATTCTAATTCTATAAACTATTATTTTTATAGTTTTATTAAATGATTCAATCATAAATTTAATACGTTAAATATTTTGTGAATTAAGTTCCTGAAGCATAGCAGGAACATCCGTCAGTACGATATAATATATGTGTGCTCCCAGCAGGATCTAGGACGGTACCTTCAAATACGTGCGCTTGTTATTATTCCTCATTGCACAACATTATTTATAAAAGAATGGTGCACATATCTTCAACTATTCACTATTGTCCAATGAATCTCTTTTAAGTTACTCTAAACCAGTGATTCCCAACCTTTTTTTCCTCGCGAACCAAAAAACAGGTCCGAAAAAATTTGACGAACCCCCTATGTAGTCGTTAATGACAGGTAAAAAAAAGCAATAAAATTTGATAGATTATATATTTTTTATATTGCAGAATAATTCGATCAGTGTTATCAGACGCCACTTTTATTATTTTTAGAATATTGAAAAATAATTAAAAATAATTAAAATTTAATTTAAAAAGAATTAAGACTAATTTAACAAACTGGTTCTTATGTTTTAAATTTGGAAAAACTCTTAATGGGATATTTGTAGCTGTTTGATAGAACAAAGCAATTCAAAGTTATAGGCTCAATATCTGACAATTTCAGTCTTAGATCAGGTTCTGCATCTAACCTGTTTCTGTATTTATCTTTCAGATAAGTATATGTTGAAAATCCTTTCTCGCATAGATATGTTGTGCAAAATGGTAATAGAACTTCAATCTGTTTTACAGTGGGTGTGTTCTGTAATTTTTGTGTTTTTTTTTGCTTTTGATTTTAATGGCGTTTTAAAAAATCCGCCACTACAATATTATTTTCGCGAACCCCCTCTGCAAACACTGCGAACCTCCAGGGGTTCGCGAACCACTGGTTGGGAATCACTGCTCTAAACTAAAGTGCACTCTAAATTAGTGGTAGGGTGAAATAACAAAAAAAGAAATCGTAACTATTGCCATAAAAGAAAATGTTCACAGGTGACAGGTTAGTCAAGGCAAATTAGCAAAACTAAAGGAAAGACAAGTTAGCACGCAGGCAAACATAAATTAGATTTGATTCTTCGGGTTTGCGACTTCCAGAAACTTTCACAATAAACTGTTCAAAATGTTGACCGCTGAATAAAAATTATTCACAGATAAAATTATCGTTCGAGATCCCGTAATCCTATTATTAATATAAAATAAAATGTTAAAAGAAAAAAATGTTAGATTGATGTTGAGATAATGTTTGTTGTCAAGATAAGGCGATTACATGCAACGTTTATAACGCGTAGGTACACATTATTATTGAGGTTGATAAATGTGAACCTGGGTTTACTCAACTTCACACTTAGTATGAGAGACAGATCGACGCACCGACGGACGGACGGACTCACACATGGGATCTGCTTGCACATATCGCGCATCGGCGCGGTATGACTACTCACTACACCACATACAAAGGCATAGAGATACATAGTACAATTATATAGTATTGTGCAGCAATTATGTTGTCAATAATTGTCAGTAATATCATTTGGACTAAAAACAGCTTAAAAAAAACGGTCAAGTGCGAGTAGACCTCGCGAGAAGAGGGTTTCGTACTATTCCGTTTTCCGTGAGTACTTTAAGACTTAAGATTTTCGTTTCAATTTTCCTGTAAACTATGGGTGAGATCCGACATACCCTATTTTTTTCAAAATTTTAGGCGCAGTAGTTTCGGAGATAAGGGGGGGTGGTCAATTGTTCAACTATTTTCTTAAATAACTTTAAAACTATTTATTTTAAAATTATAAAAAAAAATATATTGGAGACCCTTACCACAAGCCCTTTTATTTGACATGTCACACTGTACAGTTTGAAAAACTTTTTTTTTAATTTCCTAAATTTTCCCCAAAAATTACCCCCATGTGCAAAATTTATTTATTTACGTTACATGTCCGTCTTTGGGACACCGACTCACATATGTGTACCAAATTTCAACTCAATGGGTCCAGTAGGAGATAAGAGGGGGTAAAGGGTAAATTTTCATCTATATTCCTAAATAACTTGAAAACTATTTACTTTAAAAGTATAAAAATATATATATTTGAGACCCTTACTATATGCCCTTTCATTTGATATGTCACACGGTACAAACTTTTTTTTAAATTTTCTAATTTACCCCCCAAAAAATGACCCCCATGTTCAAAATTCATTTACTTACGTTACACGTCCGTCTTATGGTAACTGGCTTACATATGTGTACCAAATTTCAACTCAATCGGTCTAGTAGTTCGGCGCAAATTAGCTTTGACAGTAGGACGGACAGACACACGAGTGATTCTATAAGTGTTCGGTCTTTTCCTTTTGAGGTACGGAACCCTAAAAAGTGGCCAAGTGGGAATCGGACTTATGCACGAAGAGTTCCGTACCACCGTACAATATTTATTAACTTTTTTTAAAAGTTTTATTATTTGTTGTTATAGCGACTACAGAGTACACACTAAGACACAGAATCGCCTGAACTAATAGCTTTTAAAAGATTCCGTCCAATGTCGCTAATATGCACTATTTTGATGTTTATAGAAAAAAAAGTTATTTTTTTTGTGATGTAACTATAAATTTACGGTTTTCGGATTTTTCCCTTTACTTGTGCTTCTTGCCAAATTTCATGATTCTAGGTCAACGGGAACTATCCTATAGGTTTTGATTCTCTTGCGAGTGTCAAAATATGTGGCTTAAACGGCCGTATCTTTTGATTGCGTTGACTTAGAAGTTTGATTTTTTCATAGCTCTGTCTGGCATCTTAAAGCTGCGAGGCCTAGTCAGTAGTCAGCATCCAGTGACGCAACTATAAGAAGCAGAGCCCCAGGATAAACTAGAAAAAGGGTTCCTCGACTTAATTTTTCTTAACCACAATCTTCTCTAATATCCCAAACATTTTTGTCCTTAAAAATTAGTCTTAAATATTGAAGGGAACTATATTACATGATCAAGGCTTCTTATGAGATCGGTGTTCTGGTTAAACTTTGAATACCATTGTATTCCAATTTCTGACGTCAGGCAGGTTTTAGTAAGTTGGTTTGCAATGTTCAACCACATTAAAATATGTCGATTTTCCTCAGTAATTAGAGATAGATTGTAGATTATACACGCTCAACATCTGAGGTCATCAGCGCCTATTCTTCAGTAGTTATTGGGTATTAGATTAGATTTGAAAGCATCTATATCACAAAATTGGATACAAAACCTATATTTTCGGCAATTAAAATAAACAACCGAATTTTAGAATGCAACTTCTGGAAAGCAAACTGGCGTGCCCGGTTATTTACGGGCAGTTTCTTTTGTACATTGATGTATGAAGTACTTGATGCGGTGGAACACGCCATTACGGGGCACCCATATCAGTTGGGTATGTCAGTGTAATACCAACTGACTGCCGTGTGAACAAGCATGGCATACTGCACATGCTAAAATCGTTACCATCCGGCCAAGGGAATTCGTTATGTATACATTCTACACACATTAACATCATAGGGCAAGAGCCCGTGAGTGCCAGACCTTCGTTATTTTATAAAAGCTAAAAGTTTCTCAGCGCATGCTGCCAACACAGATAGGAACGATGGGCGATTCTGTACTTTGGGTCATCGTGGCTTTGGCAGGTAACAGGTAGCAAAGTTGTATAAATTACGACTTAATTTCGTGAAATTATAAAGCGTAAGTTTTTAGTGTATTTGCCATATGGCAACATACACTATAGGCGTTGGTCGGATGGCTGGACCTAGGTGTCGGACCAAAATTTCTCGCCGTTTTATAAGCTCCTAAACACTTTGGTACCATTTTTAAAAATGTTTATATATATATGTATATATATATATATATATATATATATATATATATATATATATATATATATATATATACGTATATATATATATATATATGTGTGCGGGCAATAACTTTCGAAAGAGTTAATTGATTTCAACTAAATTTAGCCCACGTGTTGAAATCCATCACCGCAAGAAGCCTATTTAAAATGGGCCTAATCGGGCTATTTTAAGGGTAGTTTTTGGGGGTTGAAAAATGTTTTTGGGCCCCAAAATAGCGAAAAAATTCTCCGAATCGCTTAAAATTTAAAATTTAACCCTCTGGTAGTAATTAAAAAGTGTCCCGAAAATTTTATTAAAATCGGCCCGACAGGACCAGATTCACAAATTTTATGAAAACATTAGTTTGCAGATAGTGAATTATTTACTGAAAGGTGTATATAATTTGGTATAGAGGTTCGATTAATAATAATATTACAATAAAAAAAATGTTATTTTAAGGGGTGTATTAAGGAGTCAAATTTTTTATTTTGCGCAAAAACCAACTTAAGTTTGCATAATAAAGCCACACTGCCTGTATAAGCAAATACACCATATTGTCGGCAGGGTTTTGGCACTGCGACCCAGGTTTTTTTTTTATATTTTTCTTCGGAATAATATTACAAATCATGTCGTCCATTGCCAGACACTGAATATCGTGGCAACCCCTTACCAGACACCCTTAAACTTCAATAAATTGTTACTGTTCTTACGTTACTAAAGCTGAATTTCGTACAGGTTACTTTGGGAACTATTAGAAGATGTTTTCCCAGTAGCCAGGCAGTTTCGACAATTCTAACCCCTAGCCAGACAACATATAGGGTAGCTGTAGGTGCGAGCGCAACAGTATCTCACTCGCATCTACTCGCGCTCGCACCTACAGCTACCCTATATGTTTGTCTGACTAGGGGTTAGAACTGTCGAAACTGCCTGGTTACTGGGGAAACATCTTTTAATAATTCCCCAAGTAACCTGCGCAGAGAAACTTTCAGCTTTCATAAAATAACGAAGGTCTGGCACTCACGGGCTCTTGATCTATTATGTACACATTCTATATACATTAACATTAGATTATATTATATGGTACATGTACATTGTACATTGCACACATGTAAAATTATTATCGTTATATATACGAAATGACGTTTCTAGGAACGCAATTTTATATGGGGATTCGGTTATATAATCTGACATATTGTCATATCTCGATACTTATTCTCAACCGTTATCAAAATATAAACTTAAAAAATTAATTCTCGTGGGAAATGTTCTTATTATATTGTATTTAAGAATTATCAATTTCTGAAGAAAACAATTCATGTTCAGTACTTAACACTCCAATGGTGGCATAGAATCTGAGAGATCCATGCGGTAGTAACAGTAAAAGACTGCGTAAGTACCAAAAAGTAATATTATAAACAATAATTAGTGTAAATGTTTTTAGTATAAGTTTTAATAGAGTTTCTGAAAAATAAGGCCTATCTATTATATCATCTCCCCAAACAAAATTACAGACAGAAAATTCCTCAATTATCACTAACTGTATGTCACTATAAGGGGCGCCATCATTGAGCGTTATGGCCATATTTTGACCCGATTTGATGCACTTTGGTGTTTTATCATTTGTGGTGTCATGGAAAATGTGCCATATGGATAAACGAACTGGAAGTATAAGCGTTGTTACATATTAACCCTCTCTTTCTGTAATAATAATAATGATAATAAATGTTTATTTGTTGCGTCATTATATAAAATGGATACAAAACGTCATTACACAGTTAAAAAGAAAATGTTAAAATAATTAATCCGATAACAAGTCGTTTATGGAATATGGGACCATATTAATTATGTAATGTTTTATCTTTTTATCAAAATCGGTGGAATCTCTTATTAGTTTTGGGATATTGTAATACATTTTATATCCAAGGTAGGTAGTACTCTTTTCAAAAAAAGTCGTGTTATGCTTTATGCTGTACTCTTTGGACGTGTATTGTATGTAATATTTCCTAAATTGCTTTCCTTAACTACGAGGAAAATTGAAAGTTATTATTAATAACATTCTAAAAAATTAATCAATATTATTACATTTTAAGTAAACAATTCATTACGAATTATTTATAATTCAATTTTGAAGTTTTCATTTATTTAAAGTAAGTGCTTATTTTAGTTCTTACAATAGTATTAGCTCGCCCCGAAACAATTAGCGGCTACATGATTCGGATGAATTTTTTCGCGAATCGAAAGGAAATTTTCACCGCTTAAAAAGCACTGGTCTTTAGCATAACTTCATATCTTCAGATCCTGTGTCTGCGAGCAACTGAAGGAAACCTTGCTTCTGGAGTACGGAAATGCCAGTCTTCGTTCGTTTTGGGTTCCAATTTGACATGAATCTTTTTGCTTGAAAGTGGTCCTTGCAGAAATTAAAAGGTACAAATGTGAACGGCTATAGCTCTTATGTTAAACTTGAAAAAAATACACCTATCTTTAATATAGGTGTGTTTAAAATTAAAATGTTTCTAGAGGTGTAATGATTGCAGTCATGATTCAAAAGATAGAATTCTAGCAATTTGATTTTTTCAGACAGACTTTACTTATCCCTTCATGATGGGTTTGAGTGTAATGAGAGAGAAAGAGATTAATAATAATAATAATATAATAATGCATTTAACGTCCGTTTCTCGACTTTATGTCATAACAGACGCCATTCGCACCATTACTATTTTCTATCTACCACACTTCCCGTTATTTTTCTACATTTTTAAAACGTCAACTTATATAATAGCAGTGGGCGAATGAAGGAATTATAGGAAATTAGGATAAGGCAGGTAATTTTTGAACTAGGAGTTTGATAGGTAATCGGCCATGGTCACAAATAAGGAACCATCTCGATATTTATCTGGAATTAATTGAGGGAAACCATGGAAAACCTCAATCAAGACGGCTGGTACAGAAATTACCGTTTCTCGGCGAAAGGCAGTAGGAAAAAGTCCCAGCCACATCTGCCCCACCGGGATTCGAAGCCGAACCTCCCGAATGCGAGTCTAGTGCTGTCACCACTACTCTACCCAGCTCGGTGAGAGAAAGAGATAATAGATGCTTGATAACTGAGATTATTAACGTCTATTATGCGTTTTCATGCAAAAATTACACGAGCGTGAAACCGTTTTTATTACCAGGAATTACGCTTGATTATCCCGACTGTACATCTTCGTTTCGTGAAAAAATGTTTAAACACGATTTTTAAGCTCACGTTGTCATATTTGTTGTAAATGTTTTAAGTTTCTTTTAACGTTATTGATCCTGCTGAAATCCGAAGTCGTCCTACAACACTATCAACAACAAAATAATTAAGCTTTTTTTTGTAGTTTGTAAGCTTTGTAATCCTTAATACGTGTTCTTTTCAGTAGGTATATATCGAATAAGTGGATTGTACGTCAATTAGTTTAAAAATAAATAAAAAATATTTATGTTATCTACCGTAACTACGTTTAGCATCATATTCACGACAGAAAAACAAGTTTGTTATGTCCCCCGTGTAAACACAGCTTAAAATACTGATGTTTGTTTTTTTTTGTCATTTTTAAACTTGAAAAACCTAAACCGAAATACCTAGAGAAAACGTGTGGTTGATATTAGAATCGGCTTGTTTTTTTCTTTAAGCATAATCAATTTAAAAATAATTTGAAAGGTGTGAAAAAGCAATTTTTTACAGTTCCAAGTTAATATTAAAACTGGTTTGAAAGTTTTAAATAACGTGATTAACTGTGCAACACATTAACACTTAAAAAAATATATATGATGCTTTTTTAATGATATTCAAAAAAGAAGATGTTTATGATATAATTATAAAATAATATGCATATTTGTGGGCTGTGGCAATATCTCTTTTTGTCATTACGTTAATGTTAAATGTAAGGTTGTTGGCTGTGTGATACTTTGTTGTAATCATTTTGGCAGCGACTAAGAGAGGTCTATTTTAAACGTTGAATTAGACTTTTTTATGCCTTCCTACGCGAAGTTACCATAGCGCATCTAATGGAACTTATCTGCGTATCTTTCAAAGTGCATCTTCTTAACTTTATGTATTTTACTGTATTGTACGTTCCTTATAATACACAACGTATACAGTTGTTCTGTACAA
This sequence comes from Venustoraphidia nigricollis, assembly GCA_034508555.1. NCBI lineage: Eukaryota > Metazoa > Arthropoda > Insecta > Raphidioptera > Raphidiidae > Venustoraphidia > Venustoraphidia nigricollis. The sequence goes on along the minus strand of JAVRKA010000052.1, from coordinate 605,769 downwards.
AAAATTATCTACTACTATTTTGTTTTAGTTTGCTTTAGTGATGGGACGCAGCAAATCAGTTTTTACGAACCATGGAAAACTTCAACAAATGGCCGGTATACAGGAAATACCGTTTCTTGGCAGTAGGAAAAGGTCCCAGCCACATCTGCCCCCGCCCAGATAACCTGATGTCTCCCGAATGCTTTCACCACTACGTTACATCGTTCGGTTATTAATGTATTTGCCATATGGCAACATACACTATTGGCGTCGGTCGGATGGCGGGACCTAGGGGTCGGACTAAAATTTCTCGACGTTTCATAACCTCCTAAACACTTTGGTACCATTTTTGGAAAAATTATATATATATATATTATGTACGTATGTATATATATATATATATATGTGTGTGTGTGTGTGTGAGCACGATAACTTTCGAAGGTTTTATTCGATTTGAACTAAATTTGGGTCACACGCTGAAATCCATCACCGCACGAAGTCTATTTAAAATGGGCCTAATCGGACCATTTTAAGGGGTGTATTTAGGGGTTGAAAATTGTTTTGGGCCCCAAAAACACCGAATATATTCTCGGAATTGATTCAAAATTGAAATTTAACCTTGTAGTATCAATCAAAAGGTGCTCCTAAACCCTTAACAAAATCAGCCCGACAGGACCGGACTTATAAATTTTATGAAAACGTTTGCGCTTAGAAAATTATACTTACTGAAGACTGTAGGTATATAATTTTGTGCAGATGATGAATTGATAAAACAGGGACGAAATATTGAAATTAAGAAAAATTTTTTATTTTAAGTGGTGTATTAAGGGTTCCAATTTTTTATTTTCTCCAAAAAACAAATACATTCGTATAATAAAGTCACACTGCCTGCAGTATTAGCAAATACACTACACCTATCCCCCGATTTACACGGTAGAAAAACGTGTAAATCGAAAATTAAAAATTTTCAAGTCAAAACCGTGTAAATCGAAAAGCTTGCAGAAAATGCATAATTTTGCTATTTAACAGTTGTGATTTTTTTAATTTTTTTATTTTAATTAAACCTATTTGGTAAATTGCCATCATTTCCCTCCAAAATTTCCCGCATTTTTTCCCTCTGATCTTTGCTTTAATCACAGCCGTTAATTTATAATAATCTAAATTATGCACTCACTTGTAATTTACGAATATGGAAAATTAAATCTTTCTGAAACTGAGAAACTTTCACTCAAATACAATTTTCCGTAGATAAAACTTTAATTTTATGCGAAGAAATACAGACACAGTGTGCGTGTGCAGCAAGTCAGCACATAAGCTCGGGATTCCCCGTGAGATGTGTACACAGCGCACGTGTTCAATCACAGTAGCATTTAGTAGATTGCGATAAAAACAAAAAAAAACTTATTTGGAAAACCGTGTTAAAGCGAAAACGTGTAAAACAAGTACCGTGTAAATCGGGGGATAGGTGTATATTGTCGGCAGGGTTTTGGCACTGCGACCCGGGTTATTATATGTTGCATTTGACCCAGAAGCATGGATACGGAAAGAAGAGAGAGAGAGAGAGATTTTCTGACCGCCCATATACAATCCACTTTAAATTTCAGACGGGAGAATGTGACGCCAGCAGACACTATATAGTTAATATTTTTATTTTTGTAAGGAAACATAATCTGACTCCATCACTGTAAACATTAAGAGAAATGTGTACGCATTTTGAAAGTTGGAACTTTGACTAGCCAGGCTATTGAGAAGAGACAGGCGGACATCCCAACGGCTGCTGTCGTACAGACACGCAGACAGGCAGACCGAACAGATACTTGACATTTTAAAAGACTGAGAGATGCGCTATAAAGTTGAAGTAAACAAGAACGACGAGAATGTATACATTGTGCTTTTAGAAATAGAATAGAATACAGAACAGTGGTTCTTCAACTAAGGTCTGCGGAGCTATTGTTGGGCTCTGGGGAAAAACGAAGTACGGTAGAACCTCGGTTATCCGTGCGCGTCTTAGGCTACATCTACATTCGGATTTTTCTCTTTAAAGCTGTCGAAACGCTCCGAATTTAATCCAAAAATAGGGCTTCGACCGATAACTGATTGTAGCATATTCGTCAACATTTTGCAAAAATGCTTTCTCTATAAAGAAGATAAAGGGCAAATCTAGGTCTCTAATGGAGTACTTTTGTAATTTATGTACGATTTACTAGAAAAAAGTTGGCATTAATTGTGCCAAAAAACACACGTTTTCAATGTCGCACTACGACCTTATTCGTACTTATTTTACAAAATTGTTCCATCACAAACCTAAAGCGACTCTTCCTTTTCCGGAAAAGTTTTTTAAATCTTCAAAATATTTCAAAAGCTTAGAGTAATCAATTGACAGCGCCACCCTTGCAACAGCCTTGCAGTGTGGCTTACATTCAGAGCGTTCCGACGGCCTTCATACTTGCTTCTTGCCAAATTTCATGATTCTAGATCAACGGGAAGTACCCTGTTTTGATTTCCTTGTGAGTCTCAAAATATTTGGCATAAATGGCCGTATCTTTTGATTGTGTTGACTTAGAAGTTTGATTTTTTCACAGCTCCAAGGGACTGCAAACCTGATATCTCCATGCGTTCCTGAGAAAAAGGGTCTTGACAGACAGATATACGGACAACGAAGTGATCCTATAAGGGTTCCTCTTTCCTTTTGAGGTACAGCACCCTAAAAATTATTTTATTTTTCGTTGTCAATGAGTTCGTTCTATCAACTTATTCTTACTATACTCTCGAAACTTGGGATCAGCTATTTTTGCCACACTCATAAACTTCAAGTTTATCATTATAGTACTAAATAAATGAATATTTTTTATATTTTACAAAAACTGACAATTATTATTCGAAAAATGTGTCAATATTATATATTCAAAAAACAAAAATGAGTGATATCTTAAAAAAACATTTAGGAACAATCCAAATGTTATCACTTGCATGTTTCGTTTTAAATTATTCGTCATGTATATTGTGGTGCAAACAGCTAAACGGATGTTGTTGAAGGAATAAAACCGTAAGAAATCGAAATTCTCTCCAACAGAACTAATTACTTACTTATTCTTTTACAACTTTAAACTGTATAAGGAAAAATATTGATGTAACAATACATCGGCTAAAACGCTAAATTATCTCCACGGTGTATATTTCCTATTATAATGTAATTAATCCGGAATCCATTTATCATGTAACTCAACGTGAATCAAGCCAATCTAGACAACGCAATGACTAATGAAAGTTAAGACAAAGTTGTTCGTTCAGTGTTTCAGGTATTTGTAAGTGTATGTATTATATATTTAATATAAAGTTATAAATAAATATATATCTAATCAATTAGAAGCCTTTAGAAATAAACCTGTAAATGCAGATATCTTTAACAATCCATAAAACTTAATAGGTTGAAGTTTTTTTCCGATAGCAATAAAATACTAGAACGAGAGTTTCGCTGGTGTGTGTATATGTTGTAGCTAAAGTGATTAATCTAGCTATTATGTATACTATCCGGCCATTACACAGAATATCTACACAATTTAGGCAAAATGATTATTGAGTTGAAATTTGCTAAATAATCTAGTAGAACCTGGATAAAATAATATATCGAGGACAAATTAATCAATTTATTAATGGAGCTACTATGCTTGTAGGATTTAAATAAAGTAATAATACCCAAAACTTTGCATATGTTATATTGCGAAGGTGGAATATAAAGTAATATCGTAAGCTATTTTTGCAAATAAGACGTTATAAACTCTATTTGAAACACAAATTATAATATCTTGTATCTACTGAGTAATTTTCTACTAAATAGTAACAAATCTGAACCAATAATTTTAATTGATAATAGTTTGCATATGCACTGTAATTTTCTAATTATTTGCACAAAAATTCCACTTAGTTTTAACTTGAATATATAATAATCAAAGAAAAGAAAATATACAGCTAACATACTTTTAATTAAAACATAATAGTGGCACAAAAATCAGAAGTAGGTATTGTTTTGATACGCCGAAGATGCGAGACAACAATGCTTTCCACACGAGCAATAATGTGAATATAGAAGTGAGAAAATAAATATATCATTAATTATTCATGCAAATGAGACTCTTGTGACATTTGGAGTTCTCGAGGTATTTAACTTTTTGCATTTTCATTTATTAGATGCACTTTCGTCAGTTCAGATGCAGAGTTGAGATCCTTAGCCACTAAATGTTTTTTGTTTTGCACATTCTCGAATGGTTACTTTGCGTTCAGGAACAACATTGCATGCTGGACTATTTTAATTTAACATGCTTTTATTAGTTTCACCTGTATATTTGTATGCTTGTAAAGGAATCTTTGAAAGTGAAATTCACCCACTTCCAAACGTCAGATTAAACTGAAACTTTGCACACTTATCAAGGACTGATGATAATACAATATTTTAGTAAGTTTGTTCCATTATCCTGACCAGGACCTTCAGGTTAAAAAAACTTAAAAAATGACAGCAAGCAAGCTAACATCTTGTACAGTGACGTACGTTACGTTGCCTACCTCATAGTCAAATACAAATTATATGTTAGTCTTCTAATTAAAATTAGAGTTTAAAAAAGCTAAAACAACATGCTTTTATGAACTAAAAAATGCAACATAATTTGACAACAAAATTAGCTTTAGCGTAAAAAGCGTGGAGTGCTTAATATCGGTAATAAAATTTCCATTTACTAGCTAATTGGAAACGTAGAGCTATTACGAAGATTTAAGTAGATAGCACCCCACGCTTTTTGTTGTTGTCAAATTATTTTGCATTTTTAGTTTATAAAATGTAAGAAAATAAAATGATGAAGTCAATAACTGAATACGTATTCAATTAATAAATAAAGTAGGTATATTCAATTCAGCAATACAATCAATGTGGACTCTATTCCGTCTCGACACAGAATGCCACAGCATTCGCTTACAATCTTTACAATATCAATGTACGCAGCTTACATAACATAAACGATTACATAATTCATATAGAGCAATATTGATCAACATTCGTTTAAATACCATAAATTAAACATTTTTTTACAAAAATCGTGTTAGTTTAGGTTTTTTAAACTCTGATTTTTAATACCTTGATCAATTTAGCTATTATGAATAATGACTGGACAAAGTGACTAATTTATTTTATTGACTAGACGATCATTGACTAGCGATCACGTATAATGGCTAGTTAATAACTTTAGCTGTAACATATATATTATATAGTACATAGTTGCGGGTATAGAGGCGTATCTATAGAACATATGCATACAAAAAAAGGTTTTTGTGTACCTGTACAGTTCGCCCTTAGATATTCTGTCCCACCCACTGTTCCTTAGCATTATAACGACCAACCCAAACAACTGACTAAAAACCTTTTATTCTGCAGAATGGAGAGGATAATTTATTTTTACGTTGCGCTTATATTGTTTTAAAATAATAGATTTTATCATACAATATTTTATGGGTATTGTTTACGTTGCATAATACGGCCTTTTCTCGAAATAAATTGACTAGGTACTATAACTACAACTATTTGGAAGTATAATCAATCACAGTTTAATTTATTTTGTGTTATTTAATCTCCGACTATATTTTTAATGATTGATATTAAGAGCGAAAAACGCTTTAACACGCTTTTATTAGCTTCACCTGTATGTTTGTTTGTTTGCAAAGGAATCTTTGAACGTGAAATTCATCCACTTCAAAACGCCATATTAAACTGAAATTTTGCACACTTATCAAGGACCGATGACAATACAGTAATTTAACTCTATTTATTTTTTCAAGAAAATTTCGTGATTTTTTTTTTCTAAGCTTCATAGTTTTGGAAATATTTTGAAAATAGAAAAAACTGCTTTTCTTTTCTTCTAAAGATCTGTCAAAAATAAATTATTTAGGTAGCTGACAAGCATGGTTAATTTTTACGTATAAAATCATATTATGTAACCATAGAAATGAATAGCAAATTTCATAATCTTTATTACTAGTCGTTACCAGCACGCTTTAACAGACATTTTATTTCATTGAATATAATATATCAAATGTCAATATTTTTGAAGCTGGCTGGTTCTGTTGCCTAATTGACTGGAATTTTTTTAAATATATGTTTTATTAGCTTTTATATCTTCTGATATAATCAGTCATGAGGTCACTCAGGACAAAAGAAAATCTATCGGCTATATAAGTCTTGTTGATTAGTTAGTTGATTTAAAGGCCGTTTCACAAAGTCATTTGAAATAACATGTCGACAAATGTAATGTCTTGCTCATTAATTGTACAGTCAAATGACGGCTATTACCATAATAATAAGTTTAGTATACAATCATTATTATATATGTGTATAGTTAATATTGTAAATTGTTCATTGCAGACAATGCGCATAGATGGAATGCATATTATACCGATATTTACTATCTGTAACTATTGTAGACTGTGGATAACATCGACGATGTGATTTCTCTTCATGCGCATTAATCTGTTTGATAGATATTGTCATTTCCATAGACAAGGACTCACCTATATAATATGTAGTACTAAACTGTAAACAACTCAGCCATTGCCGTAATTCTATTACCTCAAAGCAAAACCGATTATGACGACATCTTGTCTCACACAAATCTCTGAGTCAGCATAGGGGTGCAATCGTGAGTAGTATTTGGTCACGATCACTCACGCTTACGAAAATCATCTTTAACTCACACCCGTTCACACACTACTGCTATTTTTTATAATCACACTTACGGCCAGGTTTCAACCACTCACTCACGTTCACGCACGATAATAATTATATATCGAGACTCACGTCCCCTTACGCACGTTCAATCACACTCTCACTCGCGAAACTCACGTAACTTTATAATTCATATTATAACATAATATGGCCTATTGAAATAGGATCAGGTTATGTGTTTGTCAACTATAAAGTACTAAACAGTGAATTTTTGTAATTTTATGAAATATACGTTACAATTTACACATCACAAATACGATAAATAAAAAAAACCTCTGAATAGAAAGTACATACTTTAAACAAGAAAAATCATGAGTCCCGGGCCAGGTTTAACAGTCCGCATACAGAAATAATCTTTTACTTGGTTAACTTTTCACTCACGCCAACTCACGCTCACGAAAAGTTTTTTCCACTCACGCACGCTCATGTATACGTATATTTTATTTAATCACACTCACTCACGATTTTTTTGAAACAGTCACACTCACGGTGTGTCACGGGAAATTTCACGCACGATTTGCACCTCTAAGTCAGCATAGAACAATTAGTTTAAGATTATCTAGGTGCAAGATAGTGCGTCCGCCCAGACGAGCCAAAGGGAGCGGGACAATGTTTTTGTAGATTTTAATTGCAACAGAACATTCCAATTTGCTGTAATATTAATAAATGAATATTTCAAATTCTATTGGATTTTTGTAATAAAAATTTCGCAGTTTATAGTTATATCATATTCTAGTTCATGGAAATCATTAATTATACACTGTGATAAAAGTATATTTCCAAAAATGATATGAATGTAACTTTTCTTTGCGCGTTCTACAGTTTTACAGTTGAAGTTTGTTTTCTAATTGCACCCCTGGCATTGTGTATATCCGTAAATTCCAAAGTTTCTTATACAGCCGTCTCGGCTGGCGTTCTTCGGCCGCTTTAAGCATTTTCTCTCAATCGATTTCCGGGCGTGTCTTCGATATAAGACAACGGCGACTGAAAGTTTGCAATATAGGGTTTGTTCCTACAGACAAACATGAATTTGTCGTTGACTAGTTTCGAATTTTTGGAACCAAACTTCATTATGCATTGTAGAGGGACTTGGATTAATACAGTTAAACGGTTAATACAGATAGTAAACGAAACTCCACTCCTATGTATTGTTAATGTATGAATGTGTGTGTGTATACACAGTCAATTCCCACCACGCTTGTCCCAAAAACCAGCAATACTATAAGCACCATATTATATTATATTATAATACACTTCTTTATAAGATAAAAATGTACTCGTTTTTGCGTTTCAATAATATAAAATATCTATTATATTCTTGTTTGTAATGATAACACATGAACAGCTTTTTTTATATATTCTTTTCACCATACCATGCCGAAAGTACGTACTTTTTGCTTCGATTTTAAAGCAGAAAGCCTAACATTTATGCACTGCTGGAATTACTCGCATGCCGTCTGTAACGGCGGGCCGAAACAGTTTTCTCGTGCACAGTGATACGAAAGTGCCTACTTTCCTCATGCGTATGAAGAAAAATAGTATACACTTTACGGCCAGAAAGTAGAAATTCCTGCACTGCGTGTAACATGATTTTGACCAAAGTCGAATGTTTTGCTGAAAATTCAATTTTCGATTGAATGTGGCTGAAGCTTCGGTCGAACTTTTCTTCTTAGGTTTAATCCCTATGGACGGTTTTGGATTTCTGTAGTAACAAATCTAACATCTACAGAAAGATGCAAATGCCAATAATATTACGTACTCTATGTTATGTACAGACGCATGATGATACCCGGTTCTGACCGGTAAATATATGGGAACCGGTACTAAAATTTCAAAATCGGGTACATGTTAACTTCTGTGTGCAAACTATAGAGTAGATTTTCTTATTAAGTGTACTATTTCGAGGCTGTAGGGGATTTTAACGCTGACTGAGCGTTATTTAAGCTCCATTTTCATTCCAAATCCAACATGCATACGCATCCGAATTGTTTACTACGCTAGTAGCGTCAGGTTAGCGAAGAGAGAATAAACAGTGGCGTGCGGAGCTTATTATTCTCAAAAGCAGGAAATGCTGGCTTACAAGTCTCCTCCTATAGCTCTGCGGAACTCAAGTGAGACGCAACGTAAGCTTTATACTTAGTATGCAGTACCGCGGCTGTAGGGGGGTAAACGGTCTAGGATGCCTAGAATAGTTTTTTTTTTGAATCGCAGATCAAAATCATTTGACAAAGCTAAAAGTGTACAGTACAACCCACAAGTTGATTCACACACCGCCAACGCTATGTGTTCTATAAACTCTCAGACACCAGAGCTCAAACAAATAGTTATGTTTAGTTTAATTTCGTAAGATATTGATTCAAATTGTAGTATTTTAAAAAGGGAAGATTCTGTTCTGTAAAATGGAATCATTTTTAGATCGATTCGAGTTCAAAATAACACATAAAATTGTAACTGAAAGTCGCAAAGAGCACCAATTGTCGATTGATCTGTACGTACGTACGTCCGAGCTCTACAAGGCGCAATTCTAGACGAATCGTCTTGGATTATTTTTTTAGCATAGTAGAACATATAGGTGTTTTCGATCCGAACCATCGTTATAAGAAATTTGAAGCGGAAAGTTTCGGTTTGAGACCCGACGGTGACAGTGTATTTTGACGACTGTATCCATTCTTGGCTCTAAAATAAAAACTATTCTATTCTAACCATGGGCGTATCTTAACGATTGTAGCAAACTATAGCTAACCAATAAGAGTCTAATAAGGGTCGATAAACCTAAATCGAAATTTTGGTCAAACTACCTGTAATCAGGTTAGCTGATATTAAGGTAGTTGTCGTGGTTAAGGCACACCGTCAAAAAATTCTTAATTTTTGTATACTTATTACGAACATGATAATAAAATTACCCTGAAAATTTGAAGTCGATCGACCGTATATAATTCGAGATAAATTCAATTAAAAATTGAATAATTAACATTGATTGTATATACGATCTCTGTAGTTCTGAACCAGTTTCTTATTTATAAAAAAAAGAACTGTCAGAAACTTTCCAAAAACTGACAGTCTTTCAATGCATTTGTCATGAGTTTAAAAAAATATAAGAATTTTTTTTGACCGTCTAATTATTTATAAATAACGGTTTAAAGTTCAACAATTTATAGAAAAGTATACATATACATGCAATGAATACTGTATGGGTTACGTTTCCACGGGTACAGTCTTGCGTAAAAATTATGGATCACTTAGCTACAAGCTAGTATACTTTTGTGGCGCGTATAATCTATAACTTTTTGACAATGTTGTACCACGCCTACTACCTTAAATAGATAAAAAGTTAATTTATTTCAACAGTTCAAACATCAGGTAAAGCTTTATTTAAGCAGAGTTTCGGTGAAGGGTTATTATTTTACCTGAACCTTATGGTGTGCCTATTTAAATCATAAGATTTGAAAAATAGTTAAGGTTTAACTGTAAGTTCTTAAATTTCAATTTTATTGATCTATTTTTTTCAAACGTATTCAAAAGATATGTTTTTGTGACATACATTTTATGAAGATTATATTACTTATAATGTAGGTACACAAACAAAACTCATTTATACCAGGGTTCCGTAGACCTTCTTATAATTTTGACCTTTCCCTCTGTAAATATCACAACCCTCCAGTCTTTTAATTAATATACCTATTTAGATGAAAATTTGTATACGGGCGTAGATTAATGACCCAAAAACAAAAATGATAACATTTTTGGAAAAATATTTTTTTAATTCACTTTCATAGAGAGAAAAATGTACCAGAGACAGCGTGGTGTTCAGGAGGATGTCAGAATGGTTTTATGCAATTCTTACATATTAAATTGATAGCGTAGTTTTTTTTAAATTTTGTTTATGATTATCCAGTCGTAACTTCTCGATGAGTTAATCGATTTGAATGACTTCGACTATGTTCAGAAAGATGTCAAGGTGGTTCAGTATATTAATTTATACTTAAATCGATTCAGTAGTTTTTTTTCTAGTTTAATATTCAAATATCACGAAGGAAGTCATTTAATAACGTGAAAACTATTGCAAAGCCACTGAAATGTAACAAAAAAAACTATCTTTAACAAAACTGAACTTTCTTTAAGAAAAGCAACTATAAAAAGATAAAAATAATTTTAAAATTTTGATATTGAGGCTAATTTAATAATAGTAGATCTCTATAGAAGTTCTAGTAATTAAATTGACGCCTATACTTCAAAAGTTTCAACTATATATTTATCTTTTCAGTTGGTCTGATTTGATTTCTGTTAAATTTTCAGGTACTGTGATTTTATAAAAATAAATTCATTAACATTCAGGTAAAAAAACAATTATTTTAATTGAAAGTACCTATTTTAAGGCATAGCCCATAGAGGTAAGGTATCTGACACAGACGTCTATGGGTGTGAAATGAAATACAAATTACGGTTAATTAAGCAGTGGCATTATTTAAAGCGCGACCGTTTATTGCCTTCTCGTAACACGGAGAGTAGAGTAAGTCAGACTCTTATCGATCACATGTCGCGTACATCGGTCTATTTACTCACATTCCATATGAATGACAGACCTGCACTAGAAATTGAGACAAGCATATGGAATCCCGCAGTTCCCAGTATATGTGTGTGTGTATAGTGTGTGTGCACGCGGTGTGAGAAGGGGTGGGAGATCGACGTTTTGAGGGGCTTGAACCTCGCGCCGCGAAACCCGGCGACACCCTACCGTCGCGGTAGTGGGGGACGTCTGTCTGCATTCATTGCGCCGGGCTGGTCGAACTACAACGACAACCGGGCGAGAACTTCTCTGTCTAGAGTTAGACAGCCGAGCCAGTGTTTCAGTCGAGCCGTAGAGCCCGAGTAGATAGCTGTCTGAGCACCGAGATCTGTCTTGGTTGTTTTTGTTTTTTAGTTTAAACAAATCAGCTGACTGTTTGTGAAAGACTTTTTTTTGTATTCGCGCGAGAGACTAAGACTTTTATAAAAGTGTATAGTTCGCATGAAGTGGAAGTGTGTTTTTTTGTAAAAAAAGACGTTTTTAGTTTAAGTGTACCGTAAAAGACTGATTTTTTGCCAACCATCATCTGACAAAATGACGATGGCAGCATGTTACTCCAGTTTCGAAATGAATACACCACAGGCTTCGCCGAGGACTGCTGTACCACCAAAAGATTACTCTAGACCTTTACACGTCGATTGCAGTGTGGAATATGAACTTCCAAGTCAAGCAAAACCTCCTCCGGGTGGTAGAAACGAACCTTTGCTGATGATCCATCCTTGCTATTTTCGTAAAATGGAAAGTCAGCGTCGGAGTCCGTTTATTAACAATCTTCCTGGTAGAGGTGCTTCGACAAGTAGAAGGACGTCGGCCAGAGTGATGCTTCAGCAGCAACAACAGCAACAGCAACAACAGACCGCCGTAGTTCCTTCTGTCCAAAGGCATCAGAATGTTGTACAACAGGCAAATGTCGCTGCTGTGCGACAAAGTCTCCAACAACAACAACAGGTTCAGGTGGTTCAAGCCCAAGTGCAGGCGCAAGTTCAAGCCCAAGTGCAACAGACTGTTTCTGGTGCGGTTGTTCACCATCCTCAACAATATACGACGGCCGTGGTTCCTCCGCATTATCAGGCGACGGTCCGACAACAGCAGCAACAACAAACTAATCACAATCATAACCATAGTCATAATCATACGACCGGCCATCAACAACAACAGCAACACCAACAGCAGCAGCAGCAACAACAGACGAATATACCACAACAGCAATGGGAGCCGTTGGTGCCAACAAATGTGCCGTCGCACCATTATAATAAGTCAGTGTCTGTGGCCGTCGGAAAAAGAGATCCGATGTTGTCGGGATGTGGCGTGTACACAGGCACCGCGACGGACGGTGGCCTGTGGACGGATTCGAACCACAGTCCGCTAGCCGGAGAACGGTTTCCGGAACCTGTGGTTCATCAGGACAAGAACATTCTCACCGGTAAATATCGACAATATCTTCGAGCACATAGACTTCATCCTTATATGAGTATGGCTGCGACGGCGTTTCCGCAGCTTGCTCAAATGCAGCAAATCTCGTGTTATAATGTGTGATTGTTTCAGTGACGTTATATCGATTGGTTTTGGGATAATGCTATGATGGCAATTTATATTCGAATTTATGTTTTCGTTGGGTGATTTCTTCGAAGGAATAAATATGTGAAATCAGTGTGCATCATTGCTTTTTGCATGTTTTTGGAAAGGAGTTACGACGTGTACGTCTTATCCTTGAGTGTTTGTGGAGCTATATTTGGATGAGAATTATGCGAGGTGAATTAGTGTTAATTTTATCTGCTTGTGATAGTTATTTCTGAGTTGTATAACCGATGATAATTACTATTGATCGTAAATCTGTAGCCATAATTATAACTGCTGATTATTACTATTAATCGGACACCTATATTTCCTCTTCATATTTATAACTTCATAAAACCTGGATTCAAATTTAGTGAGGTGCTAACTAAAACCCAACCACATTTTGTCAAGACACAGTGAAATTGAACGTTCTAATGCTGGATAAATACAATTTTTCCATTGGCATTACTGATGAAAATATTTAACAATATATCTTCGTGGCTGGATATTCAGATAACATTATTCTCAACAGAATAAACATGCATAATAATATTAAAGTTATGTTTCAAGTCACCTCACTATATTCTGAAACCTGTACACTACTATGCAAAAATAAATACAAAAAAAAATAAAAAATAGAAACTATATACCATATTTAAAATGCAGTCGTCAAGAAATATTATAAAGTAAACTTATAATATTATTGTGTCTTATTATCCGGGCATTGTGACACCCGTGGATTTCTTAATGTGATAGTAGATATATATTCCAATACATTAAAAGTAACCCAAATGACGTCTCGTATCGCATATATATATAATGTGTATGGGAAAATAAGTCCACTCTATATATTATATACCTAAATACTTGAGCATCGTTTATAAACGCCGGGATAATGTTCGACTGGTGCGGCAAGAAGGGCTCAGAACGGACGCACCGCATCGCGACGTCAGGTCAGAGACGCTGGAGGGAGCCGGCGGGGAAAGGACGCCGGACGTCTAGCGCTCAGCTGGGCGCACGGTTGCCAACTACGACGCCGGCGCCCCAATCTTTAGGCGTGGTTCATTATATTGCATTATCATTTGTCAATCTATACTAGTGTGTATAGTCTGTACTGAGTTATACATATTCACAAACACACACAAAATATACGGATGTCGCTCTGCTTGCGACTTTGTTACTGAGAGAGGGAGAGAGAAAGAGCGATACGTTCTATTGTTTTTGTCGTGCGTAATTCGTTTCCGGTTATTTCTCTTTACATTACTTTTCGTTTTTTTTATATTATTAATATACTATTTGTGTATCATACAATTATCGTATCACATTATTGAATGTTTTATGTTTGGAATTGAACGTTAATCAATACGTAAATCAATAGACCCTATAATAATTATAGGGTCTATTGATTTACGTATTGATTAACGTTCAAGAATATGGCATTAAAAATTGAAATATGCGATATTCAATTCGTTGTCGGTAACGAGCATGAATATTTTGCAAAGGAATTGGCCTATTGTGAATTGTTTAGTGGCAGTATTCCACAATGTATTGTGTTTGAGCCGCCGTACGAGAAACGCTGGCTCGATGAAAAGTATAGAAAACAGAATGCTTACAATAAAAGTAGAATAAACGGTCTCGACTGGAACTATGGCAACATTGAATATCGTGAACTAAATAAACAACTGACAAACATTTTTAAAGGTTCATCTCTAAAAATGTCTTGATAATAGTTATTATTATCAAGACATTTTGTTTCATAAGCAAAATGTAAGACCCTAAATTGCACGTATCAGTAGAAGTAATCGAGTTAATAACATTATTAATTTTAATTTTTGTGTAGAGCTTGTTCAGCAATGATATAAACAGCTAATTAAAATACTTTCGAATTTCCTTTATGAAACATTTAACGCAATTGATGTTATGGTCAATATACGTTAGAATTTGACTTAAACATTAAGTTGGAAATATTTTAATGGAAGTTACGTATTTTTATTAGTTAGTCTATAATCTATATACATGGGAGGAACTGTTATTTGTGGCTAAAATTTACATTTTTTAGGTATTAAATTTCAGATATGGTGGTTAAACTTTAAGCGAATTCATATAAACTTGTCGTGTAGTAGAGAACGTGTATTTTTTTAATTATGTACTTTAGTAATTCAAATTTTTACAATCAAATCTGATTAATTAAATTTAAAATATATATTATTTTTTATTTCTACAATATAACGGTGTAGAATTTAATATTCAAATATTATCGTTGCTTAATATCTCATATTTTAATGTATTATTACTGTTTTTTCATTGCGACTTCCGTCATTATTATAAAACATCACTTTAATGCGATTTGCATATTCATTCAGAACCTCGTTTAAAAACTTCTACTGTATTTAATTTATCTATTTAGAACAATAGGCAAAAAATCAATACAGTCAATTAAAAAAATCCTTTTGATAATAATTCCGGTTATTTGTTGAAGCATCAGTATAATTACATTCAGTAATGTTTTACTAAAAATAAAAAGTATCATTATGATTCGTGACGAGGGGATATTGAAACGAGTGTTTTGATTCGGCAGCTTTTTCAAAATTTAACTAACGAAAAGCAAAAGCCCAGCTAAATCAGTCGAACATTTTTCCCACGTCATAATCTCGAAACATTCTTGTGGCTTGTAGAATTAGACCAAAGAGGTGTTAAATACTATCTCATCATGTAAATATACAAAAACTATTAAACTAAACATACCTATACTATTATTTAGTATAAACCTTTAATTTGGTACCACTGAATATAAAGTGAGAATGACGTAAAACAATTGAAATTGTTCACGAAAATCCAATTTATAATTAATTTTGTATATAATAAAAAAATAGGTCTCGAATAAATTTTTTTCTATTTAATATGAAAACATTACTACACAATTGAAACAAATTCATTGTATAACTATTGTTATGATTTCTTGTAAATATTTTTCCTTTAAAGTATACGTATTTAAAACAATTATTATTACAGTTAAGAGAAACAATAGAAAAACGTTTAGATTATTTTCAAGCACGATTTTTTTTTATCGTATTGCAATTGTTTAGTTAGCATTTTGTAATTCAGTATCGAACGTTTGAAATTCATTATAAAAATCAATATGAAACACAATAATGATTATAAATGTACAATATTTAATGTAGGTATTGTTGTTCTTAAGTACAATGTTTGAAGAGAAAAACTAGATAATAAATTATAATAATAACGCCATAGGAAACATTATTTTTTGTAAATAGTTTGTTGCGAAAATTCAGTGGACCGATTGTAAAAAAGGGTATATATATTATAAAAACTTTGTGAATATGTAAAAAAATTAAAATCTTGAAAAAAAATATCAGCGCTATATAATTATAATATATATATATAATTAATGTACAGACTAGTCATAGAAAACATACGCTTATTTGAACATGAATGAAATGATAAAAAAATGATAATAAACACGTTATTGTTTTTATAGAAAATTAAATTGTGTTTTTTTTCTTCTGATACATTATTTCTCTTCTGGGAAAATCCAAACTTTTGCAAATTAGACGCGACAGAAATCTTAATAGGAAAAATATCTCACAAACTTAAATATTAATATCGGAACGGTATTTTGAATATCTCGGTTTTACAAAACGGGGAATTTGTTAGTCTAGTGATTTCTTTGGCATTTAATCAATATTTGAAAAGTTTTAATGAATGCCAACATTTTGGAAATAACATCACTCAGAAGAATTTACGGGTCGAGAAATGCTATTAAATGTAACCTAATTATTATTTTTTAAGCAATTTATTGGAATTACCATTTCCAAAACATGAATCGGTTGAAATTTTGGGTTTATTTAAATCTTGAATATTGAAATATCATAATTAATCGCTAAAGTTACTAAAAAATAATTTAACAATTATCAATTCAGTGTTATAACTATTTGAAATATGGAAATTCAAATTAGTTAATA
This sequence comes from Venustoraphidia nigricollis, assembly GCA_034508555.1. Taxonomy (NCBI): domain Eukaryota; kingdom Metazoa; phylum Arthropoda; class Insecta; order Raphidioptera; family Raphidiidae; genus Venustoraphidia; species Venustoraphidia nigricollis. The sequence continues at coordinate 588,917 of JAVRKA010000052.1, read as the reverse complement.
AAATAGTGACCTGAAATATGTCATTTTGCATGAAAAGCAGCTATTCAATAAGGGGTCGCGTAAAAACAATTATTTACAGTTTCATAACTTTAAATTAAACGTGTTTTTTTTTTAAATTGCGAGATTTCAAGTTTTTCTTAAGTAGGCATTCTCGTATGTAGGGCTAAAACTTACCGTAGTAATGTAACAAAACAAATATTTTTAGGTCAGGATTTTTTTTAGGAAATATAGGTGAATAAAATGTCGGAGCTATTGGAAATTGTCTGCGGTTGAATTGTCGATTTTGAGAATAGGCGCCACGCCAGAATTTATAGGTTCTGTAAGCCTGACTTGATTATTTATATAGTACGGTTCCAAAATAATTAGTAATGGCGTCAAACTTCTGTTTCACACAATTTTTATGAACGGGACGGATGCATATATTAAAAAAAAAAAAAGAACGGGACGGATATGCTTTACATAACCATCCTATGCATAAAAACTGCCGCTTGTATTGTAAGGTTTAAGTCACTGCCAATTATACAAAAACCGTTCTATAGTTAAATGTAAGGAATTCCGAAATTTGAGAACGTTAGTAAAAGATAACGTGATTTTCAACAGACTTCAAGACAGGAGGTTCTTTATATAGAAAAAATTAGACTGCGTGTACAAATATTGTTGTGAAAATAATGAATTTCTGTGCGAACAAATCATTAAAATAAAAAGGTGATATAACGTAAAAATATTAATAATTTTGTAAAAAATATAGGTTATTAAATATCAGTTTATGATTTTAAAAACGATTTTTTAAATACAAAGTGAACGTTAATATATCTATATATTTTTGCGCACGTTTGCTAGCATTTGCTAGAAAGAGATAAATAAAAAAGTTAAAGCCCAATTCTTTGAAAAATATATTTTTAGGTATTACTTTTTAACTTGAAATACGTTTTTAATTATTATTGAAACAGCGATTAATCTTTTTCATTTATGCATATAGAGGTGATTTTTGTATAGTGGAACTGTAGACCGTAACAAAATAATGTAATTATAACCAATTGAATTTTGAAAACTTTTAAAATACATGTTACGCTTTAATTTTCCTATTGTTGCAAAATTACCGCTTATGGATAAAGGTCACGACAAAAATAAGTTAAAATTTATTGCTTGTAATATTAGAAACCAAGTTAAGACATATTTAAATATTTATTGGTAATTTAAATATTTTATTGCGGTTCCATTTATGTATTTTGAACAGTGTGTTTCACTTTTCATGGACTCACCCTTGATATTTTTACTATTTTTTACCAACTTCAGAAAAAGAAGGTTCTTAGTTCAATGCAATATTTATGCATGTTTGTAGACGTATATCTTAAAAACGACTTAACCCATTTGGACGTTTCTTTTTGCATTAAGCTAGGCATCGTTCAACTTAAGGCGAAGTTAAAGATCCTACGAAATCGGCTCAGAAATGTTTTTTAATCTACTAAAAAAGAATAAAATAAGTAAATTTTTATGTCAGCACTAATTTAATAAAAGACTATAAAAAGTTATAGTAATTAAATTTACGCCAACCTCAAAGTTCAGGTATTTTTCTCTTCTTTTAGTAGATTTTTTGAAATGGTTCTATTTAAAATAAGAGACTGTATTTTACTGTACAATATTAAAGTAAAACTGCTATAACAAAAAAATAATGAAACTAACCGCCAGGATCGACTCTCGTCACTCTACGATCTTTAGACAAGGGGACTGTTCTACCTCGCCACCATCTTAGCTTAACGTCATATTTTTAATGTTATGAATCAATTTTTTTTTCACTTCAAAAAGTTTTTTCAATATTTTAATTTGAAATGTTTGTAGCTTGAACTCCATTTTTCATTTAAAAATAACAAAAATATTGAGGTGAATTTATGAGAAAAGAAACACACTATACATTCTCAATATTACTGTCATATCGTCTGAGTATATATATATATTTAAATTCGAAATATAATTATCAATATGATATATGACACGGATTTGATTTGAAAATAAAAATGTGAGGGCTTAATATTAATTTGCATATTTCCTAAAAACGCATATTCTAAATACGAAGAATGTTTATGTGTGACGTATATCAGTTGTAAAACCGTATAATTTATTATAAAAAATAATAAATATAAATTGAATAACATTTTAATAATAAAAATAGTTACCTAAACAAAATTCTTTAAAATGATGTGATTTTCAAAATAGTAAAAATAAATCTTTGTCTAATTTTTAACAAAATATACGTTAAAATTAAATATTGTGAAGCAATTTTTAATTTAACGCTTAATCTGCCGTGTCTTTATAAAGAAATATAATTTTGTAGTAAAGTTTGAAACGAATTATATTCGTAATGGTAATTTTTAAGGAAAAAGTGTTTTAAAATATTCCATTAAACTATTGAGAGAAAATTGAAGGTGTGTCGTGTGAAGGCTATTTGTTATACAGCATTCTAAAATATTTTATAAAAAATTGAATTGAGAAAATATTTACATACAGAGTGATTCAACATGCCATTTCCAAACTTTAAATATTTATCATGTCCGTTCATTTTGAGAATATTTTAATATAAACCTACATCTGTTAGGCTAATGGCTAGTTACAATGTAAATTTGTTGATGGTTGAATAATGAAGAATCACAATGTGAAAAAAGATGGACGCCTTTTTGTAAAATAGCAGAGAATATATTAAGTTAGCAATTTGTTCCTTTATTTCAATTTATTTTAAAGGACGATAATTTCAATTCACTTAGTTATATAACGTTTGTGAAATACTATAGTACAATAACCCATTCTTCAGACGGGTTTTTCTTACTTTGCATCCTGAATTTATTAGCATTACTTATATTTATGCCCTTAAACTCTAGATTATCTGGAGTAAGTTTAAATTTTTGGATACATAATCTTCTTTATGGTAATATAGTTAAATTGAAATTAATGATAGGTCTGTGTCTAAATCTGGCATTGGATGTTACCTATATAAAATTAAGATGTCAAGTCAATGTTCCATTATACCTACGTTTATTTATATTACGTTATCTTTATTGCAAGGAATACTAGTACTCCGCCTCCAGTGTAAAAAAAGTGTTAAATTTTTTTGAGTTTGCCAAAGTAAAACCACTAATATGAAGAATATCTGAGAATAAATTAAGTTAACAAAATATACAGTGCGATGTGCCTATGTTATATAAACTTACCTGATAATAAACCTGATTGTGCTAATCTGGACTACACTAAACAATACTATGAACTATTTTATCATATTTTTATGTCAATACTTCCAACGCAATAGCCGTAGCAGTTGAGTATGTTAAATTTGTGTATACAAAAAAAAATATTAATTATGTCCGTTCAAAAATTAACATAGAATTAATTCGCAATTGGAACTCCTCATCAGATCACCTCCGCCTACGTTAACATGTTTGATTTCAGTCAAAATACAGCTGAAATATGGTCTCGTGTGGTATATATTGTCCTCCCTGAAATACGGGACAGCCATGTTGGTAAATGTATTACAAAGCAACCTGTAAAATGAGGACGCCTGCTCAGTATAGTTCTGATTCAAATACCAATCAAAATTTTATTTGTTAATCACATATGTTATTTATTTACCATAATTATACAAACGAACGTAAAAACGTTTAGACGCTTTAAAAAATAAATTTTTTGGCTATTATGATTTCTTAACAAAGATGACATAAGTTAATATAAAAAAGTATTTAAAATGATTAGTGGTAGTTTGGCAGTCGCATATGAGTCATTCTATATATTATATAAAAGAGAAATTTTATTTTATAGATATACCTACCTAAAACTAAATATACTCGAATTTCGTGTGAATCGTTTAACAATAAAAAGAGAAATTTATCAAAAATCGATCAATTTCAGAATTTAGAATATCGACAAATAAAGTGTTAATGTTTCTTCTATTGGAAGATACATTATACAAGAAGTGAAAACATCATCTTACTAATAAGAGATTAGAGAAATTTAACTGTAAAATACCGCTAACTTTTATTAATAATTTACAAAGTAATTAATGGCCTTTATTTATTTAGATTAAATTTATAATTCATTAAAAACCAAAGCACGGTTAATAATACGAACATGCATAGATTAAATCAAATATAAAGAGAAAATTTAAGTGTGAGTGATTATTTATGAAAATGTGTTATACTTATAGAGACTTCGTTATTTAAAGAAATAATTATTTTGATGACCTTCAATGAAGAATGAAGACAACAATCATGTAAGTATAAAACACAATTTTGACATTTTAATTTCTAATACAATTTATACACCTGTAATAAGATCAATCGATCAAATTAGCGGATAGTAATGAAGAATAACAACGGTGTTATACGAAAATAGACACAAATCGGCCGATTTATATATATTTTATCATAGTCGACTTTGCACAAAGTAGTTTCTTCAAACCGTAAAAACAACCTCTGAAGACGATGCACATTTTGTTTTTGTTTTAAATTGAAAAAAAAAACACATTTAATCAACACATTTCAAATAGATATACTCGTATATTATTAGTTGGTACCCGCGAAAATAACACCTCAAAAGTATTTAAATAAAAATATAAAGTTTAAAAACTACAACAAAAATCGTGCTCTAAAAAGTACGAAACAAGAAATTGTTCTTGTCCGTGGGCGCATGCCACCTTGCCCTAATACCTCAATAATGACCCTAGGGTAAGGTGCCATGTGACCACGGACAAAAATATTTTCTTGTTTCGTACTTTTCAAAGCACGATTTTTGCCGTAGTTGGGTTTTTATTTTTGAACTTTCTGTATTTTTTTATAGTCTTAGGTTTTTTGTAAACTTTTGTTTATGGATTTTCTTGAATCGACTGAGGGATTGTCATTTTGTTGAAGCGATGCACCTTAACTATATATTTTCAGCAAGTTTCTTTTGTTAAAGTTAGGTAACTGAAAAAGGAGTCCTTAAGACGACGTATATAACATAAATCACATATATTAAATACAGTGAAAAAAGAATGTATTAGGGATTGCGTTAGTAGGTTCATTTAAAGGACATCAAGTATATAGACCTCGTCCTCAGTACCTGGAACAGCTTGTATGCGTGCATTTTGTTTCGGACCTAAACCGGAAGTTTACACTTTCCAGGTGAAAAAACAAACAAGAAGTTTGTTGTCACCCCTATTTCAGACAAATGTTATGAATTATAAATGAATTGACATTATGTCACGTCTTTCGCTATAGGTGAATTGTCAAATAAAAAGACCGATTCGATCTACTGACGAGGTCTTAATTGCCTACCCAGAAACGTTGAACTATGCAGTTTTGAAAACAAATTTTTAATTAATATCTACTCACGGGTAACGTAATATACGCGATACTAATTAGTTTTTTATGCTGTTTTATTAGAATTTTAATTGGTTTTTAAATTACATCTAATTAAGTATACCAATCTCTAATAACTAACAAGATGGCAGAATCAAGAAACAAGATTACAGAGGTATTATTACGCCATTTATTTCAGAATAATTGTTTGTATATTGTATATTGTAAATTAGCGCCCTTAATTGACAGATGAAAAAAATGCTTATTTTTTTCTACTTAGTTAAAATTCTAGAATCGTAAAAACTCACTCTTTCTAATACTATAAAATGTGTCAAATATATTATTATGGAAATAATACTAGATGAATTCAAATAGCAAATTTTAATGGTAAATGATTATCATTTTGTGGTCAACCGTGTTTTTCCTTTATTAAATTATTACGATAAAAATGTAATACTTATTTTTCCACATAATTTTTATGAGTAGCACGAATGCATTTAAATAAAATGCCTGTATAATCGTAGGCTTTAAGTTGAAATAGACTTTTCTTGTCGCGGTTGTATTTTTGATTCATTTTTTTCTATTTATGTATTTTGGAATGTATCCGATAACAACCACATTGCAAAACCACTTTTTTAAATGTAAATCGATAATAATACGTAATAAAATTATAATATTTTATAGATATGTTATCTTTTATCCAGATATGTATATTTTCACAACGACAAATGGCAAAATTCGAAAGGCTGATCAGAAAGAACACATTATAAATTTTTATTATGCAGATTTTAGGCTATAAAAGTTTATCAAACTATCGTTATTTTTAATAAATATAAGTATTATTTGTGAATATTTATAATATTCAATGCTTATTTTTCATGAAAAGAAATTTACACAAATATAAAATGAACATACATACAATGTATAAATATTTCATCAATCAAAAATAATTAACAAAAAACATGACAAATGAGGATACAGGCGCATATAAAATAATAAATTTAATTACGGCTGCATGTTCGTATTGTAACTTCAAACGAAACACAATAGCAATTTCATTACAGGCGTTATCACCCACTCGGTAGGCATGCTGAGACTTCGGTTTATAGTACAATTCGGTGCACCTGGTACACAATATCTAAAGTCAAACGTCTTATGCTGAATTTTCGACATTTTTTGGGTTACGTAGTCCACCACAAACACAATTGCTAGATACTTTAGAGAAAAACCACGGTCATTATGAAAACAACTATGTATGTATTATTTTAGGGAAAAGATGAATGCTTTTCAACTCATTCCGAGTACACATAGAAACATTGTTTTGAAAGAATAATAATAATTTGTCTTTATTTATTTCTTATGCGCATCCAGGGCCGGATTAAGCCAGGGCGGGGCCTGTAGCAAATTCTGTCAAGGGGCCCTTGGTTTGCTTTAGGTTCTCAAGTTTAGGGTATTAAATAAAACAAAACTGTTACAAATAAACTTTTCCGGATTTAATATGGGCAAATTCAGAGATAAGACTTTCAATATCGACTTCTTTAAGCAAATCATGCTCTATATTTAACAAAGTGAGATGATTAAGACGATATGATAATCGATTCAAAAAATGGTCAGCTATATTCACTCATAAAATGAATCTATATTTTATAATAAATCAACCAACCACAGTAGATTGGATCATGACTAAGTTAATAAAATTTAAATAGTTCGCCTGTTTTCTCGAAATACTTATAATCGATATTATATTAAAATCGATTAAAAAAGTACAATCTCGGCTACGTAAACTCGCAAAATAAATGTATACTTATATAAAAAATAAAAATCTGGCCGCTTGAAGGGTAGAAATGTAGTATAGATGCTAGTCTAAATATATCGATTATAATTAAACATTAGCACATTAACGTTAAAAAGTTCGTAAAATACCTACTTATTTTTACGATTTAACGTGACGAAATCGAGTTTTAGATTTTCAAGTGGAAGTGAGGCATAGCCTAACCGCGTCGCGTTTAAGGCATGCAAGATATTTTACGCTCCTATCTAAATTAATATTTTTTTATTACGGTCAGACAGGCGTTGGAGCACGGGGCCCGTAGCATTTGCTACTTTTGCTACGTGGCTAATTCGGCACTGCGCGCATCAAGTACCTACCTGTTGAGGTTTTTCAATTAAAAGAAATTAGTCAACAAAAAATAACATTTTTTATACAAGTGATTTTGAGAGATTGATGTAGATTACAGATGCCCAACATCTAAGTTTATTCAAGTGTTCGTAACATAGAAACAGCCTTGGGCTGTGATAGCCTTACACAGAAAATATGGATTGGCAACTCCCACCCTGGTGGCTTACTCGGCCAACCTCTTTAAAATCGAATTTTTATGACATCAACGACATTTGGCAGTGAGTTGAACCGTCAAATTATATTTTACAGTGTATCTTCAATAAATAATGTAAGTTGGCAAAGAAATAGTTTGCGGAAGTGTCGTCAACCTATATTTTCAGTGTAAAACTACTAACGACCTTTCATTTCATATGCCACTCATCTCGTAAGTTTATGCCGGGGAGTTCCACACGATCGACTCTCCTTGACTCCATCTACACTTTAATAAATGTTTTAGCCAGGTGAAATGAATCGTACTGTACGAAAGTACATCGAATTCATTTATAATTAATTTATACACTAAGTATTTTGTCGCCGTTTGCGCTTTGAATAAAATATACAGAATGTAGTGCAACTGTTGGATATCGTGTCGGTTACCATTCCTTTCGATAACATTGCGATGTATTTTCCACAAAACAAGATCCCTTGAGACTAGTAAAACAACTATAGGTAGTATTATTGTAGGAGGTAGGAGCCATCGTTTCTATAAGACCATATAAAATGTATAAAGTGTAATTTTGTAATACCCTACCCGGAGTCTTGGGAACAATCCGAATAATTTTGATAATCGAATGATTCATTAGAAATGATTTCTTCAGCTGATGTATCATAGTGGTACAATGCATGAATGACTGAATATTACAACTCTCGAATAAATTTTGCTCTCGGTTTCGATTGTCAGTCACCTACAGTGCTTCACAGTACAGACGCAGATAAAAGACGTAAGTATAATCGTTTTCAGTATTGTGCAATGTATATAAGCATCTCTGGTTTTCCAAAGTCTAGAGTACTCGTCTTGTTACAATGTTGATATAATATGACACGGAAAATACGTACGTTCTTTGTATAATGTCAGTATATGTAGACATTTTTTTTTGTATCTAAGTTAACAAAAATGGAAGGTATAACGGCATCGTAAACTGATAAACAAAGTAGACTCTAATTTCAAGGGAAAAACCACAAAGTTCCTGCAGTTTTAAGTTTGACCGGATACGATTTTCAGCGATTATTTCCTTGAGAAATGAATTAAGGTTTAAGCGTTTTATCAGTTTATTAAAATAACACAGTAAAATAGCATAACAATACATTAATGTTATCCTTATAATCGTCTATGCTCAAAGTGAAGGAAATTTCATATTTTAAGGATCAAGAACATGTTATGATTGACCTTAGTAAATGATTTGTAATATTTTGTTTATTTGCATTTGTTTTTTTATGTATTTTTACTTTTTATTTATCATTGCAGTTAATGTATTTGTAAGTTATTAAGTAAAGTTTTATGGTTGTGTTAAAAAAACTCATAACATAAACTGAATGGTTTTCAATAAATCATCTTGAAAATAATTATGACTGCAATATATTTGGCAAAGACTGCCCACATTTTACGTCGTTTTTGAAACATGACTAATAGCAGAACAGTTATTAATAAAATAAAATGACGTCGAACAGTATAATTTTCGATTAGACCAAAAATATTTCCAAATTACGGAGAACTGAGATTGTTCTAAGAATGTTGGAGATTTGAATGAAATAGACTTTGCTTATCAAAAGTCAAAATTGTAATATTATTTATGTTTTGGAATGTAAAACATTTTTAAACAACATAAACTGTTTAAATATGGTAGGAGTCATTAAATTTGTTTTAAGAAGATATGTATAATGCGATACGCCTGATTTCAGGAAATTTACATACATATGACTTTCATATAAGTCTATTCATGTAATCCGAGGTTAAACTTAACTGACCCTCGATACTTACGCATGCAGCATAACGTCATAAATGGAAAACAAATTAACTTTAAACTTATCAGTATACATACTTTTCTCAATGCTAACTACAAGAGAACTAATTTATTTATTGAAGCTAACTTACAAATTGAAATGCAGTGCTAATTGTAGTATTATCGCCAATACGCTAGATTTTTGTGTCGTTTTTTTAAAGCAACTCTTTGCCAGGCCGACATGCTCATTTGAGATAATCAAATAACCTCATAATTTGTTGTTTTTAACCGACTTAAAAAAATAGTTTATCATTTTGTCATGTATATTTTTTTATATGTTTGTTCAGCCATAACTTTTCGAGGGTTTAACCGATTTAAAAAATGTCAGCACTATTTTCTTCAGAATGCTTCTGAATCTGTCCAATATATTTTTTTTAATCGGTTCAGTCGTTTTTAACACAGTCTTTAATATTTTTTGTTCCAATATATATTTTTAACGTGGAGGGAAAGTTTGGTTGAGGAACAGTTGAAAAAAGAAGCTTTACCGATGTTTCGCTTGTGGCCTACGTTTCGAAAAATATATTTCCATCTTCAGGGCCTCAGGCTAGTCAAAGGGTATTTAGATACATGATCATAATCTATGGGTTAACCCATAGATTATGATCATGTATCTAAGATTAGTACAATTTACCACCCTTTGACTAGCCTGAGGCCCTGAAGATGGAAATATATTTTTCGAAACGTAGGCCACAAGCGAAACATCGGTAAAGCTTCTTTTTTGAACTGTTCCTCAACCAAACTTTCCCTCCACGTTTTTAACAGACTTCAAAAACAGTCTAATATGGAGGGAAGTTAAGATAGATTTTTCTTGTTTTTATTAAGATGCGTCCTACTTTAAATTATTTTTCGGAACTATATCATATAACGGAACATTTTTTTAAGCTGCGGTGTAACAACTTATTAAGACAACTGTACATAAGCGACATAAAAGTGACTGATGTTTTATTTATTTATGTATATGCGAAAAAATATATTAAAAAACAAAACACATGTCTTAAGTATAAACAATTTCCTGCCCAACTTGGATAGTGTTAATAGAGTTAAAGGTCAGACGCATATTCTTTTTTTTATATTTTTAAAATACCCGAGTTAGGGCCCCAATAGTTAGCCAAAAGATAAACCGAATTATATATATATTTTTTTAATTTAATGATAAATATTTTTGTCTATGCTCACTTTTATCTTTCGATTAACCATTTAAAAATTAGACGCGACACCCAGCGTTGGATGATTACTGTCACCCACCAGAGAGGTGAAAACTTTTAGAATATTTATTTTATACTCCTATTAAGGCTGTAAGAACGCTCACAATTTAAGCCACATTACGAGGCTAAAAATACTGTTGTAAAGGTGCCGCTGTCAGTTGATTACTCTAAATTTTGGAAGTATTTTGAAGATTTAAAAAAACTTTTCCGAAAAAGGAAGAGTCACTTTAGGTGTGTGATGGAGCAATTTTGTGAAATAAGTACGAATAAAGTCGTAGTGTGACATCGAATATGTGTTTTTTTTTGACATAATTAATGCCAACTTTTTTCTAATAAATCGTACATAAATTACAAAAGTAGTTTATTAGAGACCTAGAATTTTTGCAAAATGTTGACGAATAAGTCTACAATCAGCTATCAGCCGAAGCTCTATTTTTGGTTTAAATTCAGAGCGTTCCGACAGTCTTAAGAGCCAGTGGCCAACATTTCAAAATATTATAAGTGATTTTAATAGAAATGCTGTACTTACTTCTGTTGCTAAAACCAAATCCAACCTTTAGCGATTTTTATTCTCTTTAATTAATTTTGATAACACTTATTTTTATTACTCTAGAAGGCACATATTTGGGATTTTTTTTTTCAGAATTATGTATGACACAAATGTGGGATTTTAGGGAACTTTTTTGTGGTTATTCTCTTCAAATTTTCGGCTTGTTCTGAATTAGTTTCGGTCCAAAAAATTTGAGCTATTCATTGTTTTAACATTTTCTTGTAAATAAACCGCGGTCAGATCTTGTGGCTGTCAAAAGGGTTTATAATAGAATTGCGTCACATAAAATAACTGTTTTAATCAATTTTGACATCTCTATAAATTTATTGTATCAATAAATGCTTGTAAAAATGCTCAGCAGGGCAATTATAATCAACAGAAACTTTTTTTATTACGAAAAAAAAACAACATAAACAATAAATTTATAACATCGAACAAAAAAATTTATTGTTTCATTAAATTTGATTTCGGTTGAATAAACAGCATAAATACGGAATGGCTTTCGTTGTTACATTAACGGTTGAGCGAACATTGCGATAAACACTGTTGGATAGTGTGATGGATAGATGCAATGTGTATACATTTTATTTAAATTCTGTTTATTTCTGTAGTTTGTGACTTGTGAGAAATAAACTTAACATTAAACTATATGGCACAATTGCTATTGTATTCTGTAAATCGCAAATTTACGGTTTTATGTTTTACTGTCTTGAAAACGCGCGAGGGAAATGTATTTAAATTCATTAGTTTCAAAACAAAATAGTTATTTAAAGCACTCATAATTTCTCGAATTAGATGAGAATGAGAATAAGAAAAATGTTGAAAATAAAACGAACTGAAGAATAAAAAAATAAAAACCCGGGTCGCAGTGCCAAAACCCTGCCGACAATATAGTGTATTTGATAATTTGAGGCAGTGTGGCTTTATTAAGCAAACTTATGTTGGTTTTTGGGCAAAATAAAAAATTTTGCTCCTTAATACACCCCTTAAAATAACATTTTTTTTTCTTAATTGCAATATTATTATCAATCGAACCTCTATACCAAATTATATACACCCTTCAGTAAATAATTCACTATCTGCAAACTACTGTTTCCATAAAATTTGTAAATCTGGTCCTGTTGGGCCGATGTTATTAACATTTTTGGGGCACTTTTTAATTACTACCAGAGGGTTAAATTTCAATTTTGAAACGATTCGGAGAATTTTTTCGGTATTTTGGGACCCAAAAACATTTTTCAACCCCTAAAAACTACCCTTAAAATGATGCGATTAGGCCCATTTTAAATAGGCTTCTTGCGGTGATGGATTTCAACACGTAGGCCAAATTTAGTTGAAATCAATTAACTCTTTCGAAAGTTATTGCCCGCACACATATATATATATATATACGCATATATATATATATACGCATATATATATATACGCATATATATATACGCATATATATATATATATATATATATATATATATATATATATATATATATATATATATAAATATATATATATATATATAAATATATATATATATATATAAATATATATATATATATATAAATATATATATATACATATATACATATAAACATTTTTAAAAATGGTGCCAAAGTATTTAGGAGGTTATGAAACGTCAAGAAATTTTGGTCCGACCCCTAGGTCCCGCCATCCGACCGACGCCAATAGTGTATGTTGCCATATGGCAAATACACTAAAAATGACGTAGTTTTCCAAAAAGTTAATTATAAACGATGCTTAGTGGACGCTAATAATAATAATGCGTTTAACGTCCGTTTGTCGACTTTTATGTCATAACAGACGTCATTCACACCATTACTATTTTCCATTTTACCACTTCCCGTTATTTTCTAGGATAGGGTAGGTAATCGACCATGGCCTTGAATAAGGAACCATCTCGATATTTATCTGGAATTAATTGAAACCATGGAAAACACAATCCAGATGGCCGGTACAGGAATTATCGTTTCTCAGCGAGAGGCAGTAGGAAATTGTTTAGTGAACACTATAAAAATGAATTACTGAATACTTTGGTTATATGTGTAGACATAGTTACGAGTTACAAAGACTTATTTTATGTGGCAAAATGAAAGGATATGTTTCACGAGACAGAAAAAGAGCCACCTGCATATGTAGAATATAAAAAATTTGCTAAATATTAGCACATTTAGGGCTCTCGGAACGCTCTGACTTTAAGCCACACTACAAGGCTAAAAAATGCTGTTGCAAGGGTACCGCTGTCAGTTGATTACTTTAATTTTTGGAAATATTTTGAAGATTTAAAAAACTTTTCCGAAAAAGGAAGAGTCACTTTGGTTTGTGATGGAACAATTTTGTGAAATCAGTACGAATACGGTCGTAGTGTGACATTGAAAACGTGTGTTTTTTGGCACAATTAATGCCAAATTTTTTCTAGTAAATCGTGCATAAATTAGAAAAGTAGTCCATTAAAGACCTAGATTTGTCCTTACTCTTCCTTATAGAGAAATAATTTTTGCAAAATGTTGACGAATAAGTATAGAATCAGCTATCAGCCGAAGCCCTATTTTTGGCATTCAGAGCGTTCCAACAGCCTTATGACTTAAAATCACTGGCTATTGATAGATTAAAATGGAAATAAGTGGTCACCAACATCCTGTAAGGGATATGGAACTTCATGATGATGATGTTCTTTAAAAAACAAGGATTGAGTAACTTGTCGACAGCAACGAAAACTATTATTTTGAAAAATGATTATGGTGCGTAGTAGTTATGTATAGTTTTAACTTACGTCTAGTCGGTGTAGGGACAATCGATTTCGAAGTGGTTAGTCATTTCATTAGGGCACCAAAACCCCCCGCATACGTTTTTTGGGTAACTGCCAATTATTTTTGTTATAGAGCCTCCTGTAGATTATAGAACTGTTCGGCTTTTGAGATTTCACCGAAAAAATTTTGTGTCTAAAGATGTTTACACGTACCAAAAAGAAAAAAAACCCGGGTCGCAGTGCCAAAACCCTGCCGACAATATAGTGTATTTGCTAATACAGGGCTTGTTGTTTATTATGTGAACTTAAGGTGATTGTTGGGCAAAATAAAAAAATTAACTACTTAATACACCCCTTAAAATTACAATTTTTATTTAATTGCATTATTATTGTCGATCGAACGTCTACACCAAAATTAAAAACACCTTTCAGTAAATAACTCACTATATGCAAACTAGTATTTTCAGAAAATTTGTAAATCCGATTTTATTAAAATTTTGGGAGCACTTTTTAATTGGTACTAAAGGGTTAAATTTCAATTTTGAAACGATTCTGATAATTTTTTAGGTATTTTTGGGCCCAAAAACTTTTTTCAACCCCTAAAAACCACTCTTAAAATCACCCGATTAGGCCCATTTTAAATAGGCTTCGTGCGGTGATGGATTACAACATGTGTGCCAAATTTCGTTAAAATGAATTAACTCCTTCGAAAGTTATTGCCCGCACACATATATACCTATATATATATATATATATATATATATATATATATATATATATATATATATATATATACATGTATATATATATATATATATATATATATATATATATATAAATATATATATATAAATATATATATATATATATACATATATATAAACATTTTCAAAAATGGTGCCAATGTGTCAGGAGGCTATGAAACGTCGAGAAATTTTGGTCCGACCCCTAGGTCCCGCCATCCGACCGACGCCAATAGTGTATGTTGCCATATGGCAAATACACTAATTACGTTTTGAATAAAGATAACCTCCCTTTTCCTCTGATTCACGTTTAAAAAACTATTTTTTTACATCATCTGCAGCATTTTTTTAAAGGATTTACAACTTATTTATTTATTTAAATTTTTGTATTTGCTTATGCGTGCTTCTGTTTTAGTAAGGATTTTGTTAAAGAAGTCTGGCATCAATAATTGTGTTTACAGCAACCTGCCATCTTGTACGAAGCTTGTCGACAGATTTTAAATTATGAACGCCATTTATTCTTAGCCCTGTCATCTCAAAGGACTTTCATTCTTTTCTCGCTTCATTAGTGATAATGCATTTCTTGCAAGAGACATAAAAATCTTTTCAAATTTAATTTAGGTGCCCGGAAGTGTAGCAATAATGGCAGGACATCGACTTCTTGTATAAGGATTTTGCATGTATAATTAAGACATTACAAATTCACATAAAAATAGATAAATTGTTAAACTTCGGATACACTTTTTAAGAGATTGTTGAACATTAAGGCTGTAGGAACGCTCTGAATTTTGTTTGTGCTGAGACCCAGCGGTAAGGGGCGAGGTAGACAAAAGACATATTGAGTGTGTGACCTTCTTTTGCTCTGTCTCGCTCAAATCATCCGCACGTTTGAATTTTTGGCTGGTGTCAACTACGAGGCTAAAAATATTTTTTGCAAGGGTGCCGCTGTCAATTGATTACTCTAATTTTTTAAAATATTTTGAAGATTTAAAAAACTTTTCCGAAAAAGGAAGAGTCACTTTAGGTTTGTGATGGAACAGTTTTGTGAAATAAGTACGAATAAGGTCATAGTGTGACATTGAAAACGTGTGTTTTTTTAGCACAATTAATGCCAAATTTTTTCTAGTAAATCGTACATAAATTACAAAAGTAGCCCATTAGAGACCTAGATTTGTCCTTTATCTTCCTTATAGAGAAAGACTTTTTGCAAAATGTTGACGAATAAGTCTATAATCAGTTGACAGCCGAAGCTCTATTTTTGGCTTAAATTCAGTACGTTTCGACAACCTTAACTACACAAGTATTATTTTTTTTTTGTAATCTACCTACTAGCGTTTACCTTGGACTACGCCGTTAAAAATTTGTATACATATGTATTGCCGATGACAAAAAATGATTTAATTTGTTTTTAGGGTTCCGTACCTCAAAAGGTAAAAACGGAACTCTTATAGGATCACTCGTGTGTCTGTCTGGCACCTTGTCACAGCTAATTTGCTCCGAACTACTGGACCGATTGAGTTGAAATGTGGTACACATATGTAAGTCGGTGACCCAAGGACGACCGTGCAACGTAAATAAATAAATTTTGAACAAGGGGGTAATTTTGGGGAAAAATTAGGATATTAAAAACAAAAGTTTTGCAAACTGTACCGTGTGACATATCAGATGAAAGGGCTTGTAGTAAGCGTCTCAAATATATTTTTTATAATTTTAAAATATAAATAGTTTAAAAGTTATTTAAGAACAATTGACCGTCCCCCACCCCCCTTATCACCAAAACTACTGAGCCTAAAATTTTGAAAAAAATAGAGAATGTCGTGTCTCACTCATAGTTTACAGCAAAACCTAAACGAAAAAGTGCTCACGAAAAACGGAATAGTACGGAACCCTTTTCTCGCGAGTTCGACTCGCACTTGACCGGTTTTTATAATTAAACAATCAATTAATATTTAGTAAATTACTGTTTTAATTGTAAAAACTGAAAAGAACAAAAAAAAATATTAGAAACAAAACTTTTTAAAGAAGCTTTTATTAAAATGTACTAAACAGGAAAATTTTTTTTTTATAATTTAGCTTCATAATTACAAAAGCGTACATCATGACAAATAAACGATTATAGGTTTACAGCCCACGCTTTTAAGCTTGTCTTTAAATAGTTTTTTTACTGATATTTTATTAAGCTCGTTTGTGCATTTCTCATCATGTATGCAAATCACTGATGATTCTAGAAATTGGAACAATTTTTTTTTAAGATTTTGTTGTATTTTTGGTAATATTTTGCCTAGGTATTACTTCATTTGTTCTAGATTTGGGAATTGTATACATAATAATACATCTGCTTTCTGCATACATTTTATAGTAGAGAAATGTTTAGCAATTATTCTTAAAATTACGACAACATAATAATTAATTAGATAGTTAATTATTTGCTGAATGCGTAAATAAATACATACATCAATGTAATACGAACTTTAATTCTGTCAACTACTACTGCATTCTTATAGTGTATTTCCATATATCAGACATATTTTATATGCAATACAGGAATTCTTTCGAAATGAAATAGTATTGTTCATAATTTTGTAGTATGCTGCATATTCGTTGAATTATTGCACAGTTATAATAACACAAGTTTATTGCAACCAAAATTTTATGTGTAGTCATTCTATGAAATGGCTACTGGAAGTTAGCCGTTTACATTTTACTAAGAAATTTAAAACCACATTCCATTTAAAAACTAAATCATGCCTCTCGTTGTTTGAACTATTATCAAAAAAAAAATCCTCTTTAAGGCAATGGCTTTGTTGTCGAACCCTGAATAGCGTTTATGTCTCATGCATGAAAAAATGTCTTTACAAAGAAACGCGTTTATTCAAACCGACTCGTTGAATACTTATATCTTTTTTTGTATTTTTATGCTTACTTCCAAAATGAGAAAATGTATTTTTAAGTATAACCGTACACGGTGAATGGAGATATACTTTCCAGATGTTGTCTGTACAGTAATTGAAACAATTTCGTGTTCGCTTGTTCCACATTTAATTGTGTTATGACTTCAAACACAGTGCAACCACGTGTTAGTGTTAATTTTATCAATTTAATTATATAAATATTTATAATGTAATTTTATCAAGTTTACTATCAGTGTTATTGTTTTATATTTCATGTCATTTCAAATAATAAAAAAAATATGTACAACATAACTCATTAAACCTACGTAAATACAAAAACCCAGACGATGACAATAATTACATAAAAAACTATTGACCGAAACCATCTTATTTATAACTAGCGGCCCAGTCCGGCTTCGCCCGGGTGTAAATGTAATATATAGGATATAAAAGATGAGAATCATGATCATTAAATTCTCAACGTGTATTGAATTTGCGCCAATTCAATCGCTTTTATTTGTGAATGTTCAAAAATCGAAGAAAAACACCCGGTATAATCTAAAAACACCCGGTATCACCGTATACCAGTTTTTCGTGACATTTTTGTCTTACGGTATAGCCTATGTTACTCAGGGTGAATGTAGCTTTCTAATGGTGAAAGCATTTTTTAAATCGGCATAGTAGTTTTTGAGTAGCCTATGTTACTCAGGGTGAATGTAGCTTTCTAATGGTGAAAGAATTTTTTAAATCGGCATAGTAGTTTTTGAGTTTATTCATTCCATACATACAAATCTTTCCTCTTTATAATATTAGTGTTGATGTATTTTTGATCATGTTCCTTATCATGTAAATCCTATTGTCCATCCATCTTGTCTCCCAGTGTTACGTGTTAGCGGGATTTATTTTCTCGCTTATCAATTTATTTTTTTTTGTTCATTTATATTATTATATTTATATGTAGGCATTTAATCTTGTTCTTCAAACAAGACGTGGCTAATTACACTAATCGTTGTAGAAGCCAAAAAGAGCTATATTAAAAAAAATTATTTCTTTCACGACTCCTTATAAAATAGCTGCTCTTCATGCGCTAGTAAAGTGCCTCTTTTTCACACTAGTGCGTAAAGTAACACAACAGAAATGCGATTTTACCAATCCAATATTGATTTCCCTGTCAACTGCCATTTAAAACCATATGAGAAACAGAGACAGCAAGGTAGGCGTAAGCTTTGTAAACAATCCAAATAGATTCCAATATGATAAAACACTCAACTGTTAGATATATAAATATATAGTTATTATGAAGTGAAAATCAACCATTTTGTAGGAGGTACGTGCAAAAAATGTAGTATGTATCGTGTGGCTGATAAAATTTGCTGGTCGGTCGTAAAATACTGCATTTATAAATAAACAGACTATTTTATTAATTAAATTGCCATCTCATGTTTTGTCTAAAAAATTTGGAAATTGTAAGACCGTATAGGTATCATGAAAGAATATTTGGACATTTTCATAATTCTTGTAAAAAATTGTAAAATATGTTTATTGCTATTAGTTTTCGAAAATAAATTGATAATAAGAATTAAGAAACCGCATTTAAATATGACCATTTTTATGAATTAAACATTTTTATAAACATTTAATTATTTCTGTGTGGAATTGTACTTTCTAAATTGTGAACAATTTTTTTATGTATTGTTTATTTTAAGCACATTTATTCTTTCTTCAAATATACCTAGAATATGGTTAAGACATTTATAAATACAAAATTAATTAATTCAAATATTTGAAAATACTCGGAGATTTATGGTTTTCATACATAAATATTAATTTAAGACAAGACTTAAGTTTTGGTTTCTGAGTACGACCTATACTTGAAGTAATTTTAAACATTTAAAATGACTGAATAAATATTTATAAACGCGAGAATCTTTTTGATGTAGCACCATTGTAAAACTTGTTCAAAGAATGCTTTTGTGCAATCAGAGAATTCAACTTGAGTTTTGTCTGTAGTGTCTAACTTTCTACAGTTAATGGAGGGCTGATATCATCTATTGAAAATACAAATCAAGATAAAAGAACAGACATTCGCCTGTTATAAAATTATATTCAAAATATCTAGGATAAATTGACGGCTCATTAAAAAATTCTTTAAACGCATACAGTCTCCGTGATTACCGGCATTCTTTATTATTTATTTATTTAAACCCAAAAACAAGCACGGATACACTAATTCTGTGTGGGACGAAAACACAAATATATAAATGTAAATATGACAACACAGTAAAAGTAAAAAAAAAACATTAATTTCAATCACGAACTATTTAGATATTTGTCATAAATTTTGGAAACTATTTTTATTTGCTAGATTTAGCAGGAATTGTTAATAAGAATATAAATATTGTCATTCTTACGTAAACTTTTTATTCAAAATATTTATGTAAGTTTCAAAGCTTGTTCCGATCCTGACTATGAATTAAATAGATGCAAAGTTGTCCGAGGACTTAGGATCAATAAGTCAATACTAAATTTTTATCTGTCGCAACTTTTCAGAATTTATTATTCCTTCTTCAGGCGTCATAAATTATTTATGTATTAACTGTTTTATAAATTAGTTGCTTTGTCGTTTCCATATTAGTCTACGATTTTTGGTCAAATAGTTCATAAAAATTTTTTTTATTTAAAACTAATTAAAACGTACAATCTCTATCCAGTTGAATGTAAAAAATTTTTGACATTTAACTGGATAGAGATTGTATGTTTTAATTAGTTTTAAATAAAATTTTTTTTAGGAACTATTTGATCAAAAATCGCAGACTAATATGGAAACGCCAAAGCAACTAATTTATAAAACAGTTAATACATAAATAATTTATGACGCCTGAAGAAGAAATAATAAATTCAAAAACGTTGCGATAAATAAAAATTTAGTATTGACTTATTGATCCTAAGTCCTCGGACAACTTTGCATCTATTTATTTATGCAAGCTTTAAGATGGTTTATAACCCATTTTTTCCCAGTGTTCCAAAATTAAAACTCTGTGCGTTTGTCCTAGTGTTCCAATATTGGAACAAGCGTAATTATGTATGTATATAGAAATGTTCATAAAGTTTGCCAACCCGCATTATTTTAAACAGAAAAATCACAACTTAAAAAAATTGCTGTTGTGAAATACTCGAACAAAAGACGGGTTAAACTTCAAAAGTCTACCCTCAGGAAGGAAAAAAATTAATGTTTTCATTAAACGCTGTAATTAACAATTACCTTAAATTATCTGAAACATACCGAATTTTGTCAGAATTCACAATTTGTAAATTTGGCTTGCATTAGTTGAATCTACATTTATTCTAATAAGAATTACATTTAAAATAAAACTAATTAGTGAAGTGTATGAGCCGTAACATATTTTATTATAGAACCGTGTACTATAGGTATATTATGCATTATTTGTCTCTGGATTACACCGAGCACAAATTCGTACTTCAATTTGATATTGTGCCAAATTTAGTTCAACTCTAAATGCTCCCGGCGCATTTATTCTCCCATTTGTCATAAATTAACTTTATATTTCCAAATAACTGAGTAGGGTAGAATAGTGATGAGAGCACTAGAATCGCATTCGGGAGATACTGTGTTCGAATCCTGGCGGAGGCAGATGTGGCTGGAATTTTTTCCTATACTGTCTCTCGCTGAGAAACAGTAATTCCAGTACCGGTCATCTTGTTGAGGTTTTCCATTGTTTCCCTCAAGTAATTCCAGATAAATATCGAGATGGTTCCTTATTCAAGGCCATGGTCGATTACCTGTCAAACTCCTACCTTATCCTGATTTCCTATAAATTCCTATTAATTAAGTTTCAAAAACGTACAAAATAACGGGAACTGGTAAATGGAAAAATAGTAATGGCGCGAATAGCGTCAGTTATGATATAAAGTCGAGAAACGGACGTTAAACACATTATTATTATTATTTACAAATAAGAGGAGACACACGTTAGCCCAACTAATATTTTTTCAAACTATTGTGATAAAAAGAACATAAAAGATTAGGGACTGTATAAAGAAAAGCATGAGAACAATATGCGTGGAACGATATTTCGATTATAAGTAGATCAATGTCCTGCTCTTATAAAATACGCGAAAGATATAATAAGCCCCTAAAAATATAATGCGTCCCTAAAGAGCAAAGCCTGAATCGGCGCAACGAGTTTTTTTGTTGATGAACCAAAAATTATGGAACAGTATCGATTCTAACATTAAACATTTAAAAAGTCATAAATTATTCATCGTTCCATTAAAGATTCTCTTATCAAAAAGTACTACTCCCTAGTTATTAAGTTTATTGTATTTGTTATTAGTGTATTTGCCATATGGCAACATACACTATTGGCGTCGGTCGGATGGCGGGACCTAGGGGTCGGACCAAAATTTCTCGACGTTTCATAACCTCCTAAACACTTTGCCGCCATTTTTAAAAATGTTTATATATATATGTATATATATATATATATATATATATATTTATATATATATATATATATATATATATTTATATATATATATATATATATAGGTATATATGTGTGCGGGCTATAACTTTCGAAGAAGTTAATTTATTTTAACGAAATTTGGCACACATGTTGGAATCTATTACCGCACGAAGCCTATTTAAAATAGGCCCAATCGGGCCATTTTAAGGGTAGTTTTTAGGGGTTGAAAAAAGTTTTTGGGGCCCAAAATACTGAAAAAATTCTCCGAATCGTTTCAAAATTGGAATTTAACCCTCCGGTAGTAATTAAAAAGTGTCCCTAAAATTTTAATAAAATCGGCCCGGCAGGACCGGATTTACAAATTTTATGAAAACACTAGTTTGCAGATAGTGACTTATTTATTGAAGGGTGTATTTAATTCGGTGTAGACGTTAGATTGATAATAATATTGCAATTAAGAAAAAAATGTTATTTTAAGGGGTGTATTAAGGGGTTAAATTTTTTATTTTGCCCAAAAACAAACTTAATTTCACATAATAAAAGTATAAAACCACACGGCCCTATACAAGCAAATACACTATATTGTCGGCAGGGTTTTGGCACTGCGACCCGGGTTTTTTTATTATTAATATTTGTTATGTTAATGCTACTTTTTTAATGTTATTGTTATTAAAGGTTAATTGTTATTTTGTCTGTACTAATGTTTGATCGGGCAAAATAGAAATCAGATATCGCTGGACACCTGTGGGTTTCGTTGTTTGATTACAAGATGGATGTCAGAATAGGCTGTTTGACTCTTATTTTTTATTGTCTTAAAATGTTCATCTCGTAGTATTGGGTCACACGAATTTTTATTTCGATTAAATGCTATCATTTTATAATATAAAATAGCCCTCAAAATTTTAAATAAATACGTTGGCGCGAAAACACGAGCCACTATATTTACCTACTGTGACGTAATTCTTGTAGTATACAAACAAGTACAAATACGGCCAGGTATCGTTTACACGAGGCTCGTTTAGTGTTTATTCACGTGTGTTTATATATTATAGGAATATGTATGTTCACTATAAGTTTAACGCCGCACTTCAAACCAACATGGCGAGAGCGTTTTTTGACATGTCAAAAAATTGCATTTTAAAATTCAAGTAATAAATCAACCTCGTATTTTTGTGAACACAAACCGATAATCTTTGATTTCCTATTCGATAAATATTATCGTATTCACATAATTTAATCATTTATTCTTTATAGTGTCAAATAGTCTTTTCGTGTTTAATTCTCTGCTGATTTTGAGCAAGAACCAATAGGGATGTTGCCTATTTTTGGGAAAGTGTTTTAAATCGTGCATAAGTACCTAATATTGCCACAAATATTTATTATTTTTATTTAAATACAACTCAAGCCTTAAAAATCATGTATTTTAAATCCCGTTTCAAATTTCGGTCCAAAACGCCAATACTAGTCGCGTGACGTCACCTGTTCATACCAAAGGAGGCTCAAAAGTTTACACGGGAGCTACCATCCGATAGATGCGTATTCTGTGCTCATAAACGTTAGTAAACTGAGGTGATGAAAAGTTTTTTCGTAGTCGTTGCTAATAGTTACATGTAATTTGACGTTTCCTATAAACAAATAATAATAAATTACACTCTAAATATTAACCAAACAATGAACTTTTTTAACGTTATGTGCTCTGATTGGTGTCTATTGTCACGTGACTTGAGGGTGATTTTATTAGGATTTATTTATTAAATATTAATTAAATTCCTTAAAACTAAGGAAAAATATAGTGTTTTTTAGTATTTATATCACAGAAACTACTACTTTTCGTTAAAATTATGTTTTTATTTGAATACAGTCAACATCCCTATTCGTGGGCGACATGAAAAATACTACATAAACAAACATAAGCAGCATAACGTATATTTTTGACATTTGTGACAATTTATTGATATTTGAACAAGGTCATCTATAAATCCAGCTTCAAAACGCGCATTGTGTGAAGCCAACACACATACAAACTATCACAACATCGAGAACCACAACACGTCTGGAATCTAGCAGCGAAAACAAGCAGTCAATCCAACGGCAAAACCAGCGTCGTGTGCAACGGACTTTAAGTTTGTTGCGCTATCCGTGATAGTGCAAAGATAATGAGAGTTTGTGACATGGATCTAGTAATTATAGGGATGGAGTATACAGCTGCAGGGGGGGAATCCATTGGGGGAAGGGTACAAAGTAAGAATGGTGTCGATTTTTGATTGGTCGGCGCATTGTGCTGCATACAAAAGACATTTTCTTACTACCAACATAAATTTCTTGTCATTAGACATGCGCAGTGTGCCGGCCAATGACAAGCGGACACCACTCACCTCGTCGCGTCCCTTGATCGGCTTTACCTCCCTCGTCTAAAACCCTAGTACATACTCCGTCTCTATATTCCTATGTCTATGGTTTGTGACAGTAGCAAAGATAACTGGGAGGATACTATGTTATTCCATATTGTATGATGATAATTTTCACCTCCCTTATTTTTCTAACGTTATATGTGTTTTTATAAACATAATAACAGATTGGTTTCTGTGTTTTGACTAATAATATTTAATTATGTCGATATATCAGGATAGTAATTACATACCGAAGAATAAGGTGCTTAATTGTAGGTTAGGTATTTTATTTGACATTACTGTTTCTCTATGCGTGTACACACTAATACGCATCTAATGTAACCTTTCCCTGACCCTTTTCTATTCACATTGCGCAAATATTATATACAAATATCAAACATGTTATGTAGGTACTAAATCTACATACACAGATGTAATAATATGGGATTTGAAACATCTGGTTTGTATTTCATACATAATTTAACAACGTGAAGTCAATGAGACAGTAATTAGAGTGTTATAAATAAAAGTTTCGTTTTCGACTTTACTAGAAAATGATTTTGAATGGTTTCAAGACCAAACTTTAATTAGTTCATGATCTTTATTGTAGTTACGTGAATCGGTCACGATAGAGATAAGGGTTTTATTAAATTGACGTCTGTTTGTCGTTTTCATAATCAAACAATTTGAATTCGTGGAAATTTTGATAATCTATACACATAAATAAAATCTAAATTCCAAACTTTGTACAATACAGCACTCTTTTCAGAGGTAATCATTGATGTGTTTGTATATATAACCAATGGAGAGCGCAGGGCCGCATTTAGAATTTGGAGGCCCTGGGGCATTCATTTCATGGAGGTCCCTATAGTTTCTCTGGGTAAAATCGTGTATTCTTGAATAAAACGACATGCTTACGTACGACATATTAAAAACTTTATTCTTGTAAAGTGTGCTGCTCACTGGCAGTTTTGCGATTTTAAGTAAAAAAAGCTTTGCGCGATTTCTGATTTTCGTAAGTTTTGACAATATCATCAAAGTCCATCTCGCGAAGAATGCCACTTTCCGAACTAAGAAGGATGAGATTCGACAAGCGATCTTGAGACATTCTGTTCTTAATTATCTTATTAATTATTATTATTATATTATTAATTATCTGTTCTTAATTATTATCCTTAGTTTCGAGAAAGATCTTTCCCCATTGCAATTCGTCATCATCATCGATAAGTACATACGAAGTGCTACTTCTGCGTTACAAAAAGTAGATTGTACATTGTTTTGCAAAATTATCCGATAGAAAAAAATTTCATTCGTTTCACCCGTTTTCTTTTCGTACTGTTTTGCAAAAGTGACGAGATGAGTTAATTCATTAGTCAAATTCAATTCCAAATCTTCTGGATAAGAATGTACTACATTTTTAGCCTTCAGTTCCAACTGCAGAGAAGGTTCCATTGTGGTCATTTCAGCCAAGAAACCAAATCGTTCATCAATGACTG
Source organism: Venustoraphidia nigricollis (assembly GCA_034508555.1). Lineage (NCBI taxonomy): Eukaryota > Metazoa > Arthropoda > Insecta > Raphidioptera > Raphidiidae > Venustoraphidia > Venustoraphidia nigricollis. The sequence continues at coordinate 562,912 of JAVRKA010000052.1, read as the reverse complement.
CCAAAATAACTACATCAAAATTTTCTTCTTCATCTCTATCAGAATCGGGACTAATTTTTAAAAGAAACTCATAGTTTTTCAAATTTTTGCCGCATTGGTAGGGGTCATGGTCCCGCTGGCCCCGTCCTAAATACGGCCCTGGGAGAGCGAATTTTCAGTTTTCAGTCAGTTTGTTCTGTCTGGCACTTCACAGACAGGTAAAGGATTATGCCAGGAGTGATCTAGGCTACATTTTATCCTGTCTGTTTAGTTAAACCGGCAACACTCGAGAATGAGTTCTACACTCGAAAAGCTGCGGTCTTTCGAAGGAATCGCACTGTTTTCCACCAATTTGTTTAGGTTTAAAATTTATAATGATTAATGCATTTGGGTTGATTCGACATTTGTAAATGACTCGTGAGGTGTTAAGATACCTTGTGGCAGTGCTAATTTTTTAGTGTATTTGCCATATGGCAACATACACTATTGGCGTCGGTCGGATGGCGGGACCTAGGGGTCGGACCAAAATTTCTCGCCGTTTCATAACCTCCTAAACACTTTGGCACCATTTTTAAAAATGTTTATATATATATGTATATATATATATATATATATGTATATATATATATATATATATATATATATATATATATATATATGTGTGTGTACGCGCGATAACTTTCGAAAGAGTTAATTGATTTCAACGAAATTTGGGCCACGTGTTGAAATCCACCACCGCAAGAAGCCTATTTAAAATGGGCCTAATCGGGCTATTTTAAGGGTAGTTTTTAGGGGTTGAAAACTGTTTTTGGGCCCCAAAATACCGAAAAAATTCTCCGAATCGTTTCAAAATTGAAATTTAACCCTTTGGTAGTGATTAAAAAGTGTCCCCACAATTTTAACAAAATCGGCCCGACAGGACCGGATTTACAAATTTTATGAAAACACTAGTTTGCAGATAGTGACTTATTTATTGAAGGGTGTATTTAATTCGGTGTAGACGTTAGATTGATAATAATATTACAATTAAGAAAAAAATGTTATTTTAAGGGGTGTATTAAGGGGTTAAATTTTTTATTTTGCCCAAAAACAAACTTAATTTCACATAATAAAAGTATAAAACCACACGGCCCTATACAAGCAAATACACTATATTGTCGGCAGGGTTTTGGCACTGCGACCCGGGTTTTTTCATTATTGCAAGTGTTCTTAACTTTTAATGTATGCGTGATAGTCGTGATAATAACATAACTCTTTTGGGACACGATGTGCCTATATAAAATACAACGAATGTAAAAAATAAAAAAGCTATTTTTTTATCGTTCAATTACCCGACAAACTGATATTTTAAATTGCCTACATTATAATTAAAATAGTTGCAATGTAATATGAAAAGTTAACGATAAAAATATATGTAGATGTATAGTAAAAGTACTTTTGAAGATTCTGATAAGTCTACACATTACTAGCATACATGATAATGTACGTACGTATACAATTGACTTGGTTCTCTATACATAACAATGAACTTATATTCCGTATCTGTGGCCAATGAACAAAATCTTTCATGTCGATATTTTCGTAAAACATATTGTCTGTAACTGAAAATATATTTTGTGGAACATTTAAAGACCGCGCACACTATACCTGCGCGGATCTCTCAGATTGGAACCTGATTTCAGGTAATAAACATAGAAAGAAAATGAATGTAGGCCCGTCCTCAAAGCTAACTGAGGACTTAAGGCTGTCGGAACGCTCTGAATTTAAGCCAAAAATAGAGCTTCGGCTGTCAATTGATGTCAACTTATTCGTCAACATTCTGCAAAAATCTTTCTCTATAAGGAAGATAAAGGACAAATAGACTCTTTTTGTAATTTATGTACGATTTACTAGAAAAAAGATGGCCCTAATTGTTGGGCTAAAAAAACACACGTTTTCAATGTCACACTACGACCTTATTCGTACTTATTTCACAAAACTTTTCAATCACAAATCTAAAGTGACTCTTCCTTTTTCGGAAAAGTTTTTTAAATCTTCAAAATATTTCCAAAAATTAGAGTAATCAATTGACAGCGGCACCCTTGCAATAAGATTTTTTAGCCTCGTAGTTGGCACCAGCCAAAAATTGAAACGTGCGGATGATTTGAGCGAGACAGAGCTAAAGAAGGTCATACCCACAATATGTTTTTTGCCTACCTCGCCCCTTACCGCTGGGTCTCAGCACAAACAAAATTCAGAGCGTTCCGACAGCCTTAATTAGACTCAACAGACCGACACTCAGAAAGGTGATTGGGCTTTTAACCGGTCATATTTTTCTGAAAATTCACCTACATGTGATGGGGATACAACAGGATCAAAACTATGTAGATTTTGCGAAATGGAGGATGAAACAGACACCCATATCGTGTTCGAATTTGAGGCTTTAACTTACAGGAGGACAACCATCTTTGGTTACATTGATGAGAATGGAATAGTTCCACAGGACAATCTAGTCTTCAATCTTCTGGAGCTCATTAGAAGATCCAGATTATTTGCATCCTTTCAGGATGTGGTACATTTGGGCCAAGAGACCACCCCAATCTCTCTTAATCTTTAATACGTGAGCTGTATTTTTTAATAATTTAAGTTTATAATTATAAAAGCGTGGGCTGTGACTATCATAAAGTTTACAACCCGCGCTTTTATAATTATAAACTTAAATTATTAAAAATTACTTTTATCCTTTTTTTTACACTGCAATAAAAGCTTGACTTTATGAAAAAAAATCTAAATTTTTTTTGTCTTCTTATGAAAAAAACATAACCTAAAATTCGACATAAACGATCTTACATTTTGACCACACATATGTAGTATGTACAGCTGACATTAGATAGGCTGTATCTAAATGGCGCCAGATACCCAACGAACAATACATATTACAACTTATGTTAGTACGCAAATACACAATGTATGTGCCCCGTGTCTATACTTGCATTGTGAAAGAACGTATTTGTTTCAATAGACAAAATCGTTGAAAAGATGTATTTCGATCAGCCATGTAAAGAAAAAGGTTTAGAGGGAGAAAGAGTGTTGATTGTAAACGCTCGAGGTCATTTTAGTGTCTGAAAAATTTATTGGGTTTCATTTGTAAGGAAAAATTATGTCTGATGCTCATGTGTTTTATGATGGAATTGGTAAGGCATCCAGCACCAAATTGAAGAATTTGGATTCAAGTCCCGACAAGGCCGTTGCTAGAACCAAATTTCAGATAGGATATCAAAAGTGGGGCGAAACATTACAAAAGGTGCGAGATATATTACTGTAGGGTTTCGACTTTTTTAAAGTAAGTTTTCGTTTGGCACGGTATAGGATAAAATTGATTCATGAGATTGAAAGTGTTACGGATCGCTGCAAAGAAAAAAGGTCTAGAAATCAAACAATAAGGAACCCCATCAATGCACCTATAGTATAAAAACAAGCTGTGCAGTAAATAAAAAAAATAAAAATAGAACGATTTACTATATTCATATCCATATTAATAAATGATTGTTAATATTCATAGGTATTTGGATTGACAAGACTTGTTTAAAAATAATTCTTTAATATTTTTGTACAACGTTTCGTCTCTCTCGAGACTTCTTCAGGTACCTGAAGAAGTCTCGAGAGAGACGAAACGTTGTACAAAAATATTAAAGAATTATTTTTAAACAAGTCTTGTCAATCCAAATACCTATGAATATTAACAATAATAAAAATAGAACGTTGCATTTTTCATTAAAAAATAAAGTGAGCTTTTAACACTATTTTAATTCAGGTAAGTAACTGATGAAATTTTGAATGATCAAAATCCCAACTATATTTGACAGAGTTGCATTAATGCGCTGAAAAGGTCTTTTTCTGGTTTTGTTTTTTATAGGAAATTTTAGTAATTCTGGGTATTAAGGAGTAGCATTTTTAGTATTCATTGTTAATATACACAAAATATATGTTTAAATTAAATTGTTAATGCTTTTAAAATAGCTAATTAAACACATGATGCTTTTAAAATTTGTTATTTATTTTGCACACATGTTTGTAGTGGTATTTAAAGTACGTTCATTTCGCAGATGTGGAGAGAGAATTATATAAAATAAGCACATAATATAATGACGCTTATTAATATGAAAATTATTAAACAATAATGACTATTAATATTTTATTTAATGTAGCATTAAAAGGCTTTGAATAAATTGATTACAGTAACGCTTTAATATATTTTATCTAATGGCAGTTTTCTTGGATTCTATAAATGTACTTCAATTACTATAGATTTATTGTTATAGCAAAAATTAAAAGACATTTTGTGATGCCAGAACCTACAGCAATATATTGATTAGATTAATAATAACAAATAAATAAAAAGCCGGGTCGCAGTGCCAAAACCCTGCCGTCAATATAGTGTATTTGCTTATACAGGCAGTGTGGCTTTATTATGCGAACTTAAGTTGGTTTTTGGGCAAAATTAAAAATTTGACTCCTTAATACACTCCTTAAAATAACATTTTTTTTCTTAACTGCAGTATTATTATCAATCTAACGTCTACACCGAATTAAATACACCCTTCAATAAATAAGTCACTATCTACAAATTAGTGTTTTCAAAAAATTTGTAAGTCCGGTCCTGTTAAGCCGATTTTATTAAAATTTTAGGGGCACTTTTTAATTGCTACTAACGGGTTAAATGTCAATTTTGAAACGATTCTGAGAATTTTTTCGGTATTTTGGAACCCAAAAACATTTTTCAACCCCTAAAAACTACCCTTAAAATGGCCCGATTATGCCCATTTTAAATAGGCTTCTGGCGGTGATAGATTTCAATACGTGGGCCAAATTTCGTTAAAATCAATTAACTCTTTCGGAAGTTATTGCCCGTACACACACACACACACATATATATATATATATATATATATATATATAAACATTTTTAAAAATGGTGCCAAAGTGTTTAGGAGGTTATGAAACATCGAGAAATTTTGGTCCGACCCCTAGGTCCCGCCATCCGACCGATGCCAATAGTGTATGTTGCCATATGGCAAATACACTAATAACTTCTACCTAAAAATAACTACTGGCATAAGTCGTAATTTTGATTAAGAAAACAGAATTGATCGACAGCATCCGCTTGCAACCTGCTCTTCTGGATGACGGCACATGACTTTGGTGTTCGGATACACGAATAATGAAACACAAGTGAGTCCAAAAGTAATCGGTTTCAGTAAACAAAAACCGGTGTTTATCGATTTTTACAATTTTACAAAAACCGTATTTTTTTAGGTTTTTCTAAAACCGGTTCACATCACTAATAAAAATCATTCGAATAGCAATCTTTCGATTATCAAAATCATTCGATTATTCCCAAGACTATTTATAATACGTAAGTATGTATGTATATAGAACATTTACCCTTTGACGTGAACATACTATACAATCGAGTAAAGTGGGCTATAAGGGTAGGAGTAGATGGTTCAGTGCCACCGCGAAACGTTCACTCGCTTGTAACAAAGGGTTTTTATGCTTCGCGAGTGGTTCTACAGAACATCATAGAGCGAGGAGAGGAGAAGACACATTACACGAGTGTATTGGTGTGTGTGTGTGTGTGTGTACATCGGAATGGATACCATGCTTCCAGTTACTCCGTGATACACAGTGAAATTCCGATAACGTGACGTTGATAACTTCCACTATGGAAAGTCTTAGCTTTCGGTGCCGTTGTTTCTGCAAAACTTGATACTTTAAAGTCTGGAAATAGGTAGTTCAGTTCCTTGACACGCCGTGAAACTTTAATAGGCGCTTTCCATTTCGTCGAATTACCTCATGTGTGCTTTCCGTTTGATTTGTGTCACACAAGTCGACTCACGGAAACTCACCTGAGTTAGCAGTGCTAAATTTATAAAAACCCGGGTCGCAGTGCCAAAACCCTGCCGACAATATAGAGTATTTACTAATATAGGCAGTGTGGCTTTATTATGCGAACTTAAGTTGGTTTTTTGGGCAAAATAATAAATTTGACTCCTTAATACACCCCTTAAAAGAACATTTTTTTCTCAGTTGCAATATTATTATCAATCGAACCTCTAAACTAAATTATATACACCTTTCAGCAAATAATTCTCTAGTGTTTTCATAAAATTTGTAAATCCGGTCCTGTCAGGCCGATTTTATTAAAATTTTAGGAGCACTTTTTAATTGCTATTAAAGGGTTAAATTTCAATTTTGAAACGATTCTGAGAATGTTTTAGGCATTTTTGGACCCAAAAACGTTTTTCAACCCCTAAAAACTACCCTTAAAATGGTCCGATTGGGCCCATTTTAAATAGGGTTCTTGCGGTGGTGGATTCCAACATGTGGGCAAAATTTCGTAAAAATCAATTAATATATATATATATATATAAACATTTTTAAAAATGGTGCCAAAGTGTTTAGGAGGTTATGAAACATCGAGAAATTTTGGTCCGACCCCTAGGTCCCGCCATCCGACCGATGCCAATAGTGTATGTTGCCATATGGCAAATACACTAATAAAGACACTTGAAAATTCTACAAAAAATATTTTTCGACGATCGTTTCGAACAATAGTCCATCCTCAGGAATATGATTAGTCAATCAAGCCGTTTAAATATCAATATTCTCCAAGTGAAACTTAGAGTGTTCAAAAGGCTAATTTTTGAAATTTTTGAGTCCATATCAGTGTTTTTACTATGACTGACTATTTGGATTTTTGTATATTTTTCATATGCTGTATTTTGTTTTCTCTTCTCTGTACTTATTGGTAACTAATACCATTAACTGGTTATTCTTGTAACTGTTGGTATTATTATTATTAAATAAACAAAAATTATGGTATAAATATTAAGAGCACTGTGGTTGGAACAATAAAAATAAAAGAAAGAATAGTTACTTCTTACCACAACAGATTTATTCAGTGGATGTACATTTCGAGAGCTAAGCTCCCATCTTCAGCAAAACACTAGTTTAGTGTTTTGCTGAAGATGGGAGCTTAGCTCTCGAAATGTACATCCACTGAATAAATCTGTTATGGTAAGAAGTAACTATTCTTTCTTTTATTTTTAAAAATTGTGGTATTGGGTACCACGGAGACACTTTGTACCAACAAGTGATAGTAATAGTTGATATGATACCGATGGTGATTCTTTGATATTAGGGGGTTCGAAGATCCTGAATCATTCAATTACTGTAAATTGATCCTGAGGCGATAACTGAGATCATTAGCGTACCTAATTAAACCCGGAGTCAATGCAAGTAGAGCAATGATGGTCGCATCGAAAGATACCGCGGGAGAAATGTAACGTGGGAGCTGCCTTTCGCGGATTAGACATTTTTCACAGCTTGCGATTCTGCATGACATCGATGATTTAAATTTTAAAATCATCTCATAACAAATTTTGACTCGCTTGATATCTAATTGATGAAAAGTTAAGTCATTTCTAGGAAATCAAAAATTTTGCCCGGAGATCTATTTTTTAATTCTGGAGTAACCCTACGTGAACCACATGTTATAATGTTTTAATAAAACAATAGTTTATTGTGTAACATTGTTAGTTTAATCGGGTTTTTAATTGCGAAACAATGTATTACTATAATTTTAAAGCAAAATATTTGCACATACAATATTTATAGGGCATTTGTAAATTTACTTGTTTTCAATTTATTAACAAAGCATAGGACCACTTCATTGAATAAAATAATATTTAGTTTAAAAAGAGAACATTTTAAAACTACGCATTTAATTTTTTTTTTCGCCTACCAATTCTATATCTCGATAGATATATCGTAGATTATAGATGCTCGACAGCTGAGGTCATTAGCGTCTATATTCTCTATCTTAAAATTAAAATGTGTAAATAATTAAGTGATTTTTCAATAATATAAGTTTTCCGAGTTTGCTAAAAATGATCATACAATTATTTTGAGCGAAATGACGCGACGTTCTAAATGTCAATAAGTGTTTCTAAATGTGTCTGCAAGGAACAATTTCGAAACACACTTCCGATTTCTAACATTCAACGCACACTATAGAATTAGAACACAACAAACACCCAAGCACCCCCGCCGCATCGCATCGCGCCATGTAGGTAGGTATATAGGGAGTTATGGTATTACGCAAGCTCGTGTAGTAACTAAACCCATTTATTACGTAACCTCTGTGTATACGTCAGACCTATATAGAGGGCTTCGTATATGTATGTATGTATTGTATAGTATGGTTTATCTTGCACATAAATTCTCTAACAGTCTGGATATAATACCAAGCTGTCTTCCTCGTACTCACATTATTGTGTCTATCTGTCCCATTTCCGCACATATATTGCACTGTTTATTGTACTCTCTCTATACCAGACATGGTGATATATAAATGCTGGAATATGTATATCCCATTGTCCCAGAAGTGATCAATTTAACTCAGCATTACGGGACATAAAACTCATTTCATTTAGAAATACTGTTTACATCAGTTTGCTTTGGAATATATCCTTTTAGGCCTTATAAAGAGACACCTGTCAAATATTATATTTGATTATGACGCTCTGTTATTGCTCATTGACAGTTTCAAAAGAATTTTATCATTTTTAAAGAAGGTATTTCTTTTGTATACATAAAACTTTGTTCAGCATCAACGACTATTTATGGAAAGGGGATGGAAATTATTCAATTTCAAAATGACGCATTCGATAACTCACTTGTGGCAGACTTAAACCATATTTTTCCATCTTGCCAAAATGATGCCCCAGAACACTTATGGCAACGTCTACAAGAGAAAGAATTCTTCTTCTCCCTTAGTTTAAGTCACGTCCTAGGTTAGATTAGATTATGAGTGGGGCGATAAGGCATGACATCCTCTCAATCACTGCGACCTAAAAGATCTTAAATCAAATCCTAAGTTCGGTTAGCTTCGAAGTATATGAAATACTGAACAAATATTGTGCCAGACTACATGAACCCTCTACTTAACAGTAGTCATTTTTTGTGGTATTCCAAGGTCTCAGTCCTGTGTTTGTTTTGGGATCCTAATACTACGTGGGCCTGTGGCGAGAAAAGGTGTTGGCTCCTTTAATCCTTGTTTGTTTAATCCTTATCACATTATTTCTGGCACATGAGATTAAATCCGTGAAGTCAATGGAAGGTTTAAAAAAATGATGTATTCACTAACATGCATTCTTCAATATTTTTATAAAATTTAGATTCAACAGTGAAATTGAAATTTTACAAATCTTGAAAAACGATGGAATTAAAAGAGTTTCCAAATAAGTGAAGATAGCTTTTCAAAAAATGTCTGATTCAAAAGAGTATGTACAAGTAATCAAACATATCCCAAGGTGTAAATTAACTGAAACGAGGATAGACAGCTGACGCTTAATAAAATATAAAATCGAGAGAAGGGAAACAGATATCAAATGTAGAGTACCTATTTGCGTCTTCAAACATGAAAGAAAAATCATTTAATGCCTGAGGGAGAGGTCACGAAGTGAATGTTTTTCGAAATAAATGTTTAAAAATAAAAGTATCAGTGTCAAAAGAATATGAGAAGAGTTTGCTGCGTTGATTTAGGAGGAAGAAGTTGAAATATGTACACAGCGAAAGATATGAGGCATGAGATTAGCAGGAAATGCATGGCTGTGATGAAATTTGAAGAAAAAGGTTTTAGAATATGTTGATAGCAATAATTATAATATAAAGTGTTCTTCAGAAGAAAATAATGTGAGTGATACTTTAAGATTATTTACAACTATTTAACATTTATTTCAAAGTTTAAATTTTCCAACAAACATTCATACTGTGCCAAATTAATTGCTACGTAAATAATAGTTCTTGTAATTAACTAGAGATCTTGTATGTTGGTTTGCATGATACATAAAAAAATAAGTGTCTAATTGTTTATAAAATGACATTGCATAGCATTTTAACAATACATAATTATAGTAATATTTCTGAAAATGTCGTGCGAATTATTATATCAAAATGATGAAGTTGAATTCTGTTTAGAAATTGATGTTATTTTCACATTTCTTAATTCAATTACTCATATTTTTAGCATTCAAATATAAAATTTTATTGTAATTACTTGATTGTTATTTGTTGTATCAAATTGAAATGAACTATACTATTGTTTCTGATTTATGGCTCATACGTTTTTTGGAGTAAAGAATAAATTCTTATACAATCTTTCAGACGTGGTCATAATGCCAGGATTTTATTCTTGAAGTAGTTTTGAGTTAAAAATTCGATATTAAAATATCTGTGTCTAATGTGTCTGTGTTTTGCTAAAAATGATTATTTCAGTGAACACCAAATCAACACGTTTTTAATCCAAAATCACGCCAGAAATAGTAAAAACCCAAGCATTTTGACTTAAATCTCGGGACACACTATATAAAAAATTCGCATTAACGACGAATGTGGTTGTTGGTGACCTTGTATATGAAACGCATAAAAACTATTAAAATAATTATTATCTGGCCATATTTAATTTCAAGAATGAGCGCATTTTAAAAAGAGGATGTTGATAAAAGTTATGGCGCTGATTAATATCAATCAACGACACAATTAAAATAGAATTACATATATATATACGAAAGGCTAACACATCATGGGATGTACGTCACGCTAGACACTAGAGACAGGTAAGTCGAGACCTTACATGCATTAATTTAATTTCTCAATGATGTAATGCTTTAAAACGTAAATTGGACAGACACATGACGTGTATGGAAATCTCTACAGCACGCTGTACATAGACTATAGACTATACAGCCACCTCTTATACATGCGTGATGTGTTGAAGATAGATTAATTTGCATGCTGTTTTAGTTTGTTTTCGGGGGAAACGTTCCGCTATACCACTCTCGAGATAGTCTCGCTAGTTGCTATCTCACACCGCGCCGCCTCGCCGTGCTATATAAGGAATATACATACATACACACATACATATCGATATATCAAATACATGCAAGATCTTATTGCCTGTGGAGCGATAAGAATTTACAAGTTACAAAATGCGTTTATTAAAAGTTTTAAATGTTTGCTAAATTTAATTTTAACGCCTCATTATACATTTTTGAGAATTTTCTACGACGCAATAAAATTTCGTTTACCAGAATTTCTCCAACTGGCAGCGGCATTTTCAATCCAGCTGGATTTATGCTGAATTAAAGCAACTCCAGCTGGATCCAGTACGGATCCAGCATTAATCGATTTTTCAAATAAATGTAACATTTTTTTAACTCTAGAAACTTTAATAACTATTTATCTACATCAAATACTCGTTTTTTTGGCGTTAGTAAAGTACTTTAATAGGAAGTAATAGTTACGAGTATCCGGAGTATAATTATTAATTATGACAATGCAGTCTTAAATCACCTAAATTGATATTCTAGATATCTGAAATAGTTATTCGTTTACCTATTTTGACAAACTATGTAGTCTCAGTTTCTCAATCTCAATAATTTTAGAAATAAAATTGCGTTTCCCGCTTATAAAATGTTTAGTTAATTCTTATTAGAAACAAAACTTTAATATAAATTATATTTTATAATTTAAGACTTGACTTGTCTTTTAAAGAATAAAGCCAATCAATTATGAAGGTAACAGTTTTTTTTTTACTTTTTTAAAGTAAGATCTCAAAAAAGAAATGTTATTGATGGTGTTATCTCCCAGTCTACTTCTTAAAGAACTGCAAATATGCCCGAATGCGAAAAAGGCTCTCTCTACCTCTATACGCTGGTTGGTTTGAGAGTCATAGATTCAAGTTAGGTTTTCACCTCTTACTCCCTCACTTTCATAAAGTGTCATTTTATTCTTCAATATCTTATCAGATCCTGTTAATCACTTGTTTTTAGTTGATTGCGGATCCGCACCGCTGGATGCAACTGGATTGCTGAGTCCATCATTGCAATCCCTAATGACAGTGCACTCGCCAAGTCGAGCACTGCCTACCTGTCTTTTATTGAAGCGTTTCGGCGTGGTTTTGAACTCTTGTAAGTTTGATCTGGGTCTCAAATTTTCAGAACAGCATGGAGTTACTTTTTTGTGGGAGGGGGAAATCTTTTTTTCGGACGCCCAGGGAAGGTAGCCCTAGGTAGTGTGGGAGTCGGGTCAATGACCCCCTATCCACTGAAACCCCCATATATCCCTCTCGCGGCACCGCCGATCTGCCATTTCTTCGCGGAAGGGGAGCTTTAGCCATTGGCTTTATCGCGCTGTCAGGCTCCGGATAAAGCATGGAGTAGTATAATCTTATGTAACGGACTAAATTTCACTTTTATCGCCGTGTTACTTTAGATTTCATATAAAAAATGTAACCAAGTCTCGCGTTAATATTCCGTTATAATCATAAATGTCAAAAAAAGGGACCATGCTCGGCACAAATAGAATTGAGATCTAAAACGGTGCTAAGTTTTCACGGTTTATATTATAAATAAATGACTCACGTATAAATTTGGCACCATTTTAGATCTCAGTTCTTTTTGTCCATTTTGGGTCGAGTGTGACTCCTTTTTTGACATTTATGTTTTAGCGGAATATCAACGCAAGGCTTGGCTACATTTTTTACATGAAATATTTTTGATGGGGTTTATATTTCAGTATCGCAAATAAAACATAAAACAAACAAAATTCAAATTAGAGCTGCGTGAAATTAACCTATGTGTGTATTATAAGTAAATATGATGAAATTAATTAATTTCTGTATAGTTGGTATAATCGATTTCCTGTAAGACTTAAAAGCATATTAAAGAAAAGTAAAGGTATTTGATTAAGTCTTATACTTAGTTTAACTCAAACACGCTCAAATTATTTACATATGCTTGATTCAATTGAACTTCTCTTTGTGAATATAAAGTCGGCTTATTTGCAGGCAGATATAGACGGTCAATTCCGTGTACTTATGTAGAAACTTTATAGGTCAAGAGTTAGTCGTCAAAAATCGCAAGATTTTTGTAAAGATTATTATTTTGTGAAACTAACCTAGTCACCAGTCGGTAGGTAGATTAATTTTACTGAATACTGACAAGGTCGTGTTGTTATCAAAATGAGATCTGACTGTCTTTTTCATAAATTATATTCTATAAATTCCTGTACCAAACTTCAGATTCTGTTTTTTTGCATCTTTCAAAGCGCCTCGACGCCAGAGGTTATCCAAGTGCTGACTTGCTGACTGTAGGACATTTATTTACATCCTATAGACTAGCTAATCCCAAAATATTAGCCTTTAATCTTGCAATTTTTGATCGCAAGCTTTTAGTAATGTGAATTCATTCATCTTTATTAATTGTAGTACTACAAACAATATATTCATTATTCATATACTATATGATTCAAAAGTAACGTTCATCGGTTTAGTAAGTTAATAGTAATCTAAAACCCAGAATGACAAAATTTCCGATTGACCTTCTTTACATGAAACAATGCTTAATTTTATTGAAATGAAAACATCGTGAATGAAAAGAGGAGTTCAAGTTTGTCTCCTTCGATATCAGTGAACCTCTTATGCGGTTTAACTGCAGGAAGACTTTTGATCTTTCGTAACATGTCTTCGTTTATTAAAGTTACAGCTGCATGAAGACGGTCAATACCATTTTTTCCCAGAACATATGATATTGTAAATGAAAAATTTTTAGTACTTCCTTTGTCAATAAAACTGTAAGAATCATTCTCGATTTCATTTGACTTAATGAACCAATCCTCGATGGATGATTGCTAACATTTTGTGTATAATGCAATATTTGGGTATTATTTCTATAGACATACAGTAATTACCCAAGTAGACATTATTTTTACTTAAGTGGATGTTATGTCGTAGAAATTTGGTGTAAGCATCCGTTTTAAGAAATGTCTAGACATTTAATGAAATGATCAGATCACTACTAGAGAGATACGTTTAGTTATTTATTTATTGTGACGAGAAACAATAAACATGTAAGTTAAATGACGTACATAATTATCATAATATGTAAAAGAGGGGCTTTTAGGGAAAAGCTAAAAAATAAAATTAGCATAACTAGGTTACCCCTACCCATAGAATCAGAGTCTATAGATCAACATTAAAAAATTGCAAAACAAATTAGGGCTGACAACTTTACAGTGCTACACGATTTATTACAGTAATATAGTGTTATATCAGTATTCGTCAAATGAAAATCCTGAAAGGTCTCGTGTTGAAACTTTAAAATATTGTATATGGATGTATATATTTCGTACAGTAAATATGAGAGGAACTATGGGAGTAAATGTATTTTTATTGATCTTTTTTCGCTGCTCTAAAGATAATTATTTTTTGTTGTTGTTATTCGCACTGAAAATTTTAACGAGTCAAAATATTTTTTGTTATGCTTGCACAGTATACACGCTACTGACCCTCAGCCTGTTTGTTATGATTAAAATGAAATTTCAAACGAATTACAGTAGGCAGCAAAGCAAGCAAACAGAAAATACATTAGTATAATCTGTAAATAATTAGAAAAGTCATTTTACATTACTCCATTATTTTGATTCATATCAATAGTAGGGTAGGTAAGTATATAATTGTACCAAACGGAAATGGCATTTTTTTGCGGGAGTTTTGTGGTATTTCGGTATTTTGTATGTCACTTAGATGCTTTTTTCCAAGATTTCTAGAGAACAATTTGACCGATTTTGTTGAAACTTGGTATACAATCTAAATCCCATATGCTACTTTTTATCCGACTACGAGAGAGAGATTGTAGATTTAAGACGATCTATGTACAACTGAAGTCATTAGTGTCTATCTGTAATAGCTACACGATCAATCTATTAAGAAGTTACTGTTAAATCTGATATTAACAAGATCGAAACCATGTATAAGTTATCTTTGACATATAGCAGCTATTCATGCTTGAACAAATAATATAGTATACATCAGCCAGTAATTCTATAAGGTAACAGGAATAATTTAACGTACTTTAAAGGTCAGGTGCAAGATGCTAGAAAGGTTTTTGTCAAATTGTGACGAAACCGCGGTTAAGTTATTTGACAGGGGCAGCCATTGACTGAAATAATAATATATATATTTTTTAATTTTTAAAAAGGTATATCCAATTGTATATGTCCACGTGTATATAGAGTATATGCACATATACGAGAGCATTCCACTTGGGGGATAGCTCCACCAGGTAGGGTAAATAATAATATAGTAACTGTATAACTTCTGCCGCGCGTACATAAATACACGCCCCATTTTTTTCCACATATATGTCACACACATAATTATAAAATTTTAAAGTTTTTCTGTACCTTATTATAGTAAACTCTCAAAGTTTGTCCAGGATAAAAGGCTTATTATAAAAACAATATGTTCTTATTAGGGTTTTATTAACGGTCTTACGTTTCGACTGATGATTTAACCATCCTCAGAGACCTTAATCCTAATTAAACGTCAAATACTTCAATAATAAATAAATAAAAACAATAATTATTTCAAGTATTTGACGTTTAATTAGGATCAAGGTCTCTAAGGATGGTTGTATCATCGGCGGAAACGTTAGACCGTTAATAAAACCCTAATAAGAACATATTGTTTTTATAATAAGCCTTTTATCCTGGATAAAATTTGAGAATAAAATTTTAAACACATGAACTAAATCTAGAAATGGTTCGCTAAGTTTTCGGTTTAAATAAAAACTTTAATCTTTGATCTGAACAAATACAAATTAATATTTAATAATTATTTCTTTCTAATTCTTAATAACCGTATTAAAATCTCTCGCTTGAAAATTATAATCTGTCATTTTTAGAACATACTTTTTAGATAGTTACGTGGTAGGAAGTCTAGTAACATATTATTATAGGATTATAGATTTATAAAGACACGTTAATCTTAAAGCCGATTTTAAGATTTGGAATTTGGAATTAACTCGTAGCTATAAGGTTCACATATGTTCTGCTCTGCACCAGCGATGCCCAACATAAAACATTCATCTGTCTAAAAAATAAAATACCAGAAAAATAACATAATTTATATGCAAAGTACCAAGTGTTAGTGTCTGAAATATTTGCTACTCATCATATTTAGTGAATTTAATTTTTTTATTATTTATTATCCAGCTGCGAAAAAAATTGTCGTGTCTCTAAAAAAGTTTTTTCCTGCTTCCTCGTTTCCAATCTAGGTCGAATGTTTTTGGTTCTTTACACTCAGTTTTTCTATATATCGTATTAATTATGGCTACATCTTCAAAAATCTATAGGTTACTTACAACATTCAATAATAATAGTATATTACACCGCAAGGGCAAGAATTTCAACTTTCTGGTCGTGTGGTGTATACTATTTTTCTTTATACCCGGTCGAAAGTACATATTTTCGTATCAGTTTACACGAGAAAACTGTTTCGGACCGCTGTTACAGACGGCGTGCGAGTAATTCCAGCAGTGCATAAATGTTAGGCTTTCTGCCTTAAAATCGAAGCCGAAAGTACGTGCTTTCGACCGGATATAAAGAAAAAACAATTTTAAAACCTAATTAATAAAGATTAAGCCGTGTCCATTTAAGGTAGTTGTCGTGGTACAATATTGTCAAAAAGTTATAGATTATAGGCGCCACAAAAGTATACTAGTTTGTAGCTAAGTGATCCATAATTTGTAGGCAAGACTGTACCCGTGGAAACGTAACCCATACAGTATTCATATACATGTATATTTTCTATAAATTGTTGAACTTTAAACCGTTATTTATAAATAATTAGACGGTCAAAAATTTTTTCTTATTTTTTTTAAACTCATAACAAATGCATTGAAAGACTGTCAGTTTTTGGAAAGTTTCTGACAGTTAGTTCTTTTTTTATAAATAAGAAACTGGTTCAGAGCTACAGAGATCGTATACAATCAATGTTAATTATCCAATTTTTAATTGAATTTATCTCGGATTATATACGGTCGATCGACTTCAAATTTTTAGGGTAATTGTATTATCATGTCCTTAATAAGTATACAAAAATTAAGAATTTTCTGACGGTGTGCCTTAACCACGACAACTACCTTAAACTCTTGAACAAGCTGTATTTTAATAAAATAACGTTAATACTTTTTTACCTGCATGCACCTAGATTCCAGAATAGTTTTATTATTTCCGGTGTGCTGGCCGCTTTATATGTTTCATCTTTCCATACATAATATTATGTAACATTTGAATGTATGTATACGGCAATCAATTAGATTAGACGAAGTTTATATAGCGAGATAGTGCCATATCCCCAATCGATCAACTTTTTTGATGGATATGTTAGAGAAACAAGTTTCAGCTCTTTTTTATGTTATAATGTTATCAATTTATGTACATGCACTTTATATATTATGGATCTATCACATTTTGTTTTTCAGTGTCATTACTTATAATTGACTGTTGCAATAACCTTATAATGTGCCGTATTTTTATTATATATTTTACAACTATTAATAGCTCAAGTATACGCGATTTTATGAGCCGTGCTTAATTAATAAAATACTTATTTCTCAAAAGGTCCATTAAAAAGAAGAAATTGTTCGTAACGTACAAATACCGGCATATACACAAGGCAACAGTGGTATCTATTATATTGTTTGATATACATAAATATTTTATGCAAAGGTGGCGTTTTTATGCTTTTTATACCAATAAAAAATTAATAGCTCTACTATTCACTTGCATCATATAAAGCTTGTCATGGTAGATGGTAACGGATGATGGCCGCTGTATTTTTTTAAAAATCATATAGAAAATTTCTGATAAAATTAGCGTCGTCGCTATGATTATGATCACGGTATTCAAAAGTTTTGAGCACTTTTTGGCGCAATGGCTGATCCAGTGACGTTTTCCAATGTTAATTTAAATGAAAATATTATTATGACGATGTTGAATCAGTGCATAAAACAATAAAAGAACACATTTGTCATCAATTGAGACTGTGGTTGAAGTGTCATGATCGGAAAACTGGTTGAAAACTTAGTTTTCTCTTTCATAAATCGTTGTTTGTCAAAAAAATTATTTTCAAAAGCAGTGAAATATTTCTCTTCGATGTTGTACAGTTTCTTTAAATAATATTTCTTATTTACTTACTATTTACTTTTTTTATAATCAGTCGCTTTTCACCTACCAAAATGAAAAATATGGCGGAACTTGAGGCATGCGCACAAAAATTTTTAACTATGAAAAGGTCCATTGTTTTTACTGTACTACTAATCTAAAATTTAATTTATTTGTGTTTTAAGAATTTGACTTATTTTGTAACCCCTTTTTTGTTAGATAACCTATTTCTTACTAGATGTTTTTTTTTAATAAGCTGATAAACTTTAAAAAAATATTGATTTTTTGTCAATTAGTAAATTAATACGTCTTTGTATGTCGATTTTAAGATTAACAAATGTCAGTCAATAAAAATTCCCTGTATGAGTGTATTTTAACTAAAATTTCATGTCGACTGCTGCGCTAACAAGGCTTGTTAAAATATGAACGCTCGACTTAATATATATTTACGTAAAAGTGAGCGCTGAATAAAGCCTAACGAAATTAATAAGTTAATAATTAAATAAAATGTTTTTCTTCATATACCCGCTTGAAAGTACGTACTTTCGACTTCGATTTTAAAGCAGAATTTAACATTTATGCACTGCTGGAATTACTTGCATGCCATCTGTAATGGCAGGCCGAAACAGTTTTCTCGTGCACACTGATACGAAAGTACGTACTTTCGACCGGGTATGAAGAAAATAGTATACACAACACAGCCAGAAAATTGAAATTCCTGCCCTTGCGGTGTAATATACTATTAGTTGCAGGTTGTTTTTATTTTATCAACGAATCTTTAAATTTGGAATAAATTAAATACCTATAATTTTATTAGGTTTATTAATATGTCCTAGTGTTGTACTAGATACAAGCACCGGTTTTCTATGTTATACTAATATAGATATCTCAATTCTGATTTTTTTTTTTTGGTGTCCTACTGTTGCTCTGAGGCGACGAATTATATTATTTATTATATCCGGTATCAAATTTCATTTACTTACCCACCGGGTATTTATCCATCGCCAATCACTGCACTGTGAGAATTACGTTTTAAGTTCTTGTTTACGAACTAGCCCTGTTATTTCTAGTTTTTGATAATTAGTAAGAACTAGTATAACATGTATAAGAAAATCTTTGCTGGAGATTTATACTCATTTGCAATGTATGCACTGTGTATTATAAATATTCGTAGTTAACAGTCATTAATTGAAGTGTTACATTACAAAATGTATATTTTAGTATGATCGAAGACTGACTCGAAGTTGAAAGTATGGATGGTATAGAGTTGGAATTCATGCGGTTTCATGTATAAATAATATGTAACATTCATGCACAGTTACAACTTTACAGTCAAGCTATTAAAAATAATTTATGTTCAGCACAACCTTTAAAATAACAGATTACATCGAAAACATAAATTTATTTATACTTTATAGAGTTAATTAATAACCAATTCAGAAAAATGTTTTTTCTTAATTTTAATATTATATCGTTATACTGCTATTAACTCGAAATGTATTATGAACATTGTCAAAGGTATAAATTTATTTGCACGTGTGTTAATATATTATTTATAATATGAAGGACTTTTGCTACGAGGAATTTGAAAGGATAACATCCGTTGTAGAATCATCATTATATAACCGACCTCTTAGTGATGCTGTTTTTATATGGCGTTTCCGTAACTCGTCTACAACAAATTCACAGTTCTCAAGTATTAATCTAAGAATTGGCAAAAAAATCAATTGGAGTTTTAATACGTTATTAAAGACTAGCGGCCCGGTCTGACTTCGCACGGGTAGCATAATTATTTACAGCCATAAAGATGAGAATCATTATCATAAAATTCTCAACATGTATTGAATTTGCGCGAATCAAACGCTTTTAATATTGTGAATGTTCAAAAATCGAAGAAAAATCAACTCGGAAATAACTTGGAAATTAGAGACAAATTTTATATATTTTTGAAATAAAATCTGTAAGACTTTAATATTTCTCACTAATTACGATCCTTAAAACTCTTTATTTTTGAACATCCAAATTTTCAAATTCTTTTTTTCTTTATATTTAATCAATTTGAATGAACGATAACATGCTTTCCATAACATAACACGTAAAATTAAAATCGTTATAACTTTTTATTCGTCTATTGCAGTGATTCCCAACCAGTGGTCCGTAGACCACAGGTGGTTCATGAAAGCCTCGAAAGTGGTTCGCGGAAGGGCCCGGCAGCACATATAAAAATGTTGCCATTAGATGGGAATTTTAGAAACGATATGCGTTGAACGAGGAGGGGTGAATGTATCCGTGCTGATGACTATCTTTATAAAAAATGTATTCTAAAAACTGTTTTACTACTTAATCACCTTTGAGTTTTATTACAACTGGTAAGGGATATAGCGGGGGGGGGTCCGTACTGAGTTAATTTCAGGTTGAGTGGTCCGCAAACTTCTACAGACTGGGAGCCGCTAGTCTATTGAGTCGATATCAAATGTTCTTCAAAGTTTCGGAATTTAAAGATAAATAATCAGAGGGTGAAAATTTTCGGTTTGAATCGTTTTATAATACCTTCACAACATTCTTACCACTTAAAAACTTTTTTAAAATAAAAATATCAACCTCCTTCAAAAAAGTCACTAAAAAGATGAAAATAATAATGCAGTTTTGAGGTTGGCGCCAATTTTATTACTGAAACTTAAAATTAATAGGCATCTACTTTTATTAAATTGGAACCGACCTCAAAATTTCATTATTATTTTCATCTTTTTAGTGATTTTTTTGAAGGAGGTTGATATTTTTATTTTAAAAAAGTTTATTTTATTTTTTACTTTTTAGTGGATTTTATTCCGCACATTTTCAAAAACTACTGAACCGATTTAAGTGAAATTTATGTGGGATCACCCTGAAGATGTGCCCTATTAAATAAGAAAAGAATCATCATAATCGCTTTACAAATGTTGGAGATATGAGGTAGCATACATTAAAAAATATTTAGAGTTCGTAAAATGATTTTGACTTATGTGTAAAGCGCAAAATAGGAGCCCTGAAGAAGACAGCAAAGACTGTTGAAACGTTGGCAATAAATTAAAAAGTTTAACACATCAAATTTGTCCATAATTCCCATTAAACTTTAAAATTAAAAAATATGTTTTTTTGACGTCATTTAAAAACGAATAAACCGATTTTAATAAAAACTATACGGGACCACCTGAGATGTATACCCTTTCAAACAAAATAAGAATTTTCCAAATCGGTTCAGGCGTCTTTGAGTAATCGAGGAACATACATAAAAAATAAAAGATTCCGACGAACTGAGAACCTCCTCCTTTTTTTTGAAGTCGGTTAAAAAAGGACTACAGTGACATTCGTTGCCCCACCCTTGTGATAGCAATGCATTTTTTCCAATACAGTTCGTATATGCGTTGCGTGTGTTTGTGTAAGACAGTACTCGTGGGAGTAACGACAGAGTATTTTATTAACGCTATACGTCGTTCAATACTCGAATACCAGCACGTTTGTGTGTTGCTCTGTGTGCAAGACAGTTTCCGTACTTCTATACTGCGAACTCCATATACGACACACTACCACAAGACACATGGGCGCCGCGCCGTGAGGAAGATGCAAGGGGGTGCACTTGCATCCCCCTACCATGAAAGAAATGTCACAGAAAAAAACGAGTGTGCTTTAGACCACACTACTGAAGTAAAACTTCCTAACAACATATACCTAATTAAAATTTAAAAAATTAATAAAAAAAAACCTTTAAAAAACGTTTAAAAACCTTAAAAATAGTACTCGTTGCGGACGGGATTCGAACCTGTGCGATCAAATCACATTAGGCTTCGAGTCTAACACTTTACCGCGTGGCCAGCCTAGCTGCGTATTTACGTGCCGTTAAAACAGTATACAAAGAGCACTTGTTCCAGTTGATAGTTTCAACTTCCGTTTGCGTTCGCCGTTCGGAGTTCGCAACTTCCGTAAGAATTTCGTCTCGCATTTGCCAGCTTACTCCCCAAGTTAAGCGTGCGTAAAGAAGTTTTACTTCAAAAAATAGGAATAACGTTTTTATTATTGAAATCACTGATTGTATAAAAACTTAACCTATTTTTTCCCAGTATTCCAAAATTGGAACTCTGTACGTTTGTGCCAATGCTCCAACACTGGAACAAGCGTTTAAATAAATTGTAATTATGTTGATAGAAATGTTCATAAAGTTTGCCAACCTGCATTATTTTAAATAGAAAATCACTTAATTAAAAAAATTGCTGTTATGAAATACTATTTATAGATAGATAGATATATAAATATATAGACAGATAGATAGATACTTTATTGGTGCTATTAACCAGATTTACACACGTCATGTACAGTTTAGAATTTAAAATAACATATTAAAGAATTCGTCTATCGACTAGAGACTATTCTTAACAAGATGAAAATACACAAAATATACAAAATATTGTATACTATTTATACAAAACTCGGGAAAAACAGGTTAGGGGATATCTAGTTTGTTGTCCAAATTTGTTCAACACCTTGTCTGTAAATTCACTGTTCCTCCTCTACCATTTTCCTACCAAAACAGCATGCACAGGCCGTTTAGCTTCGCATTTTCCATCGTTATCCGATTCCACGAGTTGACATTAGAATTAAAGTAGGGGGCAATCGGGAGACACTGCGACCTCTAATAGTTCATCAGTTTTTTAGGATTCCCAGTTTATTGATATATTCTATTATCCTGATCAGACTGATGTCTTTAAAAGCCTTTGGTGGCATTGAAGACGTCTTGAGATGTCGTAGATGACTAGTTTTATACAGATTGTATCAAATGAAAGCTGTCCATAGGACGCTCTGTGTGTAAGACAGAGAACAATATACGAACGATAAATAAGAGTGAGATAAATGATCGCTAATAGTTACAGTGGTTACTGTAAATAAATAATACTTGTAAATCTTTTTACCAGTTTACAAACTAAAACAACTAAACCGTAATATTAATTCGTATTATTATTTAATTATTTGGATTTTTTCGTGAACGGTATAAATAGCCAATTTATCAATAATTTCGGTAGTGACTGCAGACTATCATTAATTGATAAAATGGCTATTTTTATTTAGAAAACAAAGACGTTTATTTAAATTTATTTTACAGTAACCACAGTAATTACTACCTATTAGCGACCATTTATCTCACTCTTACTTATCGTTTGTATGTAGTGCTCTGTCTTACACACAGAGTGCCCTATGGACAGCTTTGAGTTGTTACAATCTGTATACCTACTGTTAAGTTAAAACTAAGCGCAAATAAAAAAATATATAAACCAAATTAAAAGATATTTTAAGAAAATAATCACTGGTCAACATCACACGATCTGTGATATCGTCTGCTCTTCCCAAGGGTAAATCTCTTCTCATATCCATTGCACATATCAGTGTCGGAAGGGTAATATAGGTAATATCTCCCTGCCATTGGTCAGCCATCGACCATACGACAAGAATGCAATAAACACACATATATAAGGAAGTGCCAAATGAGTTTGTTGTGTAAACATAGTACGGCTAACACTACCTACAATTATTAATTCACTAAATTCATAAATTATATCTTATAATGTGTGGATGCACACGCACCTCCCTGAAAGTAATGCTGTCGGCGCCCATGACAAGACAGCTTGCTGTCACTGTAAATAATATCAGCATGGCCACATATCAATATATCTCGGGTCGCCATGGAGACATCACACTAAAGGCCGTGGCTCTAATGTTCATAAATAGTGTGTATATCTACTTAATATTTATACTCAATGAGTGCCAGTGTACAATAGAATCTTGATAGTCGTGTATGAAATACAGGGACGACTCGTTAACAGTCATTTGAGAGTTTTAAATTAGAGATGGCGATTATTTCAGAAATAGATCGATTTTTAAATCGATTCGAATCGAAATCTGAGGAATCGATTCACAAAAAAATCGAGGTGTACAAGATCGATTTCTCAAAAAATCGATCTTTTTTCAATTTAGTTTTAGAATTTGCATTTACCGTATAAAAATATTTTCATGTTATGGAAGACATAAGGGACACCTTAATTATCGATTTTTTAGTGTATTTGCCATATGGCAACATACACTATTGGCGTCGGTCGGATGGCGGGACCTAGGGGTCGGACCAAAATTTCTCGACGTTTCATAACCTCCTAAACACTTTGCCACCATTTTTAAAAATGTTTATATATATATGTATATATATATATATATATATATATATATATATATTTATATATATATATATATATTATATATATATATATATATATATATATATAGGTATATATGTGTGCGGGCTATAACTTTCGAAGAAGTTAATTTATTTTAACGAAATTTGGCACACATGCTGGAATTCATCACCGCACGAAGCCTATTTAAAATGGGCCCAATCGGGCCATTTTAAGGGTAGTTTTTAGGGGTTGAAAAATGTTTTTGGGGCCCAAAATACCGAAAAAATTCTCCGAATCGTTTCAAAATTGAAATTTAACCCTCTGGTAGTAATTAAAAAGTGTCCCTAAAATTTTAATAAAATCGGCCCGACAGGACCGGACTTACAAATTTTATGAAAACACTAGTTTGCAGATAGTGAATTATTTACAGAAAGTTGCTTATAATTTGGTATAGAGGTTCCATTGATAATAATATTGCAATTAAGAAAAAAAATGTTATTTTAAGGGCTGTATTAAGGAGTAAAATTTTTTATTTTGCCCAAAAACCAACTTAAGTTCGCATAATAAAGCCACACTGCCTGTATCAGCAAATACACTATATTGTCGGCAGGGTTTTGGCACTGCGACCCGGGTTTTTTATCATTTTAACTAATCAAAGTATCGAGTATAAAAAAAAAAACATTTATTCCACAAATTTATTGCGTACATTAAAAAGTTTGGAAATGATATAATTTATAGTTCCCAGTGCTTAAGTAGAGACGAAAGAAACTGAAAACCCAGCCATCTCACGAGTTTTTGAGTAATGAAGTGAAAAACTGTCATTCAGCTAATTGTAAATCATTCTATGATTCTTCTCAAACTAGAAAAAATCGAATCTCGATTTTCAAGGGTGAAATATCGATTCATTGAATCGAGTCAGTACTATATATCGATTAAAAAAATCGATTTTTTTAGCCCAAGAAATCGATTCTTCGATTAATCGATCTCAGATCGCCATCCCTATTTTAAATCCTACCCTGGTTTCATCAGTAAACAAAACGTTTCAAATTTAATAATTTAGCACTAAAAATGTAGCAGAGTAATTGAGTGGTGCGTTTTGATCAGAAGTTTCGCTAAACTCGTTAACAATCATTTGATAGTTTAAAAACCTACCCTGATTTTACCAGTAAACAAAATGTTTCGAGTTCAATATTTAACACTAAAAATATAGCAGAGTAGTCGAGTGGTGCGTTTTGACCAAGAGTTTCACTAGACTCGTTAACATTTGGTAGTTTTAAACCTATCCTGGTTTAATCAGTAAACAGAACGTTTGAAGTTCAATTATTTAACATTAAAAATATAAAATAAAACAAAAGAATAGCTACTTCTTATCACAACTGTTGTAGTAAGAATTCTTTTGTTTTATTTTATTGTTCCAACTACAGTGCTCTTAATGTTTATATTAAAAATATAGCAGAGTAATTGAGTGGTGCATTTTGACCAGGAGTTTAGATGGAGAAATTATGAAAAAGTCGTCTTTGTGATCGGGCCTCTTAAGTATTTGGTGATAGTCGTTTCCACGAAAGAAGAATTGAAAATGTATGCTAAATTTGTACTCGTGTTACTGCAAAATTGCAATAAACGAAACAAGCTGCTAGAAGAGTTTTGTACACATTGCAAAAGTTAATTTAATACTTTGAACAGGTGTAAAGTACAAAGAACTAACACAATATATCAGAGTTTGAAATTTTCAACGTTAGCTAGGTATCTATACTTATATGTATTATTTTATGCATGTAGTTTTACGAATAATATTTTTACGTACTTACTCATTGCTCATTACTGCACTCACAAATTGATACTGTAAAGTCAGTATGTTTGGAATTTAATAAGTACGCAAGAAGAATGAAAATGCAATGTACTTATCACATAAAACTATGAGAATATTTTAGTACGAAATATTGATAAATGCATAGTGGAACCAAATTTTTATATTAATTTCATAGTTTTATGAATTAAATTCGTAAAACTGTGATACATTAATATTTTAAAAATAGAATTTAGTTCAGTGGAAGTAGCATAAGATAGGGGGTTTAATCGGAATAAGTCCGGGAGATTTGAAATGTTGGGAAATTGTTTTAGTATCGTTTACTGAAAACTGTTTTTCATAAAGATATTTCGAAAGAAAAAAAATTGAAATAAAGGAGAAATTAAAATTAATTGAATCATATATTAACTTGTAGCATTGTATAGATGTGTCAATATTTTCAATAATAACTTACTGATAATAATGACAGTTTTAAATATTTACTGTTGTGTAGAATAAACTTTGAGTTGATATTAATTAATATTTTTATTGATTGATTGTTTTCCGATAATGTATAAATAGACTTCTGTAATTTTGAAATAATTATACCTATTAATTAAAATTAACACTTATTATAATAAACTTTGTCAATTGTTTTTTGAAATAAAGATTTAAATCGGTTTTGTCAGAAAGGACGGTTAATCTTTCAAATCAATCTCGTTGGTGGTTTGCGAATAGTCGATAGCTCGTTGGACAGTCGTTGTTTATATGACGTTTCAATGATTCTCTAGTCGCTACTACAAATTCAGAAGCTTTAACGTCTCTTGAAAAAGCAAATTCCTTTTTATAGCGTGTGCAATTTATTAATTTACGATGAAATTATATCAGGGAGCTGGTGACGATTTTACTTATAGTGTTTCCTCAAACCTGAGTTTTTGTGAGATCATCAAGGGCACTATCTTGAACATAAAAACCGCACTCTGGCAACTGAGACGGGAGATAATGCGTGGGTGAACGCCGTCAAAGAGGTTAAACTGGAGGTGTCATTTAATATATTTCCTCATGTTTGAAATTTTCTGAGCGATAAATTCAGGTGTCCGTGAGTACAAAAACAATGCAAGAGATCAATGATATAAGAGACCAGTGATGCAATAATATCAGTAGTCAGTATTTCTGATTAATTCTCTTATCTAATTTATAGACTTTAATTCATTCAAATTTTCCATAAATTTTTAATTGGTAAGCAGGAGTAGATTCTAATTGTTTATATTAATTAAATCTTATCGACTGCAATCTACTAATTTGTTTTGAACATAATTGTTGTTAAAAAACAGAAATAAGATATCATTTCTGAGGACAGTTCGTATAACACATGATTTTAATTTGGTGTTACATGACCGTGCTATATTGATACCAAAAACATACATGTGAAAAAAAAGGACCAAGTTCGATTCAAGGAATAAGTAATTTTGTTAACTTTGCCGAAAAAAAAGAAGTTTTGACTTGGCAAGTTTACATACGCGAGTCTTTTATTTATAATATCAATCATGTGCAACATGTGACATATCAAAGCAAAGGAATACAAATATATATTTTTTATAATTTTAAAATTCATAATAGACCTCCCGCTGTTATTACCGAAACTACTGAAGCTATTTTTTAAATAAGGAAAAAAACCTAAACGAAAATCAAAAATCTTAAAGTTCTCATGGAAAACTGAATAGTACGGAACGTTCTCTACGTGAGTTCGGCTCGCACTTAACTTCGGTACATATTATCTTTACACCCAACAGATTCATTGATTGAACATATTCGAAATCTAAAATTAAAGAATTTAAATTAATGAGCATATGTTAGAGGAAATTCTTTCCGTAAAACTGGAATTAAATATGTTTAAGAATATGCGAATTATTACCAGGAAGTGGGTAAGCTTCTTAATTGCTTATAAGTGACGAAACACATATTGAAAATATTTTTGTAAATCTCAAATTACATTTCTGTGCTTTATATAGTTGATACAGTATGTTGTCTCAAGCCATGACGATATGGAAAGACTTTCATCATCTTTGCTATGTTTATGTCAATTCAACTGAAAGAACGCCGGAAGTGGTCTTCCACACTAGCCAAGAACAAGGCACTAACATAAACATACCGTATGTTCACAGATTTACGACACTTGAATTAACAAAATTTATGCTGGGCTGCAGAAAGGAAATCTGACTTGACATTATATAATTCGAGTTTCTATAAAAATATTCATTGTTACAACGCTACATTAGAAAAATTTATTTTTTTTCGCGGCGGAATGAGTTAATCAGTTATTCTACGGTGCGATATCTTAACAGTTAATTCTTCATAATAAAGTAATTGTTTGAACCCCGACGGTGACAGTGGATAAAAAATAAGTTTTTCTAATTTACTGTTGTAACAATTATATTGCTCGTTCTGAAGCATTGCAGAATTAACACATTCTTATATAGTCTAATGTCGCTGTAAAACTCCCTGTCATGTAAAATTTACCCTAAAAATGGTAATATAGTTTTGATGAATTTTTCAACGTTTTAATATAACTCTCAGCAGAAAACTTGACAACTTTGTTATTTTCAATTCACTCTTATCTTTTTATTTGACGCTTTTTATTTTCTTAATAACACTGAGTGAACAAAAGCCAGAAAATCAGGATAAGCTAATCAAAATTATGAGCTCAAGTAAATGTAATAGGTTAATTAATTAACTATGACCTTGAAATCATCGCGACAATATGCCCGAAATTACTGTGGGAAATTTCAGGCAAAATTATTGGTCAAAGATGTATCGTTTCTCGATCAGAAGTTGTACATCACTCTTACCTCATTCGGAATTCGTACTCAGCACCTTCCAAGTTGTTTTTACTGGTACACTTACTCAGTCAATTTTGTTTAAGGTAGTTGTCGTGGTACAATATTGTCAAAAAGTTATAGATTATACGCGCCACAAAAGGATACTAGCTTGTAGCTAAGTGATCCATAATTTGTACGCAAGACTGTACCCGTGGAAACGTAACCTATACAGTGTTCATATGCATGTATACTTTTCTATAAATTGTTGAACTTTAATCCGTTATTTATAAATAATTGGACGGTCAAAAATTTTTTCTTATTTTTTTTTTAACTCATAACAAATGCATTTTGGATGCAGTTTTTGGAAAGTTTCTGACAGTTAGTTCTTTTTTTATAAATAAGAAACTGGTTCAGAACTGCAGAGATCGTATACAATCTATGTTAATTATCCAATTATTATTGATTGAATTTATCTCGGATCGACTTCAAATTTTCAGGGTAATTGTATTATCATGTCCTTAATAAGTATACAAAAATTAAGAATTTTCTGACGGTGTGCCTTAACCACGACAACTACCTTAAAAAACAATTAAAAATTTTTTTTTTTACAATGTTTAGTAAACTAACAAAAAAATCGTTATATTTCTTTTCAGATGTGTTTTATATCCACAATCCACATGTCGCTATGTTCCATGATCTAGTGAACATACTGTAGATATAATATTCTCGCTATGCACATACATAGAGTCATGAGCATGACTCTTTATTTATGTAAAGTTGCTTCTTCAGGATTTATTTCAGAATATCCTAATCAAGATCTGAAAATGTATTTCTTTGATGTAGTTCTATTTCGAGGACAGATAAATATATCTACTTCTATTTCTAAAGATTCGTTTCTTTATAATCCTCATTAGATCCCGTGTAGTAACTCAGTTCAAAACCTGGCTTACTGAAATGTCATAACAGACCACCACTTTATGTTCTACACAAACACAAATAATTATCTTTATATAAAAGATGAAAGTCTGTGATGTTAACACACTAATGGGGTCCCCAATGTCTTTCTGATGGAAGAGTTTTAGCTGTGGATTTGCATAAAATTCAATAAAAAGAAGTTTGTTGATTATCAACTAACAATGTGAAAAACACTTCAAAAAATGAAAAAAAGATATTTTTCAACAAATCACAAAATCATATTTCACATAAATAATAAATACTTTATTATAATTACGCTATTAACGAAATTATAGAATTGTGTTAACATGAAAGTGAAAACTAATTAAATAATTATTATGAAATAAAAACCACACTGGATAAATATTTACTAATATTACTTGACCATAGTTTCTATTTCTCTTTTTATGTACTTGTAATTTGGGTGAGACAGTTTACTTTTTGTGCTTTAATCTGAGGAAACTTATTTAAGCTAAGGAAAAAGCTACTACAATGTTCATTTTATTTATAATAATAAAAAAACCCGGGTCGCAGTGCCAAAACCCTGCCGACAATATAGTGTATTTGATAATACAGGCAGTGTGGCTTTATTATGCGAACTTAAGTTGGTTTTTCGGCAAAATAAAAAATTTGACTCCTTAATACACCCCTTAAAATAACATTTTTTTTTCTTAATTGCAATATTATTATCAATCGAACCTCTATACTAAATTATATACAACTTTCAGTAAATAATTCACTATCTGCAAAGTAGTGTTTTCATAAAATTTTTAAGTCCGGTCCTGTCGGGCCGATTTTTTAAAAATTTTAGGGGCATTTTTTAATTACTACTGGAAGGTTAAATGTCAATTTTGAAACGATTCGGAGAATTTTTTCGGTATTTTGGGGCCTAAAAACGTTTTTCAACCCCTAAAAACTACCCTTAAAATAGCCCGATTACGCCCATTTTAAATAGGCTTCTTCCGGTGATGGATTTCAACACGTGGGCCAAATTTCGTTAAAATCAATTAGCTCTTTCGAAAGTTATTGCCCGCACACATATATATATATACGCATATATATATATATATATATATATATATATATATATATAAATATATATATACATATATATATAAACATTTTTAAAAATGGTGCCAAAGTGTTTAGGAGGTTATGAAACGTCGAGAAATTTTGGTCCGACCCCTAGGTCCCGCCATCCGACCGACGCCAATAGTGTATGTTGCCTTATGGCAAATACACTAATAATAGGTTTATTTGTATACTATAACGTACATAGTTACAAAAATATAGTCAACATACATAAAATTTGCAAGAAGTCTACAAAGTTGTATAGACACATATCATTTAACATGTTTTCGTTTGATTTATGAATACGGGTTGTGATGGCGTTCTGATGGCTGTGGCCTGTGGGTAGCTTATTATTAAATTTTGGAGCCCAAAAGTTGGGGCCATTTGTCAATTTGTTTAATCTATATTGAGGGAATTCTGTTATTCTCACTGCTTCTGATTCTATTCAACAGTTTCAAACTTATTTAAATTGTCTCTAATTAAACTACTAATAATTGTGTGAAATGTGAACATTCATATTTTAATAGAGTTTTAATGTAATAATTCGTAGACCTCCTTACACTATATATGGTACTCCGTTTTAGCCACATCAATGAGCACATCTACCAAAATGTAGAAGATGGTTCGGTAGAGGATTTGCCGAGTTTCGTCAAATTATTATTCCCAACGTTGACTGAAGATTAGAATAAAATCACGTTTTCTGAATTAATGAACCTTTATGTCAATCAACGCCTCACATATTTTAACTGCTGTTGACTTTAGACATAATATGCTGTTGAGGACTTTTTTGTAGGAAATTTTATACTCTACAAAATTGTTTATATGCAATTTTGTGCTATCCTGTTCTCACATCGATTCATTAATCATTGTATCTCCAAGGATTGAAAATGAAATCGAATCGAAATACCATTTGGGTTTCGATTTTGTCGAGCGTTTCGATTTCGCTTTCAGAAATTTTTTGGGTTTCGGTTAAATAAAGTAACAAAAACTGGAATATCTATAATATATTTATAGTTATCTTATTTTTTAATGACTAACAGAAAAATAAAATGTGAGTAATAATAAAATTTATTAATTGAAATTGGAACTTAGAAGCTCGGAATCTCCCCGCACCGTAAAAAAAACTCGGGTCGCAGTGCCCAAACCCGACAATATAGTGTATTTGCTAATACAGGTAGTGTGGCTTTGTTACATGAACCTAAGTTTGTTTTTGGATAAAATAAAAAAATAACCCCTTAATACACCCCTTAAAATATTTTTTTTTTAGTTAAAACATTGTTATCAATTTAACATTTGAACCAAATAAAATACACTCTTCGGTAAATAAATCATTATACGCACACTAGCGTTTTCATAAAATTTGTAAGTCCGGTCCTGTCGGGCCGATTTTATTAAATTTTAACAGCATATTTTAATCTTTACTTAAAGGTTAAATTTCAATTTTGAAACGATTCTGAGAATTTTTTCGGTATTTTTAGGCCCAAAAACTTTTTTCAACCCCTAAAAACCCCTTAAAATAGCTCGATTGGGCTCATTTTAAATAGGGTTCTTGCGGTGGTGGATTACAACATGTGGGCAAAATTTCGTTAAAATCAATTAACTCTTTCGAAAGTTATTGCCCGCACACACACACACACACACATATATATATATATATATATATATATATATATATATATATATAAACATTTTTAAAAATGGTGCCAAAGTGTTAGTGTATGTTGCCATATGGCAAATTCACTAATGAAAACAAAATTTAGTCAGTTCCCATGATTCATTCGATTTTTTCTTCTAAAATAGTAGTTTCGGTTACTAAAAATAAATAGTTTTCAGTTGCAACCCTTGGTTATCATAATAAATATGTATCGAATATAAGAACGGAAACAACCCCCAATCAAGTATGTTAGTGCGAGCGCTCCTTTATATGTATGCCGGTCACAGACTGTCAGCAATGCTTTGGCGTTGTCTTTGAAACTAGTCAAGCGTGTTTGACTTAGAATATTGAAATAGGAGAAGAGATCAACAACAGCTCCTATTATTCACACAGAGACTACAGCGACTACAACTTCTTTCCTTTCAGGCCACATGTCTGTCTGTCTGTTTTCATTTGAATTGGATTTTGTGGTCTGACTGTGTGCATATCTCTTCCATCTTTGTCGATCGTTTCTTTATTTTTAATTTTGAGTATACTACTATATTATGTGCACGTATTACATTTCACTTTCGATTGCGGTTTTTATCAAGCAAAACATAATACAAAGTATATATGTAATTTAATATCCTTTGCTTGGTCAAGAATCTGTGATTTGAGTTGGCTGCATAATTATTTATTTTCAATACGTACAAATATTAAAAAAAAACCCGGGTCGTAGTGCCAAAACCCTGCCGACAAATAGTGTATTTGTTTATACAGGCAGTGTAGCTCTATTATGCGAATTTAAGTTGGTTTTTGGGGCAAAATAAAAAATTTGACTCTTTAATACACCTCTTAAAATAACATTTTTTTTAATATTGCAATATTATTATCAATCTAACCTCCATACTACGTTATATACACCCTTTAGTAAATAATTCGCTATCTGCAAACTAGTGTTTTCATAAAATTTGTAAATCCGGTCCTGTTGGGTCGATTTTATTAAAATTTTTGGGACACTTTTTAGTTACTACCAGAAGGTTAAATTTCAACTTTGAAACGATTCGGAGAATTTTTTCGGTATTTTGGGGCCCAAAAACTTTTTTCAAGCCCTAAAAGCCACCCTTAAATTGATCCAATTGGGTCAATTTTAAATAGGCTTCGTGCGGTGATGGATTCCAGCATGTGTGCTAAATTTCGTCAAAATGAATTAACTCCTTCGAAAGTTATAGCCCGCACATATATATATATATATATATATATATATATATATATATAAACATTTTTAAAAATGGTGGTAAAGTGTTTAGGAGGTTATGAAACGTCAAGAAATTTTGGTCCGACCCCTAGGTCCCGCCATCCGACCGATGCCAATAGTGTATGTTGCCATATGGCAAATACACTAATAAAACATTAGTTGGCGGCGTCTTGCATAATATATAAATGAGACAAAAAAAAATAGCAATACCCTTGTCGATAATATAGCTACGACCTGGTTTCAGGTAACAAACATGGAAAGAAAATGAATGTAGCCTCCCTCAAGTTAACTGAGGACTTAATTAGACTCTACAGGCCGACACTCAGAAAGGTTATTGGACTTTTAACGGGTCATGCTTTCCTGAGAATACACCTAAATGTGATGGGGATACAGCAAAAATCAACATTATGTAGATTTTGGAAAATGAAGGATGAAACAGCCACCCATATCGCGTTCGAATGTGAGGCTCTAACCTACAGGAGGACAACCATCTTTGGCTACATTGATGAGGATGGAATAGTTCCACAGGACAATCTACTAGCCAATCTTCTGAACCTCATAAGATTATCCAGATTATTTGCTGACTAGATCTAGTAAAAAGAGGAGGCTTTCAGGATGTGGTGCATTTCGGCCAAGAGAACAGCCCATTCTATTTTAATCTTTTTAATGTAGTCTTTTTTCATATGTAACTCATGTTTTATAAAATTCAGATACATAAAATTGGTCTCAAGGGAAAAACAAAATTAACAAGCTTTGTTTTACTACACCATTAGTTATGGATAACCGCTTGATTTTTTTTACTCATCATAAATGCATCCCATTTGCTTAATTTTTGAGTATCCATTGGGTGGGACTGCCCCAAACTTTGTTTGTAAATTTTGCTGTACATTAACCAATAGACTCGTCGTAAAACTAGTGCTACACTTGTGTCCAGCCTGATCAGATACGCTCCAAAGCATTTTAATTAGCCATTTTATCTTTTGGCCATAGACATTTTTTTTTATTATTACTTAAACGCGCAGCACCGAGGCTATATGCATTATTTATGAAGACAGAGAAAAAAAACATTGAGCACAAAATTATTGTTATTCTTTAAAATTTACACGAATGATATGATAATTGTACTGCCTCGAGATCTTTTATTACCAAAACTATCAATTTATATGTATTTTAGACTTTAGGCGGTTTGATTTTAAAATCAAGGTCATATCATTTAGGGAATAATCATATTCTAACATTGATCCTGATTAGTGATCACGATTTGCTTGCGGGAATGAATTCAAGAAATCTATTCTGTCTGCAGATGTCAGTATAGCTGCATTACAATAGTCTTGACTTGTGTGGTTTTTAATCAAATAAAAACAGTATTAAAATTTATTTGTTTGACTGTGTGTGTTTTTTAGTGTATTTGCCATATGGCAACATACACTATTGGCGTCGGTCGGATGGCGGGACCTAGGGGTCGGACCAAAATTTCTCGACGTTTCATAACCTCCTAAGCACTTTGGCACCATTTTTAAAAATGTTTATATATATATGTATATATATATATATATATTGTGACCTTAACCTTCTCAAGCTGTTCTGAGGTATTAGAAGGGATTGGAGAAGTGCCACAGGGCCTAGAGATCACCCTTGTACCACAGCAAGTGAAAGAAGTTCACTTCTGAATTTAATCAGATGCGCGGCTAGCGATCAGCGGATGCTGGGTCGTGGTACGAACAAAACATTGATGGGGAACATTCAAACCAACTGAACACTTTAGACAAACAACCAATGACTTGGGGAACAGCCTACTATGGCTGCTAAAAAATCCTACCACCTACCACTCGACAAGTAAACAACACAACACAGAAGAATAACACAATAGTAGAGTTCTCGAAAATAATTCCAAACGGAATAGCCTAATGAAGGCTTAAAAAATCCTACCACCTACCACTCGACAAATAGACAACACAGTACAGACGACACACGATACTTGACCAACCAGTTGACCAACACGTCCAAGATAGTAATTGGGCTAACGTATCCACCGACAGGAGGTAACAGGGCGCCAAGACTCAGATCGTTAGCTGCCACACCTAGATGGTCCAGACTAGGAGGCTTAGAACGGGGCAGGTCAATGATGATCTTTACTAGTTTAAAATTCACAACACAATTTACAAAACATTCGAGAAACACGTTAAAAGAAATTTGGACTTGAGAAAGAACCAGCGAAACGAGGGTGCATACACTCAGTTTTATCGAACACCCGGTATAAAGGTCAGGTACACCACAGTTATTATCCGTAGTAACTAATATAAAACAATACACAGCTGATCCACGGGAATTAATAATCTTCCTTAAATAGGACGCCCGGTATATGTCGGTAGTGACGCCACTATATGCTGACAGGTGTGCTAAAATATTGAGGGTTCACAATAGAGGGTCAATTCACAGCAATTGTCCGACTTAAATAAGACACCCGGTATATGTGTCTTTGGATATCCTGATTACTAACAAAAGTGATGGTAAAATCTTGAATAATCAGCTAGAAGTCACTTCATATAATTGACCGACTTGACAAGGACACCCTGTAGATGGGTCTGAAGACACCAACGGGACCTGTCCCGGAAGATGCAATGACAATAAACTCACTATAAAATGACGGTTCAGTTTCAACAGAATTTTATCTTAAACAGGACACCCGGTATCTCAATGAAATTTTCGTCTCGGAAAATACTCAAAATGTATTGAAATACCGAAAAAATAAAATTAAAATTTCAAACGGGACATAAGCGTCTGTGCAATCAAACCAAACAGTATGAACACCGAAACAAGTCGTAACAACACGAAAACGAGACCAAATTTGTGTTCCTGTTATCCCTCGGGAACACCCTAGCATTTACAATCAATGCCCAACGAATACAAATTTTTATTACTGGGCATGCACATAGAATTGCCGTTCAGATAAAGTAAAATGTTTAGTTCAAAATGAAAATTTGATTATTCGGGAAGTCTGGAACTTTATTCCCGGAACCTGTAGGAACACTATCCTGAACATGAAACAAATCCAACATAAGCTGATATCATATTCATTAAGAGCGCCACACAGGTATAATGGACGATATCACAAACTTCAAACAATTAACTCCAGGAAAACCTAAGCGTCTTATCCCTAACTTCCAGAAATACAAATCCAAGAAAACGACAACTACTAAAAGGGGTATGGGGCAATGATTTCACGGTATCACTCCCTAACAACAGATCAGACCTAATCCAGACATACACTTTTATTATTCACGGGAAGCTAAATCCTACGCAACAATCAAAAAATACAAACGACAGGATTTCCAGGGAAATATGGGACTCTCGAATCAGGAAAAAATTCGACAAGAACGACAACGAAATACGGAAACGAGATAGCGCCAGAAATACACTACAACGATAATCCAGAATCCATAACAACAGTCCCTATTCGCCACAAAAAAATATGCTTCCTTTCAAATATTAAAATTCCATGTATAAAAATATCTGTATTATAAGTTAAAAACACACATCGGCCTTCAATAGCTGTGCATATCTCGCTAGTTTAGACGCAAGTCCCCTGTCAAGTCGTCGACTCGTACCGTCCAGCTCTATAATTTCTCACACAACGCATCGAATTCTCTCTAACGCACACAATGCATGACCTTATCTCTCTCGCAAAAAGTAGCGCTCATTTGACGTCGGCTGCGAATTATGAACCAGTAAAGCACGCCTTATACATTCAAAGGTGCGGTCTAAAGCGCATACACACGATCATTTTTTCTTTTTGATTCTTTTTGTAATATTTTGGCTTCCAGAAATGCTAGAGTCATAATCGTGGGCTCTACGGATTCAGGACGTCAAGGGGTATCCAGTAATGAATCTGTCAAGTCCCTAGGGTCGTTAGATCGTGAGATATTCAACATGTCATACACCCCGTCTCCCCGAGAAAGAAAAAGACGCAGGCTTTTTCTTGAAAGAGACTAAGAAAAATGAAAACGCAAGAAAACCTGTTCTTCTATTCGAAAGTCTGAAACTAAAACCGAATAATTAAAGAATTCGCAACAAGAAAAATTCGCAACTAGTAACGGTAACGCACTAAAGCAAAATTCGATAGTCGACAAAATCACAACCGAAACTCAACGAAACGATACGAAAAAATAAACGATACGAAACGATACTGCAATATGCCTCCAATCGAAAAACCTACTCTCTATAGTAGTCGATTAGACACACTGCAACGATAACGGAAATCTACATTTCCAACGGCACACACGTACCACACCCTGCAACATCTTCGACGGGATCATGGCCCTTTTGTCGATCGCACGGCGTAGTACGAAACAGGAATCCCTAATTCCCAAACGATAAACGAAAAAAACTGTTTGTCAAAGAAAAATGAACTAATCCAGCCTAGGGTTGAATTATTTCGAATGGCTTCTAAAATTCAGTTTCTTCAGAACTCGGAATAGCGAACTATTCAAAACAAAGGAACATCTAAAGAGGAATTGGACAAAAATTCCTTGCGGACCCAGAACCAAGTCAGAATATCCAATGCCGAACCATACGTTACCCAACGAATTCTTGACTGACTGAGGTGTTGGATTTATTTAGCTATAGTCGAAAAAACATTTTATGAAATAAATAATTTGAGTTCAAATCCCAAAGCGGCCTCAAAAATTTTCAAAAATGACCGGACTAAAGTTTGCACAGCCCTAGCACACACTTCATGAATTGACATTGAGTATATAAATCCCGGTAACGGACTCAAAGCTTCACTCATGGGCTACTGTGACTCGTTGATTTATTCAAAATAACGCCAACCCATCTACTGTTTCTTCTTCAATTGACAAACTGAAAACTACTGAGTTTCAATTGAAAACCACCAATCACCGAACTTCACAAATGAAACATCACTTAAAAGTTGCGAAAGTATTCTTCGATACTGAAGGGAGCGAAAAATCGAAACAAAATCGAAACATAATTATCGGTACCAATACGCAGACTATAGCGAAAAATATTTCGTAAGGTAAACGAACCTATTGTCAAATTCCACGAAAGCGTTGCCATTTTCTTCGAAAATTTTGCACGTAACACAATAAATAGACAACAATATTCGTAACGGAATACTAGAGCGTCAATCGATAATGTTCACGCAAGACGAGAAGATAACGTCACTCTAAAGACACACGAAAATCGAAAGTAACGCTAGTTAAAACCATCCAGGTACAGAACGGCTCGAAAAGAAAAATGAAAGGCCCGAAAAAATAAACGAAAGGCCGAAAAGATAAACGAAAGGTCGTCCGGAAAAGCGAAGGCAACACAAAGTTTTCCTAACGAGACGAGACGGTATCTTACCACACAGCGCAAAATTATTACCAATTTCTTTAAATAAAACGGAAATAGACGGAAACGAAACACGAATACGAGATCGGTAAAATCACAAAGGGACTAAAATCGAAAGAAAAAATTTCGATAAAAAAACCCGCAAGTCAAACAACAAACTAGTGCTTCAGTTGAAAAGAACATAGGGCCCCACGTTGGCAGGCGCCATTTTGTGACCTTAACCTTCTCAAGCTGTTCTGAGGTATTAGAAGGGATTGGAGAAGTGCCACAGGGCCTAGAGATCACCCTTGTACCACAGCAAGTGAAAGAAGTTCACTTCTGAATTTAATCAGATGCGCGGCTAGCGATCAGCGGATGCTGGGTCGTGGTACGAACAAAACATTGATGGGGAACATTCAAACCAACTGAACACTTTAGACAAACAACCAATGACTTGGGGAACAGCCTACTATGGCTGCTAAAAAATCCTACCACCTACCACTCGACAAGTAAACAACACAACACAGAAGAATAACACAATAGTAGAGTTCTCGAAAATAATTCCAAACGGAATAGCCTAATGAAGGCTTAAAAAATCCTACCACCTACCACTCGACAAATAGACAACACAGTACAGACGACACACGATACTTGACCAGCCAGTTGACCAACACGTCCAAGATAGTAATTGGGCTAACGTATCCACCGACAGGAGGTAACAGGGCGCCAAGACTCAGATCGTTAGCTGCCACACCTAGATGGTCCAGACTAGGAGGCTTAGAACGGGGCAGGTCAATGATGATCTTTACTAGTTTAAAATTCACAACACAATTTACAAAACATTCGAGAAACACGTTAAAAGAAATTTGGACTTGAGAAAGAACCAGCGAAACGAGGGTGCATACACTCAGTTTTATCGAACACCCGGTATAAAGGTCAGGTACACCACAGTTATTATCCGTAGTAACTAATATAAAACAATACACAGCTGATCCACGGGAATTAATAATCTTCCTTAAATAGGACGCCCGGTATATGTCGGTAGTGACGCCACTATATGCTGACAGGTGTGCTAAAATATTGAGGGTTCACAATAGAGGGTCAATTCACAGCAATTGTCCGACTTAAATAAGACACCCGGTATATGTGTCTTTGGATATCCTGATTACTAACAAAAGTGATGGTAAAATCTTGAATAATCAGCTAGAAGTCACTTCATATAATTGACCGACTTGACAAGGACACCCTGTAGATGGGTCTGAAGACACCAACGGGACCTGTCCCGGAAGATGCAATGACAATAAACTCACTATAAAATGACGGTTCAGTTTCAACAGAATTTTATCTTAAACAGGACACCCGGTATCTCAATGAAATTTTCGTCTCGGAAAATACTCAAAATGTATTGAAATACCGAAAAAATAAAATTAAAATTTCAAACGGGACATAAGCGTCTGTGCAATCAAACCAAACAGTATGAACACCGAAACAAGTCGTAACAACACGAAAACGAGACCAAATTTGTGTTCCTGTTATCCCTCGGGAACACCCTAGCATTTACAATCAATGCCCAACGAATACAAATTTTTATTACTGGGCATGCACATAGAATTGCCGTTCAGATAAAGTAAAATGTTTAGTTCAAAATGAAAATTTGATTATTCGGGAAGTCTGGAACTTTATTCCCGGAACCTGTAGGAACACTATCCTGAACATGAAACAAATCCAACATAAGCTGATATCATATTCATTAAGAGCGCCACACAGGTATAATGGACGATATCACAAACTTCAAACAATTAACTCCAGGAAAACCTAAGCGTCTTATCCCTAACTTCCAGAAATACAAATCCAAGAAAACGACAACTACTAAAAGGGGTATGGGGCAATGATTTCACGGTATCACTCCCTAACAACAGATCAGACCTAATCCAGACATACACTTTTATTATTCACGGGAAGCTAAATCCTACGCAACAATCAAAAAATACAAACGACAGGATTTCCAGGGAAATATGGGACTCTCGAATCAGGAAAAAATTCGACAAGAACGACAACGAAATACGGAAACGAGATAGCGCCAGAAATACACTACAACGATAATCCAGAATCCATAACAACAGTCCCTATTCGCCACAAAAAAATATGCTTCCTTTCAAATATTAAAATTCCATGTATAAAAATATCTGTATTATAAGTTAAAAACACACATCGGCCTTCAATAGCTGTGCATATCTCGCTAGTTTAGACGCAAGTCCCCTGTCAAGTCGTCGACTCGTACCGTCCAGCTCTATAATTTCTCACACAACGCATCGAATTCTCTCTAACGCACACAATGCATGACCTTATCTCTCTCGCAAAAAGTAGCGCTCATTTGACGTCGGCTGCGAATTATGAACCAGTAAAGCACGCCTTATACATTCAAAGGTGCGGTCTAAAGCGCATACACACGATCATTTTTTCTTTTTGATTCTTTTTGTAATATTTTGGCTTCCAGAAATGCTAGAGTCATAATCGTGGGCTCTACGGATTCAGGACGTCAAGGGGTATCCAGTAATGAATCTGTCAAGTCCCTAGGGTCGTTAGATCGTGAGATATTCAACATGTCATAATATATATATATAAATATATATATATATATTATATATATATATATATATATATATATAAATATATATATATATAAATATATATATATATATATGTGTACGCGCGATAACTTTCGAAAGAGTTAATTGATTTCAACGAAATTTGGGCCACGTGTTGAAACCCATCACCGCAAGAAGCCTATTTAAAATGGGCCTAATCGGGCTATTTTAAGGGTAGTTTTTAGGGGTTGAAAACTGTTTTTGGGCCCCAAAATACCGAAAAAATTCTCCGAATCGTTTCAAAATTGAAATTTAATCCTCTGGTAGTGATTAAAAAGTGTCCCCACAATTTTAATAAAATGGGCCCGACAGGACCGGATTTACAAATTTTATGAAAACACTAGTTTGCAGATAGTGACTTATTTATTGAAGGGTGTATTTAATTCGGTGTAGACGTTAGATTGATAATAATATTACAATTAAGAAAAAAATGTTATTTTAAGGGGTGTATTAAGGGGTTAAATTTTTTATTTTGCCCAAAAACAAACTTAATTTCACATAATAAAAGTATAAAACCACACGGCCCTATACAAGCAAATACACTATATTGTCGGCAGGGTTTTGGCACTGCACCCGAGTTTTTTTTTTTTTATTTTTGTTTGTATGGGGAATAATGAACCGATTTAGTCCTAACTAGAATTTATTATAACATTTATTCCGCAATGTTCATTTACGTCTTCTATATACGAGGTGTGATCATAAAGTAACGAGAACTATTTTTTTTTCTCAAAAACTATTAATATTTTAATCAATATTGAATTTGTTCCCTTCAAAGTAATTCCCTCCTGACATCATACATTTTTGCCAACGCTTTTTCCAGTCTCCAAAGTACTTTTCAAAGTCACTTTTAAATATAGCTCTTAGTTCCTTCAGCGATTTCTCTTTTATTTCATCAGTGGTGTCAAAACGTCGTCATTTCAAAGTTTTTTTAGTGTATTTGCCATATGGCAACATACACTATTGGCGTCGGTCGGATGGCGGGACCTAGGGGTCGGACCAAAATTTCTCGACGTTTCATAACCTCCTAAACACTTTGGCACCATTTTTAAAAATGTTTATATATATATGTATATATATATATATATATATATATATATATATATATGTGTGCGGGCAATAACTTTCGAAAGAGTTAATTGATTTCAACGAAATTTGGGCCACGTGTTGAAACCCATCACCGCAAGAAGCCTATTTAAAATGGGCCTAATCGGGCTATTTTAAGGGTAGTTTTTAGGGGTTGAAAACTGTTTTTGGGCCCCAAAATACCGAAAAAATTCTCCGAATCGTTTCAAAATTGAAATTTAACCCTCTGGTAGTGATTAAAAAGTGTCCCCACAATTTTAATAAAATCGGCCCGACAGGACTGGATTTACAAATTTTATGAAAACACTAGTTTGCAGATAGTGACTTATTTATTGAAGGGTGTATTTAATTCGGTGTAGACGTTAGATTGATAATAATATTACAATTAAGAAAAAAATGTTATTTTAAGGGGTGTATTAAGGGGTTAAATTTTTTATTTTGCCCAAAAACAAACTTAATTTCACATAATAAAAGTATAAAACCACACGGCCCTATACAAGCAAATACACTATATTGTCGGCAGGGTTTTGGCACTGCGACCCGGGTTTTTTTAAACTTGGGAACAAAAAAAGGTCACAGGGAGCCAAGTCCGGAGAATATAAATTCTGGATCATTATTGCCTTCATTCAGCAATTCTTCGGAGACATTTTACGC
Organism: Venustoraphidia nigricollis; assembly: GCA_034508555.1. NCBI lineage: Eukaryota > Metazoa > Arthropoda > Insecta > Raphidioptera > Raphidiidae > Venustoraphidia > Venustoraphidia nigricollis. Next base: position 519,448 of record JAVRKA010000052.1, on the reverse strand, counting down.
GATGTTGTTTTTGATCAAAATTCAACAGTTTATTGGGTCGAATTTGGCTGCCACACGTGTCATGCCTACACCGTCAGCAAAAATTGCTTGATATGATCCAAATGATATACCAATGTCATCAGCGACTTCTCTGATAGTAATTCGTTGACCTTTTAAAATCATTTGCTAACTTCCTCGACGTTGTCCTCGTTAATTGAAGTGTTAGGGCGCCCAGAACGGTCATCAACTTCGACGCTTCACGACCCTCTGAGAAACGTTTATACCACTCATAAATTCTTGGTTTACTCATAGTAGAGTCACCATAGGCCTAACATTTCACACACTTTGTTGCACTTTATTTCATTTTTTACACAAAATTTAATACAAATTCTTTGACCCATTTTTTTTTAACAAACAAAAATCGCCGATCTCATAAAACACGTCTTATCTTAGCGGCTGCCGCTTAGAAAGTAAACAATGAAAACAGCTGATATTTGTATCATACTTCAGGTGCATACATGTACCAACATAATAAACAAAAACATTTAACAATCAGACTCTCCAAACCCGCAAAATTAAAAAATTCTCGTTACTTTATGATCAAACCTCGTATAAGCAACCGTTTAAACGTCTGATTTTTTAATATTAGGTTTCAATTTCAACGAAGTAAATGTATTAAGAGAGTTTTTGCGACTAAAAAATGGCTCTAAGATAGATATCAAAGTGATTCCAAAAACATTTTAGAACTTTTTAGAATCCATTTCTCTGTCTTGTTAGACTTGATATTTACCACCCCTCTCATGTATATAAAACAGAAAATTTGTTTTCTTTAAACATTCTAATCCACTTGTCGTTGGAGAGTTTAAATCTGACGTAGATATATTTATAAGTAGAGCCACTAAAATAAAAAGAAAGAAAAACAAATTATAAATTCTTAATCTAAAATGTGTGAAGTAGGGATTAAAAGGACCCGTGAGCAGCGCAAAGCCGAAAAACAAGCGCCAGCAAGTTACGGAGTGGGTGGCCGTTCTATTTTTCCTGAGCGAAATTATCTTGTGATTTAGTATAATTTCAGTGAATTTCCTCCAACGAAATGAAAAAAATATTTTTTTGTAATCCGCACAAGTTTCAAGATGTACTTCTACTTTCGTATGTAATTTATCAACGTCTCATAATATTATAATTCTTATAACAACTTGTAAAGCGAACCGAGCAATTTGCAGTATTTCCGAAAAATTTAAAAAAGGTTTTATTTTTTGGAAATAGATGTCATACATTAACCTATCATGTGTTACGTAAGCCATTTTAATCTAAAATGTATTTTTATGCCTGATAAAACGAATGAAAATAAACATTTTCATGATCAAATTACTACATTTACTTTCTGTATTTTAAAAATAACTGACGTAATCCTATGTTGAATCTATTCATCAGTGAGTCACAAGGCAAATCGACTTAGGTGATTTTTTTTTGTAAAATAATATTAAAAACGATTTAATTACACTGCCTCGAACCACCTTCAAACCATGGGAGATAATTTGATCGTAAAATTACCCATAAAAAGTTTTCGCCAAATTGTATTAATCTAAAACTGAAATAAGACATTATTAAAATTTAGGGTCGGTTAAGCCCCGCTACTCTTCAGTCGGGTCTGTGTTTTTGTATTTGGATATTAGTTAAGCGGCACTGTTCAAATTTTTACAGTGTCTCAGATACCTACCCAAAAATGTTTGACAGCTCTCGGACTGAGTGCTGAAAAGTCAAACTGTTAGTATTTATATACGTATGTCACGGACAGTTTCAAATTGTCGTAGACTACTGCAGAAACAAAACTACAATAAATCTCTCCAAAAAAATAGACATAGGCGATTTGCCACGACGCCAAAGGTATGTATATAATATTATTATGTCGTGTTTAATGGTAGACAGCGTGTTCACAGAAAACCACACCGGGTGACCAGGCCAAGAGCAATATACATAAAATTTCAAAACACAATAAAAACTGCTGGCGCGCATTCAAATAATCAAACGCATTATTATTTTTGATATAACTGAGAAAATATACTGGCGAAACTTTTTATATTTATTTGTTGTGACTGTGGTACAATGTCGTGCCAGAACAAAATCAACACATCAATTCCCATGAGATTTTATATACACCAAGTCCAAAAAAATCACTAAAATGAGATTTCTCTATTACATGAAACTAATCCTTTTTTTAAATTTATTTCAGGTTGTCAATTACCAGAGATGTCTAAGAATAGTATTAAGTCATATTTTCAGTTTATATTTTTTAATAATAAATGGAAAAACTCTTAACAATTTCTAGGATTAGAAATCTGAGAACTAGAGAAGAGTTATTATAAAATCATAATTTATGTAAACAACGGCATTCCTACAACCTCGGCTATTCTCAACTATTAAAAGTTAACTGTTCAGAATCTAGTGGCTACATGTACGATTAATGGAATCGGCATGTTTTTTGAAACGCATGGTCAGTTTAAAAAGAGATTTCTAATTTCGTGAGAAAACCACAATGATTAATATTTTTGTTGAATGTTGTTCGCGTACTGCACCAAATTCTATATACCCTATAGAAGCTATACGTATGCTGTGCGCATTTCAGACGCCTAGAGATAAGAATGTTGAATAGATCCATGTCTCCTGGTCTGCGGATCAAAGATAGCTTAAATGCCATCATATCAAAGGCAACACTCAAGAGGCTTAGAGATCAGTCGACGTATTATAGTCCCCGATGTAAATACAGGGTGCATTACTAAACTGGAAATTGATTTTATCTTTACGAATAGACCAAAAGAGAGCGACGTATAGACAGACAGATAGATAGATTTATTGGTTTTAGTTATTAAATAATAATACGTGAAAACATGACAAGTTAGGGTTAACCAGTTGTATAGGCTTTCACGGCTGGCGTTGTTGTAAAACTTCTTGGTTTCCGGGCTTGTACGCCGTGGTCCGTTGGTATTTCTACCTGTCGTTTCGTCTACAACTGCGGTAGACATTATCAAAAGCGATGTGGTAGCGGGCGAAGTGTCCTTCCGGCTGCTCACAAGGATGTCGACGACTGCTGCTCCCTCTTCTTTTATGCAACGTGTGTTGTGTTCTCTACTCGGTCGTAGTCGCTCTTCTCTGATTGGTCGTTGGGTTCATTAGCTTAGTATGCCTCAGTGCTAGTTTCCAAGTTTTACTTAAGTGCATGCCTTCTTCTTTTCGGTTGAAATTGTGCGTGTGTTTTTGTATTTCTATGGCTTCCCTGAATATGCGCGGATAGTAACTCACTGTTTTGTCGATTATCTTGGTATCTTCGAAGAGGATTTTTTGGTTGTCCAGCGATCAATCTGAGAAGAGCGAACTACGACCGAGTAGAGAACGACACCCTACGGTGCATAAAAGAAGAGGGAGCAGCAGTCGTCGACACACTTACTTATGAGCAGCCGAGAAGGACACTTCGCCCGCTACCACATCGCCTTTGATAATGTCTACCGCATTTGTAGACGAAACGTCAGGCAGAAATACCAATGGACCTCGGCGTTCAAGCCCGGAAACCAAGAAGTTTTAATAGTTAGGGTTATCATTTTTTTAAAGCACATCTTTTATGATAATTGTCTTTTTTATACCCACTCCTTTCCGGAACGATGCCTTTTTTATTAATGGTATCCCTTTGTAGATTTGATTAGATTGTTGTCAAATGCTGGTTTCAGTAATATGACATTATTTGACATTTCCACTGACATTTCTCGAATATTAATTGTTAAACGTGAAAACAAAAATTCGAAATAGCTGCCAAGAAGTAGACGGAACCCAATTTGAATTTGTTTTTGTTCTTTGAACTGATCTTTTATTTTTCTGACATTCCGTGCACTAGCTATTCATTTGTTTTAAATAAACTTTTAAAAATTCCGCAGCTGTATCAATTTTTTAACAATTAATATCTCAAGAAACGTCAGTGCAATTAAAATTCGAAATCTGTCCAAACAAATTGGGACGTGCCATTAAAAACATGGCGATGAAATCAATTTGGAAATGGGTAAGGATAAAAAAACGAGTATCAAGAAAGATAGACCTTAAAAAAAACTTTACCTGTCCGGGGATTTTGACCGCATTGTATTTGCGAATTCGTGTGGTTTCTGAACAGTGGTGAATAGAATTGATTAGCAGCCCCGGATCTACGATTTTTTCGAACCGGGGCAGAAACTTGATAGTGACACCCTTTCTTTCCAGCGTTTGAGATCAATTGAGTATTTGAATTAAAAAAAAAAACTATTTTTTTTTTATTTTTTAAATAATATATCGTAAATAATATTGAAGAACGAAAAGAAAAAAAAATTTAAGCCATAGGTAATTAATAACAAATTAATTAAAATGTATAAAACTTCATAAGATATAACGTGATTACAAAACGCACCAGGAATGTTTGTGACGTCAAAATGATAAAAGTTGTGTATTTGTGTATGGCTTTATAATACATACTATCAAAGTTACCATGGCAACCAGGACCATAAAAACATTTTGACGTCACAGAGGTTTTTGGCGCGTTATCGGATCTTAGCTTAAACATTATTTTTAAAACAAATATAACTCTTTCATTATGAAATTAAACAAAATAATAAAAGTGGTTTCGCTATAAAACTTGTATGTGATCTTTCCATTTATGTAAAAAAAATAAATAATTCAAAAACCCAATTGTTTAAAACAACTCGAAAATATATAATGGGTGACATTTTGTGTGACCGGAAGGGGAGAATAAGAACCCTTGAATATTTTTTTTTAAATCATTTGTTATCAGTTTTCAAACATATTATATTATGATTTTGCCGCCCCCTAAAACTGCCACTCGGGGCAGGTGTCTCGGTTGACCCCCACCCCTGGACCCGGGGTTGTTGATTGGACACTCTGAAACCATAGGTAAGAAACGAGATTTTTTTTATTTAGAGAAAAAACTTTAATATAGCGGTCATGCTAATCCAAATTCCCACACAAAGAATGTTATCAAATCAAAATTGAATTTAAAGTACGCTTACGTTAAACATTTTATAGACTGATTTACTATCGGTTTTAATTATACCGTTTGATTTATATTTTATAGCATATGCTTCAATAACGTCGCTTGCATAAATTTCAATTGAACTATTTTGAAAAACAATCAGAAATTTTAATGACATTGCGATATTGTTATTTTCTATAAATGTTTTTATATACTTTTTATAATTTTCATTGTATAAGCACGTGTAGTTTTACATTATATATAATATGTATGCGTAATCATAATCTTTATTATTATTATTATTATTTTTTATATTTGTCTACAAAATTACCAAACAATACATAAGAAAAAAACAAATTTAAAAATCTAAATAGTATAATATTTATAAAAAAAATAGGTTTTATTGGGTTTTATAAATTTAGAAGATAATTAACCATCGTATCAATCCAAAACTATTACAATTTAGTCGTATTGTCAATTGCGATAGTTGTTTTTATAAAATTCAATCGATGTTCTAAGATTATTTAGGTTTTAATTTTGGAAAAATAGGTACATAGCAATATCATATCGTAATTTTTATAATAATAATTATAAAACCCAAAAAACAATTGAGTGCATGGAGTAGTTCGAAGACCCTTCGTCACGGAATTGCCCAGTATGTTTTGTCCAAGACGTGAGAGTGACAAACTAATTCTGTGTGACCTGGTTCGCGGCTACTTGTTTTACTGAACAGTTAACATAATAAAATCATTCTATGCAAATGACAATCAACATGCAAAGGTGATATCAGACGGTTCATTTTTTGTTCATTCCTATCTTTCCTTCGAAGCGAAACGTCTGAACATAAAATGAAATAATAATGACAAATGAATTCATTAATGAACCGACCTAACAACGCTAGATGTCGGCATTGGGCATGATTCATTCGCACTCCGAATGAGCCTAAAATGAAACGTCTGAACACAAGAAAGAATATTCATTCGGATTCGACCATTTTGGGTCGTATTTTGTAGCGAACGGACTTGGGAATACGACATCGCATAGTAAATATATTCTGTCTGTGTATAAGACAAAATGGTATTCAAATGGAACGACGAAAACACGATGCTGTTTTTGGAGAATTTCAAAAATTATCAATGTCTTTGGAACCACAAACTCGACGAATACAAAGACAGAACAATACAGACAAATTCTATAAAATCTCTAATTCATGATTTAAACTTAGACTTTGCCTTTTTTTGTCAATTCTTTGATCAAATGACCACAAAACAAACGAATTCCAAGACGCACAACTTCATTCAACGACATCCTCGAGGAAAAGACTGTACGAACGTTCATTTCTATGTTATTCTGTCTGTGTCGTGTGAATGAAACAAAAATGAACATTCAGTCAAATGAACATTCATTCGGAATGAACCGTATGATATCATCTTAAGATTGTTTTAGACTCTATCTCATAACAGGAGGATGTTATTCCTGAGCAACGTCAGAATATAGTCGTAATATTCAATAAAAAAAGTCCTCGTCAGCAAAATATGATTACCCGGGCAAAGCCGAACCGGTACTTTATATTGTAACAAAACTGTTCCTTGTGGTGGATTAAAACTGATTTATTTTAACAAACGAAATAAATACAAAACAAATAACTAAAAAGTATTTCTCTTACAAAAATGAAATGAATTAAACGTATTTATCTAATAATGAAATAAACTAAACAATGAAACAAACAAACTGATTCTTATAAATAATAACGCAACAATAACTATTTACACAATACAATACTTTACACACGCACCGAAATTTATATAATAATGCTATTTGTGTCTGCTGTCCGCCACGTGACCGCTTTTACTCAATATGACATGTGCCCTGACTGTAACAAGCAAGCAACTCACTGACTGACTCACTCACTGCACTGTATTTATAGGCGCGTACAGTCCGTTTTCGATCGTTGCAGAAACTTCGGTTCAAGTTCGAGAAGCCTCTTCCAGTGGCGTAACAATTGGGGGCACGCTACAATATCATTTAATGAATATAATCTTAACATATATTGGTTAATGATCTCGTACTATAAAAACAGTCTGTATATGTCACACATCGCGTAGTACCTATACGTACTTTCATTGCAATGTGTGTGATGTGTGTGTGTCTGAGCATGTAAGCGGAAAAGCCGGTCACATCTGTGACTATTTTATCATTTTCACATGTTATTAGAAACTGTCAACCAAGTTTATACGAGATTATTTTCTCGTTAAGTTATTGAGTACTTTGATATTCTTCAATTAAATTCCGTATATCTAAAATAGATACAATATCGAACCTATAAAATAAATGGGGAACGGGTTAATTTGAATTTTCCAAAAAAGGTATAGGTAAATACTTTAAGCACTTAATTCTTGAATAAAAACATTTACTTATTAAAAATACGACTTGTCCGTTTCGTCCAGCTGCCTTTTATAATCTATTCTCGTATATGTATATGTTGCAATCATTTGGTATAACTAGACATTTTATGAAATGTCTAGACATTTTATTCAAAATTAGTCCTGTACTACTTTGTACCCAGTAGATAATCGCTCGTAATTGACACAAAACTGAAAAGTTTCTCAACGAAACAACCCTCTTTTTAAACGGTTTGATTTAACTTCACGTTCTCGATATTTATTTTTATAAAAAGCATGACCAACCTATATTTATTTATTAATGTACTCACGGACAACATTTTTTAAACATTTTCTTTTCGAAATTTAGGAAAAATATTATTATTATTTGTGGTATATGGCAATCAGCCTTTAATTATAAATTGTATAACCATTAATTATTAATTATGTAAGTTACGTCAGATATAAAAGTTTTGTTAAAATCTGAAATAACCCAGTTCAAGTTTGTCAGCTACCTAATAAAAACCTTAATATTAAATAAACTATTTAAATTAGTACGCGTGTATTTCTTATCAAACACAACATTATTATTTTAGAATTTAGGTATATTTTGTACCTATACGTGACAGAAAACATTTCTTCAAATATCTCAGAATCCATTGAACTATTTTTGGTCAAAATCTTATCAGGTTCATCAATACTGAAAATTCAACTACAAAAAAAACTCGCATAAACGTATATTGTTCCGTTTTTACGATATCGAAGGAGAAAAATTTTGCATCTGCTTGTATCTGAACTGCATACATAATCGGAAATTCACTAAATATTTTTTGTAACACAAGATGTTTTTTTTTATAAATATTTTTGCATTTTTTATGCATTCGGCAGTTTGGAATTAATGCTCTAACGACAGAACGTAAAAATGAATATCAAAATAAACAACGATATCTATAGCAGCTATTATCCAATTAAAATTTCAATTATTATCGTTTTAAATTATTTCAAATATTTCCAATATTTTGTCTACGTATAATTATCCTCTGCCATATGTTTTAATTCACAGCCTCGAGTTTTATACTTGTTCGATGAATATAATATTGCATTGTGTCATCTAAATTATAGCTAGAAATATTGAATAACTGTCATTTAAAATGCTATTCAGTACAGAACACAATAATGCAATTAAAATTTGCGCTTAGTTTTTTATTTCGTTATTACAGTTCTGAGTTTAAATTTAAAATTAATTTTCAACGTTCAGTATAAATGAAGTGCAACTTGTTATATCAGTTCGAGCCAATAAACTCCACCCATAACTAGAGAACCATTCATTAAATCATCAAATTTGTATCAATTTCAATATATGTCCAAGGAGATCGCGAACCTGCTTCAAATACCCAACGAGCACATTAGGTTAGGTTTCATTTTATTGTTTCTACCATATATCTAATACTCCTATATTGCTATCGCCCGTAAGTGGAAGTGTCACGGAGTAAGTGAGACAGCAAACGACTACTCGACCCATTTTGCGTAAGCGTCACGAGTCTGGTGGGGCATTTGGCAAGTGAGGGGGAACAAACCCTCTTCCCTCGAAGCTGAAAGTCTAGTTCTAGGACATGCGCGTAGGATTCGAAGTAGTTACGAGAGAAATTGACGCATATATGTCTGCACCGTAATGGTTTCGTTCTCTCCAGATTCAAACTAGCAATATAGGATTATTAGATATATGGTTTCTACTAAAATTTTGTTTGAACTCGACGCCACCAGCTGATGCCACACTATGAGGCTAAAAGATGTTATTGCAAGGGTGCCGCTGTCGACAAATTACTCTCATTTTTGGGAATATTTTGAAGATTTAAAAAACTTTTCCGAAAAAGGAAGAGTCACTTTAGGTTTGTGATGGAACAGTTTTGTGAAATAAGTACGAATAAGGTCATTGAAAACGTGTGTTTTTTTGGCACAATTAATGCCAACTTTTTTCTAGTAAATCGTACATAAATTACAAAAGTAGTCCATTAGAGGCCTAGATTTGTCCTTTATCTTCCTTATAAAGAAAGAATTTTTGCAAAATGTTGACCAATAAGTCTACAATCATGATGACAGCCGAAGCTCTATTTTTGGCTTAAATTCAGAGCGTTCCGACAGCCTTACCGTACCGAAAACGAAAATTTCCGATCGTAGTTGGCGATGACGATCCAAATATTTACACTGCGCGCAGGTTCGATAGCCCCGGATTATACGAATATCGACTGTATTGAATTATTCTAACGTGAGCAATTTTTTTACGCATGTCATCTAAAAGCTTGTCTTATATTCCATTTATGGGTGGATAACAGTAGTTCGGGCTGTTTAACGAGTTAAATATTTAACACTAACTTCTAACATTGTACACATGGCAACTAAAAACAAATTCTATATCTGCCCTAGCACTGGGCTACCAAGTTGGGCAGGAAATCCTTATATAAACATTATATTATATATGTATACATTTTTTTTCTAAAGAATAAATAAATTGAATTGAATATAAAAGTTTTTCTGTAAATATCAATTTATAACATTTGGAAGCAAATTTTACGTAAGTTTCACTTCTGTAGTGTAATGTGTAAACTATACGGTCATATAAGTAAATTAAATTTGACTGCGTAAGTATTCAATACGCAGTTACAGTTTCGCTGAATGTCGCGACACATCCAATTTTTCTTGTTAAATACTAGACTTACATATAATTACAAAAATTATTAAAATAAATGAGTTTTCGTTAACTAAGAAACATGTAATTAAGAAAAGTAGAACACTGCGTGCGTATAGAAAAAAACGTGAATACAGAATTTAAAATCTAAATGGCCATATTGCTATTTTTTTTGAATAAATTGTTTTTCACGATTTCCATAATTACGTAAATAAAGCGGTAAACTTTAAAGAGACTTTACATATGATATAAACACATCTCTGCGTCTCTATATTATACAGTACACGTCAAAAGTATTCCACGTAGCTTTTAATTTTAAACGACATTTCCTAGAACTACTTATTCTATGAATAGTAGAGTATAAAAATAAAATGTTATACAAACTGGTATCCCATTTTGATCACATCGATAAGAATACTAACAAAAGGCCAGATTTTTAGTCGAAGTCTAACTTCGGTTTTTTCTATATAGAATACTAAATTAAGCCGGATAAAATACTTACAACATGAACGTAGCTGCGTCACTTGATTATTCAATAATCTCAACCTTCAGCTTCGGCAAAACCTTTGGCCTAATTTTAATTGAATCCGAAGCTTTGTTCAAACAGTGATTGGGTTCATTCACAAATTATCTAAGCACTTATTTTGATTACATCAATGAGGATATTAACAAAAGTGTAAGGACGAATAGGAGCCATTTACAAATTACTTTACGGTTACTTTCTCACTTAGTAAGCAGTAGTAAGAACTGTTTCTCTGGACCCCCCCTTCTTGATTTGATTTTACGTCAGATTTTGAGGTTGGGTTGTGCGGATTTTTTGACATCCACGTCAGCAGATGCAGATGTAGATGTAGAAATAGTAATAATAATAATAATATTTTTAACAATAAACCTGACATCTGATTAATAAATATTAAATTTTCGTCAAGTTAAGTATAAGAGGTTGTAATGTATTATCATTTTTACTAAGAACGTGGTAATTTTTAATTCCTTAATAATCAAACTTTAGAAATGGAAAATAATAATAATAATGCAGCCTTTTCAGGATTAATTTAGACGTTGATGACTTCAGATGTTGAGCGTCTATAATCTACAATCTCTCTCTTTCATGATTTAGGTGAATTCGGAAAGGCTCGTATATCATAAAAATTAAATATAATAATAATCTTTATTTCCAACGATGAGAAAAACTCATATAGAAATCGTCAAAATTACAGATTAAGAATTACAGCTTAAGAATTACAGATTACAAATTAAAATATTCAGGCAAATTGTAAAATGTGTTCTCCAAAATATATATTTTTAACAAACGAGAGAAACTGTTTCTATTGTTAGAGTCCTTTATTAAAGTTGGAAGCTTATTAAAAATGTTTACTCCTATACCCAGAGGAGAATTTTTGCTGACATCAAGTTTGTTTAAGGGGGAACTCAGATTTTGCCTAAAGCGCGTATTATAAGAATGGTAGTCGCCATTATTCACAAACTGATTAGAATTAATATAAACAAACAAACAAATTTCGTAAACGAAAATTTGACAAAGTGTCATAAGTTTAAGATTACTGAAGGATTGGCGACAAGACACCTTGGAGGAAATACCAGCTATGGCGCAGATTATACGTTTCTGAGAAATAAAGACATCGTTAGACAAAACTGAGTTTCCCCAGAAACAAATACCATATCTTAACCTAGACACAACTTGAGCGTTGTAGAAATTGATTAGTTGAGTGGTCGTTAAAACATTTTTTAGGTGTCTGATAAGATAACAGATAGAATTAAGTTTGGAAGATAGTTGAGTACAATGTACTTATTCATCCCTACTGATCAAGTAACCAAAGAAGAAAGAACTCGAGCAGGCGTTAAGGCTGGCGGAACGCTCTAAATTTAAGCCACACTACGAGGCTAAAAATGCTGTTGCAAGCGTGCCGCTGTGAAATAAGTACGAATAAGGTCGTAGTGTGACATTGAAAACGTGTGTTTTTGGCACAATTAATGCCAACTTTTTTCTAGTAAATCGTATATAAATTACAAAAGTAGTCCATTAGAGACCTAGATTTGTCCTATATCTTCCTTATAGAAAAAGAATTTTTGCAAAATGTTGGCGAATAAGTCTACAAGCAGCTATCAGCCGAAGTCCTATTTTTGGCTTAAATTCAGAGCGTTCCGACAGCCTTAAGTGTCGAGCTCGCGTTCGATTATAATAATAATAATAATGCGTTTAACGTCCGTTTCTCGACTTAATGTCATAACAAACGCCATTCGCACCATTACTATTTTCCATCTACCACACTTCCCGTTATTTTCTACATTTTTACAACTTCAACTTATGTAATAGCAATGGGCGAATGAAGGAATTGTAGGAAATTAGGATAAGGTAGGCAATTTTTGAACTAGGAGTTTGCTAGGTAATCGGCCATGGCCTCAAATAAGGAACCATCTCGATATTTATCTGGAATTAATTGAGGGAAACCATGGAAAACCTCAATCAAGATGGCCGGTACAGGAATTACCGTTTCTCGGCGAGAGGCAGTAGGAAAAAGTCCCAGCCACATCTGCCCCCGCCGGGATATCGCGTTCGATTACATCGTCATGACATGAATCAAATCCGCATCCGCTAAAGTTCCGTAACAACTGTTACCGATGCGATTCAAAGGAGTACAAGAAAGGGGCACTTTTGACGCTCACTGTACGTCCATATACTGATATACATATATACGACTAGGCTTTAAAAGCACAACAGCAAAACAAATAAACTTTCATTTCAAGTTATACCCATAAAACTTTGTGAGTTCATATCCATATGTATGTAATACGTACGTACGTACTAGAGGTATATATAACAGGCATGTTGTATAATATACAGATGGTCGGTTAGTTTCACGAGACAATAATTTATACAAAACAGCTGAACTGTTTTCCGCTTGAATGATGATGGCATTACAGTTCAAGAGCTATTAAGCATTTTTAGGTAGGTATTTGAGACTTCTGTATTTTCGACTTGGCCTTCATCCTCACCTCGGGGCAGTCGTAGATCAGTCAGAATTTTTTTTTATTTATTTGAGGTAGAACGATTTCAAACGTATTTTATCACAGGCTGAACAGTAAACAGCATATGAGGTCATACTTTGTATGACAAACAGCGGTTAAAAACTTGAAAATACGCGAGTAAAACAATTTTGAAATAGTTGCGGTGTAAATATATGAGTTCGATTTTATATGTTAATTTTCATAAATAATAAATATTGTTTCGAGTTGTTATCGTCCATGTTGTTATATGTTTGTGTCTATAAAAACCTCCCATTTGAAATAGAATGACAAGATGATCTCACTGCAAACATATCAACAAAAATTCTAAACTATAAACTTGCTTGAAGAAGTAGGAAACTAACCTACGAAACGTAGCAAATTTAGAAAACTTAGAGTGTTCATTTATTTGTGTCCAATTACCCACGATCCACAAACAAATAAATATTGTTTATTCCAGATGTTATTTTCTTACTCAATATTGATAATAGAAGAAATGTATAATATAGAACAAAAATAATAGCTAGTAATAGTGTCTTTAAAAAATGTTATATTATTTTTGGAACGTTTGTAGGTGTTATGCAGCGTCTGTAATATCTATCTTGGCAAGCAATGGTTACATAAGACTATTCCATATTTGCTTCTTTTGTCATGGGAGGATGCTCTAAAAAATATTTCTTCCAAATTATATAGTTTGTCCTTTATGGTCACAACACACCAATCAAGGATCAAGATAAAAAAAGAAACTAAACTTTATATAGCGAATCCACACAAGTAAAAGTTACATTTCTTTCAGTTACGACTTATTAAATTGCTGCCAACGCAGAATATTGAATGAAAATAAAATAACATAAATAAAAAATAAAAAACACGCTCTACGTATAGACAGAGCTTACTACAGAAATGAAATGTATGAATGGAACGTCTTAACTAGGTTATGCGACTATATATTTAAAATAAAATTCTCAGAAGATAATTTTATTGACAAGAAGCAAAACATATTACCTTAATTTGTCTTCTTTTAACTTAGAAGACAGAAAATAAATTATTACACAAATGAAAAATTAAAATAATAAATTGGCATTAATTTGCTTGAATTTATTTTGACAATATACAAATTTTCAAGAAAATTTAAGAATTTCGACTTTAGTAAATCAAGGCGGAATAATTTTATTTTTAAATTAAACACTTAATATGAAATCATATTATATATTAAGAAAATTTTTAGGTGCTTTACTAGAATACTGTCTTATTTTCGTGTTTTGAATAAACTCAAAAATAAGGATAGGGTACGGTTACTAGAATATTAGAAGGTTGGGCGTAAGAGGCTATAAAAATGGTCACGTCTGTGATTGGGTGAGTAGTTGCTTATGTTACCGATGCCCATGGCTTGGTTTTTCAATTATTGTCATCCTAACTGTTGGGAAAAGAGTTCATGTGACGTCACAAGCCTACTTCCCCTGCCCTCTCTCGCGCCTCACCATCATCTTCAACAATGCTAACGCCCAACCTTCCAGTAACCTTGACTTTGGCGTACCTATTTAGGATGTAAATTACGATTCTCATTTTAGCTACATATGTGCTATATTTTAAGAAAAATTTTCATTTAAATATCATCGTCTATTAGACATAACCGGGAACCATTTTGCAAATAAAACTTAACTTTACGGCAATATCACATAAATATTTACGCGGAAATAAGATTCTGTTTCATTTTAGGTTCGATGAGCACAAGCAATTAAAAAAGTTTTATGTAGTTTCTTTTCATAAAGTGTATAGTGCTATTTTACTGCGACAGTATAGTAGTTGTGATAAAAAAAATCCATATCTAAGCTAAGATTTCTTAACATCTTCGCCGCCTTACAATTTAATAGCATGACCATAAAATTGGTTTTTGTGGCCAATACTGTCCTTTCTAGTTTCTGTACATTGCACACAAACAACACGTTTCTTTTCGTTTATGGCCATTCTTTCTCTCTCTAACTCATTTGGAACACATTGTTATACTGTAGTTGCGTTGCGGCAGTTGGGACCTGTGCATTGGCGGCGGAAGTGGGGTAAGCCCCCTCCAAATAGTGCTAGCCTCCCCCAATTTGAAACTAGCATGTTGAATATTATTTATAATGTGATTACGAGTCTATAACCCCCCTCATCTCAAAAAAGTTATCCGCTGCCAATTTTTGGGACTTGAGTTTCTATATAAGATGCTAAGAAAGAAGAATTAGGAACTGTAATACATATTATGCAAGTTTCACTTGTTCTGGGTAGAGTTGCGGAACATTTTTAATACCTCGAATAACAAAATCGATGTAAAAAGATTAAACTGAAAACATTGATATTTTTTAACGTCGATATTTTGAAAATATTTGTTTTTAAAATTACAACAAAAATAGTTGTCAATTTATTTTTTAGAAATTGTGTTCTGGATGTGGTCATATCATAGATAAAGGAAGGTTCCAATTGTCACATCAAAATAAAATCAATTTACTCTCTTGACCTTTGATGGGACAAGTCTCAGTGAGATATTGCGAGTGAGAAATTAAAGGACTACAAAATTATAAATTCTTTTTTATTATGAAATGTGACAACCTTATCAAAAAAAATAGAAATTATATTCTCAGGAAATAATTACATAATTTTAAAGTTCTAAAACTAGTATTAACTACAAATTATTTAATTCTATGTACTGTAGTAATTAAGCGTGAAGTAATTAAAATGTAATTTAAACTGTTTGGATGGTAAAAAATTAAATTGAAATAAATGATTTTAATAAAAAAACAAATTAAGCACCAAGTAATATTAAAATATTTTGTTACACATAGCTTACGGTTTTTATATTATAATAGAGCGTTTTGTAAATTGTTGATACGGAGTGTATTTATGTTATTATTATTATTATTATCATATTTTTAGGTTCCCATAAAAATCCAGATCAAGTTCTTAGTTAATACCTTGTCTGTAAAACCAACCCTTTCTGAGCTATTAACATTTTTTTAAAAGATAATAATTTTAATCTTTAGTTAATGTGGTCAGTGGTCTGCAAGTTTACAACATATAAACAACTAGGGCCCCGGTCCAACTACGCCCGGATTTGTAGATTACATATTAAAGATGGATATATGTATAATGCGACAGTGGACTTTCATATAGACTAACAGGCATATTTTCCCGATGTTTTTTAATAGTCGCTACCTGCGGATCCGCACGCGATTAAGATAGAACACGGCAGCGACAACAGTAGTAGAGCCGTCGGCTCCAGTATATTAGTCTTGCCTCGCGGGGCTCTGACATTACTATAATGAAAATAAATCCAAGCTTCAGTTTTTCCCGAATTTTCTACTTTACTAGACAATTTTTCCAATTTTTCTTCCCCAGGAAACCCTATTCGAACTATTAAGAACATTTAGAAAATATATCCATAGTGGTATTATTCAGGTCTATGTAAAATATAAATTAAATAATCGGTTTGATCAGACCAAAATTTGTTTTAATGTTGATTACACCTTCATTACATTACAACGTTTCATCGGCCATCCCGACTTCATCAAGTAATCTATAGAACACATACATAAAAATTTTTTTTTACAGTTAACATTTTAAATTAAATTTTCAGTTATTTAATTTAAAATGTTGACTGTAAAAAAATTTTTTTTTATGTATGTGTTCAATAGATTACCTGATGAAGTCGGGATGGCCGATGAAACGTTGTAATGTAATGAAGGTGTAATCAATATTAAAACAAATGTTGGTCTGATCAAACTGATTATTTAATTTAAAAAATACCTTATCGATTCAGCCGTTCTGAAGTGATGCACTTACGAACGAACAGGATACAACTCCTAGGTCCTGCGATTAAATAGCAATTATAACAGGAATATTGTTTATTTCTTTTAATATCTCAACTTTCTATATAAGGGGCATATTATCCTAAAGTGCCATATGCCCCTAGTTGACTTAACAGTGTTGGATCACTTTCACACAGTTTGTGTTGAAACCCAGCGATAAGAGGGGAGGTAGGCAAAAGACATATTGTGGGTGTGACCTTCTTTAGCTCTAATCATCCGCACGTTTCAATTTTTGGCTGGCGCCCACTACGAGGCTAAAAGATGCTATTGTAAGGGTGCCGCTGTCAATTGATTATTCTAATTTTTGGAAATATTTTGAAGATTTAAAAAACTTTTCCGAGAAAGGAAGTATCACTTTAGGTTTGTGATGGAACAGTTTTGTGAAATAAGTACGAATAAGGTCGTAGTGTGACACTGAAAATGTGTGTTTTTTGGCACAATTAATGCCAATTTTTTTCTGGTAAATTGTACAAAAAATACAAAAGTAGTTCATTAGAAACCTAGATTTGTCCTTTATCTTCCTTATAGAGAAATAATTTTTGCAGAATGTTGACGAATAAGTCTACAACCAGTTGACAGCCGAAGCTCTATTTTTGGCTTAAATTCAGAGCGTTCCGACAGCCTTAAGGCCACCCTGAATACATTATGACTTCTAAAGATTTTAAAAATATGCCACACTCCATTTCTTGAGGAGCTCTAGCTTGTATATCTACTTGAATATAATAACATGTGACTTATGAAGATTTTGATAATGATTGGATTTGTAAGGGATTTTAGTGTATTCAGTATGTTAAAAATGCCATATCTGTATATTTTATAAGAGTGATGGATAGTTTTGTTCGTACAGAAATTATCAGGAAAGATATAATAACATACGAGAGTTAATGACAGTGAGATGCGGCATTAAAATGCGCTGCAGGGAACACAACATGCAACTGACGGTACAAGATGGATGATTTGGGGTTTGCATCTTTGTCTGTAATAATAACCATAGTTATACTATATTGTGCCTACAACACAAATCCATACAGAGATATACGCACATTGTAGCACGAAGTATTGTTGTGTTTTGTATTTATATATCCATGGTTAAAAGGTAATAGAGGTTATGTCTAATTCCATATATTTTAGCCTTCCAATCCACTAGTGGTATTAGTTTAGGTCAAAATTCACTATTCAAAATTTTACAGTATTTTTTCGTTTTAAGGTCCTCCGAGTACAGAAAACCTGTTTTTGGAAAAATCTGTTTGTCTCTTGGTCGGTTTGTCTGTGAACACGATACAGGTCAAACGGATGAGCGGATTAAAACCAAATTTTGGGAGCATATTTAGTATACAAATATAAAAAGCCTTATTGTTTTTGAGGAAAATCGACGCATGCGCAGAAGAGATATATGCTATAATGTTATTTTTAGGGTTCCGTACCTCAAAAAAAAACGAAACCCTTATAGGATCACGCTTGTGTCTATCCGTCCATTGTCAAAGCCAATTTGCGACGAACTGCTGGACCGATTGAGCTGAAATTTGGTACACATATGTAAGTCCGTGACCATAAGATGGACGTGGAACGTAAATAAATGAATTTTGAACATGGGGGTAATTTTTTGGGGACATATTAGAAAATTAAAAAAAAAGTTTGGTAAACTGTACCGTGTAACATATCAAATAAAAGGGCTTATGGTAAGGGTCTTAAATATATTTTTTTTTATAATTTTAAAATAAATAGTTTTAAAGTTATTTAAGAAAATAGATGAACAATTGACCACCCCCCCCCTTATCTCCGAAACTACTGTGCCTAAAATTTTGAAAAAAATAGGGAATGTCGGGTCTCACCCATAGTTTACAGAAAAAACGAAAGTCTTAAGTCTTAAAGTACTCACGGAAAATGGAATAGTAAGTAGGGAACCCTCTTCTCGTGAGTTCGGCTCGCACTTGATCGGTTTTTTGTATAATGACGCTATACTTTTTATAACGGTTTATTGTTCTATTTAAAAAATCAGATGTTCTTGTTTTACTACATATTCCACATGAGCAGTTTTGCTTTTTGGTCATAGATATCATATATTATTGTACCTCTTGTTTCTTTACAAGCCATTGTTCTTTTCTAGTGGTCTTCGAACAGAATGATGATTACTTTAAATTGTAGAATGCAACGTTTCTTTTGTTACTTCTATAAAAATACGAAAAATATGCGAACCCGGTATTTGAGTAAATTACGATGTCTAAAATGCTTTTTATTTTAATTTTATTTGAATTTATGCATGTAAATAAATATAATTTGCATTTTTATGTAGTTGTAAACTGGAAACGTTAGCTTACAAACTGTTGAAAAACATGCAAATTTTGCTGCATATGGTTTAATGAGAAATCGTTCTGTTTGCACTTTTTTTTGAATAGAAAATGTAAAAATTCTGGAATTATTCCCCATTAAAAACTGATGTATTTTTGTGATGTGATTCATGCAAAAATTAAATTTTTTGGTAAATTGGCACGTTTTCAAGTCTCCTGAATCCAAAAAAGACGTTTAAAAATGTGTCTAAAAATCGCTCCTATAGCTATAGTCCAAATGCGAAAGAAGTGGTAGACAAAAACAAAAAAAACTTGAATTTAATTCTAACGTTTTTCATTTGATTTTACAGAAATGGATATAGAAGATTAAAATGACACAATTTATTCTTATTAAAAATTAGGAATGGAGGCTGTGAGCAGTGGGGAGTAACGATGTGAATTTTACTGACGTCTGCAGACGCGGATGCGGATGTCAACATCTTTAATACAATATGGGACAGCTAGAGCTGAGTTGGTTCGTTTATTTAACTGTTTTTAAATAACGACTTTAAATGGCGCTAACAAAAATAATGTCTATAGGAGAAATGTTTTATTCATTCTCGTGCGAACAAAATAGCTAAAGTTTAAATTTCTTTATAGTTTTCAGAATTCTTCGAAGGGTATCCAGTGAGCATTTTGAAATATCTGGAAACATAATGCTCAAGACAGAACCAATTTGTTAGGATCAGTATTGCATTCAAAGCAGAATAAAGCATTAAATGCAGTTAGGTACCCTCTTTTAATGGCGTCTATTTATATAGAAAAAAAGTACCCAGCCATGATTTTATATTTTTACAGCCGACAGACAACATATTATCTTAGATTTTTATTATATGTAGTTTAGTGTTTACAGATTATAGGTATAGGTAAGAATATTTTCCTTCCTTATTATTGTATTCGAAAATTGTTTCCGGATTTTTAAAAGCAAAACTTGACAAGCTTTTTTTTTTTTCATTGCACGAGCGTTTGTAATTCTGGTATAAGATTATTCCTTGGAAAAAAGAATATTTCTTATAGCTTATATATAAAAACCAGTCCCTAAATCGATAATTGACTTTAGTTATTAGTAATGATAAAACAAACGATTGATTCATTATCCATTTATTAAAAAGCAAAGAAACGTTTCTGCCATTTCGGTTTAAATCATGGTTTTCTTCAGGTGCACAATTAAAACAATAATTTTTTCACTATCCATTTCTTAAAAAAACAAATAAACTTAACGACGTTATTATTGTTTTAATTGTGCACCTGAAGAGGGTCATGGTTTAACCCGAAATGGTCGAAACGTCGTGATGTTTGTTTGTTTTTTGATAAATGGATAGTAAAATCAATCGTTTGTTTCATTGTTACCAGTCCCTAAATCGTTTGTCTTGAACTCAAATTGTAAATATTTTGTTTTGTTATAAAGACACTTATAAATAAATTTAAGTAATTGTTTTATAGTTTATGGACATAATTCATAAACAAGACTGCCAATGTGTCACAAACTTTCACGTAACGGAACTAGAGATGTTACTTTCTTTCACGCTAACTTTTTACGAAGAAAAAAAAACGTAAAGTAAATTTGAAGTTTCCCGCAGCATGTGACAGTGATTTTGTTTATTATTCAGTATTAAAATACTAGAATCGAGTCTAATTTGCATTCCCTTCTTTATACAAAATAATTATTGGGCGGGTCTGTTCGTTTTAAATGGAAAAACTTGGAACGGATCTTGACATTTTTTACCATTCGTTCGCCTCTTTCCGAGCCGTTAAAAACTTGGCTCCCATTTAAGAAAGTTGTCATTCGTACTTCGAAGGTGGCGCCATTTATCGAAAATTCATTTGGGTAACTTTTAAATTCCCTTGATATTAAACAATTTGAATTTAAGAAATTTTGGTCCACCTACACATCCCTTGTGAGAAAATTTTGAATAAAGTTTATTCTGGGGTACTCCGTATATAAATGCTTATTAGGTAACCAAATAATTCACAGTGTTTAGATATTTTCTCTTAAAATCAATAAAAGAATAATATTTTCTATATACTGCTTCGCGTGCTTTCACACTTCTGATTTATCGATGTCTTCTGATTTCCCCTTTTCGCCCTTTTTGCCAAAATCTATCGATGTTTTTATCCCCGTGAAACGTATATAATCCCATATACAAACAATAGAATATATTCACTAGAAATGTGTTTGGCCATGTGGTACGAACAATTAGCAGTAGTCTGTCGGTGTGTTTGAAAATGACAAAACGAAGGGTGAAATCCTCTACGATGGGGGTGGTCTCACTCTAGTCTAGCACAGCAATAGAATGAGGGTAGTTTCACACAGTTACAACGGCGATATTAACCTCTACTGGCGGCGTACAGAATTTAAGCTGTATGAATTAAAGTTCCGTTATTAGTTTTTATCCCTGGGGAATACTACACTAGGAAATGTTTCATGCTTCTCTTATTATTTCATAAGTAAAATTAAACTTAATTGCGGATAACTTTGCAATCTAGTGCCATACGTGTCTGGGTAATCTTATTTGCGTGCGTTCATGTAAATTGATCGAACCGTTTAATTGCGTATGTAAATTATTTTTTTTATTAAAACTTATTTTAAAATAGAAATTAATTTAAACTTACCTAAACAGACACATCGACACAACAGCACAAAATACTATACCATTATACAGGGTGCGGCAGAGGGGACGGACGGTTTTAAAAAAATCATAAAACAGTTAATTTTTACTCAAAAACAAATTTATTGATGGAATCAGGTTCGCAAGGAAATAGCATTTGAGACAGTCAAGTGTGGAAAATCACATCAGGCATGTGGTGGCCGAAATCGTTGATGCAGTGCTGGAGGCGTTCTTGGAAGTTCGCGTAGACTCTCTCCAACATCGCTCTCTCAACTTGGCCGACTTCCTCGCGAATTGCGTCCTTCAATTCGTCCAGAGTTAGGGGCTTGTTCTCGTATACTGTAGCCTTGAGGTGTCCCCATAAGAAAAAATCGCATATGGATAAATCTGGGGACCGAGGAGACCAATGAACATCGCCAAACCTGGAAATAAGGCGACCAGGGAAGAGAGGGCGAATAACGTCCATTGATGCTCTAGCTTTCTTATGGGGACACCTCAAGGCTACAGTATACGAGAACAAGCCCCGAATTCTGGACGAATTGAAGGACGCAATTCGCAAGGAAGTCGCCCAAGTTGAGAGAGCGATGTTGGAGAGAGTCTACGCGAACTTCCAAGAACGCCTCCAGCACTGCATCAACGATTTCGGCCACCACATGCCTGATGTGATTTTCCACACTTGACTGTCTCAAATGCTATTTCCTTGCGAACCTGATTCCATCAATAAATTTGTTTTTGAGTAAAAAGTAACTATTTTATGGTTTTTTTAAAACCGTCCGTCCTCTCTGCCGCACCCTGTATTATAAGAAACTAGGATAAGGTAGGAAACTGTGAGTCTAGGAGAGTTTGATAGGTAATCGGCTATATGGCCTTGTAAGAAACCACCTTGATATTTGTCTGGAATTATTGACGGAAACCATGAAGAACCTCATCAAGGTGGAAGATACAGGAATTATCATTTCTCACGAGCGAGAGGCAATAGAAAAAAGTACTATAGCCACATTTGCTCAACCGAGATTCGAACCTAGTGCCTCCCGAACGGAAGTATGGTGTTCGAATTTAAATTGTAATTTTTGCACGACTTTTTAAGCCTGTATATCGGTAGTAAAATGATCCATTTCCCACTAGTGCGTAAAATAAAACAAAAGAAATGCGAAACGTAGTGTACTACCATTTCAATAGTAAAACTATAAAGTAAGAAGTATTGGGTATATGTATAATTGATAGGCTCTAGATATGAACGGAAACCTTCTGGAACATTCTGGAAACCTCATAAAACCTTCTACAAATTTCATACAAAACTCTAGAAATTTTCATCTCTTTGTTCCAAAATTATAATAGTTTTGAAAATTTTACTGCTTTATATCATCTCTTTGGAAGATTAATTTTTTATTTTCTACTTTTTAGAACAACCCAACAAAAAGCATTACCTATTAATTTTTTTAAATAAATATTTTTTAGTTTATATTGACGATTATACGAAGTATTCGCAAAATACTTCCTATCAAGTTTCATTGATTTAGTTTCTAGTTCAACTGATACTACGTATTTTTATTTTAAAAGACAAAAATATAAAGAGGACACTCTGTATAAATATAACGTTTTTTTCCAACATTATTAAAATGAAATAAATGAAAAAGCGTTGCTGGTTTTTTAAATTGAATGATCAATTTCATAATTATGTAATCTACAGGACAAATCACGTTTTAAAAATGACCTGTTGAGTATGTTTAGTTGCAACGTGATTTCTGAATAGAGTGTATCGTACCGTACTCTGTGATTTTGATTTAATTTTTAGTCATTATGTTTTCTTAAGGGACTTCAAAAAATATGTACGCTTTACTGGATTTAAGTGGTTGTTTTCGTGTATTAATTATTCTACCTTAGTCTGGAATTTTGATTTAATATTTAGTCAATGTTTTTTAAGAGACTCCAAAAAATATGTACGCTTTATTGGATTTAAATGTTTATTTTCGTGTCTTAATTATTCTAACGTTTCATAAATACGGGAATTAAAACAACTTTTTGGATGTTGATTTTAAGTGGTTTTGTATTTTTTTCTTCGAAATTTGTTTTGTACAACATCTATGATTTAGTTTTCAGTTGTTCATTATTTTATAGTTTTGAAAAAACAATTTGTGATAAACTTTTAACGATTACAAGGAGAAGTGTGAATTTTTTCGTCTTCAAAGTGCGCTGCACAAGTTGTTAAAGTCTACAGTCGATTGCAATTATATGTAAGTTTTTGATTATTATTAATGTACAAAATTCTAATTAATAATTAAAAAGTTAGTGCTTAACAATTTGAGATAGCAAGTGTCACTGCAAAAAAATGTTGTATTTTAGATAGATGTGATGTGGTATATATGTAATAAGCATTAATTGAGATCCCACTGTACAATGGATTTGGTCACTATATTAATCGGGAAAAAAACATTACCAACACTTTCAAATTTGATATCTTGACAAAGATCTAGCCTGACAAATTATAAACTAAAGTGAGGTTTTATGTTTTATTTTCACACAAAAACCATATCACTTTGTCAATAATTGTTTTAGTATATTGACGTTTGACATTTTGATATAGTTTCAAAAGATTTCCAGAGAACTAATTAACGATACTTTGGTTTTTTCAGTTACTTTAATTAGTTTTTTTTTCGTCAGAAAAACAAGTCATATACAAATAGACCTCATTTAACATGGGTCACGTTTGTTATTGTTTGATACAGTGAAATTATATGCGACGTGATCCACATTTGTCAAGGCCGATTCTGATTGATTTTTCTTGATCAAAATGACACGCAAGTTGACAGTAATTATATTTGAAATGTAAATTTCCTTGAAAAAATAATTACAATTCTTGCAAAAAGTCATTAATTTAATTTTGAAATTTCATGTTTCTATTAACTTTTTTCAAACCATATTCAAGGAATATTATTGCGATATTATTTTTTCATGATCAGTATGATTTTGTCATCAAAAACAATTATAAATTTCACATAAACTATTAAAATAAGTGTAAATCACGTTATTATTAAGCCGGCGCCAAACACAGCAACAATATTTGAATACTTGTGAGGCACGGGTATTTGGGTATTTGTTTAAAGTTTGGTCAGACATTTGCACTTTGCCATTCGGTGTAGGTTTTTCGAGCGCACATCAAAGCATTCAAAGTTCAAATGTGTGCGTAGCCTGCTGCACTTGCGCAAAGTTCAGTTACTCGTAAAACACTGAGTAGAACTGTCGCTTTGTTCAGTCGCAAGATGGACTGGAGCAACAAAAGTGTCCTTGAATTTATTGAGCTACTTGAAGAAGAACCATATATATGGAACCCAAAAAGTAAAAATCATAAAAATCGTCGTCCATCTTGTTTGTTATCTATTTGAATACTTTGCACACACGTTTGGTAAAAGTGTCTGCAAAGCACATCTGGCTGGTGCAGTAAGCATGTGTTCAAATGTGTGAGCAAAGTCTTTGTTCAAATATTTGTTTGTGTCTGGCGCCGAAATTACAATTGGGGAGGGAAGAGCGCTGTAATGGAGGTCGACGGGTAATGGCGGTCACCACGTCACTGAAGCCTTTGTGCTCATGGGCCTTGAATTATCAAATCCGACACTGAAAAGAACAAGTGTAGAAAGGCCAGTGAAAAGTGTATACGTTAAGTTTAGCAAAAGTGTAATTTGTTCTAGCAATTGTCAAATTTAGACGTCTATAACACATGATCTACTTAACGTTCCCTTGCTCGAATCGGGACTGCTATTGATTACACTTTTAGTAGGGATTTGTAATACCAAACAGGTTAGTGTGCCTTACACTTTTGTATAAGAAACGCAATAGTGTCAAAAATGTTAACACTTTTTACACTGGAGCACCATACCAAACACACCTAATCGATAAAGATTGTAAAATTCGTTAAACATAAAATGTATATTCCATTTGGCAAAGGCTTTTATACTTTCAAGCTAAATTTTGTTCACAAAAAGTAATATTGTACTGGAGTAAAACTAATTTTAAGTAACATAAACGTAAATAATTTCTATACAGAATGAGAAAACTTTTATGTTTTAAGATTTCAAGTTTATTTTGTTTCTTTTCATTGAAACTTTAGACTTAGAGGACGGCAGAGATGTAAAGATAAATCGAAAGTAAGAATGACATCAAGTTGGCACACTTCGGATGAAAACTTAATTATGTTTGGATTAAATTTCAATTTTAAAGTTCCTGCCTTTATACTTTACATAAGATGTATTAAAATGGATGTCGGCAAACTATGATATTATAGATGATTGAATATTCAGCATCACAAAATGTTTTGAACAGTTGCAATTTACATAATTTACTTGTAAGTCGTAATTTTTTAAATTAAACGTGTTTTCTTAATTAACTAAGTCTACAGATCGTAGTCAAATCACAAGTGTTATAACAAAAGTATTTTTAGTGTATTTGCCATAAGGCAACATACACTATTGACGTTGGTCGGATGGCGGGACCTAGGTGTCGGACCAAAATTTCTCGACGTTTCATAACCTTCTAAACACTTTGGCACCATTTTTAAAAATGTTTATATATATATGTATATATATATATATGTATATATATATATATATATATATATATATATATATATATATATATATATATATGTGCGGGCAATAACTTTCGAAGGAGTTAATTTATTTTAACGAAATTTGGCATACATGTTGAAATCCATCACCGCACGAAGCCTATTTAAAATGGGCTCAATCGGGTCATTTTAAGGGTGATTTTTAGGGGTTGAAAAAAGTTTTTGGGCCCAAAAATACCGAAAAAATTCTCAGAATCGTTTCAAAATTGAAATTTAACCCTTTAGTAGCAATTGAAAAGTGCTCCTAAAATTCTAAGCGGAGCGGCCCGACAGGACCAGACTTACAAATTTTATGAAAACACTAGTTTGCGTATACGAATTTACTTACTGAAGGTCGTATTTAATTTGGTGCAGATGTTGGATTGATAACAATATTTCAACTAATAAAATTATTATTGTAAGGGGTGTATTAAGGGGTTCAATTTTTATTATTTTGTCCAAAAACAAACTTAAGTTCATGTAATAAAGCCACAATACCTGTATTAGCAAATACACTATATTGTCGGCAGGCTTTTGGCACTGCGACCCGGGTTTTTTTATTTATTTTTCATTAAAAATGTCAAATTTTTAACGTTTTAAAAATTTTGTTGTAGAAAAGAGACCCAATGACCCGAACCCTATAAATAAAGGATCAGCAACCCTACTATTCCGATTCTAAAAAGCAATATAAAGTTTCTATGATGCGATTACCCAAATAAATAATATAAAGAATTTAAGGACTGCATGTTTACTTACACAAGAAAACTGGTAACCTTATTTTAGTTGAACTATCACACGACCTTTATATGTATATTTTAATTTACGCGTTAATTCATCTTTGACTTCTAAGCAGCCACTAACTGAAGTACGATGTTATTACTAACCAATTGGTAGTAGATTTCAGAAATAATTTTCTGCTGGCATCGATTGCATTAATATCGATTGTGACTAGGGATGTCGAAAAAATATCGATATTTTTTATTTGATATATCGATATTTTTGACCGATATTTAATATTTCGATATAAAATTCCGAGTATCGAAAACCGATATTTTTTTCCAGTAGCAGCACTTGTATGTAGCTATTCATACAATATTTCATTTCACGCATGCCATAGATTCGCCATCTCTGGCTTTATTAAGTAATTGTTCGAAGAATCTCTAAAATTATCTGCTCCTAAATGTATTAGACGTTTGATTAATAAATCAAAAAAAATTCTTATCGTAGTTTTTGATTTCAGATAATTATTTATTACTTGATTTATTAGAAATAATGTCCGTTAAATGCTATTTGAGATTATATTAAGCTAGCCAATATGTCTACTAAATTTCTTCGAGTGCCAATGTTCTCTTTCAAATCGTAGCGATATATCGATATTTTGCAAAAAATATATCCGTACCGATATCGATACTTGAAAAAAATATCGATACGATATATATAGATACTTTTTGCCACTTCCGACATCCCTAATTGTGACAGAAACATGCCTTTAACGCGAATGTAGCACCGAATAACAAATAGCCTAGACTTTTAGTTCCCAACAGATATAATAATATACCAAGTTTTTTAAAAATTGATTGGATCGTTTTCAAGTGATTGATATCACCATGCATATATTAATTCAGCTAAACAATGAAAAAATGACTGTAAACTATTTTTAATCGAACGTTAATTTTTTTATTTGCTCTACCCACTATAAAATAGCGGCTTTTCATGCATGTATGTATATCAAGGTTACGAGAACTAAGGTTGGGCGTTATCATTGTTGAAAGTGTGATTAGGCGAGACGCGAGAGAGGGCGGGGAAAGCAGGCTTATGACGTCACTTGGAGTCTTTTTACAAACAGTTGAGATAACAATAATTAAAAAATCAAGCCATGGGCATCAATGACGTAAGCAATCTACTCAACTAATCACAGACGTGACCATGTTTATAGCCCACATTTCTAGTATTCCAGTAACCTTGTGTATATATGCATGTAAAGTGACCCATTACAGTGTAGTAAAGTAAATTTCAATAATAATTTACAAATTATACTCACTTATTTTAGTAGATACTGTAAAGTGAAGTTTGTTACACAAATGAAATGTTAAAACTCGTTGGATCTCGTTATAACATATCACTAGCTCGTCAGATCTACATACATATATAAAAATGGATGTATATTTGAGATTAATAGACTTCGACGCTGTTTGTCAAAACATCACCATGAAAGTTGGCATCCATATGTATTTTTTCCTGGAGAAGGTTTTTTATGCTATCCACTTTTTTGTCGTAATACGATGAAGCCGAAGGCTCCACTACTGTAATCGCTGCCGTATTTTATCTCATCTGCGTGCTGAGCCGCGGCCAGCGGCTGGTAATATATAAAGTACTATATAATACACTTGCTACATACAATTAGGCTAGTATAAACGTAACATTTTGTGAGAATTCTCTTTTGATATACTTTGTTGACAGTGTATTTCTGTTATTAAATAAAAATGTTATAAAAAATAATACGCTTACGAATAGCATGTATGCCAGCTGTTATAGCCTGAAGAACCAAAATAATAATAATTCAAAAGTATTTGCATGAAAAGATTAAAAAAAAACAGCAGTTTTGCCTACACCCGAATAAATACTTCCTGTTTTTGTGTACCATTATTATATTTCTGTTTAAAAATGTGAAATATTATGTGAAAAGGTTAAAGCATCTGCATATTTTTATTTTATTTCTAAGAACACTTACATACGAGCTTTCCTTTATAATTTAACTTAATACACTCATTAGATTTCTCAATTTACCTCAACTCATCCACAGTGACGTGGATGTATTTTTAATGTATATTTAAGTGCTTCCCTTTTCTGAATTTCCATCAGGAGTCAAAATGGCAATTATATCATGCAAAGAAATGGTTGCGGAACGCATTGTCAACAATGATTTGGCAAATCTATAGATTGTAATTACTTATATTTATTCACAAGAAAAGTATTGTAGAATTTTAAATCTATCCCATTCAAAAAATAACGTATTCATTTAGACGATATTTTTTCTAAACCATGTACACATTTATTCATCCGAATATATATAGATATGTATGTAAGATAAATCATTTGGTTTTCGGTCCTTATGTCAGTATTGTCTAGCTCAACATTTGAGAACATTAGTTATATAAAAATTATTATGTATAAAAATTGTATGTGGTCATTTTCTAAGATTAATATTAAACCAGATTTTCTGAAAACTCGTTCTATAAACTGAGCATCAGTCAGAGAAATTTTAATTTTAAATTAATTAGAAATAAATCGTTTTTGCACGACCCCCTACAAAATTGCCGCTTTTTATGCCAATATATAATATATGTATTAAGTGTTAGTGATATAATTTCCGAATTTAATATTTAGAATTAAATTAAACTATTTTAGGATTAAACTTACTAAAAATAGCTCATACAAATTTTATTTATTGACTTGCCACACTAGTGCATTTTTACTGAATGAATATATGAGAAATTTACTTAACAATTCACTTTATAGAGAACCCCTATGTTGAAGTGTCACTCTTCTATGAAATCTGTTCTAGATTTGTCGGGGTGGTACAGCATTGTCCTTTGTAAGCTGAAGTACAGTGAGATTTTCCTTCATTCATCATTGTCTACGCCACTGTGAACTGAACATAAGAAATTTTATACTTAAATACAAAGGCTGAAAGACCTTGTCCTTGTAAACGCATTCGTGTCTAAAAAATAATTAAATCCAAAGAACATTTATTATGAACGTTAATGAGCTGTCAAATCAATTTTCATACACCATACTGCGACGTCATGTGCAATTTAGGAAAGACCACTTCCATTGGTGCGTTGTATACGTGAATACACTCTGCCGACACAATCGCTAATCGACGTCTCCTATACTCTATTCATCGAGACAAAAACCACTGTGTAGGGTTTCGTAGCTCAGAATGAAACAAGAGGTGCGTCGGTTAGTAGACACGCATTGTATATTATTTAAAATTTACGTACGCATACAAAAAAACAACAAAAATATTACATTTAAAACGTTTTATTTATTAATAAGAAATTTTAAAAAAAACCCGGGTCGCAGTGCCAAAACCCTGTCGACAATATAGTGTATTTGCTAATACAGGTATTGTGGCTTTATTAAATGAAATTAAGTTTGTTTTTGGACAAAATAAAAAAAAAGTGAACCCCTTAATACACCCCTTACAATAATAATTTTATTAGTTGAAATATTGTTATCAATCCAACATCTGCACCAAATTAAATACGACCTTCAGTAAGTAAATTCGTTATACGCAAACTAGCGTTTTCATAAAATTTGTAAGTCCGGTCATGTCGGGCCGATTTGCTTATAATTTCAGGAGTACTTTTTAATTGCTACTAAAGGGTTAAATTTCAATTTTGAAACGATTCTGAGAATTTTTTCGGTATTTTTGGGCCCAAAAACTTTTTTCAACCCCTAAAAACTACCCTTAAAATGATCCGATTGGGCCCATTTTAAATAGACTTCGTGCGGTGATGGATTCCAACATGTATGCCAAATTTCGTTAAAATGAATTAACTCCTTCGAAAGTTATTGCCCGCACATATAATATATATATATATATATATATATATATATATATATATATATATATATATATATAAACATTTTTAAAAATGGTGCCAAAGTGTTTAGGAGGTTATGAAACGTCGAGAAATTTTGGTCCGACCCCTAGGTCCCGCCATCCGACCAACGCCAATAGTGTATGTTGCCATATGGCAAATACACTAAAAAAACAAAATTATTAAATTTGTATTTTTTCTAAAAAATTGTCATTGGTAAAAATAAAAGTAAACATTAATTTTAGCTAATTGGGGATTTAAACCTGAGAGGCTAGACAAATCTAATAATTTGTAAACAGATGATGTAGCGACCATATGTATCGATTGTCTTTGGTTGACGACCTTAAAACAGGTATACAAAATGCAGTTCAAATTTTGAAAGGCAGACGTCTTCCACCCCTTCACAGGTAGAATAAACCGATCTGGACACAAATATGACGAATGCATTGAGTATATTATGATATTAAACCACCCTGTGTTTCTATGATTCTTTTTTTATCTAAGCTATGATCGAACACAAATATTTGTGCGTTTATGTTGTTCTGCGGTCTCAAATGTCGCTCAAAAAAAAAAAAAAAAAACAGAAAAAATATATGTTCGTTTTGTTGCCCGACCGTCTGTCCGTCACAATCTTTTTAGTCAAGAACGAATAGAAGTATTAATTATTATCAAATACTTAATAATTATTATCAAATACTCAAGTCTACAATCTCTAAGACCCGTACATAAAATGAAGTTTCAAACTCAATGTAATAAAAACCCGGGTCGCAGTGCCAAAACCCTGCCGACAATATAGTGTATTTGCTTATACAGGCAGTGTGGCTTTATTATGCGAACTTAAAATAAATAAAATAAAATAAAAAATTTGACTCCTTAATACACCCCTTAAAATAACATTTTTTTTCTTAATTGCAATATTATTATCAATCGAAACTCTATACTAAATTATATACACACTTCAGTAAATAATTCACTATCTGCAAACTAGTTTTTTCATAAAATTTGTAAATCCGGTCCTGTCGGGCCGATTTTATTAAAATTTCTGGAACACTTTTTAATTACTACCAGAGGGTTAAATATTATTTTTGAAACGATTCGGAGAATTTTTTCGGTATTTTGGGGCCCAAAAACATTTTTCAACCCCTAAAAACTACCCTTAAAATGGCCAGATTAGACCCATTTTAAATAGGCTTCTTGCGGTGATGGATTTTAATACGTGGGTCAAATTTCGTTAAAATCAATTAACTCCTTCGAAAGTTATTGCCCGCACACATATATATATATATACGTATATATATATATATATAAATATATATATACATATATATATAAACATTTTTAAAAATGGTGCCAAAGTGTTTAGGAGGTTATGAAACGTCGAGAAATTTTGGTCCGACCCCTAGGTCCCGCCATCCGACCGATGCCAATAGTGTATGTTGCCATATGGCAAATACACTAAAAAGATACGGTCTTTATTATTTATTTTGATACTGACTCACTCAACAAACTTACTTCTCGTTGATTTAGAATCTTGAAATTTGGAACAAAGGAAAGTTTCTTCATAGCACAAGTAAAGGAAAATCTGTAAATGACATGTTACAAACATACAGTCAATTCTAACGAAATATATTATTATTATTATTATTTAAAAATCGTTTATGTGAGAAACCTATTTTTTTATTGAATTATTATTGCGGAATCGTCAGGGCGCGAGGTCTACGTGTCCACTTTTTTAAAAGTCAGTGTACCAGGTACCTACCTGTTCTAAAGACTAAAATATTGCGAACCAATATAATATTAAACATAGACATTGATTTATTTTTCTCGAAACTAAAGAATAGAATTAAAAAAATATTACAAAATATATTAATTCATTAATCAAACTGATTTTATATAATAATCAACAAATAATTGATTAATATATTTATATTCATTCCAGTTAAACAAACTCCAAACAGATAAGACCATCCAAGCATCTCTGTAGGTATACCACCATCAGTTTTAGAGGTCTTTTAATGGGTTTTCCACACATTTTAACGTTACATCATAATACGTATGCCAATATTGAGTTAGTGCTAAAGTTGCTTAATATTAGTTATAAATTAAATTCACGTCTGTATAAAATACAAATTAGCGACGTTAATATGTGCGATTTAGTAGGCAAATTCTCTCAATTTCACTCATATGAGTTCGTTATTCTATATGCTGTTCTCCATGTTTCAGCCCATGAGCTGGTAAAAATATTATTTGGATTTTCAATTTATTATTAAAAAAACGTGTGAGCCTCACCCACATAAGCTCCTTTAGAATAGGGATGTTGACTATTTTTGGGAAAGTGTTTTAAATCGTGCATAAGTACCTAATATTGCCACAAATATTTATTATTTTTATTTAAATACAACTCAAGCCTTAAAAATCATGTATTTTAAATCCCGTTTCAAATTTCGATCCAAAACGCCTATACTAGTCGCGTGACGTCACCTGTTCATACCAAAGGAGGCTCAAAAGTTTACACGGGAGCTACCATCCTATAGATGCGTATTCTGTGCTCATAAACGTTAGTAAACTGAGGTGATGAAAAGTTGTTTCATAGTCGTTGCTATAGTTACATGTAATTTGACGTTTCCTATAAACAAATAATAAAAACCCGGGTCGCAGTGCCAAAACCCTGCCGACAATATAGTGTATTTGCTTGTATAGGGCCGTGTGGTTTTATACTGTTATTATGTGAAATTAAGTTTGTTTTTGGGCATAATAAAAAATGTAACCCCTTAATACACCCCTTAAAATAACATTTTTTTTCTTAATTGTAATATTATTATCAATCTAACGTCTACACCGAATTAAATACACCCTTCAATAAAATAAATGTCACTATCTGCAAATTAGTGTTTTCAAAAAATTTGTAAGTCCGGTCCTGTAAGGCCGATTTTATTAAAATTTTAGGGGCACTTTTTAATTGCTATTAAAGGGTTAAATTTCAATTTTGAAACGATTCTGAGATTTTTTTCGGTATTTTGGGGCCCAAAAACTTTTTTCAACCCCTAAAATTCACCCTTAATGTGATCCGATTGGGCCCATTTTAAATAGGCTTCGTGCGGTAATGGATTCCAACATGTGTGCCAAATTTCGTCAAAATTAATTAAGTCCTTCGAAAGTTATAGCCCGCACACATATATACCTATATATATATATATATATAATATATATATATATATATACATATATATATAAACATTTTTAAAAATGGTGCCAAAGTGTTTAGGAGGTTATGAAACGTCGAGAAATTTTGGTCCGACCCCTAGGTCCCGCCATCCGACCGACGCCAATAGTGTATGTTGCCATATGGCAAATACACTAATAAATTACACACTAAATATTAACCAAACAATGAAGTTTTTTGATAGCGGTTGAACACATGACGTCATGCGCTCTGATTGGTGTCTGTTGTCACGTGACTTGAGAGTGATTTTATTAGGTTTTATTTATTAAATATTAATTAAATTCCTTAAAAATAAGAAAAAATATAGTGTTTTTTAGTATTTCTATCATAGAAACTACTACTTTTCGTTAAAATTATGTTTTTATTTGAATACAGTCAACATCCCTATTAAGAACTCGTTTCATTGATGCGTTATCAATTTTGCGTTACCCAGGTTTCTCTTACATTTCCCCGCCGTTGAATAATTTCCCCTTTAACTTGACAAAAAAATTCAAAGAGATACCTGCTCCCTACAAAAGTTTCATTTCAGAAATAATAAATTGAAAATATGAATTGGTGCTAAATTCAAATTACGTTAGTTGCTGGTGGCATTATAAAAGAAATAGTTTAGACTTCTGCATTATAGAAGATTAATAAGCTGTTTTTAAAGACAGTCTAAATTTAGAAGTTATGAAGAGATTAAACATTTTAGAGTTGTAAGATATAAAAAACGTTTGTTGTAAGCGATTTTGCTTTTTGGCCATATATTATAGATATGTTAAAACTACTGAAGACCTTTTAATTACAATGAAATGCTAATCTACTCCCTTCTTACTAGAAGATTTGCTTACTCCAAGGGATCTCATTGTGTTATACAATAGGATTTGCTTTGAACAGATTTCCTGTAGTATACAATTTCTTATTTCTTGCTCTCCGTGTACATTTAAGATTTGTAGCTTTTTATTTCGAACCTACGTTAAAACTGCCATATATAATCTTGATGAAACTATACACGTCATATTTGACATGAAACTTTAAGCTATTAAGATGAGCTATCATTAATATTTATAAAAGATTTCTTACCAAATACAGAAAGTACAATTACCTGTTATAAAATATTTACGGATTATAATACAGTGACGTAAATAATAAAACGACGTAATATAATTTAGCGACTGTCAGTTTGCAGAACATTTTTAGGGTTCCGTATCTCAAAAGGAAAAAACGGAACCCTTATAGGATCACTCGCGTGTCTGTCCGTCCGTCTGTCACAGCTAATTTGCTCCGAAACTACTGGATCGATTGAGTTGAAATTTTGTACACATATGTAAGTCGGTAACCCAAAGACGAACGTGTAACGTAAATAAATGAATTTTGAACATGGGGGTCATTATGAGGGGCAGACTGTACCGTGTGACATATCAAATGAAGAGGCTTGTTGTAAGGGCCTCAAGTATATATTTTTTATAACTTAAAAATAAATAGTTTTAACGTTATTTAAGAAATTAGATAAAAATTGACCATTCCTCCTCTTTGTCTCCGGAACTACTGAGCCTAAAACTATGAAAAAAATAGAAAATATCAGGTCTTACCCATAGTTTACAGGAAAACCTAAACGAAAATCCTAAGTCTTAAAGTACTCACGGAAAACGGAATAGTACGGAACCCTCTTCTCGCGAGTTCGACTCGCACTTGACGGTTTTTTTTTCAAATATATTAGTAGATTGTGTATCTAAGACGTAATAACGACGATTTTAACAAGTGTGACGTTTGTTACATGAGGATTAACGAATTAAATTTTAGATAGACACTGTATTTTTTATTGTACACCATGTAAAATAACGATCTTTGTCTTCATTTCGAGTATTTTCAACATTTTAAGCACTCAACTTAAATAATAGTTCATAGTGGGTACTGTACACATTAAGTATTAAGTACCCTATATAGACCGTGACTGCAATATCTGTCCGTGGACGAATAGACTATGGCGCAAAGTTAAAATGGAAAATATTACTTCGGAGTTGTAAAGCATAAAACAAATTCTTTTGAAATTAGGACATTAATACAAAAAACCGTCTGCTGTTTCAGGGACTATAATTTGCATGGGGAACCGTAAGTATTATATGACGGTAAAAGATTGTATAGTAATTCTTTGAGGCCTTTTGTTAAAAAAAGGTAAAATATATAAAAGAAATGTTTGTTAGAGAATTTGATTTGAATGGTTTTTTTCTAATGTTTAGATCTTTAAGAAATCTTTAATCCGTTTTGTGTTTATATATTAATAAATGTTTTTTTATTATATGCACTACATCTTTTTTATAATAGATAATATTTCCCAGTTGATATTGCGACAACATTAGTATTCTGCATTGTGTTGTTTTCAGTTTTCAGTAACACTTAATTTGTTTCTTAAGTGTACCTCACAAAAACTCAAACTCAAAACAAAGCAATATTATGTTTTATAATATTTATTCCTATGTTTTATACTCACTTGCTGAATACGTCAAAAAATACTAACAATTTTAGAAGTTCTTGGGTTTGGTCCATTTTCTCTTTCACCCTAAATAACTTATTAGTCTACTCCTGAATTTTTGAAGACATATTTAACGTATTTTTATCTACACCGGCAAAAGCGACATTAATGCGAGCGTATCTGTTTGGAAAATCGATATTTACGTGAATAAAATCATGGGTAAAAGCTAGTTCACTTATATAAGACGATGGCACTACTTCAATTAATATGCTATGTGCACGGAAGTTAAAAATGCTTACAAAGCATTTAATATAGAACAGAAAAATGAAGAGATTAACTACATAGGTATTAGTTTACTGTAAGCCTGTTAGCTGGTTTTGCAGACTTTATGCTACATATAAAATTAATAAATTAATTTATACATAACAATCAAGAAAGCAAGGTTACTTCTTACCACAACAGATTTATTCATTGAATGTACATTTCGAGAGCAAAGCTCCCATCTTCAGCAAACACTACACTAAATATATAACACAAAATCCTTAATTTAAATACAATTCAGGTAAAAAAATAATAGATATCATTAACTATAACCTAAACCATAGACCCAAACATGTGAAATGGTCAGGTAACAGAAATCTTGAGATCCAAACATCCAGGGAATCGGGGTCTTCGTCGATGACCAATCTGTAAATAAAACCACAGTGCTCATAATATATATATATATAATTTATACATGATTATAGTCGCCTTTTACTGATCTCTAAAGAACCAAGTGATCTAAAAAAGCTCCTTATTTAAAGTTTGCTACGTAAGAAATACAGTGTAAACTGTATATATATAGCGACGCTGAAGGGACTGCGCATTTTCTGGCGTTATAGAGAGTTGTTGTTATATGGAGAAAAAGAAAAATCAATTTTGTTTTACTATTATAGTATTATTTAATAATAACGCATAAAATTTACAAACAAACATTACTATTACCGCAAATAACAGCGCTTATTGCGTAAAATCTGTTATCTTTCTCTGATGTTTTTTGCTATGCCGGTATTTTAATTGTATTTAATTTTGCCGAAATTACTTGCTTTATAATGACATATGCTCGTTATTTAAAGTGGGTGTGATGCTACATAGAGTGTATCATTGTATAGACAACAAGGCAAACCAACCAAAGTCGAGTAATTTCGACGTTTTAGGGAGTTTGACGTTAAATCGAGCGACGTTACATGTAGTTTACACTATATAAAAAAATGTGGAAAACACTAAAAATGAAGTCAAAATTTACTATTTTATAGCGTGTAGAACAAAAAAATCACTGTGTATTGAGGGTGCAACGCTATTTTGACTAGCTTGACGATTAAACTGGCTGACGCTCGTTTAAAATAATGTGACAATTCGTCGAAAATATACTTCAATACTCTCTAGATAGGTAATCCACTATTATAAATAGAAATCTTAAAAGAAACTAAATCGTTGTATCGAATTGATTGAGATTGGAGTCCGTACTCGACAGATGAAAAAATACTACCTACGTGGCACATGTGGTATGTAACAAACAAACCAAAACCGGGCGGAGAGCCCGTGGATCGAGACGAGAGCAAGGCACAAAGGGTTAATTGCGCGTAAAGTCATGCCTGGCTATAAAATTTAATTCCCGTGCTACGCTTGCGTGCATGTGTGCGTATGTATGTGTGCTTATGTTTGGTGCGTAGATATAGTCCTCCAAGAGTAATGACAACTTACGCAGTTTAGATTTATCTATATTTTTAGTGTATTTGCCATATGGCAACATACACTATTGGCGTTGGTCGGATGGCGGGCCCTAGGGGTCGGACCAAAATTTCTCGACGTTTCATAACCTCCTAAACACTTTGGCACCATTTTTAAAAATGTTTATATATATATGTATATATATATATTTATATATATATATATATATATATATGTGTGCGGGCTATAACTTTGGAAGGACTTAATTAATTTTGACGAAATTTGGCACACATGTTGGAATCCATTATCGCACGAATCCTATTTAAAATGGGCCCAATCGGATCACATTAAGGGTGAATTTTAAGGGTTGAAAAAAGTTTTTGGGCCCCAAAATACCGAAAAAAATCTCAGAATCGTTTCAAAATTGAAATTTAACCCTTTAATAGCAATTAAAAAGTGCCCCTAAAATTTTAATAAAATCGTCCCAACAGGACCGGACTTACAAATTTTTTGAAAACACTAATTTGCAGATAGTGACATTTATTTTATTGAAGGATGTATTTAATTCGGTGTAGACGTTAGATTGATAATAATATTACAATTAAGAAAAAAATGTTATTTTAAGGGGTGTATTAAGGGGTTAAATTTTTTATTATGCCCAAAAACAAACTTAATTTCACATAATAACAGTATAAAACCACACGGCCCTATACAAGCAAATACACTATATTGTCGGCAGGGTTTTGGCACTGCGACCCGGGTTTTTTTTATTTAAAGTTTAATATTAGTTCACAAATCGCAGGAACGTGGACGAAAAAATAAATGCTTATTAATATAATCAGTACATTTCTATAAAAATTTGAAGGAAATTCAGTGCCTCGGGATCAATAAAAAGCAATACTGATGTTAAAATTGCATTTATGGCTAACGCTTCGGTAAACTTTACACCATCCTCAGGACACCGAAACGTTAACATGAGTATTGCTTTTTATTGATCCCGAGCTATTGAATTTCCTTCAAATTTTTAACAATCAACGGATCACCATATCTCTAATTGTTAGAGTTTTTTTCTCCAAGTACATTTTTATTTTAGCGACGTGTCGGTCAATAATTATTTGGTCTTCATCAGGCATCTAGAAATATAAACGAAACACATGTTGGTAATAGTTGAAACTGTCCAATTTGTAATGGGTTGTAAAGTGGATTATAGTTTAATGTTTATTGTGGAGTACTTATTATGATAAATATGCTATTGCAAATAAGCATTGGACAGTTTGTACTATTACTAATATGTGTTTTGTTTTTCTGTTTTCGTCCACGCTCCTGCGATTTTTGTTCTGAATTTGTATAAATCATAGAAAAAAAAAACTAAATATAAAACAGTAAAACACGAATAACAATTTTTTTTATATCTACACTGACATTCGCGTACTCGAAGTCACGCACCTATTGTCTCCTCTCGCTTCGTCCTTTATCATCCACTTGAGGCACTTCACCCGCATTTTTCAAAGTACCCTAAGTTACATGAATTCTATTTCTGCGATCTTTGTAGTGGTATTACCATACATTGATGTCATTTAGGTACGCCTGGTTGCAGATAGATATTTGAGAATGGCCTTAGATTGTGACCATAAAATTAGAGGAGCAGTCTAACATCGTTGTGAAACTCGCTGTCATGCAGAACATTATTATTGATTTGCATAGAAATAATTGGCTTTTCAAGCAAAATTTTAAACAATATGCATCGTAAAATACTGTTTCAAAATGGATAATCTATATGTTAATTATGTACTATAATATGTCGCAGGGAAATGATGAAAACGGAGATTTGATCAAATCTCTAAGGTAGATGATCAGTTCACGGAAGATGATCTTCTGTGTATTGATCGATTACCTTAGGGAGTTGATCAAATCTCCATTTTTATCATTTACCCTGCGACATATACACAGTTTCAAAAAAATATAATTTCAATCGATCGATTATTTTTTGAGCAGAATTTAAAATTCTACAACGCTTTTCTTACGGAGCAATTTGTGTGGTTGTAACAAAGGTCACTGTCAAAGTTTATCGTAATATTTACTAATACAACTTCATTTAAAAAGTAATAAATTAAAGGAAAAATTTAAAATAAAAAAAGAGTAAAGAAACTTTATTAGTAATATTTTAATTTTCGAAATTGTTGAACTCCCGAAGGATGAAAAATCTTAACAAAATAGATGAAATGTAGAATAGATTTTGTATTGTAGATGGATTGAATAGACCAGGCGTGCTTACGATCAGCTGATGCAGCTCAAATTGATCCTCTATGCTATGTACATATTTATTGTAAAGGTTGTATGTATAGTGTATGTAGTTACATTTGCAGGTCTGTAGATGTATTAGAGGTACTTGTTTCTCTCACAAAGGGTAAACGGAAGAGACAGAGTATCTCTTTTGTCGGAACGGCCTATCGAGTCCATCAAAGGGAGCGAATTCGTTCAAATATAAGTGCCCTACACACCATCACCAACACGACCGAGGACCCGTGTTGGGTGCCGGGTGCTCCTCTACAACACTATAGTTACTTTTCCCCGTTCGCGTTGTCGAACACTTTGTACCTATACACCAGGGATTCTCAACTGGTTTGCCGTGGCACTTTAATGTGCCTCCAAATGTCGGGAGTGCGTTACGAAATTTCGTAGTAATATAATAAACTTATTGTTGACTGTGCGAGGAAAGCTTTCGTCACTTAGAAAATTGTGTTCCCCATGCAGAATGTTGTATTCTTTATTAGAATCACAGTTTTCCGAACGACATTCCTGCTACCCTCGACTGAACTGTCTAATTTTATCAAGCCATAAGCTTCGAAATACAGGATTAGGTACTTATAGTAATGCTTCGACTTATGCGAATTCGGAGTTGCGTCACTTACCACCTATAGACCGGGTGATAATGGCAGAAATCATTTCATGACAGTATCTCTTTTGAATACTCAAAAAAGAGCTTGTTAATAATTCGGAATACGGTATTTTATGCATTCATACCTGTCATGTAGTGTATGTGAAATCGCTCTAAAAAGCAATGATTTTTTTGAGTACACACAGGCCTTCGTTGATTTAGAATAAAAGTATAACAAAAAATAATTCAGCACAAACTTACTGACAGACGGTTTTCAATGATATCTCGTCTTTACCACTGGATTGAAATCGCTTATGAAAATATACGTATTTTTAAGGATGTCGGTAAAACGGAAATATTACATTTGTCGAAGAGCTCGTGTGAATCGCGCGTTAGACGAATCGGTTGATTAGAACTGCTCTGGTTCTTGCATCGAAATCGATCGGAAATGGGTGTATCCTAATAATTGTAGCAAACTGTAGCTATCCTAATGTTTTGTTTAAGGTTTATGGTTTTACAGACATGTGTTTCACAATTTAAGGCCACCTAGGCTAGACTTTTTAAATACTCATTGTTGTGATTGCACAACAAGACTGTAAAAAATTAATAACATATAAGTAATCTACAACTAGGGTTAGACTAGGATTAGACAGATAATGTATTTACGACTTGTAGTAGTGGGTCGTGATGCTTGGGATAAATGACGTCAATTTCAAAAATTTATTGTGAAGCCGTTTTAAGTGCAAATTAAAAATTCCAATGATTTAATAGAAAAAAGTTGATTAAACTTGAATTGCCTAAAAAAAGAAGATTAAAATAGAATGGGGTGGTCTCTTGGCCCAAATGCACCACATCCTGAAAGAATTTTTGTGCTTCCCTTTTTAACTGGATCTGGTCAGCAAATAATCTGGATCTTCTTATGAGTTCCAGAAGATTGCTACTAGATTGTCTTGTGGAACTTTTCCATCCTCATCAATGTAATCAAAGATGGTTGTTCTCCTGTAGATTAGAGCCTCACATTCGAACACGATATGGGTGACTATCATCCTCCATTTCGTAAAATTTACATACTGTTGATTCCTGTTGTATCCTCATCACATGTAGGTGTTTTCTCAGGAAAGCATGACCGGTTAAAAGCCCAATCATCTTTCTGAGTGTCAGTCTATTGAGTGTAATTAAGTCCTCAATTAGCTTTGAGGAAGGACCTACAATCATTTTCTTCCCATGTTTGTTACCTGAAATCAGGTCCCAATCTGAGAGATGCTGCTCACAGATCCATCTCCTGACAGTTTGCTGAACATTTGTTTAATTGCCTTAGTCAAACACATTTTCTTCAACAAAATATGCTCTGATAAAAAAAGTTCTGAAATCCCTGTTATATCTACACGATGGATAATGGATATATAGGACATAGAGAGGTGGGCATTGGGAACATCGACAACGCTGGCTGGAGAGAGCAAGGCACGGTTGAAGGAACTCGAGGGATGGAGAACAAGGGATGAGACGTGTCCTGTGACGATCAGTT
Source organism: Venustoraphidia nigricollis (assembly GCA_034508555.1). Classification (NCBI taxonomy): domain Eukaryota; kingdom Metazoa; phylum Arthropoda; class Insecta; order Raphidioptera; family Raphidiidae; genus Venustoraphidia; species Venustoraphidia nigricollis. The sequence continues at coordinate 476,600 of JAVRKA010000052.1, read as the reverse complement.
TATCGTCCTTCTATCTATACTTAGATACATGCTATTACACATAGCGTAACTGTAGTTGATTTGGTTTAAGATTATTACATCTTTCAAATCGCGCAACTGAAACAACGCTTGCAGAATTAAATTGCCTAATAAATGACCTATTAAAGTAAGTTTCTTACTTCTACTTATTCTCGAATAATTGATGATGGCAATGGTCATTATTTCTTAGCTTTAAGATAGGTATACTTGCATTATCTCACATGCTTTTTGAAATGTTAGGAATGTATAGGTTTGATGTGGTAAATTTATAATATTCCATATAGTTTTTGTTTTAAAAAATTGAGTATTTTTTAAGGATATCAGAAAATGTGGTTTGGTTATTTGAAGAATTTAAATAATAATAATAATATTTATTGTTTGGTTACAAACGTCTGCAGACAAGAAAACAGAATTATATTGTCATTTTTATATGGCGCAGTTTTTACCAGAAATATTTTTAGGCCATTTTTGAAAATATTTATATTCTTTATTTCTTTTAAATGATGAGGCAATTTATCATAAAGTATTTTCCCTTTATAGATAGGGAATTTTTATAAAAATATGTTCTATGTTTCATCGCTAGTTTATTTTGTCTTGTCTTAAACAATAAGGATGATGCAAAGAGAAAAGTTAAAAGTTTATAAATATGCATCTCCCAAAAAGTTAGTATTTTTTTGCTTATTTCTCTTGGTTATATTAAAAATTAATCTTAATATTCTTTTTTGAGCTATAAAAACTCTAGAGCTATTTTTGCTACTAGCCCAAAAAACAATACCGTATTTTATTGTAGAATACCCGAGCGAATAATATACGCTCATTTAAGATTGCTTGTCTAATGTTCTTTTTAAAATTTTGATTTGGAAATGAAGAGAGTTTACTTTCTTACACACAAAATTGACGAAAATTAATTTTGTAAAGCATTGTAAAATGTTTGATAGTTACATAGGGTAAACTACTAGTCACTGGCCAGTACTAGTCATTGTACAGAACACATTTTCATTAGTTATAGTAAGAATAAGAACGAAACTAAAGCAGATTTGAATGAGTCATTCAAATCTGCCTTAGTGTCGTTCTTATTCTTATTATAGCTAATGAAAATGTGTTCTGTTCAATGACTAGTAATGTCCAATGACTAGTAGTTTACCCTATTAAAACTGACCGGAAATTTTACATCTGGTTACTAAGAATGGGGAATTTATAGTTTGTTATTGCATGTTCATGCGGAAATAACAGTTGCTGGTTATAAACGAAGCTGAACAATACTTCACGTTCTTCATATTAAATTATTATTAATTATCAAATTAAATAAAATTAACGTTAGGAACATATAGAATGTTTTGTTAAGACCGCATTATGTCAGTATCACATAGTTGCTGCATACAAACTACGTATCGTTTTGAGAACTAAACAGCTGCACTTGGCAGTCCAATACCAACCAGCCACTACGCTGACTCGGTTTGTAATACGTATATGTATGCATGGATATTAAAGATGGGATATTTTGAGTGAAATTGTCGAACTATTCGATTATTAAAATATCTCGAGACGGTTTGAGAGGATATTTAAAATCATTCGAATTATTTTTATACCTACGAGTTACGACCAGCGCCGGCCTTAGCCCTTGACCAGGGTAGAGCGAGATTGTCTTTCAGCGTCCTTTGGTCGACCGCTTTATCATACATCATAACAAGAATGTATCATTCAATTATAAAAATTAGGAATGTGAATCGATTACAAATTTGAAAATCGGTTTTTACCGACTACTTTGAGGAAAAAAACGGTTTTCTAGGTATTTTTAGGTTTCGTTGTTACTTTTTAAAGAAAGAACAAGATATTGAACATTTGTAAGTTTACTTAGAACAAAATACATTTATTACCCGAAACAGCCAACAAGCAGGATTCGTAAAAATAAAAAAAAAACCCGGGTCGCAGTGCCAAAACTCTGCCGATAATATAGTGTCTTTGCTAATACAGACCTTGCGGCTTTATTATGTGAACTTAAGGTGATTGTTGGACAAAATAAAAAAATTAACTCCTTAATACACCCCTTAAAATTACATTTTTTTCTTAACTACATTATTATTGTCGATCGAACGTCTACACCAAAATTAAAAACACCTTTCAGTAAATAATTCACTATCTGGAAACTAGTGTTTTCAGAAAATTTGAAAATCCGGTCCTGTCGGGTCGATTTTATTAAAATTTTAGGAGCACTTTTTAATTGCTATTAAAGGTTTAAATTTCAATTTTGAAATGATTCTGAGAATTTTTTAGATATTTTTGGGCCCAAAAACTTTTTTCAACCCCTAAAAACCACCCTTAAAATGACCCGATTGGGCCTATTTTAAATAAGCTTCGTCCGGTGATGGATTCCAAAACGTGAGCCAAATTTCGTTAAAATGAATTAGCTCCTTCGAAAGTTATTGCCCGTACACATATATAACTATATATTTTCAAAAATGGTGCCAAAGTGTTTAGGAGGTTATGAAACGTCGAGAAATTTTGGTCCGACCCCTAGGTCCCGCCATCCGACCGATGCCAATAGTGTATGTTGCCATATGGCAAATACACTAATAACTTCTACCTAAAAATAACTACTGGCATAAGTCGTAATTTTGATTAAGAAAACAGAATTGATCGACAGCATCCGCTTGCAACCTGCTCTTCTGGATGACGGCACATGACTTTGGTGTTCGGATACACGAATAATGAAACACAAGTGAGTCCAAAAGTAATCGGTTTCAGTAAACAAAAACCGGTGTTTATCGATTTTTACAATTTTACAAAAACCGTATTTTTTTAGGTTTTTCTAAAACCGGTTCACATCACTAATAAAAATCATTCGAATAGCAATCTTTCGATTATCAAAATCATTCGATTATTCCCAAGACTATTTATAATACGTAAGTATGTATGTATATAGAACATTTACCCTTTGACGTGAACATACTATACAATCGAGTAAAGTGGGCTATAAGGGTAGGAGTAGATGGTTCAGTGCCACCGCGAAACGTTCACTCGCTTGTAACAAAGGGTTTTTATGCTTCGCGAGTGGTTCTACAGAACATCATAGAGCGAGGAGAGGAGAAGACACATTACACGAGTGTATTGGTGTGTGTGTGTGTGTGTGTACATCGGAATGGATACCATGCTTCCAGTTACTCCGTGATACACAGTGAAATTCCGATAACGTGACGTTGATAACTTCCACTATGGAAAGTCTTAGCTTTCGGTGCCGTTGTTTCTGCAAAACTTGATACTTTAAAGTCTGGAAATAGGTAGTTCAGTTCCTTGACACGCCGTGAAACTTTAATAGGCGCTTTCCATTTCGTCGAATTACCTCATGTGTGCTTTCCGTTTGATTTGTGTCACACAAGTCGACTCACGGAAACTCACCTGAGTTAGCAGTGCTAAATTTATAAAAACCCGGGTCGCAGTGCCAAAACCCTGCCGACAATATAGAGTATTTACTAATATAGGCAGTGTGGCTTTATTATGCGAACTTAAGTTGGTTTTTTGGGCAAAATAATAAATTTGACTCCTTAATACACCCCTTAAAAGAACATTTTTTTCTCAGTTGCAATATTATTATCAATCGAACCTCTAAACTAAATTATATACACCTTTCAGCAAATAATTCTCTAGTGTTTTCATAAAATTTGTAAATCCGGTCCTGTCAGGCCGATTTTATTAAAATTTTAGGAGCACTTTTTAATTGCTATTAAAGGGTTAAATTTCAATTTTGAAACGATTCTGAGAATGTTTTAGGCATTTTTGGACCCAAAAACGTTTTTCAACCCCTAAAAACTACCCTTAAAATGGTCCGATTGGGCCCATTTTAAATAGGGTTCTTGCGGTGGTGGATTCCAACATGTGGGCAAAATTTCGTAAAAATCAATTAACTCTCGAAAGTTATAGCGCACCACACATATATATATATATATATATATATATATATATATATATATATATATATATATATATATATATATATATATACATATATATATATATATATATATATATATATATATATATATATATATATATATAAATATATATATATATATACATATATATATAAACATTTTTAAAAATGGTGCCAAAATGTTTAGAAGGTTATGAAACGTCGAGAAATTTTGGTCCGACCCCTAGGTCCCGCCATCCGACCAACGCCAATAGTGTATGTTGCCTATGGCAAATACACTAATAAGACACTCTAGGCACCGACCTAGAGCATCACCACAGGGGACACCACAACACGGGATTACTTTTTTTCTAGTTGGAACTGTTTCGGTTATTAGACGTTTACGCGGCAGAAGTTATACTTCTTTGGCGTGATCGCAATTATTGATATTTACATTTTCGTTAAAGTTTTACATTGATAAAGTAAAATACTGTTGAATCTATAATCAAAAAAATGCAAGTATTGAGGTTAAGTTGTTAAGCTTTTACGAAGCTACGTCTGATGTCGCTAGTATAACCTACTTTGTTGTTTTATGAAATTACTATATAAACGTTATCAGAAAAAAATGAGACGTATCATCTATGAATACAAAGTAAACCTATACAGCATCGAAGAGTCAACTCTATCGACGATTTCAATATTGCCGGTACACGTTGTCTCACAACCGCTATAAGCGGCTATTTTGTAGGGGGATACCGAGCTAGGTAGAGTAGTGGTGACAGCACTAGACTCGCATTCGGGAGGTAGCGGGTTCGAATCCCGGCGGGGGCAGATGTGACTGGGACTTTTTCCTACTGCCTCTCGCCGAGAAACGGTAATTCCTGTACCGGCCATCTTGATTGAGGTTTTCCATGGTTTCCCTCAATTAATTCCAGATAAATATCGAGATGGTTACTTATTTGAGGCCATGGCCGATTACTTATCAAACTCCTAGTTCAAAAATTACCTACCTTATCCTAATTTCCTATAATTCCTTCATTCGCCCAATGCTATTACATAAGTTGAAGTTGTAAAAAATGTAGAAAATAACGGGAAGTGGTAGATAAAAAAATAGTAATGGTGCGAATAGCGTCTGTTATGACATAAAGTCGAGAAACGGACGTTAAACGCATTATTATTATTATTATTATTTTGTAGGCGGATGTGCAAAAATACACTATATGATTTTTTTAGTTTAGCCTTAAAACTGCCAGTATTAAAAAATTTTGATCAAAATCTCTAGAAAAATGTTATTTCTAAGTATGTGAAATGCACATCGTATACAGTTATACAGACTTAAAAAAACATAATTTCAAGGATCGATTTAAAATTCTACAATGGTTTTCTTATAACGAAATATTTCTGACGTTTATTACCTCTGTTGTCGATCGTCTATTTTACAATGTCTTCCAACTGAAATTTTCAGATCAAAGTGTATAATATATTTGTCTTCATAGGTATGCTGTCGAAAGTACGTACTTTCGGCTTCGATTTTAAGACAAAAAGCCTAACATTTATGCACTGCTGAAATTCCTCGCATGCCATATGTAACGGCGGGCCGGAACAGTTTTCTCGTGCACACTGGTACGAAAGTACGTATTTTCGATCGAGTATAAAAAAAAGTATACACCACATGGCCACAAAGTTGAAATTCCTGCCCATGCGGTGTAATATACTATTGTTGCCATCGTTTGCGCAGAACTTGGTCACTTTAAAGTTTAGGTTAGTTTGACAAGTTGAGGAACTCTGGTAACATTATATGATATATGAACTATACTACGATAATGGCTAGTATTCGACATGTAACTTGGTACTTTGAAGTCTAAAATATTAACAGCACATCCCACTAAGTGATGTCACTAGTGCTTCTCTGTTTGTCTGGTATGGTTTCGGTATGTGTAATTGTTTAGAATTGCGATAAATAGTTTCGTATGGACAATTACAATTGAATGCTATTGTCGAAATTTAAACTCAAAACTTGCTTAGTTGAATTATCACTGTCTATGCGTATGCAGTTGTCATTCGGGTTATAATTTCTTTCTTATTAAGAACTCTAGTACGGTTCTGCAATGGTAGAGTGACTAATCATCGCTTAAGGCTGTCGGAACGCTCTGAATTAAAGCCAAAAATAGAGCTTCGGCTGTCAACTGATTGTAGACTTATTCGTCAACATTCTGCAAAAATTCTTTCTCTATAAGAAAGATAAAGGACAAATCTAGGTATCTAATGGACTACTTTTGTAATTTATGTACGATTTACTAGAAAAAGTTGGCATTAATTATGCCAAAAAAACACACGTTTTCAATGTCACACTACGACCTTATTTGCACTTATTTCACAAAATTGTTCCATCACAAACCTAAAGTGGCTTTTCATTTTTTGTAAAAGTTTTTTAAATCTTCAAAATATTCCCAAAAATTAGAGTAATCAATTGACAGCGGCACCCTTGCAATAGCATCTTTTAGCCTCGTAGTTGGCATCAGCCAAAAATTGAAACGTGCGGATGATTTGAGCGAGACAGAGCTAAAGAAGGTCACACCCACAATATGTCTTTTGCCTACCTAGCCTCTTACCGCTGGGTCTCAGCACAAACTGTGTGAAAGTGATCCAACACTGTTAACGAAGCGGCGAAGCATTAAAACAATATGAAATCATAATAGTTCAACGCATGAAAACTGTGCCGCTTCTATTGTATATACTACCCAAAATAAGAGAACAGTACTGTAGACGTAGTGCATTTTTTCGTTAAAACGCTATTTTCAAAAACATGTTTTAGTACCTAAAATTTCTCGATATTCTTGTTTAATTTTTTAGTAATAAAAAGAAATTGGATATTAACTGTACAAGGTAAATTGTAAAACTGAAACCATAGCTTTTATTCTGTTCTACACCGAATAATGTTATCGGTCTTCTTTGTCACTCATTTTATGTAGCGAATATAAAGGACTCTACAGCATGTGAAACGAACATGGGGTTATGCAGAATTGATTATGTAAGCAAAAAGTTTGTTAGATTTGTAAGGTTTCACCGCTGCTACAGTCTTTTGACAATAGTACTGCACAATTCTGTTAGTAATTGACATACCAATATACCGTGTGTTCAGTAAGTACATAATTTTAAGAAATCAGTCTAGATTGCAATTTATCCTTTATCTTCATCAGAAGAAAAGATCAATAACAATATTAATAATTATAATTTGCACTGATGTTTCACTCGGCACTTAGTAGAAGATGATTAATAATTAATAACAAATAAAGAAAAGCACTTGAAAATTCTACAAAAAATATTTTTAAATTATTTCTCGACGATCGTTTCGGACAATAAGTCCATCCTCAGGAATATTTAGTATATGTTTTATATTCCTGAGAATGGACTTATTTGCCCGAAACGATCGTCGAGAAATAATTTAATAATATTTTAGTAGAATTTTCAACTGTGTTCATTTGTTTGTTATCTACACTAATTTTATAAAGAGGAAAGATTTGTATTTTTGTATGTTTGTAATGAATAATCTCAAAAACTACTGTGCCGATTTAAAAAATTCTTTCACCATAAGAAAGCTACATTCACCCTGAGTAACATAGGCTATATTTATTGCTAGAAAATATTAGGGATCCTTACTAAAACTTTAGTAACGTAACCCAAGGTGTAAAAAAAATGCCATAAAACATCTTTCGTCGCATGCGCTGTGGAAACTATTGATGATAGAACAAAAATATGTTCTACAATATTAAAGAACATATCAATAACTACAAAAAACTTCGCGATACTATATGTCCAACTATTATCGTTATGTCACAATAACCACTTTTTACATTTTAATATTCTATATAGATAAAAGACGATGTATATGTAATCTATGGACTCCAAACGGATAGACCATTTTTGATGAAATTTTCAGATAATCTTGAGATTATCCCAGCGGGTGATCTTCTGAAGTTTGGTAGCGATCGTATCAACAGAATTTTTTAAATTTCTTTTTGGGAAATAAGATTTTTCTTCGATTTTTGAACATTCACAAATAAAAGCGATTGAATTCGCGCAAATTCAATACACGTTGAGAATTTAATGATAATGAGTCTCATCTTTTATATCCTATATATTACATTTACACCCGGGCGAAGCCGGACTGGGCCGCTATTATTAACAATTATGTTCATTATTTTCCTTAAATGTAGAAATGAAATGGAACTACATAAATGAAGTGGAAACTAATTAGTATTTAGCGTTAACGTAATACATTTGCGACATACGCTCTAGTTTAAGTTTTAATATATCTTCTATTTTGTTTATCCCTGAAAAAGTCTACATAAACGGACTAAATAAATCAGGGTACACTTTCTTTATTTTGTCTACATTTTGCCTACATTCTTCTCAAAAATAATGGTAACCATTTTATATTAAACAACAGTCTTTGCAATAAAAAATTAAAACAGTAGTGATTAAACATTTTTCTTTAATTTTACACCAAGTTGACACGGCCAGGAGCGTGCAAGAAACTTTTAAAAATGTTAATGGGGAGAGGGGATTAGATGCCTTTTATTAGTAAGGTAGGTAAGGGTAGGTATTTGAGGCACTGTGAAAATTTGTACAATACCTCTTTACTAATATCCGAATAGAAAAACATAGACTTGGTTGGAGGGTAGCGAGCCTTAACCGACCTTTAGATTTTTAAATTAGCAACATTTTTTCGCAATAAAGTGTAGGAGTTGAAAAATGAAAAATCCAAATTACTTAATCGGGTCTAAAACTTAGCCAGGTGTTTGCAAAATTTTATTTTTGAAAAATTTTAAAAATATATTTGAGGCACGTTGAAATTTAAACAATAATATTGGTAACTAAAAATAGATATATTCGAAAAACAGGTCGTTTCGGTGGGACATTCTACCTGCCACGTGATTAAAAATTTGAGGGTCGATTAAACCCCGCTACCCTTCAACTGAGGTCTGTGTTTTTTTAATCGGATATTACTAAAGAGGTATTGTACAATTTTTCAGTGTCCAAATACCTATTCAAAAATGTCTAACAGCTCTCGCGCTATATGTTCCGCTGCTCTAAATTAATTACTTGAATGACGGACTTATGGAATGCACTGTATTTTTCCCTACGTACATAATATTATTATTGTTATACAAGATAAAATGTAAACTCAAGCACTTTAGACTATTGTTCTATATACTGCGTTCATATAATTGGTTAAAACAAAACATAATAAGATCGAGCATTATTCTATTTGTTCGTTATATATTATAAACGATTCAATTTCAAGTCATGCTATGGAAGGAACAAAAACTTTCTTTTATGCAAGTTTAATGAAGTTTTGCTGTATTGCTGATTAAAGTATAGATTTTTTCCTAGCTACAAAGCACAGCGAAATTTCTGTACGGAAGTTATGCACAACCTAATAGTGTCTATTTAATTTATCAATTTAAAACTAGCTACAAAACATTTAATGTTGTTCTTTCTGTGCAGTAATTACAAACATGTAACTCGGATGTTTGCAACTCGTATAGTAAACTCCACAACTCGTCGCAAATGTCAACATTCTATCCTAGTAACACAATGTGTTGTGTAACACATCTAATCATAAATACCCGACACGTAAAACGGATATGTCCTCCCTAACTGCCGTGCAAAAAGGAGTTTAATTAAACGGGTGTCCGAGAATTATCTTTACAACTTTGAAATTTAATAACTTTTGAAATAAAAAAAATATTCACATTCTGTGTTCTGCAGTTATTAATGCAACTCATAAAGTTTTTTTCTCTGGGGTTATTTGAAGGATATTGTGTATCGGAGAAAGGTTACTGACATTGCTGACTTAAAAACCCGCATTACAGAGGCTTTTGCCACTGTCACAGACGTTATGTTACAGCGTACCTGGCAAGAAATCGATTACCGACTGGATGTGCTTCGGGCCACACGTGGTGCACATGTGGAGGTGCTAACCTAAACAGAACAAAACTTTATGAGTTGCACTAATAACTGCAGAAAACAGAATGTGAATATCCTTTTTGTTTCAAAAGTTATTAAATTTCAAAGTTGTAAAGATAATTCTCGGACACCCTGTATAATAATATAGAACCAAATTTTAAACAACACAGCAAGAAATTTAAAAAACAACTAAAACATTTTTTTAAACAACAACTACAACAACTACACTTTTTTACTACGACGCTATTTATACTGCAAAGTACTATAAAAAAAAGAATTATTATTATTTTTAAATTACTGCAATCAAGTTTTAAATTAGTTTCGACATAGAATTTTAAAGTAGATAAGTAAAGCTTTTGAAGTAAAATTTCTTTTGACACTGTAGGGTAAAATACATTTTTGAGATTGAAATTGTTACGAACGTCTCGCAATTTACGTATACCGTATGTCGCATACTATAAGAACCGGGTGTAAAACATCAAGCTTAGGTGATCGCGAGATAGAACATTTGATTCCAGCGGTCAGTGCTATTATTAGTTAAGAAAAATTCCAGTGTGTAGTGTAAAATATACGGTCTCTTTTTTATCATTATGTTATATAGCTATCTACTTTACTGCAATGAAGTAATCAAAACGAGACTGATGTAAAAAGCAAAGAACAAAAGCGTGTTTAACGATTAAATAAAAAAGAATATTAACATCTCGAAGGTGTATTTTCAGTGTTATCTGAGCAAGTCAATCTTGTAACGTTATTATCTTTGAAAGCGTCTTGTGGGAGGGCTGCACAACGACTAAGCACAATTGTTCTGGATTGTGCATCGAAGGCGTTACGTAATAAATCAAACTCGAGTACCAATTTGTCATTCTACTGTCAACGTTGCAATAATAATCATAATGATCTTTATGAAATAAATGTTTTTCATATACTATAGCTAATATGTAATATGTATACAGTGCGCATCAAAAGGGTCCCCTCCACTTTTCTTTTAACATTACGTAGAACCACGAAATTTGGGGTGTTTTATTGGAACTGAAATATTATTGAAGTATAACTTCTTATGAGATTTCGAGTTGATTAAGGCGTGTAACTATGGCAAAGAAAAACAAATCACATATCATATTATAAATATTGTTTTTGAAAGCCCTGCACTGTCGCGCAGTGCAGGGCTTTCAATCTTCTGTCCATATGGTGTATACTATTTTTCTTTATATCCGGTCGAAAGTGCGTTTATTGTCAACATTATCATATAAAATACAATCACATTTCAACAGGGAGCTTGTTATGCGGCCATGCTTAATTTTTGATAGTTATTTCAGCATTTTTGTCGGATATTCACAATGTATTAGATTTTTTGTGTCTTTTCTAGTTTACTTACCGGGTATAAAAAAAATCTTTTTCGTCCCGTTGTTGCTTTCTTTCGGTCCGCTGTTATAGATGGCGTGAGAGTATTTCCAGCAGAGCATAAATGTTAGACTTTCTGCCTTAAAATCGAAGCCGAAAGTACGTTCTTTAGCCGGGCATAAAGAAAAAGATTTTTTTTAGTCTTATAGATATAATTAGGCACTTAATTGAGAACAGCAAAATTTTTCCGAAAGCGGTTTGCGCCTTAATATTCGATCGAACGTTCAACGCTACCCTGCGTTACGCCGCCACCCTCTCCTGCATACCTCTGCCGCCAGCTACCCAGATCGACAGTGCTGCCATAAATATTTTATAAAATATCGATATTTTAAATAGTATCTGGGTATGAGAGCAGCCCCGAATATAAGAAGGAGGGGGGGAAACCGGGGCATCTGCTCCGAGCGGCAGTTTAGGAGCACCACAATCCTAATATAATATATTTAAAAATTGATAACAAATTATAAAAAAAACGGGTTCTTATTCTACCCTGCCGGTCACAAAAAATGCCACCCATTATATATTTTTGAGTTTTTTTAAACAATTTATCTCAAACGCTGGAGAGAGGGGGCGCCACTATTAAGTTTCTGCCCCGATTCGAAAAAATCGTAGATCTGGGGCTGTATGAGAGACCCTGCAGCATTCTCGCCGAGTTAATAAGAACACTTTCTATAATCACAAAAAAGAGGTGTCGTTTTTGTTAGTAGATTTTTATTGTCACAGTTATAAAATAGATGTACATCGTGTTACATAATTATACGTGGCGTTCCTATAGCCTACCACAATAAAATTTATTTGTATTTCGGTACACAGCAGCGTTGCCAGACGTCTCGATTTTGGCGGGACGTCCCGATTTTTAAATCAAAATTAAATGTCCCGCGCGGGACAGACTCAGTCCCGCTTTTCTGGGATAACTCGACCGTGCGTAAATAATTATTCTCTTATTGTAAGTTGCAATTTGTAACACTCACTCCTCAGACTATTGTTTGAAACGCCATATTTTTCTAATGAATAAAACTTTTTTGATTTTGATTTTTTTTTTATTATTTTTTTTTTTTATTCAGAAGACGAATAAGACTCAACTATTTAACGATAGGGTAAATCTGATTTAAAATATCATATTTTTATTAAAATACATTTTCTATGGCTATTTTTGCTATCTATTGTCACGTATATGTAATTTGAACTCAAATAAAAAGACAAATATTTAAAAACTTCTGTTTATATACGTTTTTTTACTATGTCCCGCTTTCGACGAAAGAATCCCGCTTTTTTCACTCAAAAAGTTCTAGAATCCCGACTTGGCAAAAAAAAATCTGGCAACGCTGGTACACAGAGACATTACAAACTTATAATTAGCTTATTTTGCTTTTCTGGGAAAAGTTCTCAAAAAACCCAGGCAATCTATATTATACTCGTAATATACTCACGTATTGTTTACTGATCGATGATCAAAAAATATGTACATAATATATATTTAGTGTATTTGATATACAAACATATTTCAAGATTTGTTGAAAGTTTGTTCAGTATCGAAAGGATAAATAAAATATAATAAGAATTAATAAACTTGATCAGATAGATGGGACACGCACAACACGTGGCTCGGACACGTGTTGTAGTGTGCGGCCACCCTCTGTATATTCATAATATATAAATCCACCATAGCTGCGGATACAATAGCACCCCTACCCACATACTAAGGTATAGGTACATGTTATTTGTACAGGTAAAATATGTACACTATTTATCTTTCCACATTACAGTTTATGATGACTGATTCGTTAAAAACTAACGATCACTTCTTTGTGAATGGAGATGCAGGGGAGTATTCGTGGAAACAGGTATTTTGGAACTGTTCTGCAAACGAAACATAACGTATTGTTACAAGATTTGAAAAATACCCCCTTCCTGAAGTCATGGTAGTATTTTGGAACAGTTCCCCAAACGAAACTGAACGTATTATTATGAAATGTGAAACATACCCCGTTCCTGAAGTCACGGTAGTATTTTGGAACAGTTTCGCAAACGAAACTGAACGTATTGTTACGAGATTTGAAAAATACCCTCTTCCTGAAGCATGGTAGTATTTTGGAACAGTTCCCCAAACGAAACATAACATATTATTACGAGATCTGAAAAATACTTCCTCCCTGAAGAACAGTAGTATATTGGAACTGTTCCGCAAACGAAACTGAACGTATTGTTACGAGATCTAAAAAATACTCCCTTCCTAAAGTCCGGGATAACGGACAATGAAACGGGTAACGGATAACGAAATTATAACCAAAAATATCACAGCGCACGTAGTACGCCGGCCAAGTTTTCACAAAGCACTGTGCAATATACATCTCTCAAGCCAATGGGGGATTATAAAAAAATAAAAAAAACTATTTCCGCGAACCATTCCGAGCCCTTTTCGAGAACTGATTTGGGGGGAGGGGGTACTATAAAAACCGTATTCCAAATTTCATAGCTGCTTAGCTAAAACAAATAGTAATTTTAATTACTTCTTATGATGATTCCAATGATCAACAATTTCCATGTACAGTGTCGTAATGAGTTATATTGCGACGAATATCACATTACGTTTAAAACGAGCGCAGCAGCGAGCTTTAAGAGTCACACGAGTTGTAATGCCCTTACCCACGAAGTATATGTATAGTATCTTTTGCACGTCTCCCTTATAAAATAGTTTTTTGTCACTTTGTTTTCAAATTTTTTAACAGTTCACTTGCGAGTAAACGTCGCTTCTATTAGTGGGCTAAAAGAAAAAGCAGCCGATAGATCTATGAAATTGGTATAGCGCGATCAGTTTTGTTCTACTTTACTACACTAGTGCCTGTATACATGCATGTAAAGTAGCTATATTATTGGTGGTAGTGCAAAAAACTAATTACCTGTTTAGATTTTTTGCTAAATTGTTGCTTTCAGTATAATTTACACTGATTTTTTACTCGGTACTTGGTGGAAAATGATTAATAATAACAGAAAAAAAAACACTTAAAAATTGTATAAACAAATTTTTATTAAATTATTTCTCGACAATCGTTTCGGACAATAAATCCATCCTCAGGAATAAAACATATACTAAATTTAGTATATGTTTATATTTCTGAGGATGGACTTATTGTCCGAAACGATGGTCGAGAAATATATTAATAAAATTGTTTTAGTATAATAGCTTATGTCTGCTATAATTGTTAAGAAACATTCATTGTTGTAACACTATATTAGAAAAAATTATTATTCCAACACGCCACCGTCGGGATTTAAACTCGAATCTTTCCACTTTCGCGGCGGAATGAGTTAATCAATTACTCTACGGTGCACACAAATCAACATTTTAATCCTTCATAATATAGCGATTTACAACACTCAAATTCACTACATGCGAGAGCCAATTATTTTTTAGCTGTAGCTAGACATTAACTCTCACAGTAGCGAGGGCTCTTGAGTGAATCAAAGATGAACTTTCCATTTTTAATAGCTATATTATGAATCGCTATATTATGGAGGATTAAAATGTTGATTTGTGTGCACCGTAGAGTAATTGACTAACTCATTCCGCCGCGAAAGTGGAAAGATTCGGGTTTAAATCCCGACGGTGACGTGTTGGAATAATAAATTTTTCTAATATAGTGTTACAACAATGAATGTTTCTTAACAATTATAGCAGACATAAGCTATTATACTAAATAATTCAGCTGGTACGTAAGCTACAAGCGTATGTTAAATCTAATATAAAATTTTTTTGTGGGATTTTCAAGTGTTTTTATTGTTATTGTTGTTTTTAGTGTTCCGTGCAAAAGAGAACACATGGAATCATTTTGGTGTCCGTCCGTCCGTCTGTCACAGGTGATTTTTTTGTACTCTCATGCTTTCAGCCTTAAGTCTAGATTTAAGACGATCGTTTACTTACAACTAAATGGAGATCTATATTTAATTGCAAGCAAATTATTCTTAGTTTATA
The DNA here is from genome assembly GCA_034508555.1 of Venustoraphidia nigricollis. NCBI lineage: Eukaryota > Metazoa > Arthropoda > Insecta > Raphidioptera > Raphidiidae > Venustoraphidia > Venustoraphidia nigricollis. The sequence continues at coordinate 461,331 of JAVRKA010000052.1, read as the reverse complement.
TACACTAATTAGTAAGCGGCTTGATTCTGTCAACATTTGTTAAAAATAAGGATGAAAATAAAATTTAAATAAATTGGTCTACAGACTTGAAACGAAGGAGCATACTGCATTAAGCTGTATTGTATAATTGGTTTGAATTTAAAAAATATTGTCATTTAAATTATAATTTATGCTTGTAAAGTGTAAGCATAAAAGATTAAATGCATCTGGCAATGGCACCAAACTGTGCAATATAATAAATGTACGTATTATATACATTATGTTTGCATTTGGGGATCGCGACGCGACGCGGCGTGGCGATGTGCATGGAACTGAATGGTAGACGGTAGTGATTCCATCGGCTGTAAACTAATTCTCCGCATTACGTATTCTGGCACGCATTAACCCATCATGCATGCGGCCGTACGCTATATTGCTCTCTGCCCCAATTGTTTGTTTTAAACAACTTGCATAATTGGCTCCGAGAAATAAATTGTAACAAAAACTAATTTAACGTACTGACCAAGTTCTTACATTAAAAACAAATGGAAAAAACTAATAGCCACTCGCACCAACTTCGATTAACTTTGAATCGCAAATAAATATCTGAAAAAGTTCGAGGTAAGGTGAAATAGATTGAATGGGCTCGGTACACTAATGCTGGGCTACACAAAACATTGTCAAAAAATTGGACTTGACGATGACCTTAGATTGTGCTAATAATAATTACAGTTTTCATACATACAAGAGCAGTCTAAAGGTGGCGGTTCGCGCCGCGACAGAGACAGGAGACCGGAGACAGAGACTGGAGACCGAGACAAATGTCTCCGTCTCCGGTGGTCTGTTCTGTACCGAGACCAAAGACCTCTGTTCATTCAGTTTTGTTGAGTCGTTAGAGTCAATCGTGTCGTGTTCTGAAAAATTATTAATCCACAGCGTAATATAGAAAGCCATTCAGTTATGAAGTTGCTATTGGAAGACGAAGAAGACGATGACTTGCTATTATATTATTATTATAAAACAAAACGAAGAATGCCTATCAACAAATTATATACAACTAGGGGCCACGAAATATTATCCTTCAAATTTTCATCTCTGTATGCGTCAAATTGAAAATTAAATAGCGCAGGATGTTGTCTAATCATTTCAATCAATTTATCGGTGTCTTCATCAGAAAACGACGTTATTTTTCACAATTTTGCACTTGCGTCTCGAGCGAGAGCGAGACAGTACTAGTCCGGGGTAGAGACCGTCTCGCGGTCTTCTGTCTCGCGTCGCGGTCTCCTGTCTCGGTCTCGCTCGCGAACTGATACACATAGAAAACCTAAGGTCAAGTAACGGTCTCGGTCTCCAGTTTCTGTCTCCGGTCTCGGTCTCCGGTCTCGGTCTCGGTCTCCTGTCTCTGTCGCGGTGCGAACTGCCACCTTAATGTCGTATTCAAACTCCCTGTCATGTACAACATTAGATTGTATTCACACAAAAACAAATGCTTGATCTACACAGAAAAAGTTCGTTTTTCAACTCAAATTTTGATTAAAATGCGTATAAGAATGTTGTTTCGAGGTAAAAATTATGCATAAAACTATGTTAAATACACGTATACACAGTTTAAAAAAAATACTGTTTCAATCGATCAATTATTTTTCGAACAGAACAGAATTAAAATTCTACAATGCTTTTCTTATGGAGAAATATGTATGTTCACAACCTAAGGTCATTGCCAAATCAAATTATTTGACAATCCTTTCTGCAGCCCAGCATGAATGTTGCCGAGTTGATCGTGTCGAACCGATTCGACTGAGATAATTTAGATGACTAAAAAACTTCTAATAATCCATGTTTTTTAAGAATTATCAAATCTATGTGAACGGAAATAAAAATTTCGATTTAAATAAATTCTATTTAGGTACCTTATTTCAATTTAATGTTTGGTAAAAGTATAGTTTTTCTGTTTATTAAGAATAAATGAAATGTTACGTATTTTACCCAACTAGATAAAAAACGCTTGTGGAAGGTTTTACAGTGCTTAGGAATATTTCTTATTTATTTAGGTAATACAAAATAATCTACAGTCCTGCAATATTTTAAGAAATATACATATTTATAACAATGCAATTTTTATAAATATTTACGTAATATTAAAATAAAAATAGTTTCTTTCTTTTCTTCTTAAATAAAAAACGAAAAAGTATCTAGACTTGATTATTATACAATAACTTATCGTAGTTACGTTAAAAAAAATAATTTGTTTAACGTGAAAAAAAGTTTATTAAGAAAAAATTGCGAAACATAGTTAATAAATACTTGTGCTTATATATTTAAGTTTACGTTATTCTTTAATATTTCACCCGGAGAACGTTTATTCGTTTCTGTAATTACCTCTATAGTGAACTTAATGGGCTCACGAGGAAAGAAATCGAGTTTGTTCGTTAGAAACCGCATTTTTGGTCTGAATTAATATTTCAGGTGGAAAAAAGGATTCGTGCTTAAAGTATTTCCACTGTATCATATATCCGGCTGTAATTTATTCAATCAGAGAAGTTTAATACCCCTTAATGTCATTCTACAAAGGCTGCAGTAATATTCATTTATTAAGCCAATCTCGTTGTGTTTGTATTAATAAAAAAACTCTCACATGTAGTCGAAGTACAATGTCGGTTGGCTCTAGATATACATACATACACATATGCATTCAAAAAACATTACCCTCCTGGCGCTGTCGGGTAAAAAAGAATCGGATGTCTGCTGCTGACAGTGTTGGCACTGTGATACAGTGAAGCTAAATTAGGAATTTTATCTTTAGCTTTAGGGGTACTTCTGATAAAAAGGAGTGTCGGGTTTTTTTTAAAACCATGTAGGGTTTTTAGTGTATTTGCCATATGGCAACATACACTATTGGCGTCGGTCGGATGGCGGGACCTAGGGGTCGGACCAAAATTTCTCGACGTTTCATAACCTCCTAAACACTTTGGCACCATTTTTAAAAATGTTTATATATATATATGTATATATATATATATATATATATATGTAGGTATATATATATATATATATATATGTGTACGCGCGATAACTTTCGAAAGAGTTAATTGATTTCAACGAAATTTGGGCCACATGTTGAAATCCATCACCGCAAGAAGCCTATTTAAAATGGGCCTAATCGGGCTATTTTAAGGGTAGTTTTTAGGGGTTGAAAACTGTTTTTAGACCCCAAAATACCGAAAAAATTCTCCGAATCGTTTCAAAATTGAAATTTAACCCTTTGGTAGTGATTAAAAAGTTTCCCCACAATTTTAATAAAATCGGCCCGACAGGACCGGATTTACAAATTTTATGAAAACACTAGTTTGCAGATAGTGACTTATTTATTGAAGGGTGTATTTAATTTGGTGTAGACGTTAGATTGATAATAATATTACAATTAAGAAAAAAATGTTATTTTAAGGGGTGTATTAAGGGGTTAAATTTTTTATTTTGCCCAAAAACAAACTTAATTTCACATAATAAAAGTATAAAACCACACGGCCCTATACAAGCAAATACACTATATTGTCGGCAGGGTTTTGGCACTGGGACCCGGGTTTTTTTTATTTTGTTACAATGCAAGGTGTGCGTAATAGTAGATAATGATTGTATTGGTAATTTTCAAAATGTTTTATTTATTTCAATTGATAATTCGTTGATTGTCTTTGAAGTGAAACTTTTTTAACGACGTTTTTGTTTGAAATTGTAACGTAAAGGGAAAATAATTCAACGGCGGGGAAATATAAGATAAAACTTGGTAACGCAAAATGGATAACGCATCAGTAAAACTATTTTCACTTCCTAGGTGAGCTTACGTGGGTGAGACTCGCTTTTTTTTAAGTTTAACTTCTTTAGCGACGTATCTGTTTAAAATATGTAAGAAATCGAGGGGAATTAGAATGAAACAAATTAAGGGGAAGTTAGTTTGTCCCCTAAATTACATGAAACTGACAAGGACAAAAGTTTATAGTGTGTTGCGTTTTGATTCGCAAAATAGTAAGACAAAAATGAACATATGCTTAGGAATCTGACGTTTAAAATTACGAACAATTGAAGTACAAAATAATTTCTGTAATTCGGAGTACATAAAAACTAAAGAAGTTAAACTTCTTATGTGAGCTTATGAGGGTGAGGCTCACTTTTTTTTATGTAAACTTTTTAGCTTTTACCCGTTTGTGTATTTAGTTACCATCTATAAAACCAGAAAAACATCTAACTAAAGATTACCTAGAAACATATAAAATGGAAGACGCATGAAGGATGGACTATTGGAAAATATATATCTGAACACAACTTTATATAATTTAATAACTCTTTCGTTAATGGCAAACACTCTGTGAAAGTTATTTAAACAAGGTTTAATTAATATGATTTCGGAGTAGGTACTAGTTATACTGAAACTTATCTATGCAGGGATTAATTATTATTTAATTAGAAGCTCTAAATCGTAATCGCTTTAATAACGTATGACAGTTTTTTTCATTTAATCCAAATGGAGGCCATAAGAAATGTTGATTATTTAATTATTAAACATATTCCTAGAACCAAATATTGAGATAATATTGAACGTAACTGACTATTGACATATCAGATGAAATTTTTTCACATAAAATACCTGCTTCTCATGCCTGTATACCGATAGTAAAATTACCCATTTCGCACTAGAGCGTAAAGTAAAATGCAATCTTACCAATACAACAGTAGTTTCCAAACTGTCAGTTACCGTTTAATTCTATAAGATTAACAGAGATAGCAAAAAGAACAAATTAATTGTAGTTTTCGTAAACATAACGAATGAAATGCAACATGGGCCCACACACAGAATACGACAGCTGTGAGATAAGTATACTAAAATGAAGTGAAAGATAGCTATTTTATAGGAGGTACGTGCAAAAAATATAGTATGTATCTCAAATGTATTGCTTTTATGACTCGTGTAATTATTCAAACTCGCTGAAACATTGTCCCAGCTCGTCGATATTATAGTTTATTACATTCTAGGTACATAAACTACCATTATTCAAAAAATGTATTTTTTTGTTTCTGCGATATTGTACAGTTAAGAATTTAATCTGGCGTTTTTGTGAAATTTACAAATGACAAAATTATCAGTTATCTATAATAAATCTATAACTATACTTTCAACTAAAGTCTGAATCGTCATGTTTATTACATCTCCAACAAAGTTTTGTATTAACAGATTGTTAATCTTGCTGGTATAGTTAAGAATTGTAAATAACTTCCTGGATTCCTGTTACACACATTTTACAAAATAGTTTACCTGGCTCTATTATAACAACAATTGTAAATAGAGAATTTTGACAATAATTTATTACAGAAATGACGGTGCCAAAACCATTTTGCAATACTAATTTAAGAATTGTTGTACGAATAGTATTAACAAAATGAAAAGAATTCAAATATTTGTTTAGTGCTTATGAGTAGGTATGCAAAGGTTTGGCTTATTTCTTGATGAATGTGTTTTGTTTATGATAGGATAGAATTTTATGTGACCAATAATAATCAAGTCCACCTGTCCGTTTGGACGCTGGAACTTTGGGCTTACTATGGTCTGTCAGTTGGTTCGGAAACGTCAGGATAACTCAAGATTACTAGAAACTAAGGTTGGGCGTTAGCATTGTTGAAGCTGAAGCCAGGCGAGACGTGAGAGAGAACGTCTTTTTCAGTTGGGATAAACATACTTGAATAACCAAGCCGTGGGCATCGGTGACGTAAGCAATTCACTCCACCAATCACAGACGTGACCATGTTTATAGCCTCTTATGCCCAACCTTCTAGTATTCTAGTAATCTTGGGGATAACTGTCTTTAATAATTGTTTGTACTGAGCTTGGCTGTTGTATCGCTATTAAATATAGTACATCGTTTTAACAAAACAACTTCTTTAGCGACGTATCTATTTGAAAAGAGTAAGAAATCGAGGGGAAGTAGAGCTGCCACATAAAGGGGAAGTTCGTTTGTCTCCTAAATTACATGAAACTGACAAGGATAGAAATTTATAGTGTGTTGCTAATTATGTGTAAATACAATTAATGCCTGAAAAAGATCTAATAAAAACCGAAATGTCGCAAATGTAACAATCGATATTTTGATCTACTTCCTGATCCACTTTCCTGCTACAACTTATAATTCAACTATTAATTAGTTTCACATAAAAAAAATTAAACTTGGGAATAATATTAAAAACTAAAGAAGTTAAACTTCTTATGTGAGCTTATGAGGGTGAGGTTGATTATATATTTTTTTAAATTGAACCTCCTAAAAGGCCACAAAAAACGTAAAATAACAAAAATTTCGTACATTAGGTATTACAGCTGTATTTATTTTAAAATAATAATTTATGACTGAAATAATATTTCAAAAATGTATATAGAATGAATAATTGCGATGGATATTTAATACGTTTCGCAAAAACAGATGGTGGGATTAATAATTCTATGTTCGCCAACATTTAAATATAAATAGCGTGAATATTTAATGATTAAAACCGTTCGCAGCAATCATTAAAAGATTCGTTGAGGCTTTCAGGCATTTAGAGGTTCAGTCCGCAGAATATACAGACAGAGGCTTTAGCTTTGAACACCAATACTTGGATATACTTATTTATATGTGAACGAACGGGTATAACATTGTATCCCATAATACAAGTTAGCTACGGGGCTAGCGTTTATAAATTACAATGCTTTATCAATTATCATTAAACAAGTACACGCCGGGATTATAGGCAGCGGGGCCGCGGCGTGGTCTGCATATTTTGTTGCTCTATCAGTCGTCTAAAACCCTATTTCCGTCTCTCTTCTACACATTTCACATAAATAGTGCGTGTACACTGTACATACCATTATAGATATAAAAACACTTTGATCCAAAAATAGATCGTATATAATATTATTTCCATGCAAAATAATCAACTTATCCGATTGAATCATAATGACTCAGACACATGATTTTAATAAATCTATACTAAATATACATAAACTTATTTGTATGTGTGTTGTTTGAACGGATTTAACTAAACAAACTTTTTCACGAATTTTGATGAAACTTTTTTTGGAATGTTTCATGATTCCAGAAGTGCTTTAGGCTATGGTTTACTTCACTATTATCGCAAAGTTAATTAAATTAATTTAATTATTTTTTTGGTATTTGTATATCTATGTATTTAAAATATTAATCCCTCTTCTACCGCGCCTATGTTATATAATGTTACCGGTATATAATAGCCTTGAAAAAGCCGTGCTATTAATTCGACTTCTGACTTCACACGACGTGCAGTGTACAAATGCTCCTAGCCAGAGATTTTTTGAATACGGAAATAAAATATGTAGGATGGTTTTATTATTATTATTTATTATTATTTATTTATTATTTATTATCTCATTATGCTCTCATAATAGGGAGGTGTTATTTCCGGACAACGCCGGATAAATTCGGCTACATACAATTAAAAAGTCCGCGATGTATATCTTTAATAGACAATCTACAAGTCTGGGCGAAGAAGGACGTTGTTAATCATAAGTAAGAAATTTCAAAAACTTTAGTCTTGTACAGTTAAGGCTGTCGGAACGCTCTGAATTTTGTTTGTGCTGAGACCCAGTGGTAAGGGGCGAGGTAGGAAAAGACATATTGTGGGTGTGACCTTCTTTAGCTCTGTCTCGCTCAAATCATCCGCACGTTTCAATTTGTGCCTGGTGCCAACTACAAGGCTAAAAAAATTTTTTGCAAGGGTGCCGCTGTCAATTGATTACTCTAATTTTTGGAAATATTTTGAAGATTTAAAAAACTTTTCCGAAAAAGAAAGAGTCACTTTAGGTTTGTGATGGAACAGTTTTGTGAAATAAGTACGAATAAGGTCATAGTGTGACATTGAAAACGTGTGTTTTTTTTTGCACAACTAATGCCAATTTTTTTCTAGTAAATCGTACATAAATTACAAAAGTAGGTAGTCCATTAGAGATCTAGATTTGTCCTTTATCTTCTTTATAGAGAAAGAATTTTTGCAGAATGTTGACGAATAAGTCTACAATCAGTTGACAGCCGAAACTCTATTTTTGGCTTAAATTCAGAGCGTTCCGACAGCCTTAATTTATATTCTTCTTTTTATTAAACTTCCACATTGTGTTAATAACTGAATTTCGTGCTAAGAAAGGTTCTCAAATATCGCAAGAAAGTATCTGAAATTACTAACGTTCTTTAATAAAATACATGCATATAAAATGATTGAAGAATTAGTAACAGTACCAAACAGTGGAATGTTTAATAAAAATCTGAACAAAACCAAACATATTATGTCTTATCATAAAGCTGTTAAGTATAATAAGAAGTAATTTTGGCGCGCGAAAGTAACGATTGAAAACAATATGAGACTGGAGTCGAATCAGAAAGGCCAATGTATGACTTTTTCGATCTATTAGGCTGTTACAAATAAATAAAATCAACATCATACAGTTACGGCGCGGTTTGCAATATTAAAGTTCAGTTTTTTTCCTATTAACAAAGAGTGATTTCAGTACAACGAAAAGTTTTTGTTAATGAATTATACAGAAAGCAAAAGCTGTAATTGTGCAGTGTATAACCAAGGCCGTCTTTAACCTATTGGAGGCCCTGGGCACTTTAGAATAATGGGGTCCCTATGACTATTACGGAAGACTATTTTTTCTTAAGAAATATTAATTACTTAGCAAATCAATAATTAACAAATACATTGTTAAAAAATTTATCGATATATGATATTTTTCGGCAGTATCAGTTATAGAATGTTGATCTGGCAGGAACTAGGGGACCCCATCGATTGCGGGGCCGTGGGCACGTGTCCAGAGTACCCAGTGGGAAAGATGGGCCGGTGTATAACATAAAATGCTCTGTTCAATTTAAATATAATTTTCTAAAACATAATGTCTGTATGTATGTTTGATTATATAATGCAATAATTTCGATAAAATCGCTAACTAACTTAAAATTCAGGGTACAAATCAGTATATGTCATTATATCAGGAAGTAATACAATCCCGCTTTGTACAAGTCGAGAGGGAGTGAGTCCCCGGGTACAGTTTAGAAATATATTTTTGAAACGAATCGCACAAATCATGTAATATTGTAGGTTCGCCCCCATCCTTTTGGAAGGCTTATCCGACAAATGACGGCTCCAGTGTATATGCATGTATATTACATTATGTACAGATGTTCATAATAATGATAAGTTATACCGGCTTTTGTTTCATTATTCATAATAAAATTTTTAGATTGTCGTCATAAAAAGTTGACGTTTGCAGTAATGAACATCCATTTGATATCGTAACCATAAAATATTCACATTTCAACGAATGTTTAATTGCTCTCCATTTCATTTTGCAAATATTCAATTCCTATTAATAAAATATTCAATTAAAAACGTTTAATGTAAGACGAATGATTAAAAAAGTCTTTGAAACTCGAATGCTACCGGGCTTTGCGTACATAAGAAAAATATATCATAATTCAAACCATAATTTGCGTCCAATATTTTATTATATTGAATTAATTAAAACCGTTCGTTGATCTTTGTACCGTAATAACGTTTTCAATTTGCCTGCTCGATATGTACGTTCTTGTATCTCTATTCTTATTTAATAATATACGATGATTGGATAACAAAAGACAGCTGTATTTAACGTACACGAAGTACAGATGAATCAGAAACGCTAAAAGACTACATAATTATCTCTGCTTATTTATAAAACTGGTAGCTTACAAGCAGATTCAGAGCAGAACAATGGGGACCTACATTCTGTGAAAATTAAAGAAACAATTGTATTAAAATATAAATCTGAAGGAATGAATCGTGTTACATTGCCATTTCATAATTTAAAGAAATAAATTCCGTAAAAAATATAAACGATTTAACTAATCTCTTTAGAGGTATGTTGTGTTATTGATTATATTTGTTCGATTTTATTTGAATTGAAAGTAAACTTTTAAAATAAAAAAAAACGAATTTTTTTGTGAATCTCAATGGCGCTGTGTCTTCGAAGAAATGAAATTTCAGAAAGTAATATTGATCATCTAATATAAAGTACCTACAGTGGTCTGTGATTAAATAATAATACACCATGGAAGGCTACTATCCAATCAATACAGCCTTCCATGGTGTTATTATTTTATAGTGTATAGTATATATTTAATTATAACCTAACATTTCAAAAGTCCATCACTGTAAAATCAATACATCTCATCAAGATAGATTATAGAGAAGGGATACATGATAAACTAATCAGTAATTACTTCAGTCGCAGACAAGAAACTTTATCTAACCGGAGGCAAACTTTCCGTGGAACCTTGAGATACCAATATTAGAGACCCTTTTTTGACTGTCTTCACATTAGTTATATCAACGTTGTACTAAGAAAAATTTGATATTTTGGATTGATCACGTAGTGATAAAATAACCAGAGACCGTTGGCTACTATTATCATACAATTCAAATAAACAATCTTCAGAATTTAAATGTCATCATAATGTTTAAAAATGGAACCAAGGAAACTTGCACCTTCTTTATTTCATTAGTTTAGGTCATATTCGATTAATGTTTTAATATTTAATTATTCGGGAACTGGTAATACTATTGTTGTTTTTTTTTAGACACCATTAATACTCTGCATTGTCGTCAACAAAATTGTTTTGTTTGCCATAAATCTCTAGCATATAATTAAAAGTTTATTTTTTAATTTTTCCTCCAGACGAGACATTGGAAAACCGAGCTCTCCGGGTGGAAATCAGACACACGGAAACCCTGATTGGCTTAAAAAAATATTTAATAAACGAATGACGCAAGTTCGGAAGCATAATGGGCCCTAGATACTGTGCCTAAAGAATAAGTCGGTCCTAATTTAGGCACCGGAAACAAACATTTAATGTTAACTGCGAATTTAAACAGTTTTAACAGTAGCCCGAAGAAACCGAACAAATGGTAATTTTGCGTTTTGCCTAAAGAATCTAGTGTCGATAATAATGATATAGGTACATAATATTACAGAGAATCGCATATAAAAGTAACCATTATGCAGGTTTTTTTCACCGCATAAGTTCATTGTACTCTTTTGCCCGTATGCATGTATAATAATAAAAAGTACCTGCATTAGAAATTCAGAAAACTGTGAAAGATTACAATAAAAGATAGTGAATATATTTTACTGAAAAACATACATCTGTCTCGGTTTCGTGCAACTTTTTTTGATGAATCGTAATTTTATTGTAGGTATGTCTATACAACTATAATATTATGGAAAAGATATTTATCAGAATTTGTGCACAAGATAATCCAATGGCAAGGCATTAAATGTGACAATAGGGGATTAGTGTTTATTCATCGTACATATACAAGGGTACCAACCTACTTATTGTTGATGTGCGGTTCATGAACTTACAATAATTAAATTTAACCTGAATGTTATTGTAAAAACAGTATCGAAATTTACTTTTAACAGTCCTATATCGACACGTTTCTAACTTCATTTGAAAAAAAGTATTTTGGCATCAAAACCAACATTTTGAAATGGAGCCATTCCAATTTTTTATGATTGGAACCTACGTTACAAGTAGATAATAAACCATTTTTTTGGAAGCTTTTTCTACAAAAAAAATCCTCAAAAGTATGTATTTTTCAATGTAAGTTTAAACATAGACGAATCTCGTTATTTCGTCATCGCCAGACAACTTCAGCTCATTGACTATCTATATTAACCATTTAGTAGATATTTTTTAACATTTTAATATACAAACATTCTTGTTTCTTTTGAAATACATAATTATGATCCTTTCAGAATGTCAGGCACATTTATTAAGAATGATCATTTCTGCAGCCAACCTTAATTTTAAATTTTAAATGTACATAATATAAATTAGATTATAAATATTTGTATGGCGTATTTTGTTTTGGATTTAATACAAATTTAAAACTCTGACAATGTAAAGATTAATGGGAATTTGTGTAGAATAAGATGGATAATAATAAATGATTCATCATTTGAACGTTCTCTACCTATATAGAAGGCAGTCGTATAATGTGAAATTTATCGACGTGAAAATGTATTTTTAACATACATAAACTGGTTTCCTATAAATTTGACTTTGGATAATTGTAATGTATTGTGAATATTTGCTACTGAAAAATATTATTTGTTAATGCATTTCGTGCCATAAATTCATCTACTATTTATATTAATGGCTGTTTAATAATTCAAATATGATTATTTTGAAAAGGACATTAATTATTATCAAGTTTTTATTTTGAAATATGAGGGTTGTGTATACAGACTGTTTCAGTAGTAACGGAGAGAACTGATGTTGTGAAAAGCCGAATCGAAAAGTTCTTCAAAAATTTGTTTCCAAAATACCAAATTATCTATCGATAAATTAATGATTATTTAAGCCTATAGCTAAACCCTGTTAAAAGAGCATATTACAGTGGACCCCCGGTAATCCGACAAACATTTTGCAGGGCAGTGTCGAACTATCGAATTTGTCAGATTATAGAGTGCTGCCTAAGACCCCCTATAATCCGGAATTTTTTACAAAAGAGTACCTTGTAATCCGACAAATTACAGATCCAATGGTAAGATTCTATATGTTATATATATATGTACTCTGAACTTGTTCAATCATGCATTAGCGAAGATTGTCAAAAAAATATTCAATAATAAATAATAGACCATGTCGGATTACAGGGGGTGCCGGATTACCGGGGGTCCACTGTATATTCTAATCGTTGTAAGTCATTTTTCGAAGATGTTATGATTTGAATCATGATGCGTACGATAGCTGTTAGATAATACAGATTACTATCAAGGTAACAAATTAAAACAATAATCACAAATATATATTACAAACAGTGATTAGTTTGTTACATTTTTCCTAATAACTTCGTAATGTATTAAAACAGTTTACTATTTAAGTGAATATTTTGTGTGTTTGTGACAATGGCTGATTTCCAAATCTATTAAATCTTCTATGCACATAATATTTACACTGTATATTGATTTTTTTTTACAAAAATGACATTATTCTTGGTTATAGACATAAACATACGTGTAGTGTATTTATTTTGTGTAGAATAGACAAATAAATACATCAAATTGTTATTACACTACATTCTATTGAGTGAAGGAGGCATAACTGTAATAAATTATGGAAAAATTAACTGTCACTTTCTAGTAACGCCCTTGATGAGCTACTGGAATACCATATTACCAACCGAAGACAATCAATTATTTTCTATGTACAGCAAACAAACGTAACAAATGTTTCGACTAGACGCGAGAGTCTTTTTATTGCTGGCTTGCAATAAATTTCAAATATTATATTAAAAACAATTTTGGTGTCTGCTGTTGACGCTGTTATGCAACTGGTAACTCACCCGAGGCGATATTGAAGAGCTCAGAAAACACTAATTTATTTCCTTTATTATAATTGAGCTCCATACGTATTTATGCAGTTGATATGTCGCAGCAATCTGATGTATTTGCTCATTTCATGAGCTGCTTACAACAGATGGATATATATTTCATGAAATGTCTAGAAGTATAATGAAACATTCATTTACAGCAGATGACTGCAAGATTATTAAAAACCCGGGTCGTAGTACCCAAATCCTGCCGACAATATAATGTATTTGCTAATACAGGCAGTGTGACTTTATTAAATAAAAATTTTAACTCTTTACTACACTCCTTAAAATAGTAATTTTTCTTAATTTCAATATTTCGTCTCTGTTTTATCAATTCATTATCTACACAAAATTACATACCTACAGCCAGTAAGTATAATTATCTACCCGCAAGTGTTTTCATAAAATTTGTAAGGTCGGCCCTGTAGAGTTGATTTTATTAAAATTTTAGGAACACCTTTTAATTGACACTAAAAGGTTACATTGTAATTTTGAATCAATTCCGAGAATATTTTTGGTGTTTTTGGGGCCCAAAACTATTTTTTCAACCCCTAAATAAACCCCTTAAAATGATCCCCATTTTTAATAGGCTTCGTGCGGTGATGGATTCCGACGTGTGGACCAAATTTCTTTTAAAGTCTCTCGAGAATTATCGTGCTAACACACATTTTCAAAAGTGGTGCCAAACTGTTCAGGAGGCTATGAAACGTTGAGAAATTTTGGTACGACTTCTAGATCCCGCCATCCGACCGACGCCAATAGTGTTATAGGCAATAGTGCTATATGGCAAATATATTAATAATGTTTACATATTTTTATTATGAAACTGTCTCCTAAATGCTATTGAGATGTCGCAAACAATCTAACGTCCTATGAGGGACGAATGAGCTTAGCTCGCTTCATAAAACATGTATATTGTATATGTGATAATAAAACAAAATTTTAATAAAACGGCATCATAAAAGAAGAGCTTTTTGTGAATACATTCTAAAAAAGATTGATAACTTTTTATATATAATGTATAATTCATTTCCATCTAGAAATTCAGTATATGGAATAACACAAAAGATGAAAACATAGACATGAATAAAAGTAATTTTCATCCAACTCATTTACTTTAACAAAGCCAGAAAGTTCGATGGACTGATAATAAATATTGTAAATAAACTCTGCCGTATCTTCAATACGATCATGTTTCATTGTCAGTTCAAAATTAAAAAGTAAAAAATATTAATCTACCAACACATTGAACTGCGTCGGTTTAGTAGATGTTTTTGTGTTATATCTAAACATCAAACAAACTGAACAGATGAATTGATATAATTTGTAGAATTTAATTTTTTTACAAATGTGTACACACAAAATGATAAATTAAATACGAGTATTTTTCCAAAATGTTTTTTCAAATGATTTCAAAAAAGAAGGAAATTCCACGTTTCACCTATAATATTATGGAATTTTAATACATTCTATAGGGTAATTGTATCGCTTACGACTGCTTTTATAATTCTTGGTCAATATTAACCCCTTACTATACGGCTATACTTTTAGTGTTAAAAGAATAATTGCGCTGGAAACATTTTGCTTTTCGAAGAAATCAAGGTTAGTTTGAAACTATCAGATGATCGCTAACGAATATAGTGAAGTTTTGAGAAATATTTGATCTCTTCAGTATCTCCGCAACCCTATACGGGCATCAAAGAAAACTTCCCTTGCAGGTATGTTGCAGGTAGCAACTAATCTTTGGTTTTCGTCATAATAACTCATGAGCATCTGGGGATTTCAAATGAAACTATAGGTTAAGTTTCATTTGAAATCAAAATGTGCATCCAGTCCAATAGTTCCTTCAATATTAAACAAGAAACTATCGACAATGTTTTACAGTAGACTCATGAGACAATATTAGGCTAATAGAATAGTTTTAGATATGCGCTTCAATTTTGAAACGTAAGTTTGTTACTCATGAAAAGATGTAATCCTTCGAAATTTAGGAAAAACGGTACACTGGAAAAGATCATTCTTGATACTAGCAGTGCAATATTTTTTTTTATCCGTTAAGAAATCAAAAGATTTTGCTTCATAATTTTTAGTACGGCTTATGATTTTCCTCAAAATCTGTAAAAATTAAAAACGCACATGTTTAATTTTCCTCAAAATATTAGAAAGATCAAACAACGTCCAAATTTATGTGAAAAAACTAATTTTCTTATCTCTGATTATCTTCAATATATTCAATACAAATTTTATAGGAAAAGTCTTTTAACAAATTTGAACGATCTATATTTTCCTATATAATCAAACATTTTCGCATTTGATTTTCATTGATTTTCAAAAAAAAAAAAAAAAACAATAAATCATACCGAAAAATTATGAGAATAATCTATTTTTTGCGCCGTGTGCTCAGAATTTAGTGGAAAAAAATGTTGCACTGTTATTGAGTGATTGACGTTATTTTTCTCCAAAATTCGTAGGACTATAACTTATCTTCCAATATAAAAAAATACGTTTTGAAATCTCAACTACATATATCGGTTCCAAGAGTAATATATCAGACAATATTTATTTACAAGTTACGTTACACATTTTTTTTGCATGATTTGTGACTCACAAATACATAAATTAATATTGTCTAATGTCTCTTCATACCGATAAATATACTAATTATCTAAAGATAACATTGAAATATAATATATATTAGATTTATGAGTAATATTCCATTATCATTTTTAAATCGAATACAGGTAAATGGTCGGCAAAAGGGTGCCGTTACCCTACTCTTATGTTGCAATTTAATTAAATTTAATACATTTTTCTGTGAGTCAAGTCAACCAGACATCAAACGAAAAACTCATCATTTTAAAAAATGCGTTCAATGAAGGTAATTGGTAAACGTTTTAGAAAACATAGTTTATGATGATAGATGACACGACTTTATTTTTAAGCTTTAACGTAAACCGCAAATTTTGACGTTAGAGTATAAAGAAAAACTGTTTTATTGTGTTGAACACATTGAATATTTTCTCGTCGACTAACAGACTAGACTTCAGACACAATACAACCATAAAATGTAAGGGATGAAACACAATTACGTCGTTGAGTTATTTGTCCCATGATTACATTATGAATGAAAACTATTGAAGCAATGTAACTTAATAGAAAAATATACTATTTTATTAGTTTATTCAAAATCTAGCAAAAAGTGATCTAAATAATGAGGCAAAATCTAAATATTAAGATAGTTGTCGTGGTACAATATTGTCAAAAAGTTATAGATTATACGCGCCACAAAAGTATACTAGCTTGTAGCTAAGTGATCCATAATTTGTACGCAAGACTGTACCCGTGGAAACGTAACCCATACAGTATTCATATGCATGTATACTTTTCTATAAATTTTTGAACTTTAAATCGTTATTTATAAATCATTAGACGGTCAAAAAAAATGTCTTTTTTTTTTTTAACTCATAACAAATGCATTGAAAGACTGTCAGTTTTTGGAAAGTTTCTGACAGTTAGTTATTTTTTTATAAGTAAGAAACTGGTTCAGAACTATTATATACGATACAATCAATGTTAATTATCCAATTTTTAATTGAATTTATTTCGGATTATATATGGTCGATCGACTTCAAATTTTCAGGGTAATTGTATTATCATGTCCTTAAAGAGTATACAAAAATTAAGAATTTTCTGACGGTGTGCCTTAACCACGGCAACTACCTTAAACGATAGATAGATTGTAGGTTACAGACGTCTATAGCGTCCTTGAACTTACATGTCAAAAAACGGATTCTTCTGGTGGTTAAAAACTGGGACATACCTATACAGTAGAACCTCGATAAGTTGAAAACCTGTGTAAGTTAAAAATTTTTTGAATTCCCTTCCTCTGAAAGCATAAAACCTGTATTACTGAAATCACAAAACCTCGGTAACTTATAACAAATATTCTGAACATCGCCCTCGATAACTTAAAATAATATTTTGGTGACCTCCATAAGTTAAAGTATTATCAGTGTGATCATGCGTCATCATGAGTAGGTATCCACAAACCTCGGTAAGTTAACAATTTTACTCTGACAACCTCTCTAACTTCAACCCTCGATAAGTTAAAAACTCGATAACTTAAATTTTTTAACGTTTCCCTTGAATTTAAACTTATCGAGGTTCTACTGTATTTATTATAAGATTTCATAGTATTTAAAACAACTATACTTTATTGGAACCACAAAACACGAAGCTTCCTACATTCTTGACAAACGTTTCGCTGACTAGATAAGCATAATCAAAATATACTTATAAAACACATATATCGTCTCCCGATGATGCTAACATGGTTAGCGATACAAGTGTCAAGAATAAAATTGTAAGTGGCTTGATGTTTTGTGCTGATTTTTAATTCAGTAGCTTCACACCAATGGAAAGGTTCAAGAGATTCGTAAATACTTCATTGTGGACGCTGCGAACGTTGAGATCAATAACTAGAATCTTCGCAAGGGTGAGAAATCGAGGCATCTAATTTTGAGGTATTAGAAATTGCATCTTAGAAAGGATGTTTAAAAAAATGTCTGTTCGTGAAGGTACTCATGTTTTTTTAACTAGCAACGACCGTTAGCTAGGCGCCTGCAATTTTTATCTAACCATACTGGACCAATGCTAGAGATGTGTCGTTCGTGAATACGCCCTAAAGGTTGATGATCCATGCTGGTCTAAAGTGCAGCATACTGTGCTGGTTCGTGCTCGATAATAGAATAGAATAGAATAGAATATCTTTATTCACAGAGCTAATGTTACAATGTTACAAGTAGATGTGATTGTCAATTAAAATTACAAATAAAAAAATTACATTAAAATCAGCGATAAGTAAAATTTTACAGTGCATATTTAATTACCAAGTGGTTGTTGATTGCCCGAAGTCTTTGTATGAATATAGTGGTTCGTTTGATAATTTTCGCCTTATTTCTTTTGAATAAAGGTTAATTGGCAAGTTTCTAACACTAATGGGAAGTTGATTATATAACTGAAGTGCTAAATAATTTGGACCATTTATCAGCTTGTTGCGATTAAAAAAAGGCACAAGAATATTAGTACAGCTCCTGATGTTGTAAGAGTGCACCTCCTCGACTATCAGGAATTTTGAGAGATTATTATTATTTAATTAATATTATTATTATTTAATTTTAGTTCTTTTGCATAATACGTTATTTACAAAAATAAAACCTTAACCTGTTTTTTAAAAGGCTAATAATTTACTAACAGGTAAAAATAAAAGTTGAGCGTCTTAATCCAGAGTTAAATGATCATTAATAGAATATAAGAACTATGGAGATAACAGTTTTGTCTGAGTCTATATAATTTATTGCACAAATTAGCAACAATGAATAAATTTATTATTAAAAACATAAAAATAATTTATTCATGTCATGTTCTTTCTGCTAAGTAGACACGTTAGAATTACTTATAATATTAACTAGTGATAACTGTTTACAGGACACGAACCCCTGCAGCTGCTTTTTACCTATTGCATATGATTAATCTTTTATCTAAGAAACAGAACATTGTCAGGTAATAAAAGAATTTACCTGAAATATAATTAACCAGCATTTTGAAATAAGCATTTTATTAGTATTATGTATTATAATTTTTGTATAAAGAATTAATGCTAACTATAAACCATGTTTTATCTCTATCCTTATAAAATGCAACGTCTCTGTCTGTCTGTCTCTTTGTCCACTTGTAACTTTAGAACCGCTGAGCCGGTAGTCATGCGATTGCGGTTTTATTTTCCATGTAGATGCACAATAGGGTTGTAACGAATGTGAAAAAAAAGCTCATGTTGTGGAAGCGAATTCTTATAATTTCTTTTTCAAATAACTGTATAAACGATTGTCTGTCTGTCTATTTGTCTGCCTGTCTGTCTGCATCAGTGTTGCCAGACGTCCCGATTTTGGCGGGACGTCCCGATTTTTAAATCAAAATTAAATGTCCCGCGCGGGACAGGCTCAGTCCCGCTTTTCGGGGATAACTTGACCGTGCGTAAATAATTATTCTTTTATTGTAAGTTGCAATTTGTAACACTCACTCCTCAGACTATTGTTTGAAACGCCATATTTTTCTAATGAATAAAACTTTTTTGATTTTGATTTCTGTTTTTTTTATTTATTTTTTTTTTTTTATTCAGAAGACGAATAAGACTCAATTATATAACGTTAAGGTAAATCTGATTTAAAATATCATATTTTTATTAAAATACATTTTCTATGGCTATGTTTGCTATTTATTGTTACGTAAACGTAATTTGAACTCAAATAAAAAGATAAATTTTTAAAAACTTCTGATTATATATACGTTTTTTTACTATGACCCGCTTTCGGTGAAAGAATCCTGCTTTTTTCACTCAAAAAGTTCCAAAATCCCGACTTGGCAAAAAAAAAATCTGGCAACACTGGCCTGCATGTATGCTTATAACGAGAAGGCTACTGGATCAATTTCGATAAAATTCATTACGTTATCAGGGTGCAGCATAATTCCGTTATTTACTAATCGAGGCGCGGGTACTTAAATAAGTAAAAGTATGAATCATGGAAAAAAAATGTTTGCACAAAAATTATATATGATATTCTCTAAAAAAGCTTTCTCTTTCATATATTTACAGGAAATTAACATGATAGCTAATAGAAGCCAAGAATAGAACTTAATTCAGGAAGAAATAAAAAATAATATAATAATAATAATAATAATAATAATGCGTTTAACGTCCGTTTCTCGACTTTATGTCATAACAGACGCCATTCGCACCATTACTATTTTTTCATCTACAACTTCAACTTATGTAATAACAGTGGGCGAATGGAGGAATTATAGGAAATTAGAATAAGGTAGGTAATTTTTGAACTAGGAGTTTGATAGGTAATCGGCCATGGCCTCAAATAAGGAACCATCTCGATATTTATCTGGACTTAATTGAGGGAAACCATGGAAAACCTCAGTCAAGATGGCCGGTACAGGAATTACCGTTTCTCGGCGAGAGGCAGTAGGAAAAAGTCCCAGCCACATCTGCTCCCGCCGGGATTCGAACCCGGTACCTCCCGAATGCGAGTCTAGTGCTGTCACCACTACTCTACTCAGCTCGGTAGGAAGAAATAAAAAAGGGATTTTAAAAGATTCGTGTCTTAAGTATTTAAGGCCGATTATTATACAAAATGACTGCACTAACGAAGAGATCTCTTTTGTTTCAAAGTTTGTTCCGAGCCTGACTATGAATTAAATAGATGGAAAGTTGTCCGAGGACTTAGGATCAGTAAGTCAATACCAAATTGCGATAAATAAAAATTTAATATTGACTTATTGATCCTAAGTCCTCGGGCAACTTTCAATCTAGTTATCTCTTTTTTTTTAACAAAATAGATAGGTATATTAAACACAGCTTAAAAGGGTCTTCATAATATAACTTAGGAGGTAAAATTATTGAATGATAAGTTGATTCGTCTTTTAAATGTTATGTAGAAATTGATTATAACTAAACGGAATAGCAAAGGCATTTCGAAGAAGTATGTTTTTATTTCTTTCTCCGGAGACTTTCTTTACAGGGAGATAAACAATGATGGATTATTTGTGAGAAATGCTTTTACCGTCTTTATCCTTATTCCTTTCATCAATTTTGATCACCTGTCGAGAGACTAATGTTAAAACTGCATAACAGACGAAAAACTGTCTCTAAAATTTTTGTTTATTTGAACCTACTTAAAAAAGAGGTTATCAATTCAATATGTATATTTCTTGTTTGTCCAGCTATAACTTAGCAAGGGGTTAAGATTAAAGATTAAAATAGAGTGGGGTGGTCTCTTGGCCCAAATGCACCACATTCTGAAAGGATTTTTGTGCTTCCTCTTTTACTGGATCTAGTAAAAAATAAAAAAAAACTCTAAAAAGAATTTAACCTGCTTCAAAAAGAACCACTAAAAACCGTCAATATATAATAAAACTTTGAGATCGGCGCCAATTTAATGAAATTGCACAGGTACATAAAAAGTTATAATTAAATTGGCGCCGACTTCAAAACTTTATTATTTTACGTTTTTTAGTGGCTCTTTTTGAAGCAGGTTCAGTTTTTTAAAGTTTAAAGAACTACGAGTATTTACACCGTTTTTTTAAATTTTAATTTGTTTTTTTTTTTGCTACTGAGTAATAACATTATATACGCCCTAAAAGTGTATATTCAATTCTAAATTAAAAATAAATAAGAACGTGTTTAACTCGTAATTAATGAACCAGTTTTTTCGCAGCACCTGCACATACCGCACTAAAAGCCAATTCAGACTAGCCGTTCTCGGTTACGATTCACCGGTCCGGTTGGGAGCTCGACCAATCAGGGCGTAGTCGTTCCCAAATGCGGTTCGGTTCGAGCGTTTAGGTTCAGCTCTAATTTCAACCGGACCGTTCGCAACCGTAGCCAATGAGAACGCTTGCTGGAGTCACGTGACTAGCGAGCTTGTTTTTGTTGACGTTTAACTACACATCAAACGTCAAATCATATTTCGAAATTGCGCATGCGCACCGAGAATATTCGTAGAACCGAATCGGGATAGTGTGAGCAGCCTAGATTAATCAAAAACCGAACCGGACCGGTGAATCGTAACCGAGAACGGCTAGTCTGAATTGGCTTTAACGATACCGAGAGACGGTTAGAAAAGATGAAACTGATATTTTCTTTTTCATCTCTCCTTTCATCTTCCTCTTCATCAAGCAGCTTCCGCCCGCACTGACAGCGCCCTTCTCATGCATGCGGTCCCCGTGCATGTGTCAGCTCTCTGTGGTTGTAGTACGTTCGAACAATAGTTCCTCAGTCAGAAAAGATTATTGTTATGAAACCACCGATGTTGCCTCCTTGCGAGTTGCGGTCTGGCTACGGTCTCTCTATTTCATTGTTCGTGTATGGCAAGACGTGATGATACAATCAAATAGATGTTTTCATCGCATCAAAAGAACTATAATCATTAATTACAACAATACAAGACATTCCTTTTCGAAAAATCCAAAATTATGCTAATAATGGTCATTTTTTTATGAATGCTATGTTTTCATTGCATTATAGTTATAATAAAATAATTATAATAGACTAATTCTATCACAAGGAAAATTCTATTCCGGTTGAATTTGGAATGTTGACAGCAGTGGCGTAACAATAGGTTGGCAGGATGGGCCCCCGGCCCAAGAGGGTCGTGAGCATAGCATTTATTATTACATAAAATTTATTAGTTTTGTATTCAATTAAGTTACTTAGGTACATGCACAAATTAAACAAATAAATGTATCAAGATTTGAACGCATTTGTCAAAAAAGATATAACGTTAGTTGAGTTTCTTTACATTGAGGAATGGCTCTATTGAATTTGCCACGGGTCTCAAACTATGTAATTACGCTACTGGTAGACAGTTAATTCTTCATCTATACTACTTATTCTTTCCTGCGATTTGTATTGAAATTACATGTTAAATACAATCTCTAAATGCATTTCTCTTAATTTATCCTATTTTTTTTATGCATTTGACCCTTAGTAAGTCGACGTTAAAGATGATATAAAATAAGGTTTTTGTAAAAACTAACATTGACACCAATTAATCCACGAGTAAAGAAGAATATAATTTACAATACTATATGAATCATCGACCGTAAATACATTTTTTGTAATCAATGCAACGATACTTGTTAAATCAGCTAATCAAAACTAGATTCTTGGGAATCTTTCTTTTTTGTTGTTAGACGTAAACATTTCGGTGAAAACAAAATTTCTAAAACTGTTGATTTAAAATCGTCTCAAGGTTGTCTATTAGCGTCGGTATTTGAAACGATTATCAAAAACCAGTATTTAAACATAAATACCATAAATAAGATAAGAAGTGATCTACATCTTGTTTAGTTTTTATACACAACAGAGAGTATGTTTAAATAGCGCCATTAATTTAAGAGTTTAAAGGAATTAAAAGAGATGCCAGAGTTGCGATAAAACCTAATTAGTTGCAATGTTCAAAGGAAACAGTTAATTATACTGCTAGTTTCTTGTTTTTGGGTCAATTATCTATCTAGTAATAAATTTAAACGATATTTTAAATAAAAACATGTACAATTTTATCGTACAAGAATTATGTTTTAATGTTTTATTGATTGTCCGCGTAAACAACGAATGAGTATCAGAAGTTAATGTGCGTTGTACATGATTCAACATAAATAATGTTTTTCTAAAGAAGGTGACATATTTGGATACTGGCAACGACCAAGACTCTATAAACGTTACGAACTGAAAAGAATATGTGGATCGATGACTAATATGTTCGACACCGGAAGATTAACTGAGCGATAAATTTTGACAGAAGAAATCGTTAAAATAATGAAAAGTTTGAAGACTTTTACACAAGTAAAAATAAATCGTCGAGAAAGTGACCAATTCGCCTAATAAAACTGAATAATTTCGTGAGAGCAGAGCTGTTTAAAAAAGCGAAATATTTTAAACAAAATTTACTATAGATTTCAAAAATATTATAGCTTGTTTTTGCACACACCATAAAATAGCTGCTTCTCATGCCTGTATTTGTATAGCAACAATAAAGTGATCTATTTGACACTAGTGCGTAAAGTAAAACAAAGAAAAAGCGATCTTATCAAACGTACAGCAAAGAGTCGGGTACTTTACAGGTTTCATTTAGAATGACATAATACGTTCTGTGTGAAAAAAGCCTTGCTTTAAAATTATTTCGAGGAAAAAAACTTTAACTACTGGACTTGTATTTGGCTGAAGATTTTATTTCTTGTTCTCCGTGTCAAAAGTCAATTGCAACGCGTGTTATTCTAATATAAATGTTTTTGAAATATCGTGCAATTAGCTGTTCCGCGCGGGACAATCAATTTTAAATAAAAAATCTAGACGTCCCGCAAAAATCTGAACGTCTGGCAACATTGTTATCACTATTATTCTTAAGAATTATACAAAACATATGAATTTTGTATGTGGAAATAGGAAAGAGGAGTGAAATTTAGACCTGGATTAAAAATTGAAATGTATGCTAAAAGATTCAGCCTGTAAAAAATCATGTGTTACTAACCAGTAATAAGGAGACTCTAATTTTATTGCATTATTACTTTTGTTTAACTGTACTATGTAAATTAATACAAATCATGACTATGCTATACAAAATAATACAAAGTAATATTCCCTATAGATCGAGTTGGGAAGAGTAGTGGTGACAGCACTAGACTCGCATTCGGGAGGTCCGGGTTCGAATCCCGGCGGGGGCAGATGTGGCTGGGACACATGACTTTGTCCTACTGCCTCTCGCCGAGAAACGGTAAATCCTGTACCGGCCATCTTGATTGAGGTTTTCCATGGTTTCCCTCAATTAATTCCAGATAAATATCGAGATGGTTCCTTATTTGTGGCCATGGCCGAATACCTATCAAACTCCTAGTTCAAAAATTACCTACCTTATCCGAATTTCCTATAATTCCTTTATTCGCCCATTGCTATTACATAAGTTGAAGTTTTAAAATGTAGAAAAATAACGGGAAGTGTGGTAGATGGAAAATAGTACCTTATGGTGCGAATGGCGTGTGTTATGACATAAAGTCGAGAAACGGACGTTAAACGCATTATTATTATTATTACTTTTGTTTAACTGTACTATGTAAATTATTACAAATCATGACTAAGCTATACAAAATAATACAAAGTAATATTTCCTATAGAATCTGAATAAATAAAGTTAAATTCTTGTTATGAATTTGAAAACTTTATTTATTTGAATCGTCATCAAATATTCCATTGTAAATATTTTTTTCCTGATTTTCACTTCCCTTAGTTTAATATAGTAATGCATAGTCACTGTTGTTATTCGTATTTTTTCTAAAAAATAGATTAAATCGTGGAAAAAAAATATTATATTTTTCATTACAATAAAATGTTAATAAAAGCTACTAGTATAATAAATTTTTACTTATCCAAAATTATTGTTCATTCAACTGACTTGAATAGCAATAATAAAGTACAGCGAGTCACTAGAAATATATATACTTTGCGCCACAAAAGCAATTCTGTTTTGAAAAGGAAATAATGAAAAACTGTAGACATGAGCAAAATTTAGCGCATAGTCAGATAGAAACAGTCTACGCTGTAACAGAAGTTTGTTCAGAATAATGCGGAATTTACTAGTGAGACAAAAATAATCACGCAAAATTAGAATAGAAAAATGGGTATTTTGTGAATTACTATTCATTATTAAATTGTTTAGTCTTAAAATACTATGAAATATTTGATATTGTACATTTAAAATAGGCATTGTAAAAAAAATCTAAGTGGCGTCTAAGTCGGCTTTATATCTTCCACTTAAACTTAGTTTAGCTGTTGAATCTAGCTATAAAATGTTTCACATTCTGAGTTTAAATGATAAACTTATTAATACAGACAGACAATTTATTACAACCGAAACAAGTTGTTTATAACTCTCTATAAAAAAAACTGTTTTAACACATTCTAATATACGAAAACTATACAAAGATTTCTCTTCTGCGCTCAAGCCAGGCTTCGAACTGATTTGACTTTAAATGAGTAAACGATTTGTATAAAATATAGTATTTTTTAAATATATTCTTTTTGGGGAGCACTAGCTTAGATGTTTACATATCAAAAATATTTCATACAAATTATTATGCATATTTTGAAGAGATTCAGCCATATGATAAAACTCGATTTTATTGATTATCCATCTTTTGCACTGAGTATTCAGTTGTTCGGTTGCCATATTAAACTGAACGCGCCATACAGACACACGCATGTCCCGGCCCATGCATGCATAGAGAGATTGTGAAGCCTTGAATGGCGTTTCATTAGTGGTGCGGCTCAGGGGAGGAGGATATTTCAACCCTCCTGGGGTGTTTCTCTGGACAATGTACACGCTCTCTCTACTCTCTTCTCTATAAACCAAACAACTTGTCTTTATTCCGACAGAGGGTAGAAAACATTTTTGGCGCAACATACATACATTTTTTCCACCCCACTGAGTTGCAGCATATAATATATCTGGTCAGAAGACAAAGCTGCCTATGGCGAATTTTTTATACTTTTTTGCACTATCCACTATAAAATAGCAGCTTTAAATCTGTTATTGGAAAAAAAATTGTGAGCGGGAAGCGGTTCTATAAAAAAATTCGTCAGATTTGCCAAAGCCGGTCCTGCTGCCCTGCATAGGTAACTTTTTACATGTGTCTCGAGCGATACGTCCAAATGAATCATCCATCAACGTCCATTTTAACTTTAAATAAACTTGAGAAAAATGATGAGACCCCCTCGAAGGGTTCCATCTTTCCATCGTCTTATAAGTACGTAAGTTGATGAATGATTTTTGTTTTAATCATGTAGTAGGAAGATGTCTCAAAGTATTTATATGACCGTCACTGTCATGTATCTTGTTCAATTCAGCGCAAAATGGCGAACTGGGCCATTAATGAACGGGATAATTTAATTGTTATTGATCTTATTTGATGACGAATTAGACATAATCGGTTTTATCTTGTAGTCGTAGATATACACCTAGTTTTGCCACAATATACAACACATAACGCAGTATAATACTAAATCCTCTATGCCCCATGGGTCTTTGCTGCGATACTACATAAAGTACGGCGTATACTAACTCACTTTGTTTTGTATAGTTAAGTTTCAAAAGTATTTTGTCCCTTATTTACTATATTTTAGATGTAGGTATAATGCACATATATATAATATATACACATAAATAATCTTGTTTCGAAAAGTTTCTTAGTTGAGGAAAGTTCTAAGAGTTTGGTATAATTAATTATTCAATTAATAATGCGAGTTTGAAAATAATAATGCCAAAAAATTAAATCATTTAGATAATAATTTACGTTCAGGAAAAAACAGACCTCACATTGGAAAATAACTTTTGCATGACCTATACTTAATATAGCTACATAGCGGCTGCAAAATGACTCATTTCGCACTAGTGCGTAAAATAAAACTAAATGCGGTTTTATCAATTTAATCACTATTTCCCAGTAAGTTGCTGTTTAAAACCATTCCTTCGTAAACAATCCAAATATATTTTAATATGATCGAGTACTCAACTGCCAGATAGATATATAAATTTTATATAGTACCTACGTGTAAAAAATGTAGTATGAATCTCGAACGCAATGCTATTATGACTTGTATGACTGCTAAAACTCGATAGTTCTCGTTTTAATACAGTGTCACAACTCGTACGCAAAAACTGCACATACCTTCTAGATACATTATAAACTACTATAGGTATTAGTTTTAGTTTTAATAACATAAATCGGACAAAATCTTTAATGAATATTATTTATATGATTTCCATTACAGTAAAACTTGGTTGTAAAGAATTTGGAAAGATCACCCATTTTCGTTCTTCAAAACTGTTATTCGCTTTATATATTTCGTAAAGCTAAATTCATGAGTTAATCCAAAACTAAATTGACCAAGGGCGCCGACGCCGAGGGTGATAGGGGTCTTCAGCACTCGCAAAAATAAATAGTGGGTGCGAAGTACGCCTGACAACAAAAATGTGAAGTGTAGAACCACCATCAATACCCTTGTAGCACTTACTCTAATTATAATGGAGTCATATGTTCATGTTTAGAATGTGATACGTATCGATTTTAATTAAAATAAAAAATATATTAATAGTTTCATTACGGAATCAGAACGTCAATCTAAAATCTAAAATAGTTTGTTATTATGTTATGAAACACTCACTGTTGACGTCGCAATACATTACTAGAGAAAAAGGTACTATTCAAACAATGTCACTATCGGAATTCAAAGCCGGATGAATAATGTGCTTTATTATAGGAAAGTTGATTGTTTGGAGATAGAATAAGTGACAATTCAGCCGGCGCGATAGTGAAAGATTCGGGTTTGAGTTCCGATAGTGATATTGTTTGAATAATACTTTTATCTAATATAGCGATCCAGTCCAGCTTCACCCGGGTGTAAATGTAATATATAGGATATAAAAGATGCGAATCATTATCATTAAATTCTCAACGTGTATTGAATTTGCGCGAATTCAATCGCTTTTATTTGTAAATGTTCAAAAATCGAAGAAAAATCTTATTTCCCAAAAAGAAATTTAAAAAATTCTGTTGATCCGATCGCTACCAAACTTCAGAAGATCACCCGCTGGGCTAATCTAAAGATTGTCTGAAAATTTCATCAAAAATGGTCTACCCGTTTGGAGTCCATAGATTACATATATGTACATCGTCTTTTATCTATATAGATTATTAATATGTAAAAAGTGGTTATTGTAACATAACGATAATAGTGGGACATATAGTATCGCGAACTTTTTTGTAGTTATTGATATGTTCTTTAATATTGTAGAACATACTTTTGTTCTATCATCAATAGTTTCCGCAGCGCATGCGACGAAATATAGTTTCATGGCATTTTTTTTACACCTTGGGTTACGTTAATAAAGTTTTAGTAAGGATCCCTAATATTTTCTAGCAATAAATATAGCCTATGTTACTCAGGGTGAATGTAGCTTTCTAATGGTGAAAGAATTTTTTAAATTTGCACAGTAGTTTTTGAGTTTATTCATTACAAACATACACACAAAAATACAAATCTTTCCTCTTTATAATATTAGTGTAGATTGCATTGTAACGTCAACAATGGATTTTTCATAATATAATGGAATTTAACTTTTAACAGCTTGATCATTTTTTGCAGGTTATTAAAATAAGCTAAATCTAAACTTGTGAAATCTGTCACTATAGCCCGTTTGTGTATATATACATGTAGTGTACCTAAAGTACATTTTTCAGAGTAAATTTCACTGAGTTATCTACTCTAGGTACTCTACTATCTCAAACACACCTACTGTATGTAAATATTGTAAATCGTATGTGTTATACATTGAAATGGCACATCATAATATACTAAAATAAAATAAAACAAATTCGTGGAAGTTTAATTTATAAAAACAAAAATCAAATTACCATAATGTGTTGATCAAAGTGTATGAAAACACGTATATTGTGGATGCGTATTTACTGATAAAACATTTATTAGTTCTAGTAAATACACATTAATTTATCTCAAAACAATATATCAAATTGTTTCGTTTAATAATTCAGTACCAAATCAATTGGGGATGTACCTATAGATAATAGATAAATAGATATTTTGTGTCTATGTGTGTGCGGTACATAGTTGGTATGCATGAAATAACAGATAACAACGACGCAACGGCAGAATGACAAATGCTCAACGGGTTTAAAACGCACGCAGGATCGACTGTCCCAACCACTGATATCTTTTTAACTGGATTGACAGGCCGTCGAGCCAGTATGGCGTTTTACAATTTAATGCTATCCACACCGTTTCGAAGTGTCGGACAGACGTTCAATTTAAAATATTATTTTGAACTGAATGCGCTTGTGAATTATGAGGGTTGATCAATAAGTACCCGTGTTTGACGACAGATGGCGTTGACGAGTGAAATTGTCTTTACCATCGCGTACTGCAGACTTTTAAACGACCACGTGATGAATTGTAGAGTCATTCATCGGTTAGGTTATTTTTGACAGCCCGTTGTATCATTCGTGTTTGTATTTTTCGACAAAATGGAAAAAGAGCAATATATCGATCCGTAATTCCACCTGATTCTGATTACCTGTCTGCACTGTACTGGCACCGTACACCATTTTCAGACGGTGAACGACAGCGTTGCCAGACGTCCCGATTTTTAAATCAAAATTAAATGTCCCGCGCGGGACAGGCTCAGTCCCTCTTTTCGGGGATAACTTGACCGTGCGTAAATAATTATTCTCTTATTGTAAGTTGCAATTTGTAACACTCACTCCTCAGACTATTGTTTGAAACGCCATATTTTTCTAATGATTAAAACTTTTGTGATTTTGATTTCTATTTTTTTTTTTACTTTTTTTATTCAGAAGACGAATAAGACTCAACTATTTAACGATAGGGTAAATCTGATTTAAAATATCATATTTTTATTAAAATACATTTTCTATTATGGTTATTTTTGCTATCTATTGTCACGTAAACGTAATTTGAACTCAAATAAAAAGATAAATATTTAAAAACTTCTGATTATATACGTTTTTTTACTATGTTCCGCTTTCGACGAAAGAATCCCGCTTTTTTCACTCAAAAAGTTCCAAAATCCCGACTTGGCAAAAAAAAATAATCTGGCAACGCTGGTGAACGAGCTTTCAGTTCACCACAGCAGCGTTTCACAGACTCATCAATCCAGTTAGTTCAGTGATCAGTGGGTCCCATCAACGAGAGACAAGTAAACAAATGAATGTGCCAGTGTTATTATACGGACGAAGTTCGCCAAACATGCATGCATATATATATATATATATATATATATATATATATATATATAGCACAGCCAACTTGAAATCTCTTTCGTTATTATTCGAACAACGGTAATTGTAAAATGCTATTATCTTAAAATTTATGAGTTTTTAACAATGATACACACAATTTATGGAATGGTTTATATTTTTTATTACAAGTTTGACATTAACGTTTCTTTTAAATGATAGTTGTAATATGTTGAGCCAAAACAGGCCAACTATATAAAAATGACCGACCTATGCATGACTTAAGAGTTATTATTGTTCATAACTGCATATAAATGTCCCAGTTATGAGTAAAAATGGAATTATGAAAACGTTACTCGATCGTAAAGCATCTTAAAATAACGTTAAAACTCCAAAGGTTTGTTTGCCGGAAAAATATACTTTAAAGTGTCGAGCTTGTACGCAATGCTTCAATAAATTTTTATTGCTTGTTTTTTTATGATAATACTGTCAGCCACAATATTTCGCATGGATATATTTTTTTATTTTTGAAGGAAAACAAATGCTGTTTTAGACAGATTGCTTTGGAGAACGTGAATCCTTATGAATTTGAATAGATCTGCGTGTTTGTAAAAACTAAATTTTACTTGAATGCAATAGTCGTATTATATCATTCATGACACAAAATAATATAAGTAAAAAACCTTTTAAAAACAAGCTTTTATTAAAATGTACCAAAACAAAGTAAACAACAAACAATTAAACAAATAAAATCATTTTAGTCGCTTGATAAACGTCGAGAAATTTTGCTCGACCCCTAGGTCCCGCCATCCGACCGACGCCAATAGTGTATGTTTCCATATATGACAAATGCACTAAAAATAAAAGTTAGACGTATAAGCTTGATGATGTCATTCTTTCCTGAAAATTTCAGACCTTTGATGTTTATGTATGTGCAAATTCTCACATGGATAGATCATCACATTCACACCATAGTTTTATTTACATACTATAATCTGTAGAAAAATATGTTTTATATGAATTGTCTGTAATATATCAACATCATAACCTCACATTATGTGACGCTTCAGCATATACTTGTATTTAAAAAATGTTTAATCCGAAAATTGTCCTGATGTAAATAAAGAATATGATGTTTGTTATTGTCCTTTCTGAATTTACATGCAATATATATTATGAGCTCCTACCGTTCGTACGTCAAATTACAGAAATTATTTTGTACTTCAGTTGTTCGTAATTTTAAACGTCAGATTCAAGCCGTTTATCTTTGACTTACTATTTTGCGAATTAAAATGCAACACACTATAAACTTCTGTCCTTGTCAGTTTCATGTAATTTAGAGGATAAACTAACTTCCCCTTTATTTGCAGTTTATTCTACTTCGCCTCGATTTCTTACATTTTTTCAAATAAATATGTCGCTAAAGAAGTTAAACTTCAAAAATACGCCAAATTGCTTCGAGTAAGATATATACTAGACAGTGTTCGACTTGGCAGGTG
Organism: Venustoraphidia nigricollis; assembly: GCA_034508555.1. Classification (NCBI taxonomy): domain Eukaryota; kingdom Metazoa; phylum Arthropoda; class Insecta; order Raphidioptera; family Raphidiidae; genus Venustoraphidia; species Venustoraphidia nigricollis. The sequence goes on along the minus strand of JAVRKA010000052.1, from coordinate 428,998 downwards.
CACTACCGTGCACCCAGATATCAGAAAATATCTATCGGTTTTAAAATAGAAATATAAAATCCCATTTCAGATAGATTATCGGAAACTTCGCTTCGCATGCTCATTTGGAATGGGGTAGAGTTCTGGTTGTGATAGCAGCGTGATAGGAATAATGAACATTCATCAATCAACAGACGTGTACGAAGCAACAAAATATTTTATAATAGTATATCGATTTTGTAATACCACGTAAAGTTATAGCATCAATACTTCATCATAACAAAAATATATATATCGCGTGAATCACTTCCATGGTTATATACATATGATACCTGTTTTCATACCTGTATAGCCGTAGTATAAAATGATCCATTTCGCACTAGTATGTAAAGTAAAGTAAAAGAACCATTTCCATAGTAAACGTATGAAAATCAAATGCAGCCTACAATTTTTGAAGTGTCATTTTTATTATGTCTCGTGCGTGATGATAATATGACTCACGTGAGTGTTAAAACTCGCTGTTGTTCGTTTTTAAAATAATGTCACAATCGTCATAATATATGTAAGTCATCACGCACAAGAAACATAACCTAGTAATTCCGCGACTTACTTGAATTTTTGCCTCCAAATTCGCTCACGATATTCTGTTTTAACCCAAACGTATCCTAAACTGTTTTAAGTAGTTTCAACAAAATCCGCCCGGTCGTATTTGAGTGATACTTGTACAAAAACAGACAAGGAGAGGAACAAACATTGTGTTATACAAAATACCCTAAAAATAAAGGCAGAGGTCCCACCATCCAGTTAGAATTTTGTACACTGCTAAGATTAATTTTATAAATTAAATAAAAAGGATCAGGTGAAAACACCAATTTTAAGTACGTTTTTATTCGATGTACGACGTTTCGTCGGTATTATTCCAACTTCTTCAAGTATCTCGTAAATTTAGTTAAAATATAAGTCATACCGATATTTTTTAAAATAAAATAATGAATTATAATAATTGTCAAAAAATTATTAGCGTCAACTGATTAATTAATTAATTAATCAGTTGACGCTAATAATTTTTGCACAATTATTATAAAAAATTATTAGCATCAACTGATTAATATTAATTAATCAGTTGACGCTAATAATTTTTGGACAATTATTGTAATTCATTATATTATTTTAAAAAATATCGGTATGACTTATATTTTAACTAAATTTTCGAGATACTTGAAGAAGTCGGAATAATACCGACGAAACGTCGTACATCGAATAAAAACGTACTTAAAATTGGTCTTTTCACCTGATCCTTTTTATTTAATTTATTTCAAGACCTGATTTTTCCTAATATTAATTTGATATTTGGTGCATTAAAATAGAAAGTTCGGAATCACAAACCAATTTTAAAACTTAGTGAAACATGACATATAGTATTTTTATATCTGTCTCTTATACGGATGTAATATTTCGTCTACCTACAGCATTTATGTCATTTCGGCAGTCTAATTACGTATGCAAGGCTTTTACAAACTAAATTGAAGTTTCCTCTTTGAAAGCTGTTGTAAAGTACAGTAAAATTTTGAATAGTTATAGCTTGGTACATATTGTATAGCCCTATATATATACACGTTATGACATTTCTGCTTGTAAAATTAATGACGGGGCTGAAGAGGGTCATAAAAAACGACTTGCTTTGTACATTAGGTACCTCTTTTAGTGCGCAAAAGAGTTTTGAATCTGGCATATACACTTAAATTATTTTATACTGGCGAATCAAAAAAATTAACTCGATTATGTTAATCAGTAGTTCGGTTATATTATACTAATAATAATAAATTCTTTATTTGGGTACAGATATGCAGCCACAGCTGATTTCTACTCTGCCCCATCAAAATAATAAAAACCCGGGTCGCAGTGCCAAAACCCTGCCGACAATATAGTGTATTTGCTTATACAGGCAATGTGGCTTTATTACGCGAACTTAAGTTGGTTTTTCGGACAAAATAAAAAATTTGACTCCTTAATACACCCCTTAAAATAACATTTTTTTTCTTAATTGCAATATTATTATCAATCGAACCTCTATACCAAATTATATACAACTTTCAATAAATAATTCACTATCTGCAAACTAGTGTTTTCATAAAATTTGTAAGTCCGGTCCTGTCGGGCCGATTTTATTAAAATTTTAGGGACACTTTTTAATTACTACTAAAGGGTTAAATGTCAATTTTGAAACGATTCTGAAAATTTTTTCGGTATTTTGGGGCCCAAAAACATTTTTCAACCCCTAAAAACTACCCTTAAAATGCCCCAATTACACCCATTTTAAATAGGCTTCCTGCGGCGATGGATTTCAACACGTGGGCCAAATTTCGTTAAAATCAATTAACTCCTTCGAAAGTTATTGCCCGCACACACACACATATATATATATATATATATATATATATATATATATATATATATATATATATATATACGTATATATATATATATATATATACGTATATATATATATGTATACGTATATATATATATAAACATTTTTAAAAATGGTGCCAAAGTGTTTAGGAGGTTATGAAACGTCGAGAAATTTTGGTCCGACCCCTAGGTCCCGCCATCTGACCGACGCCAATAGTGTATGTTGCCATATGACAAATACACTAATAATAAATTCTTTATTTGGGTACAGATATGCAGCCACAGCTGATTTCTACTCTGCCCCATCAAAATAAAAATACAGACATATTATGTACAAATTTGTGATTAATAAATAAAAAACAATACCAGTGTTTAGAAAAAAAGAATAAGTATAACAAATGTTAACAAAAAAACTTAACAAATATTGCCAAAACTTAACAAATAAAAGAAAATATAAACAATGAACAATGTGTAGATTAAAAACAAGTTTCAATACCTTTCGATTAAAGAGTCTTTGATAGTTTTTAAGAATAATTTGCGACTTTTAACCTGTCTAATGCTAGGATCGATACAGTTCCACAATTTTGGTCCAACAACAGAAAGACTTGTTGCGCCGATTGAGGTTTTGCTCTTAGGGATGTAAAGCTCTGTGTTATTTTTGGTGTCATAGGAGTGGAAACTAGACAATGGTATTAATAAATCACTTATTCTATACCAACAATTAAAAAACCCGGGTCGCAGTGCCAAAACCCTGCCGACAATATAGTGTATTTGCTGATACAGGCTTTGTGGCTTTATTATGTGAACTTAAGGTGATTATTATTGTCGATCGAACGCTTACACCAAAATTAAAAACACCTTTCAGTAAATAACTCACTATCTGCAAACTAGTGTTTTCAGAAAAAATGAAAATCCGGTCCTGTCGGGCCGATTTTTTTAAATTTTTAGGAGCACTTTTTAATTGCTATTAAAGGATTCAATTTCAATTTTGAAACGATTCTGATAATTTTTTAGGTATTTTTGGGCCCAAACACTTTTTTCAACCCCTAAAAACCACCCTTAAAATGACCCGATTGGGCTTATTTTAAATAGGCTTCGTGCGGTGATGGATTCCAACATGTGTGCCAAATTTAGTTAAAATGAATTAACTCCTTCGAAAGTTATTGCCCGTACACATATATACCTATATATATATATATATATAAACATTTTCAAAAATGGTGCCAAAGTGCTTAGGGGGCTATGAAACGTCGAGAAATTTTGGTCCGACCCCTAGGTCCCGCCATCCGACCGATGCCAATAGTGTATGTTGCCATATGGCAAATACACTAAAAATTTGAAGAGCGAGTAACACACTTCTACTTCACAGTGTAATACAGACGACATAGTTTTAATGTATGGGAATGGGTATGCTTTATATTATTTGACACTTCATTAACCGAACCGTAGTAATGATCACTAACTCAATAATAATACATATTTTATTCATCATAAGCATCAAGCAGCAAAAAACATTCAATCACATGTTACGTGAGAATCCACAAATAGATCGCTATAATTAGTAAATTACTATCGTCATAAGGCAACGTAACAGATATCAGAAAAAAATATTTACACAATGTCACTGACACAACTCGAACCCGAAACTTCCAGACTCGCGCAGGGGTATTCTATTGTCTTGACTCCAGGGAGATGGTATTAAATTTTGTTTTTTACATATATAAAGCATAGTGTCATGGCAACTCTGCCGGCACGATTCTGGAAGTTTCGGGTTTAAAAGCCGAGTCATTGACTGTGTAAATATTTTTTTTTGATATTGAACTGTCACGTTCGCGTCGTGACAACATCAATTTGCTAATTATAGCGATCTATTTGTACATACTTTCTTATTTTTCTGAAATCAAAAGCAACAAGCGCATTAAAAAAATTGTCAAAACATTTTTTTTTTCATCAAGCAAATCATAACATGATATCTTACGAACTCCGTAGCCTGTTTTGATTTGCTAATTGCCTTCAATAGTTAATATCTCAATGTTGGAAACGCTCTGGTCAATTATCTGAAATAGTAAACAGGTAAATATTTATGATTTGCAAATGCAGCCAGCTAATCGATACAGAGGGACAGCGTAAAATACTGTGGGAATATAACTCATTTACTATTTCATATTTTTTTACGAATGCTAATAATAAAAACTGTACAATAATTTGCCTACAGCTGACGGTTTAATTATTTTTTGGTGTACAAACTGTCATAAAATTATACCAAAAACAGCCATTCGTTACACAGTTCTTTTAAACTCATACTTCAATACTTCAAAGTTATGAATTTGCGATTTTTTTTTTATTTAGGGGTTTTGTCTATAAAAGTGTCAAATGTCTACTGTCCAGCCCATATGCAAGTGGGTTTAAACTTTCAGGTATATACATAAATTTTCTACTTTATGCCTTAAGAATATTATTCCATGTTAATTTTTGACACTCTATAAGATCTGTAAGTCCATAAATCTGTAAAATTATGTGTCCATCGTTGTAAAATTGGGTTAAAAGTTTCGTAACTCCATCGTTGTTAAAATTACAGATAATAAAACTTGGATTTACTTAGGGTTCATAAAATTCACATAAATGTTTCCATTGCAAAATTTCCGTTATTTAAAACAAATTTTAAATCGTGGAAACATTGCTTATTCACGTTCATGATCTTGTAGACATATGTGGTTAGTGAGTAAAAGTGCAGAATTGAATAAGTTTAGTTTTATTAGACACTAGCGGCCCAGTCCCACTTTGCCGGGATGCAATTAAATATATTTAAATAAGTAGTTTATTCTGTGATATTTCCCTTGCCCGGATTTGTAGATTACCTATTAAAATTATTATGCTGAAGTGAACTTTCTTATAGAATAATAGCCATATTTTCCCAGTGTAGATTTAAATATGCTCAATCAATCAAACGAAAATATACGACGCACTTCTCAAAATTAATATTGGACGATTACATTACGTTGCCTAGAACGTGTATTGAATTTGTGCGATTTCAAAAAATTCAAAATTGTCAAAAAAAAATCTATTAATTCGATCGCTGGGCTAAGACTGCCTGAAAATTTCATTAGAATTGGTCCAGCCATTTTGAAGTCTATAAATAACATACACACATCGCCTTTTAACCACTCGATTTATTATAAATAATTAATTAATCCACGAATACATCGTGTTGTACAGTTTTTTAGTTTTTTGTCTATGATATTCAAATGTAATAATTTAATACTGATTTGTTCGATATATATATGAAGTCACATGAAATGACGTGCTATTTTTTGCTTTTAGTTCTGCGTAATACGACTTGTGAACCAGCCGTACATGGAAATTCAACAATGTGAATAGCAGGTATGTGTGTATAATATAATCTCCCCATATACAGCGTATCAAATTTGTTTTACAATTTTGGAATGTTCACAATATGTTTGATTAATCTATTATACTTTGCTCGTAAATGTAAAGAAAAAAATGCAAATTCATTATTCAATTCAGTTTCATAAAAATCGGTAACTGAAGATTTATCGAAAATTAAAAAAAAGTTCATATATATATCGACGGATGTTATAAAAGACTGTAAATCTGAATGTACAATTAATCATGCTTTTACATGGGAAATGAAACATTTCAATCATTTTTATGTTTTAATTACGATGATTCAGTGCAAACATTTTTCTGTTATTTGAAATTGTAATATTTTTTTATCGTCTAAAAAACGGCTGTATAATCTGGCACTTACAGCAGGTGCAATTTATGAAACTCTCCATGGAGAAAATTAAAAAAAATATGGTTGCACATACAAAATTGTTTACACAGTTTTATAATCTATATACATTTTATTGTTTGTGTTATATTTTGTATTTTTAAGGTCTCCAACTACTGAGTTATTATTATATATAGTACCAAGTCACATTTGCAGTTTGTTATTATTTTTAATAATACATTAAAAATCTAATTAACACTTTCACTGGTGTTTGGGTTAGACCTTGGAAACTGGGGGCTTGTAATAGAAGATGCCACATAAATAATGAGATCGCTACACGGTTGCTTATTTTCAAGTCCCATTTCGTTGAGTGGGGTTTTGGGCAAGTGTTCCAAGACGTCACCCAATCTTATTTTCATGTTTATTCGACATGTATTTAATGAATTTGATTTCTGTTTACTGTACCTATGGAGCAACTGTTGAAACATGAACAATTTTATATTTAAAAGAAAAATAATGTATTATTTTTTGTATTAGTTCATTGAATGTGAATCAACCTTTATTTCATTATTCTCTTAACTCTTATGTAACCTTTTTGTTAAAACATTTGTCATTTTTGTTCAGAAATTCAATTCATTCATTATTCGTTGTTCAACATGGAACATTATAAAATTGATTTCTAATTCTTGTTTTTTGTTAAATAAAAATAATTTAAAACAATTATTGTGTCATTATTCATTAACAGCGACATAGAGGAATGTTTCAAGTAAAAAATCCGTTAAGTACTGAAAAAAAATCTCTTTTGATTTTAACTAAAACGAAATGTTATCAAATACCACATTTAGCAGTTTTGACAATTTGTTATACACAATTATATATTAAATTACTGACATTTCAAGTTTGTTGGTCAGAGAACAACGATGCAGATTTACAAGATGACAAATTTTATGAAAATTTAAAACTAAATATGAACACAAACTAAACAATTAAGACGGAACTGTACAAGTTCCATCTTTTTATTGTTAATTGCGTATCTGGAATAGTTGATAGGTCTTTTCAATTTGCAAAGAAACATAAAGAAAAATAATTAAAGCGTGACTGCTACACAACAATAAACTAAACGTGAAGTACAATGAAACTATATTTCCATTACTACAAATATAATCTATGTCAAGTAATAAATAGTTCTCCAAGCATGGGGTAAAACCGTATATCGTATATCCAGCACATATATGAATTTAACCTATAAATGCAATACCAACGGAGAGTAAAGCTGTGTCTACAGTTTCAAAAAGAGAAAAAAAAGCAGCCAAACGTTGTAATTCACTGAACGGTTATGGAATGTGCACGGTAAACTAAATTGCGTTTGAAATTACCACGCTTTCATACGGAAGTCACGCCAAGATTTATTTAATTCCATTTGACACACCTTCAATTTAGCTTCTTCTTTTGGCATTTTATCAAAAAAAAATATACATAAATTATTATTTTGTTGCATAAATGAATCTAGTTTTTAAAGCTTCAATTGCCCTACTTTCTATTTTTTTTTAAAATTGATACTGACTTCTGGTCTGATTTAGATGTATTTAACATTTTTTAACGATCGATTTCTTCTACTGTCTTTTTTCTTGTTTTTCCAAATTATGAAGATTATACGATGAAATTGTGGTAAAATAAAGATTAAAAGATTAAAATAGAATAGGGTGGTCTCTTGGTCCAAATGCACCACATCCTGAAAGGATTTTTGTGCTTCCCCTTTTACTGGATCTAGTCATCAAATAATCTGGATCTTCCTATGAGCTCCAGAAGATTTGCTACTAGATTATCCTGTGGAACTATTCCATCCTCATCTATGTAACCAAAGATGGTTGTTCTCCTGTAAGTTAAAGCCTCACATTCGAACACGATATGGGTGGCTGTTTCATCCTCCATTTCGCAAAATCTACATAGTGTTGATTCCTGATGTATCCCCATCACATGTAGGTGTTTTCTCAAGAAAGCATGACCGGTTAAAAGCCCAATCTCCTTTCTGAGTATCGGTCTGCTAAGTCTAATTAAGTCGTCAGTTAACCTTGAGGAAGAACCTGCAAGCATTTTCTTCCCATGTTTGTTACCTAAAGCCAGGTCCCATTCTGAGAGATGCTGCTCACAGGTCCATCTCCTGACAGTTTTCTGGACATTTCTATAAGAAATGCCACAGACTGGTTCAGGTCCAATGAATTTCTCAGAAGCTCCTTGTCTAGCAAGGGTATCTGCACTTTCATTGCCACGAATTCCTTCATGACCTGTGTGGTAAAATAAGTTTGGTGACAAATATTTAATTATCGAAGTCTCTCATTTTTCGTTACAATACAGTAGATCACAGGTAAACTTATTAATCAACGACTCAAAAAAAAAAAAAAAAAATCTTAAAATGGTGAAGATTTTCGAGAGGATTTTACTGTTTGTATGAGTTTGGGTAGATTTAAAAAGTACGGGTATTTGAGTAACTTTGTAGCGAAAAATGGAGAAGTGAGTCATCAGATGAATAAGTCAAATAGATGATAAAATCATCAATTAATATTTCGTTTTGCAGTTTCGATTTAAAATTTATGTAGAGATGAAATGTCAACAGGGTTGAAAGAAATATATTCGAAGATCTAAAATTTGGCATTTTGGCTGTTAGTCACAGCTATTTTTGATATTTTTTATGCGCCAATTCGTTTCGGTAGTGTAGACCCACATAAAGAAACATCCGATATGCACCTCTACATACGTAGTTATTTTATATAAACGTAGGCTCTCAACAGAGGGATTTTCGTGGGCTATAATTATCTGCAGAATATATAGTGCTTTATTATATTATGTATACCGTGTTAGTTATATGGCTTTTATATTACTCGCTGTAAAAGCTGTGCAGCTCATATTGTATAGCTCTCTTTCACATCAGTGACGATGCTAAGAGAAGGTCCGACTCCAACCATCTCTCGCCCTTCTATAGGAGGCTGTGTATCAGATCTTTCAGTACCTCGACTCGGCCCGCTCGGCTGAGAGGCAATGCTTTATTGGTCTATAGAAGATAAACTAAAACTGGTTTACAATATCTTTACATCTAAACTGCGAACCTGACACCATATAATTAATAAAATTAAATATATCCACTCACCAAAGACTAATGAGTTATTCATGATGTAACATAAATTAACAGATAATATTTTTAACAAAATGAAATTACTTGCTATACTGTTCAATGTATTTTTTTATTGATATAAGTTTATTATTAGATAATATTTTTATTGTTCTTATTTCTGTTCACGCTTTCTGACAAAATTTTTGTTTAGTTTCAAAAAATCAATCATCTCTACAACTATTATTGGATTTTAATATAAGATGTTTTAATTTCTACAAGCTGCAGAACGTTTGCTATTGAATTGTTAAACATTCATTGTTACAATGCTAAATCAGAAATATTTATTTTTATCCACCAACACCGTCTGGACTCAAACCAGAATCTTTCCACTTTCGCGGCGGAATGAGTTATCAGTTACTCTACGGTGCGATATCTAAACAATTAATTCCTCATAATAAAGCAATTGTAACATAAAATCCACTACATACGAGAGCTGATTATTTTAGCTAGGTACTGCTAGACATGAATCGTCTCCATAGCGGTGTTGGTGGATAAAAATAAATTTTTCTGATTTAGCATTGTAACAATGAATGTTTAACAATTAAATAGCAAACGTTCTGCAGCTTGTAGAAATTAAAACATCTTATATTAAAACTTTACGGAAGTATTTCGTAGTTAAAAATTTCCATATGATATACATAGGTATGGGCATGGCATATCCTCTTTATCTACCTTTGAATTACATACTATGATGTACCTAGGTTGGATTAATAAAGAAAAAATGGAAATTTACCTATACATTCATAACTCTCGCTAGCAGTACCTAGCTAAAATGAATCAGCTCTCGTATGTAGTGGATTTTATGTTACAATTGCTTTATTATGAGGAATTGATTGTTCAGATATCGCACCGTAGAGTAACTGATAACTCATTCCGCCGCGAAAGTGGAAAGATTCTGGTTTGAGTCCAGACGGTGCTGGTGGATAAAAATAATTTTTTTCTGATTTAGCATTGTAACAATGAATGTTTAACTATTATTGGATTGATTTAAAGTGGATGAATTACATGTTTGCGAATGTGTTACTTTCATGACAAGTACTTTGAAAATAATAATTAGTATCATATGTCGATTATCTTCTGAGATAGGACTATAGCCTCGATTGCGGCAGATCGCAGGACATACCCTGATCAAGTGAATGCTTATACCTTGGGTTCGAGCCTTTGACAATTGCAGGATAACCAATTGCAAATTTGAGAACCGATTACTTTGAGAAAAACCCGGGATTTTAGGGTTTTTTTGGTTACTTTTTTAAGAAAGAACAAAACTTTGAACGTTTTAATATAGATAGATCGTAGGTGTGATGGTGAGGATATTGAGGATATAGTGATACTGAATAGTGATTATGAGGATATAGAGTATAGACCATGATTAAATATCGGTGAAATGAAAGTAAATTTATTGTGCTCGATTAAATGCAAGCACAAAAGCACAGTATATGTGAAACTTAGAATTTCCAGCAATATAATATCTAGTTTTATCAGAAATCTAAATGCTTTGATATTTTATGCCGCTCTTCCGTGCCACTGGATATTGATTCTTTCTCATCTATTGGTAATTTTACACTAATGTTTATTTTCCAAACGATCAAATTTGTTTGATCATTCTATTGTCATTTGTATTTAGACGTTTTAATATTTATGATACATGGTACTCATAATATTAAAAGCAATTTGTCTGCTAAAATCACTTGTTATCAAAGTTTTTATCTTAGAACTGGTGAAAGCGCGTTTGCTAATTAGTGTATTTGCCATAAGGCAACATACACTATTGGCGTTGGTCGGATGGCGGGACCTAGGAGTCGGACCAAAATTTCTCGACGTTTCATAACCTCCTAAACACTTTGGCACCATTTTTGAAAATGTTTATATATATATGTATATATATATATATATATATATATATATATACGTATATATATATATATATATATATATATATATATATATATATATATATATATATATATATATATGTGTGTGTGTGTGCGGGTAATAACTTTCGAAAGAGTTAATTGATTTTAACGAAATTTGGTCCACGTGTTGAAATCCATCACCGCAAGAAGCCTATTTAAAATGGGCGTAATCGGGGCATTTTAAGGGTAGTTTTTAGGGGTTGAAAAATGTTTTTGGGCCCCAAAATACCGAAAAAATTCTCCGAATCGTTTCAAAATTGACATTTGACACTTTAGTAGTAATTAAAAGGTGTCCCTAAAATTTAAATAAAATCGGCCTGACAGGACCGGACTTACAAATTTTATGAAAACACTAGTTTACAAATAGTGAATTATTTACTGAAAGTTGTATATAATTTGGTATAGAGGTTCGATTTATAATAATATTGCAATTAAGAAAAAAAATGTTATTTTAAGGGGTGTATTAAGGAGCAAAATTTTTTATTTTGCCCAAAAACCAACTTAAGCTCGCAAAATAAAGCCACACTTCCTGTATAAGCAAATACACTATATTGTCGGCAGGGTTTTGGCACTGCGACCCGGGTTTTTTATTACTAGTAAAAGTAATAAATTTTAAAAATATCAATTTGATGACAAACCTAGACATAAGATAACACTGGCAGCTGATATGAAATATAAATTTAAAAAAATATATTTTCTCATATGATAAGCTAAAATACAGCACAACTATGATAAGCTAAACTACAGCACATCTACACCGAAAGCAACTATTTTTTTTTTATATATATAAACGGTAGGGCTTCGGCAGCAAGGCCATTAGCTCCAAAACAATAACTGATCACTGTATATTACATATAACTGTTTATCAGTGGTTATACAATCATTACAATTAAAAATGTGCTCTTATTTTTTATAAATGTTATTTTATATCTCAAATATATTTACTCGTTTCACAGAAACGCAGAAACTTTAGCGTAGTCCATTGTATAAATGGGGACTATTATGGATTCGGAAATTGAAAACGTGATTTACCTACTATAGTTTAATCTTACTATGGCCATTGGATATATTTAAATTATTTATATAGTAAAACATTTTGAACCTTTACGTTTAGCGATATTGAATCATATTATGTAATAACTTCAGCTGATAAACGTTCATTGATAAAAATACATTGTATATATGAAAAATTCATTGAGAGGAAGAGATAACCAAGCTCACTATAATCATACAAATGAGAAATTCCGAACATTTTCATTAATACAACTTATTTTTTGGTTCATTGCATTTGAATCTCATATTGATACAAATATTGTTAATAAAAAAGTGGTGCGTGTACTTATGTTCGCGCGTCAGAAGTTACACTTTTTAGGTGTGATCGCGATAATTGATATTTACATTTTCGTTAAAGACACAAGTATTGAGGTTATTTAACTGTCAAAAGTTGTTATTCATTCAGGACACGTATATGAAAATCGACCCAAAACGCAAAAAGTATAAACTAATAGCTTTTAAGAAGTTATGTCCGATGTCGCTAGTATAGCCTACTTTTTTGTTTTATGAAATAACTATTTTGACGTTATCAGAAACAACTTCTGCAACATATTCGTTGGCTGCGTACGCAACAGAGAAAATTTTACCCCACAGTATAAGAAAGAATGATAGGATATCTCCCACATAAAAAAGCGAGTCTCTTATTGGGCTAGTATACGGAGAGCCCGTGGAGTAGCGCTCCGAGCTCAGCAGCAATGCTTGCTGTGTTAAATTAAAAGAGTAAAAAGATTAAATTCAATTTTCAAAGTATATTACGCAACGCCAATGCGTAGGAAAACCCGTTACGCATCTCTTTTAACACAGCAAACATTGCTGGTGTGCTCGCAGCGCTACTGCGCGGGCTCTCCGTGTACTCGCCCAATAAGAGATTCACCCCTTCCATGTAAAAAAGAATATAAGATACACTACCGTTCTTTCTTATACCGTGTTTTACCATCAGTGCGCCAAAAAGTATAACTTCAAAAAATGAGTATTTGACATTTGTGTGAACCGGACTCAATGAGAAGCGTTCGGTGAATGTTTTATAGAACGATTTAAGTTAGGTTTAATTCTTAGGCTCTCGGTTGGGTTCTCATCGCACGATGCCAATCATAAAACGTCTCTATAATATAACGGCAAACGAAACGCCCAGGGTTTATATACGCGCGGAAATTGGGTTTATAATACGAGCTCATCGCGGATGGCCCATATAAATGGTGCACGTATATAACACCTATCTAATATCATATAGGTACTATATAACTCACAAATATACATACCTACATATGTGCTCACCTATATAAAGTTGGAAGTAGGTACATCTCAACACGTCCATGGTTGGGAATTTATTCGATAAAGCATAGTTGAAAACAAATGTATCACATTACAAAGGAGATATAATAATGATTAGTACTGCTTGTACTAATCTTGATTACGGCTGTGGTCATCGTCGCCACAATCGTTGATTTTTTTAATAATTTTCGTGATACCATCATTACTATCATTGATATTGTAATTATTATTGATTATTATAATTTTTATGACTTCTGATAAGACAAAAGTGTAAAAAATCTATTAATAGTATGAAGAAACAAAACATACTATTGTTATATAGGATATGAATAGGGATGTTGACTATTTTTGGGAAAATGTTTTAAATCGTGCATAAGTACCTAATATTGCCACAAATATTTATTACAACTCAAGCCTTAAAAATCATGTATTTTAAATCCAGTTTCAAATTTCGGTCCAAAACGCCAATACTAGTCGCGTGACGTCACCTGTTCATACCAAAGGAGGCTCAAAAGTTTACGCGGGAGCTACCATCCTATAGATGCGTATTCTGTGCTCATAAACATTAGTAAACTGAGGTGATGAAAAGTTGTTTCGTAGTCGTTGCTATAGTTACATGTAATTTGACGTTTCCTATAAACAAATAATAATAAATTACACACTAAATATTAACCAAACAATGAAGTTTTTTGACAGCGGCTGAACATATGACGTCATGCGCTCTGATTGGAGTCTGTTGTCACGTGACTTGGGAGTGATTTTATTAGGTTTTATTTATTAAATATTAATTAAATTCCTTAAAAATAAGGAAAAATATAGTGTTTTTTAATATTTCTATCATAGAAACTACTACTTTTTGTTAAAATTATGTTTTTATTTGAATACAGTCAACACCCCTATTGCTTTTTTGTGCTTAAATAACAAAAAAAAAAAGTTTGTATTTTTTTACATTTCCAGTGCCTACTACAAATAAATAAAAAACCCGGGTCGCAGTGCCAAAACCCTGCCGACAATATAGTGTATTTGCTTGTATAGGGCCGTGTGGTTTTATACTTTTATTATGTGAAATTAAGTTTGTTTTTGGGCAAAATAAAAAATTTAACCCCTTAATAGACCCCTTAAAATAACATTTTTTTCTTAATTGTAATATTATTATCAATCTAACGTCTACACCGAATTAAATACACCCTTCAATAAATAAGTCACTATCTGCAAACTAGTGTTTTCATAAAATTTGTAAATCCGGTCCTGTCGGGCCGATTTTATTAAAATTGTGGGGACACTTTTTAATCACTACCAGAGGGTTAAATTTCAATTTTGAAACGATTCGGAGAATTTTTTCGGTATTTTGGGGCCCAAAAACAGTTTTGAACCCCTAAAAACTACCCTTAAAATAGCCCGACTAGGCCCATTTTAAATAGGCTTCTTGCGGTGATGGATTTCAACATGTGGTCCAAATTTCGTTGAAATCAATTAACTCTTTCGAAAGTTATCGCGCGTACACATATATATATATATATATATATATATATACGTATATAAATATATATATATATATATATATACATATATATATAAACATTTTTAAAAATGGTGCCAATGTGTTTAGGAGGTTATGAAACGTCGAGAAATTTTGGTCCGACCCCTAGGTCCCGCCATCCGACCGACGCCAATAGTGTATGTTGCCATATGGCAAATACACTAATAATATAAAGTAAGACAAATATAAGAGTTTTCTCGGTATTTTTTATTCCACATCCCTGTTTGACATTTTGTAGGAACTGAGAACAGTATACGGGTTGTATTTACACTCACCTTCATAATAAAAGTATAAAATTTTCTATTTTATGTTACTTTTAAGACTATTTTATTGATCTGCATATTACACAGTTGTTAATAACTGCCTTTAAGTTACATTGTAATATTTAAGAACTTGTAAACAGAGAATCGTATAACTTTAAAAAAGTTCATAAAAGGTGGGTAATAGTAAATCTAAAGAAAAATTCCTTAAAATTTTACAGCTTGCGGTTACTCTTTATATAATAAAAGATTTAATGCTTTTCGCTATGCAATGCAGGTACGTTCAGATCCGAACCGAATATTTTTAGGTAATCCTTATTCTTTTCGTTAGAGAAAACCGGTATATTTAAACAGCATTTCATTGATTTGAAATAATCCCGTGTGAATGCAATAATTTCACTTCTACCCTAAGAATTCGAAAACTAATTATTATTCACAACAAAAAATCGCAGGAACGTGGACGAAAAAAGACATGTTTATAATAGAATAGAATAGAATAGAATGTAATTTATTGAAATGCCACAAATGCGGATACAAACGTCAAATAATAATCTGTACAATTTTATTTAAGCGACGTTTCGGTCAATAATTCATCATCAGGCATCATAATCAGTACTCCACAATAAACATTAAACTATAATGCACTTATCAACCCATTATAATAAGCATTTCCTTTTTTCCTCCACTTTCCTGCGATTTTTTGTTGCAAATTTGTAATTATGGATGCTAATATTATCATTATAAAAATGATTTGTCAGGAAGTCGATGCACTATTTATTAAAGAAATACGACACCAAATCTAGAATATTTAATTTTATTATAATAACGAACAATAATCTTAAATCTACCTGCTGATTCAGCTTTTGCAATGAGAAAGAACACCCCGAAGTAAGGTAAAGTGTCAATCGGGATGTATCGACGAAATTCGGTTATAAATCGTTCATTGCGACAATGTATTTATTTATTGGTACGTAAAACGCTGGCATTAGAATAATATTTGGTACTATTCAGGCAATGTACCTGTTTATTGACTAATGAACTTGTACATCAATGTTACGAATTTTCGTTGTTAATTCTATTCATTTGCCTAATGAATAAATTCATCAATACCATAAATTTTCAATAAAACATTTTATTGTAACAGTGATTGACTACATTATTTTTTAATAAACGGGATTCATAATATTATTAACTCTAGTTATAAACTGATTCAAAAAGCATGTAACAGTTTTCATAATAATAATGAAAAATTAATTGAGCCAATGAACTTTATGCCAATAAATGCAGTTTATTAATATTATGAACAGATTTTTTTTCAGTGTAGTCGCTTAATGCGGTATGTCAATAAGCTATGTCGTAAAAAGCAGTGTTTTTATAAGGCGGTCATATAGCATTCAGCCGGGACCTATGATTGTGGTCAATATAACAGATATGTTGTTCTAAACGATGTCGTCGTAAACGGTTTTGACTGTATATCGATTGAACAAGATACCTATTATATTTCATATAAACTTTTTCTTATTTTCCCTTACCGCATTTACTATTTCGGTTGTAACATTTAGAAACTTTCTATGTGAGTGTTGACACACTACTGTTAAGCTGATTAAAGGTCAAGGGAGCAAGGGAATAGGGTTCGTCACGCGTAATATCATCACCCATCGGGTATCTGTTGGCCAGGAGGGTACGTCTCAGCTGATATACAAGTTGGACGAGCTAAAGAGGGGTTGTTATCCATAAATAATTTGATGTACGATCTTCAGTGAATAGAACTTCTATATATATATGGGGCAGGTGTACAACCCATAAAATAGGATTGGATTATGGATTAATGATAATGCGACATTTTTCGAATATAGATAGGTACATCTTAGTTCAATTCTAGATATATGTTATAATAGAAAACAGTATCACGGGTAATTGGAATAATGAAAATAAATCAATTAAATAAATTAGTTAAACTGAGCAGCTGTCATACTATAATTTTTAGTTGACTGTGAAAATAATATAAATATATATATAAAAAAAGAACATTGTTTTCTACCATTTTCAATTTTTAATAATTGCTTTTTGTAATGCCAAATTGTATATTATATCATAGTTTAACTGTCGTTTAAGCATATTGAGGTTAGTCACACCATTGTTTCTTTTTAGTAAATTATTTAATCCATAATGTCTAATATTTTTATTATATGAATGTTAATTTTTGTAAAATTTTTTAGAGCTTGAAAAAGTCTTAATTAAAGAAAAGATGAAACGTTGCAATCAATGAGTGTTTAAATTGATTTATTTTCATTATTCCAATTACCCGTCATACTGTTTTCTATTATAATAGATAGGTACCTTCGGCCTTTGTCAATAATATGACAAGTTTAATGAATTAGAAAAATTCAATAAATTGGTAAGAAAATGGTAGGTAATTAAAGCTAACAAAGAAATCGACGTATAGAGATTAAAAATTGTAGACGCAATCTTGGTAATTAGATTTCATTGTTATTTTTAATTTCCATTTTATATTTAGTTTATGGATTATTCTTCTATTCATTTAACAATGTAATTCACTAAGAAGGTTGATATTAAAATAATTATACAGTATTTTTTATTTGTATGAGATTGGTCGACGTAAATAATATTCAAATTGGCTATTTACTTAAATTATCAATTATCTTACATTGAAATTATATATTAACATAATTTAACAATTAATGCAACTCATGTTTTATTATCATCACGTTAATTGTCATCATCACTATTTACTCACAAAAAATGGATGGCAACTCTGAAAATGACAAAAAAACTCTGTCGAAACGTTGCTAGTAAGATTTAAAAGTTTTCTTCTGATCCTTGGCTTAACCGGGCCACTTGAAGACTTCGTCTCAAACTACCAAAATAACGGTTTAATTACTGCAATATTATATTCAATAATCTTGAAAATGACGTTTTTTTATATCAATTTCCCACGATTATATTCGTAAATAAAAAACCTTTATCTACTAAACTTTTTTTTGCATTATCAGTCATTATAAGCTATCGTTCCCCTAGTTTATGCGTTAAGTTTAAATCAAAATTTCAAAAATGACGGCGTTATCAGTGTTTTCTATAACATATTTGTATATTAAATAATTTTTTTATTAATTACACGAGAATTTTAGTGAAATATCGCGTGATGAACATATTCTCTATGTTAACGCTGACGTGTTTAAACTTATGGTATTGAAACTATACGTGAGCTTAAAGATTGCAAGCAAAGCTTAACAAAAGCTAAGAGGATTTTTTTAGACAGAAGCTTTACAATTTAAGCTGATTAACACCTATTTCCACAATATACCTACATCTGATAACATGTTTTTATTTTTAATTCAATTTAATGTTTATTTTTTATATAGAACGGTTTTAAGACCTTTGTGGTTGAATTATTATATTGACATGCTTATTTTATTAAACGCGACCTAAATAAAACTTTGAAATTACATACCTACAGTATTGCAATCAGCTACACTAGTGTTCAAAATTAACTAAAGCTTAACTATTTATATAGAAATATACATAAATGGTCTATAAAATGAAAGTGCATATTCCTTTTATATATTTAAATATACATTTTTTTTAGTTTGCCCATTCCAACTTCAAACGTCGAGAATTGTCAAAAATCACTTTTCAAAGTTTTACAGTTTTTTTTTCGTTTTGAGGTCCCTCGAGTCCAAAAACATATTTTTTGAAAAGCCTGTTTGTCTGTTTTTCTGTTTATTAGTTTATTTGCTTGTAAGTACGATATAGTCCAAAAGGCTGATCGAATCGAAACCAAATTTGGACAATATGACATTATATATGTATATCAAGAACTTTAAATCTACGCATGTGCAGAATAAATGTATGCTATAACGATATACTTGCCTTAACTATTTATTAAGATATTCATTTTGGCATGAAGGTTTTATAAAAAAAATCTGTGTCTGTAACCAGTTTTACTTCTGTAGTGTGTAGTATAAAATACGCAGTCTCTTTTTAGGGTTCCGTACCTCAAAAGGAAAAAACGGAACCCTTATAGGATCCCTCGCGTGTTTGTTCGTCCGTTCAGCCAATTTGCTTCGAAACTACTGGACCGATTGAGTTGATATTTGGTACACATACGTAAGTCGGTGACCCAAAGACAGACGTGTAACGTAAATAAATGTATTTTAAACATGGGAGCCACTTTTGGGAAGTAAATTAAAAAATTAAAAAAAATAGTTTTGCAAACTATATCGTGTGACATATGAAATGAAAGGGCTTATTGTGAGAATCTTTTTTTATAATTTTAACACAAATAGTTTTAAAGTTATTTAAGAAAATAAATGAAAATCGACCATTCCACCCCCACTTATCTCCGAAACTACTGAGCCTAAAAGTAGGGAATATCGGGTCTCACCCATAGTTTGGAGGACAACCTAAACAAAATTCTTAAAGTACTCACGGAAAACGTCGTCACGGTTTTTGAAATTCAACTTCTTTAGCGACGTATCTGTATGAAAAAAGTAAGAAATCGAGGGCAAGTAGAACTGGCAAATAAAGGGGAAGTTAGTTTGTCTCCTAAAGTACATGAAACTGACAAGGGCAGAAGTTTATAGTGTGTTGCTAAGTATGTGTAAATATTATTAATTAGTCTTCAAAGTTCAATTCCAGATATATGTTATAATAGATAACAAGATCACGGGTAATTGGAATAATGAAAATAAATCAATTTAAAAACTCATTGATTGCAACGTTTCGTCTTTTTTTTATTTTCAAGCTCTAAAATTTTTTAGAGCTTGAAAAGTCTTAATAAAAAAAACGAAACGTTGCAATCAATGAGTGTTTAAATAGATTTATTTTCATTATTCCAATTAATTAATTAATTAGTTTCACATGAAAAAAATTAAACTTGGGAATAGTATCAAAAACTAAAGAAGTTAAACTTCTTATGTGAGCTTATAAGAGTGAGGCTCATAATTTTTTTTAAATATGACGTCAACAAATTAAGCAACGGTTCATACTTTAAACAACGATTATTGTTTCAAAATCATTGACATTCGTTTTTTTTCCGTGAACAATGGCCACATTCGTAACGCAATAAATGAAGCTATGCATAAAAATCAGAGATACATAAACAACAAAACAATATAATTGTTAATGGCATTGTGTGCGGTAAGGTCATAAATACGGCATACACACACAAAGCTTAATTTTACACACACATTCGCGGACGAATATATATAGATAGATAATATCTTCCCCTTTATGAGTCCAGTTAAAAGAGAAGAGGAGATTAAAATCAACGTTAATATCTATTGTATGAGGCAGATATAACCATTAACAGCAGAAAACCGCACGCCATATGTGTGTTTGTATTCTATAGCTGTAGGGCTGGAAAAGTCTACTGTAACCAATAAATTGTTGCAATGCTACAATATTGTTCATTAATAATGTTTCGTTGTAGTCGGACCGCACACGAAATCTCGAAGCGTGGCGAACGCAACATAGGACGCAATAATATCTGGGTTAAGCTAGTTTAAATTTATTTTTGAAGTAACTTGTTACGCGTTCCCACTTTTGCAAATTGTTGTAACATGTCTTTAAATAGATTTTTCGAACGCTATTTTTCCTAACATTGAGTAATTTCTATTAGTCCAAGAGCTGATGACACTCGTTTCATGAAGTGTTTGATTCAGGTAGAAATTTTATACAATAGTATATATAGGCAAGAAGTATAGGTAAATGAATGTATGCCTGTTCTACCTGGGTACGCCAGGTACTGCGCATACAGGAAAGGTGTAAAAAATATGTGCCAAAAAAGTGTTTGATTAAAAAACCAACAAGTACTTTAAAAATTTAAGCGTGAATCAATCTCTTATTTTTTCATTTTTGAAAATTCAACTTTTGGATATTTTGGTTTAAAGTTAACCCCTCCAAAAGTGTCTGCCTCATTTATTTATTTATTTAAAATCAACTTAACTTTCGAATAGTACTTGTTGAATGATGGCTTTTGAATCAAACATTTTTTGGAACATATTTTTTTAAACCTTTCCTGTATGCCCAGTACCTGGCGTACCCAGGTAGGGCAGGCAAACACTCATTTACCTACACATCTTACTTATATATACTATTGTATAAAATTTCTACCTGAATCAAACGGGTGTCATGAGTTCTCCGACTATATTGATAAATTCAATAAAGTTAAAAGCTGCATTTTAAATCAGCTTATTAGTCCTAGATTGGGTGTGTGCAGTGTGGGTTATAACATTCCCGGCTTCGCGTCGAGCATCATGTCGCGCAGTGCAGGAATTTCAACTTCTGCCCTATTATTTGTTTTATGGAAGAGGGAGATTAATATGTATTCTCATGTTCTAACGTCCTGAAAACCAGACATCCAACATCCAGACAGATAACAATGTGTACCTTTTCAAGGTACGTTTGTGCGATGCTAAATATTAAGTGTCAGAAATTTAGACATTCCCAAAATAATTATACTTGGTTTTACTTGTCTTTATAACAATTGCAGTCAAAACCTGCATGAGAGCATCCCAGTTTAGCCCGACATGTTGACAACTAATTTACAAGCATTTGACAATAAAATTTTTACTCCTATTATTTCTATTATACACTGTGGAATTAATAAAATATAAATAATATATTATTTTTGTTTGTTCGAAAACGAAACGAATTTTTACAATATGTAAAAAAATGTATCTGAGAGTTCAATATGTTCGTTTTCTGATTTTCTAGTTTAACATTCATGTTTTTTTTTCCCAGCCCTGAGGTTCCATTCGGCACAGTATGAGTTTTCTCTCACAGGGAGAGCAATTATAACAGCAATATCCAACTGTAACATGCAATTTGGATCAACGTAAAGTTTGTACATTGAGCGTAACTGTTATAATATTTTGCCGCCAGAAATGTTCAAATTATCTACACTGACTTATAAAATAATATTAGTTCATTCCTTGCGCCTAATGTACGAAAACATTATCTGGCATTTGTTCCAATTTCTAATGATTAGTTTTGAAAATTTCACACTTGCGCTTTGGATATTTTGTGTCATCACGAAACTACCGATACTAAATTACTTCTTATCGTTATTCCGCAATTAGAAATAATTAAGTATAATATCGCATGACTCATTAGTAATTTAAATTTCTCTGAGTAGAAAATACCAGTCATTCATGCTTAATTATTGTCTATTATTCCTTTCTTTTGATCGCTAGATTATCTGATGCTTTACAGTACCGCACAATAAGGCAAATTAGTAGTGTATTTGCCTATACATATTATTATATTATATACTGTGCTTATTATGTGGTACGTATACACTTTTGACGTTGGTCAGATACTTAGTGGTCAGATAATAAAATCTCGACGTCTCATATTATTTTGAACAACTTCCCACCAGTTTTGGAAATACAGTCGACTCTTGATAATTTGACACTCAAGGGACCAGAAAAAAATTTCAAATTACCAAGAATTCAAAATAACAGGAGTTTAAATAACCAAGAGGGAGAGAGGAAAAAATCAAGTAAACAAGAGTTTGATCAAAATTTTAAACAGTTGTATAATTATTCACTTATTCATTTTGAAAAGATGTCCGTAATTTCCTGTCGAGTGAACGACTTCAGTCTATCATTGTCCAATAAATTTTCGATAGTGGTGGTACATTTATGTCAACAAACGACAGGTCTATGCATGATAAACGCTTCGAATCATAGAGAGTAGGGAAGCCTGGACTTCAAATTATTGCATGTTGGTGCGCAAGATACTATTCCTTCAACTTCAAATTACCGAGGGGACTAATTAATTAGATTTTGTTCAATTTATCGAGTATTTTTTAAGGGACCGAGAAAAAATTTCAAAGTAACAAATTAACGACTGTCAAATTATCGAGAGTCGATTGTATATCTTTTAAAAACAAGATTTTATAAAAATGCACTAAAACGAAAAAAATGACAAATAATCAAATAAAATTATTTTATCATTGTTGACCTAACCTCAAAACTTTTCGCGAGATATGTTCATAAAAAATTCATAATTTAAACTTCTCGCGAAAAGCTTTTGGGTCACGTCAATAGATAAAATGATTTTATTTGTTTCACTGTGTATTTCTTCGATTTAGTATATTTTAATGCAAGTTTGTTTTAAAAAGTTGTTTACCTATAATTTATTTACTTTTTTAATGTTGCTCTTTTTACAAAAATTATTGCGTGTGATCTATGCGGAATTGTTTAGAAATGAAAATAAAAGACTCAAATACAATATTTTAAAAGTGTTTTTGTTCCTATATGCTACATTCGTTACGAATAACGAACGCGCTGAATGTATTATATCAATAGAGAGTTAGAAGAGCGTGTATATTTATTCATTATCTTAAAGTAAATATCTAAAGCACTGTGTTGGGACCGGCCTATTCACATTCAGTTGCATTTTAAATGTGTCCTGTGTGCAACTTTAGAACTTAAGCTTATCTGCGCCTGCGATATGTGAATATGTGCATCTGTATTTAATATATCTCACAGGCTGCACAACAGACCGTGTTTATGCAGTTGCAACGTGTTTACACTATTATTGTGTTTATCAACAGTTCTCTTTCGATGCAGAAAGATTCGATTCAAAGTTCGGACCCAGCATCATCCATCATTCCATTGAATACTAAATTCCTTGGTACTAAAATTTCAAAATGTCTCAAGGATTTTTATTGCGCAAAAGCTAATTTAAAAATTCAGTTCTCTTTCGAAGCAGAAAGATGCGGTTCGGAGTTCGAACCCATCATCATCCATCATTTCATTAAATACTAAATTTTAAGGTATTATTGCACAAGCATTTTGCTAATTTAAAAATTTGAGAATCGGTTAAGCCCCGCTACCTTTAGCCAGGTCTGTGTTTTTGTATTCGGGTATTACTAAAGAGATATTGTACAAAGTTTCACAGTGCCTTAAATATTTGTTGGAGCGGATAGAATCCCAACTTTGAGAGGATCTTTAGTATGCAAATATGAAGAGCCCTACTGCTGTAAAACTTCTTGGTTTCCGTGGTCCATTGGTATTTCTACCTGACGTTTCGTCTACAACTGCGGTAGACATTAAAAAAAGCGATATGCGGTAGCGGGCGAAGTGTCCTTCTCGGCTGCTCACTTACCTGTGAGTAGTCTAGGACTCTTTGCTCGCTACCACATCGCCTTTGCTATTTGAAATAGGTGGATAAGTGGATAAAATCCGTGGCACAGGATCAATAAAACACAATACTGAAGTTAAAATTGCATTCTTACTAACGTTTCGGTGTGCTTTACACCATCTTCAGAGTTCGAAAGCTGTCAATTCGTATCAGTATTTAGTCGAAAGATTGAAAACATGGTGATTGGTTTCACAATATATATAAAAGGTAAGATGGTTGTTTGTAATAAAATATTTAAGTTGAAATTGTTTATGCCAATGATTAAAATTGTCATTAAATAAAATAGATCGCAACCACTCAAAAAGAATTTTTTTATAAGACTGTCTTATAAAAAAATTCTTTTTAAAGGGTGTGTTATGGGGTTGAAAATTGTTTTGGGGTCCAAAAATACCGAAAAATTTTCGGAATTGATTCAAAATTGAAATTTAACCCATTAGTATCAATTAGGTAATAGATACTCCTAAAATTGTTATAAAATCGGCTCGAACAGAGACGAAATATTGAAACTAAGAAAAACAAATATTTTAAGGGGAGTATTAAGAGGTGAAATTTTTTTTTTTTTTTTGAAAAATTGACGCATGCGCAAAAGAAATATATGCTATAACGTTGTTTTTTGCATAATGATGGTATAACCGTTTATTATTCTATTTATTATTTCAAGAAAGTTTCGTAGATTTTTTTCTAAGCTTCATAGTTTCAGAAATATTTTAAAAATAAAAAAAACTGCTCTTCTTTTGTTCCGAAGAACTGTCAAAAATAAATTTGCTAGGTAGCTGTCAAGCACCCTTTGGTTAATTTTTACATGTAACACCATATTATGTAACCATTCAAACGAATAGCGAATATCATGACATTTTTAATACTTGTTTTACCCGCGTCATCGCACGCTTTAACAGAAATTTTATTTTATTACATCAAAATCAATATTTGTCAAATAGAAATGAACCTGTCGCCCAGTTGGCTGAATTATTTTTCTTATCTTGGTCTCTAGAATGCACAAAAATTGAGGTATACCTTTTTGTTCTATCCTGTATAATCTGTTAATGAATGAAACGTTTGATCAGCGTTGACCTTTTTAAAACTAAATTAGCTTATTGTGGATTATAGACGTTCGACCACTAAGTAATTGTCTTCTAAAGGTCTGGGATAAAATTTAGTACTTATACGTTAGTTTTGTGCATTATCAACGATTCTAGAATTCTTTCTTCATTTATCTAGAAAATATATATTAATACCGAAGTTTATTTTATATTCATTGGGAACGTTTGATAATAATTAAAAAAGTCTCTCTCAGCTCATATTGTAGAGAAAACTCTCGAGCACAATTTTAGTTCCGTTGGGGATGGAATGGTTTTGACAATAAACAGTGGCTAGCGCAATTCCTCCCTGAGGCCCCCAACAAACAGGAACGACCTGGGTGCATTTACACACACACACACACACACACATATGTGTGTGGAGACAATGTTGAAGTGTCTATACACGTGAGAAAAGGTACTCATGTATGCAATAAGCGCGGAGTGTACATCCTCATGTTATAATTATGGCTGACACAAAAGTCTCTCACCAATTTTTTAATGCTATAAAGCATCGAAACCGTGAATATACATTTTCATTTTTTAAATATTTAGCACAAGCGGGGAAAATGAGCTTTAATAACGTTATTAATAATACCTACCTAAAATTGCAACGGAGCTTCTGCAGTTTTATCTTTCTGGGGTTTAGGATATGTTGGTTTATATTTATAAGATGGGAGAAAGCATTTCATCGAATTTCTGTACCTCGTGATATGTTTATTCTTGTATCATTAAGAAAAAGGTGAATAGATTTTAAACTTAATACTTAAATCACTTCGCTGAAAGCATTTTGTGAAACAGATGCTCGATGCTTAGAGCATTTTCATAAAGGTTTGATACTTCCTAAGCACGTAAGCATCATAAATCGCTTAATAAGCATTCAACAAGCTTATTAAAGCATTCCTAACGGTTAATAAATACTTTCAAAGTTTAATAAAATATATTTCACCTATCTTTACAATTCTTATTTCTAATAACAAGTAATTAAAAAACACTTGAAAATTCTACAAATAATTCTTTATTTCTCGACGATCGTTTCGGACATTAAGTCCATCCTCAGGAGTACTCCTGAGGATGGACTTAATGTCCGAAACGATCGTCGAGAAATAAAGAATTATTTGTAGAATTTTCAAGTGTATTTTAATTACTTGTTATTATTAATCATGTTCTACCACGTGCCGAGTGAAAAATCAGTGCAAATTAATTCTTATTTCGTTTGATCTGAGAAATAAATATAGAAATATTATTCATGTCCAAATTTTATATCGTAACGTAAAAAACTTCTTTAATCTTAGCTTAATATTGGATGTTAAGATTAAAGAAGTTCTTTTAAAATGCTTAAGGCTGTCGGAACGCTCTGAAGTTAAGCCAAAAATAGAGCTTCGACAGTCAACTGATTGTAACTTATTTGCCAACATTCTGCAAAAATCCTTTCTCTGTAAGGAAGATAAAGGACAAATCTAGGTCTCTGATGGACTATTTTTGTAATTTATGTACGATTTACTAGAAAAAAGTTGGCATTAATTGTGCCAAAAACACACACATTTTCAATGTCACACTACGACCTGATTCGTACTTATTTCACAAAATTGTTCCATCACTGCAAACCTAAAGTGACTTTTCCTTTTTCGGAAAAATTTTTTAAATCTTCAAAATATTTCCAAAAATTAGAGTAATCAATTGACAGCGGCACCCTTGCAATACAGTCAAAGCCCTCTAAGTGCACAGCTCGGAACCGAGCCCATCCTTTAAGTGCACACTTCCCCTACGATCTTTTTCATCCCCACTCTTCTAACTCCTATAACTATCTTTATTCAATCAGATGCTATAAACAATATCTCTAAAACTCTATGAATATGATGGAAATGGAAAGTTTGAAAATAGCGCGCTTACGGTCGCACGTGATTGGTCGCAGATTATTCGAAGTGGGGGCTGGGGAACGTGCACTTAGAGGGCGAGTTCGTGTGCAGTAAGAGAGCGTGTGCATTTAGAGAGCGTGCACTTAGAGGGCTTTGACTGTAGCATCTTTTAGCCTCGTAGTGTGGCAGTAGCCAAAACTTGAAACGTGCGGATGATTCGAGCGAGACAGAGCTAAAGAAGGTCACACCCACAATATGTCTTTTGCCTACCTCGCCTCTGGGTCTCAGCACAAACTGTGTGAAAGTGATCCAACACTATTAATGCTTGGTGCTTTCAAGCACTTTAGTAAATGCTGGATGCTCGGTACTTCAAGCACTTAGGTTCGGTGCTTTGCCCAGCTCTGCCAAGCAACTATACTATGTGCGGAAAATAAGGGTCTGAAATGTTAATGCCCTCAAAAATTTTTCTGAACGGCTTTATACAGTAATCAAAGATGTTAAAAATAAGGGCTCAAAACTGTCTCTTCATAATAAAATAAATGATTACAAATATTTCGAAAGCGTCAATCACGGTATAGTGTATCTTAAATTCTTTTATACATGGAAGGGGTGAAGCTCTTATCGGGCAAGTACACGAAGAGCCCGCGGAGTAGCGCTGCGAGCACACCAGCAATGCTTGCTGTGTTAAAAGAGATGCGTAACGGGTTTGCCTATGTGTTGGCGTTGCGTAATATACTTTGAAAATTGAATTTTATCTTTTTACTATTTTTATTTTACACAGCAAGCATTGCTGCTGAGCTGGCAGCGCTGCTCCGTCGCCTCTCCGTATACTAGCCCAATAAGAGACTCACTTTTTTATGTGGGAGATATTCTACCATTCTTTCTTATACTGTGACGTCACTACAATTCTTTCTTATACCGTGGCGTCGATATAACTTAATTTTATGGCGTTTTGTTCCAACCTGTCCACATGCACGCTAACTAACTGCATGCGCATATACTGCATAAGTACAACACAGTAGCAGTTCACAGTGCAGTTCGGTGCATGCACTTGTGCACTTAAGTGGTGCAGGCAGCGCACATTCTCTTTAGCTATAGCGACATGTCGCCCGTTGATATTGCACACTGAAATGTTCCAAGTGCCTTTATGTGTGTTTTCTGTGCTATATTACGTAATCTGAACAATGACTTATAATATAAAGTCGATAGACACAAACCTGACGTATATAATTTTTGCACAACCCCTCGATAAATTATTTGCTTTTCATACCCCGTCGAAAGTACGTATTTTCGGCTTCGATTTTAAGGCAGAATGCCTAACATTTATGCGCTGCTGAAAATACTCGCATGTCGTCTGTAACGGCGGGCCGAAACAGTTTTCTCGTGCACACTGATACGAACTTTCGACCAGGTATGAATAAAAATAGTCAACAGTATACACCATACGGCCAGAAAGTGAAATTCTTGCACTGCGCATAACACGATCTCCGCGAGTAGGGTTGCCAGGACGCCAAACCTAAAAGCCGAACAGACCAGCCAGTTTGGCCGGACATTTGGATAAAAAAGCCGGACACCCTACATTGTTGAGGATTTTTTTCTCAGTATTAATAGGTACGACAAAAAAAATTTATATAGAATCAAGCTTTTTTGATTATTACCATAAATCTTGTTAAATTCTAATGAAAAATAAATAAAACGCCAAATCAGTCCAAATAATTTATTTTCTATCAATCAAATAAAGCCATCAGTCAAAATTAGATTCTAGAAAAAGCCGGACACCGTTTAATTTTGCCAGACACGCAATCAAAAAGCCTAGCTATGTCCTGCTTTATTCGGACGCCTGGCAGCCGTATCTCCGAGGTGAAGGCAAATAAAATGCAATTTGGCCGCATTCATGAAATATGACGGTTGTCAGGTTCTTATGAAGTAAAAATCAGCCATTTTATGGCTCCTGTTACTGTAAAATTTTATATCCTATCAAAAATGATAATTTTAAGTTTCAGCTGAACCTGTGTTCTTAATCTCTAAATACATCCTTTAAATAGAATAAGAATAGTCTGCATATTTCGGCAACGGAGCGCAACGTGAAATGTCGTTAAAATTCAATACGTCTTTCGAGTTAAAAAGTTTTGAGGTATTGATGATTAAAAATAATGCGAAACGTCGACTGTTTCACTGAAGACATAGGTGCATAGGAAAATGTATAAAAAATTGCAGTGTAATTTGTACAAAGTAATTGTTTATTTAAAAATTAAATTCCTATTAATTTATAAATCTAATTTCTGGAGGATAAAGTTTAAAATAAACGAGCGTGAACACATTGCGTGCAACACGCTGAATTACGAATGTATATTAAATGTGCAGCGACATGATCCAGGCTTGTGTTTTTATATTGTATCTGAAATATCCGTTATTTCTCAGAGGCGTCACTCCTCCCGATTCCCACTTAACTCTGCGATCCATACCCTTCTATGCTAAACACTACATAATATGAAAAACCTCATTAAATCAGTTCGATGGTTCTCTAATTATAAATGCACATTATATTGATATAGACATTTATTATAATTTGCACTGATTTTTCACTCGGTACCTACTTGGTAGAATATGATTAATAATAACAAGTTAATAAATACACTTGACAATTCCACAAAAATTATTATTAAATTATTTCTCGACGATCGTTTCGTACAATAAGTCCATCCTCAGTAATATAAAACATATATTAAATTAGATATTTGCAATTTAATATGTTTTATATTCCTGAGGATGGACTTATTGTCCGAAGCGATCGTCGAGAAATAATTTAATAATAATTTTTGTAGAATTTTCAAATGTATTTATTTATTTGTTATTATAGACATCTATATATCGTATATACTCGTACGTTAGGGCCTAGGGTTACGGCATTACTATTTTAACTAACACGTCAAATCTATTTGTATTCGAATATTTTCGATGCCGTCTTCAGCCTAAGAAAAGAAATAACAAATCTTACCAATCAGCTCTAACAAAGAACTTTCTCTAATCCACCGTCTAAATCAATAGCCTCTTCCTCCCGTTTTCGCCCAATTATCATAGTGCAGTACTCCTGAAATAAATAAATTATAATATAAAAATATCAAATATACCTTAAGACTATATTAACATTGCACTTACCTCGTATATATTACCTCTTAGCTTTGTAACTATGTTGTGTATTCCATAACAACATATTTTGTCACTTTATTTTCTAATATGTGCTAATGGCCTGAGTAGCCGAAGCACCTTTTTTGTTTAAATAAAAAAAAGCGTTTTTTCAGTCGAACAAAAGTTCTCTTTATGAAGTATATTTTTAGAATTTCGTATCTCAGAAACCTTACAGGATCACTTTTTCTGTCGGTCTGTCCATCAATACCCTTTTTCTCAGAAATGGTTACAGGTATCGAGTTGAAATTAGTATCAAATACTAATATCCTACGATCCCATATTCCTGTAAAAAATTCAAGCTGCTAACTCAATGCAAAAAAAATACACGATTTCTCAAAAGTCACGTATTTTGATATTGACCTCAACAAAATAAATAAAATTAAACGACGTCTAATTTTTTATTTATTTTAAATAAAATATACAGACGTTAACGAAGTATATATCACTCAACAAAAACTATAGGGTATATCCTGCTGACCTAGAATCTTGTAATTTGGCACGAAGGAAACTCTCATAGGATGAGTTTAGCAAAAAATCATTAATTAGTGTATTTGCCATATGGCAACATACACTATTGGCGTCGGTCGGATGGCGGGACCTAGGGGTCGGACCAAAATTTCTCGACGTTTCATAACCTCCTAAACACTTTGGCACCATTTTTAAAAATGTTTATATATATATGTATATATATATATATATATATATATATATATATATATATATATATATATATATATATAGGTATATATATATGTGTGCGGGCTATAACTTTCGAAGGAGTTAATTAATTTTAACGAAATTTGGCACACACGTTGAAATCCATCACCGCACGAAGCCTATTTAAAATGGGCCCAATCGGATAATTTTAAGGGTGGCTTTTAGGGATTGAAAAAAGTTTTCGGGCCCCAAAATACCGAAAAACATCTCAGAATCGTTTCAAAATTGAAATTTAACCTTTTAGTAACAATTGAAAAGTGCTCCCAAAATTTTAATAAAATCGGCCCAACAGGACCGGACTTACAATTTTTTTTGAAAACACTAATTTGCGGATAATGCTTTATTTACTGAAGGGTGTTTTTAATACAGTGTTGACGTTAGATTGATAATAATATTACAATTAAGAAAAAAAAAACAATATTTTATGGAGTGTATTAAGGGGTTATATTTTTTATTTTGCTCAAAACCACATTTAAGTTCACATAATAACACCACACTGCCTGTATTAGCAAATACACTATATTGTCGGCAGGGTTTGGGCACTGCGACCCGGGGTTTTTAGTGTATTTGCCATATGGCAACATACACTATTGGCGTCGGTCGGATGGCGGGACCTAGGGGTCGGACCAAAATTTCTCGACGTTTCATAACCTCCTAAACACTTTGGCACCATTTTTAAAAATGTTTATATATATATGTATATATATATATGTATATATATATATGTATATATATATATATATTTATATATATATATATTTATATATATATATATTTATATATATATAGGTATATATATATGTGTGCGGGCTATAACTTTCGAAGGACTTAATTAATTTTGACGAAATTTGGCACACATGTTGGAATCCATTACCGCACGAAGCCTATTTAAAATGGGCCCAATCGGATCACATTAAGGGTGAATTTTAGGGGTTGAAAAAAGTTTTTGGGCCCCAAAATGCCGAAAAAAATGTCAGAATCGTTTCAAAATTGAAATTTAACCCTTTAATAGCAATTAAAAAGTGCCCCTAAAATTTTAATAAAATCGGCCCAACAGGACCGGACTTACAAATTTTTTGAAAACACTAGTTTGCAGATAGTGACTTATTTATTGAAGGGTGTATTTAATTCGGTGTAGACGTTAGATTGATAATAATATTACAATTAAGAAAAAAATGTTATTTTAAGGGGTGTATTAAGGGGTTAAATTTTTTATTTTGCCCAAAAACAAACTTAATTTCACATAATAAAAGTATAAAACCACACGGCCCTATACAAGCAAATACACTATATTGTCGGTAGGGTTTTGGCACCGCGACCCGGGTTTTTTATATTTCTAAGGGAAATTATAAGATGTCAAACTTATTTTTTTTGCTTCTAAATTGTCAAATTGTTATCAGTGTAATTACTATACGGGACCCTCATGGCACGAATTCTACTCGCACTTGTCCGTCTTTTTTGACACAATTATTGTTCGCTCAAAAATGGTACCTATATATACTTTTCTCTTTGAATATGCAACTGTTCTAAAACTCAGCTGATGAATAAAACTGAACACTGAAAACATAATTATAGCG
Organism: Venustoraphidia nigricollis; assembly: GCA_034508555.1. Classification (NCBI taxonomy): domain Eukaryota; kingdom Metazoa; phylum Arthropoda; class Insecta; order Raphidioptera; family Raphidiidae; genus Venustoraphidia; species Venustoraphidia nigricollis. The sequence continues at coordinate 396,075 of JAVRKA010000052.1, read as the reverse complement.
TTCCAAATGACTGCAATAAAAAGTTTAAAAGCTTAGAAATTGTTTTAACCAATGCAAGCATCAAAAAGTTCGTACTATTTAAGATTATAATATTATTGGAGTTGGCATCGAAAACTTTTATTTTATGGACGACATTAGAGGCTATAAAATGTAAATCGATATTATAATACATAAAATAAACGAACTTCCTCACTACATGCCAGTTGCGAACAAATTATACATTTATGCGGGATAACGACTCAAGAATACGGTTTAAAAAACGAGAATGTGGCTATTTAAAAAAATGTTCACAGCGTCTTATAACGCTACTTTGACATCCTGATCCTATTGAGTGTCTATAGCAGTAGTTCTTAATCTTTTAGTGATGAGGGACCATTTGACAAAATTTCTGTCTTGCCAGGGACCACCAACTGACTGAAAGTATAAAATTGTTGTATCCATAAATAAAACATATTTTTAGGATGGTTTCGCGGACCACTTCGGGTGCTTTTAGGGACCACTAGTGGTCCGCGGACCACATGTTAAGAACCAGTGATCTATAATATACATACTCTTAAGCACGGCATATGAAAAGCGGTAATATATTGAAAACAGTTTTTTTTCTGCTGTCGTAAAAGCAACGCCTGGACGATTTACCCAATTCCTATAAAATTACGTGTTTCCAAATGCAGCTATTCTCACGAGAGTGGTGAGACGCTACAAAGAACGACCGAAAAATTGATGTATATTGTTATGTTTTAAATGCACTTTCGGTATACCACTATCTCACGAACTGCTCAACCAATCCCAGTAAACCAGGTGTCAGGTGATCGAGTCACTCGGCCCCCTTCTACCAATAGTACTGAGAATTTTCACACGTGACTTCAGTCGTCTCTAGGTTTGTGCCGAAAATTTCTAAATTGTTTCACTAAAACTTAAAAACTGAACGACAGCTGGTTTTTAAAACAAGCATTTCACTTTTTTAATGTCTCATGAATAACCAAAAGACATCATGTAGTATTTTCTGATTTTAAATATTCAGTGAGATTTAAAAATAAACTGTCTAGAAGTAAGAATACAGGTTAATTACAGTTATTTTAATCTTTGAAACAGTTACACTGTACATTCATATATCAGTAATTAGCTAATTAGTTTAATTTTTTCTCTTTATCTTCAGTTTTGTGTACACGTAAGTATAATTAACTTAAAATACTTATTTAGACCATTTATTTTACTCATTAAGACGGAACACATATATTTATCGTATATCTGTTGCTTAAAGGCAAAACTGCGTATGTTAAATTTGTTCTAAAATACGTGAAATGGCGTTTGAATTATTCATTGATTTAGTTCTTCATTTTCATCTGCAAGGCTATTATATTGTACTAGCGACCACCCGCGGTTTCGTACGCGATTAAGTGGAATTAATGTTATATAGTTTTTCCCGTCGGACATCATGTTGTTCGCAGTGCAGAAATTTCAACTTTCTGCCCTTACGGTGTAATATACTATTTTACACCATAAATTTCATGCCACTAGACATGGACAGTGCGCCGGCCAATGACAAGTAGACACCACTCACCTAGTCGCGTTCCTTAATCGACTTTACCCCCCTCGTCTAAAACCCTAGTATGTACATGCTCTGTCATATTTATCCTATATCTGTTGTTTAAAGACGAAACTGCTTATGTCAAAGTTCTAAAATAAGCGAAATAGCGTCTGAATTATTCATTGATTCAGTTCTTCATTTTCATCTGCAAGACTATTATATTACACTAGCCGCTAGTAGCGGCTTCTCGCGCGATTAAGTTAAATCAGTGTTATATAGTTTTTTCCGCGCCAGACATCATGTTATGGGCAGTGCAGGAATTTCAACTTTCTGATGCCCCGTAATATTCTATTTTACATCATAAATTTCATGCCACTAGACATGGGCAGTGCGCCGGCCAATGACAAGCAGACACCACTCACCTCTTCGCGTCCCTTATTCGCTTTACTCACCTTGTCTAGTGATTTGTCTCTATATTCCTATGTCTATGACTTTTACATATTACGAAAATGTTTGACATGTGCGATCTTGGCTTTTGGTCACATATATTATGTATAATTAGATCTCATGTATTTTCACTTCTGACATCAAACAAATCTACCCGGATTAGTTTAGTACATGTTTTCTTTATCCGACTCATTGCTTAAATTGCATTTTGCCGAAAAATGCATCTGTGCAGTTATGTTTGCCACCATAACATTATATGCACTGAGCACTCGTAGTGTATCCACATTTCTTTTTAGTCGCCGTTAGCATAAACCATCCACGAACACAAAGCGACTGACTTTTTTTCATAAACCTTATCTTGAAACTCTCTGAATTTATTATTGATTCACATTAAAATGGTATTACGAATCGTAATTTAAATTCAAATATATTTTTCGCCTGTGTAATATAGAAGTGATCGTAATTTACTGAAATATCAAGGAATATTTAAATATTCAAAGATGAATCCGATTTAAAATGAGATCTTATTATGCGCGTATGCTCAAATGGACCGTATCTTGGAATATATATGTGATATATATGTATATACCGTGCGGTCTACATGCGGCTCTTTGCTTATTCAGTTGCGACTCTACATTCTAGAGCAATAATTGAAACATTTCACTGACTTGATACCGTATTGTGCTGTGCCTGTCCAAAATAAATTCGACTTAAAACTCAAGATTTCGTATGAAAATGCAATTTGATTCGTTATTAATTAATTAAACACTCGGGTTGCAGTACCAAACCCTGCCGCCATTACATGGACAAAATAAAAAATGTCACACCCCTTAAACTATTTGTTTTTCTTAGTTTCAATATTTCGTCTCTGTTGGAGCCGATTTTATTACAATTTTAGAAGCATCTTTTAATTAACACTAATGGGTTAAATTTCAATTTTGAATCAAATTCGAGAATATTTTCGATATTACTGGACCCCAAAACAATGTTCAATTCCATAACACACGCATTAAAATGGTCCGATTAGACCTATTTTAAATAGCAAAGGCGATGTGGTAGCGAGCAAAGTGTCCTAAACTGCTCACACGTAAGTGAGCAACCTAGAAGAACACTTTGCCCGCTACCACATCGTCTTTGATAATTAGCTACCGCAGTCAGGTAGAAATACCTATGGATCGCGGCGCGTCTGGAAGCCAAAAAGGTTTACAAAATTCATATTTGTTATACACTTACGAATATTTTCATTTTGAAAAAAAATCTGGGAAAAGTATATTTCAGTACCAAGCGAGCGATTTTACACCCTGCTTCAAGTTTATTTAATCAACGATCTGTTTTATCCTCTCCGTCCGCGTATATGCCACGTTATATTTCTTTTCAACGATTCATTTATTTTTAATCCCGCCATTTTTATATTATTTATTCTTGTATTTTATTTTGTTACGCCTTGGCGAATTTGTTACAAAATAATAAAATGTTTTATATAATATTTTCCTACTTTTATATATCAAAACTTTATGATGCTAAACCGGCTACATTAAATTGATATTTATTTTATCACTAACCTAGATACAAGATGCTTCAACTTCTTAGGTCAACAGAAGCCTGCCTGTAAAGACAGACGGACGAACAGGCAGACATAAGTAATTATATGTGTAGATTTAGGTTTAATTTCTTATAGAGTGATAAATTGGAATATAATATGTTCATATGAAAGACTAAATTTTCGACAAAAAATCATCTCCAAAAAAATTTCGCACTTATTAGTGTATTTGCCATATGGCAACATACACTATTGGCGTCAGTCGGATGGCGGGACCTAGGGATCGGACCAAAATTTCTCGACGTTTTATAACCTCCTAAACACTTTGGCGCCATTTTTGGAAAAATTATGTATGCTATAACTTTCGAAAGAGTTAATTGATTTTAACGAAATTTTGTCCACATCTTAAAATTCATCACCGCAAGTACCTTATTTAAAATGGGCCCAATCGGGCTATTTTAAGGGTATTTTTTAGGGGTTGAAAAAAGTTTTTGGGCCAAAAAATATCGAAAAAATGTTCAGAATCGTTGCAAAATTACAATTTAACGTTTTAGTAAAGATTTAAATTAGCTGGTAAAGTTTTAATGAAATCGGCCCAACAGGACCGGACTTACAAATTTTATGAAAACACTAGTTTACTGAAATGTGTATTTGATTTGGTGTAGAGATTCGATTGATTATAATTGCAATTAAGAAAAAAAATGTTCTTTTAAGGGGTGTATTAAGGAGTTAAATTTTTTATTTTGCCAAAAAATTTACTCCAGTTCGCATAATAAAGCCACACTGCCTGTATTAGAAAATACACTATATTGTCGGGAGGGTTTTGGCACTGCGACCCGGGTTTTTTTAAACTTGTATTTATAGTATAAGCGTAGTATTTTCCATTAGAAAACGTTAAATAATATTTCAATGCAATAACAAAACAGTTTATTTTTAATCGAAAAAACAGACCTTAAACTTACAAAATTATTACGTTCATATTTTTATGACGACTTTTTGTGCTTGTTACAATGCTTTATTCATTATAATATGCGAGTTCGTCCCTAGTTAAAAAATATTGACGACTTCTGATTATAGATAATATTTGTAAAATGAGATGTTCGTATAACGTAATAAGTGAACTCATGCGGTAATATCACAGGACAACACTATTATTATCTTTTATTTGACGAGCATTCAAACTCGAATATAAAAGATTATGTCGTCTATGTCAGGCGCCTATGAATTGGCTAAACAAGACTATAAATAATTCTGTGCGTTCATTCGGAAATGAAACGTAGTCTAATGCAAACTCAAACGTGAACTATTCAACAAAATAATATAGATTTTTGACAGTCGAAATAAACATTTTCGGGTATTGTCGTTTGCACTATTCTTGTGCGAGTAGTAATTCTATTTTTTTTTAAATGCATTTTCCATATTTGGCACATAACTATTGGCAGCGGTCAGGTAACGGGACCTAGGGACCAAAATTACTCAACGTTTCATAGCCTCCTGTTAAGGGGTGTATTTAGGGGTTTAAAATTGTTCTGGGACCCAAAAACATCGAAAAAATTTCGGAATTGATTCAAAATTGAAATTTAACCGCTTAGTATTAATTAAAAGGTGTTCCTAAAATTTTAATAAAATCGGAACGATTTTTTTCGGTCTCTACTCCAACTAAAAGATTGAATAACAAGCAAAATAATGAAGACTTAAATTTCATTTCCTTCATTTTAAGGGCATAAATCTGTAAATGAAGGAATTCTATGGGTTGAACACTTGACTAATTTGTAACCAAATTGCATACTTCCTCTTATAATACTGTTTTGAAGGTCTTCCTATGAATGAACATTTTGTCTTCCACCCTTATAAGTGAAAATTATTCCTTTCATAGATTAAATAAGCTGAAATCCTGTACACATGTTGTTTAAAACTGACCAAACATAAAACTGGCAAACATTTATTTTACATTTGTTTAATATTCGGGAGCACTGCCTTCTGCTTGCTCCACTCTAGGGATGTCAGAAGTGCCAAAAAGTATCGATATATATCGTATCGATATTTTTTTCAAGTATCAATATCGGTACCGGTATATTTTTTTTAAATATCGATATATCGGTACAATTTTAAGGAGAACATTGGCACTCGAAGAAATTTAGTATACATATTGGCTAGCTTAATATAATCTCAAATAGCAATTAACGGACATTATTTCTAATAAATCAAATAATAAATAATTATTTGAAATGAAAAACTACGATAAGAATTTTTTTTTGTTTATTAATCAAACGTCTGATATACTTAGGAGCAGATAATTTTAGAAATTAATCGAACAATTAATAAAGCTAGGGATGGCGAACCTATGGCATGCGTCCCAGAGGTGACATTCGACAGAAAATTGTTGGTACAGCATGAATTGAGGTGTCAATCGAAATGAAATATTGCATGGATAGCTATTTTGACTGTTTATTATTCCGAAAACATCGAAAAATCTGGGGAAAAAGAAACGGTGTTTTACATGTGCTTTATTCACTGTTGTTGTTTTTGGAACGCACTTAAAAGTATGTTCCAAAAATATATGTAAAAAGACATGTTTATTTTTCAGAGGAGTTTTCGATATTTTCGGAATAATTAAACGGCCGTAAGTCGCGGTAGTACATACAAGTGTTGCTACTGGAAAAAAATATCGATTTTCGATACTCGAAATTTTATATCGATATATTGAAATATTAAATATTGCCCAAAATATCGATATATTAAATAAAAAATACCGATATATCGATATTTTTTGACATCCCTACTCCACTCGCTAACGCTGAGCTTCGTAAACATTTGTATTTTCTGCGTCAAATATATCACACACATTGCTAATAAATATCGTTTCAACGGAACCTTTGTTTATAATTTCGTTTTCTTGTATGCTTTTTTGGGTATTTTTTCAGGCATTTAGACGATAGAATAGAATACAATATATTTATTATCCGATACAACAGTTAAGTAGAATTCGTTAACAGAAATAGTTTTAATAATTATAATTAGTCGAATAAAATTCATTAACTGAATATAAACAAGATTTAACAATAGATATAATGTTTCTAGAGTTTTTTATGGCTCTTATTTTGATGAAACTTAGTGCACTATTAATTAGTATCTTAATTTAAAGTATATAGAATACTTTTCTACGTTCATGCGTTGATTAGCCACTACCCGCTTCTCCACACAGCAGCGACAACAGTAGTAAAGTCTTCGGCTTCACGGTATTACAATCTTGCCTCGCGGGGTTGTGCCAAAATTTCGGCCCTTTAGGTCCAGCGGTTTGGTGTGGGCATTATCTATCACGGTACTGTTATATAGATGTAACATTATAATTCTTATAATGTACATTGACTTACTATATATATTTTTTTGCTTTTTGTAATAGTCAATTATATCATGTCATTTTTTATTTTATTATGTAAGCATTTCTGTTTCATTTAAAATTTTGTAAAATTTAAAAAGTCAGTTCCACTTTAGTTTTCAATAAACGAATAAAAAAAATTTGAAACATCTAATTAATTCTCTCATCCGGCCTAATGTGGTTGTGAAAATAAACTATATTAAAATCTATTTCACTGAACAAGCAGATCACCGGATTTTAAAGAATAAAATTAAAATAAAATTTGAAAACTAAAATATGTATTTTCTAAAAACATTTTTAAAAAAATAAATCGATCACGGCAAGTAACCGGTGCGTTACATAGATAATTAGACTTTCACACTCTATTTCACCCCTTTCAAGCTTCCTGGCCAAATTTTATCGAAATCTGTTCAGCGGTTTAGGTGTGAAAATGTAACCTTCGCATTTATAATATTAAGGTATGGATTGATATGTATATAATATATACATATCAATCCATACCTTAATATTATAAATGCGAAGGTTACATTTTCACACCTAAACCGCTGAACAGATTTCGATATATATATATATTATATATATATATATATATATATATATATATATATATATATATATATATATATATATATGTAAAAAATAACTAATAGGTACCTACATGCCGAATCGAATTGACACCTCTTTTTTGAAGTCGGTTAAAAAGGGTGAATTTACAAAAAAGAATGTTGAAAAATAATAGCATGGTGTGTTGTAGAAGTATTGTGTTATACGAGCGTTGCCTACATACTTGTATTTAGTTTTTAAAATTTAAAATTTTTAAATTGTAAATTTGATTTAGCTGAATTCGTTTTTGAAAATTAATGACAGGACGCAGATAATTTCTCCACCCAGTGTACATATATTTTAATATTCGTAGAATTTACACACTGCCGGTATTTTGTATATATAAATTATGCATACGTGTATTTTTTATTGTTATTATTGAATGTTTAATTATTTACAATTTAAAATGTGAATTGAATAATGAATATTTGAATATTATCAACATTTGTGCATTCGTTACTATTTCACATAACAATTTTACGCTACTAAACATTAAAGCTATATGTAATATATGTAGGCATATTCATGGCTAATATCTTTATTAATAATTAATTTTCTAGTGCGGACAACATATAGACCATGTGTATGCATACCGAACATAAAACAAATCATAATCATGAACATATTGTAATGGTAGTTGCTAAAATCAATAAAAAATAACAGCAAATCTGAAACGGATGTATATTTCATTTGTACTATCACCATAGCTGGGCACCGTTAATCAAATACTTAACTTCGTTAATCGTTAATCCGTTACTAAAAAAGTTAACTTCGTTAATCGTTAAGCCGTTAATCTTGCAGGTTAACGATTAACGAATCGTAAATCGTTAACTCGCGATAGAAATTCTATTTTATATTTAATGTTAATACGGGCTATGGAAGTTTAGGCAGGTCATGAAATATTAGTGAAAGAAGGGTGTATCATTAGAGTTTTTAATAATAAATGTTCAACTCAAAATACAGCTAGTCTGACATAAGGTGCATATTCCCCTTCATAAACAACAATATATTGAAGTTTTCGTCGGAAAGTGAGGCTCTTTTAGGCGTTAAAATGTCTTTTCCCGTAGAAAAAAGGCGTTCGACTGCAGCACTTGACGGTATAGCGGTACTATATTTAATAAACAGATTTATTATTATCTGTTCTCCGAGGAATGCCGGATCGTTAAAAGTCTTTTGACTTAATGTCTAGCCACATTTTGACGAGACTTTGAGCTTTAGTTCTTAAAGATTTCTGACTTTTAGACTTTTCTTTACTTTGAGTGACCGAATTGTAGGTACTTAATTAACGATTGAACGGACTTATGGCAAGTTAACGGAAGTTAATGTGTCCGTTAACATTTTTTAAAGTTAACTGAACAGTTAAATCGTTAAGCACTTCGTTAACTTCGTTAATTAACGATTAACGGATTAACGAGTTAATGCCCACCTATGACTATCACATTGTCAACATATATATCTGTGACAACACAAAACTGTGTTATGTCAAAGTTGTGATTAAATAATATTACTGACAATTCAATCAAATATCCTATATTAGTCAATATTATAATATGTTATCCGGTAAAAGTTACCAGAAAAGAACCGAAAGTACGATTGAAAAAAATCCAGCCAATTGGACGACAGAACCATTCCAATTTCAGAAATATTGACTTTTGATATACAGTGTAAACTCTTTATAACATTATTCTTTATAACGATAAACACTCTATAACATATAAAAGATCACAATTTAATTGGTTTACATTAAAACCCATACATTGATACACTCTTTATAGCGCAGCAGCCATTCTCTATTACGAAGAAATGTGTTCATATTTAGACACAGAAAATCGTCATTGTCGGTGTTATTGTTTATGTTATCTTATCAGGTTACAAAAGACGCCGACTAAACCTTTAGAAAAAATTTTATTGTTTAATCAAGAAGATTCCACCACATATCAAGAGATGGATAGAATACATAAGAAAATACAAAACAAGTACTGGCAAAGCAAAAAACGTCAGGCAAAGTTAACTGACTATATGTATTAATTTTATCAAAAACATACATATTAAAGATTATTGTTAATTTGGTTGTTTTTCTTTCTTCATTCCATATAACGGTAACTCTCTATAACGATAAAAATGCTCGGTCCCTTGAGTTTCGTTATAAAGAGTTTACACTATTATAAATAATAATAATAAATACAATAAAATTTCTGTTTAGGTATACAGTCACGCGACTAGTAATAAATATTCTGAAATTTGCAATTAATTTTTATGATTACATAATAGGGTTTTACAATGTCAAAATTAACGACAGCATGTTTGTCAGCTACCTAACTAATTTATTTTTGACAGATTTTCAGGACAAAAGAACATCTTGATTTTTTTATTTTCAAACTACGTATTTCCGAAACTGTGAAACCTAGAAAAATGTTGTACGAAATTTTCTTGATAAAATAAATAGAATAATAAACCGTTATAAAAAGTATACTATCATTACAAAAAAAAAAAAAAAACAATATTATATTATTATTCTACACATGCGTCGATTTTTCCCAAAACAATAAGGCTCTTCATATTTGCATATTAAATATCATGCCAAAATTTGGTTTCAGTCCGCTCATTCGGTTGACCTGTATCACGTTCACAGACAAACAGATAAACAAACTTTTCCCAAAAAAGTTTTTTCGACTCAGGGACACTAAAATAAAAAAAAAATTAAAAGTGAATTTTGACCTAAATGAGTACCATTCTCTACAAGTGGGTTGGAGTGGTAAAATATCTCTGAAGGTCAGCGTTGCCAGATGTCCCGATTTTGGCGGGACGTCCCGATTTTTAGATAAAAATTAAATGTCCCGCGCGGGACAAACTCTTATTGTATATAAGTTGCAATTTGTATCACTCACTCTTCAGACTATAATTTAAAACGCCATATTTTTCTAATGAATAAAACTTTTTTGATTTTGATTTCTGTTTTTTTATTTTTTTTATTCAAAAGATAAATAAGACTCAACTATTTAACGATAGGGTAAATCTGATTTAAAATATCATATTTTTATTAAAATACATTTTCTATGGCTATTTTTGCTATCTATTGTCACGTAAACGCAATTTGAACTCAAATAAAAAGATAAATATTTAAAAACTTCTGATTATATATACATTTTTTACTATGTCCCGCTTTCGACGAAAGAATCCGGCTTTTTTCACTCAAAAAGTTCCAAAATCCCGACTTGGCAAAAAAAAAATCTGGCAACACTGCTGAAGGTATACATTAAAATTAGTACTATTATAATATAACAAATACCACATAAGCGGTTTTACATTTTGGTCACAGATATACAATAATTTGTTAATTCGTATTGACCTATTTTGATTTTGCAAATATAATAAATTTTTACCATGACCTATATTCAGTTTTACGCGAGTGTTATAGATTTATAAAACGGCAGAAAAACACTACTATATAGATATTATAGGTATCCGAACAAATTGTATATTTGCACTGTAATCAGGTATATCAATATATACCTAATAAAGTTAGGTACCAGAATTCAAGAAGTGAGTCATCATTATAATACGGTTCACTTAATGGAGCGGCAAACTAATGAAGTATACCCGTCCCGTGCATACATCTCGAAATATAGGTGTATGACTCAATCCTTCAAAACAGCATACAAAAAATAAAATTATAAGAAAACATATCCGTGATCCAGAACACAATTGTTTATATCGAATTTAGTGTTTTTTCTACACTCGCCTTGAGATTATCAGATTTTTAAAAATTTTTAACAGTTTATCACTCATATGATCAGTGGAAAAGTGTAAGCACTGATCATATGAGTAGATGTGTCGCTAAAATCGCATGTTTCGAGGCATCTAACGCTGATGATCTAGAGTTGGGTCTGAGCCGGTTCAAAGAGCCGACTCCGACAGAAGATCCGTGAGAGCCGACTCACTTTTTTTGAGCCGACGGATCAACGGATCCGCATAACTCAGTGAAACACTTAACACACAGAAGCACATTTTACACTTACGTATCAGTTCTCGCTTTGATTTCAGCTCAAATAACTCATGTATCACATGTTTGGCTATGCATTCTTAATTCTATACAGGTCGTGGTATGATTGACTGAACTAGGTAACTCAGTGGCAGACTGCTGTAACATATTCAGAACTAGGCTCTTTTTGAACCGGTTCAGTGAGCCGGCTCACATACGGGATCCAGATGCAAAGATGCAGATCACTAAAAAGACCTGTTTTTCCCATCTCTATGATGATCTCAAATGTTGAGGGTCTATAATCTACAATCTCGAGGCATCTACGTTCGCGTAGTAGAAGTGAAGAATAAGAACTGAATTATAATTTTTTTTTTGTAAACATGAAGACAAAAGCCGCTATTTTAGAGAGTGTAGGGAAAAAATGCTACGTGTATCAAGAATGGAATGCAATTTTGACTTTATTGCACCGTTGACACACATTCTATCATTATGCCAAGTTTTGTTCGGGGAACAAAAATTATTTCCGAATAAAACTTCTAGTTTCACCTTTTACAAAACTATTTTTAAAAAGTAAATAAAGTTAATTTGGAAATAAAACTACTGTACTTTAAATAGAGAGGCAATGTACGTGTGTGCGTTTCGTATCTATGCATTGATGACTTCTATAATGGTAACCCTAATTACTGCATTTATACTTGAAATATGACAGGAAACTCAGTCATTTAGTTTGTGTATGTGGATGAGCCTTTTAAATGAATTCTGTTTAAAAGAAACACGACGGTCACGTATTGGGTATAGTATACTTAATGACGTCAGCAGACATTCCTGACGAACCGGAGATTGTAATCTGAGAACTGTTTTAAAAGAAAATTAATGAGCCAGAAATTAAATCAAAATATACGGATGTAGTTATTGCAAAAGTTTTCAAAATATAATTCCTTTACAAGAAATTTAATATTTACCCTTATAATAAAAGACTGACAGAAAAGTTTCTATTTAACATCAGCAGTAATCATAAGAATTTTTAGTATTTTTGCTATAATATGTCACATATACTATTGGCGTCGGTCGGATAGCAGGATCTAGATGTCGGAGCAAAATTTCTCGGCGTTTCATAATCCCCTGAACATTTTGGAATCATTTTTGAAAATGTTTAGATTAGTCTATTCTATCTGTGAAGGGGTGGGAGACGTCTGACTATCAAAACTGCATTTTATATACCTGTTTTAAAGTCGTCAAGCAAAGATAATTGGTAGCCGTAGTCGTTTTTCATCATTTTACAAATTATTTCAATTATATGTCAAACCTCTCCGTACAAAACCTTCCGTACAAAACACTTATTTTTTACTCTGATAACAATTTTTTCTTATATTTCTTGTTAATACATAAAAATTTAAAACATAGTCGTTTTTTTTTTGTATACATACGTTAAACATTAATTTAAAATGAATACGGAGCATAGCTTCCGTCGTGTATCTGCTAACCAACGCACCTTTTTTCTTTGAAAATGCAACGAAACTATACGCTATTTAAACTGCACAATTACGAAGTTAAGATAATATTTATTTTTATTGATGTATTAATATCTAAAGATCACAAATTATTTGTATAACATTAAACTCGATTCAACTAATACGTTGTGAAGATTCGTCATTTTTTTAAGGTCACCAACTAGGAAGGTCGTATGAGACTATTGGTGACGTAACTGAAACTGAATATCCGCTAAACTGCACCAAGGTACACTTTTCACACCACAGCACCATGGGATGTGAATATGCCTAAATTATAGCTGCTTCTTTTGTTGAAATGGGTGAATTTAAAGACAACATTACTGTAATATTTGTAGTAATAGTTTTACTTTTGCCTGTATAGAGGTCGTAAAATGACACATTTAACACTAGTGCTGAAAAGTTGCGTAAAGTAACAGAAAAGTAGTCGTACGTTAACAGTGTTGGATCACTTTCACACAGTTTGTGCTGAAATCCAACGGTAAGAGGCGAGGTAGGCAAAAAACATATTGTGGGTGTGACCTTCGTTAGCTGTCTCGCTCAGATCATCCGCACGTTTCAATTTTTGGCTGGTGCCGCTGTCAATTGATTACTCTAATTTTTGGAAATATTTTGAAGATTTAAGAAACTTTTACGAAAAAGGAAGAGTTACTTTAGGTTTGTGATGGGACAGTTTTGTGAAATAAGTACGAATAAGGTCGTAGTGTGACATTGAAAACGTGTGTTAATGCCAACTTTTTTCTAGTAAATCATACATAAATTACAAAAGTAGTCCATTAGAGACCTAGTTTTGTCCTTTATCTTCCTTATAGAGAAAGAATTTTTGCAGAATGTTGACGAATAAGTCTACAATCAGTTGATAGCCGAAGTTCTATTTTTGGCTTAAATTCAGAGCGTTCCGACAGTCTTAACACTTTTATGAAATATTTGCTGTAAAACATTTAAAATAAAAATAGCGATCAATGAATTTTAAATTCCAATTACATCTGCAGAACTCTCATACTTTGTTGCATTATTTTATAGTTTGTCTGTTTACTTCGAACCGTCTGAACTTGTATTAATCCTTCAGAGCACATCTAACAATAAATCTACGACCGGAACGCAACCATGTGCACGTAAAATTTGTAGTAAAATAACGTTTTAAATTTTAAGCATCTAATTTACTGAATAATCGACTCGTTCTTCTTTAGCTACAGTAAAAACATGTAGGGTTATCGGATTAGATGCACCGAGGCACTCGTTAATCGTAGCTAATTATAGACGCTTGACAACTAAGGTTACTCGTATCTAATAAGGATGTTGACTGTATTTAAATAAGAACATAATTTTAACATTAAGTGGTAGTTTCTATGGCAGAAATACTAAAAAACATCATATTTTTCCCTCAATGGATCCCCCCCGGAGCTTTATACTCAATCCCTATAATTACTACATCCATGAGTGACACATTTTTAACATTCCGAGAACTTCAAGTACCTAGGAAAAGTAGATAGTAATTAGGAAAAAACCCGGGTCGCAGTGCCAAAACCCTGCCGACAATATAGTGTATTTGCTTGTATAGGGCCGTGTGGTTTTATACTTTTATTATGTGAAATTAAGTTTGTTTTTGGGCAAAATAAAAAATTTAACCCCTTAATACACCCCTTAAAATACATTTTTTTCTTAATTGTAATATTATTATCAATCTAACGTCTACACCGAATTAAATACACCCTTCAATAAATAAGTCACTATCTGCAAACTAGTGTTTTCATAAAATTTGTAAATCCGGTCCTGTCGGGCCGATTTTATTAAAATTGTGGGGACACTTTTTAATCACTACCAGAGGATTAAATTTCAATTTTGAAACGATTCGGAGAATTTTTTCGGTATTTTGGGGCCCAAAAACAGTTTTCAACCTCTAAAAACTACCCTTAAAATAGCCCGATTAGGCCCATTTTAAATAGGCTTCTTGCGGTGATGGGTTTCAACACGTGGCCCAAATTTCGTTGAAATCAATTAACTCTTTCGAAAGTTATCGCGCGTACACATATATATATATATATATATATATATATATATATATATATATATATATATACATATATATATATATATACATATATATATATATATATTTATATATATATATATATATATATATATATATATATATATATATACATATATATATATAAACATTTTTAAAAATGGTGCCAAAGTGTTTAGGAGGTTATGAAACGTCGAGAAATTTTGGTCCGACCCCTAGGTCCCGCCATCCGACCGATGCCAATAGTGTATGTTGCCATATGGCAAATACACTAATAAGATTGCGATAAGTTAATTTTGACTTAAATTAGTATCTTCATGTGGAGTTGGACTGAGATTACGAAAAATTCGACATAAACGGTTTTGCCCTTTGGGCGCAGAAATAAAATAGGTATCTGTGTAATTTGAAAAGTGCAGAATACTCACTGTTTATCTACTTACGGGTACTTTGCGTTACATTTAAGAGTTTACTGAAATGTTATTGCTATAATATGCAACACTAGGGCCCTTCAGAACAGACTTAAAGTTGCTCGTTAATGTTAATCTAATAAAACGTTTTACAGATTCACATAAAATTCATGACGTAGATAAAGGTTACATATTAAGTCTAAGGATGCATATATTCGATAAATTAATGTAAATAAGTGTACCATAATATAAAATATATTAACTTTTAACGATCTCATCTCTATGAGTGTTTTTTAATGAGTCTAGGATTTATACCTTAAAAGATTTCACGTGGAAGTAAGAGACCTCTACAACACACGATTTTTTCTGGTATAATAGATAATTACTATAATTTACCTGAATTTTTATAAAACCATATTGATTTTAGCACTTATTTGATTACAGTATTATTACATTCTTATATTTTACGTGTAGTAGGAGAGCTGTTAGACATTTTTGGGTAGGTATTTGAGGCACTGTGAAAATTTGTACAATATCTCTTTAGTAATATCGAATACAAAAACACAGACTTGGCTGAAGGGAAGCAAGGCTTAACCGACCCTCAAATTTTTAAATTAACAATAAATTTCTCAATAAAAAGCCCTTGAGGCATTTTGAAATTTTAATACCTTGAAATTTGGTATTTAAGGAGTTAAAAATAAAGAACCAGATTTACTAATCGGGTATCCAAGTGTTTGTAAAATTATATTTTTGTAAAATTTTAAAAATATATTTGGGGCACGTTGACATTTAAACAGAATAATATTGGTAACTAAAAATAGATGTATTCAAAAATAATAAAGTTGTGTCCACAATGATCGACATCTATTGAAGTTCTGCAGTGACGGAATTTTTTTACCAGAAAAGAAGCAAAAGGTCATGGATCAAAACGGGACATATTGATTAGTAGATATAAAAGTTAAAATACACATGTGTATTTTAACTTTTATATTTACTTGATCAAAACATTTAATAGTTATAAAGCTTGAAAAAGTCCCAAGCAAGGGACGAAACGTCGCTATAAATAACAAATAAGTGTTTACTTAAAAAGTCCTTTTTCCCGACAAATCATTTTTATATTAATTACCAAGAACAAAAAAGAAAAAAAGTCAATATTCATTAGTGTTTGAATAAATTCGCTTTGAAAAACATGAAAAAAGCCGAAATTACTTTTTCCCTCATCTAATATCTACGAACACTTCTATAAATAGTACTTACTGACCAAGGTAGTACCATTTGACGCTTTCCCATGCATTTCATTTTGCATAAAAACTACTCAGTATAGAAAAACGTTTTTGTTTTCCATCGATTTATTATTTAAACACTACATCTATTGCAAATGGAGCGTAACAGTACAATGTTAGCGCAGTATTCCGTGAGTTCTATCGTATAACAAGCAATCTATAGTACCCATTTTGCTACGCTCCAAAATCGTAACAATAACCATTATTGTCGGGGAAACTGCAATGGCTAACTGTGTACTAGCTAAAGTATATAATAGATACGTGCACTGTACACTATACAGGGTATAAAAGAAAACCAACGAATGATAATTACAACGCAAGAAATTTTATTTTGTTGAAGTTCAACACCAGTCTTATTTTAATAGAGATTAGCTAACTAACATGAGGATAAATAAAATGATTACTTTAAATTTTGGAACTATTTTGAAGATTTAAAAACTTTTCCGAAAACGGAAGAGTCACTTTAGGTTTGTGATGGAACAATTTTGTGAAATAAGTACGAATAAGGTTGTAAAACGTGTGTTTTTTGGCACAATGAATGTCAACTGTTTTCTAGTAAATCGCACATAAATTACAAAAGTAATCCATTAGAGACTTAGATTTGCCCTTTGTCTTCCTTATAGAGAAAGAATTTTTGCAAAATGTTGACGAATAAGTCTACAATCAGTTGACAGCCCTATTTTTGGCTTAAATTCAGAGCGTTCCGACAGCCTGAAGAAGAATCGTTTCATAAGCTAGAAAAATGAAATCTCAATATCTAATACTAGTCTAACACCTTTATTTTGTTCAGCTTTTAATTCATATTTATATATACATAAATAATATTTATAACAGCCGAGATGTTTATTGAACTCTGACATTTCAACCCTTTTATACATTTTGTTTAATGGCTCATAATATTGAATCGGAATTAAAGTTGCCATTGAAAGCAGGAAATTGAAATTTTGCAAATAACATTAAACTCGATGTGTGCAGTTGACCAAAACATTTCAGAAATTTCTATAGCTGTATGAAAATAGTACACGTAAATGTTTATAAATTAATGGTTTTCCAATAAAAGTTTACGAAAATAAAAAATAACAGTTTTCTTGATCACAGGATATAAAATAGTATATTGCACGGGACATCATGTTACGCGCAGTGCGGGAATTTCAACTTTCTGGCCGTATGGTATCTATTTTTCTTCATACCCGGTCGAAAATACGTACTTTCGTATCAGTGTACACGAGAAAACTGTTTCAGCCCGCCGTTACAGGCGGCATGCGAGCAATTTCAGCAATGCATGAATGTTAGGCTTTCTGCCTTAAAATCGAAGCCGGAATGACGTACTTTCGACAGGGTATATGAAGAAAAATTTATATTATGTATTAGATAATACGATTCAATGTAAATTGGATTTCTAAGAAATAAAAGGAGTGCTATGTCTCTCATTACACATTTTTAAATCTCACGTGGTATAATTTTGTAATTATGTACTACACATGTAATAATCATATACAAAAAATAAATTTAATTAAATTCAAAAATAAAAAAACTATCTTTATACATATTTACCTACTTTGGAATACTAATAATAATTTTGTCTTAGGTATACCTCTAAGGCTATAAGTGGTAATCTGTAATCTTAGCTATTATTTTATAATGAAAAAAGCTAAATGCGTTTAGTTTCTTCTAAAGGCTTAAACCAGTGCTTCCTAACCTTTCCTGTCCTGTCACCCCTATGACCTATTCGCTCAAGATTACTAGAAACTCAGGTTGGTCGTTATCATTGTTGAAGCTGTACTAGACGAGATGCGGGAGAGGGCGGGAGAAGTGGGCTTGTGGAGGCTTTTTCCAAACTATTGCGATAAACATACTTGAATAACTAAGCCATAGGCATTGGTGACGTAAGCAATCAACTCAACCAATCATAGACGTGCCATGTTTATAGCCTCTTACACCCAACGTTCTAGTATTCTAATTATCTTGCTATTCGGTAACTTATCATACCTCTTCTTAAAATAACTTCTTGTGCAGAAACAAATACGATAGCATCTCAGTTACAAATTCTTTTTATTTCACAAAAATTAAAATGTTAATGAGAAGGTTGGTTTTGTTTGTTATTTACAACCTTATTGATATTTGATTTTGTCTTGGATAGAGCGTATATTGAATCGTAATTTACATAGAGTCAATTTCTAACCTTTGTTTTCATTGATACCAAAGCTGAGAGACCGCCCTCACGTCTATACATGTTGGCAAATGAAATTACAATTCCTACAGCTCTCTCAATTACAGCAGGAAATTCGGCGCTCGATTTTATTCAAGATGTAGCTAGATCATAATTATGAAGTATCACTTTTAATGTGTTATCCTCATTGTAGTACAAGAAATTGAAATTTAATCAGAGGTATCTTCATTTTTAAAGCTTCTTTCATCTGCAAAAATATCACGGTATCCATAAATAGTAACCTCGAGTATTTTACCGCTACGGTAGAAGTAACACCTAGATTGGGAACGACTGGTTTTGACGGATCAAATGCAACACAAAAACTTATGCATTATAGAGTTGAATTACTCCATTTATAGTCGACTAGTTTATTTAGTTGCACGTTCAGACGTTTCAAGAGACATGTGTGTTTTCCATCAGACTGACTATATCTTGTAAATATGTATAGAATACAAACTGTACGAGGCCAGAGGTATCTGCCATTAACTAGAATTCGTTAGAGTTTTAGTGTATAGTGTGGTAGTCGGGGGCGTGAGCGTGAGCCGAGAGCGACATTACCCATTAGTGAAGGATATCATCAGGAACTGGTGTACAGAGCATAGCGTGTCAGTGCCTCCGACCGTTTTACACACTAACACGTATCAACTATCTCGTTTATACCAGAGACACTGAACTGAATTTGACAGTACATACTAAGTATGCTTTGAACTTCCAAAGCGAATGCTGGAAATACAAAACTCTTTCCACTCTAGGAACCTAGAACAGCTAAGACCAAGTTCAAAAAGTCTGACAATTTGATTAAAAAACACGCAGTTATGTTCAAATGTCCCACGCTTTAGCAGTTCTGAAGTAGTTCAGACTACAAATGCACTTAATAATTATATCGTAAATGAAACAAGACGTGTATCATGAACTAGGGTAGTACAGAGATAAGATTCTAGTGCTGCATAGTCTGTTAATTATACTGGAGACACAGAACTGAATTTGAGAGTACACACTGGGTAAGTTCTGAACTGCCAAAGCGAATGTTGGCAATACAGAACTCTTCGAACACAACTCTGCACTCTTTCAACTCTAGGAACCTAAAACTGCTAAAACCAAGTTCAAAAAGTCTGAGAATTTGACTAAGGAACACGCAGATATGTTCAAAGATCTCTGTATTGCAGCTCAGAAGTACTTCAGAACTACAAATGCACTTAATAATTATATCGTAAATGAAACAAGGACGTGCATCATGAACTAGGGTAGTATAGAGATGGGATTCTAGTGCTGCATAGTCTGTTAGCTATCTGATTTATGTCGAAGGCACTGAACTAAATATAAAGTAGCACTACTCGTAATAGTTACCAGTTGAAGTTGTACGACAGTATATATCATCAGGAAATGGAGTACAAGTACACCATATCAGTGTTTCCGACCATTTTACACTAGCACGTATTTACAATCTCGTTTATGCTGGAGACACTGAACTGAAGGGGAAACAGAGTATCGCGTACATAAAAAGTGGAGTTAGTGCTAAATATGATTAGAAACTAGAGTACAAAATTGGCATTTTAGTGCTACATATCCATATAATATTATATTATAGTTATCTGAGTTTTGTTAAATGCACTGAACTAAACGTGAAGGATAGTTACCCTAGTTCAACATTCCGACTAGGGCAAATTATCGTTAAGTGTAAAAGCATGGCGAATCAATACATTTCATTGTAAACGAAGCTCAACAAAATAAGTGAACAACAAAATATATTTAAATACTGCAAGAAATTATTGAAGCAACATTTATTAATCGTGTGGTGTACACAAAATACAGTATTGTTGCATAATGATATTACAAATCAAATACCGAGGATCTGCGCAGGAAAGATGACAATACTGTGACTAAAGATTTGTGATGAAATGAAAATGGTGTACAACATAACAGACGCTATTGTTAAGATGTTAGCGACAAAGCATTAAAGGGGTGAGATTGTGAATGTTATAATTTAACAGCACAATTTACGTGAAGAAATTGAAAGAAAACTTTAAACTTATGATTCTGGTATCAATAAATTAAACACCTTTTTGAAGATCGAAGCAAATAAATTGATCTAAAAAAATTGATGCAGCGATTGTATTAGATCGAAAGCAAGATGGTTATCATTTACTCTAATCAAAAGAAAAAATATCGAAAAGATGTAAATTATGTTACACAAGTTGACAAAAGATCCCTAACCCACTTTCTTTCACAGTAGAGCAATAAAAATAACTAGTAATTCCTCGAAGTTTTACAGATTTAAAAAAGGTTTATCATTATAAATTCCGAATACCTACATGTTATAAATTTAAAATCATGTAGATTTTAAATATTTTACGATTTTTTTAAATTTAACTTGAATTTTTCGTATACCTCTATACTTTATTTTAAACTTATTTGCATATTATAGTAAACCATTATCCTTGAACTATGCGATCTCCATATTTTTTCATATTTCTATTTATTAATATTATTAACTGGATGTCTTGCCCAGCTTCGCTCGAGTGCAGTCGTTTTCCTTGTTTTATCAAATTTATGATTACCTAATTAATACGTTACTCACTCGTTCGTTTGAATTTATATTTGACTCTCCGCAAGTTTTTATTAATTTCACACCGCTTTAGACATAAATTTGATTTCAATCCAACTTGGCATCAATCCCAATAAACCCAGGTGAGACAACTAGTATAAACCTAAACCTACCTTAAGGAATTAATAAGCTGTCGGAATGGAAAAAACCTCATTCAAATATATGCAAAATAGCGGATTCAATCCGATTTTTAACCGGGCTAAACAGTTTATACATCCAAATCTTCACCAATTATTGGTGAAGATTTGGATCTATATTTGGATCTATAAACTGTTTAGCCTGGGTGAAAATCGGATTGAACCCGCTATTTTGCATAGATTTGAATGCGGTTTTTACCATTCCGACAGCTTATTCATTCCTTAAGGTAGGTTTAGGTTGATATAATTCAATAGATAATTATCTATCGAATTATAAGAACTGCTTCCAGACTCGATCAGTAGTTGTCGAGAATAGTTGGTAGATAGCTAGATATTGTAAATTACAGACGCTCGACAAATTAACTGCTAGGGACACAGAGAAATACCTACTGAGACTTTCTTTTGTACTATTGGTAAGTATTCTGTATAATTACTACTTTACAAGTTTGGCATATGATTTTGGTAAAGCATGCCGACAGTATAATTCATTATAGACAACAAATTCGGAAATTTATCTTTTTTTAAAATGTATAAAGCTGCTAACACATTTCTTTGTCCTGTTGTGATGAAAAACTGAAAACATGAGACAAATTGATTGCGACAAAACGCAACAGAGAAATGTGTTCGCAGCTATAAACGTTTATAAATATTAAAACAAATAATTCAAAGGATATTTTATGGAGCAGATAAATTAGTTAATATAAAATATCCTTTGAATTATTTGTTTTAATTAAAAATAAGGAGCTGAACTTTCTGCAAAAAAAGTTTATAAATATATTTTTTTAAATATCCGTGTTTTTTGGGTTCTACGTTTATTAGCGCAATTAGCCAAAACTTTATTCTAAATTATTGTTCAGAAATTTTCTTCTGAATAAAAATTAGAACTCAAGCATTCTTCATTCAGACCTATATATCAGACACGGAGATACAATTCCTGGATGGAACAAATTTTTATACATAATATAGAAATAATGTAACAAACCAAATATCGCTCTTTAAAAATCTTAATCAAATTCTATTGCTTTTTTCTTCTTTTGTTTGTTGAAATGTGAACTCTGAAATGTGTCTTAATGGCTGAATGATTTCATTCACGTTTTATTCATTCCCTTCAATCACAATTAACTACCCTCACCAGCAATATTTCAACATTCATTTTTATCAGTACTTTTATTTTAAATTCGGTCAGTGTAAACTGTGCACATGAAAATTAGTCCCAGAGCCGACCGTCGGATTTTCTGTATATCAGATACACGGAAAAATGAGTTAGGAAACACAAATATAATTATTATTTTAATTTTGATGGAAATTCAAAAATTAGGACTGCCAAAGAATTGTGACAAGATAAATTCTAGCATCCCGTGATGATATGAAAGTACTCGTAGCATTGTGACGCCAGTTTTATTTACGTAGTCGATGACATAAGACGACAATCTTTAAAAAAACCCGGGTCGCAGTGCCAAAACCCTGCCGACAATATAGTGTATTTGCTTATACAGGAAGTGTGGCTTTATTATGCGAACTTAAGTTGGTTTTTGGGCAAAATAAAAAATTTAACTCCTTAATACACCCCTTAGGATAACATTTTTTTTCTTAATTACAATATTATTGTCAATCGAACCTCTATACCAAATTATATACAACTTTCAGTAAATAATTCACTATCTGCAAACTAGTGTTTCCATAAAATTTGTAAGTCCGGTCCTGTTGGGCCGATTTTATTAAAATTTTAGGGTCACTTTTTAATTACTACTAAAGGGTTAAATGTCAATTTTGAAATGATTGTGAGAATTTTTTCGGTATTTTGGGGCCCAATAAAAATTTTCAACCCCTAAAAACTACCCTTAAAATGCCCCGATTACGCCCATTTTAAATAGGCTTCTTGCGGTGGCCGATTTCAACACGTGGGCCAAATTTCGTTAAAATCAAATAACTCTTTCGAAAGTTATTGCCCGTACACATATATATATATATATATATATATATATATATATATATATATATATATATATATAAATATATGTATATATATATATATATATATATACATATATATATAAACATTTTTAAAAATGGTGCCAAAGTGTTTAGGATGTCATGAAACGTCGAGAAATTTTGGTCCGACCCCTAGGTCCCGCCATCCGACCAACGCCAATAGTGTATGTTGCCATATGGCAAATACACTAATGACTGGAAGTGATGTCAGAGTTCCATGATCCGGCAGAATAAAAACAATAATAATTGTAGATTCCTATAATTTGTTTGTCTTAATGATAATTAACTTAAACAAAGTTTGTATATTTGATAAATAGGAAATCTGACGGTGGGCTCTCCGGCTAAGCGGCGTATAATGTATTTAACGATAACGACCTATATACATGTATTTGTGTGTAATGTCACAACGTGTGTGAATGTGTTCATCTCCACGGGGTGTGGGGTAACCTCGCACACACAAATAAGTAGCAGATGGTGAATGCATGCAATGGCACAAAAAGTGAGAACCTTTTTTCGAGATAACATTTTCATCACCGAAATGAAATAAAATGTAATTTTATTATACTAGTTTTCAATAAAAACGCCTTTTGATTACAAATCTTCTGAATTGTGAACTACGAATAGGTATCAAAGAGAAAAAATCGGGGATCAGATAATTCTGTACATTTTAAGGATAATCCGATTACAATTGAATGAAATTGTTAACAAAAAATACTGATTATTAGCTTGAACAGTGTCGAAATAAGATTTCTAAATAGTACTCTCTTTATTTGTTTTTAACAAGTGATAAATTCTTTACTTCTGTGATATGTTTGAATAAAGTTTAAGAAAAATAAGATATCTTAAAATTACTATTTTCATTAAACATTTTTAACAATTTCATTACAGAACGTAACATTCAGAAAAAAACAAATGTCACTATCTAGTGGCGATCTGTGTATTTTTACAGTTGTCGGTAATAATTAGAACCGTTTCTTATCCAGTAACAAGACTATTTCTGTTATTTCACTGGTTTAAAAGCATTTTCAGAATATAGATACTCGTATATTAAAAAATATTACATATAAACGAAAATAAAATTTTTTGGCTTCGTAAAAATATTTCACCGAATCATTTATGTTATATGTATATTCTAGTTTATTTTGAACCATAGTGTATATAGTGTGTATAATTCATATACAATATACATACATTCACTGTAGCATGTACGTATATAATCATGTCAATGATAAAATATTAAAAAAAGTATCTGCGGGTTTTAAAATATATACCATTCAACGAAAAAGTCATTAGTTAGTCATGGTTTGATTGGCAATACGATATTATCGTTGGTTAGCATTAGAAATGTTAGGTTAAATATGTGATGTTTTATTATAAATTCGTAACGTTTCACGAAAGAAAAAATCTTAAATAAAAAAAATATTCCTACCAAATTTCAACTTAATCAATTATTTTTTGCACAACCCCTTAATGCCTGTATAGGGGTAGTAAAATCACTATTTTTGCACTAATGCGTAAAGTGATGCGATTTACCATTCCGATATTTATATATCTCAATTGCCATTTAAATCTATATGAGCAACAGAGAAGCAAAGTAGGCTTTGGCTTCGTAAACAATTCAAATTATCTATAATATATATGTAATAGTTAAAGATTAAGAGCATTCTATCTGTGGGAATATTTTAATAATTATTTTCAAGTTGCACTATGTAACTTCCTGTAATAAAAAATCTAATTTTCAAAATACTGTTCTATATTTACTTACTTATAGCGGAATTTTATATTTCCGAATTGGCTGCATAATAGAAGACATTTAAATTACAGGCGGTTGACAATTGAGACCATTAACGTCTGTAATCGAAGCAGGAAAATACAGGATTTAAATCCCGAGGGTAGTAGATACCACATAGCACTTTCTTCTGGTATTTTCCGAGGAAAATAAATCCAGAAGTTTTAGCATTCACGGAACAAACATTAACGTAGACAATTGGTAGCTAGTCCATATACCTAGAAAAATGTAATTCACGATAAATATAAGGCCGTAGCCAGAAATAAATTTTGGGGAGGGAGGAGTTTGCATTTCTTACTAGGTACTCTATTTTTCGGGTTCCGTCTTTAATTTTTAAAAACCTAGTACTAGATAAATGCAGCAAAAAATTGAACCTTGGTGATCCTTCCTTGATTTAATTTACTCTATTCGCGAAATATATGTTCAACATGTTTGATGATAATCTCCAAGCCTACTCGAAATAAGTAAAAAATAACATATAATCTTAAAAAATAGTCTATAATTTCCATATATCAATGTTAATACTTATAGTAATAGTATTCGTAGACAACGGTCTACGTATTATAGCGGTTCATTATCTGCTATACAATTTCATACATTAATCTGACAGCCAAAATAATGAAGACAATTTACTATAATGAACTTTCACTAAAGGATTGATTTAAAGCAAGTCGTTTTAAAGATAAATCACACAAATTAAAATCTTCAGAAAACATATTTCAAAACAACAAATACACTATACAGGGATGCCACTATTTCAGCGCGCTAACTTTTTACTTTTCCATGAAGTATTATAGTGATATCGTGATATGAAATAATTCGATTTTTATATTTTGTTGAATTTGCACATTTTTAAGTCCCCTGAATCCAAAAACAAGTCATTTTTAAGTTCACCGTCGTACTAAACTACAGTCCAATGAACCAATGAACTAACTTAGCTCAAAATTAAGTTTACTATGGGAATATCGGTTATCCTACAATGCTAGAAAGCAGTGGGAGTCTATCAAAGACCAGTAATGAAGCATCCCGATTTACTATAAAAGAATGTTCACTGCAGTAGATTTTTAATTTTTTTTTTCAAATGTATTTTTTAATTTTGATATAGTGAAAAATGAAATAACTGTCGCTTTGCAGAAAAAGCTACCTAAACTTAATTACTTCAAATGAAATATTAAATTTAGATATTTGAAATGTTTAACCATCGTAATTAGTGTAAAACCGCGAAATAATATGTTTGTACGAAATAAACTCCACTGTCCTAATCTATCATTAATTACCCTAGAGTTTTCGTTCAGTACAATACTCTTTCTGGACTTTTCCGCGGCAAATGAATGCTGGCAAAATGAGGTTCACTAATGACATTTCAGTTTATCATATATGAACAAAAACATTTGATCTGTTTTTGAGAAATCGCAATTTTCATCAGTAAGCTTTCTTTATTTAGGGGAGGGGGGAAAATAATTAAAAAAAAGAATCTCGCAAAAGTCCTATAAGTTTAAAATCTGATTTCGATCCGTTCAACGATCAATCAAACACTTAGAGTCCAGACATACGGACGGATATCTAAAACTCGTTTATCATAAAAAGTCGGAATCTTAAATTCGATTTTTTGTGCCGTTCCAAAAAGTTAATAACAGTACTGAAATAGATATTTAAAATTCTGCATACACAATTACGTTCTACGAAGACGATAATGTTTCTATATCGTCACAAAAAATTATAAATGACTAAAACAACACACGCCTTTTTAACATTTGACATTTATATTTTATGTATTACTGTAAATGTTTTTTCCTTCATTTTTGATTCAATTTAATAGCAGTATTAGAATTGTGGAATCATAGGTTTTTAGGAAAAGCGTTAATATAAAAAGAAATTTTGGTAAGATTTTTTTCTAGGGTTATTAGTGTGTAATTTAGCATTTTTTAGGTCTGTCACATTTAGATGTTTAGAAATGTTTTGATAAATTAGAAAGCAGTTTTAGCTATTAAATTAATAAATATATGAATACATACGAATACCAAAAAAGAGCTATATTTATTGGTTTGTTTCATTAAGAAATGCGGAAATGTGCTTATAAATAGCCGAAATTAATGTAATTACAGATGTTAGTTTTAAATTGCAGATATGCGTCATCTTTTATAACATTTATAACGCAATTAAGTCTTTCTAGATTTAAATTTAGACAAAATATAAATTTAAGAAAACGTGTGAGCCTCACCCACATAAATTCATGGGGGAAGTGAAACTTCTTTAGAGTTATGAACTCGTTTCATTGATGATGTTATCCATTTTGCCTTACCAATATTTCTTTTATATTTCCTTGCCGTTGATCCATTTACCATTTCAGAAAATTTCAAACAGCTAAAGAAATTTCTATTCAGCACCCTTTTTTGTTAATGAAATTAAGTTTTGATGACTATCACTTTTGTAATCTACAATTTATTAGGATGATATTTAAGATACGACTATTTATATTTTACAATAAGGTTTATTTTTTATATGTTGTCGTTTTTGAAGGAAAACGCTTGCAATTTTATTGATTGGCAGTTTTTGCCACCGTAGCGTTTTCAATCGCATTTTGCCATATTGTCAATTACAATAACTTCAAAACCGAAACCGATATTTGAACACGCTAGCCGTAAATAATTTGAAATATCAAAAGAAATTTCGTTATACTAATTAATTTTATATTCGTCCATATAAAAGCCTCAAGGACTTAAACAATGAAATTAATAACGGCTACTGTATAAAACGAGTCTATTATTCTATGCGTAACCCTGCACTAATTCAATTTTAACCATCCAGAAGGCGCGTGAAGTGAACCAATATGATCCTGTAATATTCTATTTCTGGAAAAGACAGCGCCTTTGGTCACAAGTACCTCGACATAGAAGTTTTTTCGTTCCGTAACCTTGCACGTAGGTCAATTTGCTCGCAAATTTCCCCATTTAAATTAATTGAAATGCCATTAATCCGTTAGAGCCCCCGAAAATACCACCCCAGTTGTTTTTGTTAGGTGTTTTTTAATAAGAAAATGTTTTTATAAATGACTTGAGCTTACGGACTTTGCAGGCGGAGGTGTTACTTACGCTTAATTTTTGTCACTGTTTTTCTTTTTACTGATCTTTGTCTTTTTCGCCACGCTTTCCTGACTTTCAACTGAGGGCCATTTAAAAAAAAACCTGTCCAACAAGGTTTGTTTTTTCCTCCCTTTCAGAATGCTGCGGAAATGAGTTAGGCAACCAGTTGCAACTTTTTCGAGGTGTTTCTTTTCCACAAATTGGAAAACTCTCTCCCACATTACCAAGATCTCCTTTATATCACTTGTAGAAATAATCTGCAGGTTGCATTTGACTATAGGTTAGGCAACGCAACGTACATCACTGTACAGCATGTTAGCTTGCTTCCTGTAATTTTTCAGGTTCTTTTATCCTGAAGGTCCTGGTCAGGATAATGGGACAAACTTATAAAATTATTGTATTGTCATCGGTCCTTGATAAGTGTGCAAAGTTTCAGTTTATTCTGACGTTTTGAAGTAGTTGAATTTCACGTTCAAAGATTCCTTTACATACAAACAAACAAATAAGTGAAGCTAATAAAAGCGTGTTAAAAATGGATTTATTTATTTCACAGTAAAATCCTAAAAGCAGTGCATTCTCATTATACGAGATGTTTAAATACAATGACTAACAAAATTGCATAAAAAATACATTCCTGTATTCTGATCCACGTGAATAATGCAGGGTTAAAAATCATTGTTCAATTAGTGAATCAAATTGGGCACAAAACAAAAATAATGAAATAAAATAATGCGTTCAAATTAAATCCATGTAATAAAGGAAATATTAAATCACTGTTGAAAATAAAAAAAAGTTTCTGTTTGTAACAGGCGGCAATTAGTCACAGACACCCGTCGACCGAAAAAAGAACTAATCGACATAAGCCACAATACATATTATACGTATGTATGTAGTTACATCCACAAACACGGACGTAATATGATTGTGTAAATACACACAATATAATATGTAGGTACATCGTGTCCCGGAATGGGTGACGTTATGCAGAGATAATTATCCATTTTAGCCGACTTAAAAAATGACGTTATTAAGGACGTTCATGCGCTTCGCTAAAGTCAAATGAGTACTAACTTTTTATGAAATTTATTTAGACCTTGAAAAAATTTTCAATATATATTAATAATATTACAATGATTAATAAATTTCTTTTATGTATACCAAATATTTTTAAACTATTTATTTACAAATATCAGTAAATTAAAATTGATAACTGATTTGACTCCATTTTAACTGCTAAATAAATTTGGCAACAACGCCTTTCTCAGCTGATAAACATACACATATACTCTATATAGGTTATGTAATATTGTTTTGTTGACATAGTCTTTGTATTGTGTTAATTATGGATAATACTAATAATTATTATAATGTGAGAAGTAGTCACGGTAAATTGAAAGGAAAATTTATCTCCTTAAAACGTAAGGCATCGAGAGAAAACCAATTAGACAGCTGTTGTCAGCGCGCTGTTGTCAATTTTCAATATGGTGAAAAATTCACTAAAATAATTTCTATTATCTCAGTTAAAAAAATTTATAGTTATTTAAAACGTTCGATAACACCCATTTTTTATTGAAAATCTTCAAACTACATACTCCAAAGAATATTTGAAGACATTCTTTATTATGGTATCTACTTTAATAATATACATAATATAATAATTTCAAATTAAAAAAAATTCGATCTGCCATAAGACTGTATGTTAAAAATCTAATTTTCAATCGTTAATAACTTTTTCAAATGATCGATAACGAGTTTTCAAATTTTGAGGAAAAATTATTATATAAATAAACTTTTCAAAACTGAAAAATACAAATTTTTATCTACTATTAAGTCTCACGCATGAACGTCCTTAAATGAACATGTATTTAAAATCGCAAGAAATTCTAATAATTTAATATGACCCGTTTGTCTGAGCTTCCTAACAAATATGTTTCGTCAATATCAAATTCTGTCAAGGGGCCTTGGTTTGCTTTAGGTTCTCAAGTTTAGGGTATTAAAATCCAAAATATCCAAATGTGCATACCTTAAGCACTCATTTTATAGTAAAGATATTCAAGGAAATTAAATGTGTAATTTTTAATTGAATAACTTTTTGTTTATAATTTGAATAGTTCATTTTTAAATTACCCGCCTTTTTACTTGAGACTCTGAAACACCTTGCTCTTAATCTACCGTCACTAGCTTTCAATAATGTCGAAACATGATCGATATGACAATCGATTCAAAAAAAGGTCAGCTATATTCACTCATAAAATGAATCTATATTTTATAATAAATCAACCAATCACAGTAGATTGGATCGTGACTGAGTTAATAAAATTTAAATAGTTCGCCTGTTTTCTCGAAATACTTATAATCGATATTATATTAAAATCTTGGCTACGTAAATTCGCAGAATAAATGTATACCTATATAAAAAATAAAAATCTGGCCGCTTGAAGGGTAGAAATGTGGTATAGATGCTGGTCTAAATATATCGATTATAATTAAGCATTAGAACATTAACGTTAAAAAGTTCGTAAAATACCTACTTATTTTTACGATTTAACGTGACGAAATCGAGTTTTAGATTTTCAAGTGGAAGTGAGGCATAGCCTAAGCGCTTCGCGTTTAAGGCATGCAAGATATTTTACGCTCCTACCTAAATAAATATTTTTTTATTACGGTTAGACAGGCGTTGGAGCGCGGGGCCCCCAAATTCGCGGGGCCCGTAACATTTGCTACTCTTGCTACGTGACTAATTCGGCACTGGTGAATATACAGGTTGATTTTTAAATTGATACTTCTTTTTTAACAGCGTCTAGAAATCAAATAGACGAACAATTATTTCAAGTAACTTTTTTACCAAAATTCAAAAATAAGAGAGAAACAGCCATTTAAAGTTTAAAACTTTTTAAATTTTATTTAATTTTGAGGTTACTCCTGGTATGTCACTATGGAAATATCTTATGTCGTTATCAAGTATCTTGATGCCTGTTTGAAACAAAACGGAGACAACTTCCAACAATTGATAATGACTTAACTTGATAATAACATAACATATTTCCATAGTGATACCTTTGTTGCTGACTTGGAAGTAAAGGTCAACGCCAAAACTAAAAACTAATTAGGTTCCAAAAAGGTCAAATAATATATTGACTTTAGTAAGAAATTACACATACATGATCCTGACCGAAATTAATATACATTGAAGCTGAGCTTCAATGTATAATGACTAGTGACCGGACATACACAATTTGATTTTACAATGTCTTATGCAACTAAAAAAATGAAAAAAAGTAGTACGAACTGTTCAGTTTTTTGAATTCGTAGCAAATTAACCAAACTATCCGGAATTTACAATTTTTGCTTTTTTTCAGAGAGTTAGAGGAAACTTATTTTTGCTTAATTTTTTCTATTGCATGCAAATGATTTATGGATAGAAGATAATTACTTTTTCTGTTTTGAAAGAAGACTAATTTATGCTTTATTTCTACAGAGGACAAGAATTTGACTTATTTTGTTGTTTATTTTTAAGTGTAAAAATTATTAAAATGAAATGATCGTTTTTTTTTCACCTACTGACATAGTGTATTATTGGGAAAAGTTTGGATAAAAATCCGTGGCAAAGGATCAATTGAGAAGCAATACTGAGTTTAAAATTGCATTTATTTACTGACGTCAGTAAATAAATGCAATTTTAAATTCACTATTGCTTCTCAATTGATCCTTTGCCACGGATTTTTATTCAAACTTTCTCCAACAGTCATCAAGGATCACATTTAATCATTTAATTAGAGTCACTCTCGTATAGTGTATTATATCAAAGAGCAATTTAAGAAGAAAGTGTTGGTTCAAAAATCAAGAAATAAGGTGCAGTCTGTAAGAAGACCTGTAAGAATCCAATGATTTGTAATCATTATTTTTTAATTTTTAAAGCGGTTACCCATCAGTTGAATACGAAGCATTCCTGATCGCAGTGTACATCTAGCGTGTGACGCGGGTAAGGGGGCGACGCCTAGCTCTGACGGTTACCAGAACAAATTACGCCCATAATATATAATTCTCAATTTATTTTGTTAGTATGCTGACTGGAACCACTTGCACTATAGTGTTTACACAGGTGAGTCTCAAGTATTTACAATATTCAAATTCAGAGGCGAACTGACACCAGTTTTTATCAATACCTACTACGCGATATTGAACAAACCAGCATGAATTATTCATGTTGGTTTGTTCAATATCGCGTAGTAGGTATTGATAAAAGGAGGTAACTTTTCGAGGAAGGACAGAACCCACAAAAGAAGGACTGTTCCCCTAAAGGAGGACGATTGGTCACCTTAATAATATATCCTTGGATCAAAAATACAACCGGGAGTGTGTAATTAAATTTCAGGTAAAAAGGAAACAGATTCGTCTAAAAAGTTGAAAACTTAACGTAAATAATTATTATTATTTCATATGAAGGAATTCGTGGCAATGAAAGAGCAGATACCCTTCCCAGACAAAGAGCTTCTGAAAAATTCATTTGGCCTGAACCAGTCTGCGAAATTTCCTGTAGAAATGTCCAGTAAACTGTCAGAAGATGGACCTGCGAGCAGCATCTTTCAGATTGGAATCTGGTTTCAGGTAACAAACATGACAAGAAAATGATTGTAGGCCCTTCTTCAAAGCTAACTGAGGACTTAATTAGACTCAACAGGCCGACATCAGAATAGTAATCTTAAGTGACGTCGTGGCGCTGAAGTCTCTGAATAGAATAGAATAAAATTTATTCTTACCCTATTATATTACGTAACTGACCACTAACGGTGCGACGAATTCGCACGGGTTCACTAGTCTTTAATATTTCTCATCTGTTGTAGGTATGTAAATTTTATTCACCTTTGTACGCCTGAAATAATTGAACAGATCAAATAGCAAATGAAAAATATGAAAAAAAAAGTTTAAGGTAGCTGTCGTGGTACAATATTGTCAAAAAGCTATAAATTATACGCGCCACAAAAGTATACTAGCTTGTAGCTAAGTGGTCCATAATTTGTACGCAAGACTGTACCCGTGGAAACGTAACCCGTACAGTATTCATATGCATGTATACTTTTCTATAAATTGTTGAACTTTAAACCGTTATTTATAAATAATTAAACGGTCAAAAAAAATTTCTTATTTTTTTTAAACTCATAACACATGCATTGAAAGACTGTCAGTTTTTGGAAACTTTCTGACAGTTAGTTCTTTTTTTATAAATAAGAAACTGGTTCAGAACTACAGAGATCGTATATACAATCAATGTTAATTATCCAATTTTTAATTGAATTTATCTCGGATTATATACGGTCGATCGACTTCAAATTTTCAGGGTAATTGTATTATCATGTCCTTAATAAGTTTACAAAAATTAAGAATTTTCTGACGGTGTGCCTTAACCACGACAACTACCTTAATTGATAAGTTAAGATGATAGAGGATCAATCAAATGCTATTAAGCAATATCCAATTGCATTGATCCACTATCCTCTTGACTTAGCAATATACTGGATCTGAAACACAAATAAAAAGTTTAATGTAGATTTCTTGACAATTTCTCAGCTGCTATATGCAAATTTTGTTGATCCTGTATATCGGAAACAATTCAACAGATCAATATGTTTTATGATAGATCGTACATCTACTTCTATGTATAATATGTAAACGCCACAGGCTAAAAGCCTCGGTTCAGAATACTGTGGTGTTCTGTCGTTCTCACGTCAATTAATACATCACTGCATAGTTAAAAGTCGTACTGCAGCAATACGTACTGCAGTGAACCGAAGCTTACGCTAATGTAATTTATGTGTTATAAATCCCGTATCTCTTTGATGAATGACTTTATATACAAAGCACAAACTGCATGTTGTTTTCTGTAAGCGCTACGTACCTGGTTTTCTGCCATTTCGTGAAAAGACCGTAACTGTTGTCGATTTGAATACATTTTTTTTGGCAAAAAAAAAAAATGTTCCATTGAAATTATTGTGTGAACTGTAGGGTGTTGAAATCAGTATCCACCCTCTAAGAACGACGGAATAATTAATAGATAGACGCTCGACCAGCGTCACTCAGTATTTGAAAAATCTTTCACACATATCTAAAGAGGACGTTCAAGTATTACGTAAGCACTATAGGGGGGCGGGGGGGTCTTTGCTTTTCTTATTTTTGATGACATGGGGGGTGGGGCGATCTCGATGGTAATTACGTCAGCAGTAATTATTTACTTTTTTTCTAGAATTATATCTGCTGCTCATGAATCAATAAAAAAAAATTACATTAAAAGAAAAATGCATTTTCCAATGGGGGAGGGAGAACTCTGCTTACTTTTGCTTGACAAGGGGGGATAAATAATTGTAGGAAATCTACTTACGTAATACTTGAACGGCCCCTAAAAGTCTGTATGTCAATATGCACAATAGTATATTTACAAGGGCAGGAATTTCAACTTTTTAACGGTGAGTCTTGACCCACTAGTGGGTCGCGGAAAGGGTACAGTTGAGTCGCGACCCGATCCTAAAACTATCAGAAAACATGTATATACATATATATGTAAACAAAATTATCATCTTCCTCTATTTTTAAGTCGATAAAAAATTGAGAAGAGTCAATTAGTAATAAAAAGTACAAACAAAATATTATGCAGTAGTAGACTGTGAACTATAGGGCCTAATGATATATATTTTCGACGAAATGTGACATTATGCTAAACAAACATCAGCGAGTTTGCCAAATCCTATAAAATAGCGGTTTTGGCTTCGTTTTCATCATTTCCAGCAGTTCTGATATTTCATTTGTGTAGCAAACAACTTCAATAATGAATAGTAAAGTACAGTACACATTATAAGTAGCCTCTCTAACCCGTCAGATGCATGCAGCATCCGTCGCAGTATGTGTACCGTGCCGCGTTATCTGTATCGTGTATTGTTCACAAGAGCAGCGCAGATTCGTCTGATCCAGCTAGAATAATATGAAAACCGGTCAAATGCGAGTCGAACTCGCGAGAACAAGGTTTCGTACTATTCCGTTTCCCGTGAGTACTTTAAGACTTAAGATTTTCGTTTAGGCTTTCCTGTAAACTATGGGTGAGACCCGACATTCCCTATTGTTTTCAAAATTTTGGGCCCAGTAGTTTCGGGTATAGGGGGGGGGGGGGTAATGGTGAATTGTTCATCTATTTTCTTAAATAACTTTAAAACTATTTATTTTAAAATTATAAAAAAAAATATTTGAGATATGTCACACGGTACAGTTTGGAAAACTAAAACTTTTTTTTTTCAATTTCCTAATTTGCCCCTCAAAAATGACCTCCATGTTCAAAATTTATTTATTTACGTTTCACATCCGTCTTTGAGTCCCGACTTATATATGTGTACCAAATTTCAACTCAATCGGTCCAGTAAAAGATAAGAGGGGGGAATGGTCAATTTTCATCTATTTTCTTAAATAACCTCAAAAATATTTATTTTAAAATTATAAAAAAATATATATTTGAGACCCTTATTACAAGCACTTTCATTTGATGTCACACGGTACAATTTGCAAAACTTTCTTTTTTTTAATTTTCCAAATTTTTCCCCAAAAATGACCCCCCTGTTCAAAATTCATTTATTTACGTTACACGTCCGTCTTTCGGTCACCGACTTACATATGTGTACCAAATTTCAACTCAATCAGTCCCGTAGTTTGGAGCAAATTGGTTGTGACAGTAGATCTTATAAGGGTTTCGTTTTTTCCTTTTGGAGTACGGAACCCTAAAATTAAAATTGTTGAATTTTTTTTCTTTGCTATTAAAATGAATAAAAAAATATGCATTATTATTGAATCTTCAGTTAGCGCTCGGCAAGCTCTCGTAACTAGCCTGAAATTGGTCATTTTACGGGTGGTATACATGCATGAAAAGTAGCTATTTTAAAAGAGGTAGAATAAATTAATGGGGACGAATATACGTGTGGGAACTTATAAAATATTTCACTTCAGCCAGAGTTCTCGGGTGCATGTTGTGCAATAAATAAGGTCTGCCATCAAACTTCTCATTTCGCTATTATATTATTATTCAATAGTCAAATGCCAACAATCAGCTGATTCTGAGTCACTAGTTATATGTAGGTAAGGTTATAGTATGCACAGCAAACAAGTTTTTGTCAGGGCCAAGGTTGTGAATACGCATATAAATATTTAAATGGACTAAAATGTGTTAGAACAAAACTCTCATTTGATTATTGTGGAAATGAATACTTTAAAAAATGTCTGTGAGGTTTATAAAAAATGCTCGAAATATTTAAAGCTCTGTTAGGACATAAATAATTTCAAAGAATAAGTATTTATCATATCGTAATAAAAAAAACTGGTCAAGTGCGAGTCGAACTCGCAAGATTAGGGTTTCGTACTATTCTGTACTTTAAGACTTAAGATTTTCGTTTAGGTTTTCCTGTAAACTATGGATGAGACCCGACCTTCCCTATTTTTTCTAAATTTTAGGCCCAGTAGTTTCGGAGATAGGGGGGAATGGTCAAATGTTCATCTATTTTCTTAAATAACCTTAAAACTATTTATTTTAAAATTATAAAAAATTATATTTGAGACCCTTACGACAAGCTCTTTCATTTGATATGTCACACGATACAGTTTGCCAAACTTTTTTTTTTAATTTCTTAATTTTTTCCCCAAAAATGACCCCCATGTTCAAAATTCATTTATTTACGTTACATGTCCCTCTTATGGTGGCCGACTTTCAAATTTCAACTCAATCGGTCCAGTAGTTTGGAGCAAATTGGCTAAAACAGTAGGACGGACAGACACACGACTGATCTTATAAGGGTTTCGTTTTTACCTTTTGAGGTACGAAACCCTAAAAATGGAATAAAAACATGTGCACATTTGCAATTATGGGACAGCTACGATTTTAGAGACATGCCATATTTACACTCTAACGTATTTTGTGTTAATTGGTAGAAAATAAGGTGGGTTTATCGAAAATAAACACAGTTTTCAAAGGAAAAAAACCCGTGTCGCAGTGCCAAAACCCTGCCGACAATATAGTGTATTTGCTTATACAGGCAGTGTGGCTTTATTTTGCGAGCTTAAGTTGATTTTTGGGCAAAATAAAAAATTTTACTCCTTAATACACCCCTTAAAATAACGTTTTTTTTCTTAATTGCAATATTATTATAAATCGAACCTCTATACCAAATTATATACAACTTTCAGTAAATAATTCACTATTTGTAAACTAGTGTTTTCATAAAATTTGTAAATCCGGTCCTGTCGGGCCGATTTTATTTAAATTTTAGGGACACCTTTTAATTACTACTAAAGGGTTAAATGTCAATTTTGAAATGATTCTGAGAATTTTTTCGGTATTTTGGGGCCCAAAAACATTTTTCAACCCCTAAAAACTACCCTTAAAATGCCCCGATTACGCCCATTTTAAATAGGCTTCTTGCGGTGATGGATTTCAACACGTGGACCAAATTTCGTTAAAATGAATTAACTCTTTCGAAAGTTATTGCCCGCACACATATATATATATATATATATATATATATATATATATATATATATATATATATATATATACGTATATAAATATATATATATATATACATATATATATAAACATTTTCAAAAATGGTGCCAAAGTGTTTAGGAGGTTATGAAACGTCGAGAAATTTTGGTCCGACCCCTAGGTCCCGCCATCCGACCGACGCCAATAGTGTATGTTGCCATATGGCAAATACACTAATGATACAGCTTAACATTCACCTATTAAATAAACAATTTGAAATTACCTATACTAATATTATCAACACGAAAAGTTTGTATGTTTGCGACGGCTAATTCAGAAACTACTGACCCGAATTAAAAACTACTGTTTGTAAGTCGCAATGGCAAAAGAGGGAAAAGCAGCACTCGATCTATGAACTTAATTGGCTAATCTATAATAGTTAGTACATGGAGACTATATAATTTATTTGTCCTTTTTTGGATAACGAAATGCGTTTCTCAGAGAAGCTTTTCAAGATCATGTTGTTAACACCTACCTTAATTTGTAAATTATATAATGTAGAGTTTGGAAAACTTGTTCTTTGTAGTTTGTGTTCTTTTTGTAACACGGTTAACTTTAAACGATAAAAAACATGCCTATTGTAAAACTTTATTTTACCGATATGTACAATGTAAAGAAAAGGTAACGAGATATTGTATAACTGTTTGCTCATTAACATTAAAGTATAATCAGTATTCATTATTATGTCTCAAACATGTGTTTGTTATTTTATCCGAGATATTTTCAAAAAGGGAAACAGTTGGTTTAATGTATCTGACAGCATGTTGACAGTCAATTGTGTATATATCTTTACAGTAAGTATATATTTCAATATTTTGTTATATTATGTATTGCAATTATATTTAAAATCGGTTTATTTAAATGAATTTCATGACCCTGAAAGAAATCTATAATATCAGTAGTTTGTGAGATTACATTTTCTATTGGAATATAAAAAAAAACCCGGGTCGCAGTGCCAAAACCCTGCCGACAATATAGTGTATTTGCTTGTATAGGGCCGTGTGGTTTTATACTTTTATTATGTGAAATTAAGTTTGTTTTTGGGCAAAATAAAAAATTTAACCCCTTAATACACCCCTTAAAATAAATTTTTTTTCTTAATTGTAATATTATTATCAATCTAACGTCTACACCGAATTAAATACACCCTTCAATAAATAAATCACTATCTGCAAACTAGTGTTTTCATAAAATTTGTAAATCCGGTCCTGTCGGGCCGATTTTATTAAAATTTTGGGGACACTTATTAATTACTACCAGATGGTTAAATTTCAATTTTGAAACGATTCGGAGCATTTTTTCGGTATTTTGGGACCCAAAAACATTTTTCAACCCCTAAAAACTACCCTTAAAATAGCCCGATTAGGCCCATTTTAAATAGGCTTCTTGCGGTGATGGATTTCAACACGTGGGCCAAATTTCGTTGAAATCAATTAACTCTTTCGAAAGTTATTGCGCGTACACATATATATATATATATATATATATATATATATATATACGTATATAAATATATATATATATATATATATACGTATATAAATATATATATATATATATATACACATATATATAAACATTTTTAAAAATGGTGCCAAAGTGTTTAGGGGGTTATGAAACGTCGAGAAATTTTGGTCCGACCCCTAGGTCCTGCCATCCGACCTACGCCAATAGTGTATGTTGCCATATGGCAAATACACTAACAACGTAATTTGAGCGCATGCTGTGATATTTTGATCATTTTAGTTAATGATCGGTTGATTGATTTATATGTACCTTACTGAAAATCGTTGTCAGTTCGTTGGGATTATCTGGAGCCTCCTTTTTTCAGTTACAACACGCGTTCATTTTTAAAACTATGCTTCTTGATCTGGCGTCGAGAGAAACAAATGAGCGAGCGAGTGACGTGAGATCAGTCACGAAACAAAGACGCACATACATATTTGTATTTAGATCATAGCTTAAACAAGAAAAGAACCATAGAAGCAAAGCGCACATACGTTGTTAAAATTATATAATCAATGTATGGGAGACGTCTAATCGTTACGTCGCATCGTCTGTTTACAAATTATTAGATATGTCATACTTTTCCAGTTCAAATTCCGCCAAAGAAGTATAACTTCAAACGCATAAACACGTTTTTTTTAATGAAACACATACATGTGATACCTACATATATAAATTTAAAAAAAATGTTGTTATCTACAGACCATGTAGGCACCAAACTTTTATTTTGTGAATGATTTGTACGAAACTTTTGTAGGAAACACATCTATAAAAAATGAATGCAGCATCAATACGAGTTTTAAATACATTCAGTTTAACAATAGTTCTGTTACTTTATCCTGACACCATCAACCAGAATTAATGACTGGTACCAAATCTCTAGCCTTAGATAAGATCCATACTAGGTACAATAAATATTATATGTATGGATACAATATGTATGCAATTTAGAGGCATTGTGCGATTTTTAACAGTTTCGGTTCACTAGAATGAATCTTTTTAAATTGCTGATACTCTCTGTTATTTTTAGATCTGAATTATTTATAAGCATGGCATAGTGTAAAACCTATAATCAGATATTTCTAGCGTAGTTGTAAAATTATGTACGGCATCATTTCAATAGAATAAATAGTTAAATCGTACTCACGAAAATGCCGCATTCATGCTATTTAACAAAAAAGAATAGTCATTTTATATATCTTTTTTGCACGGCCCTCTATAAAATAGTTATTTTACAAGCATGTATGCAGGCATGTAAAGTGACCCATTTCGCACTAAAAATATTTTGAAAAACAAATCTGGTTGCGCTATATCAATTCCATAGTAAATTGATGTTTGTTGCACTCGAACTTAACCTTAAAAGTAATCTGTCAAAAATTTTGAAAATGTACTGTAATTAAAGTGAAAATCAGCTATTTTATATGAGGTACGTGTAAAAAATATAGTATATACAATATACATATCTCGAGAAGAATGATATTATCATTCGTGTGACTGTTAAAATTCGCTGGTACTTATTTTTAACATAACGGCACCACTCGTAGGTAATATAATACATTCCACCCTAGATATATCAAACACTATTTGGGCATACCATTTTTTTTCAAAAATCTTTACTAACCACTACCTACTAATAAATAAAATGAAATTATGTCGGTCCTGCCGTTTTTTTTTTCAACAAAACAGCTTCCAAAAAAGTTGATTTTACACAAAATATATCGACTTCATTAGGGTGTTAATCGCAGCGTGTTAATGCTACTTTGATCCGAAAAAATTGTTATCAAAATCGGTGCAGCCTTTTGTTTGTTTAAACAAAAAGCCCGGAAAAACGTGTTTGTAGGATTTTTTGAAAAATATTTCTTGGGTTTAATCATACTGTAAACCTCAAGGTTCGCACTTGTAGAGCTCCAATAAACAACCCACCTCACGGCTTGTTTATTATTATTAGTGTATTTGCCATATGGCAACATACACTATTGGCGTCGGTCGGATGGCGGGACCTAGGGGTCGGACCAAAATTTCTCGACGTTTCATAACCTCCTAAACACTTTGGCATCATTTTTAAAAATGTTTATATATATATGTATATATATATATATATATATATATGTATATTTATATACGTATATATATATATATATATATATATATATATATATGTGTGTGTGTACGCGCAATAACTTTCGAAAGAGTCATTTGATTTCAACGAAATTTGACCCACGTGTTGAAATCCATCACCGCAAGAAGCCTATTTAAAATGGGCCTAATCGGGCTATTTTAAGGGTAGTTTTTAGGGGTTGAAAAATGTTTTTGAGCCCCAAAATACCGAAAAAATTCTCCGAATCGTTTCAAAATTGAAATTTAACCCTCTGGTAGTAATTAAAAAGTGTCCCCAAAATTTTAATAAAATCGGCCCGACAGGACCGGATTTACAAATTTTATGAAAACACTAGTTTGCAGATAGTGACTTATTTATTGAAGGGTGTATTTAATTCGGTGTAGACGTTAGGTTGATAATAATATTACAATTAAGAAAAAAAATATTATTTTAAGGGGTGTATTAAGGGGTTAAATTTTTTATTTTGCCCAAAAACAAACTTAATTTCACATAATAAAAGTATAAAACCACACGGCCCTATACAAGCAAATACACTATATTGTCGGCAGGGTTTTGGCACTGCGACCCGGGTTTTTTTTTAATTACCGCCAACTCTCAAGAATCTACTCATTCTTATTGATATTTTTGTTTTTATAGAGTAGTACGATGTCTCGTGAATATTAAGACGTAGGGAGATTATAATTAAACTATAAGTAGGTCAAAATGTCTAACATATATGAAAAATCGCGACGTATAGTGGGTGTTATCATTTTTGAAAAGTTAAACAAGAAGATTCTTTTCGGCATTCAGATTACTTAGCAA
Source organism: Venustoraphidia nigricollis (assembly GCA_034508555.1). Classification (NCBI taxonomy): domain Eukaryota; kingdom Metazoa; phylum Arthropoda; class Insecta; order Raphidioptera; family Raphidiidae; genus Venustoraphidia; species Venustoraphidia nigricollis. The sequence continues at coordinate 353,557 of JAVRKA010000052.1, read as the reverse complement.
TAAATCAATAAAAAATCATTTGACACTTCCACCAATTCTCAGACTACACCTTGCAGGAAACTGGTTTTTTAGTCGAACTTTGTTAATATCACATATCTCTGATATTCTCAAGGCTTAATATATTGTAAAATTAATTAAAAGAAAAAAGAAATAATTTAATATGTATTATGTACATTTTATTTTTAGTGAGGTGTCAGTTTTCACTGTCTATTTTAAAACTTCCACTAATGATGAGTTTCTTTATAAAATATGTTACCTGCATGTCAAACTAGCCTTAGAATTCGTTTGAGTTATTATAAATAATATAAATACATGGCTATTCTGATATCTTCAACTTGACAGTCCTGTTTTATTTCTACGAAGGCTTGTCAGGTACACGTTGTGGTAATAGCCCAAGAGCCAATAAACGTATTTTGTAAGTAATTTTATAAAAGCTGAAACTTATTTAGAATGGTATTTCTATCTTTCCTAATGGCAGGCAGCCAATGGTTAGTTTCACACCAAACGATGTTCAAAGCTGTCACTTGCATAATTATCTCTTAGTCTCACTCACATAAACAGAGAGGTAATTATGCCAGAAAAATAAGTCGAATAGCAGTACATTTTACTAAATGGGACCATTGTTAGGAGAGAGAATTTTGAAAAACACATTTTTATACGTAAAATAATGACTACCGTGTCTTGCGTACATTTTAAAAGATTGACATTTTACGTACATTTTCCGGTCATGCTTTCCCGAGAAAACACCTACATGTGATAGGGATACAGCAGGAAACAACACTATGTAGATTTGGCGAAATGGAGGATGAAACAGCCACCCATGTCGTGTTCGAATGTGAGGCTTTAAATTACAGAAGGACAACCATCTTTGGCTACATCGATGAGGATGAAATAGTTCCACAGGAAAATCTAGTAGCCAATCTTCTGGAGCTCATAAGAAGATCCAGATTATTTGCTGGCTAGATCCAGTAAAAAGGGGAAGCACAAAAATACTTTCAGGATGTGGTGCATTTGGGCCAAGAGATCACTCCATTTTATTTTAATCTTACATTTGCCAAAAATTGTAGACACGAGTAGCCGTCAAGTGACAGTTTTCAATATTTCGGATTTTGGCACGAAAGTAATCTTTGGCGACCTACTAAGCATCATCAGGGAATCTAGAAATGCCATTCTACAATATTTCAGGTTTCATAAAATTGTTCACTTTAAATGGACTATAAGGATAGTGTATTCTGTTACTAATCCCACTAAAACGACACTAATTTTGTTGAATCTCTAACAAAATATCTTATTTTTTTGTTTTTATTTTACTGACATTTTTTATGTACTATATTTGAAAATTATTTTAATGCAATTTACGAAATATATATACTTTTATACAAGACGTATTGAAAACAAAAACGATTAATGAGTGCAACAAGAATGATAAATAAAGTAAGTAACGCGACGAAGATAGAATACAAAATGGCTAACTAAATTAAAATTATTATGGTTTTTAAACATGAAAAGAGGGCAAAGCAATCACGGATCCTTAATAATTTTCACTGCATTGCGTGTATACAAAAAAACGATAAAAATATTTATTATAATTATTGAAGGTCCATAACTTATTAATCTGTATTTAATAACAAATTGTGTACTATTTTAAGAGCTGAGATAACACGTACCAGTTTTAAGCGTGTTGGAATTTGCCTTGTCATTTTTAAATTCGTAAATAAATTATTCTTAGATGGATTTTATTAGAACTATCTATTTACTTATAAAATAACAAAATAAACAGAAAAGTAATTAATAATATTGACTCTACCAACAGTAATAGAAAAAAACCCGGGTCGCAGTGCCAAAACCCTGCCGACAATATAGTGTATTTGCTAATATAGGTATTGTGGCTTTATTAAATGAAATTAAGTTTGTTTTTGGACAAAATAAAAAAAAATTGAACCCCTTAATACACCCCTTACAATAATAATTTTATTAGTTGAAATATTGTTATCAATCCAACATCTGCACCAAATTAAATACGACCTTCAGTAAGTAAATTCGTATACGCAAACTAGTGTTTTCATAAAATTTGTAAGTCCGGTCCTGTCGGGCCGATTTGCTTATAATTTTAGGAGCACTTTTTAATTGCTACTAAAGGGTTAAATTTCAATTTTGAAACGATTCTGAGAATTTTTTCGGTATTTTTGGGCCCAAAAACGTTTTTCAACCCCTAAAAACTACCCTTAAAATGACCCGATTGGACCCATTTTAAATAGGCTTCGTGCGGTGATGGGTCCCAACATGTATGCCAAATTTCGTTAAAATGAATTAACTCCTTCGAAAGTTATTGCCCGCACATATAATATATATATATATATATATATATATATATATATATATATATATATATATATATACGTATATAAATATATATATATACATATATATATAAACATTTTTAAAAATGGTGCCAAAGTGTTTAGGAGGTTATGAAACGTCGAGAAATTTTGGTCCGATCCCTATGTCCCGCCATCCGACCAACGCCAATAGTGTATGTTGCCATATGGCAAATACACTAATTAAACAAAATGAAATTACTTGCAATTACTGTTTAAAAAATTGAAAAGGACCAAAATGGTTGGTCGAAACGTCTTATAAATAAAAAATTAATTTGAACAGTAATTGCAAGTAATTTCATTTTGTTTAATAAACAGAAAAGTTTGAAATACAAAAAAGTATATAAGAATAGAAAATGCAGTTATAAATAACGATTGTTGTTTTTTCAAACATAATAAATATTGCTTACCTAAATAGTGCCAAAGATGTGTAAAAATAAAGAAGTTTATATTATGCGTACAATGTGCATTACCCTAACTTTAGGTGTCCGTTTTCTGTGAAAATCTGGATTATTGGTCATTCAAAACATTGATTTGTTAGGGCTTGACCTATTTTTAGTTTGACCATTCCATATATTTATTTTAAGAATATAGATTTCCGTAACATAATACTAACAGTAATATTTAAGTAGACAGTTTTGCGATGTCCGTCTCATATGTTTCATTTTGTAAGTAAACAAAATATCTTAAACTCAGACCTATTCCAATTTTATAAATTCGCAATCGGTCCGAAAGTCATCTCAGGTACGGACCTTCTTTGTCTACTCGATGTTAAGTTTATCGTTTAGATGTTGCTTTCAGTACAGAAATTATAAGACAGAACATTAATACCCACTTTTTGCAACGCTCAATTTTTCGTACATACGTCCCTAGGACTGATTTTAAAGACATTTTCACGTCAAAAATTCGCGAATAAAAAAATAAGGACCATTCTACTGTGACCTGGCAAAAGAATAAAATATTTTTAATTTTAAATGTCGAATTAGATTATACTTTTTTCCACTAACGGATATATAGTAGAGAATCTTTTTATGTATTTTTGATGCGTAAGTCTCTATTATTGTCCAAGGCTATAACAAGTACTAGAACTGTGTATGGAAAAAGCTATAGTTTTGGACTTACGAATCATCCAGCGCTAGCTAACTGCCCTAATGATTAATGATTGGACAATCGATCAGGAAAAAAACAGCACTAACGGACAGCTTATATCTGTCTTTCGGCGCAGTACTGTAGTTAGGGTTGACAAGGATGGAGATTAGCCACACCATGGATCTAGTAATGCTATGGTTGAAGTATACAGTTGCAGGGTGGGGGAATCAATTGAGGGACGGGTAGAAAGTAAGAGTGGTGTCGATTTTTGATTGGTCGGCGCATTGTGCTGCATACAAAAGAAATTTTCTTTTTACACCATGCAACATAAATTTCATGCCACTAGACATGCGCAGTGCGCCGGCCAATGACAAGCGGACACCACTAACCTCGTCTCGTCCCTTACACCTCTCGTCTATAACCCTAATTTCAATAATCCTATGTCTATAGGCAACACGCACGTTCTATATCTCTCAGTATGTATGACCACTTAGCATATTGTGAAGACACGAATGGAGTTTAATCCAGGGGTGTACATGTATGATTAGTGACTACGATCGACGATAGTTTTATCGACCTGATCGTAATAGTACCGATTCATGGTTCTTGTGCAGATATAGCATCGCATGCATCATTGTAATAATAATGCCGAGAAACTCATTTACTTGGAAAATGTAAATTGCTTCAACGCAATTTTGTAAAGTAAACTTATCGTGTTAAGTCTGTTTAACGGTGTAATTTCGCTTCTTCATTTCCTTTCGAAACTACATAGGCCACTGAAAATTGATAAATGCTCACATAAATATGGTAAGTAGCACTATTAGTTCGGTTCAAAATTATGGATCATTGAAAATAATCGTTTTCGTAATGTTTCAGTGTTATAATATCATATGTACCTCCCTAAGTGCATGAAATGCAAACATGTGTATGATATAAATGTGAAATATACTCGCAAAAAGGTGGAAAATGTTGAACGACACTGAAATGTTCACATTACTTACTTTTCTTTGACATATTTATTACTTATTGCAAAAAATTATAAATAAAATTATAAAAGTGTGGCTAAAATAGATAAATATTAATAGTTTTTATATATAGGCAGTGTTCCTCAAATACAATTTGCAACCCATTCCGTCATTGGAAAAACAGAAATGGAGATTGGAATATGATGTTTTTTTTTCAATTGTACTTTCGAGTGACTATGGCATTAAATTCGATTTGTTGTGTGAAAATAAAATAAAGATGGAATTGTGAATTGCGTGTCCACTATTTTCCGAGAAATATTTTTGTGAAAAACGATAAAGTACCTATTAAAGAGATATCGTTAAATTATTAATACTAAAATAGCATGAAACAGAGAAGCGGATAGGCAGAAACTTTACAAGTGCTTATAGTTCATTAACCGATATACGATAATAATAAGTCCAACCATAGAACAGACAATGTGTAGGGATAAAATAGTTTAAAAATGAATAGTTTTGCCTAATAATATACAAGTACATATATTTTTATTAGCTTCACATGGTATGTTTGTTTGTTTGTAACGAAATCTTTTTCTCTGTAGATGCTATTTGTACCAATATCAAAGTTTAATTACAGGAAAATAAGAACGTAAGGTTATAACTTATACAATATATATGAAAAATTATGTCAAAATTAGGGTTGGGTAACTCAGATCTGAACCGGCTCAAAGAGCCCACTCCGACAGAAGATCCGTGAGAGCCGACTCACTTTTTCTTGAGCCGACGGATCAGCGGATCCGCATAACTCAGTGAAACACTTAACTCATAGATGCACATTTTACACTTACGTATCAGTTATTGCTTTGATGCATGTCAGCTCAAATGACTCATGCATCACATGTAGGGTTGGGTAACTCAGATCTGAACCGGTTCAAAAAGAGCCGACTCCGACAGAAGATCGTGTGAGCTGACGGATCCGCATAGCTCAGTGAATCACTTAACACACAGAAGCACATTTTACACTTACGTATCAGTTCTTTCATTGATGCATGTCAGCTCAAATGACTCATGCATCACATGTTTGGCTATGCATTCTATACAGGTATACATTATACAATCAACAACTATACAGTGTACACACTACGCACTAGGCGGTACAATTATTACAGTGTCTCACTTAAGTCACAACTATTTAAGGTATTGTATTGCATATTGTAATATGGTTTCTGTTTAAAAAATGAAAATAAGTTTTTCCTCATAAACAGTGCCTTTTAATTAAAAATAATTAATACCTTTTTCAAATCATTAAAATGTAAAAACAAAATGCAAATAAGTCATTTAAATACTAATTACCAAATTCTATAAATTTCCATTTAAGAACAAAACTTGAGACACTTTTGAGGTTGACATTCGTGAACGCTTTTCTGTAAATATTTGTCCAGCCTTTCAAAATAGTCTTTCACAGGGGATCGATGTGGCTCTTTTTGAACCGGTTCAGTGAGCCGGCTCACATACAGGATCCAGATGCAAAGATGCAGATCACTAAAAAGACCCGTTTTTCCCATCTCTAGTCAAAATATTGCTTGACATAACACGAGACTGGTCTATATTTATATCTGTAAGATTATTTTATAGGCTTTAAATAAAAAATGAACTACAAAATTTGCAAATCTGTCTTAGAATTGAAGAAGAAATGATCTGCTTTCTGAAAATCCGAATAATCTAAATCGGAACGTTAGAGACAAGATTATTTTGCTCTTTGAAGTTAGTCTGCTAGTGGAAGGGCTTGAACCTCTTTGTCCCGCATACTCCACGTTTCATATCCGCATCTACGTCATACTGTCATGCATAAGCTCTTTACGTAGTTTGTTATTTAGCGTAACGGTGAACGATGAATCCTTATTTGCATTGTTCACATGTACGTACGTACGTGTTTTTGTTTTGTTTACAAAGCTCTTTTCGTGACTGAATAGACCTCATTACTCACTGGTAGCTTCGGTAGTTACTAGTTAGTATAGTTACTGGCATGTATAGCGAAGGATTATTGGATACTTTAGTCATTGTAATGTAACTGTTGCACCCTTCCGAATAGTTAATAACTATATAACATTTGTTTTTACAGGGTGTCCATAAATGTGTATTGTCGAATTTTAGATACGTGCAACTCTGATGGCCTAAAATGGTAAACAAGCATCTCTAGCACCAAGCGCGGTTTGAATAGTGATGTTGACTATTTTTGAGAAAGTGTTTTAAATCGTGCATAAGTACCTAATATAGCCACAAATATTTATTATTTTTATTTAAATACAACTCAAGCCTTAAAAATCGTGTATTTTAAATCCCGTTTCAAATTTCGGTCCAAAACGCCAAAACTAGTTGCGTGACGTCACCTGGTCATACCAAAGGAGGCTCAAAAGTTTACACAGGAGCTACCATTCTATAGATGCGGTCACAAAGTAGGAGACTGTGCTCATAAACGCTAGTAAATGAGGTTATAAAAAAAAATTTCGTAATTCTTGTTATAAAAGATGAATTCTAAGTTTTCGAACTATTAGCCTTAATAAATACACTTTCCATAACGTTAAAAATCCTTGCAGTCTTTTCAAATAAATTACACACTAAATATTAACCGAACAATGAAGTTTTTTTGACAGCGGCTGACTCTATGACATCATGCGCTCTGATTGGTGTCTGTTGTCACGTGACTTGAGAGTGATTTTATTAGGTTTTATTTATTAAATATTAATTAAATTCCTTAAAAATAAGGAAAAATATAGTGTTTTTTAGTATTTCTATCATAGAAACTACCACTTTTCGTTAAAATTATGGTTTTATTTGAACAACATCCCTATTGCGTGTACTTATATACGCGCGGTAGAAGTTATACTTCTTTGGCGTGATAGCGATAATTGATATTCACATTTTCGTTAAAGATGTACATCGCTAAATTAAAATAAAATAGGATCTCTAGGGACATGATAAATATAGTTAAAAGTTAGCCTGTTCACTTCGAGTTGTACTTATTTACCACTACTATGTAAAGTGACTCATTACGCGCTAGTTCTATAAGATAAAACAAAACTAACGCACTATACTAATTCCGTAGTTATGATAACTTGGTATTAAAATGTAGTTTACCATTCGACATTCAGTTTGTTTAGGATATTTTAAGATACAACATTTTTTTTACAATTCTTTCATAGTTTCATAATTACTAAAGAGTTACACAATCTACAAAATTAAATAGTTATTATAGTTTAACCTCTACAAATCACGGTTTGACTGTCAGTTCTTGTTTTTATAAAGTACTACAACGTTTGTTCAAAAGTGTACTGTTAAAAAGTTTGAATGTTAAGTGAAAATCAGCTATTTTATTGAGGGTATGTGCAAAAAATACTATATATATCTCATGCCCGATTACATTATGATAGATAAATATATAAAAGCGTCAGAAAGATACAAAAATCTAGATCATTTTATAAAGTCTTACATAAAAATACAATAGTTTTATATATTATACGAAAAGAAATCTGTGAAATTATACAAACACATATTCTGTAGCAAAATCTTAATAATTCTATTTTTAAAAATGTTCAGCGTTAAGGCCTTTTTTACTGTCTGGAAGATGATTATAGAATTTGGGTACCCAAAAGTTGGGACCATTGGTTAATTTATTGTTCTTATAAAAAGGTACTCTTATGACTCTCATGTGACTGTTGAAACTAGCTAGTGTTCGTTTTTAACATGTGAAATTCGCCAAAATACGCACTAGATACATAACCTACTAATTTTGCGTTTTCTACCATAATTTGACTGATTTATTTTTATACAAATTTTATAAATTAAATATATGTTCATGACAGACGGTGTTAAATAAGTATGTACTATGTGCTACTTAAAGAAAGAAATATAATAAATTGTATTGTTCGTGTGTCACGAAAAATTACAATTCATGATAAAAACGATAGTTGTTGTTTTATGAGAAAACATTAAAGCACAAAAGTTTTCTAGCTATCAAGCTGTTTCATGTAACAATATATACTGCGGTTTTTAATTTGACTCATGCAGTGTTAAACAAAAGAATAGTATATTATTTTATTTATCTAGAACAGGATTATTGTGTCAAGCTGCACTTACCTATAAACTAAACGTGTACAATACAGAATGCACTACCGATTATTTTTAGTGTATTTGTCATATATGGTCTCGGTCGTATGGCGGGACTTAGGGATCGGACCAAAATTTCTCAACGTTTCACATCATTCTAAGTAAATTTTAATAAAATCGACCCGACAAGACTGGACTTTTAAATTTTATGAAAACGCTGGCGGATAAAGAACTGTACTTTCTGAAGACTGTGTATAATTTTGTACTGCAGATGATGAATTATTCAAACAGAGAAAACTTTCAAATCGCATATAACCGATACTATATTTTTAATTAGCCCGCATTTAGTTAAATGTTTCCTAGTTTAAAGTAACTTTTTTCCGATTTTAAAAGACATGACTTTGAGAATAGTTTCTAGAATTTCCATTGATAGTTCCATTAGGTACATCATAATTGTCAATGTACTTGCTGATATTAGAAAGCATAGACAAAAACCTGCATGATCTATGCTAAAAAGAATTGACAATCTAATAAAACTAAAGATAATTGAGGTTAATTAATACATTCAATATTTATGCTGGCAGACTTCTTTAAATTATTTTAATTTGCGGTAAAACTGAAAACTCGAATTGTTCTATTAAAATATGTAATTTTTAAAATGGTTTCATGTTTTCACTTTTTTTATAAATCTTTATTTTACATGACGTATACTCTAATATTCTGGTTCTATGTATTTCCTAAAGAGATTTTTATTTACTGATGCGAATCTGACATTTACTTCAAAACAAATATGTCTTTTAAATAGGATTACAATTTATAAGACTCGGCAGAGAATGTTTTTTATATATAAATCTTATAAAAAATATTCTTGTAAAGAAATCTATAAATAGAGTTGTAGTTTTCAGTACAAATTTTCTTTAAATGGTTACAAATGCAAATCATTTTGAAAATATTTATGTATATAGATATGGTAAATAGAATATTATTGCACTTTAAATGCCAATTAATAAGGTAAAGAAAAGTAAATGGTAAATTTAATAAAACGGATGTATTGTCATATCTCGAGAGACCGTGCACACTATACCTGCACGGTTCAACATGAACCTGCGACATGTACGATTCCGCACACTCTATACCTGCGCGGACCAGCAAATTTTAGTGCAGATTCCGTGTGTCACAGATATTTTGCAGTTTTCAAGCATTGAGTATGAAATTCAGTGAAAAAAGTTTTCATTTTACCGATATTGTTTTGAAGAGAAGGAAGAGTAACAAGCTAAGAAAATAACAAGGATTTGGGGTTACCCTATCAACGAAAAGAGAACGCAATATGGCAAATTTCATCATTTATTTCCTGAATTATGGAGAAAGATCAAGAAAAATTCTTGCAATATTTTGAAATGTCACAACATAAGTTCTATGAGCTCTTGGATATCACTTTTCTTCACTTACAGTATCAAGACAGCACCAAAACACAAGATCAAGTCGGTCTAGCATGGCCAGACATAGAAATAGCCGGTCAGATTTGCTCTGACGGTCGTTGCTGGTCACAGGTGCTACTCCGTTTAATACCTTCACGAACGGGTTTTTCTGGTCCATGCAGGTATAGTGTGAGCGCTCTTTTAAATGAACTATTATGAAGTGAAAATGCCAAGCAAATAATCAACATTTTTGATACTGCTTACATGTATTTTTAAAATTATCTCCATCAACAGAGCTGTTTGAGTCAATATACATAAATTGAAAAAAATAATTCTTTTGAATTGAATGAACATAAAACAAAATTTGGCATACTCCATTCAGATAGTACCCTGTACCTAATTTATATTCGTTACGTTTGCAACGTAACATGTTTTTTTGTTAAAATGTTCAAAAAAGGAAAGAAAGAAGAGATTTCTAAAACATATAATATGACTGTCTACACAAAACATCTTTTCAATTTAAACGAAATACATGTACCGTATGTCATGTTCAGAGAAAGAAAACAATGACGGTGCGTGTTTAGTCAGTGCCTCAGCAAGACTGTCAACTGTATGTACGTCCATGTATATATAAATACATTCTGTACATAATATACATTTTAAGCTCCAGTCGAGTGAATAAACTTATAAAATAAATTTTGTTTGTATGCTCTGCTGACGAATAAATGTTCATGGAACAGGAAAAAGTTTTGAAGTGAATAAAAACGTAGTACATATACAGTAAGACCCCACTTAAAGCGGGAGATACTGTAACAAGCTTTGCTATATAGTGGAGTGCCGTTAGACGTAAAAATAGTAAAACCTCAGAATCCAGGACCAGTCAATGAATCGTCATAAAAACTGTTGGATTGCATTGTTAAAAGCTCAAATAAATAAGTTAAAAAAAAATTTGTCGCTCTCGATTGCGGGGTGGATTCCACCCCTTTTCGGGGGTGAAAAATGTTTCGTTGAAAATAAGCACAGAAATGGATAGGTTGACTAATTCTAAGCAACTTTTGTTCTATAAAGTTTTTTCTGAAAGTCCATACTTTTCGACTTATTCGTGAGTGTAATGTCAATTTTTCAACCAATAAGCCCACGTTTTCAGATGGTTTACCCCGAATAACTGAAAAAGTAAGTATCTATCGAAAAAATCATTCGTAGTAAAAATGTAGCTTATAAAAAAACAAAAATAATGGTGAATTTATAGTGTCTGTAGACTCAATACAAACGGAGTACTACCTTGTCGAAGGTTGGTTCTTATTCGTCAAAAGCCAAAATTGAAAGTTTCAACGTGAAGTTACCAAAATACAATGCATTTTTTGGGGGAAACTCATGGAACATTTTTTGAAGTGCTTGAAAGAACCTTTATTTTTATTTTTTATAAAAGTCCCTAGCATCAAAACTAACTGAGTTTTGATGAAAATAATGTTGGACCCTATTTTTTTCGGCGTCAAAAAATGTGAAAGTCACCCCCTTATTACTACCCAACTTAAAAATAATTGTTACCACTTCACAATTCACTTTATTTATGTACTTGTAACATGCTCTAGAAGTTTGACAGGTTTAACCCCCTCTCTCTATAATGTAATATTGTCTAAATTGGTTTTTCCTTAGCTACGAGGAAAATTGAAATGTGTTATTAATCCTAACTAATATTATAAACGGGAATGTGAGTTTGTTGTACGCTTTCGCGCCTAAACCGCTGAACAGATTTCGATAAAATTTGACAAGAGATAGATTGCATCCTAAAGAAGGACATAGGCTATCTTTTGTCTCAAAATAAAAACTTAAATTATAAATATTTTAGAGGAATTAGGATCAAAGAAATAAAAGACAAATTATTATTTCACAACGTTTCGTATTAATATTAATACTTCATCAGGTGATCTAAAATAAAATAACAAGACAATTTGTTTTATTATTGATTGTTAAATTGTCTTGTTATTTTATTTTAGATCACCTGATGAAGTATTAATATTAATACGAAACGTTGTGAAATAATAATTTGTCTTTTATTTCTTTGATCCTAATTCCTCTAAAATATTTATAATTTATTAACATCAAAAGGATCTGATTATACATTTTTTAAAAACTTAAAGGTGGTGAAATAGGGGATGAATGTCACTGACAGGTCATCACGATACCTTCCGGAACTATTAGACTTCCAGACTTGAAATTTGGCAGACATGTTTCTTTTATTGAGTAGAGATACTAAAATAGTCTTCTAAAAGGTGAAGTACAGGGGTGTCAATGATTAACACACTCTAATTTTTTAAATACAGTTTCTATGGACTGAAAATGTAGCTGTTAGGTCTTGATGAAGATTCCACTACTGTTGTTGTTGTTGCCGTGTATCATTACAACCGAGGGCGGAGCCGCGCGGAGCGGCTAGTAACATTATAAAAATTTAATCTAATAGTTACATTTTTGAGAAAACAATTCATTCCGAATTATTTCTAACTCAATTTTGAAGTTTCTATTTATTTAATGTAAGCGCTTATTTTAGTTTCTTACAATGCGCTCCTGCGCTATTCGGAACAGCGCTAAACGAGGTCGTCTTAATACGTACATAATAGGCATAAGTGAAACAGAACCGAGAATAAGAAAATTTGTTAGTATTTATTTTGTTTAATTTTGTAACATTTATTGTCAAATACTTTTTTATCACATTAATTATAGATTTATTTATTGCTAATATCGATTTTTGTTCATAAAACATTTATGAAAACCAAAAGTTCGAGTAAGAAGTTATGTTTGTAATGAGACAGGTTCCTCATTTTACATATTTTGCTTTTTGTGAAGAAATCATTTGCGTTTTTCTGTTTCGTTCAGCAAACTGTTGTCGATAACAAGATATTGCATCAATGACACTTCTTCTGCCTTTGAACTTATCAACGTTTGAATCATTTTGTATAAACTAATCTAAAATTTACGTTATAGAGGCTAAACTTTTTTTTAGAAACCGCGTAATACTGAAACAGCGTTAAGCGGAGCAGTGTTAAACGAGATCCTACTGTATATAAAATAAGACTGAGAGACCCCCCGCTTAGCTGCGTCAAAAGAAAATGATAGACGTATGGAATTTAACTTAAACTAAACAGAGAGAAATGAAATGAATATATAAGAACATTTAATTCTACCTGGTTAGTCAAGTGATTTTAAGAGACGATGAAAAGTTTTGAATTTTTTCTTTTTTAAAACAAATTCTAATGTTTTTCTGTTCCAGGAACACTGTGTGAAAAAAATTAAATGAAATGGACCTTTCGGTTAAAATAATCAACAAATATACAGATCCTAGTTTTAGATATTTAGGTGGTTAATATTAAAACAGTTGGGAAGATTCTAAACGTGTTTGGTTGGAATTTTAGATTAACTACAACTGATAATTCTGTGCATTCTGTATACACAAGAATTTCAACCCGGCTTAAAAATAACTTTAATTGATAAGATTTTTGGTTGAAACAAACCAAATTAAAACTAACGAACAAAAAAAGAACATTAAATTTTTTTTACTAAAAATTACAAAATCTAATAGTGTCATTACATTTTATAAAATGAATTGTTAAATGGTCAATAATACTTTACGTTATTAGTCGATAACCAAATGTCTAATTAGTGAATCATTATATTCACATCAAAGTCCGTATAGTCATAATAATTGAGGAAATCGTTAATTGTAGTTTCATTAATAGGTTTATTTTCCGCTTTGAAGTTTTTTTTTTTCATCACAATCGAGTTCGTTTTGAACAAAATCATTATTGTGTAATACAATAGCTCCCATTTCTGTGATCTAATTGGTTCCTAAATGACTGTCGTAAAGCGAATCGAAGATGAACCCCTATTTTCAACAGGATTAATGTTATAAATTACCCGGTTTGATGTGTGGAAAGTTGACACTGCTCATCCATTGTGAGACAATATGGACATCTATTATTTCTTTACGAAGTTTTCCCATTTAATGAGCATTGCTGAAAATGCTTAATCTATGTAGGCAAAGCTGCGCTAGATTGTTTCCGATTTTATTTAATTTTGAGGAGTTATATTGGAACACCAAAGATGAATTTCAGTTATAAAATAACGATTTATTCATATCAGTAGTCGTAAACTAATACCAAATTATTGCAAGAAGTGAATGCAATTAACCCGGTCGAAAGTATATACATTCAGCTTCGATTTTAAGGCTGTCGGAACGCTCTGAATTTAAGCCAAAAATAGAGCTTCGGCTGTCAACTGATTAAAGACTTAATCGTCAACATTCTGCAAAAATTCTTTCTCTATAAGGAAGATAAAGGACAAATCTAGGTCTCTAATGGACTACTTTTGTAATTTATGTACAATTTATTAGAAAAAAGGGGGCATTAATTGTGCAAAAAAAACACACGTTTTCAATGTCACACTACGACCTTATTCGTACTTATTTCACAAAATTGTTCCTTCACAAACCTAAAGTGATTCTTTCTTTTTTGGAAAAGTTTTTTAAATCTTCAAAATATTTCCAAAAATTAGAGTAATCAATTGAGAGCGGCACCCTTGCAATAGCATCTTTTAGCCTCGTGTGTTGCACCAGCCAAAAATTGAAATGTGCGAATGATTTGAGCGAGACAGAGCTAAAGAAGGTTACACTCACAATATGTCTTTTGCCTACCTCGCCTTTTACCGCTGAGCCTCAGCACAAACTGTGTGAAAGTGATCCAACACTGGCAGAAATCCTAACATTTATGCACTGCTGGAATTACTCGCACGTCATATATAACAGCGGGCCGAAAAAGTTGTCTCGTGTACACTGATACGATACTTTCGACCGGGTCTAAAGAAAAATAGTATGACCCACACGGCCAGAAAGTGAAATTCCTGTACTGCGCGACATGGTGCCCTCGGCTTCGTGCGGACATCGTGTGTCGCCCAGTGCTGGAATTTCAATTTTCTGCTCTTGCGGTGTAATATACTATATAGCTATTTTAGAAGATTATTCTTTTCCAAACGGACACACCATGAAACATCATAAATCGAGTAGCTCTAAGTCGGAAATCTATTGTATTATCTCTGTTGTATTTGAAATATTAGTTAAAAACATTTCAGGAATCTGTGACACAATAATTAGATAAAAACTCGGGTCGCAGTGCCAAAACCCTGCCGACAATATAGTGTATTTTCTAATACATGCAGTGTGACTTTATTATGCGAACATTTTTTGTCTTAATTGCAATATTATTATCAATCGAACCACTATACCAAATTATATACACCTTTCAGTGTAAATAATCCACTATCTGCAAAATAGTGTTTTCATAAAATTTTTAAATCCGGTCCTGTCGGGCCGATTTTATTAAAAATTTAGGGCCACGTTTTAATTACTGCCAGAGGGTTAAATTTCAATTTTGAAGCGATTCGGACATTTTTTTCGGTATTTTGGGGCCTAAAAACCTTTTTCAACCCCTAAAAACTACCCTTAAAATGGCCCGATTAGGCCCATTTTAAATAGACATCTTGCGGTGATGGATTTCGACACGTGGGCCAAATTTAGTTGAAATCAATTAACTCTTTCGAAAGTTATTGCCCGCACGTATATATATATATATATATATATATATATATATTTTGAAAAATGTATAATCAGATCCTTTTGATGTTAATAAATTATAAATATTTTAGAGGAATTAGGATCAAAGAAATAAAAGACAAATTATTATTACGTTGTGAAATAATAATTTGTCTTTTATTTCTTTGATCCTAATTCCTCTAAAATATTTATAATTTATATATATATATATATATATATATATATATATATATATATATATATATATATATATATATATATATATATATATACATATATATATAAACATTTTTAAAAATGGTGCCAATGTGTTTAGGAGGCTATGAAACGTCGAGAAATTTTGGTCCGACTCCTAGATCCCGCCATACGACCGACGCCAATAGTGTATGTTGCCATATGGCAAATTCACTAAAAATGGACTTTGTTTTTTCATATCGCGGTATTTCTTAACAAACTTACATTGGTTTCCGTAATTATTCATGTATACATAAAATATATGTACAAATACATGCACAGAGATATAATATGACATGAATAATGTTTGCTACAAATACGTATAATCCCATATCACATGTGGTGTCGGGCTTTTTGTATTGGTTTATGTTGTTTTGGGGATATTAATTCGTATCCGGATATACAATCCCCATTTACAGCGCATGCGCTTTATCTGTGCTCGTGAATGTAGTGTACAGAATACAAAATAAATGTGCTCATTCAGACAAATCTTGTGAAATTGCATCACCTACTATTAACTTTTTGTATGAATCACAAAGCATTTCGATTTTTTTTATGTACGTATATGTCAATGGCAATCTATTATTGAATTGGTTTTTTTAAGTATTCAATTAGTTGAAGTCGTTTCCAATTATTTCACGCAAAATAGTTCGTCAAATTTGAAACATTTCTGAATTAGGTTGTTAAAATATATTAAATAATAAAATAAGGCATGTATGTAGTTAAATATTCTAACCTTATATTTTATTGAGAGTGCTATTGTTAATTTTCAATTTGCAAGTGAATATTTCCCAAAAAGTGAGAGTGATAAAAAAAAATTAAAAAAGATTTATAAAAACAATAACAAGAGAGTTATATAAAATTCAAGTAACATGACTTATTTATTTTTTTTTAGTTCAATCGTAAAATATGCCACTACGCTAAAGAAGTTTTACTTACAATTTTTTTACGTTTAAGACATTGTATTGCTAGTATAGCTACCTGAACCTGACGTTGTTAACCAATAAAACTACGTTTTTACTTTTTTTCTGATATTTTGAGTTGTAATCTGTCACTCCGCTTTGCAACACCCAGTACTTTACATTTTAACTCGGTATTAAATTTGTTACAGTAAAAAAATATTATCGACACACCCTTGACGTAATTTTATCTTTTATTATTCGGAAAAAAATCATAAACGAACCCTCTTTATTAAATTTTTAAAACACGGCATACATTATTGCTGGACTATAGCAATGCTTTATGCTATATACGTTATTTAAATACAAACGCGCTAAGCTTAAAAATACGTCAATGCCTATGATTGGATCATTGTAATTTTAATTCGTACGTAATTTATTATTCACCATTTCAAAACCGGCTTAAAAAATAAATCCAAGTTTTTATATAGCTAGTGAAATTTTGTAAGCAGTAAATTAGAACCGTTTTGTATGTTAAGCCTTTTCGAGGTCAGATTACCAATGACTCAGTACTTTAAAAATAATAAAGTAAAATCAACTTGAAATATAGTCAATAATAAATTTAATTGCATCACATGGTGTCTGCAACATTCGCATTTTGTGAGAAAAGTATTTTTTTTTATGCTGATATAGAATATGAAACTGTACCCTCTTTGATTGCCACCATCTGTCCACCGAGTAAATTAACATACTTTTGCATTTTAACAATTGAAGGCATCTGATGTTGAAGCGAAATAAAAATACACACAATTGGAAAAGTGAAACATAAAATACTATAATTTAGGATACATAATTTACGCTAGATAAAACTAGACATTTATATTCTGGAAAGAGATTATTGTACCTATATACATTTTTGTAATTTATTTCTTTTCATTAATAATTAATGAGCACACACCATAATAATTGTTTAGTTATTGTCATTCAACTCTTTTCCTTAAAAATTTTAACTACTGTCCTTGAGACGTTCAACGATTCATACTTATCCGTTTGTTTTAGTGTATATAAATTTATAACAAATAATACAAAAATATAATATAAAAATTAGTACATGTAATTATTATTTCTTGCTCATCTGGAAGTGCAAGGGCCAATCTAGATTTTTTGCGGGGCCTAGGGCTCACTGAAGTTCAATGAGACCCCATTTATATTTTTACTTTATAATTGGGATTTAAAATTTATTTTTAATAACATCAAAATTAAGAGTTGAAACTTGGTGACCTGGACAAACAAATAATACGTAGTTACTGTAAATTCAGCCAAAAAATTGTCAAAAACACCCAAGCAACTCAAAATTTATCGAAAAAAACTGCCGAAAATCATCCAAAAAAATTGTCAAAATTCAGTCTTGATAATGATAAATATTAATATCAACATATACAATTAAGTTAGCAGGAAAGTGGACAAATTGATGTAAATCAATAAACCAATTATTAATTTAGCGACGTTTCGGTCATCTTCATCAGACATCTGTAAAGTACAGCACATGTTAAAATTAATTACTTTATAGATGCCTGATGAAGATCAAATAAATGACCGAAACGTCGCTAAATTAATAATTGGTTTATTGATTTACATCAATTTGTCCACTTTCCTGCTAACTTAATTGTATATGTTTGAAAAAAAATATGGACACAACAATTTCCAATTAATATCAACGTTTATTTACTATATTATGATAAGTGCTCATTGTTAATGAAAAAGTACTAAAAATGTATGATAAAGTAATTCAATTTTTGTGGGCTTTTGACACTTGGGAGCCCAGGACTTAAATACTATTAGTCCTTATGTGGATCTGTCCCTGCAGCTTAGAATTTCCGCGTAAAAATAACGTTTACATGCTTTGTATTCGTAGATAGACAACCATATTTTGTGTTCAAATCTATTCAGCAAGTTTTCGTGATATATACAATTTTTGTGACGGCATGTTTCGTAGCATATGTCTGTTTTCAACTAGAAAAGAAAATCAATTTTTCCGCACGCTGCAGCTGTTCGGTGAATGTGGATAGAATTGTAGTCGTGCTCGCGCAATAATAATATGTACACAATTATTTATTGTATCGCATATCTTTCCGAGGCAGTGATAAGTGCATCCACTTCTGTACGGCCATTATCTGAACACACACACGCACCGCACCGCACTGAACTGGAGCACGTGGCGTGGGAGGGTGCTGCATGGCGTGCCGGTGCACCCGACAGCGGATGTCGGGGCAGCGGACGCACGGACACAACCCCTACACATCAACCGACAACAGAGCACCCTCATCAATTATATATCAATCGTTAGTCGCCCGTCGTTACAGTACAACCCCTACCGATACGCATTACATTATTCCGACGTCGATTTATATAACGACCTTATATGGATTCATTTATATTTACCCATTCATGCCCGATGCATGATTTGTGCAACTAATAATTATTATTAGGGTTGTCAGAAATATGTTTCTGAATATAATAGTTCAAAAATAAATTAGTTTTAAGAATTAAAATTAAAAAAATCCCCGACTGCGTAGAAAGAGAACAGAAAAGACAAAAACAAGATCAAATGATAATATGCAGTGGGATGCATCTCCAGATGCTATCATTCATTTTATTTTTGCAGTTACATGTATGCCTCCGACTGCATATTGTTATTTGATCTTTTTTCTGTCTTTTCTGTTCTCTTTTTACGCAGTCAGGTTTTCTGTTTTTTTAAAATTTATTTTTTATTGACATCTATTTAGTGTTAGATTTTTTAGTTTTGGTCGATTAACATCTCCGGAAAATAATTTGCATCTGTTAGGGGTTGTTATAAATTTTAAGTAAATACATGATGAAAAATGACATCTAAACATATAAGTTGTATATATTTTTGTAATAAGCTTTTAATATTTGTCAATTTGATACTCTATTGGATTCATTTGGAGAAAAAAAAAATTTGAATCACATATTATGGCACCTAAAATCCGTCTTTTTAATTTTTTTAACGTCATCTATGTTAGGACACTTGGGTTGACGAAACGAAACCAAAGATACCTTAATTTTAGAAATCCGCCCAGTGGTTTCAGTGATACGAGGTAATAAAGAATATTACATACATATGTAAATATGCGTTTTTTTTGAAAAAAATAAAGAATCATTAGCTGTTATCCAAAACCTCTCAAATTCATACATCCACAGCTGTATTAAAATCTTCACAATTAATATAACCAAGAACTCATCTTCATTACAAAAATAAAGCAAGATAACATGGATTTACAAATCTTTCTGGATTCCATAGAACAAACACAAGGAAATAAAACAACAAAAATTTTTCAAGATATCAATTACTTCAATAACAAACTCATAAAGAACCTATGAAAATGCTATATTGCGAAACGTCGGAAAATAATTATATTATGAAAATTTACTATGTTGACAATTAGTTAAAAAAATATGCGTATTTTTTGAAAAAAATAAATAATCATTAGCTGTTATCCAAAACCTCTCAAATTCATTACATACATAGATACGCGCAAAAACATAACCCTTCTTGGCAATCTGGTAATACCCAGCACCTTTTTAAAACGACGTACAGCTTTACTTATGCCACTGTATTTAATGCACATGTTTTCTGTTATATCTCTTGCTAGGGATTATCCGCGGCCTCGCTGACATTAATGTCTTCTCCTTTGCGCACATAACTCCAAAAATTTGATTAAATTAACAGACACTCTATTTTACCATTCCAACTCACTAGTAAGGAATGGTACTAATTTAGGTCAAAATTTTACAACATTTTTTCGTTTTGAAGTCACTTGAATCCAAAAAACATATTTTTTGGAAAAAGTGCATCTGTCTGTTAACACGATACAGGTAAAACAGATTACCGGATAGAAACAAAACTTTGGAAGGATATTTAATATGCAAATGTGAAGAGCCCTATTGTTTTTGGAGAAAATCGAATTATGACCTATTGTCGGTGCTACATTAGAATGTGAATACATTTACAAATAGAAAATCATTAAAGGAGTTTTTTTAACTTCAGTGACGGAATCAAGGTCAACTCCTTGATAGCCAATAATTTAAATGGATGCACGCAGTGAATTAACTTTATGTTTGAAAATATGGTCGATAGGATCAAAATAGATTCATACTTCATAGTAGATGAGATTACTTGTTTCTTTTTGGTATGATCGTTAAGGCTAACTAAATAATTTAATGTCCTTTTGTAAAATTGACCTGAAGATGGCTTTTTTGCCGAAACATGTCGTCGTCGTCATTTAATTTCTTTTGAAAATAAATACTATAATATATCGTATCTTGTGTGGATATTTACCTGATACTAAATAATTGCCGTTTAACTGAACAACAAGGTTAGGAAAATAGGATATTATTGAAAATGTATTTGATCCCAAAATAGTTTTTCATTAATAAATTAACGAGAGAAAAAACTTCTGTAAATGTTGATTAAAAATTACAATTTCAAATATGTGTCTGGCATCCAGCTAGAATAGATTCTGCAGAAATAATTAAAAACAAACACAGTGACATTTTCATACAATTATTTCGTCAGATACGATATTTTTCTTTTATTATTTATTTTTTTATTTAAAATAACTGAAAAGGTTTGATCTGTAAATACGAATGCGAATGTAAACAATTTTTTTATACTTCTATATTATAGATTTTTTTTATTATATACCTAGGTATATATATTTGAAAAAATAAATAGCAACAATAAAAAGTATGTAGAATATTCAGGTCATCAAACAAGCATCCCCTATTCCGCAATCTGTTCAATTCAGTCTCTGCACTCCGGTCTTACATTGTAGACTATACAAGGTGAATTAAAAAATAGTGTCGTAATATCCACAGTTTCTACAATGTTAAAAATAGTCCCATCAAAAACATTTCGTGTGTAGTTGGTGCCAAGACTCACAAGTGCATAATGCTTTAGAGATGGGAAAAACGGGTGTTTTTAGTGATCTGCATCTTTGCATCTGGATCCCGTATGTGAGCCGGCTCACTGAACCGGTTCAAAAAGAGCCGAGTTCTGAATATGTTACTGCAGTCTGTCACTGAGTTACCTAGTTCAGTCAATCATATCACGACCTGTATAGAATCAAGAATGCATAGCCAAACATGCGATGCATGACTCATTTGAGCTGACAGATGCATCAAAGCGAGAACTGATACGTAAGTGTAAAATGGACTTCTGTGTGTTAAGTGTTTCACTGAATTATGCGGATCCGTTGATTCGTCGGCTCAAAAAAAGTGAGTTGACTCTCACGGATCTTCTGTCGGAGTCGGCTCTTTGAACCGATTCAGATCTGAGCTACCCAACTCTATTATAATGCTTTCACTGTTAAAAAGTTATGAGATATCTAGTAGAGCCAAGCGCTTAGCTGAGCTTCGATTTGTACTGTAAGTCATAGTTTACAGGGCCTGTTCAAAGTCCAAAGTATATTAAATGGTGAATGATGCCACAAAAAGCATGGGCGTAGAAGCAAATGGATGTTTGTGTTACGATGGTATCGCCGCTCTCGACAAAACCACATCCATTTACTTCTATGCTCACGTTAATTGTGACGTCATTCACCGTCACATTACACACACTATTTTATGGTACCACTGTCTTAGGAAATCGGAAACCAGGGCATTACAGACCAAAAATGCAATGAGGTCATGTCAATATACTGTAGGCCTATAGATTCTTTTATAATTTGAGAGCAACACCTGTAAGGGCAACATCCATACACTACGTGGCTCTCTGTAACCCCTCCCCCCCGTCATGTAGCCTAACGTAGCTTTTCCTATGACCGCCCCCCCCCCACGGATAGAACATAGGTTTTTATTATCAAATCCAGAAGACATTTTGTGTTTTCTGTTAACAAATTATTAAAAAAATTTGGTTTAAAATGAACGTGACTGATATTTGTTATATATATATATATATTTTTTTTTTAAACTGTAATTTGTATTGTGTTACAAACGGTTGTCACTGTAACTAATAAATATCTATCTATCTATCTATCTATCTATATATATATATATATATATATGTAGATATTAAGATATAAAATTAATATTCAAGTTAATCTGTAAATTATTTTCATTGTGCCAAATAAAATATCAGCGTAGCTTTCGAACTGATCCCCCCCTCCCTTTTGATCGAGCTACGTGGTTTATGGACGCTCCCTACTAGGCTTAAAGTTAAATCAATAAAAAAATATTTTTTTTTGTTTCTTTACAGAGCAAATATACAGAACCAATCTATTGTTTCTTCGGTTTTAAAATTACATTGGAAATTGAATCTTTTCATAGATATGGATATTTAAGTAAGGGTTGGTGTTTGTACAGAATTCAGTATGTAAATACAAGTTATATAGGCCATTCAGTATAATAAAACTGACACCAACCCGTGATTATCCTCTCACCCTCTTTACTTGATCCTTCTCTTGCACAACATACAGAGCTTTATAGTTGGTCTCCACTCTCAATACGTGCTCGCTGCTTCCCTTCCCCAATTTCTCACCCTAAACCGAAAGGATAAATTGCTCCACTCACTGTTCCACTACTCACTACTGTGTTGTACATATATTCAGGGATGATCAAACCCTCGGCAATTGCATTCTAAAGAGACCCTTTCTTCTTGCCACATTATATGTACATATTTCTTTTTTTATTATTTTAGAAATATCTCCTTTAGACTTGATGATGATGATTAGTTCCATATCTCCTACTAGAGGACGTTGGATACTACTTCCTTCCATTAAGGTCTATCCTGGACAGTAGGGATGAGGCTGGTAAAGTTTAATCCAGTCCTTTTTTTAATGTTATCTAGCCACGATGTTCTTCTTTTACCTTCAGGTCTTTTCTGTTTTGATTTGCCCATTAATATGATTTGTTGAAGATTATATTTTTGTGACTGCATCAAGTATGCGCATTATCTAGTTTTAACAACATTTAATAATGTTTTATTTTCTTGCATTATTTGTAGCACTTTGTCATTATTTACGTAATCTGTCCATTGCGACCGTTTTATTTATTTACTGTTTAAGATGCAAAACATATTTCAATTATTTTAAGAAGTACAAAGAATAAGTTTTGTAAAGTAATAAATAAATAATTATTAATCGAGAAAATTCAGTTATTAAGAGCTAATACATTCGAACGATGTTTCGATGTTAAATTATCATACTGAGTAAATTCTACAAATAAAATTACATATTGATACAAAAATCTACACAAGTGTATATATAATAATATTTGTAGAGTTTACTATGGAGAACTTGATCATGTTGATAATTCAACACTGAAACGTTGCTCGAAGTATTTAGCTTTCAATAATAACTGAATACATTTCTCGATCGGGAAGGAAAGGTTATTCTTCTTCTTCTTTCACTAATATTTACACCGATCTTTGTTATTTCTTCTAACTTACTTTACTTATTTAATTAGGCAAATCACTTGATTGAGAACATAGAAAAATAGTGAGTTCAACAAGGAGGAGATAAACAAAATGATGAGAGTGACAAAGAATGAAATAACTTACTACTCTTTTGATACAAGTACCCTTGGTATGTGTGTCTGTGTGAACTAAAATTATTTAATTGACAATTTTCACTAAAATTTCATTATTGGCATCATTTATACTAGAAAAAATATGGTCAATTTTTTATTAGACGCGATTTAAGGGGGTATTCTCATGTGAACGCATAAATTTTACCTCTTTTTAGGGAATTTTTTTTTGACGACAATACTTAACATTCAATCATTTTAATTTTTTTAAATGTTTTTATTTGTATCTTAAACTGTATAAAAAAAATTTTTTTTTCTCTTATTTTACATTTTTTATATATATATATTTTTTAATTAAATTAGACACTAAAAAAAGCAGGTCACTGGTCATGGTAATAGCGGCTGTTCATGTTGTGTGAAATAAAAAAATCGAATGGATCATTGTTCAGTAGGTATGTCGCTATCGGCCCTAATACCAAAATTATTCAATTTCATTGAAAAAAAAATGGCGGACTGTAGAAAAAAAGTTTGTGTTTGTTAATTTTTTTGTTAAAAATCGTTTAAAAAAAATAAGAAAATATTTTCGAAAATTTTGGTACGGCCGATAACCATTAATGAGTAGAAGAACATATATAAATTTCAAAGCAATCGGTTAAATACATTTTTTTTAGGACCATGACAGTTTTAGAAAATAATGTTTCCAGAAAAATGCGTTTAAAGTTTCAAGAGCCGGCAAGTCGCTTACGGCGCGTCGGCGACTAAGTTGTAATTTATTCAAAACTAGGAATTGAAATATGAAAAAAAATCTATTTTTCGAAGTGGTCACATGAGAATACCTCCATAAGGAAAACTGCTTATAAAATATTTTTAATTTCTCTTCTTCACTTCATGGTTAGCGGTTATAAAAATTTCGAAAACTTTTTTTTTCTCAACCCTTAAACAAGTGTGTGAATATAGTCAACCCTCTTTTGTTTCTATGTCGACGGCTAAGAGAAGACCGCATGTTAGCAAGACTCGTGTATTCAACCCCTTGATGTGCTACCCCAATGTAATTTCTTGCAACCACTAATGATGGGTCACTACAATTTCACTGATGGTTATATGTTAGAATTAATTTAATGTGTAATGAAGAGAGACCGAAATATAGATTGGACTTTAGAACTACATTTGTTTGTCTCACTTTTCTAAACCTGATAAAGAAGTAATGTTCTTCGGTTAAGTGATTGATAAGTGAATTAAAACGAAAGCACATACAGCTGAATTACCCAGATGAGAATATATTTCTTTGAACTTATCAGCTTAAAAGGGATTTTTTCAGAGATTTATTATTTTGAAAATGATATTTTGTTTTGGTTGTACAATGTACATAGTATATTTGAATTCTTTTTGATTATGTCATACTTAAAACTTCTAGCCAATTGAGCGACAAGATCATTCCAACTTTAAAATATTTGATTTTTTTTTAATTTCTGAACAACCTATTTATTTAAAACGGTCCGGCTTCGCACAGATAGCACTAATTATCTATAGCCATAAAAGATTAGAATCATTATCATAAAATTCTCAACGTGTATTAAATTTACGCAAATTTAGTCGCTTTTAATTGTGAATGTTCAAAAATCGAAGAAAAATCAAAATTGCCAAAAAACAAAAATTCTATAGATCCAATCGCTACCAAACTTCACAAGATCACCCGCGGGGCTAATCTGAAGATTGTCCGAAAATTTCATCAAAATCGTTCTAGCCGTTTTGGAGTCTATAGATAACATACATATACATACATCGCTTTTTGTAGATTAAATAATGGATGCATGTAATAACTCCTTATATTTTAAAATATTTAGGTAGTTTTATGTTGCATGTGAATTGTTGAGTAATAAAATAGTAAAATCCAGAAATCAACATAAATATGCAACGAGAATATATTAAATTTAACACGACATGTTCAGTTTTATTCCAAAAAAAAGTATACTTATGTTTTTAAATTACATATTAAGTACAGAACTCACACAAAACAAGTAAAATTTGGAATCACTTCAAATTAATTCGTACTACAGATTTATGGAGATTCCTAAGAATATAAGATATAATTATGGTATATTCGTTCTTAATATAGGCAGAGGCAGGTATGTCCCTACGACACTAGATATGCAATCTACTGTTATTTGCAAGTTTTTTCGAGTTTCTTTCGATATTTCGTAAGGTACGAGTACATAGACGAAAATAGTAAATTATGATACAAGTGCGGAAAATGATCGATTACCGATTAGTTTGGCGATTGTCGTCCGGGCCACAGACAGGCAATCGTCGCACATCGTATTTTTTATTACTGCAAAAAGGACTGTTGTTTTTATTATAGTATAAAATTAACTTTTTCATGACCTATAAAATAGCTGCTTTTCATATGCCTGTATAGCGGTTTTAAAATTATTTTTTTCATATTAGTGCATAAAGTAAAACAAAAGGAACGCAATTTTACCAATTCAATAGTAATATTTTGTGTTAGTTCACAGTTGCCATTTGAATTCATCTGAGCAACAGAGACAAGCATAGTAGGCGCTACTTTTATAAATAGTCCACATTTAATACCAATATGGCCGAACGTGAACTGCATAAAATATTAAAAATATAATATATACTCAATTAGGCTAGCAGGAAAGTGGACAATTGATGTAAATCATTGAACCAATTATTAATTTAGCGACGTTTCGGTCATTTATTTGACAGGCATCTATAAAGTACAGCCTGATGAAGATCAAATAAATGACCGAAACGTCGCTAAATTAATAATTGGTTCAATGATTTACATCAATTGTCCACTTTCCTGCTAACCTAATTGTGTATGTTTGAAAAAAAATATGGACGCAACAATTTCCAAAATAATATATACTCATAGGCATATAATATAAGCTAATTAAAGCGAAACAACAATTTTACATACTGTAAGCCACACAGAATAACGCCATCGAAGGAAAAGTTTAACAACAGGTATTTTTTGGCCACTTTTTAAAATGATTTTTGAAAATTAAAATCAAACCGCGATAAAAATATTTTTGATATTTTTTTTTAATTTCCGCTTATCGCGTTGACATGCAAAAACATCATATAACATGTAATTAATGGTTAAATTAAATATCACTCCTTCAGCTTGTCAATTACAAATCAATGAATCGATTCGCACTGATGACGACTATTTATAAATTAATGAAATCCTATCAATTTACAGCACCGGAAAGCCACCATTCCTCACAAAACCAAGGTTGACTAAACTCAGTACGCAAGAAAAAATATATTACGTGAACTACTAATCAGTACCTTATTTTTTATTTTTTTGTTAACTTTTAATTTTTTAATAGCATAATCTAAGCAGAAGATTATAAAGAAATTATTATATATGTTAGAGAAAGGTATTATTATAGCATTGTCGTTTTATAGCATTACTAGCCCTTACCCGCGGCTTCTTGAGCGACTGAGATGAAACAATGTTATATAAAGCTTTTTCCCACGATAATTTAATTTTGCTAACAAAATATAATTTTTAACTCTTATGTAAGCGACCCGGTTCGGCTTCGCACGGATAGCACTAATTATCTATAAAAGACGAAATTATTAATATAAAAAACGAGAACACCTTAGCAGGCGTGATTGTAGACTGTAGAGGGTGAATCTGGGTCTACTAAAATATTTTAAAATAAATTAATTAGTGTAGACTGTAGAGCACCTTCGTGTACGCAAATAATGTAGTACGCCATATATTTCTATCGGAAATTCACAATTATTTCTCTAAAAATGTTCCTGCACCCTAGTTTCGGTCTGGATTGAATCCGTAAACGTGGCTAGAGGTTCGGTTTAACTGGAAAAAATAAATACCAAACTCTATCCAAATAATGCACATTTATTTGGAAATATAAAACCGAGCTGGGTAGAATAGTGGTGACAGCACTAGACTCGCATTCGGGAGGTCCGGGTTCGAATCCCGGCGGGGGCAGATGTGGCTGGGACTTTTTCCTACCGCCTCTCACCGAGAAACGGTAATCCTGTACCGGGCATCTTGATTGAGGTTTTCCATGGTTTCCCTCAATTAATTCCAGATAAATATCGAGATGGTTCCTTATTTGAGGCCATGGCCGATTACCTATCAAACTCCAAGTTCAAAAATTACCTACCTTATCCTAATTTCCTATAATTCCTTCATTCACCCATTGCTATTACATAAGTTGAAGTTTTAAAAATGTAGAAAAATAACGGGAAGTGTGGTAGACGGAAAATAGTAATGGTGCGAATGGCGTCTGTTATGACATAAAGTCGAGGAACGGACGTTAAACGCATTATTATTATTATTATTATTATTATTATTATTATTATTTGGAAATATAACATTCTGAATTTAATTCCCATAAAGAATGTGAATTCGCATTTTTAGATACATGTCTTTTAAAGTTAGCTGTGTACATTTCAGTTTTCTAAGAAATTCTGATAAAAACTCGTGTATTGTAGATAGTTAAAATTATACGAATATCTGTCAATATTACTTCGCTTAAAGATTTATGTGCAT
Source organism: Venustoraphidia nigricollis (assembly GCA_034508555.1). Classification (NCBI taxonomy): domain Eukaryota; kingdom Metazoa; phylum Arthropoda; class Insecta; order Raphidioptera; family Raphidiidae; genus Venustoraphidia; species Venustoraphidia nigricollis. The sequence continues at coordinate 324,768 of JAVRKA010000052.1, read as the reverse complement.
ATAATAATAATAATAATAATAATAATAATAATAATGCGTTTAACGTCCGTTTCTCGACTTTATGTCATAACTGACGCCTTTCGCACCATTACTATTTTTTCATCTACCACTTCCCGTTATTTCTACTTACATTTTTTTTACAACTTCAACGAATGTAATAGCAATGGGCGAATGAAGGAATTATAGGAAATTAGGATAAGGTAGGTAATTTTTGAACTAGGAGTTTGATAGGTAATCGGCCATGGCCTCAAATAAGGAACTATCTCGATATTTATCTGGAATGAATTGAGGGAAACCATGGAAAACCTCAATAATCAAGATGGCCGGTAGAGGAATTACCGTTTCTCGGCGAGAGGCAGTAGGAAAAAGTCCCAGCCACATCTGCCCCCGCCGGGATTCGAAGCCGGTACCTCCCGAATGCGAGTCTAGTGCTGTCACCACTACTCTACCCAGCATATGTGTCAATATGTGGCAAAAAAAAACGCGAATTTAAAATCTTCAAAATCTTCACATTCCTGATTATGATTATATATGCAATGCAATTTTTTTGTCGTCAACATAGAATGTTTTTCTTCAAAAATAAAAGTAAAAATGTTTCTTATTAGGTACTTCTAAAGTAATTGTGATAATATTACTAAATCTAAGAAACATCTATTGTTTATTCTTTTATAGGGTACTAGCGGCCCGGTCCGGCTTCGCACGGGTAGCACTAATTATTTATAGCCATAAAAGATGAGAATCATTATCATAAAATTCTCAACGTGTATTGAATTTTCGCGAATTCAATCGCTTTTAATTGTGAATGTTCAAAAATCGAAAAAAAATCAAAATTGCCAAAAATCTAAAAAAAAATATCGGTTGTTTCGATGGCTACCAAACTTTACAGTATCACACGCTGGTCTAATTTGAAGATTGCCTGAAAATTGCATAAAAATCGGTCCAGTCGTTTTGGAGTCTGTTAGGAACAATACATACACATCGATTTTTTTAATATACGCAAATAGATTACTAGCAAAGCAAACATATATTTCAGATGAAGAATTTAGGGGATATATCCGTTATGCATTCTTAATTGCAATATTTTAAATGTTTGTCAATGTAATATCTTAATGTTTATTAAATATATATACTGTATAGACATAAACAACCGTGAGCCAAAATAATTCTAGATTCGTTACTCTAACACAGTCAGTGCCGGATTAAGCCAGCGCGGGGCCTGTAGCAAATTCGGTCAAGGGGCTCTTGGTTTGCTTTAGGTTCTCAAGTTTAGGGTATTAAATAAAACAAAACTGTTACAAATAAACTTTTCTGGATTTAATATGGGCAAATTTAGAGATAACACTTTCAATATCGACTTCTTTTAGCAAATCATGCTCTATATTCAACAAAGTGAGATGATTAAGACGTCTTGGCCCATCGTGTTCCTTAATTCATTTTTAATACGTTTTAATGTTGAAAAAGAATGTTCGCCACTGCAGTTAGTGATCATGAGAGACAAGTAAATGCGCAAGGCAATTTCTAAGTTTGGAAAACACGATTCTAAAGAATTATTTAATAAAAGTTTATAAAATTGCTGTTCCAGAGGCTCCTGTTTTTTGCTGTCAATAACAGTAGCCACATCTGTTTTCAGCAGCTCTGCGAACTGCACTAATTCGCCATCTAGGCTGTTCTCCAAATCATCTTCGTAAGCACTGACCATACTTGAGGATTTTTCCAAAATCTCTTCTGTTGTAAGAGATTTTAGCTGTCGAAATACTTAAAAAACGAAATCGAGTTTTAGATTTTCAAGTGGAAGTGAGGCATAGCCTAAGCGCTTCACGTTTAAGGCATGCAAGATATTTTACGCTCGTATCTAAATTAATATTTTTTTATTACGGTCAGACAGGCGTTGGAGAGCGGGGCCCCCAAATTCGCGGGGCCCGTAGCATTTGCTACTCTTGCTACGTGGCTAATCCGGCACTGAACACAGTTTTGTACTTTCGTCTCTGTCTAAACTCTAAACAGTTACGTCGCCCTCTTAACCAATAAACTGGGTGGTCGTCGCCGGATTCATATGCTCCAAACGCACCATTAGTGGCATAGTACAGATTTAGCCATCTGTTACAGATTATATTGTGAAGACCAGTCTCTTTATCGATTGATTTTATCTGTTAGTTAAACATCTTTTTTTATCGTTTTTTTGTTATTTTGTATAAGTACTAGAAAGAAAATATTAAATTGATATAAGTTTTACAGCGTCATATTTTTGAAAATAGTGTTCAGAAACAGACTAAGATTTTAGGGTTAAGTAAGTTGACTAGCTAAAAACAACTTGTTTGTGGAATAAACCCTAATTTTAATAGCACTAAGTTACGATTTAATATCGAGCTGGGTAGAGTAGTGGTGACAGCACTAGACTCGCATTCGGAAGGTCCGGGTTCGATTCCCGGCGAGAGCAGATGTGGCTGGGACTTTTTCCTACTGCCTCTCGCCGAGAAACGGTAATTCCTGTACCGGCCATCTTAATTGAGGTTTTCCATGGTTTCCCTCAATTAATTCCAGACAAATATCGAGATGGTTCCTTATTTGAGGCCATGGCCGATTACCTATCAAACTCCTAGTTCAAAAATCACCTACCTTATCCTAATTTCCTATAATTCCTTCATTCGCCCATTGCTATTAGATAAGTTGAAGTTTTAAGACTGTAGAAAAATAACGGGAAGTGTGGTAGAGGAAAATAGTAATGGTGCGAATGGCATCTGTTATGACATAAAGTCGAGAAACGGACGTTATACGCATTATTATTATTATTAAGTTACGATTTAATGGAACTATTTTCTGTATAATTCATTAAAAAACAACTCTCGCAGTATGTGAACATAGTATTCCGTTGCTGTATTATATAAAAAGTATTTCGATTTTATTATAAATATCATGTATAGAGGCTTATATATTGCATAAAGCAGGCCGGCAAAAATTTCATAAGTTTTTCATAACGTTAACTCACCGAGTTTCCCCCGTCGAGGAAATATTCAAATATTTACGCTCGTTGTTCTTTCAGTGCACTTATTACAAATAGTGCATTGTCCAACTAAGATGGAAAGTTGACGACTACCTCTCGTATGATTGCCGCCCTCTCTGCGTTCTCGCGTCACAATCGTTTGCAATCGCCAACTTTCCACCCTATTATGCACTGGTTTTACTGCTACCAATAGTATGTAGTCGTTTGCCCTTTTCGTCATTAATATTTTTAGTTCTTATGTTTGTTTTTCCATATCTGTAAATTAAATCTTATACGAAATGTGTTTTGAGAGGTGTATCTTAGAACTAATGTTTATTCATCTAAAAATTCAAATGAATCCTGGCGTCTTCGTCTAATGCGAGCGTATCTAGTATAGGCCATTCTTTATTTGCGTAGGTCCCGTCTGTGTTTGGTAATGTACGTATAATACATAATGGCGAAGACGATTCGGGCAATATTTGTTCTGTAAAACTAACAACGTGCTGTATTTTCTTTATATTATATTGATCATAAAAGTCAACTGTCGAAAAGCCATTCCTCGAGACCCTTCTATGTGCCTACAAGGAACCTTTGTCAAAAGTTTCATTACAAAAGACCGATATAGCTTTTTATTTAGAATTTTAACACCGAGCTGGGTAGAGTAGTGGTGACAGCACTAGACTCGCATTCGGGAGGTACCGGGTTCGAATCCCGGCGGGGGCAGATGTGGCTGGGACTTTTTCCTACTGCCTCTCGCCGAGAAACGGTAATTCCTGTACCGGCCATCTTGATTGAGGTTTTCCATGGTTTCCCTCAATTAATTCCAGATAAATATCGAGATGGTTCCTTATTTGAGGCCCTGGCCGATTACCTATCAAACTCCTAGTTCAAAAATTACCTATCTTATCCTAATTTCCTATAATTCCTTCATTCGCCCATTGCTATTACATTAGCTGAAGTTGTAAAAAAATGTAGAAATAACGGGAGGTGGTAGATGAAAAAATAGTAATGGTGCGAATGGCGTCAGTTATGACATAAAGTCGAGAAACGGACGTTAAACGCATTATTATTATTTAGAATTTTAACTTGTCCAATACATGGTTCCGTATAAGATTTATGATAATTTTCTTTACGCATTTTTTAAGTCATTTTAATTTTATTATAAGTTCACATCCATTATAGTGATTATATTTAATTTTATAACTTAATTTCAAAACCTAAATAGAAGTTCATGTGTGGCTAGAACGTTATAGAGATTATTATATTACGAATTGCGGTATTACGAAAAATGAGTTTTTTTTTAGTCACAAAAGTCATAATATCATTACGATGGAGATATGCACTACATTTTTTGCTTATCCTGCTATAGAATAGCTGGTTTACACTTAATTTTCGTTAAAGATGTACATTGATAAAATAAACTAGAATGTCTTGGGACATGAAAAATATAGTCAGAAAAACACTTTTAAACACAATTGGGTTATGGTTGTGGTCTTATAATTTAAATACATTTTACCTTTGTTCCATTTTCAAAAGTAACATTTTTAGGGCCCACATACAGTAATTTTGTAACTATTAAAAGATTTTCTACTGTTGAATTCATAATTAAAAAAAAAATACAAGTATTGAAGTTATTTAGCTGTCAAAAGTTGTTAACAATACTATAGCTTTTAAGAAGTTCCGTCCGATGTCACTAATATAACTTACTTTGTTGTTTTATCAGAAACAACTTCCGCAACATAACTACCGCTGCGTACGCAACTTCCGTAACAGAGAAAATTTTACCCTCAGTGCGCCAAAAGAAGTATAACTTCAAAAATACGATTACTTTTAACGGATATTTATGGGGAATGCGGATATTTAAAATATGAACATCATCATTCACTGATAGAAATGTAGGTATTTGCTCTTCACAAATAAGTAGGCACCTACGAGGATAATTGCTGAGAATTTTTAATGGTTACATGTTTACACATTTTGATTCGTTATTTCTGAGAAATTAATTCACAGTAAACAAGATATATTTACCTTAAATCAAATGTGAACCAACCCATTAACTGCAAATGGTTCGTTTTAACCGTGATTATTATCGGCTATACGCTATGTACTCATTAACATTGTATAAAACATAAAATCAGCAGCGCGATTTTTATTTTAAATTTTAATTTACTGTTTGGCTTAAGAGCTAATAAAAAACGCCATTATTAACCGAAAATTGTAGTTTACGGTCAGTTTAAAACTAGGCCATTCTTGACTTAAAATTTTTAATTAGTCAGCTATAATTTAAATACGAGACATGTACAAAAATTACTCATTAAAATTTTAAAAAAAAACGAGAACCAGTTTAGCTGTTTTATTATTCAACTAGCAAAGTTTGCCTTTAATATTAAATGCAGGACGGTCAGTTTGGAGTACTTTATATGCGTAGTGTGCTATGAAATACAGATTCCATTAGACTTACCAATTTTGTGTATGCATAGCGTTACAGACTTAAATAGTTTACTCAAAGTAAAGGTATGTATGTTTAGTTCGTTTGGAAACTACAAGAGTTGCTTTGTGAATGAATTCAAACGTCAGCAGATAGAATATTATATCGAAGAAAATGAAATATTTAACAGTATACAAATTCTATTCGTCTGTTAGTCCAAGTTCCTACCGTACAAATGTCTACTGGACAACACTACTGAGATCGATGGTAGACTAATTCGATTTTTTGTAATTATTTTTTGAAGTAAAACTTCTTTTCTTCATACCGGGTCGAAAGTACGTACTTTCAGCTTCAATTTTAAGGCAGAAAGCCTAATATTTATGCATTGCTGGAATCTATAACAGCGGGCCGAAACTGTTTTCTCGTGCACACTGATACGAAAGTACGTACTTTCGACCGGGTATAAAGAAAAATAACATACATCGCACGGACAGAAACTTGAAATTCCTGCCCTTGCGAAGTAATATACTATTTCGCACTTTAAGATTCAATTCGCATAAGATTGACAATGTATCAAAACGACGCAAAGATCAAGACTCCAGGGATCAAACCATGAAGAACCCCGACGAACATTATTGATTCTATCGAGTCGAAAATGAGTACATATGCGTTGTCTTCATGTGTGTGTTTTTACTTCTGTAGTGTGCAGTGTAAAATATGGTGTCCCTTTTTAGTGTATTTGCCATATGGCAACATACACTATTGGCGTCGGTCGGATGGCGGGACCTAGGGGTCGGACCAAAATTTCTCGACGTTTCATAACCTCCTAAACACTTTGGCACCATTTTTAAAAATGTTTATATATATATGTATATATATATATATATATTTATATATATATATATATATATATATATATATATATATAGGTATATATGTGTACGGGCAATAACTTTCGAAGGAGTTAATTTATTTTAACGAAATTTGGCACACATGTTGGAATCCATCACCGCACGAAGCCTATTTAAAATGGGCCCAATCGGGTCATTTTAAGGGTGGTTTTTAGGGGATGAAAAAAGGTTTTGGGCCCAAAAATACCTAAAAAATTCTCCGAATCGTTTCAAAATTGAAATTTAGCCCTCTGGTAGTAATTAAAAAGTGTCCCCAAAATTTTAATAAAATCGGCCTGACAGGGCCGGATTTACAAATTTTATGAAAACACTAGTTTGCAGATAGTGACTTATTTATTGAGGGGTGTATTTAATTCAGTGTAGACGTTAGATTGTTAATAATATTACAATTAAGAAAAAAATTGTTAATTTAAGGGGTGTATTAAGGGGTTAAATTTTTTATTTTGCCCAAAAACAAACTTAATTTCACATAATAAAAGTATAAATCCACACGGCCCTATACAAGCAAATACACTATATTGTCGGCAGGGTTTTGGCACTGCGACCCGGGTTTTTTTTATTTGCAGTATCTCGTATATTGTAGGTTTAAATGAAATTTACACAGAATATAGAGAAATAGCAATTATATACAGTATATCAGTCTTTACTTTGCAAATGTTTTTGCTTACTTGGCGGACCTCTCCCCAAATGAATATAGATGAGGAGCACCAGGTGTGTTAAAAATCTAGAGTATAGCGACTGAAAATAGTTTGAATATTTAAAATATAAGTTGTCGTTATGGGAGTCACATATTGTATCTAGCCCTATCCCGACCGTCCTTTTTCCTGGTCATTTTACGTCTATTACCTGCCGAGAATAGCGCGAGGCAAATCCTTGACCCCTATCCAAATGATCCTATGCTAGAAATTCAACTGGTAAATAGTGGAACCTCAAACGGAAAACTTTCAAGAAATGGAAAATCATATAATCACAGGAAATATATGTACCAACATTTATTAAGCCAAAAATAGAACTTCGGCTGATTGTAGACTTATTCGTCAACATTTTGCAAAAAATATTTCTCTGTAAGGAAGGACAAATCTAGGTCTCTAATGGATTACTTTTGTTATTTATGTACGATTTACTAGAAAAAAGTTGGCATTAATTGTGCCAAAAAACTCACGTTTTCAATGTCACACTCCGACCTTATTCGTACTTTCTTCACAAAATTGTTCCATCACAAACCTACAGTGATTCTTCCTTTTTCGGTAAAGTTTTTCAAATCTTCAAAATATTTCCAAAATTTAGAATAATTAATCAACTGACAGCGGCACCCTTGCAACAGCATTTTTTAGCCTCGTAGTGTGGCTTAAATTCAGAGCGTTAAGAGTCTTAAGGCTGTCGGAACGCTGTGAATTTTGTTTGTGCTGTGACCCAACGGAAAGGGGCAAGGTAGGCAAAAGACGTATTGTGAGTGTGACCTTCTTTAGCTCTGTCTCGCTCTAATCATCCGCAGGTTTCAATTTTTGGCTACGAGGCTAAAAAAAATGTGTGCAAGGGTGCCGCTGTGAACTGATTACTCTAATTTTTGGAAATATTTTGAAGATTTAAAAGACTTTTCCGGAAAAGGAAGAGTCACTTTAGGTTTGTGATGGAACAGTTTTGTGAAATAAATACGAATAGGGTTATAGTGTGACATTGAAAACGTGTGTTTTTTTAGCACAATTAATGCCAATTTTTTTCTAGTAAATCGTACATAAATTACGAAAGTAGTCCATTAGAGACCTAGATTTGTCCTTTATCTTCCTTATAGAGAAAGAATCTTTGCAAAATGTTGATGAATAAGTCTACAATCAGTTGACAGCCGAAGCTCTATTTTTGGCTTAAATTCAGAGCGTTCCGACAGCCTTAAGAGTACCTTCAAAATGCGCGTTATCTCGATGTCCAGCACCTTCTTAATCTTATATCTGATTGCCTTCTACATTCTACAATATAGTTACAATATCCATTAGTACGGTTCTATCTACAGTAGGTAAACTATTTGGGGTCGTAGTTTTTCTCAGCTTTGTGCTAACGAATCACGAGATATGATTATTAAATAGTACGGCAAACTAGAAACAAACATTTAGCACAGCTTTCTGTATTTGTGTTAAATATTATTATCACAAGATGTATAAATAGTGGGTCACTTTGTATGCAAACTTTACGTACATAACTCATAACTCTGTATACAAGGTGTAGATACATTTTGAGACATAGAATATTCGCATTCGCGTACGCGAATATTCAAATTTCTTGCGAATATCCTACATACTGAAAATAGTAGGTTATGTATCTAGTGCGTGAATTATAATTATATGACATGATGTGACATTGTGGTAAAACGATAGCCAGAGATTTATAACAGTCGCACAAATTATAAAATAATCACGGACGGGCAGTTTTTGTACGTATCCTGCATAATTTTTAAAATTTTTGACAGTTCAATTTTAAGCAAGATCATTTCTAATTGGAGGCTACGTTCAATTCTTATGCGGTTAGACTATAATTTACAATGGAAATGGTGATACGACTAGATACGTTTATTTACTTTACGCAACTTTGCAGCACTAGTGGAAAATGTGTTATTTCACGACCACTAGACAGAAATGACAAAAATGTACAAAAAATAAGTTTAAGATATTCATATGTCCGTATATGCAGAGCGGTCTGGCTGATACAATGATTCGTGGATTTTAAACTTACGGTTTTTAAAGGATTCATCAAAATTTCTTGTAATTTCTCCCTATTCCTTCAAGCACGAGTACTTAGTTTACAGATGAACAAAATAGCGATAACAGATAAATAAAAACACTTGAAAATTCTACAAAATTTTTTATTAGATTATTTCTCGACGATCGTTTCGGGCAATAAGTCCATCCTCAAGAATATAAAACATATACTATATGTTTTATTTAGTATAATAGCTTTTGTCTGCTATAATTGTTAAGAAACATTCATTGTTGTAGCACTATATTAGAAAAATGTATTATTCCAACACGTCACCGTTGGGATTTAAACCCGAATCTTTCCACTTTCGCGGCGGAATGACTTAATCAATCACTCTACGGTGCACACAATTCAACATTTTAATCCTTCATAATATAGCGTTTTACAACACTCAAATTCACTACATGCGAGAGCCAATTATTTTTTAGCTGTAGCTAGACATTAACTCTCACAGTAGCGAGGGCTCTTGAATGAATCAAAGATGAACTTTCCAGTATTAATACGGTTCTAAGTCACTGAATTTTTCTGTTTCGTTAGGACTGTTTCAATGCGGAAAACGACAAATCAGCTGGTACGTAGCTACAAGCGTATGTAAAATATCTACTTATATGTTTTATATTCCTGAGGATCGAGAAATTATTTAATACTAAATTTTGTAGAATTTTCAAGTGTTTTATTTATCTGTTATTATTAATCACGTTCTACCAAGTGCCGAGTGAAAAACCAGTGCAAATTATATTAAAATAGCAATTTTCTCGAAAACGGTTCCAACTACCTTGTTTTATATTTCATAAGTCGGCATGTGATTAATGTATTATGTCACAATTTGTCTCGTCCAGAAAGGGTAACTGACAAACGAAAATCAGCGATTGGTGCAGTTGTCTGAGGAAATTATTGCGCTGGAGTTTTTTTTTTCAATTATGTGTCTAAGGATTATAAAAAAGATAAAAATAAAGAAACAAATTCTACCATTTCCTATGTGCCCGAAACAAGTTTACACCTTATAAAATGTGTATAGCCATTAACATAACATGCTATGTTGTATGTTTGTGCAATGTCTATTTATGCATAGCTTCACATGCAAGTTAACATTTAGTTGTTAAATTTACACTTGAGTTTAATGAAGCTAACTCTATTAACGTTCGGGCAGATATGTAAAATTGAAAAATACAACATCCATTCTCAACATAATTTATAAAAAATGTGGTTTGTTTAATTAGTACGACCTTATTAAGTTTTGAAATTAAAAGAAAATTTCAAATTTTTGTCGCAGTCAAGCGAATAGCCTATTCGAATGTAGTTGTGTAAAAAGTGCCATAGTATAGTAGCTTGAAGTACCACTTGTCAAGGTTGCAAAACTTAGTAGTATTTACGAGTATATAGTATAATCGACTATAGAGATGGGAAAAATGGGTCTTTTTAGTGATCTGCATCTTTGCATCTGGATCCCGTATGTGAGCAGGCTCACTGAACCGGTTCAAAAAGAGCCGAGTTCTGAATATGTTACTGCAGTCTGCCACTGAGTTACCTAGTTCAGTCAATCATATCACGACCTGTATAGAATCAAGAATGCATAGCCAAACATGTAATGCATGAGTCATTTGAGCTGACAGATACATCAAAGCAAGAACTGATACGTAAGTGTAAAATGTGCTTCTGTGTGTTAAGTGTTTTACTGAGTTATGCGAATCCGTTGATTCGTCGGCTCAAAAAAAAGTGAGTCGGCTCTCACGGATCTTCTGTCGGAGTCGGCTCTTTGAACCGGTTCAGATCTGAGTTACCCAACTCTATAATCGACATGAGTGCAAGTGGTTATTAAACAATTATTTATCTCACCAAAACAATTCTTGAAAAAATAAGACCAAGTTTCGTAATCGCGTAGCAGTAAAATGAATATGAGATATAATATATAGAACCAAATTCAATTAACTAATTTTAAGTGAAAAGTAGTGAAATTGAAAAGTTGGCTAACTGCAAACAAAAGACGAACGACAAAAGTTCTAGGCCTTGCAGTGGAAGTAAAAAAACTTGAATTGTGTTAGCTAACTTAGAAATTAGTCAAGTCTTAGATTTCACTACTTTTCACTCACAATTAATTGACCTTGCTGTGTTAGATATCATAAAGTTTTAATGTTCGGAATCGCGACCTTATTTCTACAAGATTTGTTTATGGCAACAGTATTGATACTAACACGAAATTATCTGTTTTTTCAGTATTGCTACAATTGAGTTTTTTTGAAGTCGCCATGCTTTTAAATAATAAACCACACTTGCAATTGACACTTTTACCAATTTTCGGATTAGAACTTGGAAACTGGGGGCTTATCATAGCATTGCTGTACGTTCTCAAGGTCTACAATAAACTTAATTATTTTGTTGGCTTTAATAAATGTGAATTATTATATACCTTCAATTGACTGTGAACTGCGATATATGTGTTTAAGCAATTAAAATGTTTCTTCTAATTTTAGTTAGTTGCACTATATAAATACAATATACTGCTTTCTAAATGTGTTTTTTATTACTGCAATCGAGTATAATGATTTTCAATTATATTTACAACTAACAACGAACATGAGAAACAGAGCAACTTTAAAATCAATCATTATCAACAACTGTGTAATGAATTGCCCTATTAAACATTTAATCTAAAGTGCTTGATACAGATGTGGTGTATTTTTAAAATTCTACGTACAGAAAATGCAGTTAAGGACAATCCGGCACAAAACCGCACATGCGCAAAGAAAAATTGGCCATTTTTTTGTACACGAACAAACTTACGATTGCATTTTTAACTGCCTGTAGATAAATAATTTGATTTTTATCTTACTCTCATTTTAGTTTTATAAATTAAACATTATGAGAATTATAAACAATGTAATATACTTTTATAATAATTTCGTATCGTATTAGTATTAAAATTTAGCAACAATATAGGATTTAGAGAAAGATAAGAAATGATGCTGAGTGTAATTGTTGACAAACACTGATAATTAAGAACATCTGAAATAGTTTCAATCAGCAATCTGTGACGGGATAAAATAAATCGTGTAAATAACTTGAACTACAGCAGAAAAACATTACAAGATAAGTACGTGTTAGCTAGTAGTCTACGTATGACAAACCAACCCGCATATGAACCCCAATCACACATAAAATTCTATATAAAATCGTTTTTTATAGCTAATGCCGATATTCTTCAAGATTCTCAAGAATCCAATCTCCTCCTTGTAGTCCTTTGGATTTTGTGGCTTTCCTCGAGTTTTTCTTGATTCCTTTTTGCTACCTCCAAATTTCTTTTGGGCTGTTTACTATCTAGAATTATTTTTTGCATACCAGACGAATTGTTTTTCAGTTGAGTCTTCAATGCTTCCCTTGACGACCATTTTTCGTTGAATGAAGGTCTTCCTGCATCTTTCAACATTTAGTGTACCCAAATTAACTACTTCTAGACGAAATACATAAAGATATGAATGTTGATGTTTAGAAATGACGAAGATGTGATAAATGAAGTAGTTCTCTTCTTAAAAACAATAAAGAAACCGATATGTCTGACTTCATGAAAATCTTTAAGAGAATATAAAAAATCTGTGACTTACAAAAGTGCATAATTTCCTACAAGCATTATGCAAATTACGTTCTCGATGAACTAACAACGCCGAGGAACAAAATTACGTAGTCACGCCATCAATTAACTGATATACAATGAAATATAAGTTAATAAGCTGTTAAGTACTTATTGCTATTTAGATTCAAAAATACGTATTTATTTATTGTAATTTATGTATTAAAAATAAATGTAAATAAATATAATCTGTAATACAAATGCAATAACGCCCTGTTTACAGATATATATTAAATCTACTTACTTATGTTACCATCAACGGCTTAAATAAATTAATTTTAATAACGCTCTAATTTACACTAGTAATGCTATAATTTATATCAGGGCATTGTAGCTATAATAAATGCAATAATGTTTTTTTAAATGTATTTTTACGCCCAGTATCAAGTACGTGTTAACTAAGCCCACTACCAGTTTATATTTTCAATTTAAATTGAAAAATCCTATTATACTTTTATTAGTTCTCGGACTATAGAATTTGAGAACCGGGGGCTTGTAATAGAGGAGTCATGGAGACGTCATATAAACGCTTGGATGTATTCAAGTCATGTTGTTACGTAGATTGCAGTTATGGACGTTCGACAACTGAGATGATTAATAAGACTTCTCTACCAGAATTTTGAAATTTCGCAATTCCGGACAAAATTAGTGAACATGTCAATTCTGGAAGTGAAGAAATTAATATTAAATTTCCAAGATTAAAATTTTTGACAATTCTGCTTAATTTCCCGATCAGAAAGTTAGCTGTAATATAGATTTTTTACCAATAGTTGATGAACTCCCTAGAGTTATACAACGTAGAAGTTAAATTTTAAGTTTAATATTCGAAGTGTTCCAAATTATTACTAATTGATAATGTTGATTTTTTTTATTTAACTGGCTCGAAATTTCATTCAACGTTTTCTGAATCAATGTGAAAACATATTATTTTAAAAAACATGTTTCTCCAATAGGTAGTATTTTTGTAGACTTTCCTCAAAATTAATACTACATAGTTCTGGAATTACGTAATTGAGAACCAAATATCCAAATTAGTTTCGGAGTTGAAATTGATCGGATATTGGACGTCTTAATCTTATTTTTAGGTTCATCTGTGACAAAAAAGCAATAATGAATATCCACTTAAATAATGCCCTGTTCGACTTGACAAATCTATTCTAGGGCAGAAATACGGGCATAGAATTTACTTGAAATTATGGATAATATTTCATGAAAATCCAGTGATATATTATAAAGATAGCGTAGACATAAATAACGTAATTTAACTCTGTCGCAAGTAGAAATTATCGTATAAGAAAGCGATGTTAAACACACCTAGGCTAGTTGCAAATTATATTGCATTTAGATGTAGCGTTGTAATGGCATAGTGTAAAATGGTAGAGCAGCATTTGGAATGCAATACTAACATAGTTTATATCAATATATCAAACATGTTAACTCGCCAAACGCGCTCAAATTCCAATGCAATTCAATTGCCTTATTATAGGTATTTGCATATTTATTACTAACAAGTAGTACGAAGACTTTGCAAAATATATGGATATATTATGTTTCGATATCGTTCGAACACTTCATTTAAAATATCATCTTTCCTTTGTTCTTGATTTTTTTTCGTCGGCTGGGCGTTTTTTATCCGACTACAACGCACGAAAAGGTATTGTATTTCGGACTATGTCCGAATGTTATGCTTTAGATCAACTCAGATAATTAATGAGTTGTCGTTAAAATAGTAATGAATCTCCGAGTCTTCTACTGAATATACGAAACGACGTCACGTGTATTTTAATATGGCGGCCAAGAGGCGTTAATTGTCCAGCTTGAAAAAAATCCGAAAACCCGATTAAAATGATTATCAAATGAAAGATCTTGACATGTGGGTTTCAAAAATATATATGTTACATAAAATTGTCTAGCTCTATAGATATATAAGCGTCAATAAAAAAATGGTTCAAAAAATAGAAAGAGTAAGTAAAATATAAAAAAACGATTTTAATAGCATAAAACCCTACTGCTTCTAGTGTAAAAGTACGAAAACAAGCTTCCAAAAGATACAAATTAATTATAAATCTCGGATTGGATTCAAAATTGAAATTTAACCTTTTAGTATTAATTAAAAGGTGCTCCTAAAACTTTAATAAAATCAGCTCAACAGGGTTGGACTTATACATTTTATGAAAACATTTTTGCGGATATACTTACTGAAGACTAGGTATATATAATTTAATGTAAATGATGAATTGATAAAACAGGAGCGAAATATTGAAATTAAGAAAAAAACATTATTTTAAGGAGTTAAATTTTTTATTTTCTCCAAAAACAAACAAATTTATAAGCTATAATACTTACTAGCAAATACGAAATATTGTCGGCAGGGTTTTGGCACTGTGACCAGATTTTTTTTTTTTTATTAACAATGGTTTCTTTGTTATGGATATGCAATTTCATGTTTTTACATTGGTTAAACAACATGTTTAATAACGACTATTGTTGCAAGAATGATTGTTAAAAGAACTCTTAGAAAGAAGTAATCAAAAACTCAACAATGCATTCTATGTGGAAGTAGGTACACATAATATGTGCGTTGCATATATGTATCTAAACTTCGCTCTATATGCATTCCTTCCTTCCCTGTTGCCTAGGGAGAGCTTTTGAAGGTTTTCAGTTCAAAGAAGAAAAAGAAAATAACACCACTGGGTGTGCTATAACTGTGAACCTTGAGATAAAGCGGTTCAAAAATACATTCCTTCCCCAGTCATTTCAGCACAGCAAATGTAATTTTAGATTCGATATGTCTATGTACATTTGTGTATGTAGGGTAGGACTATGTAGTCGCAAGACAAAAAAGCTTATGTCGAATTTGTAGTAATTTTCTGTTTAATACCTACAGAAAGATTCTATTATTTTTTGTAACACTGTATAAAACATTTCACATCTCACGCAAATTCCAAATTTAAACGGCAACTGCTTATTAGCCTCGTGATGTGTGCAACTTACATATCCTGTAGACCTCGCTTAACGCTGTTCCGCTTAACGCTGTTTCAGTATTAGGTGGTTTCTAAAAGTTAGCCTCTATAACGTAAATTAAGGATCAGTTTATTCAAAATGATTCAAATGTTAATAGAAGTTCAAAGACAAGACGAAGTGTCATTGATGCAATAGCTTGCTGTCGACAACAGCTTGCTGAACGAAACAGAAAAAGGCGAACGACATTAGATGACTTCTTCACAAAAAACACTATGTGTCAAATGAGGAACCTTTCTCATCACAAACATAACTTCTTACTCGAACTTTTATTTGATTTTCATAAATGTTTTATGAACAAAAATCGATATTAACAATTATTAAATCTATAATTAATGTGATAAAGAAGTATTTAACTATAAATGTTACAAAATTAAACGAAAAAAAACTAACAAATGTCTTATTCTCGGTTCTGTTTTACTTATGCATATTAATTATCTACGTTTTATGATGATCTCGTTTAGAACTGTTTCGTATAGCGCAGGAACTTTTTGGAACGTATCTCTCGCGTCAAGGGGGGTCTTACGGTACTTGTCTATGTTTGAAGCGTCATTGTATCCACTGACTATATAATCATTTTGTTTATTCGCTACCATAGTAAATGTGGAAATTAATAGAATTAAACTACGAAAATGCTTTTTAATATTGTCGCTTGTAAACCTAGGTCATTTCATATGAAGGACAGTAATATCGTGCTGAGGAAAATACATTTCTTTATAATAATATTTCCATAATCGAAATACAAGTATATTTTAAAGAAAATCGGAAAGAAAAACACGACAGGTGGAAATAAACCGTTTAAAAATTCACTTTAGTCGATGGGGAAAGAAATAACAGAGAAGGTAGCAAAGAGAAAAAAATCAACAACCCTCTGCTATCCATTGAACATAACAACACATATATACGATATAGGAAAAACGTTGTGCAGTAGACAAGAACAGAAAATCATACCATTTTACTTCTTCAGTGGCAGCTTTTATTATTTTTTTACGAAAATACAATTAAAATAATTGTCATCACAGGATGTTTTGTTTTTTGTTAGTAGTTACAGTCCTTTAGGAACAAAAATACACAAGTGCATTCGTAAGTTCATATTTACATAAGTAGGACTCCTGCACCTATAAAGAAAATCTGTCTACTCATTGAAAATACCATAGAAATTAAACACATATTAACATCCCTCTTTTTTGATCAGGTATTCAAACCATAGAAATGGAATTCAAGTGCTTGATTTCAGGAAAATGATTAGTTTTGAAAATGCAATCAATTATTCTGACCCGTTAACAATGGCAGATTTATTAATTATAATTCGATTTTTTCGTATCATTTTTTTTTAATATACAGTTGGATCCGTTTATAATGACATCGAAGGGGATTGACAAACGCGTCGTACTAAGCGGACGTCATACAAAGCATTTTTGTGAAAAAAAAACAACCTTCTTTTTTTTAGGTAGCATAGGGCCGCTGACGGGTATTCCTTTGTTTCTCGTGATTTTAACCACTGAATTAACGCTTTATCAACATTTTCTTGTCGCGATTTTCAAAGCCTCTTCGGTTTCAAAACATTTGAATTGAACGATCGCTTAATCTGGTTCTTGTTTTCGAAAATCATTGAGATTGTCGAATGACCCACGCCGAATTCCTTTGCCAGAGATGAGTTTGATTCTCCATTTTCTAATCTGCATATTATTGCACCTTTCTCCTCAATCGTAAATGCTTTACGACGTTGCGATGACATTTTTTTACTTAGGATATCACTAAAAACAATGCGTGACTTTCAACTATCAATTACTCACTGAGATTCAAAACAAAAACAAGCCACGTGCCGAACGTCGTCGGGAATCAACAAACATTGCCGAAGGTGTAAAGAGTCATGTCGGTCACTATAAACGGACAAAATTTATTAAAAATGAGTCATAATAAGCGACATGTCACTGTAAGCGAAGTCATTATATCCGACTTTGTTACAAAGAATTTTATATGAAAACCAAACTTCGTTGTGTAATTACGTCATAATAGGCGGTTGGTCAATATAGGCGGACTCATAATAAACGGATTCTACTGTATGTATGTATATTATAATTCTTTAATTTTTAGTAGGTTAATATAAATTGGCGTCGATCTCAAAATTTTATTATTTTTTTGTTTTAATAACTTTTTTTAGAAGATGATTCAATCTTTTCTTGAACGCTCCGTTAAAATACAATTATTTTCAAAAGAAGTTTGCTTTTTCAGGGGAGATGTAAAAACTAATATTATTGTAAAGTGTTGAACTCTTTTAAAAAGTTTTAATTTATTTTGCACACCACTGTATTCCATAGCGTCTCTGAGTAGACAGTCGGATAGACAGATGTTAAGTTCAACCGACCAAGCGAAAATGTAAGTCGAGAAAATCGTATACACGAAATTTTCAAAACTTATATATAAAATGAGAAAATGTACAGAGTGTTTTAAAACTTATAGAAATTATTTACGTAATTATTTCACAGTTAATTTTTCAGTATTTCCTTCATCTTATATTTCGATCACAAAGTAAGCAAGGCAGATTAAATACAATTAAAACAAAATTATACTTCTTTGGCGGGATCACGATAATTGATATTCACATTTTCGTTAAAGAGGTACATTGATACAATAAAATAGGATGTCTACGGAGATTGCAAATAATAGTGGAGTGCCGTTAGGTTTATACCTCGGAATCCAGGGCCAGTCAATGAATCTTCATAAAACTTTTGGACTGCATTGTTAAAAGCTCAAATAAAAAAGTTAAAAAAAAAATTTGCGATCTCGATTGTGGGGGGATGCCACCCCTTCTCGGGGGTGAAAAATGTTTCGTTGAAAATAAGCACGGAAATGGATAGGTTGACTAATTCTAAGCAACTTTTGTTCTATAAAGTTTTTTCTGAAAGTCCATACTTTTCGACTTATTCGCGAGTGTAAGTGTCAATTTTTCAACCAATAAACCCACGTTTTCAGATGGTTTTTCCCGAATATCTGAAAAAGTAAGTATTTTATCGAAAAAATCATTCTTAGTAAAAATGTAGCTTATAAAAAAACAAAAATAATGGTGAGTTTACAGTGTCTGTAGACCCAATACAAACGGAGAACTACCTTGTTGAAGGTTGGTTCTTATTCGTCAAAAGCCAAAATTGAAAGTTTCAACGTGAAATTACCAAAATACAATGCATTTTTCGGGGGAAACTCATGGAACATTTTTTGAAGTGCTTGAAAGAACCCTTATTTTTATTTTTTATAAAAGTCCCTAGCATCAAAACTAACTGAGCTCTGACGAAAATAATGTTGGTCCCTATTTTTTTCGGCGTCAAAAAATGCGAAAGTCAACCCCTTATTACCACCCAAATTAAAAATAATCGTTACCACTTCACAATTCACTTTATTTATGTACTTGTAACATGCTCTAAAAGTTTGACAGGTTTAAAGTGCTTAGTTTTGAAAAAAATTGAGTTTGAAGTGAAAACAGCATTTGTGTATTTTTGCAAAAAATTGCCTTTTCTTCAAAATAACTCAAAAACTATTAATGATACGCAAAATTTTGTAGTGTGCCAAATTGTGGGTTTTGCTTTTCTGAAAAATTTCGTTGTTTTTTCTGTAGGATGAAACTTGAATAGGATATGGCCGTTTAAAGTTTGCATATATTCGTAAATAGTAACTTTTCGAGTTCTTTCACCTCTAGCCCTTTCAAAACTAAGCACTTTAAACCTGTCAAACTTCTAGAGCATGTTACAAGTACATAAATAAAGTGAATTGTGAAGTGGTAACGATTATTTTTAATTTGGGTGGTAATAAGGGGTTGACTTTCGCATTTTTTGACGCCGAAAAAAATAGGGACCAACATTATTTTCGTCAGAGCTCAGTTAGTTTTGATGCTAGGGACTTTTATAAAAAATAAAAATAAGGGTTCTTTCAAGCACTTCAAAAAATGTTCCATGAGTTTCCCCCGAAAAATGCATTGTATTTTGGTAACTTCACGTTGAAACTTTCAATTTTGGCTTTTGACGAATAAGAACCAACCTTCAACAAGGTAGTTCTCCGTTTGTATTGGGTCTACAGACACTGTAAACTCACCATTATTTTTGTTTTTTTATAAGCTACATTTTTACTAAGAATGATTTTTTCGATAAAATACTTACTTTTTCAGATATTCGGGAAAAACCATCTGAAAACGTGGGTTTATTGGTTGAAAAATTGACACTTACACTCGCGAATAAGTCGAAAAGTATGGACTTTCAGAAAAAACTTTATAGAACAAAAGTTGCTTAGAATTAGTCAACCTATCCATTTCCGTGCTTATTTTCAACGAAACATTTTTCACCCCCGAGAAGGGGTGGCATCCACCCCACAATCGAGATCGCAAATTTTTTTTTTAACTTTTTTATTTGAGCTTTTAACAATGCAGTCCAAAAGTTTTATGAAGATTCATTGACTGGCCCTGGATTCCGAGGTTTTACAATTTTTACGTCTAACGGCACTCCACTAAATTGAGAATAGGAATGCGATATATGCCAAAGCTGTCAGACTACATATAAATGATCTAGTTATCAATATGCAATGTCTGATTTCTGTGATTTTCAAGCTAATTAAAAAAAAACGTGTTGATGAAGTAGTTGTTAGGTTTCCAAGCAATATTTGATGAAATTTTGCTAATAAATTGTCTAACAATATAAAATCAGTCTTATACAAGGTAAATTCAAAAAATATTTAAAAAAAGCTTACAGGAAAATTGGATTCTAGTTGATTTGCCGACGATTTCGGTACTCTATTTAAAACATTAAACTAAAATTAAAAATATAGTGTGTTTATTTATGTAAATGTTAACAGCTATGTTTATTTTCCTACTATCCAATTGTACTATCTAATTATTTTATAAAAAAACAGGTTTTATGTAATTAACGGAAGTTTCTTTTTTCCTCTTTAATTGTGTTTAAACAATTCATAAGTATTGATAAAACTATAGTTATAAAAAGTAGTACTAAATTTTTAATAATATAGTTATATAAAATCTATTATCATAATTATATATATTTTTGAGCGTTTTATTTAGTTCTTATATAAGTGTTATGTTTTAACAACAGAATATTTATACGCTAATTATCATAATTAGGTAGATATTCGAATTTAAATATATCTGCATATTTTATACATTTTTTGTGAAACATTACATTCGTGAAATTGTTGTTTCTTCAAGCCGGGAAAATTTTCTCCAGATTATAATATAATATATAAAGTAATTTACTTGTAAACAAAATTTTAATCCAAGAATAATTCCGTAATTAAATACACTAAATAACTCAATTATAATAAGACATTTAATATTTTTTTTTATATTTTATGAGCTCAATGAAGAATGATTAAGAATATTAAAAAAATATAGTTTTGGTAACGAATAAAGTTTAAATTTAATGAATATTTTGTTTTCTCCATAATCTGTATGGAGTATGGGAAAAATCAATATAGTGCAAAAAAATTCAGCAGTAGATTGTTTATTTAGCGTCGTAATAGAATTACGAACGAAATATATGGTATTTTTCGCACGTCAGTAACTCCTATAAAATAACTACCTGTGACTGCATTTTCAAAATTTTCGACAATTCATTTGTATAGGCTAGGAGTGTCAATAATGACCATTGTTTAACCAGTATCTCGGTGTGTACTAATTCAATCTTGAGTAAATTTAGTATGCGTAGTTAAGGCATATTGACTTAATTATTTTGAGTGTAATATTCTCAATTCTAGACCAGTATCCCTGGATTTTCCGTGTGTGTGGTCTGTCCGTCGCTAAGATCGTTATCTATGTTGAGAATATTTATTGAATATTGATAAAATTTTGCATAATTGTTCGAAATATGTTCCCAATACAAAAACTTTTAACACGTTGTTTACATTATTTTCCTTTGCGTTCAAAATATTAAATTTAAAACTGAACGTCTCACACAAGCGTCCAAAATTTAATCAAAGCTGAATAAGTATTGACAAATTACAAAAAATCTAAATTTAGTCAATAATACTTTACTTCTCACTGCTGCACCGAAACTATTGCGTTTAGCGAAAAAATGTGTAAGTGATATTATGTATAAAAAATTTAATTCTATTTTATTTTCATACAAACGTTTTTTGCCAATGGAGCACCCGAAGCGAGATATTTCATAGAATCTGTTAGTTTTTTTGGTGTCATTTTGTCAACATAGTGGCCCTAGCGGTTACGATCATATTTTGGATTTTGTTTGATTTATTTTAAAGATATCGAGCTCTACAAATTCCTAAAATTTTAAAACTTCTGCATTTATTTCGATTAAACCCTCTATATGCGCTATTTCTAACAGCAAAGTTTACTTGCTATGTGTAAATTCATAGTCTGCTAACTACGTAATATTTCTTTATTGACAAGAAAATCCATCAAAGAAAACATACAGTACGCGAAAATTCAGCACTGTGAAGAATCAGAAAGCTGTAAATATATGTATTATGTAACTTGTATGTACGACCGAGTGATTCCAGTTGCACTACTCGCACTGAATACAAACACAGAACGAGACTGCAGTGCTGTGTAAAATGAACCAATTCCTTGCTCTGTTCTTTCCGGCCAACGCGATCCGTTCGCTTTCTTAAAGGCCACGTCAGCTTTTCATTCGTCCAGCGCGCAGACCGCGTATATATCGACGTCCGTAGCCTACTCAGATTTTCCTCTTTTGATAAAATAATACAGTAGCTCAAGGCTCGTCCAGCTGAACTCAAATAATGTATAACCATGATAGTTTAGAACTGTAGTAGATATAACTTTCGTTACATTGAAAACTTGTGTGTATATAGTAGATATATAATTTACAGTATGTACGTACTGTATGGCTACTTTAATCATAGACCACCTACTCTAGCTGGTTTAGTGACTTTAATCATTTGAACGTTATTGTATAAATAACTTAGAGAGCTCGTTCTAAAACTACTAATAGTTTTAAATAATTAATTATTATGCATATGTGACGTATAAATTGTAATAAACCAACCAATCACAGTTGTATACACGTGTTCTAGTAGTAATGTTGAAACCGTGAAAGACATATTCCTTGTGAAATTATGAATTAAAAAGTCCTTTAGCGTAATAATTACGTCAGTGGAACGGGGGAGAAAACTTCAATTCAGCTATCTAGGCAAGTAGGGCATCGTTTTCTATGTAGTTTTTACGCTGAATTGAATAGAAGCTGAACGATACGGTCAATAGTTTAGAAGTTATAAGGGTTTTTTATGAAGAAAACGTACCTTTTAATTCTAGTAAGAAAGCTATTCGTTAAATATTTAATTCGCATACGTATATTGTAGACTTTAGTGTTGAGTAACTCAGATCTGAACCGATTCAAAGAGCCGACTCCGACAGAAGATCCGTGAGAGCCGACTCACTTTTTTTTGAGCCGACGGATCAACGGATCCGCATAACTCAGTGAAACACTTAACACACAGAAGCACATTTTACACGTACGTATCAGTTCTTGCTTTGATGCATCTGTCAGCTCACATGTTTGGCTATGCATTCTTGATTCTATACAGGTCGTGATATGATTGACAGAACTAGGTAACTCAATGGCAGACTGCAGTAACATATTCAGAACTCGGCTTTTTTTGAACCGGTTCAGTGAGCCGGCTCACATACGGGATACAGATGTAAAGATGCAGATCACTAAAAAGACCCGTTTTTCCCATCTCTAGTAGACTTAGATACTAGTTATGGCACGAATTTTTCTTTTAAGGTCGCCACCGTCATAACTGTGTCTCAAATCATAAAATTTTCGTAACTTCAAAGGTCTAATGAAATCTATATGTAAAGTAAAATTAGGTTGCAGCCTTTGCAGGATTCAAATTCGGGTTTAGCGATTTAAAACCATACACAACACGCCGTTTTTCGTTCAACAGACTATAAGTGACTCAGCAGTATATATGCCGGGAGAGCTGTGACTATTTGGCGCCATCAAAATACCAATTATAACAAGAATTAATTTCACAGAATATTCTGGGTATCTTATATCTGCCTAAACTGAAATTGAAAGCCATGATAATAATTCGTTTACCAGTCTTCTATACCCGCATCACTCAGCCTGACCTCTTCCGACATTTGTTTCCTGAAAAAAAAATTGGCAAATAATATCATTCTTTGCAAAATTCTACTAAAAAAAATCACATTGTGCTCTTGAAAAATTCATTAAGAAGTTGGAAAATTTGTCGTATTAAAAAAAATATATTAACCTCCTTCAAAAACATCACTAATAAGATGAAAATAATGAAATTTTGAGGTCGGAGCTAATTTCATTACAAAAACTTTTAATTAAGTACAGGGTGGCCAACTAAGAATGCGAGGTACTGTATCTGGGAAACTATCCATCGTAGACACTTGCGGCAAAAAAATTTATTACTAAAACGGCCAAGAGAAAAATCTGGAAAATATTTTCAAGTTTCTGAAATGGCCGCTAGGGGGTGTAACTGCAATCTTGAATCTAAAAAAGTGATGTTTCTGTGAATTCCGCTATATTAAGCTAACAAAAAAATACCTGATCTTTAAAGTCGAGGATAATCGGAACCTTTTTTGTTTGAACAGTTTTGCTGTATCTCTAAAGAAAAAGTGGTGGGGGGTATTCAAAGGTTTCCGTAAACAACATCATGTATCTTCGAAACGGCTGAGCCGATTTTAACAAACTTGGGCTAGTTGAAAAGAGCTATTCTTGGGCTACAAATGTTATAATATTTGAAGTTTTGTTGGTTTCATATGTCGCCGCTAGAGGCCTTTTTTCGACATTCCAACAGAAATGGTTAATTTTTTCGAAAAAATTAAATACATTGGTATCATGTTTTTTTCATGGAAAAGTAGCTAAATGATGCCTTAACAAACTCGCGAAAACCGCATCTCGATATCTTTTTCCTAAACTAAAATTTAGGCCAAAGAAAATTTTATACGGAAATCCTTTAAGTTTTCCATGGCAAGCTTCTATTAAAATACTAACGTTCTTAGCCATTTGTTGGTATAAGAGAATGCTTTGAACTGTATTCATCCAGAACAGTCTACTAACATTTTATTTGTCTTCATGAAAAATGAACCAATTGAAAACAATAATTCTATAAAGTAACAGCCACCCTACAGATAAAAAGAACCAAAAGGCAAAACTGCTTATGTTGAATTTGTGTTAAAACAAAAAATAATTAATGATGATTTTCTGTTCATCTTATACTGTTGAATTTGAAAGATTGTATTTTTTTGTTTTTCTTTAAGCACTACTGCTTACTATCGCTATACAGGCATGAAAAGCAGCTATTTTATAGATATGTGCAAAAATGTTTTTTTAATTAATAATAGTTTTTATTCTGTTGAAAAGTATATAAATCGCTCAAATATACTTTAATTATGTATCAATAGGGATATTGACTATTCAAATAAAAACATAATTTTAACGAAAAGTAGTAGTTTCTATGATAGAAATACTAAAAAACACTATATTTCTCTTTATTTTTAAGGAATTTAATTAATATTTAATAAATAAAACCTAATAAAATCACTCTCAAGTCACGTGACAACAGACACCAATCAGAGCGCATAACGTCATATGTTCAGCTGCTGTCAAAAAACTTCATTGTTTGGTTAATATTTAGTGTGTAATTTATTATTATTTGTTTATAGGAAACGTCAAATTACATGTAACTATAGCAACGACTACGAAACAACTTTTCATCACCTCAGTTTACTAACGTTTATGAGCACAGAATACGCATCTATAGGATGGTAGCTCCCGTGTAAACTTTTGAGCTTCCTTTGGTATGAACAGGTGACGTCACGCGACTAGTATTGGCGTTTTTGGACCGAAATTTGAAACGGGATTTAAAATGCATGATTTTTAAGACTTGAGTTGTATTTAAATAAAAATAATAAATATTTGTGGCAATATTAAGTACTTATGCACGATTTAAAACACTTTCCCAAAAATAGTTATTATCTATTTTATTCTTTTTTAAATTAATTCTTAATTAAAGTATTTGATTTACTGTACTATTTATATTATGACTAATCCTCTTTTCTTTGGCATGGTCCTATACGGATTAATAAACTTATTTATCTATTTATTTTTGCTTATTTATCGTCTTAATTCTTCATTTTACGCTACAATGAATGAAAAGAGACGGTACCATCGATCACATGCAAGCCCTTTGCGAACGCTGAATCGAAAGATTAGATTGTAGATTATATACAACTACAGTCATTAGCGTCAATATCACTCAATCCAACAAAATTCATCTGCTGCAACTCGGAATTACTCTACCATAAAAGAGTAAAAGCCTGTAACAATATATTGTACATCGTTTCATACAGGCAGTGAGGGAGTATTCATTAATCGTTAGACCTATTTACAAGAAAAAAGAAACATTTTTCAACTTTTTAACTTATTTTTTCTGCTGTATAAAGGGCCGTTTCTACCACATTTGGCGTACAAGCGATTTTACAATTTCGATGCATGACCGTTCTGAAAATCTGAGAAAATTGATTCAGTGTTTTGAGCTTTACGTACGATCATAGGCAGGTTAGAGCTTTTTTTAGAAACCAGTTTTTTGGATTCAAGGGACATGAAAACTTGCGAATTCAACAAAAACTCAAAATTCAATTTTTGCCCGATCACAAGACTTCTTTATGGGAAAGTAAAAATACTAAAACTTGAGAATAGCCGAGCGTGTAGCGATGTCGTTTATTATTACAACCCCCAAGTCTCAGGTTGTAATGTGAAAACTGCTAAAAGTATCAAATTGATTTTCAATTTAATAGTGAAAAATAATAAATTACAAAAAATACTGGAATATTTTGACATAATCGGTTTTACCTTTTGGTTATACATAATATGTAACCTACTATATATAAACAAATCTCTAGTACTTGCGCTTATATCAATTCTTTCTTTGATCTTTTCTCTTTGATACGGATTTCCTTTTTACAGAGTGACATACATGACATCAGTTTACTGTTTGCTCTTCAAGAGAAAAAAATCATAAAACAAAATATAATGATGTAAAAGAAGTTTATTGCAAAAAGGTAGGTTCACCATATATTTTTAATTAAGATCTAAGCAGAAAAGGTTCTTGAGATTTGAGAGGTTTTATTTATTGTAGATTATAGAACTCAGATCATTAGCGTCTTAATTATTTAATATTTAAACCGAGTTGGGTAGAGTAGTGGTGACAGCACTAGACTCGCATTCGGGAGGTACGGGTTTGAATCCCGGCGGGGGCAGATGTGGCTGGGACTTTTTCCTACTGCCTCTGGCCGAGAAACGATAATTCCTGTACCGGCCATCTTGATTGAGGGTTTCCATAGTTTCCCTCAATTAATTCCAGATAAATATCGAGATGGTTCCTTACTCAAGGCCATGGCCGATTACCTATCAAACTGCCAGTTCAAAAATTATCTATCCTATCCTTATTTCCTATAATTCCTTCATTCGCCCATTGCTATTAGTTAAGTTGAAGTTTTAGAAATAACGGGTAGTGGAAAAATGGAAAATAGTAATGGTGCGAATGGCGTCTGTTATGACATAAAAGTCGACAAACGGACGTTAAACGCATTATTATTATTATTATTATATTTAATATTTAAAATGAGGTTGGTAGTCACTACTTTTGAGTTTTTGAAAGAGAAACGACTGCTCTTAGAATTTTCTTCACAAAATAAAAATTTAGAGGGAGACAAACAATTTTTTTCCAGGTTATTACACTGTTTATTTGCATAATTTGAAAAAGGTATCGATGTTAGAAATTACATATATTTTATTTATATAAATATAGGAAAAGTACTTTTTCCAGATTTATAGTGCTAACTTTTTTAAAAATAATTTTGGAATAAAATTGACATCAAAAACGATTTGTATAAAAAAAGACTAATTTCAACAGTTTCTATTGTAAAGAAAAGTACAATAGTTTAGATTTTAGAAAATATGTCTCAACTTAATTTAATATTGCACAAGTGTATTGTTGAAATACGTGTTTTAAATATTTAGAATATGACGTCAATGTAGGTACGGTGTATTTGTATGTACCTATTTTTAATTAAGTACCATCATTAAGTTTTAAATTACTTACGTTAACGGAAACTTAAATATGATTATGCATTATGCTGTGATCATTGTACAAAAATTAAAACAATATACAAACATACATAAGAATTAAAAAGCATCATAGCAATTATACCTAAAAGAATTAAGCAATTTAAAAATAAGCATTAATGGAAAATACCGCTAATTTAATAATATTGCAGTCTCTCTAAGTGAGTGTTTCCCAAACTATGGTATCCGTACAGCAGCTAAAAAAGAACTTTGAAAACAAGTCATTGTACTCCGTTCTGTGAACACTAGACTTAAGGCTGTCGGAACGCTCTGAATTTATAGAGCTTCGGCTGTCAACTGATTGTAGACTTATTCGTCAACATTCTGCAAAAATTCTTTCTCTATAAGGAAGATAAAGGACAAATCTAGGTCTCTAATGGACTACTTTTGTAATTTATGTACGATTTACCAGAAAAAAGTTGGCATTAATTGTGCTAAAAAAACACACGTTTTCAATGTCACACTATGATCTTATTCGAACTTATTTCACAAAACTGTTCCATCACAAACCTAAGTGACTCTTCCTTTTTCGGAAAAGTTTTTTAAATCTTCAAAATATTTTCAAAAATTAGAGTAATCAATTAACAGCGGCACCCTTGCAATAAGATTTTTTAGCCTCGTAGTTGGCATCAGCCAAAAATTGAAACGTGCGGATGATTTGAGCGAGACAGAGCTAAAGAAGGTCACACCCACAATATGTCTTTTGCCTACCTCGCCCCTTATCGCTGGGTCTCAGCACAAGCAAAATTCAGAGCGTTCCGACAGCCTTAATTGTAGTTTTTAACACGCTTCTATTATCTTCACCTGTATGTTTGTTTGTTTATGTAAGCAGCTGAAGTATAATTAGCCGCATTTCAGTCAGCTGAATATACGTTTTCGAATGTCTACAATATTCATACATTACAATTTTCAGCTTTGGCGGGTTCTCTTTTTTTCATTTATAATTACATGCGTGATGCCGCAGCTGAAGGTTACGAGACTTCCTTATAACATCAAATATAAATTTAAAATCAGCTTTGGCGGTTTTGGTCGTAAAAATCGGTCGCAGGTTCCCGGACTGTTACACTACAAATGCAATGTTCAATTTTGCATGAAGAATTTAAAGTAGGTTTAAATTTATAATGGAACGCGTCTATGCATTTTGTCATACTTTAAATTCTAATTACACAATATTACAATTTATACAATAAGTATGCAGTACATATACAGTCGACTCTCAATAAATTGAATAAAATCAATATTAAGTGGTCCCCTCGGTAATTTGAAGTTGAAAGAATAGTACCTTGTCCGCCAACATGCAATAATTTGAAGTGACGACTTCTTCGAAACTCTCAACACTATCGAAAATTCATTGAACAATGCTCACTCAACAGAAAATTACGAACTTCGTTTCAAAATGAATAAGTGAGTAATTGTACAAATATTTAAAATAATAAATCACAAATTTTAATCACACTCTTGGTTACTTGATTTTTTCCTCCCTCCCTCTTGGTTATTTAAACTACTGTTATTTTGAACTCTTGGTAATTTGAAATTTTTCTCTGGTCCCTTGAGTGTCAACTTATCGAGAGTCGACTGTATATGTAAAATGGTGTAGCGCTAGCAGTACGGAACCACTAAATTAACAATACAACAGAACTCTGTTAATTTCACGGTCCTGCGCTAACAACTAACTGAACAGAACTTTTAAGGTTTGTAAATAATTGTTAAAGAGATTATAAATTTCGATGCATATTCAGAACAGTAATTGGACATTCTCTACATACAGAACACTATTTCGACGATCTGTTGTCTGTACGGAATATTTAATTTGAAAATGACAGCTAAGGGTCTTATTCTGTACATTCCTCCAAGAGATGGTAATATTTTAAATCTGATAGCTTTTTTATCTGGCTTTAGCCATTTCAACCCACTAGTGGGGAAAGGTACTAATTTAGGTCAAAATTCACTTTTCAAAATTTTACATTATTTTTTCGTTTTGAGGCCCCCTGAATCCAAAAAACATATTTTTGGAAAAATTCTGCTTATCTGTTTGTCTGTCGGTCTGTTTTTTCTTTGAACACTATGTCCCTTAAAGTCATAAAATGTTATTGTAGGCTGCATCCTACAGAGGCAAAATAGAAAATTAAACGGACTGAAAATTCTCAAATATTTTTAAATTATTTTTCCAGTATTAAAAAAATATTTATGTGATGTATCAGGGTACATCACATAAATATTTTTTTAAATATAAAAAAAACCATGCATTTAAGGGATGTATGTCAAACGGATGATTTATTTTACCGCTTTTTATGTGTGGGTCCAAAACTATGGAATGATCTGCCTCAGACTATTAGAGAAAGTTCATCTGTAAAAATATTTCAAAATATATTTAAATCATATTTACTCAACAAACAGTAATAATTGAAATTCTACACTATCAATAATTAGTGTATTTGCCATATGGCAACATACACTATTGGCGTCGGTCGGATGGCGGGACCTAGGGGTCGGACCAAAATTTCTCGACGTTTCATAACCTCCTAAACACTTTGGCACCATTTTTAAAAATGTTTATATATATATATATATATATGTATATATATATTTATATATATATATATATATATATATATATATATATATATATATACGTATATATATATGTGTGCGGGCAATAACTTTCGAAAGAGTTATTGATTTCAACTAAATTTGGCCCACGTGTTGAAATCCATCACCGCAAGAAGCCTATTTAAAGTGGGCCTAATCGGGCCATCTTAAGGATAGTTTTTAGGGGTTGAAAAATGTTTTTGGGCCCTAAAATACCGAAAAAATTCTCCGAATCGTTTCAAAATTGAAATTTAACCCTCTGGCAGTAATTAAAATGTGTCCCTAAAATTTTAATAAAATCGACCTTACAGGACCGGATTAAAAAATTTTAAGAAAGACTAGTTTGCAGATAGTGAATTATTTACTGAAAGGTGTATATAACTTGGTATAGAGGTTCGATTGATAATAATATTGCAATTAAGAAAGAAATATGTTATTTTAAGGGGTGTATTAAGGAGTAAAATTTTTTATTTTTGCCAAAAACCAACTTAAGCTCGCAAAATAAAGCCACACTGCCTGTATAAGCAAATACACTATATTGTCGGCAGGGTTTTGGCACTGCGACCCGGGTTTTTTATTAATTATAAGTATTATAGAGAAATATATTTTGTTTTGCTTTAATGTATTGTGTGACATTGTATGGCCGACAAGCTTTTATGTCCTTAAGGCTG
This sequence comes from Venustoraphidia nigricollis, assembly GCA_034508555.1. Lineage (NCBI taxonomy): Eukaryota > Metazoa > Arthropoda > Insecta > Raphidioptera > Raphidiidae > Venustoraphidia > Venustoraphidia nigricollis. The sequence continues at coordinate 293,655 of JAVRKA010000052.1, read as the reverse complement.
TCGGAACGCTCTGAATTTTGTTTGTGCCGAGACCCAGCGGTAAGGGGCGAGGTAGGTAAAAGACATATTGTGGGTGTGACCTTCTTTAGCTCTGTCTCGCTCAAATCATACGCACGTTTCAATTTTTGGCTAGTGCCAACTACGAGGATAAAAGATGCTATTGCAAGGGTGACGCTGTCAATTGATTACTCTAATTTTTGGAAACATTTTGAAGATTTAAAAAACTTTTCCGAAAAAGGAAGATTCACTTTAGGTTTGTGATGGAACAGTTTTGTGAAATAAGTACGAATAAGGTCGTAGTGTGACACTGAAAACGTGTGTTTTTTTAGCACAATTAATGCCAACTTTTTCTAGTAAATCGTAGATAAATTACAGAAGTAGTCCATTAGAGATCTAGATTTGTCCTTTATCTTCCTTATAGAGAAAGAATTTTTGCAGAATGTTAACGAATAAGTCTACAATAAGTTGACAGCTGAAGCTCTATTTTTGGCTTTAAATTCAGAGCGTTCCGACAGCCTTAAATTACATTAAATAAATAAGTATCGCATAAAAAGTTTCATTTAAAAAATCTACGTACACATTATTATAATGCTAGTTTGAATATTTTAATGTCTGTTTTATATCTCCTAAACAACTGAAAAAAAACCCGGGTCGCAGTGCCAAAACCCTGCCGACAATATAGTGTATTTGCTAATACAGGCAGTGTGGCTTTATTATGCGAACTTAACTTGGTTTTTGGGCAAAATAAAAAATTTGACTCCTTAATACACCCCTTAAAATAACATTTTTTTTCTTAATTGCAATATTATTATCAATCGAGCTTCTATACCAAGTTATATACACCTTTCAGTAAATAATTCACTATCTGCAAATTAGTGTTTTCATAAAATTTTTAAATCCGGTCCGGTAAGGTCGATTTTATTAAAATTTTATGGACACATTTTAATTACTGCCAGAGGGTTAAATTTCAATTTTGAAACGATTCGGAGAATTTTTTCGGTATTTTAGGGCCCAAAAACATTTTTCAACCCCTAAAAACTACCCTTAAAATGGCCCGATTAGGCCCATTTTAAATAGGCTTCTTGCGGCAATGGATTTCAACACGTGGGCCAAATTTAGTTGAAATCAATTAACTCTTTCGAAAGTTATTGCCCGCACACATATATATATATATACGTATATATATATATAAACATTTTTAAAAATGGTGCCAAAGTGTTTAGGAGGTTATGAAACGTCGAGAAATTTTGGTCCGACCCCTAGGTCCCGCCATCCGACCGACGCCAATAGTGTATGTTGCCATATGGCAAATACACTAATAAACTTTTACATTATTAAATTTAACCAAACGGAGCATTTTTTTCATTGAAAGAGCAATCGAAAAACGAAATATGTCGCCATATCGAACCGCAAAAGTCACGGTTGTACTTTTATGGCGATATTTTTGTTTGTTTTTTCTTTGTTCCGCATTCTAACTGCATTTTCATGTATAAAGTTTAGCGTCGAAGGAAGGTTAATACGGTCATATTTTGCGATTCAAGTCTACAGTAAAGCTTAAAACAGTAGCAAGGCTTCCGAGTCACGTTACATTGAAGTTGGACTGTTGACGATGGGCCGGGTGTTAAGTACGGCTTTACTACAGCTCAACCACATGTGTGTGTTTGTGTGTGTGTGAGACTGTGCCTTTCACTAAATAGTGGATAAGTTCTGTAAGAGGCGTAGCGGCGCTCCGAGGGGCTCACATGGCGTCACAACGTGAGTCAAGAGTACTACGAAATCTGACAGTTTTGAAAAAAAATCAGCCAATTGAACGACAGGACCATTCCAACTTCAAAATGTTGGCTTTTGATATATTATAATAAACAGAATAAATAATTGTTAACGCGTGTGATGACGCGAGTTACGACTAGTGATAAATATTATGAAATTTTCCATTTATTTACATGATTTCATGTAAAAATTAGCGAATGCATGCATTTTTGACATCTTCAGAACCAAAGAACATCTTGTTTCAACAAAATTAAACTAATATCTAAGAATAATATATTTTAATTTTCATTCAGACGACCGTTTCGGTAAAATAAGTACCATCTTCAGTGAATATTGGTCTAATTTTGTTGAAACTATATAATTGATCCAAACTACTCCCGTAAATACCATCATTATATAAAAAAACAATGTTATTGCATGAGCCGATTTTCCTCAAAAACAAAAGGACTCTTCATACTTCCATATTAAATATCCTCCCAAAATTTGGTATCAATCCGCTCATCTGTTTGACCTGTATCGTGTTCACAAGCAAGCAGACGCACAGACTTTCCCAAAAATACGTTTTTTGATCTCGAGGATCTTAAAACGAAAATATATTGTAAAATTTTAATATGTGAATTTTGACACAAACTAGTAGCATTCCCCACTAATGAAGTTGGACTGGTAAAAATGCCAGTTTGAGATAACGCAGAAAAGATGCCATTTTAAAAAAATCATTAAATAAATCTACCAACCATGGCACAAAAGAAAATGTTGGGTTCGCGACTTAAGTCCAGGGTTTGGCTAAACGAGAATTTCAGTTATTCCTGGAAAGGCTTTTTAGAAGATGAAATTTAATCTTGAGTGGATGTATGTATTGATGATATAATAAGAATGACTAGATTATTAACAAAAAAAAAAACGAAGATCGATAGTGTTCTCCGACACAATCAATTGTTGAATTTGAAAACGTAAATTTTTGGAAAAGTCGTGATGCCTTAACGCGAAGAGTCTTAATACGCTTTACAGTCCCCGTAAGTGGCTAGAACAAAGTATGCAAAGTTTAACAATGTTTAGAATATAACAGTAATTAATTACTATTGTATCACATCAATGGCGCTGCAATGATAGTAACAGCTGAAAGCTAGAAACAAATGTCTTGTCCAAATAAAATATGCGTCACATTATACGTACCGTCTTCGTATATAGTAGTGTTGCTCCAATAGAACGTCACTGTGAAGGAAGGTTTGGATTGAGGATCAGAAATAAGCCTTGCCAAAGTTTTGCTAGTGGCCAATGTTTTGAAAAATTTATTTTCATCTTCAGGGTCTTAAGCTTACCACCATTTGACCAGCTTAAGCCCCTGAAGATGAAAATAAATTTATACAAAACGTTGGCCACTAGCAAAACTTACTCCTGATCATCAATCCAAACCTTCCTTCACAGTGACATTATACGTACCAATTCGAATATATAATTGAGAATATCGATATCGTATTTAAATTGATTGGATACTCCAACTCGATTGAAAATCTGCTTCCTTAATGGAGTGTCGCGTCTTCTAGAAATACCCTCCGATCTTACTCTTTGCTTATACCCTATGCCACGTGTGTGTGTGAGTGCATGTGTGGTAAGACGTGCCACACGGGGTTAGTAACTCTTGACGTGTAGAAGATGTGCTATACCTACATAACCGTACTACACGGTTTTTATAGTAGATACCATATTTTGGCTCGAAGTTTTCACAAAAAATGTTCTAAAATGAAATTGTTCTTATTGTTAGTGTATTTGCCATATGGCAACATACACTATTCGCGTCGGTCGGATGGCGGGACCTAGGGGTCGGTCCAAAATTTCTCGACGTTTCATAACCTCCTAAACACTTTGGCACCATTTTTAAAAATGTTTATATATATGTATATATATATATATATGTATATATATATATATGTATATATATATATATGTATATATATATATATGTATATATATATATATTTATATATATATATATATATATATATATATATATATATATATATATATGTGTGTGTGTACGCGCAATAACTTTCGAAAGAGTTAATTGATTTCAACGAAATTTGGGCCACGTATTGAAATCCATCACCGCAAGAAGCCTATTTAAAATGGGCCTAATCGGGCTATTTTAAGGGTAGTTTTTAGGGGTTGAAAACTGTTTTTGGGCCCAAAAATACCGAAAAAATTCTCCGAATCGTTTCAAAATTGAAATTTAACCCTTTGGTAGTGATTAAAAAGTGTCCCCACAATTTTAATAAAATCGGCCCGACAGGACCGGATTTACAAATTTTATGAAAACACTAGTTTGCAGATAGTGACTTATTTATTGAAGGGTGTATTTAATTCGGTGTAGACGTTAGATTGATAATAATATTACAATTAAGAAAAAAAATGTTATTTTAAGGGGTGTATTAAGGGGTTAAATTTTTTATTTTGCCCAAAAACAAACTTAATTTCACATAATAAAAGTATAAAACCACACGGCCCTATACAAGCAAATACACTATATTGTCGGCAGGGTTTTGGCACTGCGACCCGGGTTTTTTTTTTATTTAGAGATGGATGATTTAGACATTTGACAAAAATCAATTAGCAGATGAAAAACCATCTTTGTTTGCAATTTGAGGGTAGGAAAATCAGAATCAGCTTTCTAGACACAGCTTTTCCATCCCACATCCATTTTCGTATGGAATATTAGAGTAAAATGTTAACGTTATACCAATAGTTAGAAGAAAGTTTATTAGTTGCAAATATTGTCAGATATTTCTAATTGGTATATTTTTTAAAACTATATAGTATAAACCTTGTTTTTGCGGATAGTAAGATGTCCCTTGTTGTTAGTAATAGTATGCGTTAAATGCAATTCAAATAACGGAACCAAAAGTAATCATGAATATGCATAATAGTATAGTAGAACCTCGATAAGTTAAAATCCAACGGAAACGTTAAAAAATTTAAGTTATCGAGTTTTTTACTTATCGAGAGTTGAAGTTAGAGAAGTTGTCAGAGTAAAATTTTTAACTTACCGAGATTTGTGGATTTTATAGAGGATGTATTTAGTTCAATAGAGGTCACATAAATTTTTTATCTAATCATTTATTCATTTAGAATCAATTATTTATTTATTTAAACAATCAATTATGTAAGCAAAGAAATCAGTAAAGCGATTTAGTGGAAGACTAAAGTGAAAACCAATTAAGTTCTTGGCAAAACCTTTTGTTTGGATACTTACTCATGATGACTCACTGATAATGCTTTAACTTATGGAGGTCACCAAAATATTATTTTAAGTTATCGAGGGCGATCTTCAGAATATTTGTTTAAGCTACCAAAGTTTTGTGATTTAAGTAATGGAGGTTTTATGCTTTCAGGGGAAGCGAATTCAAAAAATTTTTAACTTTCAGAGGTTTTTAACTTATCGAGGTTCTACTGTTATTACACGCAAGGGCAGAAAATTGAAATTCCTGCACTGCACAACACACGATGTTCGAGACGAACTCGAGGGCATCGTGTGTCGCGTAGTGCAAGAATTTCAAAATCCTACCCGTGTGGTGTATATTATTTTTCTTTATACCGGGTCGAAAGTACGTACTTTCGTATCAGTGTGCACGAGAAAACTGTTTCGCTCCGCTGTTACAGATGGTGTGTGAGTAATTCCAGCAGAGCATAAATGTTCGACTTTCTGCCTTAAAATCGAAGCTGAAACTCCGTACTTTCGACCGGGTATAATGACAGTTTTGTCAGAATACTTAGAAAGTATTAACAGAAGTCCGACACATCGGTGCTTGCACGTTAACTGGACGTAATACAAACATATCCAAGTGGAGTTTGTTAGGTTTTAATCTGCTGGAGAAGACATTGCTAATCAAACTTATAATTACCATAGATAAAAGGATAGGCCATTCTTATTTAATTTCTAATCCTTAATTATATTGACTCCACCAGAATTAAATTAGATTATTTTATCAAAGAAAAAAAATGATGATACAGCTTTCTGTTCAATATTAAACTAATCTGGCTTCCGTCATATAACATGTTATAGAGCATTATTGTTTTCATAAAACGAGTTTTTCCGTGAGCTATTACAACAATCGATTTGCAGCTCAGTGGCTTCATCAGCTGTACGGCTATCATGGTTTATATATAATACATAAATATTTATATCCCACTAGAAATATAATTGCGAAAAACGGGCCAAGTTCGGTACAAAGAAGGGCTTGTCGGTTTTGCCGCAAAAAATTGATACATCTTAATTTTTTCGGCAAACACTTATTTGTTCCGAACTTGACCCTTTTTTACAATTATATTATGACAGTGTGCCGAGATTTCATCTGGTACGAGTCATAATATTAAACAAAAAAAATTACCAAATGAAAACTTGTCAATTTTTTTTCGGTAATGCCAATAAGCCTGTTTGTTATTTGTACCGAACTAAATCCTTTTTTCACGTTATGTTTTTGGTTTTATATAGTAAAGTTACAATCTACTTAAATATTATCTAGACGTGACACATTAGCTTAATTATCATTCTTTATTTATGAATTATGAAGGTAATCACAGTAATAACTTTATCTTCAATTTTTACTATTTTCAACAATGAATTGACTGTTTTTGAAGTTTAACTTCTTTACCGACGTATCTGTTTGAAAAAAGTAAAAATCGAGGGGTAGTAGAATTGTCCCCGAAAGGGGAAGCTAGTTTGTCTCCTAAATTACATGAAACTGACAAAGACAGAATTTTATAGCGTATTGCTAAGTATATGTGTCTGTGTAAATATTATTAATTAGTTTGACATAACAAAAAATTAAACTTGAGAATATAATATTAAAAACTAAAGAAGTTAAACTTCTTATGTGAGCTTATAAGGGTGAGGCTCATTATATTTTTTTTTTATTCTTTCTTTTATACTCAATGATCTAACTGTACGTCAAATTTAAAATTTTTAAGTCGACCGGAAGTGGTCTAGGTTTTTGATATTTGAAAAATTCAGTCACTAAATGAGTTAAATATGGCGATATTTGGAAGATAATATCTCGGCAACTATTAGATAAAACTTTTTTTTAATAAAATTTAAGCTGAACCACAAGATTACATTTTAATAATAATAATAATAATAATAATTCTTTATTAATGTATATAATATTATACAAAAATAGTGTCAAAAAAAAAATATTCACTACACAATAGTAAAAATATAATATTATCCTCACAGGAAATCATTTGGGTTTATTTGAAAATACTCTTGAAAATTGTATAAACATTTCTCAATTAATACACCTTTTATTTTGATTTTAAAAATATTAAGTGGTGGATTTTTTACTTGATCAGGTAGTTGATTAAAAAATTTTATGGACCAATAGTTTGTCTCATTTCTTTGCTTATTCAATTTATATAATGGTATTCTGATGTTGGTGTTGCTCCTCACATTATAAAAGTGAATTTCCTCAGTAGATTGGAAGTGTTTTAGGTTTTCTTTAATATATATAAGATTTTCGTAGATATATAGAGAAGCTAATGACATAATCCGATGCTGTAAGAAAAGAGGTTTGCAATGAGCATTATTAATGGCTTTGGCTAGAATACGTATAGCTTTTTTCTGCAGACGAAACACTCTTATAATGTCAGGTGCATCACCCCAAAGTAATAATCCATACAACAAATTTGAATGAAATAGTCCATAATAAATATTTTTTACGACATCAGCAGAAGCACATGCAGAAATTTTTCTTAATAAAAAGAGAGTTTTTGATAGTTTATTACATAAGACATCTATTTGTGATCTCCATTTAAGATCACTATCGATAGCTATTCCAAGAAACTTAACAGTTGAAATTTTAATATTACTGACAGAATATGGTAGAATTCAGTGTTGTGTTTTGTCAACATTGAGTAATAATTAATAATAATAATAAATTTATTAACCCTTACATTCATATACATGCAAAAACCGCAGGAAGGCTCGTCAATTCACTACACAAAGTAATGAGTAAATAAAAGAATAACTTACATTTGACATAAACAAACATATACAAAAGACATCAAAAAATACAACTAAAAAAGTGAGCACTCCAAATATTCGGCAGCACTGTAGAAAGAGTGCTCAATTAATAACAATTTTACTGCCTTATTAAAACTGTTAATACTAGTAATATTTTGTATATTTATAGACAATTTATTATATAATTTAACACAATTATATAGAGCACTTTTTTCATATAGCGTGGATTTATGTTTTGGTATACAGATTTTGTGTTTCCATCTGGTATTGACACTATGGACTTCTTCTCTTTTTAAAAACATTTCTGGATTTTTTTTAACAAATTTTATACATTCATAAATAAATAAACACGGAATAGTTAAAATGTCCAGACTTTTAAACAGAGGTCTGCAGGGGGTCAACATACTTGAATGAGTCATAATTCTTATTGCTCTTTTCTGTATTACAAATATCCTCTGTATAATTGTAGATCCTCCCCAAAAAAGGATTCCATATGCACAAGTAGGAACAAAATACCCGTAATATATGATTTTTAAAATGTCTTCTGAAACAATACATCTGCATTTTTTTAACAGGTAGCAAATTTGATTGATTTTTGGGCAGATAGAGTCAACATGTTTATCCCAGGATAAATCATCAGAAATATGTAGTCCAAGAAATTTTGTGCTGATGACATTTGTAATAGATTTATTATCTACTGTTAAATATAAAGAAGAATCTGGTACACTATTTATTGGAGGAAAACCATACACTATTTATTGGAGGAAAACCACACGGAGGCTTTGTTTAGTGTGTTGTTCAGGTCAAACAAATTTTGAGTTATATAGGGGGGCTGGAAGCTTTTGAAATAGTTCGACATACAGTCAGTATTTGTCGAACTTGGCTGACACACTGCCTTGTGTCTAGATATATCAAGTATACGTTAATACACATTCCGCTAGCGGTTATCGATCGACGACATGCCAGTTGGTTGACCCAAACATGTGCATATGCGCCACTATACAGACTGAAATTCAATTGAATACCGAAAGTCTGAAAATTGATTACCAGAAAAACGCGAGATATTTGTATAATGCTGTACCTCCTCCCTAGCATTTTTGAAGCTACAGAAAACGGAATCAAACGCATACCTACTATCGTTTCTCCACTCATCAGGATTTTACACACTAATTAGTGTATTTGCCAAATGGCAACATACACTATTGGCATCGGTCGGATGGCGGGACATAACGGTCGGACCAAAATTTCTCGACGTTTCATAACCTCCTAAACACTTTGGCGCCATTTTTAAAAATGTTTATATATATATGTATATATATATATATATATATATATATATATATATATATATATATATAGATATATATATATTTATATTTATATATATATATATATATATATATATATATATATATGTGTGCGAGCAATAACTTTCGAAAGGGTTAATTAATTTTAACGAAATTTGGCCCACGTGTTGAAATTTATCACCATAAGAAGTCTATTTAAAATGGGCGTAATCGGGCCATTTTAAGGGTAGTTTTTAGGGATTGAAAAATGTTTTTGGGTCCAAAAATACCGAAAAAAATCTCAGAATCGTTTCAAAATGAACATTTAACCCTTTAGTAGGAATTAAAAAGTGTCCCTAAAATTTTAATAAAATCGGCCGACAGGACCGGACTTACAAATTTTATGAAAATACTACTTTGCAGATAGTGAATTATTTACTGAAAGTTGTATATAATTTGGTATAGAAGTTCGATTGATATTAATATTGCAATTAAGAAAAAAAATGTTATTTTAAGGGGTGTATTAAGGAGTCAAATTTTTTAGTTTGCCCAAAAACCATCTTAAGTTCGCATAATAAAGCCACACTGCCTGTATAAGCAAATACACTATATTGTCGGCAGGGTTTTGGCACTGCGACCCGGGTTTTTTAGTTCTAATACGGGATGATCAATAAGTATCCGTGTTTGACGACAGATGACGTTGACGAGTGAAATTGACTTTACCATAGTGTACTGCAGACTTTTAAACGACCTCGTGCTGAGTTGTAGATAAATTCATAGGTTAGGTTACTTTTGACAGCCAGTTGTATCATTTGTGTTTTGCATTTTTCGACAAAATGGAAAAAGAGCAATATCGATCCGTAATTCGTTTTTTATACGAGTATCTCACCGTGGTCATAGATGGTGACAGCATCCAACTTTAGTTTTATTTCTTCGCATGTTTTTTAAAAAACGAATTACGAAATATTGCTCTTTTTGCGTTTTGTCGAAAAATGCAAAACACAAATGATACAACTGGCTATAAATTCTTAACGCAGAGTTCTGAACGCTAATAACCTTTGATGTTGATGCGTCCATAAACATCTATCTATATAAAAAAAGATTTCCAAATATTTGTAATACGTCACACCATAGAGTCCCCACGAGGACGGTACCGCTCCCCAGTGGGCACTGGAGCCTTCCATGGGGGTGAAAATATTTTTTTTCAAAATGTTTTAAACGGTCATTAATGACCCTTAACATCGTTTTGCACCATTTGTCTCTTTCAAGAAGGTAATTGTTGTCAAAAACTTTTTTGTTAAAAATGTGTTTTCAACATTTTTCTTCAAATATTGTTTTCATTTTTTAGAAAAAAATAGTTTTTGGAAAGATATTTGATATAAAATAAATTATTATGTACTACGGGACGTTGGTTTTTTTTTTCTTATAAAGAGGGCGATGATTCAGAAAACTTGGGTAACCTCTGCATCACACTATCATATGTGTGCCCGTCACGAGCTTGGCCGGTTTTATTTCCAATACGCCTCCAACGATTGCGGTCATATTTCATATATCGATTCATTTGTTTTGGAAAAATTCAGAAAACATAATATATTATTGATTTAAAAGCCGCAGTCAATGCAGGTCTGTGCGGTGAAGCCGTACCAAATATTTATTTTTCCCTTGAAGTCATCGGGGTTTTTTTTGTTTTAAAAAAACATGTTTGCCTGTTCTGTTTAAAAAATATACTGTTCAATTTCAGATTGTATATAACTAATAAAACATCACGTCGGCCTTTTTAAAACTTTCATCGTCCAATACTTGTACCGCATGCATATGACGTAGAACCGCGAATACAAAAGAATGAGGTAAACATCGCCTGTCGTGTTTGATGTATGTTTGTGCCCTCTGCTCTATGTTCTATATTCACTCTATATATAAAACCAGATATGTTCAAAGAAATCTATTTCCTTTCACATCTACTTTATGCTTTCAGCGATATTTATTTTTAATTCAGTTTTCATTCTATTGCATTGGGTTGATTGTTATTTCAGAACTTTCTATAGACAGTATATTATTTCACAAGTTCATTTCATTTTATCGAGGGTAAAATTTTAATCGTATTATTCACCTACATCATAGACGTTTCATGTCCAGAAATAGTTGATGTCAATACATACCAGTTCTCTAAGTGATTTAAATTTATTGTTCAATGTACGCAACAATAATAATAATAATAATAAATTTTCTTTATTCGTGTTACTGCTGAGCAGTATTGAATGCGTCAGGTACAATAAATCCATAAAAGTATTAAAAGATATCACAATACACATTAAAATCAATATTAAAATATTCATCAATAGAATATAGCACTTCAGTAGTAAATATTTTCTTTAGTGTCTTTTTAATTTTTTTTATATTCATTTCCAAAATGGCCGGGGGTAACTTATTGCAAATTCTGACTATTGTGTTGTAGGCATTGTTGTTCAGTACTGTTAAGTTACTATATTTGTGAGCAATATTTTTGTTACCACGAACGTTATACGGAGTATTTCTTCTGCTGAAGTACTGTACATTTTGTTTAAAAAATATAATACAATTTACAATAAAAATACAGTAAACAGTTAATAATTTAAACTTTTTAAAAAGCGGTCTGCATGACTGCCTTGAATTGACGCCTGCTATTAATCTAATAATTTTTTTTTGTGTGGTAAATACTTCTTTTACATGTGTAGATGTTCCCCAGAAAATAACTCCATACACAAGATGGGAATTGACATAAGCATGGTAAGCCAAAATAACAGTATTCAGAGATACTTTGTGAATCAAATTTGCGATTAGGTAATACGATTTACATAGTTTATTTGCTACAGTGTTAGTATGTGTTCTATATAGCATGTCATGATCTAATAATACTCCAAGAAATTTGACAGTTTTTTTTATTTGAATTGTAAGTCCATTATCAAACTGAATATTGTTATTTTGGAAACCATAATTTCCAACCCTGAAAATTTGTGTCTTTTCTATGTTTAAGACTAATTCATTTTTCATAAACCAGTCAGTAATAGATTTCATAACTTTAGGTATTTTCTTGTTTAGAATATCGTAATTTTTACCTTTAACTATCACACAGGTGTCATTAGCAAATAGATAACATTTTTCTTGCATTGATTTTGGAAAATCATTAATATACATTACAAATAGAATAGGTCCGAATATTGAACCCTGTGGCACACCTCTATGGTAATAGTAGGAGAGCTATTAAGCATTTTTGGGTAGGTCTTTGACGCACTGTGAAAATTTGTACAATAACTCTTTTGTAATATCCGAATACAAAAACACAGACCTGGCTGAAGGGTAACGGGGCTTAACTGACTTAACCGATTTTTAAATGTTTGCGTAATAAAACATTCTTGAGGCATTTTGAAGTTTTAATACCTTGAAATTTAGTATTTAAGGAGTTGAAAAATACAAAAGTCAGATTTTTTAATCGGGGTGTTTGAAAATTATATTTTTTAAGACTGAAAAAATATATTTGAGGTACGTTGAAATTGAAACAGGATAATAATGGTAACTAAAAATAGATATATTCGAAAAGAGGGGTCTTTTCGGATTTTTACCTGCCAGGTGATCAATATGTTTGATAAGTCAGTTAAGCCCCGCTACCCTTCAGCCAGGTCTGTGTTTTTATATTACTAAAGAGTTATTGTACTAATTTTTACAGTGCCTCAAATACCTACCCAAAAAATGCTTAATAGCTCTTGGGCTAAATATTCAGTTCACCATACAAAGAAATAATATAGGTGGCTGTTCACTCAGATTGTAAAAAATGCTCTCTGTACATTTCAGACTGTTTTATTAGCTTTGACGAAACATTAAGCTTCACAAAATTTGGCTTGCTGCTTAAGAATTTTAAAAAACACATTTTTTTAATAGATGAAAAATTGTCTGAGGATCAATTTTTTAAGTCGATACTAAATTTTATTTTTATTACGACGTTTCAGAATTTATTTATTCTTTCATCAGGTGTCTGTTTAGAAACAATACATATAAGTATAAATATTTTTTACAAAAACAACAAATCTTAACAATTTTACATACCATAAATTATTTTTTATGTATTAACTGTTTTATTTAGTTGTTTTGTCGTTTCCATTTTTTAGTCTACGGTTTTTTAGTCTATAATTTTTAGCCAAATAGTTTATAAAAACTAATTAAAATATGCAATCTCTATTTATTTGAGTGTCAAAAATTATCTTCAAAAACATATGACTTATTTCAAAGCTTATTTATAAAAATAAAAATTTAGTATATTGACTTAAAAAATTGATCCTAAGTCCTCAGGCAATTTTTCATCTATTTAATTAGTCAGAATCGGAACAATCTTTGAAATATGACATTTTTTTAATCCCAGAAATTGTATAAAAAACGAATATGCCAAAGAAGTATAACTTGAAACGCGCATACACAAGTTCACGCACCCACTTTATTATTAGTGTATTTACCATATGGCAACATACACTATTGGCGTTGGTTGGATGGCGGGACCTAGGGGTCGGACCAAAATTTCTCGACGTTTCATAACCTTCTAAACACTTTGGCACCATTTTTAAAAATGTTTATATATATATGTATATATATATATATATATATATATATATTTACATATATATATATATATATATATGTGTGTGTGCGCGCGCTATAACTTTCGAAAGAATTAATTGATTTTTACGAAATTTTGCCCACATGTTGGAATCCACTACCGCAAGAACCCTATTTAAAATGGGCCCAATCGGGCCATTTTAAGGGTAGTTTTTAGGGGTTGAAAAAAGTTTTTGGGCCCAAAAATACCTAAAAAATCGTCAGAATCGTTTCAAAATTGAAATTTAACCCTTTAATAGCAATTAAAAAGTGTTCCTAAAATTTTAATAAAATCGGCCCGACAGGACCGGATTTACAAATTTTATGAAAACACTAGTTTGCAGATAGTGAATTATTTGCTGAAAGGTGTATATAATTTAGTTTAGAGGTTCGATTGATAATAATTGCAACTGAGAAAAAAATGTTCTTTTAAGGGGTGTATTAAGGAGTCAAATTTTTTATTTTGCCCAAAAAACCAACTTAAGTTCGCATAATAAAGCCACACTGCCTATATTAGCAAATACACTATATTGTCGGCAGGGTTTTGGCACTGCGACCCGGGTTTTTATTATTATGGTTTTATTTTCGATGAATTAAAAAGTAGCACAAAAAAGAACTACAAGAAAAAGGAAACGTTATTCTCGGTTCCATGATCCCGCAGGGTCTAGTATCTGCAGGTAGAACAATAACCTCTGCATCAGAAGTTGGTCGACAAAAATTCAGTTGTACATTCATCATTTTAGTTTCAAAAGAAAAATATTGGCACAGGTCACCGGTTCAGATAACAATGTATATTTCTAGTTATCTTATGTTGCATTATTGTATATTATACCCAACATGTCTTGAATGTGACCGTGGGCTGTTACGTTTCCCAAACGCGTATAAAAATACATAACACAATTCTAAGAGCAAAGTTCCATTTGTTTGTTTAGTTTATTATATTCATATCAAATCTTTAACATAAAATTCCCCAGAATTACTAAAATTATTTTTAAATATGCAATAGGCATTATTTTTAATTATAGTTCAAAATATATAATTAATAGTAACTACCCACACACTATTGAAATAAAACACGGCAGCGACAACAGTAGTGGAGTCTTCAGCTCCACCCTAGTACCAAGTTACAACAAAGAAGATAGCATAAAAACTTTCTCCATGAAAAGGTATTTTATAACAAAGTAAAGACAAAATAAATACATTATTGTCACATTTTTTCATAACCTTCTGCAATTGTGAACCTCTGGACGAGCCTTAGTTCACGAAATTGTTTTTGATCACAAAACTATTTATGTACCTACTTATATCCTTGATATAGGTTCAAAGAACGTTCATGCCTAATTTCGTTTCAATTCCCCAAATTTGACTGTAATCACGCAACAACAAAGGCACAAAACAAACAGAATGAAATACTAAGCGGTTAAAATATCAAGAGATCACTCTCATTGTTCTCTCATTCAGCAACTTCAAACGCTAATAGAAAATAAAAAAAAAATGTTTTTCTTTTTAGTAAAATGAGCATCAATAGATAATTAACACGTTGGTGGATGCTATGAATATATCCGGTAAATGCTAATTTGCCGTAGGGACAGGACGTCAGTTTTTTTTTATAGGAACAGGATGTCTATAGACGTGAAACGATTTAGGCTCATTTGTGTCGAATCGCGTGTGCATGTCATTTACATTACCTACAGCTTAATGGATGTTGATTCATTTTGTATTTATCAAACGTGAAGTTTTACTTTAATGTAAACTGTTTTTTAATGATTAAAATTAGATACGATTGTTCACAGCCAAAATACAAGCGCATTAAAAAATATGATATAATCACGAATGTGGAAAGAGTAGGTTATTTGATACATAACCTACTATTTCCACATTCGTGATTATATCATATTTTTTGCGTAAATTATTATTTTATGACGCAGTGTGGTTTAGGGTAAACCAGCTAGTTTTCACAGTCACAAAAGCCATAAAATAGTCATACATGAGATACATATAGTCGTATTTTTGCACGTACCTCCTATAAATGTTAAAACAGACGTAAAATTTTTAGGTATTACATATTATGATGAAAATTTGAAATGGATTAAGCACGTAAACAATGTGTGCAAGAAACTTAACTATTATTACTATCAATTAAAACAACTACGTAAATTCCACAATCACAGCTCAATGCTAAATTTTTACCATGCATATGTGATTCCTACCATTACATATGGCATAACAGTGTGGGGTCGTGCAACTGATCCAGTTAGAATTTTCATAATCCAAAAAAGAATTATTCGATTAATTTTTAATATTAATAATAGGGACTCATGTCGTCCAATTTTTAGAAATAATGAGCTCTTAACCTATTATGGTGTTTATGCCTATGAACTGTTAACATTTCTATGTAAAAATTATGACTCTTTTGGCGTTAAAGACAAAAATAAGTATGATACTCGAAACAGATTACTGTTAAACACAAAACAGCATTTTTTGAGAAATCTGTATATTATACAGGGATAAAAATATTTAATGCGTTACCACAAGAAATTAATTGTTATAAAGACATTCAGTTTAAAAAAAAGTTAAAAGCTTATCTGCAGAAACTGTGCCTTATCGCATTTCAGATATATTTTGATTTTTTTTTTTAAATCGTATTTTGATATTTTCTTAATTATATTTTCTTAATTGTATTTTTGACGACTGTATCCATACTTGACTCTACAAATAAAAAACTATACTATACTATAAAATAGCTGATTTCCACGTCATGATAATATATTTAGTGATCTGACAGTACGACCATATTAAAAATTTGGTTTGTTAACGAAAACATAGTCTACTTTGCTTCTAGTGTTGCTCATATATATTTAAATGGCACCTGACAGAGATGGGATAAGCAAAAACGCATTACTTTTGTTTTACTTTACGAATTAGTGCGAAAAAGGGTCATTTTACTACCGCAACACAGGCACAAAAAGCAGCTATTTTGCATTAATTGTGCAAAAAATAATATAATTTTTATTGTAATGTTCTGGGGATCTTTTAAGAATCTATTCATAACCTGCGAAAAGAAAACAATTTTATAGTTAATTGACGCTTTTAGTAAATTATGACAATATTTTTTTAAGCTTTATTATGTACTAAGTATTTTGAATTATTAAATATAGATATTTATTCATCTTTAAATTTTTTTTATCACTTGATTAGTGCCAAAAACAATTTTCAATTTTCTGTGATGTATATTTAATTTAAATTCAAAAAATTTTAATAATTATACTGACCTCTAACGAAAATTAGTTAAACTGAGCAACTGTCATACTATAATTGTAGTTGACTGTGAAAATAATATAAATAAAATAATAAAAAAAAGAAGATTTTTTCTACAATTTTCAATTTTATTGATCTTTGTAATGCAAAATTGCCTTTTATATCATAGTTTTATTATAATTTAAACATGCTGAGGTTAGTCACATTATTGTTTCTTTTTAGTAAATTATCTAATCCATAAGGTTTTATATTTTTATTATATGATTGTTAATTTTCGTAAAAAAAATTTTTTCCAGAGCTTGAAAAAGTCTTGATTTAATAAAGACGAAACGTTGCAATCAATAAGTGTTTAAATTGATTTTTTATTCCAATTACCCGTGAAACTAATTTCTATTATAGATATTTATTTGCAGTATTTTGAATAAAAGTATGTAATGTTCTGTCTATAACGATCATAACATATTTTTTTAAAGGCCATTAACTGCTGAGGTTATTTAAATTGGATTACTGACTCCCCTATCTGAGAGCTATTAAAAATATGATGTAAACTTTCAATTTATTATTAGAAAGTAAACAATTGAAAATAGAAATTAGCGATACATCGTAATAACCGTAGCTGTTGGACGTAAAATGAAAAAAAAAATCAATACAGTACCTCTTCAGCAGTTCAAAGAACCTGGGAACTAGGGGTTTCTATAATAGACAAATCATTGAATTATCAAATAAATGATAAACCTATGATCTTAGCTACATGTCTATTGATAGATGTGGTAAATTATAAATACTTAACAATAGAAATGTGTTTATTAAACTCAGAAATAGTTTCTGTTTAAAAATATCATCTTAGAAAAAACCCTGTTAAAATTATTTACATTTATTTTAGATGAAGGTTTTTTTTTAACCACTCATTCAAGTTTATAAATAAATATTTTATAGTTGAAACTCATCTTTATCTTAGTTGATATATTTTCATATCTGTATGAGAATAAAACAGTTGCTTTTGTAGAAAGTTTTCAGTTCGAAAAACTTTTAATGTTAGCAGTTAGAGAATTAATTTGTGTTCTTTTCGATATACTGAGTTTTATTTTTACGACAAACGATCTTTTCTAGCGAATAACGACGAGTTGCAAGTTTTAAAAACTACAGTCATATCATTTTGTTACGTGACTGTAATGACTTCTTCTCGTAAATTTTTTTCTTTTTATTTATGAAAACATAACACTTGCTACAAAGCACATGTTGTGTGGTTTGTAAAGTTAAATTATTTAATTGTGAAGAAAATTTGCGTGAGTTTGCTGATCCGCGTCGCCATTTCAGAGTCTATAGGCCTACGATAACTTATAGAATAGAATAGAATAAGATAATAGAATATAATAAAAACTTACTAAGTTGCTCTTCACGATTTTACCCGACAGTACCAAAAGAAGTTAAACTTCAAAAAGTTTTACATACAGTGTAAACTCTTTATAACGAAACTCAAGGGATCGAGCATTTTTTATCGTTATAGAGAGTTACCGTTATATGGAGTGAAGAAAGAAAAACAACCAAATTAACAATAATCTTTAATATGTATGTTTTTGATAAAATTAATACATATAGTCAGTTAACTTTGCCTGACGTTTTTTGCTTTGCCAGTACTTGTTTTGTATTTTCTTATGTATTCTATCCATCTCTTGATATGTGGTGGAGTCTTCTTGATTAAACAATGAAAATTTTTCTATTAACTTAGCGGTATCAAGCGTTTGTTGAATAGTTGGTGGTGGTTCAGAATCATCTACTTGATCATCTTCTTCATCTTCATTCAGTTTTTCCTTACTTTTCGACACTAAGTTTACGACCTCAGAAGTTTCGGGGCCTCAAAGGCTTAGTCGGCGTCTTTTGTAACCTGATGAGATAATATAAACAATAACACCGACAAATATGTCCAAATATGAAAACATTTATTCGTAATAGAGTGTTTCAATGTATGGGTTTTAAGGTAAACCAACCAAATTGTGATCTTTTCTATGTTATAGAGAGTTTATCGTTATAAAGAATACTGTTATAAAGAGTTTACACTGTATACGAATATTACGGTTGCAAATAAATTAATATTACTGAGTACTTTTTTTCTAAACAAATCCTTTCATTAAGTAAAGTGATAGTTTCTATGATAGAAATACTAAAAAACAATATTTTTCCTTATTTTTAAGGAATTTAATTAATCTTTAATAAATAAAACGTAATTAAATCACTCTCAAGTCACGTGACAACGAACACCAATCAGAGTGCATGACTTCACTCAGTCATAAACATTATCAGAGGTTGCTCACGCTATCAAAAGGCTTCATTGTTTGGTTAATATTTAGAGTGCGTAATTTACTATTATTTATTTATAAGAAACGCCAAATTACATATAACTATAGCAACAGCTACGAAAAAACCTTTCATCATCTCATCAGTTTACCAGCGTTTATGACTGTATGACGTCACGGCAATCACGTCACAAGTATTGGCATTTTGGTGCGAAATTTGAAACGGAATTTAAAACACTTGATTTTTAAAGCTTGAGTCGTATTTAAATAAAAATAATAAATATTTGTGGCACGATATAAAACACTGCCCAAAAATAGTCAACATCCCTATTGCATACGTTCAGTAAAAATTGAAAATCTGACAAGTCATTAATTATTAAAACTAATTTTGGTAGCCAATATAATAGTCTATACGAGGAACAAGAAGAGTTATAAGGTATAATAAATGTGTAGGTACTAATTTAAAAGCATGAATATAGTGATATATTGTAAATGTAATGTATACCTTGAAGATATAGGCTACAATTTACAACAACCCATATTTCCTTTATAACGAACGTATATAATCGTATATAATATAATCAACTGGAAGTCCGTTTATAAAGCGAAAGAGAGAGAGGGAAAGATTTTTAGGATTTTGAAGAGATATTTTGTTACTGTCGTGCATTATATAGGGATATAAAAAAGAACTGGGATAGTGAATCGTGATGGACGAACATCCCTTAACGATCACCACTACCGGACACGCCATCTTCTCCAATTACTTCACCCTCTTATACACTCCTCTTTTCCCCTATAATGCCGATGTGTCTTATGTATAACCAGACCCGTTTTAAAATGAATTTGTTCACACTCCCCTATAAAATATATACAGTGTAAACTCTTTATAACGAAACTCAAGGGACCGAGCATTTTTTATCGTTATAGAGAGTTACCGTTATATAGAGTGAAGAAAGAAAAACAAGCAAATTAACAATAATCTTTAATATGTATGTTTTTGATAAAATTAATACATATAGTCAGTTAACTTTGCCTGACGTTTTTTGCTTTGCCAGTACTTGTTTTGTATTTTCTTATGTATTCTATCCATCTCTTGATGTGTGGTGGAATCTTCTTGATTAAACAATAAACATTTTTCTAAAGGTTTAGTCGGCATCTTTTGTAATCTGATAAGATAACATAAACAATAACACCGACAATGACGATTTTCTGTGTCCAAATATGAACACATTTCTTCGTAATAGAGAATGGCTGCTGCGCTATAAAGAGTGTATCAATGTATGGGTTTTAAGGTAAACCAACCAAATTGTGATCTTTTCTGTGTAATAGAGAGTTTATCGTTATAAAGAATAATGTTATAAAGAGTTTACACAGTAGATGGTTTTCATGTCTATAGAGGCTAGTGTGGTCAAGTGCTAGCTTCTTGACCGGACTGTCGTGGGTTTGAATCCTGCCTCTGCTCATGGATGTTTTGTGACGTCGTTTAGTTTTAAGTGATTTGATGTAATTAACACTTCGAGTTGTAGCAAACTTTGTTACAATAACCCCCCTCTACCCTTATAATGTACTATTGTCTATCTCAGGAATGGTGATTCGTAGAAAAAAAAGTATAAGAACAATTTTTGTAGATAATTGCATGATCGACAACTTTTGCCCAATCTATTTTTATGATAACGCTTACCGTTTACGAGAAAAATGCAAAAACCGATATTTTGATCTTTGACCTTGAATAAAAAATTTTGATATTTTATTTGTGATAGTGTACCGCCTAAGACATGTACCAATATTTAGCTCTTTGTGAATTATTGTAAATTAAAATGTCTATATTGACCGGAATAATAGGCTTTTATTGAAATGTTAATACAAAAAGGAAAAAGTAATTATTAGCAATTTAGGTTCATAATTATAAAAGCGTGAGTTGTAAACTCTATTATAGCTCATCAGTCACGACCCACGATTTTATAATCATTAAACATTATTTTTCCTGTTTTGTACATTTCAATAAAAGCTCGTTTCAAACAGTTTCTTACTAATATTTTTTACATATTCTATATAGTCACAAAATAACTTAAGCCGGCTCTGTCTACTAAAGTGAAGATGCCAGTTTATGTAGTTTTAGGGAGTAGTCAGTATTCAAGGGAGAATGGTACATAAAATAGGGTGATAATTTTTTGTGTAGTTTTGATTTGTAAAGGGATAGGTTTTTTCGTTAGTCTTTCTAACTTGTTGAAGGGTGTCAAATCAAATTTAGGGTAAAGTATTTAATGCATCTGTCATATCATTATAAACTCATATATTTAAAATACGAAATTAAATTATGTTTACATTGGGTAGGTTATAATATTATACTGGGTTACGAATGACATAATTATATTTGAAGCACAATTCGACCAACTTTTTAAATGCGGGTTATTTTTATGCAAATGATTTCAAGTACCTGTAACAATTTATTGATTTCATGTAACTCACGCAAATATCCAATCTAAATTGTCGTTTCTGAAAATATAACAACCTCTTTATACATAGTATGCTGTATGCACATGTTTTAAATTAATTAAAAGACTAATTAATGATATAGTTAGTATGCTGAACGTTTAAAAGCCAGTACCGATGCTGGTTTGTAACTAGTTTTAAACTCGTGCGCAATAATTATTCTCAAATTTAAATACATTATTATATTGGTTTACGAGTTTTTCAAACCGAAGAATTTTTTAATCAGACTTAAATAATAAGTTAGCAATTTGTCATGTACATATTTTTTATGTTTCTTCAGCCATAACTTTCCAAGAGTTAACCGATTTAAAAATATTCGACACCATTTTGGTCCCATATAATATTTTTTTTCTTTTAGTCGATTCATTTAATTATCTAGCATGTGCTGTGCAGATAATTGGTTGTACACAGTGCATACGGAGTACCTTACTCCATTTTTAAGCGACGTTTTTTCTTGCCTGTTTAACAGGCAATTCTCTAAATTAGTTGCAATGCTAAGAATCTTTTCGTAGATAATTTTCTGTTAATAATTACCAATCAAACAATGTTTTTAGTCAAAGTTTTAAACTGTCAAAAACAAGCACTTCTTATTCTTATGAAAAAGTTTTAATTCAAGCAAGAGTCGCATTTCGTTGCGAGTATATTTTTACCACAATTTTGACTAGTGATTGATATATTTTAATGAACTTTTTATTGAAGACGGTTGTAATCGTAAAAACGTTTTAATTTAAATGCTATGAAATTTATTCGTTATAGGTATTCCATAATAAAATGTTTTGATTCAATTTGAATACATAGTGATTTTTAATATAAAATTTAAAAATGTATTTATTATTTTTAAAATACAATTTGTAAATATTGTTTTATGTCAAGAGTATAAGATAACATTTTCCATATATTTCTCATCAGGGAAAGATAAACACAAGCTTGAATAACATTTCGTTTGAAGTATTAATAAAACATTTGATATACACCACAGAGCTATAAAATACTGTACATGCAATCTGAAAAATATAAAATAAAATAAAAATCCGCCGCGTGTTAATTTTTAATATTGAAAACATCTGTCAGTGACATATTAAACCAACCAACATGAATGAACAGATAGACGGATAGCAACAAATAGGGGTTGGGAAACTGATGTGTTATTCGTTATGTGTAAACATCTTAGCTCTCGACCGTGATACGGACTTTATGGAAATTTGATCGAAAGTCATGTAGCTGTCATACACCTGCTAGTCGAAGTGCATAGTGCAATATTTTTGTAAACGCTAATATTTTGAGATTAGCTAGTATTTAGAGCACACACCAGTGGTCGGAACCTCTGACGTCGAGGCGCTTTAGAAGAGAAACGAATTATCATATCATCATATATATTAGTACGCTAAGGTTAAGATGTTTGTCTCCCTTTTTCGAAAAAACCACACAATTGCTCCACATAAATTTTATATCATTTTATAGATAATTGCTTGCTCTACCGACATCAACAACTAAAAAATCTATTATTGCTTTTGTTTTTGCAAAATAATTAATTATAACAATTATACATTTATTCAGTATATGCAGCAATGCTGCCATCTGACGGTTCTAACTTTGAAACAACGTCAACATGATTGACGGTCTGTAAATTTTTTTTGTTTAATTTTTAATCAAAATTCACGTATAAAAATACCTTTCGTATGGCGGCGCTTTAGCTCAACGTTTTCGATACTTGCGCCTCTATATGACAGTTTTAGAAAAATATTTTCTTGAACCGTCACTGAGCTTCGTAATGTAATACAACAAAAAGAAGAAAGTAATAAAGAGTGTGAGAAATTAGAAACGAATTTTAGTGCGAATTATTCGCATGGTACCGCTAGTTATAAATTATTATAAAATAGACTCCAGTTTGATTAAACCGACCTACAGGCTTGCTAGATTGGGCGATTTATCGCGAATTTTGCGATTTTAAATTGCAATCTAGGCTCTTTTCATTTCTTAACATTGGCAACGATCTGAAACTACAAGATCAGATATAACTATTGATAATTTCTACCATTTTCTTTATTCCGTTTCATTTCATTGTTGTTGTTCGCAATTGTCATCAAAAATTATTCACAGTATTTTGTTGTAATTTAAGAAAACAGTCTTTATATGCAAATTTTTCTACCGCATTGATTCTGGAATAACCGTATATTGCCTTAAACCCGCCGGAATGCTCTGAATTTAAGCCACACTACAAGGCAAGGGTGCCGCTGTCAGTTGTTTACTCTAAATTTCGGAAATATTTTTTGAAGACTTAAAAAACTTTTCAGAAAAAAGAAGAGTCACTTTAGGTTTGTGATGGAACAATTTTGTGAAATAAGTACGAATAAGGTCGTAGTGTGACATTGAAAACGTGTATTTTTTGGCACGATTATTTGCCAAGTTTTTTCTAGTAAATCGTACATAAATTACAAAAGTAGTCCATTAGAGATCTAGATTTATCCTTTAGCTTCCTTATAGAGAAAGAATTTTTGCAAAATGTTGACGAATAAGTCTACAATCAGCTATCAGCCGAAGCCCTATTTTTGACTTAATTTCAGAGCGTTCCGACAGCTTTAAGACATTAATTAGTTTAGTTCTAATATGAGTAAGTACCTAATTAGTTTAGTTGTATTGTTGCACAATCAAAGTTTCTGATATGTTATTAAAATTTTAGATTCCTTTTATAAGTAAGGCTATGGACTGATACAGTGAGATTTTTTTTCCCTCATTGCGTATTGATGCTCCGCACTGTCGTATTTGAGGGCATCTATATTTTTTAAATACGAACGCACTCAATTTATATGCAAGTGAAAGTCAATATTCCGACTTCTTTAAAAAGAACGCTTCAGAATTCTTTCGCACCGGTTTTAGCAATTATACCTACGGCGTGCTTTTGAATTAAAAATATTCTATTGATTTCTTAACTTCACTCCAGAATAACAGTGCAATCACAAACCAATAAAAATCACCAAAACCCACTTACAGCTTATTATGTTTACACATCCATATGAGAAATAAAGACTTTTGATGATGTATTTGACACGCAGTAAAGCTTCGTGCGTTCTGTCTGTATGTCTATATGTATGTATGTGTAAGTGAGAGATAAAGAAAACTGAGCGGCGTATACGCATCTGTCAGCGAAGTAGGAAAAGCGGTCGTATCTTCGCCAATGCTGCGCTTTCCTTCTCCCGGGCGAACTGACAACACGGTCTACGTGTGGTGTCACGATATCAGAATCCAATATTAGATATCCGCTGTCATACTCATGCCTTGTGTGCTTAGTTATTTACTTACTCGCATGTACATATCTACTCGTACATGACTCGCTGTGGCAAAAAAACAAAACTGCACATGTCGAATTTTCACTCATAGTATCTATAGGCATTTTTCTCTATACCCGGTCTAAACTACGTCCTTTCGACTTCGATTTTAAGGCTATTTTTGGGAAAGTGTTTTAAATTGTGCATAAGTACCCATAAATAAGTTCCAAAAAATAGTCTTAAACCCCGGAAAAAGTGTCTGATTTTTTGCAAATATTTTTAAATATATCTAATGAAGTTGCTATAAAAATTTCAGCGTGAATCAATCACTTATTTTTTCATTTTTGAAAATTCAACTTTGGGGTATTTTGGTTTAATGTTAACCCCTCCAAAAGTGTCTGCCTCATTTATTTATTTATTTAAAATCAACTTAACTTTCGAATAGTACTTTTTGATACATATTTTTTTACACCTTTCCTTTATGCTCAGTACCTGGCGTACCCAGGTAGAACAGGCAAACGTTCATTTACCTATATATTCTACCTATATATACTATTGTATAAAGTGTCTACCTGAATCAAACACTTCATGAAACGGGTGTCATCAGCTCTTGGCCTATTAAGAGCCGTTTTTATATTTGTTTGATACCTAGATAAGTACGTATTTTTAAAGCAAGAGGTGCGCGTCGGTTCGTGAAAATTTGACTTAAACGATCTCGTTTTTTGACCACAGATATATGTACATAGTAACTGTACACAAATATTAAGGCTCTGCTTTGCACTGAAGACTGCTGGAGTATCGAAGAAATTCGATATCTGACTATCCACTAGACTTCTTTCAAGGACTGTCGAATCCATTTTATATTTAATCGTCAAATACATGATGATATTTGAATTTCAGTCTTCATTCCTAATAACAATCTGTTGTTCGTAAATTGATACACCGTATTTTAGTTAGGGTTGCCAGAAATCCTGAATAAATTCTTTATTGGTAATTCGTTTTTATTTCAGCTTCTACGGCAGGAACGCTGCATATTTGTGAAATAAATTTATTAGAACATTTTAATTCTTTCAAAAACATTCTTTCCAAGCATTCAGTTTTTTTAATCAATAGACGTTAGATGGCATCGGAGAGTTTCGGTGGAATATTTATCAATTAAACTGTAAACAAGAGAATAACAAAATATATATCTGCTAACGTACCGCGGGTCCTGGGCGAATTGACCTCAGTCATAAAATAAATCACAGTTTTATAGATCGTTAGGACAAACACCAATTTTATATCTCATTAATCATCATATTGTTTAAATAAATGTACATGAACAAGTATTGATTTGACAATATAAAAAAACAGACTGTTTTGTGCGCATTTGACACTTTTTTTCACGTCATTTCAGTTAGAGCTTCTTATAACCAACATCATACTGTCGAATTGATAGGTTGGTTAAAAATGAGCATCAAATTCGGTTTTCACATCCTTGCTGGGTTGCAGAAATAATTGTTAAATAATTAGATCTGACAATGACTTAGATTGTGAACACACATATTTATCCATAAGAAAAGCGTTATAAAATTGTAATTCGAATCTCTTCAAAAAATAATTGATCGATTTAAATGATATTTTTTTAAACTCTTTATAAGTGTATTTAACATACTTTTTTTGCATAATTAGTGTATTTGCCATATGGCAACATACACTATTAGCGTTGGTTGGATGGCGGGACCTAGGAGTCGTACCAAAATTTTTCGACGTTTCATAACCTCCTAAACACTTTGGCAACATTTTTAAAAATGTTTATATATATGTGTGTGTGTGTGTGTGCGAGCAATCACTTTCGAAAGAATTAATTGATTTCAACTAAATTTGGCCCACGTGCTGCAATCTATCACCGCAAAAAGTCTATTTAAAATGGGCCTAATCGGGCCATATTAAGGGTAGTTTTTAGGGGTTGAAAAATGTTTTTGGGCCTCAAAATACTGACAAAATTCTCCGAATCGTTTCAAAATTGAGATTTAACCCTATGGTAGTAATTAAAAAGTGTCCCTAAAATTTTAAACAGGGTCGGATTTAAAAAATTTATGAAAACACGAATTTGCAGATAGTGAATTATTTACTGAAAGGTGTATATAATTTGGTATAGAGGTTCAATTGATGATAATATTGCAATTGAGAAAAAAAATGTTCTTTTAAGGGGTGTATTAAGGAGTCAAATTTTTTATTTTGTCCAAAAACCCACTTAAGTTCGCATAATAAAGCCACACTGCCTATATTAGCAAATACACTATATTGTCGGGAGGGTTCTGACACTGCGACCCGGATTTTTTTTACTTCGAAACATTTTTCTACGCATTTTAATCAAAATTTGACTTGAAAAACGACCTTTTTCTGTGTATATCAACCATTTGTTTTTGTGTGAATACAATCTAATGTTGTACATGACAGGGAGTTTGAATACGACATTAAACTGCTCTTGCATCTATGAAAACTATAATTATAATATCACAATTTAAGGTCGTTGTCAAATACAATTTTTTGACAATGTTTTGTGCAACCCAGCATATGTCTAATAGTAATATTATACATTAGGTAGGGAACATATTATTGGATATTATATTTCTAGTTCTTTAGCGTATTTTCTCTTCAGAACTGCCAATTATATTACGTAAGTAATATGTGCTCTACGTACGTGGGTGCATTTGGTATAAATGCATTTCTGCACTATTAATGTGCAAAACATACCGTACGATATTAATTTAACTTTGATGTAGTTGATTTATGGTTACAACTTTGAAAGCGACAATTAACTACAAACAAACTTGAACCATTAACTGTAATAATATTGAAGTTTAAACTTACTTGACGATTGTTGTTGAAAAATATAAACTGTTCTTTGAATAAATGTAGGATAATCTATATAGTCTGATGCACTAGTCTGTGGAACTTATAAATTAGAATTTACTTTCTATTTTTAATTACTTATGCTGGGTTGCAGAAAGCATTGTCAAAAAAAATGATTTGATAATGACCTTAGATTATGATCATATATTAAGGCTGTCGGAACGCTCTCAATTTAAGCCAAAAATAGAGCTTCGGTTGTCAACTAATTGTAGACTTATTCGTCAACATTCTGCAAACATTATTTCTCTGTAAGGAAGTTAAAGGACAAATCTAGGTCTCTAGTGGACTACTTTTGTAATTTATGTACGATTTACTAGAAAAAAGTTGGCATTAATTGTACCAAAAAAACACACGTTTTCAATGTCACGCTACGACCTTATTCGTACTTATTTCACAAAATTGTTCCATCACAAACCTAGTGACTCTTCCTTTTTCGGAAAAGTTTTTTAAATCTTTAAAATATTTCCAAAAATTAGAGTAATCAATTGACAGCGGTACCCTTGCAATAGCATCTTTTAGCCTCGTAGTGTGACACCAGCTAAAAATTGAAACGTGCGGATGATTTGAGCAGGACAGAGCTAAAGAAGGTCACACCCGCAATATGTCTCTTGCCTACCTCGCCTCTTACCGCTGGGCCTCAGCACAAACTGTGTGAAATTGATCCAACACTGTTAATAGTTTTTATACATACAGGAGCAGTCTAATATCGTTGTGAAACTCCCTTTAATGTACTTCAAGATAAAAAACCAATGGTTGATCTACATAGAAAAATATCGCTTTTGAAGCTAAATTTATTTATTTTAATCAAAATACGTAGAAAAATGTTGTTTCAAAGGGGAAATTGTGCAAAAAACTATGTTAAATAGATTGTCGTTTCAATATTTCAATTATTTTTCGAGCAGAATCTATTAAGAATTCTACATTCTTTCTCTGATGGACAATGACAATAATTTGTGCAATCCAGCATTATTGAATTTGTTCATATTAGTGTAAAATTAGCGCAACATAAATAAACCTACAAAAACTATATTTATAATTATGTTGAAGAACGCTAATATAAGGAGTGCCAGGTTTTGATTAAACTTAGAGCCTAAACAACAAAATCTCAACGATTCTAGTTATTTTCATGAAAATTCTTATTTATTAGTACGACAATCTATTTGATTCTTTTACTCTTGATGAACTTTATTAAATAACAGAAAATAATATTTTATGACAGTCATTATAGTGAATCTAAAATATCACAATCTTAGTAAAAGTATAGAGCGAGAAACTTTATTTACAATTTTCTGTTACACTTTAGACAAAGGTATTATGTAACAATGCAGTGCGTAATGGCTGCTATGGTAAATATTCTTATTCATTGAAAACAAAAACAAGACCATTATAATACACAAGTATGAGAAACCGTAACGAGAGAAGACGTTTTTCTTCCGTTGGAAACTTTATATTACAGAACCTAGGACATAACAGCGTGAGGATCTTGCATCCGCGTTTGTCTCTTGGATAACCTGGATATGTCCTTTTTAACCCATCTATTTCCAAACATATTCACAAAAAAACATTCTTATTTGCCTTAATAACAATAATGTCCTTTTCTCGTTATTTTTACGTTTCTGAATTTTAAATTTTAATTAATATAAAAATCCGAGAAGAGAATTTTATAAATAACTAAGTTAAGATGAGGTATGAATCTTTGTGGATTTGTCAGTGTGCAGCGGCATCTAAGTAGATATTATTGTATACATATTGAGTAGGACCTAAGTTATATTTTATTTTTTAGATTAGAAGATTTGAGGAAGTCCATCAGATCATCCACTGCAGACTCCTTATCTTCAAGAATTTTTGGTAAGTTGTGTTTGAATTTTGGTCTTGTCTTTGTTTATGAAACCATCTTGTAATTTGTTTGGAATTATAAACTATAGAAAATCTCGATGGTACAGACATTACTATTTTGTCGGCCCACATCGGATCGGGAAAAATACGAATCCAATGTAGAGTTGCAGCTTTAAACATATACCTTTTAATTGTAGGATGAGACTTCTCATATGTTTTGTTATTTTTATAACTCAATTCTACTTCCTTAACCTAACTTAAGTCTACTGCATGCAATAGTCCCGAACGTTCCGCTATAAAATATTGCAGAGCTTATAGTCATGCCATTAAGACTTCCGCTCAGTCTTTACTAATTAAAACTTGTTTATATCAGTCAATATGAATTTTAATTAATTAATATAAAGGCCCCAGTACACAGTGGTCTGTAGTGGGCCTTTGTAGACCATCGCCATTGTGTACAGGGGGTAATGGTCTGTAGTGGCGGACAATTGTGAATCGTGGTGCGCAATCCATTTGTTGTTGGTTTTTTTGACACACTTCAAAGGAATCGTGGCGTGGCGTAGCCTGTGGTGTTCACACAGTCGCCCATTGTTTGGACAGGTACCTACTTTTTTGTTGCGTGCTATACTATTTAAATTTTTAATCGCCCAAAATGTCAGTATCCTGAAGCAATGAAGAGACTTTTAGGTTTATAATACTATAATACTTGTAAATAGTATATAAATAAATAGCCGCAGCCGTAATTACTTCCACGTCCATCGCAAGTGCTTCGCCAGGCAGAAATGAGCCATGGGCCATTGTGTGAACACCAAGTGATAGTGGCCTACAGTTGCACATTGCAAAGCATGGCCCACTATAGACTACTGTGTACTGGGGCCTTAATAGTTAATACTTTTACATTGACGAATCCAGTTACAATAAATTACATATAATTTACAGAAAATTTGTAGAGGGCATGCTACTTCTGAAAAGTAATATTTTATAGTAGTTTTTTAGAAGTGATAAAGTGTCCCACAATTGGAAACTTCAAGAATGAAATTATTGATCAGCAATTTGCAGCGTGGCCATGCATATATTGCGTCTGATAAACATCGCTGTAAATATTAAAACCTGTACAATTCATGTCTGTTTTAATGAAGATTAATTGACGTACATTTCCTATGTATGGATGCGTAAAAAGCTACGATATTTTATAACCAAACGGTCGTCGTATGTGATCTCGGGGGTCATAATTGATATATGCACGGCTGATGTCTCTCGCGGGTACTTTGAGATAACGAGGGCTATTTTTATGGTTATTTGATACTCGAGTGTCGAGTCTAGAGTCATTAATGATAAGGCGTCAAAGCTATTTCTATATACTGACTAAAGTCACTAATTAATTTTATTTTAGATGCGATAACAATCTTTAGATTCAGCGGGTGACTTGAACAATTATTGGAATATTATATTATTTTGTAAACAAGATATTACGACCGAAACCAAACTTCAGTTTCTATCCTAGTTTGGACCCAAACCGAAACTTTTGTTAAAGGTAATTTCAAATACAAACTAGTAACTACTACAAAATCAATATAAGAACGATCAGTCTTTGTCAGTCACAAATTTAACCATATTGAGATACCACGAACTTAGTTTTGGTATCGGACGCAGTTTCTGAAAAATTTTAGCCGATACCAGAACTCGTATTTAAGACCGAAACTTGTCAAAACCGAAATTTTAATAATATATCAGACACTTTGATTGTGCAACAATACAACTAAACTAATTAGGTACTTACTCATATTAGAACTAAACTATTTAATGTCTTAAAGCTGTCGGAACGCTCTGAATTTAAGTAAAAAATAGGGCTTCCATCGAAAACTATTGACAGCACTAGACTCGCGTCTGGAAAGTACTGACTTCGAATCCTGTCAAGTGCCGTTTTTCTTAGTGCCTCTTGCCAAGAAGATATATGTTCAGCAGCGGATATGTTGTTGAAGTTTTCTTTCCGAAATGCTTCTTTATACATGGACAAACATCCAACTTCTGTGTCCGTACATTTCCCGTAATTACTTTACATCAAAATTATGGGAAAAGGATAGTTATCAATTGTCATAAAAATAACGTCCGTTTTGACATGTGAAGAAATGCACGTTAAACGCATTATTACTTTTTTATTTAAGAAGACGCACAGCTGTCGGGCTAATAATAATTGCCGTTATATACTACAGGTATATCTATTACGTTATGACCAATAAGTATAGGTTTTATAGGACTGTAAGCTAAGATTATTTTTAACCACTTCTGGTTATTATATTAATTTCCGTGACTTTGCGGATTTTAAGTGTATAATTATAAAGTTATTAGTAGACATAGAAATGAAACCTGCAGATTTTTCAAAAAAAGCTCGTCCACTTAGTTCACACTTATAAAATTGTTTCTAGTCTTTGAAACTGAAAGTGCTCTGTGCTACTAAGAATCTAAGAATACAGGATAATATGATATCATGTGTGTTTGGTATATTAGAGTAGAGTAAATAACTCAATGAAATTTACTCTAAAAAGGGATTTATATTCGTTCCCGTTCCGGCTGTTCCGTGTTGGTCTGTGGGACTCAGCGCCGGCCCTGGAATAGAGCGGGAGGAGCGGTCGCTCTAGACGTCAGGTGGCAAGGGGCGCCAAATGCGAAAACCAAATACTGATTTCATCATATAGCAGTAGGAGCTACTTAATTTAATTTAAATTCAACAAGTTTTGATGTTTGCAATAAAAGTTAATTTTTGAAAATTTGAGACTTATTATTACCGAAGAACAATTTACGTGAAGTGAAAGAGTCGACCAAAGGGCGCTGAAAGATAATCTCACTCTACTCAGATCAAGGGCTAGTGTCGGCGCTAGTGGAACTCTTTAAACTATTACATTCGCAAGATTTTAATATTTTTCCGAGTATGTATTACAAAAAAACTTTCAAATTAAACTCCCAAGATCGGTACGTTGATAAATATTTGGCTGGTAATGGGACGAGTTCCGTAGGGCTTCTCTCGCAGCCGAGGCATGGAGTTCAGACAATAGACGACACACGGCACACATTCACAATATTCTGCTGTATTATTCAAAACACAAGTCACACAGCTAGCAGTACAAGTAACTATACACTGCGATGTTATCTAGCGAAAGGCTCCATCCTGGCCCGGCCTTGTTGCCGTTCTCAATAGGCTCTTGACTATAAAAAGATCGTGATTTTAAACATGCATACATATACATAACATACGGACGAAGTTGACTGTCGCTATCAACTGTACTCTTTACAGCGCTTCATTTATTGACATCGCTAGATTTCATTATCTTATTTCCTTCACAGTTTAGGTCAAGTTCCGTAACAGTGTTGAGTTTCCTTGTGACAACATTAATACTCTACATTGTCGATCACAACATTGTTTTGTTTTGAGTTTCTATTAGCAACGCTTAAGACACAAACAAGTAATATATCATTTTCAATTTTGTTGTGACCAGACGTATTTGAACTGCATCTTGATTATATCAAATTTTATAGTGTTTTATTTATTTATTTGTTTTTTATTTTATATCATAATTTAAGCT
Source organism: Venustoraphidia nigricollis (assembly GCA_034508555.1). NCBI lineage: Eukaryota > Metazoa > Arthropoda > Insecta > Raphidioptera > Raphidiidae > Venustoraphidia > Venustoraphidia nigricollis. Next base: position 260,337 of record JAVRKA010000052.1, on the reverse strand, counting down.
GATCATCTGAATAAGCGAATAGCAAAGTGTGTTCAAATAAAATTAAATAAATAAGCGGCTCCAAGGTTCGCAAGACCAACTTCCCAGTTTGATGAATATTGAATAAAGGGTAGGTTGGATCAACTTTGATAAAATTTCTTTCGCATCATAATCGCACTATCATTTTTCGACCGAGATAACGAAGTCGATATTATTTTTTATTTGCCAAAGTTGATGTAGAAAGCTCGTCAATATCATCATCACCATCTTTACTCATCGCAACATCGCAATCCCGCCATAGGCAACATCATCATCACTCCATATTTAATTAGTTCTTTTATATATCATCAACATCATGATCATCCATCTCAGTGCTTAGTGTCTTTTTTCTCTCTCTTTCTTCATCAATAATGCATATAGCCTCGGTGCTGCGCGTTTAAGTATATATATATAAAAAAAAAGCTTAAATTTGTTTTATCCGTCAGAAATAAAAACATAATTCTCGGTTTTGTGTCAACACAAGATCAACAGATTTCTATTTAAACCATTTGACAGAGTTTTTGATATTTGATTTGGGTTTGCTTTTCACTTGTCATTCCGGTGATAGATCATGGAATCCTGCCGATCCTTTGTCCCTTTAGATAAGACATCGATACATTTTCATAAAAATTAAGTGACTACTATTTCATGACAAAGTGTAGAATTTATAGCACCATTTTGTGTAACCTTTAGAATTTAATTATAGACGCTTAATTTAACCTCTATTGTTGAGTATCTATATAATCTACAATATCTATCTGGAATGTTATTTATTTTATCGTCCCACGTATCTAAATGAACAGCGCATATTATTATTCATCGCAAACAAATAATATAAACCAACTTTTTAGTACTTATACGCTTCTTTTTATTTTCTGCGTTTTTAAAACTTCAACTTAATAGGGAAGTTGACTATTTTTGGGAAAATGTTTTAGATCGTGCATAACTACCTAATATAGCCACAAGTACTTATTATTTTTATTCAAATACGACTCAAGCCTAAACATCATGTATTTTAAATTCCATTTCAAATTTCGGTCCAAAACGCCAATACTTGTCACGTAACTGCCGTGACGTCAGACTGTCACAAAGTAGGAAGCTCTGCTCATAAACGCTGGTAAACTGATGAGGTGATGAAAGGTTGTTTCGTAGTTATTGCTATAGTTACATGTAATATGACGTTTCCCATAAACAAATACCTAATGATAAATTACATACTAAATATTAACCAAACAATGAAGCCTTTTTACGGCGTCTGATGCTGTACACCACTACGTGACATCATCTGTTCGTTGTCACGTGACTTGAAAGTGATTTAATTAGGTTTTATTTATTAAATATTAATTAAATTCCCTAAAAATAAGGAAAAATATTGTGTTTTTTAGTATTTCTATCATAGAAACTACCAATTAACGTTAAAATTATGTTTTTATTTGAATACAGTCAACATCCCTATTCATAGCCTATTCATAGGCGAATGAAGGAATTATAGGAAATTAGGATGACGTAGGTAATTTTTAACTAAGAGTTTGATAGGTATAAAGGCTATGACTAATTAGTCATAGCCTCGAATAAGGAACCATTTCGATATTTGTTGGATTTAATTGAGGAAAACCATAGAAAACCTAAACAAGATGACCGGTACACGAATTACCATTTCTCGGCGAGAGGCAGTAGAAAAAGTCCCAGCCACATCTATCTCCGCCGGGATTCGAACCCGGTACCTCTCGAATGCGAGTCTGGTGGTCTTACCACTACTCTACTCAACTCGGTGCAAAAACACTAATAACTATTTAACGCGTAAAACGGCCAGAAATTTCATTAGAAATTACAGTAATAAAGCGCGTTGTAGAGATGATGTATTTTACAAAACTCGTAGAGATAATATAATCTCCCCTACAGAACACACGTGCTATTTGATATGCGAAACATTCTCCTGGTGGGATAATATCTCTAACATTGAACACGGTGACTGCTGACTGACTAGACTGGAGATATTATACATACATCCATTATGTCTATGTGTGCACATACATTCAGTATACGTACTTATTGCAGGTATTATGTGGAACCTAAACATTCCAATTTACATACTCACCGAATCATTTTGAATGACGTTACACGCAGGGAGCTAGGTCTAATGTTTATTATTAGTGTATTTGCCATATGGCAACATACACTATTGGCGTCGGTCGGATGGCGGGACCTAGAGGTCGGACCAAAATTTCTCGACGTTTCATAACCTCCTAAACACTTTGGCACCATTTTTAAAAATGTTTATATATATATATGTGTATATATATATATATATATATATATATATATATATATATATATATATATATATATATATATATATATATATTTATATATATAGGTATATATGTGTGCGGGCTATAACTTTCGAAGAAGTTAATTTATTTTAACGAAATTTGGCACACATGTTGGAATCCATCACCGCACGAAGCCTATTTAAAATGGGCTCAATCGGGCCATTTTAAGGGTAGTTTTTAGGGGTTGAAAAATGATTTTGGGGCCCAAAATACCGAAAAAATTCTCAGAATCGTTTCAAAATTGACATTTAACCCTTTAGTAGTAATTAAAAGGTGTCCCTAAAATTTAAATAAAATCGGCCCGACAGGACCGGACTTACAAATTTTATGAAAACACTAGTTTGCAGATAGTAAATTATTTACTGAAAGTTGCATATAATTTGGTATAGAGGTTCGATTGATAATAATATTGCAATTAAGAAAAAAAATGTTATTTTAAGGGCTGTATTAAGGAGTAAAATTTTTTTTTTACCCAAAAACCAACTTAAGTTCGCATAATAAAGCCACACTACCTGTATCAGCAAATACACTATATTGTCGGCAGGGTTTTGGCACTGCGACCCGGGTTTTTATTTCAATTTATTATTTCTTTAATAATATATTAAGAATTTGATTTAGTCACTAAAAAGTTAAAAATAACAAAAAATATGAGGCTCACCCTCATAAGCTCACACAAGAAGTTTAACTTCTTTAGTTTTTAATATTATTCCCAAGTTTAATTTTTGTTTATGTCAAACTAATTAATAAAATATATACACATACTTAGCAACACAATATAAACTTCTGCTTTGTCAGTTTCATGTAACTTAGGAAACAAAATAACTTCCCCTTTCGGGGCCAATTATTATACTTTTTTCAAACAGATACGTCGCTAAAGAAGTTAAACTTTAAAAACTTAAAAAAAATTGATCCTCCTAAAAAGGGGCGCCTATTGCTTTAGTTTTCATGTAGAGTTTTTTCTCTTTCGATATATTAAGTAAAATCGAGTTTATACATTTTTAATGCCTATAAGTCTTTCTAAAAAACTGATTTAACACACTCTAATATACAAAACCCATGTAGAAACTTCTTCCCTTTTGTTTAAAAAAATACTCGAATCGATCTGACATTAATTAAGCGAGTTATAAGCAAAAAACATAATGTTTAATTATACTTGATATAAAAATAACATATACCTTATGCCTATTATTCAAATATTAGTTAAAACTATATTTACTTAGTTGATATTTCTTCGTTTTTATTCAAATAATTTATGTTTTATTTAACTTATTAAAGATTCACTGTCAGTATTTTGACACAATTGTTATTCCAAAACTTACAATATTAAAGTTTTTTGAAACGTCAAAAAATTAATTTTTATAATGATTAAATCTATAAGAAAACAAACTATACCGAGAACAAAACTTAGCTAGATCGATTTTTTGTTATCCAAATTGCCAGAGCCGTTTCCAAGAATGCGAAATATAAAAATATACAAGAATTGCTCGTTTATATACAGGGAGTATCACAGAAAATCGAACATAGGGAAAAGTACACGCAGTATTTTAAAAGACAAAAATATAAAGAGGACACTCTGTATAAATATTTATAAAGTTTTTTTCCAACATTATAAAAATGGAATATGAAACAGCGTTGTTGTTTTTTTAAATGGCATGAACGATTTCATAATTATGTAATGTACAGGACAATTCACGTTTTAAAAATGACCTGCTGAGAATTTTTAGTTGCAACGTGATTTCTGAATAGAGTGTATCGTACCGTACTCTGTGATTTTGATTTAATTTTTAGTCATTATGTTTTCTTAAGGAACTTCAAAAAATATGTACGGTTTACTGGATTTAAGTGGTTGTTTTCGTGTATTAATTATTCTACCGTTTCATAAATACGTGAATTAAAACAACTTTTTAAATATTGATTTTGTGGTTTTGAATTTTTTTCTTTAAAATTTGTTTTGTACAACATTTATAATTTAGTTTTCAGTTGTTCATTATTTCATAGTTTAAAAAAAAACAATTTGTGATAAACTTTTTAAGATTACAAGGAGAAAGCGTGGATGTTTTACGTCTTAAAAGAGCGCTGAACAAGTTGTTAAAGTCTGCAGTCGATTGCAATTAATGTAAGTTTTTGATTATTATTAATGTATAAATTTCTAATTAATAATTAAAATGTATTTAACAATTTGAGATAGGAAGTGTCACTGTAAAAAATTGTTGTATTTTAGATAGATGTGAGTTGGTATTAAGCATTAATTGAGATCCCAGCGTACAATGAATTTGGTCACCCAATTAAACGGGAAAAAAACATTACCATCGCTTTCAAAATTAAAATTAAACTTGGTATCTTTTCGCTACCATTTAACAACAATTCCAGCCAGTTGGGCGACAGGATCATTCCAACTTTAAAAATATTCACATTTGACATATAACAAATAAAACAAAATTTCTGTTAGCGCGCAGTGATGCGGGTAACGGCTAGTAACAAATATGATAGTTACATCAAATGGTTTAACATGTAAAAATTACTCAAAATATGCTTATGTCAGCTACCTAAATTATTTCTTTTTGACTGATCTTTAGTATACAAAAGAACATCCGATTTTTTTTATTTTAAAAATATTTCCGAAACTATAAAGATTAGAACAAGTACTTTTTTACAAAACTTTCTTAGAAAAATAAGTAGAACATAAATCATTATGGAAAAGTATATCATTATATGAGAAAAAGCAACGTTATAGCATATATTTCTTTTGCGCATGAGCCGATTTTCCCCAAAAATAATAGGATTCTTCATATTTATATACCAAACATTCTCCTAAAATTTGGTTTCAATCCGTTCATCCGTTTGACAGACTAACAGACGCACAGTTTTTCCAAAAATATGTTTTTTTTGGATTCAGACCTCAAAAGTTTTGACTTAAATTAGTACCATTTCCCACTAGTGGGTTGGAATGGTAATTGTTTCATTAACTTGACGTTACCATGGTGCCTATTCTGATACGTGGCCAAAGTAATCGTTCTAACTAATTTACACAATGGAGTTTTCCCTATGTTCGGTATTCTGTGGTACAGCCTGTATAAGATTAACGTTATGCAATATAATATAAAGCTCGCTTACGGTAAATACACCGCGTGCTAATGGCATGTACTCCCATCGTATGGCTGTCATACTTTGAAGCCTGTTCTTTTGTTCCACATATCGTAGCGTCTTCTATATAAATCTATGTGTGGATGAACGTTCTCTATATGGGTCAGAAGGGGTCAGGTCATTTAAATGGAATGATAGGGTTGACGGCTGCTGTCAAGGGTAGTAAGGCGCTCGACTGTGAAAATTATTCAAGTTTAAAAACAATCATTCCTAGCGATTAATTTCGCGCGGCAAACATCAAAGTTATACACATTACACCACTGGGAGACGTTGAATTACACTTTATATGTGTTCTATTTTATATGTAAAATTGGAGCAATGTATGTTTGAAGAATTAAAAAAAACATGAGTTTTTTCTCAAAATAAATCTCTTTGCCTGTCTACTATTTCTGAGAATAAAAAAAACATTGTAGCAAAGATTATTAATTAAGAATTATGTCTATATAGTATCTACGTGACTTATTTCTCGGACATTTTCACAAGGCTCCTAGCATTTTATGTATTTGTACGTAAATTACACAACAACAACAACTTTGGTGCGATTTTTCTTTTACTATATTTATACATGTTCAAACATACAGGGTAAGTCAGAAATTATTTATTTATCTAGTTATTAGATGCCCATTCTGCCTTCATCCGAATGCAAATTTAATATAAGTATAACTTTAGTATAATAGTTTATGCCTGCTATAATTGTTAAGAAACATTCATTGTTGTAGCACTATATTAGAAAAATGTATTATTCCGATACGTCACCGTCGGGATTTAAACCGGAATCTTTCCACTTTCGCGGCGGAACTAAGTTAATCAATTACTCTCCGGTGCACACAATTCAACATTTTAATCCTTCATAATATAGCGATTTACAACACTCAAATTCACTACATGCGAGAGCCAATTATTTTTAGCTATAGCTAGATATTAACTCTCACAGTAGCGAGGGCTCTTGAATGATTCAAAGATGAACTTTCCATTATTAATAGCTAAAAATAATTGGCTCTCGCATGTAGTGAATTTGGGTGTTGTAAATCGCTATATTATGAAGGATTAAAATGTTGAATTGTGTGCACCGTAGAGTAATTGATTAACTCATTCCGCCGCGAAAGTGGAAAGATTCGGGTTTAAATCCCGACGGTGACGTGTTGAAATAATAAATTTTTCTAATATAGTGCTACAACAATGAATGTTTCTTAACAATTATAGCAGACATAAGCTATTATACTAAATTAATTCAACTGGTATGTAGCTACAAGCGTATGTAAAATATCTGCTAATATAAGTATAACGTTTGAGTATAGCATTATATTTCATACCGCTCTTTGTATTAAAATCGCCTAAACTTATTTCAATCCGCCTTGTAGCCGGACGAAGCCGGACTTGACACCCAGTTGTAATAAAAGGCACACGTGGCACTATTGTGTATGGTCAATGTTAAAATTGACAGCGTTGTTAAATTTCCGTCTCACTTTAACTTATGTGATTTTAAAGCTAGAATATAATAAAAAAATTAACAAGCACTAGAAATTCATACAGAAAAACCCACATTTAAATCCATTCCAGTTTAGCGTTTATTGAGGAGTATTTATTATGATGTCTGATGAAGCTGAAATAATTATTGACCGAAACGGCGCTAAAATAAAAATGTACTGATTATAATAAACATTTTTTCGTCCAAGTTCCTGCGATTTTTGTTCTGAATATTGTAAAATGTTGAAAGGTAAATTTTGACCTAAATTAGAACCATTCCCCTTGTAAAGTTGGAATGGTAAAACTACATGCACAAATATATATAGGTCATCAAAAAAGAAATAACGTCAGAGCATAATTTTTTTGTTTGATTTAACTCTGTGGTAAAAATGTTATTTGCACATTTTTTTATAACTTTAGTTTACCTACTGAGTTACAAACCGTTGAAAAAAAATGATGCCCAATAACTAAAAGAAATTAAGTCCGCTTCATCAAAGTCATCTCAAGCCGGTAACTGTCACCCCACATAGGATTTGCTGTCACTCAACACAATCGTAAGAATTTTCAAGAACTATCAAACTTAGATATAAGTTCCTTAGCTTTGGTTTTAAATGAAAACAATCATTAATGATCGTATCAGGTACCGATCTTTTCTTCGATCGCAATTTAATGAAATGTCGCAATTTTTACATGAACAATGATGAATTGTTATTTTTATCGATTTATCTTACCCATGATTTACTTTCAAGTATTTTAGTCGCCAGACTTTAAATATTTATTTTAAAAAGACGAAGAACACATTTTAAGGGCGAATTATTTACCTAAGGATAACTCCACTATGATGAAATAATATTTATTTAGGCGAATGTTGTCAGAGTGACGATAAAAGTTCCTAGTTTAATAAATGTCTACTGCACTGCAAAATACGTGACATTCTTTAACTGTATTACCTAGTTTGTGTAGTATTTTATAAAATATTTATATTATATTTACGCGCATTTCACAGAGCATATTCCAGCATAAGTTTCAATACCTTAAAAATTATTGCTCTTTTTCCATTTTGTCGAAAAATACAAAACACGAATGATACAACTGACTGTCAAAAATAGCCTAACCTATGAATTTATCTACAACTCAGCACGAGATCGTTTAAAACTCTGCACTACACGATGGTAAAGTCAATTTCACTCATCAACGTCATCTGTCGTCAAACACGGGTAGTTATTGATCAACCCTCGCACTTATTATTATCTGATTGCATTGCCATGACTGCCACGTATGTTAATATTTTAGAATAATTTTAAATTATGTCGATACAAATTTGTAGCCACCACTGCCATGTAAAATGTATTTTTAGAAACATGTTAAAAGTGCATAAAAGGAAATTCTACGTAGTACATATTATTACTTTTTGTAAATATTCCAAAAAGGGGTATAGACCGTATACCTACATAAAAAGTAGATAGATTGCTATCCGCGGATGTACGTATTTCCCATTTGTATGAGTGGATAAAAATGGCGACAAGTATAACTAGCTAAAATACATGGATGAGAAAATATCATTTTCTTCATACCCCGTCGAAAGTACGTACTTTCGACTTCGATTTTAAGGCAGAAAGCTTAACATTTATCTCACACGCCATCTGTAACAGCGGGCCGAAACAGTTTTCTCGTATACACTGATACGAAAGTAAGTAATTTCGACCAGTGTATAAAGAAAAATACTATACACTACACACCGGAAAGAAGTTAGCGCGGAAATTATTTTTTTCTTAATTATTAAAATATCAAAAAATTGCTCCTTAAATGCTCTATCAGAATCAGTAATTGCTCCATTTCTAAAATTATTAGTTTATTTATAATTAATTTTTTAAAAAATCTAATTACTGAAAACTTGATTTTACTATAGAATGAGAAATATTCACTTTTTATACAATTTTTTTTGCTAAAAAAATTGCTCTCAATTTGCTCTATCAATTGCACAAAAAAATTATTTAACTTTGACAATTTTTATAGTAATTAACAGAAAAATAATGTTTGTATGGTAAACCTACTGCGCTGTGACGTCATCAATTGTCGTTGCAACTTATAAGGGCCATATTTACATGTATCAGCACTACAGTCATATTCATAGTCACCTTAATGTTTATGTTTTCTACTTTAATTAATATTATTTATGGTATTATTATAAGTAAGGTTATTAATTATCAAGCAATCATGTGGCTTTGATAATACGAATAATAACAAATAATTATGATTCTATAATTTTTTTTTATTAAGTCTTCAGGTTAAGATTTCAGGTTTGAAACATAATAATTTTTGTATAATGTCGAATATATAACCTCTATTGTTATCCAAATATGCTGTTTTTAACTGAATGTTAATTAAAAAAAGTTGTTTATTACTAGTAAAATAATCCGTGATTAATGTTGACAATTGAATATCAAGAGAAAAAATGGAAGTAAGTACTATTTAATGCAGCCATTATCGTTAATTAATGCTTATTATTATTAATCTTATATTTATAATTATTTATGTGTTGAAGTGAAAAGTATAAAAATTTCAATGAGATTGAAATCAGCAAACATCCCACAAGTATTTTAATCTTTTTATCAATTAAATTATATATATATATATAAAAGCACAGGTAGAAGTTGAATAGACTACAATTATAAATACTTTTTCAAAATTGCAGGTCTAAAAGACGGTTACTGTTAGTAAGGCTGCTGTAAATTAGTTTCGTTAATCGGATTAGACTAACTATTGTTTTGAATAGGCGGAGTATTTACTATATTGATGAGTTATTACTAGATCTTTAAGCTTCAACTGAACAAAGGACAACAAATCGCTAACAAATAGAGGATTATGATTTGGGACAGACACTCTAATTTTTTTTTTCAATAATACATTATCTTTAACGAGTCTAGACTGGCTGGGATAAAAATTTCTGATTTTTTCCCAAAAAATTTATTCATTTGTTCGAAAATTTAATTTACCTTTTAACTAGCTACGTTAAATCATTACATTTGTATTTTTGATAATATGCTTCAGGACTGTAGAGTAATTCAGTCTATCAGAAGAGAAAAAATCATTTCATAGGCAATATTTATTAATTAAAGTAGAAAACATAAACATTAAGGTGACTATGAATATGACTGTAGTGCTGATACATGTAAATATGGCCCTTATAAGTTGCAGCGACAATTGATGACGTCACAGCGCAGTAGGTTTACCATACAAACATTATTTTTCTGTTAATTACTATAAAAATTGTCAAAGTTAAATAATTTTTTTGTGAAATTGATAGAGCAAATTGAGAGCAATTTTTTTAGCAAAAAAAATTGTATAAAAAGTGAATATTTCTCAGTCTATAGTAAAATCAAGTTTTCAGTAATTAGATTTTTTAAAAAATTAATTATAAATAAACTAATAATTTTAGAAATGGAGCAATTACTGATTCTGATAGAGCATTTAAGGAGCAATTTTTTGATATTTCAATAATTAAGAAAAAAATAATTTCCGCGCTAACTTCTTTCCGGTACACTACACGGCCAGAAAGTGGAAGTTCCTGCACTGTCACTATATTAGACGAGCATGCGTTCGTATTAAACCCTCACTTAAAACAATAAATGTAGATATACATAAAATTACTAAAATATGTAAGCTTAATTTACATATTATACACGCATATATTTTCGAAAATTTACTATTACCAAATTTATTGCAGTTGTAGGGCTATTCTAACAATGTAACTGAAATTTGGAACCATTTCTGTTGATTAAATGCATTTTAGATGCATTATCTCATTAAAATATTTAATCAGAAAGAGGTACATGCATGAACGTGCTTTACTATAATAAATGTAGAGCACGTCATGAAATAATAACTTCATGCAAATATACTACTCATATGCTGTAAGTTCGTTCAACAATTTTACTTATAAATTTAGCATTCAAACCATTGAACAACTAACTGTAGAAAACTACTAACCAATTTACATCGTATGCACTGTGAATTGTTAATTAATATCTACTTACTAAAACTAAATCATCCAAAATAAAATTACTTTATGTATCATTATTTTATGTTTTAATTGGTTATAAGAAAGTTGTTTAACCCAGACTTAAATGTGAGTCCAGTTATCTCATAGTATGTGCAAACACTGGGTGTGTGCGTCCAGTTAGTGTTCTCATAGTATGTGTGTGTGTGTGTTTTTCGTTACTTGGAGATTACTTATTATTATTCGAAATGAAAGATTTATGGAATCCAGCTTATTATGTTTTTTTTATTATTATTATTATTATTAAATGATTGTGGAACCGCAAATTTCGATGGTAAAACTTCAAAAATGATATTCTTGTAGTCAGTTAAGAAAATAAACAATAATTATGCATGTTTTTCAAGGTTTTATTCTTTATTTTGAAAAAATTGTTACAAATAATTAACATTTTTAGAAAACTGTTCAAAATAAAATCTATTCGGATATATGGGACCTAATGAATAAAATTAAAACAATCGCTTTTTGAAAAAATTTACGAAGTTCTTAAATTTATATGAATATTTTCATATAAATTCACTTCCAATTAAAGTTTAAGAAAACAGCAATCATTTAATTTTAATCATTAGGCACCATATATTCGAATAAATTTAATTTTGATTAGTTGTTTGATAATGTCAATATGTTTTTACGTAACACCTTAGATATATATAGGTACATATATTTGTGCCTACATAATAGATACTATTATCTCTAATGTATCGGAAAAAGTACGTACTACCGCTGAAAAAACTAAATTTATATATCTAATGCTTGAAGGTACAAAACCTATGCATAGATGTATACTGGATCTAATTTTGCACGTATTCATTGCATCAGGTATCGTTAAAACCGATACCATACGACTAAAAATCACTCGTTATAACCGATTTATCATTATAGCCAACGTCGTAATAACCAATATATGGTGTTCATATTGATTACGGAAATCGGACGGAACTCTTGTTTGATATTGTTATACCCGATGTCGTTATATTCGATATATACTGTAATTGGAAGAATTACCAGTTTTATTGTCCGGTTCTAGTTTCCAGAAAACACATAAAAACGTGGCGCAATAAAAGTTTTACAGAAGTAAAACTTGAGATTGAAGTCTGACTACTAATCCATCAAAACGATGCTTAAACGTACCGTGAAAAACTCGTCTAAGTTAGGGTAATCTTTCAATCCCTAACTAGAGCAATTTTTACCGCATACGTACGTAATATGTATGTATCTGGGGCCAAGTGACAAGACCGCTTATGTGGAATTTTTAATATCTTTTGAAGTGAAACTTCTTTATGCACAGTGGATTCATTGGAATCAGTTTTTGTCAAACGGCATTAAACACTTCGGTCGGAGAAGGTCTAACTGTACAAATTCTGTTCAACAAACAATTGTCCACGGAAATCTACATTTGCAATGTAATTCTGTAAGGTTCGACTAGGAACTGATTCTGATCTGAGGTCCATATGGAACGTTTTGTTACACAAAATGTGGTTAAAAAGCCTCGAGAAATCTAATAAAACTCGCGCGTGGAGTGTTCCGCACTTGCAACCATTTTTTTGCTGAGAAACTCGGACCGATTCTACGAGCGAACTAATTATATTTTTTCAATTTTAAATGTTTTTACTTTAAGGTTTGTTCCCACCCTTTTGACGGGATTAGTAGATCAGAAGTAGGCCTAGCTGTATTTAAGAGCAATGTCAATTTTTGCTGATTCAGATAATTATCTAATTTTTTATAGATATGATAAATAAGATAGGTTTGCTGATTTTAAAGTTTTACAAATCCTGTATCAAAAGGGTGAAAATATTGCTTAGAAATTAGAGTAAACCCTTCAAAATTGAAAAAAACGTCATTGTTTCGTTAGTGAGATCTATTCGATTTTTTATCATTCTGAGGTTCAAAAATTCGCTTAGCTAAACTCTCATCCTTTCAACTTCATATCTTTATTTGGTCCAGAGAAATTCGATTTTACAAACGGACAAACAAAATTCCACAAGGATTTCGTTTATTTTTCTAAGACCGTCCACACACCAAACACTACATAGGTACTAAGCAATTAAGACCTGCAGTGGGCGACGTTGGTGATATCGGTGCTCTGAGCAACAAGGCGCCGGTAAAACGTGGCACATTTTGATAATCAACTCGTGCATTTTAAAGAAAAAGTGCAAGTAGATATATTTTTGAGTCATCACTTTTGGATGAATTTATATGTTTGATATACCTAATGAATTTAAGCAAATATGTGGTTCCATTTGCTGAACAGATCACCTTTGCAAAATCAATTTGCATTCTTTATGTAATTTTCAATTTATAAAAAGATTACCTAAAATTATTCCAATAATAATTATGACTATTATTTATTTAATTATCTATCGCGTCATTTTTGGAAATACTTTGTGAGTGTGAAATCATATAAAACACAGCACTCGCGAATTCGACATTAAACTTTACGGGCGATATTAATAACGTGCTGCTTAACAGTGTTGGATCACTTTCACACAGTTTGTGCTGAGGCCCAGAGGTAAGAGGCGAGGTAGGCAAAAGACATACTGTGAGTGTGACTTTCTTTAGCTCTGTCTCTCTCAAATCATCTGCACGTTTCGATTTTTGACTGGTGCCACACTACGAGGCTAAAAGAAGCTATTGCAAGGATGCCGCTGTCAATTGATTACTCTAATTTTTGGAAATATTTTGAAGATTTAAAAAACTTTTCCGAAAAAGGAAGAGTCACTTTCGGTTTGTGATGGAACAATTTTGTGAAATAAGTACGACTAAGGTCGTAGTGTGACATTGAAAACGTGTGTTTTTTTGGCACAATTAATGCTAACTTTTTTCTAGTAAATCGTACATAAATTACAAAAGTAGTCCTTTAGAGACCCAGATTTGTCCTTTATCTTCCTTATAGAGAAAGAATTTTTGCAGAATTTTGACGAATAAGTCTACAGTCAGTTGACAGCCGAAGCCCTATTTTTGGCTTAAATTCAGAGCGTTCCGACAGCCTTAAATCACGGTTCTTTGCAGGTCGCTCAGATCACGCAAATCGAGAATATCGTCGATAAATTGGCGGATCTCTACTCCTTTGCCTAGAAAGTGACAGGGAAGTGATATCGTATCGATGTTGAATTATTTTTGTGTTGCTTAAAAATTACCGAAAATAAACCTCATTAAGGCTGTCGGAACGCTCTGAATTTAAGCCAAAAATAGAGCTTCGGCTGTCAACTGATTGTAGACTTATTCGTCAACATTCTGCAAAAATTCTTTCTCTATAAGGAAGATAAAGGACAAATCTAGGTTTCTAATGGACTACTTTTGTAATTTATGTACGATTTACTAGAAAAAATTTGGCATTATTGTGCTAAAAAAACACACGTTTTCAATGTCACACTATGACCTTATTCGTACTTATTTCACAAAACTGTTCCATCACAAACCTAAAGTGACTCTTCCTTTTTCGGAAAAGTTTTTTAAATCTTCAGAATATTTCCCAAACTTAGAGTAATCAATTGACAGCGGCACCCTTGCAACAACATTTTTTAGCCTCGTAGTTGACACTAGCTAAAAATTGAAACGTGCAGATGATTTGAGCGAGACAGAGCTAAAGAAGGTCACATCCACAATATGTTTTTTGCCTACCTCGCCCCTTACCGCTGAGTCTCAGCACAAACAAAATTCAGAGCGTTCCGACAGCCTTAAGCGGCATAGCCTTTCGGTCACAGAATGTGTGTTTGTGGTGTTAAAGTCTGCGTTTGAACAGACCGTATGTTATTCTGTGCAAGCGTAGAAGCGACAGCTGCTTGCTGATAAAATTTATGCTGAGTGAAGTAGGAGAGAGAGGGCACTAGTATATACCGTGCCTCTGTGTCTCTATACCTACTTTGAACACGGCCATTGCAAGCACATTTTCCCTCGAGGTTAAAGTGCTTTAGATTTTTATCGAAATGTTTTTGGCACTTTATGTCATATTGCGTACATTCTAAAGCACTAAGTCTAAAAACGAACTTTTTGTTTTATGTATGCATTGAGGTTCGTTTTATTATTCTAAGAACGAAATCCGTTTACCTGTGTATAAACATAATATGCATAATTTAATGCAAATTCTTTATTTGACCTTCGGCGACGTGCTATTTTCAGGGATAGATTTTTTTATGTCCTGGGTTCACTTGTCGACCTCACCTTTAATATTTTTGTGTTTTCTTTTGCTCCCTAAATCGCTTACCTTGTCCACGATACCTTCGCTCGCAGAATTTGACGACAAAAAATCAACGAATGATACACAGAATAAAACTTATATAACTTAGTTTCGTTCTAACACGGCTAGAAATTGTGACATTCATAGCACAACAAAGTACTAATATTCTAAAACTGTTCTCGTACAGCACGGTATTTCTAAGCTTTTATCTAAGAGAAAGACCCTTCTACTATATCGAACACAAAATTATTGTCAGCATTTCCATTCATTTTTGTGAATGTCTTCTTGATTCAATGCCCTCAGTTGTCAAGCGTCCATAATCTAAACCTTGTAGCCGGCAACGTCCTACTCACTTCTCTTCAAGGTGACCTTGGTTTCAAACCGTGTATACGATACTTAACCGCATAAAAGATTCTACTTTTTACATATCGAGAGATTAATTAGTTAACGGGGGCGAAATGTCCAGGGACAAATTATTCATGGGGACGAAATGTCCGGGGACGAATTGTCCGAAACCCCTTTAAATGTTCTGCTTTTATCTTTGATAGATATTATTGTAGATTACACACGCGTGACAACATATCTTTAAAAATCGTACCAAAAACCAAACAAAAAAAAAAAACAGAACGCTTTTTTACTATTTAATTTGACTTTTTAAAAATATTACTCGGCCGGTACTCATTTATCCTTAGAAATAAAGGGACAAAGTAGAGAACAGAATATTGTAGTGATATGAGTGACGTACGTTACATCATAATACGGTTGTTATTTTCTCTTTTTAAAAACTTTTGTAAAAAATTTGCCCCTCGTAAAAGCAGTTTGAAGGCCGGTAATGGGAAAAACAATTATTTATGGTAATATTAAAATAATTAAAAACATCTCGCATTTAAAAACGGTCGGAACTTTTGTGAAATGCTTTGTTAACGCCATATTTTCAGAACAAAAAGAACTTTCACATTTTTTTTCTCTTGCGTAAACAATAGTATACGAATAAGGGTCAAAAATAAACACACCCTATACTTTTAAATGTCCAAATTTATGGTACATTGAATTTTACATTCTATACATATAAATGTATATATTGTATAAGAGGATATATCTGTATATAAAATGTATATGGGTTATAGTATAATTCAAAAATTTATTGTTAAAGTATCTATACAAGTTTTTTTTTATTACAATGCTGTTTCAGCATTCAAGACTTATTTTACGATAAACCTATCGGATAATACATGTATAGAATTTCAAAATAAAATTATAAAATATATACTATTATGAATGAGAGTCATTTTACTTCGGATTAAATAAGCAGGTACGAGGTTGCAGCTTGTATCGATACAGTAATGACAACTGCCTTTAATATCTATAAAAAAAAACTCATTATTAAATATTGTTGTATTGAATTGAAATGCTAAAAAAACGAAGTATCAGAGAAATACGTTTCTAGTTTTGATTGATAATTCACCACTTTATTTGATGTTTCTCAGAATTCAGTAGCCTCAAAATGTTAATACTTATGGCTGTCGGAACGCTCTGAATATAAGCCAAAAATAGGGCTTCGGCTGATAGCTGACTGCAAACTTATTCGTCAACATTTTACAAAAATGCTTTCTCTATAAGGAAGATAAAGGATAAATCGAGGTCTCTAATGAACTACTTTTGTAATTTATGTACGATTTACTTGAAAAATGTTGGCATTAATTGTGCTAAAAAAACACACGTTTTCAATGTCACACTACGACCTTATTCGTTCTTATTTCACAAAATTGTTCCATCACAAACCTAAAGTGACTCTTCCTTTTCCGGAAAAATTTTTAAATCTTCAAAATATTTTCAAAAATTAAGAGTAATCAACTGACCGCGACACCCTTGCAACAGCATTTTTAGCTTCGTAGCGTTGGTTAAATTCAAACCGTTCCGACAGTCTTAACTTGTATTACAAAAATAAATAATTATATTATTTAAGAGGATAGTAGATCAATTAATTAATGCTATTAAGCAATATCTAATTGCAACGTTTCGTTTTAATTTCAAAACTTCTTCAGACTCTTAGAAAATAACTTAGTATTAGTCATGAAAATATTCATTGCGATATAAATGACGATAAGTTGTTACCATATTTCGGAGAAAAAAATAAATAAGTTTTTAAAAGTTATGTCGTATATCTACGCATAAAAAATTGAAAATAAATGCAAATATTCATGGAGATAAAATAATCATAGTTGCTACCGTACATACCTACTGAGATGAAAATGTAATATGTAAAAAATTTAATATTTTCATCTTTAAAGCAGAATCCATTGCACGCTTATACGATTCATACAAAAGAGAAAGGAAATAGAACACGAATGTGAATCAATATTTCTGTCTATGTCGTTTTCAAATCTGTATACATATACTTTTATAGCCATGAAATATGGATGGAATAACAACCACAAAACTAATTAAATAAAACCCAAAACAGAAAGTACAAAAATTAGTATTCTAGACTACATTTAATTAATATTGATACATAATATCCATTGTTCGTGGCAGTAATAGTGCATTAAATAAACAAGTGATGCGTGTACTCATATACGCGCGGCAGAAGTTATATTTCTTTGGCGTGATCGCGATAATTGATATTTTCCTTTTCGTTAATGATATAGATACATTGATTAGATTAGATTATAAATGGGGCGATAAGGCACGAAATCCTCTCAATCACTGCGACCTAAAAGATCTTTTGTGAATCCCCTAGTACTATTCCCATCCAGGTAAGAGACTTTTGATAAACCTTATTACTTTGTTGGGGACTGCTCTCCACACTTCTTCAGGTTTTAGGAAAGACCTGTTCAGGTGTTGCAGCCTTTTGGTAAAAACCGCCTCACATGAGCAAGGGATATGCTCCGCAGTTTCTTTTGCTTCTTTGCAGAAGCGACATTCATCGTTAGAAACCTTACCCATCTTTGATATTTAAGAGGCTATAGGTCAGTGAAGAGTCCTGTCAGTATTCTCAGATCTGCTTTACTGAGAATAAGGAGTCCTTAAGTCCTTTATATACATTAATAAAATAAAATAGGATGTCTAAGGAGATGATAAATATAGTTGGAAAAACATTTTTAAATACAGGTTGGGTTAAGTGTGTGGTATTATAATTTACATACCTTTTACCTTTGTTCCATTTTCAAAGGTAACATTTTTAGTGCCTGCATAAAATAACTTTTTAACTATAAAAGGGTTTTCTACTGTAGAATCCATAATTTAAAAAAAAATCAAGTATTCAGGTTATTTAACTCTCAAAAGTTGCTATTAATTCAGGACATTTCTATATGAAAAACAACTAAAGCGCAATAAAGTATAAACTAGTAGCTTTTAAGAAGTTCCATCGGATGTCGCTAGTATAAACTTATGAAATAACTATTTTGACTTCCGCAACATATGCGTTGACTGCGTGCGTAACTTCCGTAACAGAGAAAAGTTTACCCTCAGTGCGCCAAGAGAAGTCTAACTTAAAAAAAATTAAACAAATATATGTTGCATTGTAAATTATTTGAGGTTATATTTCATAGACATATGATTAAAACTGTCGGTCGCCATATTAATGACGTAACAGGCTAAAAGGACACACTAGAGAGAGCTATCATCTATCATCCACAAGCACTTAAATTTCCCCATCCTCGCTATTCACAATATAAAATATTTGTAGAGACGTCGAATTTGCTCGGAGGCGGTTTGGAGATTTGCAATTCCAAGTTCCGCCTCCGGAGACAACGTTCATGTAAAAACGAGCTCGAGGGCGGATCTTTCATTCTGAAGACGCGGACTGCATAGTTCTCAGACAAACGAGATTTCGATCGTTGATGAGCTCAGAAATGTTCGCCTCGTGTAATATGTCATTTCGTTGTTTCCTTTGTATTGCTTTAATGACTCTTTTAAACGTTTTATTTGTTCCGTTTATTCCTGATGCTATTAGAAACGAATCAACTATTTCGAGAATAAATCGCTCTTCCTGTGACGTAATTAAACGATAAATTAAAAACCAATGAGTATAAAATGTATTCTTTTAATTCTAATAGATTCTTAACTTATAGTTCCGGATGCTAATATCCTTTGATGTTGATGCGTCCATAAATATCTATAAAAAAATTATAATGAGCCTCACCCTCATAAGCCCACATAAGAAGTTTCACTTCTTTAGTTTTTAATATTATTCCCAAGTTTATTTTTTTGTTATGTCAAACTAATTAATAATATTTACACATACACATGTACTTAGCAACAAGGTATAAACTTCTGTCTTTGTCAGTTTCATGTAATTTAGGAGACAAATTAACTTCCCCTTTCGGGGACAATTCTACTTCCCCTCGATTTTTACTTTTTTCAAACAGATACGTCACTAAAGAAGTTAAACTTCAAAAAAAGTTATTCTGCGCTATATTTTTAAAATTAACAAAAGAATGTCTTTGTTTTCGAACTATCACCGATTTTTTTATAGTTTTTTGAAATTAAAATTTGTTTACAATAATAAATGATTCCAAAATACGAATTCAACTTCATAAGAGTTTCAGTCAATGGCATTATATTTTTTCTCCTGTAGATATATGATAACATAATTGTCTGGAAACTGTATTTTGCTAATTAAACTGAATTCCTTTCTGGAATTGAGGTTATAACTATATTTATTAGTAAGGATAAACTGACTATTCATTGTTGTGAACAGGGTACTCAAAGTTCCTGTTTAATAAAATTATTGTGTAATTAGATATGAAATTATCTATTCCTAGATTACTCTCTATACTTCATTTATTATTATTATTTTTTTATACTTAATGCGTTATTTGTGAAGAAAATATGATTATTATTATGATAGTGTTTAAGAGAACAGTGGATCAATTAATTAATGCTATTAAGCAATATCTAATTGCAACGTTTCGTTTTGATTTCAAAACTTCTTCAGGCTCTTAGACATAAACTTAGCAAGGTCCATCATTTGCTCTTTTTTATAGTATTTTAATTTTAATTTCAGTTTTAAGTTTGTTTCAAAATAAGACAGTTTTTTCTCCGTAATATGGTGATAACATTTCGCCCTTTGTATCGCAATGAATATTTTTCATGACTAATGCTAAGTTTATGTCTAAGAGCCTGAAGAAATTTTGAAATCAAAACGAAACGTTGGAATTAGATATTGCTTAATAGCATTAATTAATTGATCCACTGTCCTCTTAAACAATATCATTATAATATACTAGATCTGAGCCACGTATATCATGATTATTATTATTAAATCATTAAAATTTGTTTGCAAAACCTCAGAGGTAGTCCAAACTCTGATCATACAAAAGTCTACAGAACAACGCTACCAAAATTTTATTATTAAATTTAACGCATACCTATTTATTATAAAGTGAAAATTTGATCTTTTGTAGGAGGTACGCTATTCACTCTTGTTCAGTATTCGTCTTTAGTCCAGTCCTGCCTTTTTAAAATAAATGAGCTATGTATTTTTTTTGTATATTATGTAATTAGGATTTTATTTTGTAACTTGTACAGCTTAAAATTTTTAAAATAAAAATCAGTTTATGTTCAACTACAAACTGTAAAACAACTCGTAATTATTATCCCTTATTTTTGTGAAGTTAAGGCTGTCGGAACGCTCTGAATATAGTTTGTGCTGAGATCCAGAGATAAGGGGCGAGGTAGGTGGGTGTGACCTTCATTAGCTCTGTATCGTTCAAATCATCCGCACGTTTCAATTTTTGGCTGGTGCCAACTACGAGGCTAAAAAAATTTTTTGCAAGGGTACTCTAATTTTTGGAAATATTTTGAAGATTCAAAAAACTTTTCCGAAAAAGGAAGAGTCACTTTAGGTTTGTGATGGAACAGTTTTGTGAAATAAGTACGAATAAGGTCATAGTGTGACATTGAAAACGTGTGTTTTTTTAGCACAATTAATGCCAAATTTTTTCTAGTAAATCGTACATAAATTACAAAAGTAGTCCATTAGAGACCTAGATTTGTCCTTTATCTTCCTTATAGAGAAAGAATTTTTGCAGAATGTTGACAAATAAGTCTACAATCAGTTGACAGCCGAAGCTCTATTTTTAGCTTTAAACTCAGAGCGTTCCGACAGCCTTAATATAACTAAATCTACACCATATCTGGTACAACTCTTCTTAACATAATGTCACACCTCGTACATAAAAAAATGTATTACAATCTAAATACATGAACTACTATTTATTGTATTCTAATTACATTTAAAAATCTATGTAATAATTTTTAATGATGTGAGAAAACAGAATTAACAAACAAAATAACATTTTTTTTCAATACGTAAATGCAGTCATTTACAAAAGAGGACTCATTCAGTTAATTTATTCAGATTGTAAAAGTAACTGCAAAAAATATAAAGGAATTCAATGGAATATCATAATAAAGTGGCAAAGTGCGAATAAAAATACACTGTCATCCCTTATTTCACGCTGTTAATGTTAAATTGAAATGAACCCCTGTGCTTGCTGCAACGAACACCTACCCTAACGTAACTTTTATCGCTTTGCTTCTTCTTACCAGTTCACACTGGGGTGTACTAAATCGGTCTGTAATAAAATTCAGTTCGCAAAAAGAAACATGATTAGTTTTGCAAACGTGTAATTTATAATAAAATAATATGCTATTTGTATATTACAACTCCATATAACTAATAATTAAAATATTTTTGAAGAAAACACTAATATGAAAAAAATAGAAATGGTAAAAAAATGGATACTTACTTTTTTGATGTAATAATAATCATAAATTAATTAGAAATTGTAAAGATTAAAAACGCAATGACAAATATCGACCTCTATTTCTCGCAATAATTTTTGACATGAACGATTTCTCATGATTTTTCCAGAAAGACGATTTTGCACAAAATTGCGTAAATATTTTCTTAAAACGATTGATCCAATTGCCACCAAAATGAATAGGCCACAAAACATACAAAAAATAAACAATTTAAATAAAAAATGTAGTTAAAAATATGTTTTTGGCTAAAGAATATAGACACCTATTTTACTCTTGGCGGTTAGAATGTTTTTAATAAAGATCCGATTCCACTTTTTTCGCAGGTACTAATTTTGATGACCAGCAGTCCCCATGTTCTTCTCCACTTTTTTCCAATGTTCCTTGAAACGGATGCATTGTATCAGCACATGTTCCGTAGTCTATTCTTCTTCTAGACACACTGGGCATTCGGCACTAGGGAAAACCGATATTTTTTTCCAGTAGCAACACTTATATATACTGCCGCGATTGACTATTATATGGCCGTTTGACGTTAATTATTCTGAGAATATCGAAAACTGCACTAAAAAAGAAACATGTGTTTTTACATATGTTTTTGGAACATACTTCCAAGTGCGCTCC
This sequence comes from Venustoraphidia nigricollis, assembly GCA_034508555.1. NCBI lineage: Eukaryota > Metazoa > Arthropoda > Insecta > Raphidioptera > Raphidiidae > Venustoraphidia > Venustoraphidia nigricollis. The sequence goes on along the minus strand of JAVRKA010000052.1, from coordinate 237,749 downwards.
AAAAACAACAACAGTGAAAAAAGCACATTTAAAATACGTTTCTTTTTCACCGGATTTTTCAATATTTTCGGAATAATAAACAGTTAAAATAACGATTCATGCAATATTTCATTTCATTTCTATATCTAGAATATTTTTAATTATTTCGATTTACACCTCAATTCATGCTGTACTAACAATTTTCTGTCGAATGTCACTTCTGGCACGCATGCCATAGGTTCGCCATCCCTGGCTTTATTAATTGTTCGATTAATCACTAAAATTATCTGCTCCTAAATGTATTAGACGTTTGATTAATAAACAAAAAGAAATTCTTATCGTTGTTTTTGATTTCAGATAATTATTTATTATTTGATTTATTAGAAATAATGTCCATTAATTACTATTTGGCATTACATTAAGCTAGCCAATAAACTTCTTCGAGTCCCAATGTTCTCTTTAAAATTGCACCGATATATCGATATTTTTTAAAAAATATATCGGTACCGATATTGATACTTGAAAAAAATATCGATACAATATATATCGATACTTTTTGGCACTTCTGACATCCCTATTCGGCACTCACCTCTAGTTCGAACCTAGATTTTGCCTGAACTCTCCATGCCCGTACAGTATCTGGGTCAGGTGGTAGTTGACCTCTACTTATCCAACCATGCAGATCCTAGATCAGTCGATGCTTCTATGTTCCTAGAAGTTGGATAGATGAACTCTATATTTGGTCAAATTATTGATGATTTTTTAAAAGAAAGCTGACAGTATCTGGATCAGGTGGTAGTTGAACTCTACTTATCCAGCCATGCAAATCCTGGATCAATCTGTAGTTCTATGTTCCTAGAACTGGAATAGATAAACTCTAACATTTGGTCTAACTATTGATGCTTTTTTAAAAGAAAACTGATATCTAATATCACGATAAATTTATTTGCAGAGGGCCACAAATAGCGGGTCGCAAATCGCATGTTTTACACCTCTGGACTCTGATATATTATTCTACAGCTATAGAGTATAGATTACGCCTTTCACAGTTTACCTGCTGTAGTTGCCATATGTACGTACATACATTAAACAGCCTGCTAAAGGTGCAGCTTCATACAATATACACGATATACGTACAAATGGACAAAAACCACAACAAATCACGTTTTTCATTGCATATTATACATTACGTTTCAAAACATGTTTTCTTTTCATACTTGGCAGTGCCCCTGATGCAGAATTGGTCATAGTGATTGGTTCACATACAGACAGCAAGACGGGTTTCCCAGGACATTTGAAGTTCCCCAAACGCAACCTGGCTTTGAGATCCCTGCATAGAAATTTTATATTTTTTTTATCAATTAATAAAAGTTTAAAAATTAAAAAAGTCTAGATTTCGTTTTAGTTTTGTAAGGCTCCTGCAATAATAAAGACCAATAGCGATGCTTCATCGTTGCCTAGTTGAACCTAACAATAAAACGAATTGTCATTTAAACAAATGCCAGGTCAAGTCTACATTAAAATAAATCATTAAATTAAATTCGTTATTTTGGAACTTTTAATTTAAGAATCTAGAAAAAAAAGTCAGTAATTGAAAAAAATATAAAATCTGTCTTCGAAAAAAATATCAACAATCAATATTAAAGCACAGTCTATGCTCTATAAGTGAATGATTTAGACTAAGAAGAAATAAATAGAAAAAACCCGGGTCGCAGTGCCAAAACCCTGCCGACAATATAGTGTATTTGCTAATACAGACAGTGTGGCTTTATTATGCGAACTTAAGTTGGTTTTTGGGCAAAATAAAAAATTCGACTCTTTAATACACCCCTTTAAATAAAATTTTTTTTCTTAATTTCAATATTATTATCAATCGAACCTCTATACCAAATTATATACAACTTTCAGTAAATAATTCACTATTTGCAAACTAACGTTTTCGTAAAATTTGTAAATCCGGTTCTGTCGGGCCGATTTTTATAAAATTTTAGGGACACTATTTAATTACTACCAGACGGTTAAATTTCAATTTTGAAACGATTCGGAGAAGTTTGTCGGTATTTTGGGGCCGAAAACATTTTTAAACCTCTAAAAACTACCCTTAAAATGGCCCGATTAGGCCCATTTTAAATAGGCTTCTTGCAGTGATGGATTTCAACACGTGGGCCAAATTTAGTTAAAATCAATTAACTCTTTAGAAAGTTATTGCCCGCACACACCCCTAGGTCCCGCCATCCGACCGACGCCAATAGTATATGTTGCCATATGGCAAATACACTAAAAATTTTCTTCCCCATCATTTCAGTATAGGCGCGTACTACTGTACTGCAAATTGTGAACGTAGCTTATTTGAGTAACGTATTCCATCTGGTGTTGTAACAATTCTAAACATGTCAAAAACGACTTTTTTAGCGAACAGGACGGGGCAGCTACGGATATAATATGTACGTACACGGATACACGTTTCTCATGGCTTTGAAAAACTGCTGCCATATTCGCGTTTATATAGAATTCCCTATTTTTTTCATAATAAAATAATGCCTACATATAGGCTCTAGTATATGTGTTGAATAAGTTCAATAGCATGTTGGAATTTTAAATGTTTCATTGCTACATATCATGCATCACAACATGATGTATATAGAAATCGTGGAGGCTGAGAATAGGTGGATATAAAAATTGTCATGTCGTACACTAGGCCAGATATTGGAAAGCGTGGCCAAAAGCTAAATAAAAATTGGAACGTGTCGCGGGACACGCGTTTGGAACGAAGTCCCTTTCGTATGCAGGGTTGGCATAATTAATACACATACATAATATACATACACACACACACACATATAAAACGCTTTTTCGTGATGCTTTTTCGTGACGCTTTTTCGTTACGCTTTTTCGTGACGCGTTACATTTTTCTCGGCTAGGTTCCCTCGCCAATCCGCGATAAGGAACTTCGTTTCAAAACACCCGGTATCACCGTATCCCAGTATACATTATACGTCTTACGGTTTTTCGTGACACGTTACATTTTTCTCGGCTAGGTCCCCTCGCTAACACGCGATAAGGAACTTCGTTCCAAAATAAAATATTTACAAAAATGAAATTGACATTTGGTACAAACAATAATAAAGTAAATTCAAACCAATAAAGCAATAAACATTGAAAATAATGAGTTTGGAATCATGTTTCGCTTCCTGTGACGAATTTTTGCACCCTCCTTTTAAGGTGCGCCTTTAAGTTGGATCTCCTTTGATCTAGTTTAAAGCTTGTATTTTGTATTCTTTCATATTTCAAGTTTATTAGCACGTTGACAACAAATTGAAAATCTACTTAAGGCTGTCGGAACGCTCTGAATTTCAGCCAAAAATAGGGCTTCGGCTGATAGCTGATTGTAGATTTATTCGTCAACATTAAAATTCTTTGTCTATAAGGAAGATAAAGGACAAATCGGGGTCTCTAACGGACTACTTTTGTAATTTATGTACGTTTTACCAGAAAAAAGTTGGCATTAATTGTGCCAAAAAACACACGTTTTCAATGTTACACTACTTATTTCACAAAATTGTTTCATCACAAACCTAAAGTGACTCTTCCTTTTTCGAAAAAGTTTTTCGAATATTCAAAATATTGCCAAAATTTAGAGTAATCAACTGACAGCACCTTTGCAACAGCATTTTTTAGCCTCAAAGTGTGGCTTAAATTCAGAGCGTTCCGACAGCCTTAATACTTTTATTAGTTGTTAGATTAAAAGCTGGAACACTGGTTTCTTAACTAAAGACGTCATAATATACATAGAGTTTTCAATCTTGTAGCTCGAATAATCTTTTTTTAGTGTATTTGCCATATGGCAACATACACTATTGGCGTCGGTCGGAAGGCGGGATGGCGGGAACACTTTGGCGCCATTTTTGAAAATGTTTATATATATATATATATATATATATATATTATAGAATGCTAATTCCCGTCGTAAAAGCGAGGTCTAGAGTACCCGGATCCATAGCGACAACTCCCGTAACTCTAGGACAACATTTGGCTTCAAAAATTGAAAAATAAAAATTTGAGCGTGTATGACCCCCTTTAGTGTTTGAATTTCATTATACATACGAATGCAACCCCAAATCGTTATTGTTTTTAAAGAAAATAAAAGAAATCGTTTATTACTAAACAACAGTCAAGGTTACAGAATTTAGTTTTTATAGAAAAAAAAGTATAACAGCTGAGGATGATAAATTTTATATTATAAAAATTTGTGTATAATGACGCGAACTTGCATTGAAAAAGGGAGACATTGGTTTCAAATCGCTCGTTGTGAAACAGAGAATCTATATTTTGTGTAGCCAGAGATAGATAGTTGAGGATATACGTCGCAGCGTGCATGTTTCGAACTTGTTTTGAATTCGCGTATTTTGTCTTGAATGTTTATGAACGACAGTCGTTCAGCGGCCTGGGTGCCGGTCTGATCGACACGAACGTTGAAATATTTTAACACAGCAAATAAAATGATATATTATTATCGCCAATAATCAATTATTTATCTCGCAAATTTCGATTGTTATTATCTGTCGCTAACCTGGAGGTGTATCGTTCTAGTTTTCGTTGTTCACTCCAGTTTTATCGTACCTATCCAGAGATTTTATCCCGTTTATCGTAATTCCCGTATTTTCCTGGATTTCTGGATTTTTGTATAAATTCGATTGTTATTGATTGTTGCGAGCGTTGTTAGGGAGTGTAAGCTTTCCGTGTTGCCCATTATATACCTGGATTTAGGAGCGTTTTTCGAATAGGGAATATTTACCGTGAATTATTCATCAAGGATCTTTTAGATTTTCGTACTTGTGTGGATCTGGATTCTGGAATACAGGAATACATTCCACAGTTTTCTAAAACTGTGTTACAATTATATTTTACTTCGAACATTCCTGTGCATCGGTTCCGTTTTGAATAAAATTTATTTGGCGACCTATTCCAGACTGTCCTGTCGGACTAAATAAAATTTCAGTTCGGGATTTAGGACCGAGAAAATATTCAAGGAATGTGCATTAAGTTCAGTTAAGCCACCATTCTACATGGTGTCTACCTTTAAGAATTATTACGTGATTTTGCACTATCTCTAACCTGCCAGGGTTATCCCGTTGGATTCAGCTTTAAGTTTTTCCAGGATTTGTTGCATACAGTTTATTGATTTGGTACCTGCATTCCTTATACGTTACGATCTTACGGTTAATTACCGGATTTATAATTGGATGGTTGATACGGTTATCCCAACCAAGATTAACGTTCCTGTGACGACGACGACGTCATATACAGGGTGTTCACAAAATTATGTGTTTACTTTTGCTGTGTTTTTGTTTTTTATTTCTTTGTGTCGTTTACGCATATCTCAATTAGGATTTATTCCAGTGACGTCAGAGATCATATATACAGAGTGTATGAAAATTTACGGATTAATTATCGCCCTGTGAACTGTTTCTATTTATCGCAACCCAATCTTAAGTGTATCTTGACGCTAAGAATTTAATATACCGGGTGTCCGATAATTCCCGGATGAAGTATTTTGTAAGATATGTGTTTGCGTTCTAGTCAAAAGTTTTTTTAACGTGTTATTGATATTGTTTCGTTTACCGTGTCTGGTGTCTTGCCCTTCCAGGGTTGTAGTTGAACCATTTGGGTCTAAGCTTCCTAGTCTGGACTATCTAGGTGTGGCTATTTACGATTCGTGTCCTGGCGCCCTGGTAACTCAGTCGGAGAATACGTAAATGTTTTTTTTGAATATCAGAATCAAGTTTGGTCAGCTACGTGTTTTCGTGTCTTGTGATTGTTAATTTTCCGAGTGGTAGGTGGTAGGATTTTTCGGGCCGTTTTATGGTCATTCCGTTGGAATATTTTTTTTTGAGAACTCGTTATTTTGTGCTGTCCTTTGTGTCGTGTGGTAGGTGGTGGATTTTTAAGCGCCTTTTAAGGCATTTTCTTGAGTATAGTATATTCGCGTTTCGTATTGTGTTAGGATATTTTTTATGGATTATTTTCTAAATTTTTTTAAACTAACCCCCGGCCCAGCGCCAGCTGAAGCTAGCCGCGCAACCGATTAAATTCGGATTCAGTTTAAATGGTTCTTCGGTGTTACAAATGAAAGATATTAACCCTACACCAAGTTTTATTGAACTTAGAATAATTTCGAATAAATTCGAATATTTCCGAATACTTTCGAACAACGCCGAACGACGCCTATAAATTGGCGCCTGCCAACGTGGGGCCTTTCGTTTTATTTTTCGGCCTTTCGTTTTCTTTTTCAGCCTTTTGTTTTTTGTTGTTTCGCTCAGCGACGCCTTCGTCTTTTGAATTGAAGCGTTATTTTTTATTTTGGGGTTATAAATTGACGCATAGCAGTGTGGGTCTGATTTTTTAAAATTTTTTCGATTGTTCGATTTACCTTTCGATTTCCGATTTTCTAATTTATTAGCTGTTATCGTTCCGACTATTTTGGTTGCAGTTAAGAATTTTTTGCGGTTCTTGTAGAAGTAAAATGGCAACGCTTTCGTGGAATTTGACAATAGGTTCGTTTACCTTACGAATTATTTTTCGCTATAGTCTGCGTATTAATACCGATAATTATGTTTCGATTTTGTTTCGATTTTTCGCTTCCTTTAGTATCGAAGAATACTTTCGCAACTTGTTAAGTGATGTTTCATTTGTGAAGTTCGGTGATTGGTGGTTTTCAATTGAAACTCAGAGTTTTTAGTTTGTCAATTGAAGAAGAAACAGCAAATGGGTTGGCGTTATTTTGAATTAGTTAACGAGTCACAGTAGCCCACTAGTGAAGCTTTGAGTCCGTTACAGGGATTTATACTCAATGTCCAATTCATGTCGTGTGTGCTAGGGCTGTGCAAACTTTAGTCCGGTCATTTTTGAAAATTTTTGAGGCCGTTTTGGGATTTAAACTCAAATTATTTATTTCATAAAATGTTTTTTCGACTATAGTCTAAATAAATTCAACACCTCAGTCAGTCAAGAATTCGTTGGGTAACGTATGGTTCGGCACTGGATATTCTGACTTGGTTTTGGGTCCGCAAGGGATTTTTATCTCAACTCCTCTTTAGATGTTCCTTTGTTTTGAATAGTTCGCTATTCCGAGTTTTTGAGAAAACTGAATTCAAGAAGCCATTCGAAATAATTCAATCCTAGGCTGGATTTAAATCATTTTTCTTTGACAAACAGTTTTTTTTCGTTTACCGTTTGGGAATTAGAGATTCCTGTTTCGTGCTACGCCGTGCGATCGACAAAAGGGCCATGATCCCGTCGAAGATGTTGCAGGGTGTGGTACGTGAGTGCCGTTGGAAATGTAGATTTCCGTTATCGTTGCAGTGTGTCTAATCGACTACTATAGAGAGTAGGATTTTCGATTGGAGGCATATTGCAGTATCGTTTTCGTATCGTTTATATTTTTCGTATCGTTTCATTGAGTTTCGGTTGTGATTGTGTCGACTATCGAATTTTGCTTTCGTGCGTTACCGTTACAGTTGCGAATTTTTCTTGTTGCGAATTCTTCAGTTATCCGGTTTTAGTTTCGGACTTTCGAATAGAAGAAAAGGTTTTCTTGCGTTTTCGTTTTTCTTTCGTTTCTATTGTCAATTACGAGCCGTCATTTTGAGAATATCGAGTGTCGTTAAGTTTTAGAAATATTTACCCTGTCGCTAAGGTTTCGAGATTTTTACCTTGTCGTTAAGTTTCGAATTTTTTTCGTGTTGTTGAGTCTCGAAATTTCTTATCTTTGTTACGTTTTGAAATTTTGTTTTAACTTGTCGTAAGTTTTTGAGGTTTTATCTCAGTTAGTGTTTCGTCTCTAAACTCAGTGTTTCGTCTAAGCAAGAAAAGGTCTGCGTCCTTTTCTTTTGGAGGAAAAGGGGGTGTATAGAATGCTAATTCCCGTCGTAAAAGCGAGGTCTAGAGTACCCGGATCCATAGCGACAACTCCCGTAACTCTAGGACAACATTTGGCTTCAAAAATTGAAAAATAAAAATTTGAGCGTGTATGACCCCCTTTAGTGTTTGAATTTCATTATACATACGAATGCAACCCCAAATCGTTATTGTTTTTAAAGAAAATAAAAGAAATCGTTTATTACTAAACAACAGTCAAGGTTACAGAATTTAGTTTTTATAGAAAAAAAAGTATAACAGCTGAGGATGATAAATTTTATATTATAAAAATTTGTGTATAATGACGCGAACTTGCATTGAAAAAGGGAGACATTGGTTTCAAATCGCTCGTTGTGAAACAGAGAATCTATATTTTGTGTAGCCAGAGATAGATAGTTGAGGATATACGTCGCAGCGTGCATGTTTCGAACTTGTTTTGAATTCGCGTATTTTGTCTTGAATGTTTATGAACGACAGTCGTTCAGCGGCCTGGGTGCCGGTCTGATCGACACGAACGTTGAAATATTTTAACACAGCAAATAAAATGATATATTATTATCGCCAATAATCAATTATTTATCTCGCAAATTTCGATTGTTATTATCTGTCGCTAACCTGGAGGTGTATCGTTCTAGTTTTCGTTGTTCACTCCAGTTTTATCGTACCTATCCAGAGATTTTATCCCGTTTATCGTAATTCCCGTATTTTCCTGGATTTCTGGATTTTTGTATAAATTCGATTGTTATTGATTGTTGCGAGCGTTGTTAGGGAGTGTAAGCTTTCCGTGTTGCCCATTATATACCTGGATTTAGGAGCGTTTTTCGAATAGGGAATATTTACCGTGAATTATTCATCAAGGATCTTTTAGATTTTCGTACTTGTGTGGATCTGGATTCTGGAATACAGGAATACATTCCACAGTTTTCTAAAACTGTGTTACAATTATATTTTACTTCGAACATTCCTGTGCATCGGTTCCGTTTTGAATAAAATTTATTTGGCGACCTATTCCAGACTGTCCTGTCGGACTAAATAAAATTTCAGTTCGGGATTTAGGACCGAGAAAATATTCAAGGAATGTGCATTAAGTTCAGTTAAGCCACCATTCTACATGGTGTCTACCTTTAAGAATTATTACGTGATTTTGCACTATCTCTAACCTGCCAGGGTTATCCCGTTGGATTCAGCTTTAAGTTTTTCCAGGATTTGTTGCATACAGTTTATTGATTTGGTACCTGCATTCCTTATACGTTACGATCTTACGGTTAATTACCGGATTTATAATTGGATGGTTGATACGGTTATCCCAACCAAGATTAACGTTCCTGTGACGACGACGACGTCATATACAGGGTGTTCACAAAATTATGTGTTTACTTTTGCTGTGTTTTTGTTTTTTATTTCTTTGTGTCGTTTACGCATATCTCAATTAGGATTTATTCCAGTGACGTCAGAGATCATATATACAGAGTGTATGAAAATTTACGGATTAATTATCGCCCTGTGAACTGTTTCTATTTATCGCAACCCAATCTTAAGTGTATCTTGACGCTAAGAATTTAATATACCGGGTGTCCGATAATTCCCGGATGAAGTATTTTGTAAGATATGTGTTTGCGTTCTAGTCAAAAGTTTTTTTAACGTGTTATTGATATTGTTTCGTTTACCGTGTCTGGTGTCTTGCCCTTCCAGGGTTGTAGTTGAACCATTTGGGTCTAAGCTTCCTAGTCTGGACTATCTAGGTGTGGCTATTTACGATTCGTGTCCTGGCGCCCTGGTAACTCAGTCGGAGAATACGTAAATGTTTTTTTTGAATATCAGAATCAAGTTTGGTCAGCTACGTGTTTTCGTGTCTTGTGATTGTTAATTTTCCGAGTGGTAGGTGGTAGGATTTTTCGGGCCGTTTTATGGTCATTCCGTTGGAATATTTTTTTTTGAGAACTCGTTATTTTGTGCTGTCCTTTGTGTCGTGTGGTAGGTGGTGGATTTTTAAGCGCCTTTTAAGGCATTTTCTTGAGTATAGTATATTCGCGTTTCGTATTGTGTTAGGATATTTTTTATGGATTATTTTCTAAATTTTTTTAAACTAACCCCCGGCCCAGCGCCAGCTGAAGCTAGCCGCGCAACCGATTAAATTCGGATTCAGTTTAAATGGTTCTTCGGTGTTACAAATGAAAGATATTAACCCTACACCAAGTTTTATTGAACTTAGAATAATTTCGAATAAATTCGAATATTTCCGAATACTTTCGAACAACGCCGAACGACGCCTATAATATATATATATATATATATATATATATATTTATATATATATATATATGTGTGTGTGTGTGCGGGCAATAACTTTCGAAGGAGTTAATGGATTTTAACGAAATTTGGCCCACGTGTTGAAATCCATCACCGCAAGAAACCTGTTTAAAATGGGCCTAATCGGGCTATTTTAAGGGTAGTTTTTAGGGGTTGGAAAATGTTTTTGGGCCCTAAAATACCGAAAAAATTCTCCGAATCGTTTCAAAATTGAAATTTAACCCTCTGGTAGTAATTAAAAAGTGTTCCTAAAATTTTGATAAAATCGGCCCGACAGGACCGGATTTACAAATTTTATGAAAAAACTAGTTTGCAGATAATGAATTATTTACTGAAAGGTGTATATAATTTAGTATAGAGGTGCGATTGATAATAATATTGAAATTAAGAAAAAAAAATGTTATTTAAGGGGTGTATTAAGGAGTCTAATTTTATATTTTGCCCAGAAATCAACTAAAGTTCGCATAATAAAGCCACACTGCCTGTATAAGCAAATACACTATATTGTCGGCAGGGTTTTGGCACTGCGACCCGGATTTTTTTTTCTGCTGTAGACACATCAGTATCCCGCATTTCTCTCACACTAATTACAGCGGCTAAATTGTCACTTCAGGATTTTCTTAGACGACCCCTCTTTCTTTTCTTCGGCGGTACTCATTCCATACCACTTAATGGCCATTTCTGCTGATCCACGCTTCTTACATGACCGCACTTTTTTCCTACCCTATCCACAATACTCTCTCTTGCATTAACATCTCGAGTTATGGCATTCCTAATGCGTTACAAACCAGTGACCCCTTCAATCTTGAATTTTTGTATGTCTTGAAACCTAAAGAAATATACTTGACTCTTACTTGCTCGATTTGAAAAAACCTATTAGTAATAATATATAACCAACATAATTCTCGGAAAAATCTATATATTAAAACACAAGATGTTTTTTTTTTGTCCGAGAACTTTCAGTGGATTCAACTCAAGGAATTTTGAGTTTTCAAATTAATCGTAAAACTCTACAAAACTTTCTTTATCTTATTTTCTTTGTTGTTGAATTCCAGAAAAAAAAATGTAATCAATATTTCGACCGCTTCGTGGTAAGCTAGAGCTTTGAATTTTTGTAAGTCAGGTAGCATATAGCCTATGTAACGTCATTATATATTCAAAATGGTGTATTATATTTTTCGTCATACTTCCCTTGATATGGGTATCTATCAAATGAATGGGCTTAAAATACAATAAGCTATGTGACGTCATTGTAAAAACTAAAAAGTACATTCATAAAAGCGTTGCTTTTAAAAGTGTTTTTATATTATTTTATTTCATGTTAAGTCCATCAATAGATATTGCCTCGTCATCGACGAATGTGTAATTCCCTACACCAGAAAAAAAAGACTTTAACAAGTTAATAATAAAAAAAAACCCGGGTCGCAGTGCCAAAACCCTGCCGACAATATAGTGTATTTGCTTATACAGGCAGAGTGGCTTTATTATGCGAACTTAAGTTGTTTTTTAGGCAAAATAAAAAATTTGACTCCTTAATACACCCCTTAAAATAATTTTTTTTTTCTTAATTGCAATATTATTATCAATCGAACCTTTATACCAAATTATATGCAACTTTCAGTAAATAATTCACTATCTGCAAACTAGTGTTTTCATAAAATTTGTAAGTCCGGTCCTGTCGGGCCGATTTTATTAAAATTTTAGGGACACTTTTTAATTACTACCGGAGGGTTAAATTTCAATTTTGAAACGATTCGGAGAATTTTTTCGGTATTTTGGGCCCCAAAAACATTTTTCAACCCCTAAAAACTACCCTTAAAATGGCCCGATTGGACCCATTTTAAATAGGCTTCGTGCGGTGATGAATTCCAACATGTGTGCCAAATTTCGTTAAAATAAATTAACTTCTTCGAAAGTTATAGCCCGCACACATATTTACCTATATATATATAATATATATATATATATATATATATATATATATATATATATATATATATATATATATATATATATACATATATATATATATATAAACATTTTTAAAAATGGTGGCAAAGTGTTTAGGAGGTTATGAAACGTCGAGAAATTTTGGTCCGACCCCTAGGTCCCGCCATCCGACCGACGCCAATAGTGTATGTTGCCATATGGCAAATACACTAATAACAACAATTTTCTTTGAATGTATTTGTTATGAAACAAACGAATTTTATTATTTGAATAATTATTATCTTGTGTGTCATATAAGCAATAAAAATGAAAGTAAGATCCAAAGTTTTTTTATTAAGTTTACGTTCTTGTTTTACCTTAATGTAATTTCTAGACTGAATGAATAACAAAAAACAAAAGTAATCAACACAGTCAAAAATCACGATTAAACGGTGTTTTTTAGAATTCGTAAAAAATTTAATTTTGTTCAAATTTTAATCTCTCCAGGAAATTATATATTATATACGCTCTTTGGACAGCAAATATGATCAGTGTTTAAACTTTAATGATCTTGTGACATGTATGCATGATTGACTACTTGAAAGTCGTGATTAACAAGGGAAAAAAAATAAGGTAGTCAAAGGTCGTACTGTTTTTATGTACATTGTAAGTTTCAAGTATGTAGATCACTGTTATATTAATGTTTGTATGAATTGGATTGAACTTCCATTTATGAAAAATGCAACAAGAAGATTCCACAGTCACTAATATGGCTAAAATGTAAACTATTAAAATTAAAATTGTAATACAGTTTTGCACGGTGGATGCTTAGTCTAATTCCTACATTCGTTTGGTTAGTGACTAAATAAATTATTCTAAAAAAATAACGGGAAATATTGTACTTAGTAATGATGCGAGTGGCATCAGTTAATTTTCCCGTGATCCAAACTTTGTTAATCGAACTTGCTAGGTAATCGTTTACAAAATTTGGCGTGTTACGGTGTTCAGTGTACGAATTAAAATACTAAAGTATGAAAAAGGTTTATGCACTTTGCATAATTTGTAATAATGCAATATAAATACACATTAATTTAATTTTTAGTTTCCACGAAAAATATACGGAAAACAAAATTATGTGCAACATAATTTATTCAGCTGTTTAAAAACATATATAAATAGTGTTTGCATAATCGCAAAACAAAACTAGACAAATAAAATTTATAAAGTCAACATGTTGATTTCAGGGCAAATATGATATTATAAACATTTCTTTTCCTAACTAACACCTTTAATAATATTATATTTTCTTAGAATACGTCTTGTTCAAAAACAACTTGGTTTGTGTAAGTATAATATTAATTCAAAAACACGTACGACTTGTGTACGTTCTAAGAACGACAGAATTACTTATATAGCGTTAAAATAAAAACACGTAGACAAGATCAGATGTTTCTGATGACATTCATACAAAACTAATTTAGAAAGACTGCTTTGCCATTATAATTAAAACATTCATCCATCATCAATTTGTGCTGTTTATGTATACAGGGGCTCGGCAAAAAAGTGTACCAGCAATTGTTTATCGAATTACAATGCAGAAGTCATCTTCACATTATTTACATAACTTTGTTTGTTTGTTTAGTAGACGCTGTGTTTTGACCTATAATTCGAGTTATTAGTATATTTGCCATATGGCAACATACACTATTGGCGTTGGTCGGATGGCGGGACCTAGGGGTCGGACCAAAATTTCTCGACGTTTCATAACCTCCTAAACACTTTGGCACCATTTTTAAAAATGTTTATATATATATGTATATATATATATATATATACATATATATATATATATATATATATATATATATATATATATATATATATATATATATATATATATGTGCGGGCAATAACTTTCGAAGGAGTTAATTCATTTTAATGAAATTTGGCATACATGTTGGAATCCATCACCGCACGAAGTCTATTTAAAATGGGCCCAATCGGGTCATTTTAAGGGTAGATTTTAGGGGTTGAAAAAAGTTTTTGGGCCCAAAAATACCGAAAAAATTCTCAGAATCGTTTCAAAATTGACATTTAACCCTTTAGTAGCAATTAAAAAGTGCTCCTAAAATTATAAGCAAATCGGCCCGACAGGACCGGACTTACAAATTTTATGAAAACACTAGTTTGCGTATACGAATTTACTTACTGAAGGTCGTATTTAATTTGGTGCAGATGTTGGATTGATAACAATATTTCAACTAATAAAATTATTATTGTAAGGGGTGTATTAAGGGGTTCAATTTTTTTTTATTTTGTCCAAAAACAAACTTAATTTCATTTAATAAAGCCACAATACCTATATTAGCAAATACACTATATTGTCGGCAGGGTTTTGGCACTGCGACCCGGGTTTTTTATGCACGCGCTCAACGAGTCAAAATTGCATTTAATACACACTCAATTGTTTGTCCTGCGTCCTGTATAATAGTGACATTTGTCTTCATTTTCAGTATTTTCGACATTTTTATTATTCATTTCGTAATTTTTCGTATCTATTTGAGATTTTGCTTGTGTGGCAAACTTAATTAACTTCCATTCATATAATATATTAGGCTGCTGTGAACATTATGTTAAAGTACATGGTACAGTTGATTAATGCGTCACGCTGTGTTATACTAGTTACAAGTTCGCAGTCTCCAATACCAGCTCCACTAGAGTAAAATGAAATAATATTTAAATTATTGAATTTTACTTTTTCGTCCATTATAAGCCAGCGCTAATATTACTTTGCGCCCGGCTCATCACCGACCTGAAATTGATCAGTTTACGATGTGAAAAGCAGATATTTTACAGGGGGTAGGACAAAGAATATTTTTATTCATAGCAAAAAGAATGATTTAAAATGTTTGCTTATAAAAAAATATGCCACTGTTAGAATTCGAAGAAAGAGGACTAGGGTTTGTGAACTTTGTGTATTAAAAAACGGCCTTTATTCATAATGAAATAAAGGATTTTTCTTTAAAAAGAGAAAAAGTACTGTTTAATTTTCACGAACTATGAAACATAATCAGAAAAACTAATTAATTTTATATTTTAACGTATTCTTTGGTAGTAGAAGTTAGAACGCAATTTAACTGTAAATGAGTTATGACCGTGTATATTAGGTAGATTATTAATAAATTAGCCTAATTAATTCTTTTCAAACGGCTGAATGTCATATTTGATTTAATATGCTTTAAGCGTTACTTTGTACCTCACTAATAAATAATAAAACCTTCGGTTAATGCGCTTTATAATAATATGATTTCAAGCGCAATGCATTCTATGCATAATATTATGGTATTAAAATTCACTAATGTATCATATGTCATATTATAAATGACAGTTTTCAATTTTCAAATAGCCGATTAGCATTAAAAATGGAGAATTTAAAATGTAATTTGATAACGTTTGCCCAGTCAACGGCAAACTGGTAAACATAATATACAATGTGTTTCAAAACAAAGTGTCCATTCAAAATGCTCGCTTGTTTTGGTAAAGCGAATTTACGAATTTCCCATAGCAAAAGTATACTCCCAGATTAAGTTTACAAAAACTTGGAAAATGTATCAAAAGAAAAAAAAAACATTTTGGCATGCAATAAACAATTCTGTAAGATTAGCTGTAGAATTGAATTATGTAGCTACAAAAAAAATGGGAAGCTCATCGACTAATTTGATGTTTGGGCATTGTTCGTACTATTCAATAAAAACTGTATTTTTGTACAACTCGGTATAAAATAGCCGCTTTTCATACCTGTATAGCTGTAGTAAAATGAGTCTTTTCCGCATTAGTGCGTAAAATAAAATAAAAGTAATGCGTTTTTACCAAGGCAATAGTTATATCTCTGTCTGTGAAAACTAAGCGCCAACTTTGAACGTATAAATATTATAACAGCATGCATGTTTCGCAAAACGAATAGCAAATATTTCTTTCTCATAAGCTTTGCTTGGTACCGCTTTAAGGGATAATTAATGACTGATCATTGAACGATAATTCTAATGCATGCGATCACTATGATAGTTATCTTAAGTTATCTTAGATAGCTAGTAGCTACAAAAAGTAGCGTGAATGATTATTATTAAACATATAAGTCAATGGTAAGTTTTAAGTGTAGGTTAAGGCATTTTATAATATGTCGCCATTAGCGACAAACTAAAATATGTATGTATTGTAATAGCAGCCATTGACTAATAATCACCTTTCTCTCCTACGGTGTCATTTAAATTTTAAACTATCAATTAGTCAATTTTAATGACAATAAGTAACAACATATTTAGTTTAAAATCACAATGGTTTTTTAATATCAGTAGATATTGCATAATTTATTGTATTCTCATAAAAAAAAACATAACAGCTGCAAAGAAATTAAGTACAGAATGTTTCATTTCATTGTTCTTGCAGAATATTTTGGTAACTCAAATTTATTGTAATAAACAGAGGAAAACTAAAGTAAATAAAAATTTTGTGAATTCAGTCAACTCAAAAAAATACTAGAAAATATTGTTGTTTATAAGGAGAAAACACTCGGATCGCAGTGCCAAAACCCTGCCGACAATATAGTGTATTTGCTTATACAGGCAGTGTAGCTTTATAACGCGAACTTAAGTTGGTTTTTGGGCAAAATTAAAAATTTGACTCCTTAATACACCCCTTAAAATAACATTTTTTTTCTTAGCTGCAATATTATTATCATTCTAATATCTACACCGAATTAAATACACCCTTCAATAAATAAGTCACTATCTACAAATTAGTGTTTTAAAAAAATTTGTAAGTCCGGTCCTGTTGGGTCGATTTTATTGAAATTTTAGGGACACTTTTTAATTACTACTAAAAGGTTAATTGTCAATTTTGAAACGATTCTGAGAATTTTTTCGGTATTTTGGAGCCCAAAAACATTTTTCAACCCCTAAAAACTACGCTTAAAATGACCCGACTACGCCCATTTTAAATAGGCTTCTTGCGGTGATGGATTGAAACGCGTGGACCAAATTTCGTTAAAATCAATGAGCTCTTTCGAAAGTTATTGCCCGCACACATATACGTATATAAATATAATATATATATATATAAACATTTTTCAAAATGGTGCCAAAGTGTTTAGGAGGTTATGAAACGTCGAGAAATTTTAGTCCGACCCCTAGGTCCCGCCATCCGTCCGATGCCAATAGTGTATGTTGCCATATGGCAAATACACTAAAAAATATCATCTAAATTGATCTGCTATTATTAGAGGATGATCGATTTAAAAGTCTACAATGCTTTTCTTATGAAGAAATATATGTGGTCAGAAACTAAAGTTTTTTAACAATACTTTCTGCAATGCAGCATTATCTTTATTAAATAAAGCTCCTTTTAATGAGTTTCATCCCAAATTACGAGTTCAAAAAGGTCTTACCAAAAAACTTCAATAGCATTCTTACAACGGATCCTGTGGCGTTTGCTGTTGGTTTACAGTTAGCAATAAGATCTCTAAAAGATACTTTACTTTGTAAACAGCATTGTAAATAATTTTTATTTATATGCGTGGAAACCAATAAATATAATCTTATAAGATCTCTCTTGGAACCAGCGTACAGTGCAATATGTAGACATTGTAAAACTGTTCCCTCGGGGGCGCAAAGTATCTGTGCTCACGCAGAACGTGTATGTACAGTTGACCCACCCTAAGAAGTCACTCTTCCTCACCAACATATATCGTTTTTACACGGCGGCTACTTATCTACAAACGTACAAACTTAATAGACCGAGAGCTGGTAGACATTTTTGAGGCACTGTGTTAGTAATATCCGAATACAAAAAACACAGACTTGGCTGAAGGGTAACCGACTCTCAAAATATAGGTATGTTGACTATTTTTGGAAAAGTGTTTTAAATCGTGCATAAGTACCTAATATTTCCACAAATATTTATTATTTTTATTTAAATACAACTCAAGCCTTAAAAATCATGTATTTTAAATCCCGTTTCAAATTTCGGTCCAAAACGCCAATACTAGTCGCGTGACGTCACCTGTTCATACCAAAGGAGGCTCAAAAGTCTACACGGGAGCTACCATCCTATAGATGCGTATTCTGTGCTCATAAACGTTAGTAAACTGAGGTAATGAAAAGTTGTTTTGTAGTCGTTGCTATAGTTACATGTAATTTGACGTTTCCTATAAACAAATAATAATAAATTACACACTAAATATTAACCGAACAATGAAGTTTTTTGACAGCGGCTGAACATATGACGTCATGCGCTCTGATTGGTGTCTGTTGTGACTTGAGAGTGATTTTATTAGGTTTTATTTATATTAATTAAATTCCTTAAAAATAAGGAAAAATATAGTGTTTTTTTAGTATTTCTATCATAGAAACTACTACTTTTCGTTAAAATTATGTTTTTATTTGAATACAGTCAACATCCCTATTTTTAATCACCTGGCAGGTAGAATGGCCAACCGAAAGTGTATTTGCCATAAGGCAACATACACTATTGGCGTCGGTCGGATGACGGGACCTAGGGATCGGACCAAAATTTCTCGACGTTTCATAACCTCCTAAACACTTTGGCACCATTTTTAAAAATGTTTATATATATATGTATATATATATATATATATATATATATATATATATATATATATATATACGTATATATATGTGTGCGGGCAATAACTTTCGAAAGAGTTAATTGATTTCAACTAAATTTGGCCCACGTGTTGAAATCCATCACCGCAAGAAGCCTATTTAAAATGGGCCTAATCGGGCCATCTTAAGGGTAGTTTTTAGGGGTTGAAAAATGTTTTTGGGCCCTAAAATACCGAAAAAATTCTCCGAATCGTTTCAAAATTTAAATTTAACCCTCTGGCAGTAATTAAAATGTGTCCCTAAAATTTTAATAAAATCGACCTTACAGGACCGGATTTAAAAATTTTAAGAAAGACTAGTTTGCAGATAGTGAATTATTTACTGAAAGGTGCATATAACTTGGTATAGAGGTTCGATTGATAATAATATTGCAATTAAGAAAAAAAAATGTTATTTTAAGGGGTGTATTAAGGAGTAAAATTTTTTATTATTCCCAAAAACCAATTTAAGTTCGCATAATAAAGCCACACTGCCTGCATAAGCAAATACACTATATTGTCGGCAGGGTTTTGGCACTGCGACCCGGGTTTTTTTGAATATATCTATTTTTAGTTACCAATATTATTCTGTTTAAATTTCAACGTGCATCAAATATATTTTTAAAATTTTTTTTATATAATTTTGAAACCACCTGGCTAAGTTTTAGACCCGATTAAGAATCTGGCTTTTTTATTTTTCATCTCCTTAAATATTAAATTTCAAAGTATTTAAATTTCAAAACGTCTCAAGGGCTTTTTATTGCGAAAAAAATTTTGCTAATTTAAAAATTTGATGGGTCGGTGAAGCTCCGCTACCCTCCAGCCAGGTCTGTGTTTTTGTATTCGTATATTATTAAAGAGGTATTGTACAAATTTTCACAGTGCTTCAAATACCTACCCAAAAATGTCTAACAGCTCTCCTACTACAGTGCAAGCAAAGTTGCGGGTATAGGCTTATTGTTAATAATATAATTATTATGCGTAAAGTAACCGTCATATTATTATGGTGATCTTTTTGTAGTTTCCAAGAATTAAAGTATTCAAGCTTCTGAGTACGGAAAGTTTTATTGAATAAGACATTGTTGCTACGATTATAATTAAATTTAATTTGTTCTTCATAGATAGTCAATCTGAATAAATTATTTTTGTTGCCATGTTAAAGAACGTCATCAAAATATGCTAATAAAATATTGCTCAATACACCTATTACAGGTATTTCATCATTAAATTAATATTTTCAGGTTAAACGTCCCCAATACAGGAAAATTCAACTGCTTGTATTTATATATGATAATCGATAGATGATTATTTTATAAATGTTCATTATTCCACATAAAAACATACTCAACAATACTGTAACAGAAGTAGCAAATTTTATAAATGTTCAACAGCTAAGATTATCAGTGTCAGCATTTAAAATTTAAAAAGATAATGGGCTCTTTGCAGTACTAAGTGTAAAGGTATTATTCCTACCTTCTGTCGTCATCTTAATTAAAACATAATGCCAAGTAATATATTTTTGCTAGACTCCCTATAAAATAGCTGCTTTTCATGCCTGTATAGCGATTGTAAAATGATCCTCTTTCGCACTAGTTCGTAAAGTAAAAAGAAAGTAATACGATTTTACCAATCCAATAGTAACACCTCTAACTATAGATTATAAATCTGAGATCATCAGCGCACAATGCCTCTATCAATTGCCATTTAAATCCATATGAGTAAAAGAGACAACATAGTAGTCCACATATAATTCCAATATGGCTGAACTGAAGTCTCAAAAATATTACAAATATGTACTTAGTATGATGTGAAAATCAGTTATTTTATAGAAGATACGTGCAATAAATGTATTATGTAGTGTGACTGTTTAAACTCGCTAATCGCTTGTTTTAACAATGTCATATCTCGTTAATAAAATAATGCGTTACAATCGTGATACATAAACAACTATTATCTATTTTTATTAAAAAATAAAAGGGTAGTTTGTTTCTTAATTTTATTTAAACCTACTGAACCGATCTGAAAAATTCTTTCATTTTTTTAAATTCTGTTTATTCCTGAAGTGACGCAGGTTATATACTATTTTGCGATTACAAAAAAAAAATACCAAAAATGTAGCAGAGCCGAAGGTTCCGCAGGCGATGCCTGAGTTACATAATATGTAACTCAGACATCGTCAGTGGATCTAGATCAACAAATGACTCATATTATGAGTCATTTGTTGATCTAGATTATCTCTCCGGGTGAAGCTGAACCACAAAAATGAGTCTAATTATAATTATTTAACTTTAAACATAACAACAGTTGGTAATTTTAATACCGATAATAAATGATTGTTAAATATTATTAATTATTATTGTACTATTGTTTTATGCTAATGGCTTTTATAGCAGCATTAGGTACAATTCAATCATAACTCATATTTCATAAGGCTGTTTAAATTAAACAATCAAACAAATAAAAATATTGATATGCTATTATATTTATAACAGAAAGATATAATTATGTCACGTATTTAAATATAACAACAATTATAAAAAAACAGTTGCTGATTTACAAAAACGCTGTTACGTTTTCTATTTGATATTTTAGTGTGTTAAACTTCTGTTTTTAAGAACATTATACCTTTTTATACAAAATGTGTACCCAAAACACAATATATAAATGTATTTTAGAAAACTAAAGAGAAAATATGTATTTTTACTTTATTAGGAAATACAATATTAGCTATTTTTGTTATAGAAGCAATAAATTTTAAGTGGCTACACACAGTTGATTGCAAATGCTTTTTTTTACAAACGCAAAATTGTTATAACACAATGAACCAAATACCATGGGCCGTCATGGCCAGGAACCTCTGTGTAGTACATAAAATGACTAACAAAAAATAACAACTCTGCGCAGTCAGTGAACAGCCGAATCACGGACTTAATAAAAAATCCAATTGTCGTAAACAATCAACAACGGAACAAACCGGAACGCATTTCAGCCATTTACAAGTCCCAGATTGACTATCGTAGACACCAGTGACTGTCAACATTTTAATTTAAACGCACTATATTGCGTACTCCTATCTAGTGCGTATATTAGAACCAGGAACTGAGTGTTTGTAATAGATGCGTCATGGAAACGTCATGGTTTTATTTCAATCTTTGTTCAATAGTTCATGCAGTAATGGATTTGATAATTCAAGACCTATGGACACTAAAGCCTTGTCTAGTCGGCCGAGCTTTCCGATTTAATTCTTATTGGTATGAAATCTCGAAAAATAATGTCTGCTTTTTAAATTTTTGGAGCTATTTCTTCCAATATACTCTCGAATTGAATGAGGTTAATTCTCATGAAAAAACGGGATTCATTGGGATCTTCAGGTTCAAGGAAACACCAGCACCATAGTTATTTCTACGTAATATCCATTTTCTTGTCCAAATACGTTTGGTGGGGTAATATTTCTTCCAGTTCTTCTGCCAGCATAGGTATAAGAAGGTTAGCATAATGTTTGAACAATTTTTGCAATTTCTTACATCTGTCACTCAACGTCAAAAATGTACTGACTCGTTCAAAGTAGATGTAGACTAGGCTTATGGATGTTAATGTACGTGAAAAACTATTAGTTTTTCAATGAAAATATAGATATTACTGATTTGAATATTTTTAAAATTTTAAATTGAAAAACTGACTGCAATTTTTTGCTGAAAAAACATTAAGAATATCGGTGACAGACCAGTGTATATGTATATTTTTTTTATTATATATATATTTTTTTTAGAAATTGAATTTTGCATTAGGTTGCGGAGGTCCCTAGGCCTGGGCTTCAAGTGTCCTTATTAAATCCGACATTGAGCTCACGATTTCCATCAAATTTAAATGATCATGAACAGTACTACAGCTATGATGTCATAATAATATGTCTTCGTCATGTTTTCGTTAGATCACGGATCGCGTCACTTCAGTGGACGGCCAACCTAATTCATTTTCCATTTGAAACACGTCACCGCAAACTTAAGTTGCAATAACATAGATAGAGTATATTTTCATGGTTTACGCTTGATAATAATACACAAATGCGTTCTGGAACGAGTGGCTTGCATTGTTGTTACAATAATAATGTAGGTATGTAATGTAGAAACCTGACTCAACCACGGTCGCGATTGCAATATATATACATATATATCTATAGTTGCGGCTGCCCAAGGCAAATATATATACAGTCAGCAGTGTATTGTATGTCTATTGTTACGGGTCCGTCTATTGTTACTAATGCTGCCAGGGCCCTTGAACCGGCATGCATTTCTTATTTCATGTTCATATCACACCGACCGCTACATAATTTCAATTTATGGTTACTGAACTATAAAATACAGTAACATATATTTATTAACATAACCATAAATATTACACCGTTTAGGTACTCTTATTAGCTATGCGCTATTCTGAATTCTGATTATAGGATAAACTTGCGTATAAGTAAGTTTTTAGTGTATTTTCCATAATATAGCATATACATTATTGGCGTCGGCCGGATGGCGGGACCTATAATGTATTATTGTCTATCTCAGAAATGGTGATTTGTAGAAAAATAAGTACCTATAAGAGCAACTTTTGTAGTTATTTGAATGATCTAAGACTTTTGTCCGATCTATTTTTATGATAACAGTTTACCGTTTATGAGAAAAATGTCAAAAAGTGATATTTTTACATTTGACGTTGAATAAAATGCTTTGCAGGCGTAGGATCGGTGGGAATTCTTGATATTTTAGGTACTCTTATTAGCTATTCGCTATTCTAAATTCTGATTATAGGATAAACTTGAATATAAGTTTTTAGTGTATTTGCTATATATGGCGGGATCTATAATGTATACATTATTGTCTATATCCCAGAAATGGTGATTCGTAGAAATAAAAGTATAAGAACAATTTTTGTAGATAACTGAATGATCTAAAACTTTTGTCTCACCTATTTTTATGATAACACTTACCGTTTATGAGAAAAATGCAAAAAAAACCGATATTTTTGACATTTGACCTCGAATAAAATGTTTTGCAGACGTAGGATCGGTGGGGATATTTGATATTTTATTTGTGATAGAGTACCTAAGACCTGTACCAATAACAATAATAATTTATGTGTGCTGCCGGTAAAAGATACAAATAGTCACATTGGGTCCATCCAAGACAGTAGTTGATCCATCAGGGACGGAATCCTTCATGACTTGACAAAAATTCATCCATTGTGTAGAGAGTGTTTGATAATAAAAATTCTTTTAAGTATTTTTTAAATTTCGGAAATTGATTACATTTTTTTATATATTGAGGTAACTTATTAAAAACAACAACACCTAGGCTGTTAGGAGGTTTCTTAGAGATATTTAATAGGCTAAAGGTTTGTTTGAGTATTCAATTCATGTCTGAGTTCTTGATTTAGTTATATGCGAATTATTGTAAATTAAAATGTCCATATTGACCGTAGTATGGAGCTATCGTTATAAAATGAACCGGCTATAAGCTGCCTATGTAACGCAAACAAAAAAACAAAACAAAAGCCACGTCTCGCGTAGCCAATTGTTTTATTTATACGAAAGGGAATGGGATATACCGCGATAACATCATAAATCTATATTACAAACGAAACGGTTGGGTTTGTGTTGTGCGCAAATACTGTAAAGAATTGTGTTTCATTTTTCATTTCAAATCGAACTCTGTCTCTGGAAGGATAAATGCGCATACGAAAAAGGTCTCCCGTGACGTCAAACACAAAGCAATATATTTACTACCTAACATGTGACGTACTACCTATTTTTATTTATAATAATCATATTTGTAACAAATAAATAAAAACACTTGAAAATTGTACAAAATGTATTATTAAATTATCTCTCGACGATCGTTTCGGACTATAAATCCATTTTTAGGAATATAAAACATCTACTAGTATATGCGTAAGAGATAATGAACTCACTGAAACTATAAAAAAAAACAAGATAGCTGCCTCCACACTTTCACAGTATTGTAGTGAGAATGGTCTAAAATTAAATATTGAAAAAACTAAGATTATGAATTTTAGCTTAAAGAAAACTTCGATTGGTCTGGCACCTACTTTGAATGTTGACGGCAAAGCAATAGAAATAATTTCAAATTTTAACTTTCTGGGTCTAAAAGTTGATTCATCTCTAATGTGGGATGGTCATATTGACGATATATGTAGTAAATAATCAAAAATGGTTTACCTATTCTACAGACTAGGTACCATTTGTGTGCTTAGCTGCCTATTATGGCTATGTTTATTCGACATTATCCTATGGTATTGTGTTTTGGGGGCGATCCACCTGGACATACAGAGCTTTTCAGCTTCAGAAAAAAATTATTAGAATCATTTTTCATCTAAAGTACCGAGAATCGTGTCAAGACACATTTCAAACAAGTAGATTACTAACAGTTCCAGCACTTTATATATACAAAAGTATAATGTTCTTAAAAAATAACCCGAACTTATTTTCAAATAATTTCACACACTCGTATAGTACTAGACGAAAAGATCTTGAAGTCCCCGTGCATCGCCTCTCAAAGTATAAGCAAAGCCTGCGTTGCTCTGTCGTGAACATTTATAATGGCTTGCCAGACCATATCAAGGCCAAGTTTGGCAACAAAAATTTCAACATTGAGTTGAAAAACTATCTTTTGGAAAAATGTCCATATTTTGTTTAATTATGTATTTCCCATGACTTGTCCACATCTCGTATGTACTACTGGATAAATAAAAGTATTATTATTATTATTATATGTTTTATTTTCCTGAGGATGGACTTATTGTCCGATCCGAAACGATCGTCGAGAAATAATTTAATAATACATTTTGTAGAATTTTTAAGTGTTTTTATTTATTTGTTACAAATATGATTATTATTATTAATAAAAATAGGTAGTACGTCACGTGTTAGGTAGTAAATTACAACGCTTGGTATACAATCTACAATAATAGAATTAGTTATTTGATAGTATTATTACCTATACGTATTCTATGTTTTCAGATGACTCTATAGTGTATGCTGTTAAAAAATTAATGAAGTGATATAATTCAAATAGATTTAATCGATTATGTGTATAGATTTGTATTAAATTATACTTTTACCTTCAGAAATCAAACATCCAGAACGAGTCTTTATAACAGATAATAAATCTATGAAAATGTCAATTCATCCAAGCATTCGAAAGCTTGATTGTAAATGTTATATTGATTCTTTATAAATTAATTATTTATTATATTATCTATATAAGTGTAGGTATCTATTCAAAAAACAAGCATAATCAGCTGTGTTTGTTTGATTTGTCTCTAAATTTACCAAGTCCCGCAATCTATTATATACCCATATGCTAGAGAGAGATAACAAAGAAATAGACCCAAAAACAGAAAAAGGCAAACGACACTAGATGACTTATTCACAAAAAAACTAAATTTGTCAAATGAGGAACCTTCCTCATCACAAACATAACTTCTTACTCGAACTTTTATTTGATTTTTATAAATGTTTTATGAACAAAAATCGATATTAGCAATAAATCTATAATTAATGTGATATAAAAGTATTTAATAATAAATGTTACAAAACCAAACAAAAAAAACTAACAAATTTTCTTATTCTCGGTTCTGTTTCATATCTACGTATTAAGATGATTTCGCTTAGCGTTGTTTCATATAACGCAGGAACTTAAGCGGGGTTTTACTATACTTTTTAAAATTGTGAAATAGTTTGAATTTAGTGATATTATTTAATTTTAATATTACTAATATAATATTTATGATAATTATGTATTAATGAATAATCCATAATTAATATTAATTATTACATGAATATATAAAACTGTCCATCAAATAAATGATGTAACGATGTAGTTAACTAATTAAATATTATAATTAGACTAATAAGGCGAGGCCATTTCAGGTTTGATAATCAATATCATAAAACTATAATATCAAACTTTTACCTGCCCGCTAAAATAAGATTATGCTAAATTACTCATTAAATTATACATATTTTCAGCTCTCTTTTATTTTTTACAATAAAGGAAATCGTGTTAAGGTTACCTGGATATAATGACTATTTACAGATACAGTGATACAATAAAACGTGCAACTTATCATAATCGACGTTTTAACCAAGCGTTCAGCATAATGGTGATAGCATTAGACAGCTCCGGATCTCCGATTTTTTCGAACCGGGGCAGAAACTTGAAAGTGGCGCCCCCCCTTTCCTGCGTTTGAGATAAATTGTTTACAAAAACTCAAAAATATACAGTGTGTTTCACTTTACATAAGGACACCTAAATAACTTTTTCATTTCCATTAAGATGCATCTTTTTTGTAGGAACAAAATTTTTCAAAAGTCAAAATCTAGCCAACTACGATTAAAATAATAATAATAATAATAATATATTTCGTTACAATTGACTGTATGTTTGTAACATGTCAATTACATATTTACATATAAAATTCATTTAGTTTATAAAATTCTTCGGTTATCAGTTCATTCCTTATTACTTCCTTGAAGCGAGAAAGGATCTCAATGTTTTTTATTTATTATTATCAAAAAGCAAAGGATTTTTCCTAACAAACATAAGGCATTCGTAGATGTACACACAGGGAAGCGTCGTAAGACCATGTCTCCTAAATACCCCCCTACAGGAATCTCGAGCTCTTAAGCCCGCTAATATCCTTACGGCATATTTTTGTAATTAAAAAATTACGTCAGTGTTTGCAGCTCCCCAGAAAATGATGCCGTATCTAAGTCTGGCAAGAAAGATACCAAAATACATTATTCTTAGCGTGTTAGTGCCTACTGTACGTGACATATGCCTCAAAGAATAGCAAATTTTGCTCAATTGCCCAGCCAAGTCGATGACCACTTGATGTGCTGATTTATCGTTAAGCCTAGGAATTTAGTATCTGTAGACAGTTCGTAGTTATAAGTTCCTAAGGTAATATTTTTTGGAGTTTGTGTTGCCTCTTGTGACGTTTGAAATACCATTATGTTAGTTTTACTTTTATTTAAAAATAGTTTATTGTTTTCAAACCAGTTTGTAGTAGTAGTTAAGACTTTTGTGGCTATTTGAGTCAATTCATTCCAATTTTTCCCCGTAATTAATAATAAATAAATATAATAAATAAATATAATAAATAATAACAAATAGTAGGGTTTCAAGTAAACTCATATGTGCGATCAAGATAGAGCAAAATTTTATTTAAAAAAAAGCTCTTCTGGATCACAAAAAACTCCTAAGTATGAAGTTTCGTCAAAAACTTTTTAAATTTCTCAAAATATGAATGCAATCTGTAATTTATTTGCTATTTTATTAACCTTAAGAATGGTCATTTCTCGGCGAGAAGCAGTAGGAAAAAGTGCCAGTCACATTTGCCCCCGTCGGGATTCGAACCTGGTACCTCCCGAATGTGAGTCTAATGCTCTTACCACTAGTCTACACCACTCGGTTTTTTAAATAAATAATAATTAAAATAAATGTTTTCCGGTTGAGAAAAGTTCTATAATAGTAATAAAAATGATCAAAATCGTTGTCTCTTTAAACGCGTGTTACCTAACAGACTGTCACACCTGTCCTCCCCTTGGATGGATCACCTGCAGTGCGTGAACAGTGAAAGAACACCCTAGCATGCTGTCACGCATGAATAGTACAAAATCTTTGTAATGCCAGACTATATATACAATATGGTACAGTTGAAATCTTTTTAGTCGGTGTCCGCCTTACAAATGTATTTTGTATAACTTTCCATATTATGGTGATAGACGTTATCTTTCCAACATAAATAATGTAGAAACATTGAAAATAGCGTCGAGAAATGTAAAACCGAAACAACAACGACTCCAGTTGGTTGCAGCATTTTCAGACGCTATAGAATTTACAATACATACAACTCTGGCCTCAATAAAATTAGAGTTTTAAAAAACTAAAACAACACGCTTTTATGAACTAAAAAATGCAAAATAATTTAGCTCAACTGTAAGAAGCGTGGGGTGCTATCTACTTAAATTTTCATAAAAGATCTACGTTTACAATTAGCCAGTAAATGAACAATTTATTACCGATATTAAGTACTCCACACTTTTTACAGTAAAGCTAATTTTGTTGTCAAATTATTTTGCACGTTTTAGTTCATAAAAGCATGCTGTGTTAGTTTTTTTAAAATCTAATTTTAATTATAAGACTAACAAACCATATTGCAGTTGACTATGGGGTACGCAACGCAACGTACGTCACTGTACAGAGTGTTAGCTTGATGCTTTAATTTTTCAAGTTTTTTTATCCTGAAGGTCCTGGTGAGGATAATGGAACAAACTTATAAGTAATTATTGTATTGTCATCGGTCCTTGATAAGTTTGCAAAGTTTCAGTTTATTCTGACGTTTTAAAGTGGGTGAATTTCACGTTCAAAGATTCCTTTACAAACAAACATACAGGTGAATCTAATAAAATCGTGTTAAAAAAGATTTAACATCTTGTACTATGGAGTCACTATTATAATAACCAGGAGTTGATTTTTAGTGTATTTGCCATATGGCAACATACACTATTGGCGTCGGTCGGATGGCGGGACCTAGGGGTCGGACCAAAATTTCTCGACGTTTCATAACCTCCTAAACACTTTGGCACCATTTTTAAAAATGTTTATATATATATATGTATATATATATTTATATATATATTTATATATATATATATATATATATATATATATATATATATGTGTGTGCGGGCAATAACTTTCGAAAGAGTTAATTGATTTCAACTAAATTTGGCCCACGCGTTGATATCCATCACCGCAAGAAGCCTATTTAAAATGGGCCTAATCGGGTCATTTTAAGGGTAGTTTTTAGGGGTTGAAAATTGTTTTTGGGCCCCAAAACACCGAAAAAATTCTCCGAATCGTTTCAAAATTGAAATTTAACCCTCTGGTAGTAATTAAAATGTGTCTCTAGATTTTTAATAAAATCGGCCCGACAGTACCGGATTTACAAATTTTATGAAAACACTATTTTGCAGATAGGGAATTTTTTACTGAAAGGTGTATATAATTTGGTATATATGTTCGATTGATAAGAATATTGCAATTAAGAAAAAAAAATGTTATTTTAAGGGGTGTATTAAGGAGTAAAATTTTTTATTTTGCCCAAAAACCAACTTAAGTTCGCATAATAAAGCCATACTGTCTGTATAGCAAATACACTATATTGTCGGCAGGGTTTTGGCACTGCGACCCGGGTTTTTTTTGATTTTTTTCAAGTTTCTCACATAATGAAAATAAAAATACAATAGAGAAAAGAAAAATAATGTAACTAATGAATTATATGAATAGATTATTATAGTTAATTGACTAATGTGGGGTTACCAACAGGAAATTTTGAACGTTGTATTTACGACTGAATCTGGGGTGGTTGAAGAAAACCAGTAATCATATTATTTATCGAACAGAACTAATTCTTGGTACAGCAATACAAAACTGATTTCAACTGCATTTCTATTTTTTCATATTCTTAACAATATTGAAATGCGCTTCTATTCAACTGATTTCTTAGAATGAAACCAATATTCTTCTGTTTGTTTCTGGAAATTTGGTGACGAAACTACAAATGTGTAAGCACACTGAGTTCATTGCAGTAAACAAATCATTTTATGCAAACTGGCAATTAACATCTACAATTCAGTTCAATAAATAATGATTCATTTAAAATTGTGCTGTATAAATTCAAACAATTCAAAGAAAAACCACAATCATTAATGTTACGTGAAATCTGCTTACATCTCAAAACGGAAATTTTTACTTTACCGTTGATGCAACTACTTTTTAAAAAACTGTTATTTTTAGGTATTAGTAAAAGTGAAGAGTTATATGACTTAGCAACGGACATTCCATAAAGTGTCACGTATCAATTACTTTCATATGATGAATCCTTCTGTTAATGCATGATTTTTTATCAATGCATGAGTTCGATGCGTGTTTTCAACACATTGCACGGCGACAGTTCTTTTCCAGCAGCTGCTGGGTCTCGAACATTCTTTACCATTATTATATTTTAGTGGTTTTCTCAATTATACGAAAAGACACTAAAAACCCGCCATACAAATATATTATGGCTGTTTTTACTCTCGTATGTTGTACGGCATTATTTTTTGGGGCTTAACGACAAATAGCATTTGTGTATTTAGACTGCAGAAAAGAATAATCCGCTCGATATTTAACGCTCCTTACAATTCGCCACGCAGAGAGATCTTTTTAAAAAGACTAAAATTTTACAATTTTATTGTGTATTTTTATACCAAATTATAATTCTTACTCATTCCAGTGAGGTCTCCTAACGTAGCAGTATTCGGAACTTGGAAAGTTCCTTGAATACTGGAATCAGATACTTTAATGCTCTACCCAAAAAAAATTAAAAAGAAAATAAAAGACATTCTAATAAATAACAGATTTTATTCTGTAAATGAATTTTTTAATGCATTTTGCATAGGTACTTTTGTACTTGACTATGTAACAAAATTGATTGTTTGATTGATTGATTGATTGATAACGTATATGCAGGTTACATTTAGTAAATATCTCCGCTGTAAATCATGCAAAACTACTGTCAAAAATGCATACATTTAATAATATAGATACTTACTACGTTTTTTAATGATCAATATTGAAGTTTAACTTCTTTAGCGACGTATCTGTTTGAAAAAAGTAAAAATCGACGGGAAGTAGAATTGTTCCCGAAAGGGAAAGTTAGTTTGTCTCCTAAATTACATGAAACTGACAAAAACAAAATTTTATAGCGTGTTGCTAAGTACATGTGTATGTGTAAATATTATTAATTAGTTTAATTAGTTTGACAAAAAATTAAACTTGGGAATAATATTAAAAACTAAAGAAGTTAAACTTCTTATGTGAACTTATGAGGGTGAGGCTCATTATAATACTTTTTTCAAACATTAATTTTGATACAGTATTAAGGCTGTCGGAAGCCAAAAATTCGGCTTCCGTCAACATTTTGCAAAAATTCTTTTTCTATAAGGAAGATAAAGGACAAATCTAGGTCTCTAATGGACTACTTTTGTAATTTATGTACGATTATAGAAAAAAAGTTAACATTATTTGTGCCAAAAAACACGTTTTCAACGTCACACTACGACCTTATTCGTAGTTATTTCTCAAAATTGTTCCATCACAAACCTAAAGTGACTCTTCCTTTTTCGGAAAAGTTTTTTAAATTTTCAAAATATCTCCAAAAATTACAGAAATCAACTGATAGCGGCACCCTTGCAACAACATTTTTAGCCTCGTAGTGTGGCTTAAATTCAGAGCGTTTCGACAGCCTTAAGGCTATCGGAACGCTCTGAATTTTATTTGTGCTGAGACCCAGCGGTAAGGAGCGAGATAGGCAAAAGACATATTGTGAGTGTGACCTTCTTTAGCTCTGCCTTACTCAAATCATCCGCACGTTTCAATTTTTGGCTGGTGCCAACTACGAGGCTAAAAAAAATGTATTGCAAGGGTGCCGCTGTCAATTGATTACTCTAATTTTTGGAAATATTTTGAAGATTTAAAAAACTTTTCCGAAAAAGGAAGAGTCACTTTAGGTTTGTGATGAACAAGTTTTGTGAAATAAGTATGAATAAGGTCATAGTGTGACATTAAAAAAACGTGTGTTTTTTTAGCACAATTAATGCCAAATTTTTTCTAAAAAATCGTATATAAATTACAAAAGTAGTCCATTAGAGACCTAGATTTGTCCTTTATCTTCCTTATAGAGAAAGAATTTTTGCAGAATGTTGACGAATAAGTCTACAATCAGTTGACAGCCGAAGCTCTATTTTTGGCTTAAATTCAGAGAGTTCCGACAGCCTTAAGGGCTATATTTTATACTGACAAAAACACCTTTGAGAAATAATATCTATGTACCGATTCGCATTCAGATTCGTTACAGGTACATTTCTTACAACCCCACTTTCTATGAGCGTTGGCAGTGAAAAAAAATGTACGGAGGTAGTTAAAAATGAAATTTCCATTTTTGAAATAAAATACAGTTTTGAAATGACAATGTTCGATTGCACGGTTTGATAAAATCAGTGATTGGATTTTATATCCGTTATGCACGAAATGAATAAAACATAAATGTATCAGATAGTAACGTAAAGTGCGGTCGTGGTTTCCCGTGGCGAATTGCTTGTGTTCCACTCTGAAGAGTCTCCATGCAATACCACGAAACTATCTGAGCTCACGAACTCCTGCTTACCTCACTACTTAACTACCAGGTAACTCTCTGTCTGTACAACCGTGCGCTCGTGAAATCTCTGTATCTTATTAACCGATTTACTCGTTTTTTTTTATAAAACGAGGTCTTCACGATCATAAATTCTCTTCCTTTTTTAATTAACGTGCCGTAATTATATAAAATTTTGTTTAGGAATGAAACGTTTTATAATAATAGACTTAAAATATTTTACATTCCTCCATATTATATGATGCATGTTAAGTATTTAAAAAAATATTTGGAATATCTGCAGATTTTTAATCCTTAAAGCCTCGTTCTAACTATGCTAATGTTTTAGTCGAGACTCGAATGCCGAGTAATTTAGTGACAATGTGTCTGAACACATGCAGTAATACTTTCCCTTTTGGCTTTTAAAGTATATGGCCTATCGTTTGAGTTTATTACAATTAATAAAAACCCGGGTCGCAGTGCCAAAACCCTGCCGACAATATAGTGTATTTGCTTGTATAGGGCCGTGTGGTTTTATACTTTTATTATGTGAAATTAAATTTGTTTTTGGGCAAAATAAAAAATTTAACCCCTTAATACACCCCTTAAAATGACATTTTTTTCTTAATTGTAATATTATTATCAATCTAACGTCTACACCGAATTAAATACACCCTTCAATAAATAAGTCACTATCTGCAAACTAGTGTTTTCATAAAATTTGTAAATTCGGTCCTGTCGGGCCGATTTTATTAAAGTTTTGGGGACACTTTTCAATTACTACCAGAGGGTTAAATTTCAATTTTGAAACGATTCGGAGAATTTTTTGGGTATTTTGGGGCCCAAAAACATTTTTCAACCCCTAAAAACTACCCTTAAAATAGCCCGATTAGGCCCATTTTAAATAGGCTTCTTGCGGTGATGGGTTTCAACACGTGGGCCAAATTTCGTTGAAATCAATTAACTCTTTCGAAAGTTATTGCGCGTACACACACACACACACACACATATATATATATATATATATATATATACATACATACCTATATATATAAATATTTTTAAAAATGGTGCCAAAGTGTTTAGGAGGTTATGAAACGTCGAGAAATTTTGGTCCGACCCCTAGGTCCCGCCATCCGACCAACGCCAATAGTGTATGTTGCCATATGGCAAATACACTAATAATATATCTTTTATATTGAGTACATACCTGTATGAACTACAGCTATTAGTTACGAATAATCTTAAATAATATTCAGATTTTATAAGATTAAAATACTGAAGATTAGATGGAATATAACATGTTTAAATAATTAGTACAACTGACAGAATAACTCTGCTTTAGTAATCCTGATTACATACGAATTCATTAAAAATACTGGACTAATTTTATATAGAGATGATCCGAATTAATGTTGATGTATTGCTGTCCTATCAACATCTGAAAAAAAAATATAATTAAATAAATAAATATAATTAAATCAGATTTAGGGGATTTAATTTTACAAATTGATTTTGTTTAAAAAATATTTTTTTAATATTAGAACCAAATCTTTTTTTAATTTTTAAAGGCGCAAATATTTTATTATATAGTATTTTTTGTACGTACTATCTATAAAATAGGTTATAGTTAATTTTCGAAATTGTTGACAGTTCAAATTTTGAGAATATTCATTTATAATCGTAGGCAGCGTTGTATTTTCATGCGGTTAGACTATAACTTACTATTGAAATCCTAGTACGACTACGTTTACTTTATTATACTTTACGCAACCTTACGTCACTGGTATGTTTAATGTGTCTTTTTACGACCGCTATACATGTATGAAAAGCAACTATTTTATAGGTGAGTGTAAAAAAAATGTTTTTTCGAACTAAATTTTGATCAAAATGCCTAGAAAAATGTTATTTCGAAGTATGTTAAATGCACATCGTATATACAGACTTAAAAAAACATAATCTAAAAGGATCGATTTAAAATTCTACAATGGTTTTCGTATAACGAAATATTTTTGATGTTTATTACGTCTGTTGTCGATCGTCTATTTTACAATGTCTGTCTGATAACCTAAAGTCATTTTCCAACTGAAATTTTCAGATCTAATTGTATAATATATTTTTCTTCATACCCTGTCGAAAGTACGTACTTTCCGCTTCGATTTTAAGGCAGAAAGCCTAACATTTATTCACTGCTGGAATTACTCGCATGCCGTCTGAAACGGCGGGTCGAAATAGTTTTCCCGTACACACTAGATACGAAAGTACGTACTTTCGACCGGGTCTGAAGAAAAATAGTATACACCATACGGCCAGAAAGTTGAAATTCTGCACTGCGCGACACACGATGTCCGAGGCGATAAGCTTTCTGCCCTTACGGTGTAATATACTATTAAAATATTTTTATAGAATGTTGGTAAATTCGTGTCCATAATTTTAATGAAGTTGGAATCGTAGGGAATTTGACAGTTTATGAAAAGAATTAACTTTGATTAAGTTGAAAGTTTCGTTACTAATTGCAACTTCCTCAGCAACTATATTTAAAAACAAACAACAAAATACAAAATAGTAAATACCACAATGACAGTTTTTTTAAGAAACATTCTTTATAACCTATATAAAACTGTCATTGTGATATTTACTATTTTGTATTTTGTTGTTTGTTTTTAAATATAGTTGCTGAGGAAGTTGCAATTAGCAACGAAACGTTCAACTTAATCAAAGTTAATTCTTTTCATAAACTGTCCAATTCCCTACGATTCCGACTTCATTTTTATAGAAGTTATCAACGAAAGTTTGCGCTTCGACATTATTAATTTACAAACTAAAAAGAGGTAAATAACGGGTTAAAAGATAAATGAGTTCGATTCGCTTGGAAACCGTGAGCGCCTGCATCCATACAAATATATAGGTATAGGTGAATTCAACCGAAACCACTGAATCCGGAATCTTTGAAACGAGTTTTTAAATGTGACCAAAACTTTATCTGCACCAATCACGTCATGTATCACATTATAGAAGCTAATGTATTCCGAGAAAGATAAAGAATAAAATTATTATGTATATCCCATGTATAATGGACAAACGAAACGGATTACTTCTTACTTATTTCCTCCTGCTCTTGTCTTCGTAATACTTTTAAATACCTTCTATGTGTATGCATCTATGTACTTTATTCAGCATTATATTATTCACTGCATCTGCTTTATACCCTTTCAAGAAAAATTTATGTAATGCCATGTTGAATAAATGACATTGTTATTTTGACACCTCTTTGTATGTACTACGTCTTACAAAAAACTTGACTATTTGATAAACTCAAGTCCCGCATATCTGTTACCTTTTTTTACAAGATATTATTATTACGACTTCAGAAAAATTACTTTTTTTCTAGGAAGAAGATTATACTAAAGAACATTTGAAGTTTTTTCTTTAAAATTAATGCTTCAAAATAAACTATATAAATATAAGTACCATTCTTCTAATATCATACTTATGCTAATTTTACCGTTTTATCTGATTTGAAATCGTTTATTTAGATCAAATAGATTGTAAACGCTTGGTCATAAGCTATGACCAAACTTTTACAGTTGGTAAACGGTTACCCGTAGGGATTGCAATCCAGCGGAATTTTCAGTCCAGCTGGATTTATGTTGTATAAAAGCAAATCCAGCTGGATCCAGCATTAATCGATTTTTCAAATAAATGAAATAATTTTTTTAAACTCTAGAAACTAATCACTATTTATCTACATTTAGGTACATCAAATATTCGTTTGTAGTTATAAATAATTTTTGACGTTAGTAAATTACTCTAATAGTAATTAATAGTTACGAGTATTCGGAGTATTATTATTAATTATCACAATACAATCATAAATCATCTAAATTGATATTCTAGATATCTGAAAAAGTTGTTCATTTACCTATTTTACTATGTATTCTCAGTTTCTCAGTCTCAATAATTTTCGAAATAAAAATGCGTAGATCGCTTATAAAATCTTTAGTTAATTCGTATTAGAAATAAAACTTTAAATTATATTATATAATTTAAAATCTGATTTATCTTTTAAAGAATGAAGCCAATCAATTATATAATAGTTTTTTTTACTTTTCGAAAAGTAAGATCTCAAAAAAGAAATGTTAATGGTGTTATTTCCCAGCCTACTTCTTAAACAACTGCAAATATACCCGGTTTTTAGCTGATTGCAAATCCGTATCGCCGAATCCAGCGCCAGATGCTGGATCCAGCAGGGTCCAAAATGTGCTGGATCCAACATTACAATCCCTAGTTACCCGTCATTTCCTGGTGCCTTAAAAAGAGGACAGTTTCCGGGGAAATGAGGACGAATCACAAACTTACCTACTGCAATCTTTACTACTGTATCAATCACCATTCCTACCAGCGTTGCCAGACGTCCCGATTTTGGCGAGACGTCCCGATTTTTTAATCAAAATTAAATGTCCCGCGCGGGACTGGCTCAGTCCCGCTTTTCGGGGATAACTCGACCGTGCGTAAATAATAATTTATTCTCTTATTGTAAGTTGCAGTTTGTAACACTCACTCCTCAGACTATTGTTTGAAACGCCATATTTTTCTAATGGATAAAACTGTTTTGATTCTGATTTCTGTTTTTTTTTTTAATTTTTTTTTATTCAGAAGACGAATAAGACTCAACTATTTAACGATAGGGTAAATCTGATTTAAAATATCATATTTTTATTAAAATACATTTTCTATGGCTATTTTTGCTATCTATTGTCACGTAAAAGTAATTTGAACTCAAATAAAACGATAAATATTAAAAAATTTCTGATTATATACGTTTTTTACTATGTCCCGCTTTTGACGAAAGAATCCCGCTTTTTTCATTCAAAAGTTCCAAAATCCCAACCTGACAAAAAAAAAAATCTGGCAACGCTGATTCCTACTGTTTTTATTCTAGAATAGAATGAGGATAGTAACTACTCTGCGTACCTATAGTTATTTCATTATTATACTAATCTCACCTTGAGCTTTATGCAGGCCCATTATTTATTACAATCCCAGCGTTTGAAATATCAATGATAATAATTAATTTTAAGAGATGGCCAGTCTGATACTGCAAAAATAGACGCAATATTGTTTTTAGTTTTTTGTATTAATTGATTTGACTTGAACAAAGATTCTCTGATTTCCGGTATCGAATCCTTTTAAGTTGAATGCTTTTAAACGTAATTTAGTCAGCCATCATGTATGTATACACATACATATATATGTAACACAATCGTGATAACATAATACCTACACGAAACCTTAAGTTTTAAGATATCAGCTTATGGCGTTCGGTCTGAATATCCAGCACAGTAAATTTGCATCGCGGCTATGCCAGGCAAAGCGGTTTGACTTTCAGCTTATAATGGTGTTCGTGACTTTGGCTGTTCGTGAGAACTTGTAAATTGACTGACTAGTTGTGTTAATGTAATATTTTCAGTAGCGTAACAACGAAAATTTAACTGTGTCGGCATTGCAGTAGAACTCCATCTATTATAATAATAATAAAAACCCGGGTCGCAGTGCCAAAACCCTGCCGACAATATAGTGTATTTGCTTATGCAGGCAGTGTGGCTTTATTATGCAAACTTAAGTTGGTTTTTG
Source organism: Venustoraphidia nigricollis (assembly GCA_034508555.1). Lineage (NCBI taxonomy): Eukaryota > Metazoa > Arthropoda > Insecta > Raphidioptera > Raphidiidae > Venustoraphidia > Venustoraphidia nigricollis. The sequence continues at coordinate 199,069 of JAVRKA010000052.1, read as the reverse complement.
GGCAAAATAAAAAATTTGACTCCTTAATGCACCCCTTAAAATAACATTTTTTTTCTTAACTGCAATATTATTATCAATCTAACGTCTACACCGAATTAAATACACCCTTCAATAAATAAGTCACTATCTACAAATTATTGTTTTCAAAAAATTTGTAAGTCCGGTCCTGTTGGGCCGATTTTATTAAAATTTTAGGGACACTTTTTAATTGCTACTAACGGGTTAAATGTCAATTTTGAAACGATTCTGAGAATTTTTTCGGTATTTTGGGGCCCAAAAACATTTTTCGACCCCTAAAAACGGCCCGATTACGCCCATTTTAAATAGGCTTCTGGCGCTGATGGATTTCAATACGTGGCCCAAATTTCGTTAAAATCAATTAACTCTTTCGAAAGTTATTGCTCGTACACATATATATATATATATATATATATATATATATATGTATATATATATATATATATATGTATATATATATATATATATACATATATATATATAAACATTTTTAAAAATGGTGCCAAAGTGTTTAGGAGGTTATTAAACGTCGAGAAATTTTGGTTCGACCCCTAGGTACCGCCATCCGACCGATGCCAATAGTGTATGTTGCCATATGGCAAATACACTAATAATATTCTTTATTAAAATCCATAGAGGATGTAATAGCGTCGTACATATACAGTTGCATTACACGTTGTTCAAATAAAATGGTACATTATAATAGTTTTTTGATAACAAAATTTTTTTTAAATTAGATTTATATTTGTCATAGATTGTGATCTTGCTTATTTCCTTTGGCACTTTGTTATACATTCGAATCATGACATTGCGAGTACTAATCCTAACCAGTATTATAAATGCGAATGTGAGTTTGTTTGTTACGCTTTCATGCCTAAACCGCTGAACAGATTTAGATAAAATTTGAGAGATTAGATTGTATCCTAAAGAAGGACATAGGCTACCTTTTGTCTCAAAATAAAAACTTAAAGTGGGTGAAATAGGGGCTGAATGTCACTGACCTGTCAGTGACATACCTTCTGAAACGATACCTTCTGAAACTATTAGACCTCCAGACTTGGCAGACACCTTTCTTTTGTTAAGTAGAGATACTAAAATAGTCTTTTAAGGTGTGGAAAGGGGGGAAGTACAAGGGTGTCAATGATTAGCACACTCTAATTTTTAAAATACAGTGTCTATGGACTGAAAATGTAGCTGTTAGGTCTTGATGAAGATTCCACTACTGTTGTTGTTGCCGTGTATTATTACAATCGTAGGCGGAGCCGCGGGGAGCGGCTAGTCTAATATATTTTCAACTTCTCCTTCATACTCACTTCGTGATATTCATGGATCAATCAAAAAAATCTTTATTAATTTGAGGTTAAACGTTGTCAAAATATTTTTTCCTTTGGCTAAGCAACGTGAGAAGTAGGTATTAAAAACTTGAAAATACGTGTGTAAAATAAATGAGTAGATCATCTAATTTAAATTATATGGCGGAGTCTGCATTCAAAGAGTGGTCAAAAATATGAATTGGGGTGAAGTGTAATTATTTTTAGTTTGCGAAAATCACGAGATATGCCTCATTTGATTTTAGTTTAAAAATTTATTTTTGTTATTTAGATTATTAAGAAAATAAAGATTATTAATAATAATAAATAAATAAAAAAAAAGAAGTTTTTTTTTTTTAATTCAAAAAACCCGATTGCGAGGTGTGTTCACTTTCCCGGGCATCATGTTGCGCGGTTCAGAAATTTCAGTCTTCTGCCCGTGTGGTGTATACTAGTTTTATTTATGCCCGATTGAAAGTGCGTGTATTATCAAAACTTTTAATTATTATCATAAAAAATACGACCACGTTCCAGCAGGCCGCTTGTTATGCGGTCATGCTTAATGTTTGTTCCTTATTTCAGCGCTTTTTTCGGAAATTCACAATGCATCTTTACTTACCGGGTATAAAGAAAAAACTATTTCATTCCGCTGTTACTTTCTTTTGGCCCGCTGCTATAGATGGCGTGCTAGTAATTCCAGGAGAACGGCTTTAAATCGAAGCCGAAAGTACGTACTTTCGACAGGGTATATGAAGAAAAATATATATTATGTAAAAAAATGTTTTATGGTTGATTTGGTTTCACCAACAGTCGCACGGCTTAGCATAGTTTCGTTCGTAGTGGACGCCAAGCTTTAGAGATGTTAAGTTGGAGCTTAGTTATAAATCCTGACAGTGACAGTCTTTTTCACTTACACTTTTGGACACTAAACGTATTACGTACGTACTTTTATGATAATGTGAGACAGAATTTTTTGAAGAAGATAATTATTTAGGTGCGAAGTTATTTGGTAGAAAATTAAATATATTACGTTGTCGTATTCAAATAGAATGATTTTTCTTTTTAAATTGTCGAATCTTATTTCTACTGTACACTAGTTTTTTTGTGATAAAGCCATGTGTTAAATTTAAAAGTATTAACGTAATCTAGTGCTGGGTTGCATTGTCAAAAAATTTGATTTGACAAAGGGCTTAAATTATGATCATATAATTGCAGGTTTTTGCATGAACGTTGTGAAACTCCCTGTCATGTAAAACATTACATTATACTCATACAAAAACAAATGGTTGACCTACTTTGAAAAAGATCTCTTTTCAAACCAAATTTTGATTTTGACAATAATTTCTGCAGAATTCTGGCGCATTCGATATTAGTTTTTTCTGTTAAAATACCGGTTTTGACGTCAGTTACGACTTTAATCTTTAATTTCTTTCACAGCTGTATAATTACGTTCAACGGGTAATAAAATGCCACAATTTTACTTTTGATGACCAGGTGCTGGAAGTCGTCAGTAAATTTAAATTGTTGGGATTTCATCTAAACTGTGGGCGGAATGAACATGTACAGCATATTATTAGCAGCAAACTTACTAAAAACTTATTTGATAAAAAGAATTTGCATGATATAAAAAGATCCGAGAATTTTGATAACAATTTATTAGGCTTTTATCTTCCCATTTTTAAAATACGTCATTTTTTGTTGGAATCAAATAAGACTTCATTGTCAGAAAGTATTTATTAAGAAGAAAATAGTTACAAGGTACCTATTTAGATTAAAAAGAACTGATTTTTTCTTCCCTATTTTAAACACCACAATATCATGATTTTACCAGGTGACCTTCATGCTTATCCTACACGATATGGTGATACTTTAAAGCTCCTAAGTGTATCCCAGCAACATATCAAAAAAGTTCACAAAATTTCTCAATTGTTGTCTTTAATCTTTTATCAAGAGAGATAAAGGACATAGAGGTTTTTACGAAATTAAAAAATATTCCTAATTGATATGTCTTTTTACAGTGTAAAATGTAAATGATTATTTTCTATAATACTAGCTTATTAATCAGTTATTTGTTCATAAAATAAGCGGTTTTTCTTTGTTGACAATCCAAGCATCTTTATAGACCTTTTGAAAATAAATGATTATTATTATTATACTACGCTTTTTTTGAAGGAATTAAGCTTCGACAGGTCTATTGATTAATGAAAATTTGTAATAACTAATTACAAACAAAAGTAATTTTTATTTCCGCGCCTCTGAGCTGGCCGCAAAAAGTTACAACACGAATAATGTATACTATTAGTGTAGGTTATACGACACGTGTGTGCAATGGGAGAATGTATACCTTACTATGTATGTAATATGTATTTATAACAACGCAACGTTAAGTGCAATACCTACTTTAAATTTCAAAATGCAAGAAATGATATCGTTATACACTTCAGATTGCATTAAATGATTAATAAAAATAAAAACAAGACATTTGTAAGTCAGATTATGTTATCGGAAAATCCGATAATAGAAACGCACAACTACCATTGTTTTAGTGTTGACATTTTTTCGCTGCTGAGTTTATTTGTGCAATTATTGTGAAACGTTCAATGAATAATAACAATTAGTTTTAATTGTTACATATTAATCGATATAATTATTAGAGACACGCACTTGTCAAGCATATACCTGCACAGCACAATTCTGAAACTTGCACGATGTTATGGATAGATAGATAGATAGATTTTATCGCCAGAACAACAGGATCAAATTCATTTGACCGAATGATGTTCCATTAGTCCTTATTACAATTTACAGATATCAATAGTAAATGGTACTTAAAACTATGCAAATTAAAGAAATAATCTAGATTGGCTGATGGTTTTGCTATTCATTTAATAGAAATTTTTGAATTTGAGATAATACATTAATATAGCTTTCATGGCAAGGTACTATGTTATGAAGGTTATTAGTGTATTTTCCATATGGCAACATACATTATTGGCGTTGGTCGGATGGCGGGACCTAGGGGTCGGACCAAAATTTCTCGCCGTTTCATAACCGCCTAAACACTTTGGCACCATTTTTAAAAATGTTTATATATATATATATATGTATATATATATATATGTATATATATATATATGTGTGTACGGGCAATAACTTTCGAAAGAGTTAATTGATTTTAACGAAATTTGGCCCACGTATTGAAATCCATCCCTCCCAGAAGCTTATTTAAAATGGGCGTAATCGGGCCATTTTAAGGGTAGTTTTTAGGGGTCGAAAAATGTTTTTGGGCCCCGAAATACCGAAAAAATTCTCAGAATCGTTTCAAAATTGACATTTAACCCGTTAGTAGCAATTAAAAAGTGTCCCTAAAATTTTAATAAAATCGGCCCAACAGGACCGTACTTGCACATTTTTTGAAAACACTAATTTGTAGATAGTGACTTATTTATTGAAGTGTGTATTTAATTCGGTGTAGACGTTAGATTGATAATAATATTGCAATTAAGAAAAAAAATGTTATTTTAAGGAATGTATTAAGGAGTCAAATTTTTAATTTTGCCCAAAAACCAACTTAAGTTCGCATAATAAAGCCATACTGCCTGTATAAGCAAATACACTATATTGTCGGCAGGGTTTTGGCACTGCGACCCGGGTTTTTTAATAATTTAGGGGTAAAGTATGAGAACGATTTTTTAAAATTTGATGTAATATGTGGTGGATTTTCAAAAGTAATAGAACTAATCTGATAAGTGATAACGATTTAAACGCTTTTTCAACCTACTGTATTTAGGTTCGTTGTTTTTTGGAAAACGAATTTTTTAGCATACTAGACCAGCATAAACCAGCACAGACTTACACAAACCATCAAATTTTAGTGCAGGTTTCATGATGAGTGGTAGACATTTTGAAATTTTCAATTAGTTTTATCAATGCAAATTAATTAATGAAAAATGACACATCACAAGCGCACTAGATCGCTTCATCACGGCTAGACATAAATTGCAGACGACTGACTGCCGGTCGTTGCTGGCTATTAGTTGCAGTTGTGTTACTCCATTAAATAACTGGGTACCCCCTTCACGTGCTCTGAAGGCCGTGCAGGTTTATGTTTGACCAGTATGATCGGTCTTTAAATGTTATTATCTTATTATCTCCCGTTATAATTTATTGTCTACTTTAAATTAATAGAACTTCATGTTTATACCTTCTGGTGAACGCGAATATTAATTATAAGTATTGTTCTGTAATTGTAAATTTTGCAATAGAAACAGAATGCGTTATTTTTTTAAGCTCAGCAGGGCGTTTTCGGTTCAATGCTGATTCGTATCTTTATTTAATAATGTATTACTATTTCAACATTTCGCACCTAAGAATCAGCTGAGGATTTGTAGCAGTCTTGTCAGGCGTCCCTATTTTTGTGAAACGTCTCAATTTTTTAGCTAGAATTCAGTGTCTCCAGTGGGATAGCTAATCTTATGATCCTTAAAAAAACTTGTAACATCGCTTTTTTCTCGAAAAATTCTCTTGTTATTTAATGAGCGTTCAGTGAAATTTCCTGCAAATCGGCTTATTTTAAGACATCAGAGAGGTAAGTAAATAAACCTATTAGCCGAAGATTTCACTGAACCAAACCGTTATTAAGTACGAGAATTCTGAAAAATACATCATCATCATCATCATCATCACTTTATTTGTCCTAATAAATCATACATGGTATGGAGGACGTGTCAAGATATGTATACAAAATAAATATAAAAATAGATCAATAAAAGGCAGGTAAAATACAATATTAAAACCAAAAGAAATAAAAAATATAACAATTTAACATTTAAAACTTGTTCACAAGTATTAAAATTGTAGCTTAAAAATTCTTCCTTGCTGTAAAAGGCATTTTCTACTAAAATTTGTTTTATTATTTTGATGAATTTCATCAACTTCATTTTTTTTATGTATTTAGGTATTGTATTATATATTTTAATGCAGTTGTAATAAGCACTGCTCTCATAGCGCGCTGATTTATGTAGGGGTATACGCATATCCTTTTTATGTCTTGTATTGCAACTATGAGTATCAAGATTTGAAGTAAATAAATGATTATTTTTATGTATGAATTTTAGACATTCAAGAATATATAGGGATGGCAATGTTAATATTTTTAGTTTTTTAAAAAAGGGCTTACAAGATGTAATTGAGCTAGAACGAGTCATAATTCTCATAACTCTTTTCTGCATTATAAACATTTTTTGCATAAAAGATGTTCCACCCATGTTTTATGCGCACATCCTGAAAGGTTCTAATGTTATTTTACTTGTATATTTGTCAAAAAATTAAAGCCCGACATTCTTATTAATGATGAATTTTTATCTGCAGCCGTCAAGTGACCGTTTTCAAAAATTTGAGCACCGTTTGTTGCGAAAATAATCACTAGCGACCTGCCTTCATCAGAGAAGGTAGAAATACCACTCTATAAAAATTTAGCTTTTATAAAATTGCTTACAAAACAAGACTATTCCATAAGTCATTGATATTTATTTCGAACATAAAACGAGGCTCAAATGTTTTTTTGTATAACATAAATTCAACTTTAAATTAAAAAAATATGCAGAACGGGCTCATTGAAAATACATGAATTGTCAGTTAATAACCCTGTCAGTTGGTGTCAGCGTTGCCAGACGTCCCGATTTTGGCGGGACGTCCCGATTTTTAAATCAAAATTAAATGTCCCGCGCGGGACAGGCTCAGTCCCGCTTTTCGGGGATAACTCGACCGTGCGTAAATAATTATTCTCTTATTGTAAGTTGCAATTTGTAACACTCACTCCTCAGATTATTGTTTGAAACGCCATATTTTTCTAATGAATAAAACTTTTTTGATTTTGATTTCTGTTTTTTTTTTATTCAGAAGACGAATAAGACTCAACTATTTAACGATAGGGTAAATCTGATTTAAAATATCATATTTTAATTAAAATACATTTTCTATGGCTATTTTTGCTATCTATTGTCACGTAAACGTTATTTGAACTTAAATAAAAAGATAAATATTTAAAAACTTCTGATTATATACGTTTTTTTACTAATCCCGCTTTTTTCACTCAAAAAGTTTCAAAATCCCGACTTGGCAAAAAAAATCTGGCAACACTGGTTGATGTCCTTAAATATAAAGTTAATAGAAACAAACCTCAGGGTTATATTCCACACTTCATCAACTATGATGGATTGTCATTATGAGTGACAAGTATTACGAAGTCATCCTCCACTCTAGCAATAAACAATAAGTAGTTTTAAGTGTGGCATAACACAATAATAAAGCTGGGAGTGCAATGACAGCGGTGAGAAGCAATCAAGGTCATCATCAGCTGTGTACAATGTGCCTACATACAACGACTGTTGATTCGCGATTACATAACACCAACAACACTAGCCCGACGGCTTTCCGCACAACAACAACAACCAAAGAGCACCAGTACAGTAGGTAACGAGGCTATCTTTAACCTTCACCTTGTACCCCACTCACCTATGGTCATTGGCCATCGAGCCGTATATTCTATACACACATGCATACTCTGTTTTATTATTTATACATATACGTTTATTAGTGTATTTGCCATAGGCAACATACACTATTGGCGTCGGTCGGATGGCGGGACCTAGGGGTCGGACCAAAATTTCTCGACGTTTCATAACCTCCTAAACACTTTGGCACCATTTTTAAAAATGTTTATATATATATGTATATATATATATATATATATATATATATATGTGTGTGTGTGTGTGCGCTATAACTTTCGAAAGAGTTAATTGATTTTTACTAAATTTTGCTTTCATGTTGGAATCCACCACCGCAAGAACCCTATTTAAAATTGACCCAATCGGACCATTTTAAGGGTAGTTTTTAGGGGTTGAAAAAAGTTTTTGAGCTCAAAAATGCCTAAAAAATTCTCAGAATTGTTTCAAAATTGAAATTTAACCCTTTAATAGCAATTAAAAAGTACTCTAAAAATTTAATAAAATCAGCCCGACAGGACCGGATTTACAAATTTTATGAAAACACTAGTTTGCAGATAGTGAATTATTTGCTGAAAGGTGTATATAATTTAGTTTAGAGGTTCGATTGATAATAATATTGCAACTGAGAAAAAAATGTTCTTTTAAGGGGTGTATTAAGGAGTCAAATTTTTTATTTTGCCCAAAAAACCAACTTAAGTTCGCATAATAAAGCCACACTGCCTATATTAGTAAATACACTATATTGTCGGCAGGGTTTTGGCACTGCGACCCGGGTTTTTTAATTTTGTTTACTAACTGATCGTTTTTGTGACACGCCCATAATAATCGCTTTTTCACCGCGCGGGGTAGAGTAGTAGTGAGAGCATAGACTCGCATTCGCGAGGTACCGGGTTCGAATCCCGGCGGGGGCAGATGTGGCTGGAGTTTCTTCCTACTGCCTCTTTCCGAAAAACGGCAATTTCTGTACGGACCATCTTGTTAAAGTTTTTCATGGTTTCCCTCAATTAATTCAAGATAAATATCGAGACGGTTCCTTAGTCGAGGCCATGACAAATTACGTATCATACTCCTAGTTCAAAAATTACCTACCTTATCCTAATTTCCTATAATTCCTTCATTCGCCTATTGCTGTTACTAAGTTTTAAAAATGTAGAAAATAACGGGAAGTGGTAGATGAAAAAATAGTAATGGTGTGAATGGCGTCTGTTACGACATAAAGTCGAGAAACGGACGTTAAGCATTATTATTTATTATAATCGCTTTTTGTCAACAATATTTTTCATCTATTGTGCAAATATATTATGTTTATTACTCTTTTTTTTTCGTCATAAATTTATATTAATGTTGTATTGCAATAAAGCTTTAATTGAAGATTACAGTTAGGATTAATTAATTTAATTGCCTTCCTAGGTTTAATTAACGCTGAGTTTACAAGAAACAGGAATAAAAAATATCTGCCCGTGGTCACATAATTTCTAACTTTTTTTTCGTAACTAAGAACTGAAGATATAAAATTTCTATTAACTCTTCAATACACAAAAATTAAAAATAATCGATGTGGTTTTGCTTTTATACAGATGCATTTCTGCATAATATCTGATTCGAATCAGATTTTATAACCGCTTTTGATATTGAGATGAGTAATCCGCAAAATGCACATCAGCCGAAAGGTCATTGACTTTTCAAAACATTAGACTTGCCGCAGAGAATTTTTTATACTTTTCACTCACGGCTCTGATCGCATTAATGTCGATTTCGACAGATATTTTCGATCCCGGCGGTCGGGTCTCACTATTTTTTTTTTAATTTGTTACAATTATACCAGTTTAACTTCTATATTGCGTTATGTAAAATACAAAGTCTCTTGTTCTTCTTTCCTCGGCATAAACCTAGGGATGTCGAAAAAATATCGATATATCGATATTTTTTATTTAATACATCGATATTTTTGGGCGATATTTAATATTTCGATATATCGATATAAAATTCCTAGTATCAAAAACCGATATTTTTTTCCTGTAGCAACCCTTGTATGTAGGTACTACCGTGACTGACTATGGCCATTTAGTTATTCCGACAAATCGAAAACTTCACTGAAAAGAAACATGTGTTTTTACATATATGTTTTTAGAACACTTGTGTGTTCCAAAAACAACAGTGAATAAAGCACATATATCAAACACGTTTCTTTTTCACCGAATTTTTCGATATTTTTGGAATAATAAACAGTCAAAATGTCTATTCATGCAATATTTCATTTCATTTCTACAACATCTAGAATATTTTTAATTATTTCGATTTACACATCAATTCATGTTGTACCAACAATTTTCTGTCGAATGTCACCTCTGGCACGCATCCCATAGGTTCACCATCCCTGGCTTTATTAATTGTTCGATTAATCTCTAAAATTATCTGCTCCTAAATGTATAAGACATTTAATGAATAAACAAAAAAAAATTCTTATCATCGTTTTTGATTTCAGATAAATAATTATTAGTTGATTTATTAGAAATAATGACCGTTAATTGCTATTATATTAAGCTACCCAATATGTATACTAAATTTCTTCGAGTGCCAATGTTCTCTTTAAAATTGGACCTGAATGCTACATTTCTCTAAAACTCTTTCGTATTTTTTATATACTTATACAATTGATAACTTTATATTTATTTTAAACTTCTTGCGTAGGTGCTAAGAATTAATTTGATTCTTCTGTTAACAACGTTACAAATATCAGCAACATTTCTCTGTTAGAGATCATGTCAGTATGGAAATTAGCTGCCTTTCTTTTCAGTTAAATTTATTCGGCATTATAAAAAAAATATAATATATCAATGTAATAATATGTGCAGGCCGAAAGTCGTAAGTGGAACTGTCCATTTATTAATTTACATAAATTATCTTATTATGTACCTATAACGGGATCCGCAATATTTTATTTGCATTTATTTAGCAATCACTTAATCAGTTAAATCTAAAAAGTATCTGATTCTGACGATGATCAATAATAGTACTTAACTGTGATTACATTGTTGTTTCGTGAATAACGTTAAGTTTTGTTGTTTCCAGGAAATATTGGTATAATAAAAATTAAAACATTTCGGCCCGCCGTTATATGCGAGTAATTCCAACAGTGCATAATGTTAGACTTTTTACCTTAAGGGGTTAGGTGGGTTTCAGAGGTTCCAAAAAAGGGTATTTTTACTATTTTTTTTTTTAATATATACAATCATATATTTTATTTAAACAATTCAGCATATCAAAGATACATATTTAAACAGTATTTTGTGAAATTTTTATTTAAAAATTCCGAAAACTCAGCCGTTGGTACCTCATCTCCCTTGACGTCTCAAAAAAAATGCTCCATCCGTGGACAGAATAACTCATTATTGGTTCCTCCAAAATCAAAAAACCAAAAATATTTCGTTAGTACATGGATAAATCTAGGTATTGGACGAAGGAAAAAAAATAAAATTTGAATTTTTGACAGACTTTGAACAAAAAAACACGTTTTTTGGTCAAATTTTCGCCATGTATTGGCTCGAAAAAATTAGTTGTAATAAAAAAAAATCCTTCATTCAGTGCCTAGATAATGTTATTTCAAAGATGTGTGCAAAATTTGAACAAAATCGCTTCATAACTTTTCGAGAAATCGTGTCCACCGACTTAAAAAATTGAGTTTTGAGATAAACGCGTTTAACCTGCGAAGCGCTGCACTGACGTGACCTGATGGGCGGAACTTCCAAAGGGTCTATCTCTTAGAATTTTACTCGGATCAATTTGAAATTTTAGGAGAATATTTTAAACATATTGTACTATTTAGTAAGACAAAAAATAAATAAATCGATTATTTGAAATTTTCAAACCCACCTAACCCCTTAAAATCGAAACCGAAAGTACGTATTTTCGACAGAGTATGAAGAAAACAATATATTGCGACAAAATTGACTAGTTAATTGCGGAGATGCCAAATATTCCTGGGATTTTTTGTTAAACAGCTTAAGTAAATTAACTAATAAAGAATCAGAAAATTGGAACGAAATTGATATTATGCTACTAAATATTCAAGTTCAGGATAAAAATTTATTTAAGTTTCTAATAAATTTGAGTGCAGCAATAATAGAATACAATTTAAAAAATTACCCAACCGAACTCAACCCTTTCATGACCTTTGTTATAAACTTTATAGCCAAATTAAAAGAAAAAATTGATATAAAAGAATATGCAAATTTAATTTAAATTTTTGTTTTTTTTTCTCTCATTCGTATATGTATCTATATTATTAGTATGATAGAATAATTATATTTCATTTGTATTATATTTTTCACAATAAATTTTATATAAAAAAAAAAAAAATTCAAATGATATCACCTTGCCATCAATAGGCTAAAAAGGTTTGAATAAAACAGTTTCAAAGTGGAATGCATATGGAAAGCTAGGTTTATTTAGCGAAACAAGTTCGCGGAAAGTTGTCCGCGAAACTATTTATTCCACTGTTTCATGGGCACATTTGCGTGGAAGGGAAGAAATAATTGAAATCTTGGGGAAGATTTCTTTAGTTCTTATTATTATAATAGAAAATATATCGACCACTTTTGAAGTGAATGCCGCAGCTCAAAGATTAAAACGAAAAAAATAAATGAAAATAGACATAGAGAACGATATTAGATCTCAAAGATATATTAAGTAAGAACAAATAATTGATCTTTAGTTTATACCGATAGGAAAATTTGATTTTAATCGTAGATTTATTTTCATTTTAAATGTTCATTAGAAATTTTATGACGTCGAGGTTTTTAATAATTTATAATATTAACAGTAATTTTACAAAAAAAGAGGTTGCATGTATATTAAATAGCCTTAACATGCATTAAACATTCCCGCTGTAATGGGAAACCGGCTTTTTTTTAATTACATAGAATTCATAGCATGCATTTTGAAAGCAGACAAGAATATGATTTGCTAATTACAATGATGGAAGTTGACTGTAAATCAATTAATTAAAATCAACGTCAATAAAACAATAAACAAATAAAGTAATAAATTTAATATAAAATTATCAAATCTTACATTACTTATAGGTATATACGACCTCGAAACATTGTAACGATTTGCTTCTTACAAAAAAAAATCAGAATATATTATATTAACTATGTATTACGGAAATTTCCTTGATACCTATACTATTTTATTCTATGACTAATTATGCATAACTGATTTTTCTGTTTGCCTTTAGAAAGTTTCCAGTATTATTTAATACAAATAATAATCACAAAATCAAATCCATAATTAATTATTAAGGTGACCATTTTTCTTTGTATTATATACATGCCATGTGGAATTTATGAGTCGCGATTTTTGCCCAAAATCTTTGGCAATTCCTACCACCGCAAGACCAGCGTCCCTTCCCTATTTTAAAGGGCGCTGAGCATGAATATGATGATAAAAAAAGTTTTTATCCATAGCAGCCTTCTCAAACGGCCAAAAACACTTTTTTTCAATTTTTGTGCACGGACGCACGACAGCAAAGTTTTTAACAGAAATTGCCCATAATTTGACCGGGGTATAATAAAATCCTATAAAGGTTTCGTTTTTTTCCTTTTGAGGTACGGAACCCTAAAAACGACGGATAGTGGCAGGAACATGATCGTGACTACCCTTGGAGGTTGATTCTACCCTCTCGGGGTGTGGGAAAGTGATTTTATTTTCAGTATAATCATTTACCCTCCATTTTTTAGGATCCTGATGACGAAAAAAAAACTTTTAGACTTTCTACCTCCTTGAATTGGAAAAAAACCGTCTGGTCCATTTCGCTTGTTTCCTCATAGTAATGCTTGGCATTGATTGTGTACAAGGAATGGCTTGAAATTTGGTCCAAGTGGAACATAGAGGAATGGTGTTGGCCAAGGAGCTTTGGGGTGATACTTGAGGGCTGATTTTACTCTACCGGGAGGTAGGGAACTAGGTTTATTTCTTGTTTTAGTTCAAACGTTTGTCCGCTGTGTTCTCGAAAATGCTGACTTAGAAAAAGAGTTCCTTTCTACCACTATAACAAAAAAGCCACCCCTTTCATTTTTTTCCTTTTACTAAAAGTATTTTTCTTGGCATCAGCATCCACGAAAATCGGGCGTAAATGATCAAATTGAAACGAGAAGTACAATCATTTTCCCACACCCTGGAAAGAATCGTTAATGGTCGTTTAAATACTATAAATGCAAAATATGTATTTTTAAAGTATTGTGTTTATTGAAATATTTTTTTTTTGTTATTTCATATATTTAATTGATTTTAATAAACCATCATCGACGAATGTGTGTTCAGACTCGTTGGAACATTGACAAGCAAGGCGGCTCCAGAGTTGCCAGAAAATTTTTAATCAAGTCGCCCCATCTGTGATTATAAGTCGCAAAATAGTCTTAATAGTCGTCCAACTATAAATTTGAAAATATTCTATTGGTACACTTGAATTTGTCGCATAATCTGAAATATATATTTTTTTAAAGTGAGGGTTTTAGAACTAAAAATACTGTTTTAATGTAATTTTGTAAGGTAATTCCAGAATCAATGCGGTACTCAAGAAAATAAATTTAATTCGCCCAATCTGGCAACACTGGGCGGCTCCTTTAACTCGAATTGAAACCTGGTCGGTATTTGTCGTTTTCTTCGACCAGCCCTCCAATATATCTTCCAGCCTCGAACATTTGACGACCGTTATCACTAGTGAAGCGGTTACCTAATTCTTATTAACGAATTAGGTCCAACTTGCCATATGTGTAGCCTAAACTTTACATTGTAGTATTTATTTAGATTGAAATGAATGTGAATTGTACAGAAACTTATTTAATAATGAAAGCAATTGGAAAAGTCGGCGCTTATTTCAATACAGATAAAATTAAAATTTTAAAAGTAAATAACGTTGAGCAAATAAGTAAATTAAACAATACTGTTTGAATAAATATAAAAAAAAAAACAATCATAATTCGCAACGGGTTTTTCGTTGATTTACGGCTTAGATCAGGGGTCGGCAACCTATGACCCGTGGGTCACCGAGTGACCCATTTGGTAATTTCAAGTGACCCACTCATGATATCAACATGTTGGGCATCACTTCCTACGAGGTTTTCATCATTAAAAAAAATTGGCTTTGCCATTTTGTCCACATTCGGGTCCACTTATAAATGTGAGCAAATATTTTCACAAATGAAATTTATTTTAAGCAAAAACAGGAGCAGGTTAACTATAGAAAATTCAGATGCTTGTGTTCGATTTAAAACGACTAAATTGACGTCACAAGTTCAACATCAGGGGAGCCATTGATATCTTAGAGAAAGTTTATAAATAAAGTTTATTCAGCTATGTTTGTAATTATTTTCTTAATAAAATATATCTTATTATTTACTAAAATGCTGTTTTAATACGAAAATATCTCTGACCCAAACGTCGCTTTAATACTCGCATTTTGGTTGATTTTGACCCGCGGCCAAAAAAGGTTGCCGACCCCTGGCTTAGATTATAATATTTTCTTTTCATCACCTTTCGGACGTACCTAAATAGTTTTTTTCGTTACTGAAAGCTCTAAAATTTTGTGTAACAACCTGTATAAAGACATGAAGATATTTGTTACAAATCCGCATGGATATTACACAGGAAAGTAAAAAATCGTTGTTTTTTTTTATAAAAATAATTTAAATTTCTGTAATTAGGAAGAGATAGTTAAACATCGATGCAATAATATAATATATAAATATTTTACATATCCTGTTTCCTGTTTACAAAATTGATCGTATTTAAATTCAATTAAACATTTTATAATAATATGCATCTTCCATTATATTCATTATATTAAGGTATACCTTTATGTTGAAATACACGTTTTAAATATGCATGGAAAATGTTTTGATCGTATAATTAATGAGTTTTAAATGTCACAGTTGATAATTTGATACAGTCAAACCATTAAGAATTACTAATGAATATTTGGGTCGTTTAACGGGCTGGTTTTAATATCTAAAAAAAATGTAAACAGTAATTAAACTTATAATTACATTTTTTATCAATATATTAATTATATTATGAAAGAACTAACAAAATATGGGCGTAATTTCTTTAATAATGTTCTATTAATCGGTATATATTATTTCTCAAAGACGTTTTTTGCCAGTATTAAATATCTCCCTTAATAGGTACTGTATCAAAATTAATTCTTGATACGTCAATACCTCAATTTCATATTAAAACACGTCGTTTATTTGAAATATAAAACTTAGCATCAAATAAAACCACTAATGGATTTTAAAACTGCCATAAAACATAGAATTCATAAAACTTTAATCATTTTTTTAAATGTTAAAGCATATTCTGTAATTGTTATTATCGTGTATCATACATATTTTTTCTCGATATGAAATATCTCCCATACTATATCAAAAATAATGTTTGACACGCCATTTTGGAGATCATTTTTCTCTAATGACGAAAAAAGAAGTTAATATCTTAAAGTTAATGTTTTCATTGAAAAAATACAGTTTAAAAATACCTATTAACACTTTCATTATAGAAAATAACATTCAGAAAAAACAAATGTCAAAATCCGGTTACAATCTGTTTATTTTAACAGTTGTCGATAATATGATATGTAGGGGCGTTGAAGTCTCCCAATAGAACAGAATAAAATAAATGTCGCCATCTGGTGGCAGTCTGTTTATTTTAACAGTTGTCAGTAATATCAAGTGACGTAGTTGCGCTAAAGTCTCTGAATAGAATATAAAATAAATTTTATTTCCACCCTATTATATTACGTAACTAACCACTAACGATGCAAAGTACTCGCACGATAAAACTTAATGATATCGATAGTTGTCCACCTCTAGCAAAGGCTATAGTGTAATTAGACAATCACAAATAAATTGCAATTGCAAAGCGCATGAATACATTTATCAAAGTTTATTTATAAACAACAATAAAGCAATATAAAACTTCTTGTTTTAAATTGTTTTTTAGTCAGGACAGTGACAGTACAACATTAAATTACTGTTTTTAAATCGCTATTTAATTAATTGGGCAAAGTTCACATGGCACATCGACTCTTCTAATAAATTGTGATTTACAGTTAGCCATAAAAAACATACATATACACAGACATATTTTATCCAATCTATGTAATGTTAGTCCTTAAACAAATTTTTGTATTTTGATGTGAAAACATCTTATAAATCGATATAATTATTTGTTCGCTTCGAAAGTTAATAAATTTGATATGGTTTTGTCACAAGAATTTTAATCATATGGGCATTTAGATAAAAGACCGTCGAACATGTATTTCTTTTTTAACTTAAGTAATTTCAGAGATACAACGTATCCTGTATGATGGTTTCCATCACCGTGTAGCCTAGATCACTCCTGGCATAATTCTCTACCTTTTTGTGAAGTGCCATCACAATCGGCTCAGTCGTTTCAAAGATTTGCCAGGATTGACAGAAGAAACTGACTGAAAACTGAAAATTCACTCTAGAAATCTTTAAAACTGTACAATTACAGACTACTTTACGTATTAATTGAACTAACTTCTGTAAAATTCATTAAAAAAGCAACTCTCGCAGTATGTGGACTTTGTAATCCATTGGCTATACATATATGTATTATGCAAACACATCAATCATTACTTTTGTAAAGAGTGCTGTATTGTACAAAGCTTGGAATTGTCGATTTTATTTATATGCCTATAGCTTAAATTTGTTACAAAGTGGCAAAATATTAACAGCAATATAAAAATACTTACTTTGATCATAATATACATAATGGCAACATTACTTAGTAGTTTACAATCTGCAGTAAGGATACATTCTGTCATTTGTTATATGTTTCCGCAGATCAACAATGTCAACGTCATACATAATATTGTTATAAACAAGAAAACCTTTGATCTTAAATGAGTTGTAAAGACAAACGTCTTCGTCTTGAGCTTCTACATTGTCTACAAATGCAACAATATACAAATTATTCTAATCAATTTTTGTTGACTCCTCTGTCGTCAATAACGTTGATAATTCACCAGTGAGTTTAAGATCGACTGAAATACAGAACGATTTCTAAGTTGATTCTTTTTTTAACAGCGTGTAGAAATTACATAGACGAACGAATATTTCAAGTTACTTTTCTCTCAAAACTCAAAAATAAAAGAGAAACAGGCTTTCAAAGTTAAATTAAATTTTATGGTGAATCCTGGCGTTATGTTATGGTACTATGGAAATATGTTATATCATCATCAAATAGTCACAGAAATTGTGCGCAGTTGTTCCCGTTTTGTTTCAAATAGGCACCAAAATACTTGATAATATCAACATATTTCTTCAAAATTAAATGAAATTTAAAAAATGCAATTAAACTTTGAAAGGCCGTTTCCCTCTTATTTTTGAATCTTGATAAAAAAAAACACTTAAAATATATGTTCGTCTATTTGATTTCTACACGCTGTTAAAAAATCAACTTAAAACTCACCAGCGTTCTTCAACCTTTTTACACCTGTGAACTGGCGAAAATAGGAAAAATATTCCGTGTATAACGATCAAGATCCAATGTGGCCATTACCTATTTTGTTTATTAATCTAATGTTTTGAAATTGCTGTAATTGTTTTTTAAATTGATGCAGTGGCAAGTTTTGATTTCTATAGGTAGATATTTTGTTATAAACTCTTATAACAGAGTTTGTCACGTCAGTATCTATAAACTACATGAAGATTTGTTTTTAATAAATTTTATTAATCTTTAGATTACGATTCGAGCTGTTGAATGGTTTGGATGGTCGAAGATTCTCTGAAACAAATTATAACGATGCAGTTTTTATTTCAAACCAGTGTTTAATCCCAGACAATTAAAAATTGCAATAAAATCTATACATATAATAACTACTCAATTTTATTGTGTTCCTGTCTGTAATTAAAGGGAAACTGACGTATTGTATTTAACTGTTCACATGCATAGTACGAAAATCGGAAATTTTAATTGACATGCAGTTGTCACAATAAAACGTTTCGACATTTCAAATGCTTGCCACATTCTTGGCGCCGGCAAGTAATCGATATTTACGTTTAAACAATATTAATTAATTTCCTGTCGTCATGAATAAACCGTTTAAAGAGAACGTTGCAGTGCGTTCGAAAGTTGACTCAACGTATTCAATTCGACACAACTTTAATTTATAAATGCGCTGTCAGTTATTATCTTTGGTAATCAAATGAACATAATAATAATATCAATTCATTTATTATGAATAAATTAATTATTATTCCCTGATAGTAAATTTAGGAACCAAATAAGGTACGCTGGCTGTCGAGCCAGTCGAGGTGCCTTAGTAATATGTATAGATATTGAATTAATAGTGCCTATAAATTAGCAAATTAAGAAATGTAAAATGTTCCAACGTTAATTAAAAATCCTGAATATTGTTATGAAACTTATCGTCCATTTTACCTGTACTTTCATCGGTCTGTCTAGAAGGCCGCCGTTTACTTAAGAAATTACAACTTTGCAAGTTTATAGTATAGGGTATTTTCGATTCTCTCCCCATCAGAGCAGAATTGGGGAAGAGATTAAAAAAAACCGGTCGCGCACGAAAGGTTCCGTATCATTATCTATAAAAACGGCAAAAAAATTGTCTGTTGAATGGGAGCCCCACTTAAATATTTATTTTATTCTATTTTAGGATTTGCTGTTATAGCGGCAACAGAAATACATCATCTGTGAAAATTTCAACTATCTAACTATCACGGTTCATTAGATACAGCCTGGTGACAGACGGACGGACAGCAGAGTCTTAGTAATAGGGTCCCGTTTTACCCTTTGGGTACGGAACCCTAAAAATAACCTGGTAGTCGTGGAACTACTGGTAGAAATGGAATCATGAGCGAACGGGTCTCATCAATCTTCAAACGGTTGCCATTTTCTAAGTTCTAGCCCGATTTCTTTGATTTTAGTCTCAAACGATAGGTCGCTCTGCTTTGGATTTGCTGGTTTTCGGTTTGAAATTTTTGGTTCGAGTTTTATCGCGATTTTTAGGGCGAGACATTTCAAATTTTTAGGTTTAAATGTTGTTATTATTTTCTGTGAGTACTTCTGGTACTCGGAATTGGTGTTATTAGAGAGATTTAGTTCTGAGGATCGCAGCGCATTTTGTATTTTCGCGATCGAACTTGTAGTTCCTGAGATATTTAAGTTTTAGTGGAGCAATTTAGAAATTTTCAGTGCAAAAATACCCTTACGCAGACAAAACCTAGAGCCGACTGAAGTCAGTTGTCAAAATTCTCAGTAATATTGGTTAAACGAGCCGAGTGACTCGATCACCTGAAACCTGGTTTGCTGGGATTGGTTGAACGGCTCGTGAGATAGTGGTACATAGAAACTAGAAAGTATCTTTGAAATATAACGGTCGATTTTCGTGAAACGTGCCAGTATTGACATGCCTATGAATTCCATGTCAAAAACTTAAGAATGAGTATTTTACACTCTTAGCTAGAGACTATAGAACACAAGTCATAACCTAATGCCGCGAGGAAGGATTTTGGATTTTCTCTTTGGCAAAAATATGCAATAGATAATCCAAATATTCTTGATCCTAGACACAAGATTATTTGTGTAATAATTATTATCGAATGACGTTTTTCAATCAAAACTTCGAAAAAAAATTATACAGTTTATGATTAGCTGTCAATCTTAATTGTACTAAATTGACAAAATGCATTTTCTATCAATATTTGACGTCAACATTCTTTGACACATATAAGAGTATAAAAAAAACTGCATTTCACTGTGTCCAATTACTATTCGAATGGATATTTGACTGTCCTTCATTTTATTTTTGATTGATATTGAAATTGGATTTTTTTATTGTAAATTTATTGGCATGAAATACAAGTACATATAATAAATGTCTGCGTTCACTCTGATAATATTATTATGGTATAGGCATAAAAGTAGAAATTTATTATGGAACTAACGCTACAAGTAATAGCTTTACACAAAATTTTAGGGATGTGTCAGTAGTTAAAAAATCAAGTACAAAACGGCTTGTTTTGACCTATTTTGGTCTTATTACTGAAAAACGTGCTTTCATGTTAATCCTTATTTTAAATTACGCCATACCGAATTGCCATTTTGGAGTAAATCACCTTAATTTGGCTAAACAAATAACGGAAGAAAACAGTTTATTAAAATTATTAAAAGTAGACGCTGGTTTTTGTCTTCTTTGAAATCATCAATATTGTAAGTGATACCAATTTTTTGTTTTGTTTTGTTTTAAAGAGGTGCAAATTAGGCTCTGAATTTTATAAATGATTTTTATTAGTAAGAACAATAGCACCTAAATATTTACGTAGAACATTAACCTTATCCACCTTTGTTTATGCGGGAAACGAAAACCCCAGTTACTAATTTTTTTCTACATCTTTTCAATTCACCTTCCTACGATTGAAAAACGGCTGAACGTGGTCATAGTATGACTACCTTGAATTTATTCTTAAGAGTTCGCGATAAAAAATAAAAATTTACGTAATAAATTGTCAAGACCCCTCTCTCCCGTCGAGTAAGAAAAAAAGATATTAGCTTCCGCTACCCCCCTTAAAGCTGATAAGTAATAATGAACGAGTCCCTAAATGGAACTGTTTAGAATTTAATTTAAGCACAATGAGCTTGATTGGCTTTCTAAAAAATAAATTTTGCTTTTCGACTCAGGTCTAATATTAAATTAGTACTCGATTGTTTAGCTGAATCCAGTGGTGCACTGAGAAAAAAAACGACATACCTACCAAAAATATTAAAAATCTTTCAATTCAAATAAAAAATGTTGGCTCTACTAATCGCACACCCCTGCAAATTTAAGTTATCTTTTATAAAATATTTATAAAGCTTTAATTAAATTTGAAAATACACTTTATACATTTTGTAAAATGTATTGGCATCAAAGTGTATTCTATATATATTATGGTGTATAATATTTTTTTTCGAATATGGCATATTTCATTATTATTTCATGCAAAATGCAAATATGTCATGATATTGCCTTTATTCAATTGCACCTGAAACTAAAAAAAACAAATCTATAGAACATTTTTAAAAATGTTTTTTATTTATTTACGGCATGCATTTTGAATCTTTGAATAAAAAGAGTTTTTGTAATAAGTGGATTGAAAATGTATCTTTACGTATTTGTTCTCAGAGACAAAAGTTATTTTTTGCATGTCAAAAACTTAAAAGTCACGCAAACGCGTATTAAAAGGAAAGTGTTTTCCTGCCGCGATAAATTCGTTTTGGGTCGAAAGTAAGCGAACGTGGCGCCATCTTAAGTGATTATTGATCAAACATCTTACAAAAAAATTGCTTTCGATCCATTCAGCCGTTTGATCTGTATCGTGCTCACAGAAAAATAGACAACCAGACAAAGAGAAAGACTTTTTATAAAAAAATTCTTATTGAATTCAAAGGCCCTCAAATCAAACATTTTTTGTAAAATTTTTGAAAAATGCATTTTGACCTAAATTAGTGCCATTTCCACTTGTAGAGTTGTTAAAAAAAATAAAAATAAGAAGTTACTGATTTTTATATTAATCATAGATATTTCCCTTCGCTTAAAATCGGAGTTTAAAAAAACTAAAACAACACGCTTTTATGAACTAAAAAATGCAAAATAATTTGACAACAAAATTAGCTTTACTGTAAAAAGCGTGGGATGCTATATCTACTTAAATTTTCATAATAGCTCTACGTTTACAATTAGTCAATGAAAATTTTATTACCGATATTAAGCATTCCACGCTTTTTACAGTAAAGCTAATTTTGTTGTCAAATTATTTTGCATTTTTTAGTTCATAAAAGCGCGTTGTTTGAGTTTTTTTAAACTCTGTTTTTTTCAAATCAATAAAAAACCGTCGTAATATTACAATCCTTATTATCTTATAAAACATAGGTATACGTATAAACCATAAAATTGCCAAATGGTAAGCAGTAAAAATGTTATTATCGTACCGTATTTAAAATTATCGCTTCGGAAATCGCACACTCAGTTTTATTTTAATTGGCTTGATATTTAATAACTTTGGCAATATAAAAAAGAAATGTCAAGACATATTATACCTAAAATACATAATTAAATTTTACTGCGGATAATTTAATATTCAAAATAAACGACTTTCACTTAACACAAGATATTGACATTTTGAATTTGCGATGTTAAATTGTCACTAATATCAGTTTTTATAATACTATTTGTCACTTTTTGAACGACGTTGTATTTAATGTATATCTGTTTATCAGAATATCATTTTTCTGCGGAAATATTAATACAGTTTTATTACCAGCAATATACAGGGTGTTAAAAAACAAATGTAGAATACTCGTAGGACATATAATAGACCCAAACAATTCACACAATAACGCGAGCTCTCCGTAGCGAAATGAAAGCATACATTTTCATTTGTGTAAATAAGGTTTAATATGATGATAATTAATACGGTAAAAATTAGCACAGTAACGTCATCTCTCAGTGTAAAAATGAAAAGCCAAAATGTATTTGTATTCCTGTAAATAAGGCTTTTCGTTTGTTTCCCGAAGTAGGCGATTTACCGATTGCCTTGATAAACAATACATTTCGAAGATAATAATATTATAATCGGTTTTTAAAGAAAAGAAAAAGTTTGTTATAAAAATTGCACCCGCCACTAGCATACAATTTGATTTTTTTTTCGAAAATGAACCTGCCGACTCCTTTCATATTTTAAAAAAAACCCGGGTCGCAGTGCCAAAACCCTGCCGACAATATAGTGTATTTGCTTATACAGGCAGTGTGGATTTATTATGCAAATTGCAAACTTAAGTTGGTTTTTGGGCAAAATAAAAAATTTGACTCCTTAATACACCCCTTAAAATAACATTTTTTTTCTTAATGGCAATACTATTATCAATCGAACCTCTATACAACTATGAGTAAATAATTCACTATCTGCAAACTAGTGTTTTCATAAAATTTGTAAGTCCGGTCCTGTCGGGCCGATTTTATTAAAATTTTAGGGACACTTTTTAATTTTTACTAAAGGGTTAAATGTCAATTTTAAAACGATTCTGAGAATTTTTTCGGTATTTTGGGGCCCAAAAACATTTTTCAACCCCTAAAAACTACCCTTAAAATGCCCCGATTACGCCCATTTTAAACAGGCTTCTTGCGGTGATGGATTTCAAAACGTGGGCCAAATTTCGTTAAAATCAATTAACTCTTTCGAAAGTTATTGCCCGCACACATATAAATGTATATACGTATATATATATATATATATATATATATATATATATATATATATATATATATATATATATATATATATATATATATATATAATATATATATATATACATATATATATAAACATTTTTAAAAATGGTGCCAAAGTGTTTAGGAGGTTATGAAACGTCGAGAAATTTTGGTCCGACCCCTAGGTCCCGCCATCCGACCGACGCCAATAGTGTATGTTGCCATATGGCAAATACACTAACAATGCTTATATAGATCTATTTTTGCCGCCTCTATTTCTGAATCACCATGTATAATCTATTTTGTAATTATAACCCCAGTTAGAAATTATTGATATAACTTAATTATTGATTATTTTGTGCAATATCACCTACCTCAATTTTGACGGGTAACGCATGACTACAAAAACAGTCGTATAAACAAAGAAAATATTGAAATGGGACTAAAATGTCTTCCATTAGCTCACTGGTATATAATTAAATGCTCATAATATTTACTAAACCCGTTGTCAATACAATTATTAATCAACAATACGTTCTACATATATACGTACTTATCTTAATAGCATACAAATCCACCAAAAATAATCGTTACACTTACAAATTGCGTGAATTATTTATAAGTCTATTAATCATTTATAAATGCATGCCTTGAATTTATATTAATGACCTATGAAGACAAAGCTGGTTTGCCTATTTTTTTTAAATACGAATTTAATGGTTTGTTGTTTACACATTAGAATACGACGTAGTTTATAACATTCCTTTTAGAAATTCGTTTTTAACATAATTAAAACAGAATCATTTTAAAGATTCCTAAAGCGAATTTTCAGTTTTCAGTCAGTTTGTTCTGTCTGTCCGGGCTAATCTTTGAAACGGCTGAGTCGATTGTGTTGGCACAAGTAATGGATTGTACCCTTATGGGGGTGAACAGGGTGATGGAAACCTTCATAAAAGATACGCTGTATCTCTGAAATTACTTAAGTTAAAAAAGAAATATATGTTCGACGGTCTTTTGAACACACTACCCGAACGGGGTGGGGGTGGATTTTATGTAAAATAACTAGCTGACCCGGCGAACTTTGTTCCGCCTTATTAAGTTCAATTTTTTATTAGGATTTTAATAGTTCGGATTCTTTCATTACTCACTCACTACGTTCGTCCGCCCGAGTTTATAATTATTTGTTTCAATACTCGCTCACTCACTCTGTTCGTTCGTTCGAATTTATAATTATTTGTTTCATTACTCACTCACTCACTCCGTTCGTTCGCTCAAATTTATAATTATTTGTTTCATTACTCACTCACTCACTCCGTTCGTTCGCTCGAATTTATAATTAGTTGTTTCATTACTCACTCCGATCGTTCGCTCGAATTTATAGTTATTTGTTCCATTACTTACTCACTTACTTCGTTCGTTCGCTCGAATTTATAATTATTTGTATGATATATACCGGTAAAGTTGTTGTCGGGAGCTCACAACCCGTGTTGATTTATATCTGATTTCTTAATCAATTAGAAGTGAAAACTGTCTTTATTAATTATTTATAAAATGTAAATAAACAATAATAACACTGAGAAATAATGATAAATTCACTATGACCATAAAATTAACTTGAGAGTTGCACTGAAAAATTAAAATGCTACGATCGAGACACAAATAAAACCAAAAAAAAATGGACGAAAACTGTATAGTGAGTGAGAGAAAGGAAGCCGGCTTCGTTCTCACCCCTACTCCATGATGTCTGCTGGTTGAAAAGTGACAACGGGAGACACCTGGCGCGGTGGTTGATAGAACTATACATGAAAATTATAGTACCTATACTACACTTATTATATTCGATTGCCATCTTGTGGATCTGTGGATGGAACAGAATAATATAAAAATCGCGATTAAAAATCAGGGGTTGATCGCATAAGGGTGAAAATTAAGAATTAAATGTATTTTTCAATGCTGAATCGTGAAAGAATAAAAACAAATAATTTTGTCCAAAAAATAAAAAAAAAAAACTTGGGGTGGACCACCGTTAACATTTAGGGGTATTAAAAATAGATGTTAGCCGATTCTCAGACCTACCCGATAAGCACCCAAAATTTTATCAAAATCGGTTCAGCCGTTTCGGAGGAGTTTGGGAACAAACACCGTGACACGAGAATTTTATATATTAGATTTAACCGGGTACAATACATCTACTGTACCACGCGGACGAAGTGGCGGACAGACCGCTAGTTATATATAATTTTCTGATCTCCTGATCACTGCGTATTAAAGATATTCACCATAAATGAATGTAAATAGTACATACGTGCGCAGTTGTAAAGTATAAAGACCCGTCTTTCCATCCATTAATTCGTAGTTGGACATACTACATACATAATATATTATGCTTTAGAGTTTAGACCAACAGCTTTTGTATTCAAAATACATAATACAAGGCACAGGTAACAGTGTTAAGATAAATTTTTTGTATATATCGATTCTCTATTGTTTGAAACAAAGGCTTTTATGTAACAAAAGAAGAATGTAATCGATGATGAAAGAAGGAACTCATCGCGTGTTATCTGTTATCTTTTCTGAACACAAATTTTTCACGCTTTGTTTAGTAATTCTAAAAATCACTCTTTTCATTACTACCTCCAATATAACGCTGCGGAATATTATTGCTATAGATATTGTTTATCATTTTTTTAAGGTTGACGTTTTTATTTTCAGCAAAACACATTAGATATTTAGGAGTACTTTTGATGTTACAAAGATAAATTTTAGCCGACATCAGGTTAGCATTTCTGAATCAATCAATCAATCAATCAATTTTTATTGGTAACAACTATACATATTGTACATATTACAAGTCAAAAGTAAAAAAACCCGGGTCGCAGTGCCAAAACCCTGCCGACAATATAGTGTATTTGCTTGTGTAGGGCCGTGTGGTTTTATACTTTTATTATGTGAAATTAAGTTTGTTTTTGGGCAAAATAAAAAATTTAACCCCTTAATACACCCCCTAAAATAACATTTTTTTCTCAATTGTAATATTATTATCAATCTAACGTCTACACCGAATTAAATACACCCTTCAATAAATAAGTCACTATCTGCAAACTAGTGTTTTCATAAAATTTGTAAATCCGGTCCTGTCGGGCCGATTTTATTAAAATTGTGGGGACACTTTTTAATCACTACCAGAGGGTTAAATTTCAATTTTGAAACGATTCGGAGAATTTTTTCGGTATTTTGGGACCCAAAAACAGTTTTCAACCCCTAAAATCTACCGTTAAAACAGCCCGATTAGGCCCATTTTAAATGGGCTTCTTACGGTGATGGGTTTCAACACGTGGCCCAAATTTCGTTGAAATCAATTAACTCTTTATATATATATATATATATATATATATATATATATATATATATATATATATATATATATATATATATATATATATATATATATATATATATATATATACATATATATACATATATATACATATATATATATATATACATATATATATATAAACATTTTTAAAAATGGTGCCAACGTGTTTAGAAGGTTATGAAACGTCGAGAAATTTTGGTCCGACCCCTAGGTCCCGCCATCCGACCGACGCCAATAGTGTATGTTGCCTTATGGCAAATACACTAAAAATCAAGAATTAAAATTCAGATATTCCTGTAGAGTGTAAAATACATGTTTTGATAAAAACATTATTGTTTCTGTTTTAAATTTTGCTAAATTTGTAATATTTTTTATATTTTGCGGAAGCTTATTGTAAATTTTAATAAAGTTGAAATTCGGTGAATTACAATATTTTGCCTTATTGTGCACGGGAACCAATAAGTTTTCTCCATTTCTTGTAAATTGTGAACTTGCTCATGTTTCTGAAAAGATGCTATATTTGTTTTTACAAATGTGACACATTTTAGAATGAAAATACTCTGAAATGTTAAGATATTGCAACGTTTAAAAAAATATTTTTTTTATTTTTTGGCCAAAAAAAAAATGAAAAAAAAATTTAATAAAAAGTATCGTACGTCCTTTCTAATACCTCTAAGAATATGTGTACAAATTTTCATGATAATCAGTTAAGTAGTTTTGGCGTGAAAGCGTAACAAACAAATTATAATATTAGTAGAGACAATTTCTAGGTAACTTATGTAATTGTCCAATATTAATTCTATAAGAAAGTTCACTACAGCATAATAATCAAATAAATTCCAGCGAACGAACGGAGTGAGTGAGTGAGTGAGTAATGAAACAAATAATGATAAACTCGGGCTAACGAACGGAGTGAGTGAGTAATGAAAGAATCCTAACTATAAAAATCGCGGGCGGAGCGGCTAGTATTTATATATAAAGTTTATAATGAAAAATAAAATACTATTACAACATAAGCATAACATTAAAAACATGTTTATCGCGAAAGATAAAATGTAGGTACATAATACCTACACCTACAATAAAGGTGGGTGTAATAAAATAAATTGATTCAACGAAGAATTGCACAGTGTAAAGCGTTTGACAATTTAAATTCCCTCTATCTGATTATACACATACCTAGTAACAATCTACATAACGTGGGCCTGAATTAAAATGTTCTATTGTTTTTGTTACCATATACATCATAAAAGCAGGATACATGACAATGCCAGAAATGCCGAAGGTTTGTAAATATAAGTACATGTTATCGCAACCATCGGTTGTAAATGGACATTTCATGCTATTTGTAGACAGTTCGTGCAACGCCGACACGTTGTGTAACTTAATCAAAACACTGTTTTTACTCGAGATCCGTTAGCTTGAACGTACGTTCATACGTACGTATGCAAATAAATCAACCGACAAGTAATACTCGCGATTAAAATTTTAGGAGTCAATATAAACTCAAATTGATCTAAAAATAGTCCCCTTTTTGAAAAGTTGCAATTTGAATTGATTTTTGCGAAAACCTAGATACAGTAAGACCCCGCTTAACGCTGTTTCGTTTAGCGCTGTTTCAATTTAGCGCTCTTTTATTTCAACCCGGGGATTCACCGAAATTGTGCGCAGCGCTAGGTGTAAATAACATATCCGAAACAGTGTAGTTGTGTTTCTTGTTTGGTGCGGTGCTGTATGGACGCATTTTTATCATTTGAAACATTTGTTGACATTATTGTAAGTATAAATTTATATAATACTACAACGATTAATATTTAATACAGTGACAGATATTATGATTTTTAGTTTTTATCATGGGTGATAATGAAAAACAAGAAAAGAAAGCAACTAGAAAAATCATTTCACTGGAAACTAAAATGCAAGTGATTAGAAAATTAGATTCTGGTGAATGTCAATCTCAAATTAGTACTGCGTTGAATTTGACAACTTCAACAATAAGGACAATTCTTAAGAATAAAAAAAAAAAATACTGTCTTCGGCAACTGCAACTACTTCAAGCTCTGCAACTAGAATTACCCGTTCTAGAAATAACATTATAGAGGAAATGGAAAAACGACTGTCTATATGGAGTGACGACGAAATTGAACGCAATATGCCATTAAGCCAATCTATCATAATGGAAAAAGCTAGAATTTGTTTTTATAAGAAAATTCGTTAATATTGTTTTTATTTTTGTAAGAAATAAATGTTTGGTTTTATTTTTATTCAAAAAACATAATTATAAATTTAATACCTAACCAATTTTCTATCCATCTCCCCTAACCACATTATTTACATGTAGAGATAACCTCGTTTAGCGCTGTTTCGCATTACGCTCTACTTTGATGAAACGTATCCTGCGCGTTAAACGGGGTCTTACTGTATAAGTATGTGAGCGAAACTCAGATCACATACATTATGATCGTGTAAAAGCAAAACGTTATATATTTTCAATATATTTTATTTTTTTGAAAACTAATAGTGATAAGCAAAATTGGTCTTAGTCTTGCAGTGTTAGTCTTGGTCTTGCAAAAAATCAAGACCAAGACCAAGACTATCTTTACACTAGCAAAACCAAGACTAAGTATGCAAGACCAAAACCAAATATGCAAGACTAAACTAATAATTATGACTTCCGATGAATACTGTGAGTTATTTATAATTTATACCTTTAATAGTCTTTATAATGACAGTGCCTAAGACTTTACTTGGCGATTGAGACTCGAGTAAGTGCCGCCATCTTTGTTCGCTATCGCCAATTTTCTGCCCTTATAAGACAATGCACTATTAGCCTCGGCAATACTTGTTTTTGATTCTTGAAGAATTTCAATCAAAACAGCCGATATAAAAGTAGTTTCATTATATGGTCGACTATCTTCATATTACAGTCACTAAAAATAGCTTGTCTTAGGTGTCTATACCCTCGTCATGATTCGAAAGTAGGACATCCAGAATACTCACAGAACACGAGAACATTTTCACAAACTTTAATTTAGCAGCTATTTTAAGTGCACAGAAATTCTTCATTCTAAAGAGTGTATAGGTTAGATAAATCGATATATTTTGTTCCGACGAATTTAATATAATATTTTCTCGACGTTTCATAGCCTCCTAAACACTTTGGCACCATTTTTGAAAATGTTTATATATATATGTATATATATATATATATGTATATATATATATATATATTATATATATATATATATATATATATATATATATATATATATATATATATATATATATATATTTATATATATATTT
The DNA here is from genome assembly GCA_034508555.1 of Venustoraphidia nigricollis. Classification (NCBI taxonomy): domain Eukaryota; kingdom Metazoa; phylum Arthropoda; class Insecta; order Raphidioptera; family Raphidiidae; genus Venustoraphidia; species Venustoraphidia nigricollis. The sequence goes on along the minus strand of JAVRKA010000052.1, from coordinate 168,247 downwards.
ATATATATATATATATATATTTATATATATATTTATATATATATATATATATATATATATATATATATTTATATACGTATATATATATATATATATATGTGCGGGCAATAACTTTCGAAAGAGTTAATTGATTTTAACGAAATTTGGCTCACGTGTTGAAATCCATCACCGCAAGAAGCCTATTTAAAATGGGCGTAATCGGGGCATTTTAAGGGTAGTTTTTAGGGGTTGAAAAATGTTTTTGGGCCCCAAAATACCGAAAAAATTCTCAGAATCGTTTCAAAATTGACATTTAACCCTTTAGTAGTAATTAAAAAGTGTCCCTAAAATTTTAATAAAATCGGCTCGACAGGACCGGACTTACAAATTTAATGAAAACACTAGTTTGCAGATAGTGAATTATTTACTGAAAGTTGTATATAATTTGGTATAGAGGGTCGATTGATAATAGTATTGCCATTAAGAAAAAAAATGTTGTTTTAAGGGGTGTATCAAGGAGTCAATTTTTTTATTTTGCCCAAAAACCAACTTAAGTTTGCATAATAAAGCCATACTGCCTGTATAAGCAAATACACTATATTGTCGGCAGGGTTTTGGCACTGCGACCCGGGTTTTTTGTACTTCCGTTTGACGTTAAAACGAAATTTACTGTAAATATTTAAAACGTTATTTAATTAAACAATGAATGCAAAATCGGTAACATATTATTAATTAAACCTTGATTCATATTTACATAATATTTAGATTAAAATACAGTAGAGTCACGATTTTCTGACATTCTAATATATTCGACATCGTCCATTTCTGTATAACATGACGTTTATATATATATTGGGCTATCCTAGCGATTACGTTTATGTCGGAAAATTGGAATTCAACTGTAAATTGAAAATGGTTACATTCGTTTAATTTTTATGTGCAGTTCAGCGCGAATCTGTATACTCAACCTCCTTCGCACACATGTTAGTTCAGCTATAACTTTTCGAGGAGCTAACCGATTTGAAATATTTTGACACCATTTTGTTCAGAATATTTACGGATTGGTACCGTATAATTTTTTGTAATCGGCCTAGTCGTTTTTAAGGGAGGACAAGGATCTGAAAGTTGATTTTTTTAATTTTTTTTTCTGATACTACAACTTATAAGAAATATTGTCAAAAATTTTGAAGTCATTAGGAGCAAAAGTTTTCGAGTTACAGACAATTGAGTCTCCGGGCGCTCAATCTTTTCTTCTCTATTTTGTTCAATGTATCAAACTTCAATCGCGTTTTTCTCAAAACTTTTTTTTAAGTCGGTAGTCAAAATTTCTCGAAAACCGTTGGGCCGATTTCGTCTGAACTTTGCACACTTCTTTTACATACTGAATACTCTATAATTATTTCGACGTTCTCCAATTTTGTCTAAATTTCTAGAAACTCATTTCTAATCATCTCAAAACAAAATGTTATAATTTCGTTTCATTATTTCTCATCAAAACGCGACCAAAAAAAGCTAATCTCGGCGACAATATTATCAGATCTTACTCTATTATACTGTATAAATTTTCTTCTTATAGCTCAAGGAAAAGTAAAAGGGGTCTTTGCGACGAAATTCTTCCCTCTAACAAACAGTTTATGGACTATAAAATCACAGAATATCGTGAACTGCCATTTCTCGTTCCTCTTGTAGTGAACTGTTTATTAAGCTTCTATACTTAATTAAATTAAACTTTAAGATCTTCGTAGTAGCTGTATAATAGTTTAGTTTTACGCTTGCGCTTAAAATGTTAGACATTTCGTTTTTCGCACACGTGTTTATCTGCATTTAATCGTGTTTTGTCCAGAGTTACATTTCGCATTCAGTGTGTTTAACTTCTTTAGCGACGTATCTGTTTGAAAAAAGTAAGAAATCGAGTCGAGGGGAAGTAGAACTGGCAAATAAAGGGAAAGTTAGTTTGTCTCCTAAATTACATGAAACTGACAAGGACAGAAGTTTATAGTATGTTGCTAAGTATGTGTAAATATTATTAATTAGTTTGACAACAAAAAATTAAACTTGGGAATAATATTAAAAACTAAAGAAGTTAAATTTTTATGTAAGCTTGTGAGGGTGAGGCTCATTATAAATTTTTTATATCATATTTATCGAAGTAAAACGTCTTTGGGTGCGTTTTCTACATTTCGAGAAGGGGCAACACATATTAGTAGATAAAGTGGTATCTCGACATACGAGTTTTATTCGTTCGGTAATCTTACTTCTACGTAAATTTGATCGTAGCTTAAAGCAAATTTCCCCACTGAAATTAATTGAAATGCCATTAATTCGTCTGGGGATTTGATTTTCATATTATATATTATATTCGTAAGCTAAACCTTTATTATCTAGTTTTACTTACCTTATCATTAATATTATTCCTCCAGGATAAATAATTTTTGTGCAATAGAAAAAGTTGTTACGATAAGATCTATGATTCTCACTTATGTTTAATAGTTTACTCTGAGCAACATTTAAACCAAAATCAGATAAATGTAACATAATCGGCATTACAGTGCATATGCACTAGACTGTGGTTCTTAAGATTATACAGGACTTCCCCATATTTTACTACTTTATTCGAAACAAATCTTTATAAAGTCGAGAAAAAAAAATTTTACACTAAATTACAGCTAATTATAGACTACAGCTTCTGTGAAATTTTTATAAATTATGTCTTCAAAAAAAATTTTTTAAAATAAGTTTTTTTTGGAAAATTTGGGTTTTTAAAAAAAAATTTTGGACAAAAATTTCATGCCTTTTGACGTTTAATCGATTGCCAAGGTAAAAATTAGGGGTTCCTATTGAAAAAAAAAGTTGACCTTGAACCCTGGGCTCAAGGTCAAAAGTACCACAGGCATAAAATGTCCCCCTTCGAACCAAACAACTTTTGTCTGAACAACTTTGTTCGAAAACATCATCTTCTCCGGATTCTCGGGGTGTATCGATTAAAATGGATCACCCGGTGTATGATTCGGCTAAAAAGCTACAATATGTCCAAGATATTGCTGCAGTATTGTCACTTTGATTTTTATGTCAATTATAATTTTTTCGATACTTAATTAATTTGTTGCAATGTTGTGCCAAAGTATAATCATTATTCCTTATTCACTACTTCAAGTATTAAATAGATAAAATAATAAAGATATTTCCTTCATATCGTATTCTGAATTATTTATTTTAATTTGAAAATATGCATGAGTATAGACTGTAGGTTATAAATATTGGATTAAGGGATAGTTTAATGATTACATGGTTGATTTTTCCTGCTGTTAAAGTGTCGTCGGTTGAACTGTCCGCGGTTGAACTGTCTGCGGTTGAACAGTCTGCAGTTGAACTGTCGTTCGGTTGAACTGTCGCGGGTCAAATGTCCGCAGTTAAATTGTTACAGAACCACTATATTGTTCCTAAGTGCTATTTAATGTGATTCAATTATTATCATTATATCAATGCTAAAGAGCTGTCAAATGTCCAATATTTAATATTGTGGTGTCTAGGTAGATTAGGTAATTATATAATTTCCTCGCCAATATTATCTAATTGTATTACAAATTAAAAATTATTTCTGTGAAGAAAATCAGTATAGTTTTGCCAAACGAGTAAGTATTATTTTGCCTTATTCCTCATTTATAAAACTAAAAACATATCAAATATGAGTTTCATATATATCACCTTTATCTCCTATTACGAGATATATATGATGTATACTCCTGGTAATTTTTTCATAATAATTTCACATTAACCGTATGTGCTGCCTTATCTTTTCGGAATTTAATTATTGTTAAAGGTAAAAATAACTGGGGTGGAATTTTGGAGGCTGGAACGGCTTAATGGCTTTCCAATTAATTTAAATGAGGAAATTCGCGAGCAAATTGACATACGAGCAAGGTTACGGAACGAATAAGACTCGTATGTCGAGGTAAAATTCTGAACAATAGCCTACGAGTGTTAAACTGACAAATTCTCAAACAAAAAGATATGGTTCTTTTGAATAGTACACCCGGTATGTGCGCATGACAGACGGGTACCACCAGTATGCAGACACGCTATGTACCTACTTGAAATATAAACTACCCACTTGTCTCGTATAAACTCGAAATACGTTTTTTCATGAACATGGCTCGATGGCTGCGGGTATAAAAGCATTGCGGTGTTCATATCCTGACATCGACATGCCGGCGACACAGCAGAAATACTATCTGTACCGTGCGAACACACACACACACACATACACACATAGTGAACGTGTTCTGTATAGAATCTTTCACGCACACACGTTTACGCTTGACTTCAAAGCCGTACTTTCAAACTTTTTTTTTTATCTCCCGATCGCATTTGCAAATAGTTTTACCATTCCAACTGGGAATGGTACTAATTTAGGTCAAAATTCACTTTTCAAAATCCAGAAAACATATTTTTGGAGCTGGGTAGAGTAGTGGTGACAGCACTAGACTCGCATTCGGGAGGTACGGGTTCGAATCCCGGCGGGGGCATATGTGACTGGGACTTTTTCCTACTGCCTCTCGCCGAGAAACGGTAATTCCTGTACCGGCCATCTTGATTGAGGTTTTCTATGGTTTCCCTCAATTAATTCCAGATAAATATCGAGATGGTTCCTTATTCAAGGCCATGGCCGATTACCTATCAAACTCCCAGTTCAAACATTACCTATCCTATCCTAATTTCCTATAATTTCTTCATTCGCCCATTGCTATTAGTTAAGTTGAAGTTTTAGAAATGTAGAAAATAACGGGAAGTGGTAAAATGGAAAATAGTAATGGTGCGAATGGCGCCTGTTATGATATAAAAGTCGACAAACGGACGTTAAACGCATTATTATTATTATTATTATTATTATTATTATTATTATTATTATTATTATTATTATTATTATTATTATTATTATTATTATTATTATTATTATTATTATTATTATTATTATTATTATTATTATTATTATTATTATTATTATTATTATTATTATTATTATTATTATTATTATTATTATTATTATTATTATTATTATTATTATTATTATTATTATTATTATTATTATTATTATTATTATTATTATTATTATTATTATTATTATTATTATTATTATTATTATTATTATTATTATTATTATTATTATTATTATTATTATTATTATTATTATTATTATTATTATTATTATTATTATTATTATTATTATTATTATTATTATTATTATTATTATTATTATTGAGAAGGAAATATTCCTTAAAAAAATTTGCATCCACAAGCACCCAAACTTCAGGTTCGTCACCGTCATACTAGGGATACTTGTGGAGCAAGTTGTAACTGTAACCGCGTCTCAAACCATGAAATGGGCGATTACAGTGAGTTTGGGTCATGCGCACGGAGTACACGGAGCGACCCAATAAGCACGGCCTTTTGCATACGGCAAATTAGTGACTCAGCAATACGCTGACATGCCGGAATAGTTTTCATACTTGCCAACAGTGACGGTTTTGCCCCTCCAAGAACACCAATTATAAGGACAATTAATTTAACAGTATACTCTGGGTATTGCTTTCTGAGCTCAAAAAGAAGATCCTGATATTTTGTCCGCTTCTCAGTCTCCTTTGCGGCTATGTTCGTTTCAGCAGGGGCTGAAAACTCGATAACATACATAGTTCGCGCAGGTTTATCAAGGAGAACTATGTCAGGCTTTGTAGCTGAAAGTTGCCTGGTAGTACTAAATGAGTAGTTCCAGAAAATCTTGCATGACTCATTTTCGACAACGGACTCAATATCATTTGGAACATAAGGTAGAACAGGAGTTTTATCAACACCATAATGATGTCTTAGGTGGTAGTATAAAACTCTTAGAGCAGCGTTGTGGCGGTGAATGTAAGCACAACTCGCATAGTGACTACATGCCGACAAGAGATGCATGAGCGTCTCTGGATGCGATCGACATGCTCTGCAAGAGGTATCTGTTACTTCTGCACCTATAACTATGCGACGGTACACAAGAGTGTTGATAACTCCATCTTGACACGCCAAAACAAATCCCTCAGTTTCAGACTTCAGTCCAGCTGATCTCAGAAAGGCAAACGTCAGATCCTTGGATAAACCGCAAGTGTTGATGTTCTTATAATAAGTCCCATGCATCGGTTTATCAGTATGTTGTTTGAGCAAGAACTTTTGCTCTGCCTTCTTTACTGTGTATCTTACTTGATCTGACGTTAGAGATGCATACGTTGCATTTCTACGATTTCTAGCGGAACTGAAGTCAAAATCAAGACTGAGTTCATTTGCTGCTCTGTTTGCGGCTTGAAACAGAAACGCCCCAACACCCGCATATTCGTGATCGCGCACGAGCTGTAAGAGCGGGTCCGAACTGTTACAAACCGCAATAGCAGTACCCAATATAATTCTGTTGTGAAGATACTCCAGGCTGAGTAATCCTCTCCCTCCAAGGTGACGCGGGAGGTACAGACGATGGACGGACGATTTGGGGTGAAGACTTCTGTAGATGGTCATCATTTTTCGGGTGCCTCTATCAAGCTGTTGCAACTCGTTAACTGTCCACTTGAATGCTCCAAAGGTATAGAGCAGAACTGGAACAGCAAGCATATTTGTAGCAGCCACTTTGTTCTTTCCCGACAACTCTGAACTCCAGATTTGTCGCAGAATTCGTCGATACTTGCCGCAGAGAGCCTCTTTGACGACTTTGACATCTTGAACGTGACTCTCACTCACACCCAAGTACGTGTAGGACTCTCCGATGTCGAGATGGTGGATGACACTTCCATCAACGAGTTGCACGTCTTCTCCGTAGTCCCCATTTCGTCCTTTTTTGATATGCAGAACAGCACATTTATCCAATCCGAATGCCATACCGATATCCTCACTGTATACTTGCACGGTGTTCAGCGCCAGAGTTAAGTCTGCGGCGCTCGAGGCGTAAAGTTTTAAATCATCCATATAAAATAAATGGGTGACTTTATGCCTACGATTAGATGGAACACCACACATATACCCACGACTACGCCTCAAAGAGATGGAGATAGGAAGTAGTGAGATGCAGAAAAGGAGGGGACTCAAGCTGTCACCTTGGAATACCCCTCGATGGTAGGATACCAACTCTGTTGTCACAACACGTTTACCGGATGTTATAATAAAACGTGTCCTCCAAAGTGGTAGCAGGTGTTCTATACATCTCACTATATCGGGGTGGACCTTCAAACACTTAAGTAATATGATCAACAGATCATGTGATGTGGTGTCAAACGCTTTTCTATAATCCACCCAGGCCATTGACAGGTTGCGTTTATATTGGACAGCATCTTGACAGATGCTTCTGTCAACTAACAGATTGTCTCTGCAACCAGCAACGCCACGTTTAGAGCCTCTTTGCTCATAAACGTCTCTCCAAACTGGCTCAATATGTCGCAAGATGCGTTCGTTCAGGATGGAAGTGAACGCTTTGTATACAGTGTTGAGACATGTTATCGGACGGTAATTTTTCGGATCAGACAAGTTTCCCTTCTTGGGAATGAGAACAGTGCGGCCTTCTGTCAACCAAGTTGGTATAGGGTCTAAATTTGTTACTAGAGATGTGAAAATGCGGGCTAGATGTTTATGCGTGGATGGGAACTTTTTCCACCAAAAGTTGTTTACAGCATCTATGCCAGGGGCAGAGAAACTCTTTTTACCCAAGAAGGCGTTTTTCACATCTGCTTCACTAATTGACAGTGGCACTTCATCCTCATCCAGGTGTCGGTTGCAGAACTGCCTAAACAAATGGATAGCTGGAGTATCTTCATTTAATGGTGGCTTGGTTTCGTAGAGCACCTTCCAAAAATTCTCGACCTCTGTAGCAGTTGGCGGTGTGTATGCAAGTGGCGAACTTGTCTTAAAGATGCGGGAAGGACATGTATTAAAGGTGGCGTTCTCCTTTATAGCTTTGTTACGCGTCACTAACTTCTTTTTGGCAGAAGTTAGCGCCCGTATCTTGTCCAGGCCATGCTGCTTGATGGTCTGCAACGTGCTTTTATTCAGTGTGTGATATTGTGCCCTAAAAGAACGCGCAATGCGTCGGACTTTAGCTGTAAACTTACGACCTGATAATAAATAGTCTATCACACACTGAATCCTGGACACCAACTGCCTTGCTGATTTTATTTTTACATCCAGCTGTTTTATACGCTGCCCAGACTTATTTCCTGCATGTCTAGAAAGTGCAGGAGTAGCTAATACATTAGCTGCAGCGTAAACGGCGCAATTTATAGTCCAGAGGTCGGAATCATTCGAAATATGCTCATCTAAAACTTCATCCATTTCGGCCAGATGTTCGGGCCGCAGCGATAACTTATGATGAACTGATCGCTGCCTGTCCTTTAAGTCAATATTGGCATTCATTATGGTTAGGAACCGCGTCTTTGGATCATTCACGTTGTCAACGTCAACAATGACAGCAGGAGACTGTGGTGCGACACCAGTGGCCGCTTGATGACTGGGCGACGTGGCTGTCATTGGATGAGGCGGTTCCGGGTCAAATCCTCTCCTTCGCAAATGGTTGACATGGTCTCGAAGATTTTGGGCCGAGATATGTGATTGCTCTGGATGCACCTCGCACCAGATAGAATGCATCCGTGCCATGTACCCTCTTTGCGAAGGGTCACTGTTAGCGTGACATGCCAAAAGGTCACGCTTAAGGTCGTCCGTCCACACCATGCGGACGGCCGCGTTTTGTGTGCCACTCCCAACTCCACTAGGGCCTCCATCCGAGACAGGCCGGCTGTGGGTGGCTTTATTGGTTTTTCTTTTGGGAACCAATTTTTCTGCACAGGGGTGGTTGGCCCCTTGTGCAGACGGCAGCATTTATTATTATTATTATTATTATTATTATTATTATTATTATTATTATTATTATTATTATTATTATTATTATTATTATTATTATTATTATTATTATTATTATTATTATTATTATTATTATTATTATTATTATTATTATTATTATTATTATTATTATTATTATTATTATTATTATTATTATTATTATTATTATTATTATTATTATTATTATTATTATTATTATTATTATTATTATTATTATTATTATTATTATTATTATTATTATTATTATTATTATTATTATTATTATTATTATTATTATTATTATTATTATTATTATTATTATTATTATTATTATTATTATTATTATTATTATTATTATTATTATTATTATTATTATTATTATTATTATTATTATTATTATTATTATTATTATTATTATTATTATTATTATTATTATTATTATTATTATTATTATTATTATTATTATTATTATTATTATTATTATTATTATTATTATTATTATTATTATTATTATTATTATTATTATTATTATTATTATTATTATTATTATTATTATTATTATTATTATTATTATTATTATTATTATTATTATTATTATTATTATTATTATTATTATTATATTTTTGGAAAAAGTCTGTGAGTCTATTTCTTTGTCGGTTTGTCTCTGAACAGGATACAGATTAGGGATGCAATGCTGGATCCAGCACATTTTTAGCCTTGCTGGATCCAGCATCTGGCGCTGGATCCAGCAGTGCGGATCCGCAATCAGCTAAAAACAAGTAATTAACTGGGTCTGAGAAGGATTATGATAAGATATTGAAGATAGAAAAGGCATTTATGAAAGTGAGGGAGTAAGAGGTGAAAACCTAACTTTAATCTATGATTATTATTTGATCGCTATCTGAAACCAACCAGCGTAGAAGTAGAGAGAGCCCTTTCCGCATTCGGGTATATTTGCAGTTCTTTAAGAAGTAGGCTGGGAGATAACACCATCAATAACATTTCTTTTTTGACATCTTACTTTAAAAAAAGTAAAAAAAAAATTGTTACCTGCATAATTGATTGGCTTTATTCTTTAAAAGACAAGTCAAGTCTTAATTAATATAATATAATTTATATTCAAGTTTTGTTTCTAATAAGACTTAACTAAAATTATTGAGACTGAGACTACATAGTTTGTAAGATAGGTAAACGAATAACTATTTCAGACATCTAAAATATCAATTTAGGTGATTTATAAGACTGTATTGTGATAATTAATAATTTACTCCGGATATTCGTAACTATTGCTTACTAATTAGACTACTTTAATAACACCAAAAAACGAGTATTTGATGTAAATGTAGATAAATAGTTATTAAAGTTTCTAGAGTTAAAAAATTGTTACATTCATTTGAAAAATTGACTAATGCTGGATCCGCGCTGGATCCAGCTGGACTTACTTTAATACAGCATAAATCCAACTGGATTAAAAATACTGCTTGATTGCAATCCCTAATACAGATCAAATGGATGAGCGGGTTGAAATAAAGAGTCCTATTGTTTTTTCGAAAAATCGGCGCAAGCGCAGAAGAGATGTGAGCTATAATGTTATTTTTCCTGTTAAAATAGTATATATTTGTAGTGGATTACTCATTTATTTTGCCAAGATAGCTTCGATAGAAAACTTTATTTTATTTTCAATTTTAATTTTTTTTCTGCAAACTATGTGGCTTCACAAAATAATTATGAGTATTCGAGTTTCAATATACACAAAAAAAATAATACTTTTACTTGAGAAACACTATTCTTTAGTACATTATAATATAGGTTTGCTCTGCTTTGCACCTTTAAATTATTTATATATATTTATATTTTGACTTGATAAAACCTAAGCCCAGTTTAGTTAGGGTCCCAGTTTTTTTTTGCACCAGGGCCTTTGGTTATCTAGCTACGCCTCTGCAAAAAGCCTAACAGAAACCGTACATGCCGAACTTGTAAATATTTGGCCGGACACGATCGTAAAAAGCTAAATATGTTCGGGTAAATCCAGACGCCTGGCAACCCTACTGCAGGGTCAAACCCGTGTCGCGCAATTTTTAAGTGGTTGTCAAGCGGTGACAGCAGCCGATTGACTTGCCAGACGGTTATTTTTGTAAACTACATCAGAGGTTAACCTTTCATATGCAATTAAAATATTTTCTCAGAAATATATGACGTAAATGCTTGGGTAATCCGATCACTTTCAAACATCAATAGGAGCGGAAACCACTTAGAGGAAACTGAGATTCATTATGTGTTCGGCATTCTCTATTTGTTCGCCTTTTCCAAACGGTCTCAGCACTATGTCGTACGAAAATCACCACTAGCTCCCGATCTATAATTTTTAACACGCTTTTATTAACTTCATCTGTATGTGTGTAACGGAATTTTTGAACGTGATTTTCACCCACTTTAAAACGTCCAATTAAACTGAAACTTTACACACTTATCAAAGATCAATGACAATACAATAATTATAATTGTTTGTTCCATTATCCTGACCATAGTCAAATGCAAAATTGTTTTTAGTCCTGTAATTAAAATTAGAGTTTAAAAAAACTTAAACAACACGTTTTTATGAACTAAAAAATGCAAAATAATTAGCTTTACTGTAAAAATCGTGGAGTGCTTAATATCGGTAAATACATTTTTCATTTACTAGCTAATTATTATAAACGTAGAGCTATTATGAACATTTAAATAGATAGCATCCACGCTTTTTACAGTACCTAAAGCTAATATTGTTGTCAAACTATTTTAAGCGTGCTTTTTTGGTGTTTTTTTAAGTTTAATTTGAATCGTATTGCTGATAATTTTAAATTGGTAAACTTATGTTTATAAACGCTGAAATAATGACTATCACACACAAAATCATATTTATAATTTTGGTATACCAACAACATATTATCATTTTTACACGGCTGAAGTTACCTACGATTAATATAATTGAATTAACGAATACCTAGGGTAATGATTATGCGATTTTGTGTTTGATTATAAAAGCTCATTTGAAACGCTACTTGGAGATTGAATATTAACATTTTGACCAATATAACAAAGCTAGTTTTTTGTATAATCATTGATAATAATTAATGTATGAATAATACGGACAAAAACTAATTAAACTGAATTCAGTAATTCATTCGCGTGGATAGTCATTGACCATTAGCGATGCAAATGATATATCAATATTTTAAATTTACATATTTTACAAAATATGTGGATATTCAGAATTTGATATCAAATGTAATATGGTTCTAGAGCTTGTGGTCAAAAATTGCAAGAAATTTGTAAAGGCTAGGTATTATTCTGAAATTAGCTGATATATTTTAGGATATAAATAAAAATATCAGTCAGCAGCGGTCGGGATACCTGGCGTAGCGTTTCAAACTTCTATACTGGCTGTCTACCGCAGTTCTAGACGAAACGTTAGGTAGAAATAACAATGGACCACGACGTACAAGCCCGCAAGCCAAGAAGTTTTACAACGCCGGCCCTGAAAGCCTACACACTTCTGGCTGCTGACCAGTCGGTTCGAAGTGAGGTCTGACTGTTTTTTTTATAAATTATATCCACTTAATTAACCCTGTGCCAAATTCAGTTTTTACAAATTACCAGTGTTTTTACATATTTTAAAGCGCCGTGACACCAGGTGTTACGATCGGTGATTTGCTGAGTGTAGTATATTTACACCCTATAAACACTAATTAATCTTCAAAAATCAGTCTTTACAAAAATCATGCAATTTTTAAACATGAACTCTTGTTCTATATAAAGCAAAGGAACTTTTAAACAATATTTTTTTTTTTACTCAGCGCTGAAATTTTTAAACATCGTTGATTTATGACCGTTGACTGTTTGTCAGAAACATGATTATTTAAATTATTTTATAAAATTATACCAAACAGAGACTCGTACTTCACTATAAGGTCCACACAATAACACAATATGTTTTAATAATGGCGGGATTCTGTATGGTCAATGTTTAATCTAACAGCTCTGTCAAATTTCTATCTCACTGTAACATATGTGACAGAAAATTAACAGCACTGTAAATTCTTATATTAACTATGCAGAATAATAGCATAATTAACCTCTTATCCGTTTTTAAAGAAATTGACACCATTTTGTTCAGAATGTTTACGTAATGGGCCCATATAGTTTTTATTAAAATCAATTCAGTAGTTTTTTTTTTCTACCTTAGTAAACAAGTATTAAAGAAGAAGCCGTATAACGTGCAAACTATGTATTTCAAAGCCACTATATACAGTAAAAGAGAAAATGAACCTCTTTCAAAAAAGCCACTAATAGTAATTAATTTGGCGTCGACTTCAAAACTTTTTTATTCTACACTTTTTAGTGGCTTTTTAGAGGAAAGTTCAATTTAAAAAAAAATGTTTTTTATTATCAACGAATTTTACTCTTTATATTGGATTTTGAAGCGAACTTCTCTATTTTTAACATGCATTTGAAAATTTATGTGTCGCAGGCAAATGATGAAACTGGAGATTTGATCAAATCCCTAAGGTAGATGATCATTTCACGGAAGATCATCTTCCGCGAATTGATCATTTACTTTAGGGATTTGATCGAACCTCCGTTTTCATCATTTCCCGGCGACCTATGCATTTTTATGCAATATTTGACGAGTCACATCAACTGTGCTATTTATGTGAAATAAAATTTGTGTTACTACACCGTATGCATCAGTTCCTATAGTGAACAATTTAATTATTTATCTTTATTTTTGTCATCATCTTTATTAGAACATGAGATTTTTGTATAATATGACAATAATAGTTTTCACTAATTGACAAAACAGCGTGATGCAGCACAAAAGTTAATATAATTAAAAAACATCACATATCAGATGAAGTTAAAATGTTATTTAATGTTTATTTTTTATCTAAACGTCAGTTTATGGCGTCTCTAAGTGCTTTTCAGAAATCCTATCTGCATTATACCTTTTAAAACAAAATAAATATTTATACAAAATGTGCATCCGTGTTTTTATTTCTGTATGGGTTTGTCTGTTCCTATATATTGCTGTTATAATATTATGTATCCCATAGTGGCCGTAAACTTTTTTATTAAACAATAAACATAGTATGAACATTAGAAAAGCATTGTGTGCACAGATAACTATTGCAACGAATTTTTGATCAACCTGTTGTTATAACATTTACCATGTTATTAAATGTCTTCCCGCGTATTTTACTTAATGCTGTCGGAACGCTCTGAATTTAAGTCAAAAATAAAGCTTCGGCTGTCAACTGATTGTAGACTTATTCGTCAACATTCTGCAAAAATTCTTTCTCTGTAAGGAAGATAAAGGACAAATCTAGGTCTCTAATGAACTACTTTTGTAATGTATGTACGATTTACTAAAAAAAAGTTGGCATTAATTGTGCCAAAAAAACAATGTCACACTACGACCTAATTCTTTCTTATTTTACAAAATTGTTCCATCACAAACCTAAAGTGACTCTTCCTTTTTCGGAAAAATTTTTTATATCTTCAAAATATTTCCAAAAGTTAGAGTAATCGATTGACAGCGGCACCCTTGCAATAGCATCTTTTAGCCTTGTAGTGTGCACCAGTCAAAATTTGAAACGTGCGGATGATTTGAGCGAGACAGAATTAAAGAAGGTCACACCCACATTATTTCTTCTGCCTACCTCGCCTCTTACCGCTGGGCCTCAGCACAAACTGCGTGAAAGTGATCCAAAGTTGTTAAAGCTAACGCATCAAACGAGAACACATATCAAATTTTGTTTACAACTCCAGATATATTTTTAACCCTTTCGATAATGGTGAAGAACGCACTCTTAGATTATTGAATATATATATTGAATGCACATATTTTGGCTTCGTGAGTTAGCATTGGAGCAGACAAATAGAGAGCCAAAATTATTATTTTTATTGTGACGGAAATAAAAAACAAGCCGTGAGGTGGGTCGTATATTAAAACTCTACAAGTGCGACCCTTGAGGTCCACACGACCAACTTCACAGTATGACTTCATTTTTTTTGCAGACAAAAGGTAGCCTATGTCCTTCCTCAGGGTACAATCTATATCCACAACAATTTTTATCGAAATCAATTCAGCGGTTTAGGCGTGAAAAGGTAACAGACAGACGTACTTCCGCATTTATAATATTACTATGGATTTTGTAAAAACAATTCATCAATTTTAAATTTAAAAATTCAATTCAGCGGGTTGTTCGTAAATGAAGGTATCTTAACGAGCATGTGACATTATGTTAAAACGATCAGCAAGACACATACTAAATTTTTTGTTTGTATACCTCCAATAAAATAATTTATAACTACATTAGGGCCTCGATTATCCGAACCCTGGATAATACGAACGCCTCTATAATCCGAACGAACCTCCAGCTTGTAATTGCCTTATTTATGTGGTTTTTAGAGCAGCGAAGAAATACTGTCCCGTTGTCAGGTGACATAGTGGTGGAAAAAGCCAAATTTTTTCATGAAAGACTTGGCATCGGAGACTGTTGCTAGTAGAGGGTGGTTAGACAAATTCAACAAAAGACATGAAATACGCCAACTACAACTTAGTGGTCAAAAAAACATAATGTTTAAAACTTGCATTCACTTTCAGTTATAAAAAGCTGTTTAATTTCACCTTATAAAATATACACATACTATAGTCCGAACGCCTCATTAATCCGAACAAGGTGAAAATTTTGAGTATTCGGATAATCGAGGCTCTAATGTATATTGTTACTATTTCTGACAGCTCTGTATGGGCATATTGCAATGTATTTGAATTGATTACGAAAACCATGCGTACTTGTTTGTTTCTCACATAGTTTTAAAAGTTAACTGACAAATCTCTCTTTCAAATTACTGTTTGGTTGGTAAGATCGCATTTATTTATTTTAGTTTACGTAAAATGGGTCTTTACTGCCGCTACACAAACATAAAAAGCAGCTATTTTATAGAGGGGTCTGCAAAAAAAATTTAAATATAGTGGGATAATAGTATTATACAATAACGACTTATTCTAAAAACTATATAACCACATTTACTATTGGCAAAACTGTTTTGTTTACATTCAGAAAACCTCGATGCTCTACATGAGCAGAATAGAAAATAGAGTTTTTCTTGTTTCGTCTTTCAAATATAAAGATGGTGAAGTATTTTCTCCAATATAAACTACTGGTCAAAACTGACGTACCAGTCTGTCTTCTTTTTTACCCCATTGAAAGGAATGATTAGACATTTTTTTGTTTTCTGATGAAACCAGAGTAAGTATTAGATGACGAAGGTTTGGAGAAAGATTTGCTGTTTGCAATATTTTTGCAACTTTGCGAGTATTGAAGCAAATGTTTTCCCAGAACACGGACTATCTCAATACTCCTGAAAGAAAACCATTTGGTGTTCGGGTTTATTTCCGCATTTGCAGAGATATTGAAGGCAGAAAACTTTTCTGTATGCCTTCGGCCTTATCTATACTCGTTCCCTTACCCTGGTTTCATTAGAAAACAAAACATGTTTCCGCAATTCAATTATTGCTTAATGATACCGGAAAAACCGAGTGGTGCTTAAATTTTGACCGAGAGTGTACAATACACTCTTCGCGGTAAGATAGAGAAACAAGAAATGGCTGCAAAAAATCTAATTTTAAATAAATCTTTAAAACTTTCCAAATGTTTGGAAGAAATAAGTACGTTGCAAGAACATGCATATCATCTAAAAGGTTCAGTTTTATATTATATTCACGGGGTGAAATATTCAACAATAAAATCGCACCCCTCGCTAATATAAGACAAATAACCCCAATTACAGACAGCACCGAACAAAACGTATCCAATATATATTACATAACATGAACCTCACACCCATTTAACAAGAAGTGTGAATATTCTGTGCACACCCCGAGTAGCAGGCGGTCTTTACACACCGGCTAAACGCGCCAAACAGAAATGGAATATATATCTGGGTCGGTAAGAGCGAGTGAAATAACAATACGCATCAGCTGTTTCTGGGTGTGAATGCACGAGCGGTATAGGAAGATAAGCAGTCAACTGTTTTTCCTCAAATTTTTATACAGACTGTTTTCTAATAGTAGGGGGAGTCCCCCGAGTACCAGACACTTAAGGTTTTTTAATAAACAAAAAATGGAATAATTATGTTTTATTTATATATAACATTAAAATAAATCAACAAAGATGAACATTGTACATTTTTTAGCCACTTACAATGGAATTAATCATTGGTTTAGTTTTTGGTTTCACTGAAATTTGGCACCTAGTACCGGACAAGTATAAATCCGAACCCATAAGACCGGACAGAACCTGGTAATTATGGGTTTACAAAAAAAGTTACACAATAATCTTACATTAATACTATAAATGATTGAATCAAAAGCACCACACACAATTAATTCACTTTAAAAATATAATCTATGACGCTCTGAATATTACTCGACGCAACAAATTTCTGCGCAAAATGACTAACGTGTAACCTGTAAGACGTATCGAACGAAACTGACGCCTCCCTCGCCGCGGGGGGATCTGACTGTCTTCGATTACACGAATGTTATTATGAGCGTTATTTCATGTTTCGACGTGTTTTGTCCAGTACTAGGTGCTGTCCGGCGCTAGGGGAATCCCCCTATATTGTGCAACTAGTGCGGCAAGTTGTCCATTGCCGACGAAAGCGAAGTTGAGCGCACGAACCAAGTTAGTGCGCTCATTCGCTTGAAGGGGCGGCAATGGACAGCGCCGCAGGAATTGTACATGCTATTTTTTATTGCGAATTCGTTTTAAAAATGTTGTAAATTTTTTTTATCAATATATTTTAAGCTTGTTTTATAAATTAAACTATGTCACGTCAACCTCCATTCAGTTTTAATATTACGATTGTGTTTTTTTTTTGTTTAATCTCAACAACGTTTTTTTTTGTTTATCTGAATTTGCGGGCGATAAGGAAACAATGGGCAAACAATTACTTTTCAACCGTAACTAAGGTGGCAAAGATGCTAATTTTCTGCATGGACAATAAAAAAGTATTCTTTTCACAAGAGTTCAGCCTTTGAAGGTAAAATACGGCGAAACTGCATAATTCTGCCAAACAGCACCGATTTGCACAAAAATTTGGATTTAGGTTCAACTTACCTTCTACTTCAAAGTTGACTCTGTATCGGAGTTTGCTTTTACCCTGAAGGTGGATGCCACCCCTTCTCGGGGGTGAAAAATGCTTCATTGAAAATAAGCCCGGAAATGGATAGATTGACTAATTCTAAGCAACTTTTGTTCTACAAAGTTTTTTCTGAAAGTCAATACTTTTATTTCAAACTGTGCCCAAATATAGCTATATTGAATGCTCCAATAACGTGCAAAAATATCTATATGATTGGTTTTTTACTAATACCTCGCTTAGTTTTTAAGCTATCAAGTCCTTCAAAAAACATTTTGTAGGTTTATTCAAGTGCCCTTATATTTTTGAAAGGGTTCAATATATGTGCTCTGATATCTGCAAAAATATAAAGCCGGACTGGGCCGCTAGTAATTAATAAAATATAAAAATAAGCAAAAAATAATAGGCGTACATCACATACAAGAAAAATATGAAAGTTTGATTACAATGACAGTAAAATATATTCTGTCAATCAATAAACTTGAAGTTTGGTGCTTAAGCTTCAGAAATGATATAGCGGTAATCTATTTTTTTAAAATTTCAGACTATAACACGCACGTAGTATATTGTACAACATGGGGGGTGTATTACCAAGGGCAATGGAATAAAGTAGGGGGGCGATGGGGGTAAAAAAGAAGGAGGGAGGGCGTTCGATGTGCCGTTTACATGTTCCACAAGAAGATAAATGACTGCTACATCTCTGCTGCTTACTCCAGTTTCTGGATTCAGACTCCAGACGAAGTAGACGTACATGTAGTATAAGCTAACTCCGAAGCAACGAAATTCCACATAAAAACTGTTGTGTATACATTCATATAAGCCGTACAACGATTATTTAAATCCACTTTAATTGAAAAATTTATTTTTTTCTATCAGAATTATGACAGAATAAAATCCGACTACATAAAAGAAAAAAACAAGTGAATCAAAAAGTGAAACAGTATTTTTCAGATTTTATATCAGTAGTCGGAGACCTATTCAGGAGCCTCCTGAACGGATCTTCGACTGCTGATATAAATTTAAAAATACTGTCTCACGTTTTGATTTGTACGTTTTCTTCTTTTACGATGTCGGGTTTTAGTTTTTTTAACGTTTATTTTTATTTCTGCATAAGAATATTCAATTACTTATAAAATAACAAAAAAGAAACAACACAAAACTCCAAATCATTGCAATTTTTATGGCACCCGAAACAACATGGCGGTTAAAAGGTGCCATATTGGATTTTTCTTATTACAACATATTATAAATTAAAATTCCTCACTGCGCTGAGTTTGCGTTTGTTTGGACTAAACTCAGAAACTACTTTACAGACTTTTATACGGTTTTCACCAAATTATTGTGTCACAAAATTATTATCCATTATATATATTCTTTCAATAACACTAATGCATTTAGTGTCACAACAAACTTCTTATAAACCGCAAAATCAGTACCTACTTATCACAAATACTGCCTGAAGCTATAAAGATTCTGAATTGATTTTAAAAATTCACGAGATTAAATTGAATAGGACATTTCCAAGAAAACGTTTTTACATTAAAAAACTATATTCTCGATATTTAATAATATACATTAGTGAGGAAATATTTAAATTGCACGGTTTCTAAATATTTGAGTATAATAATGCTATTAAATATTCAACACGCATTCGTATAAAAAGTTTTTAACAATTCGTTAGACATAATAATTTAAACCACTTGAATAACATTTGTAACACGTAAGTATTTACTTATTATTTTTTTATATTACGTTTAGGTATTTTAAAACATTTCTCAATAGAAAACAATGCGATATTCGTATAACAAGAAATGCTGCCCAATTGTTTAAGTTTTAATTATAATTACGTAGAAATTATGTGTTTGCTTTGATAGTTGATAATATATTAGCTTCTGTACTTTTAAATGATCGAAATGCTAATACAGCTGTCTATTGAGTGAAGTTTGGACTTACATACACAGGAGTACAAAATGGATGGAGCAAACTTTCGAACTTTGGTTAGGTTTACATAGACTTCTCTTATAATAGCCTTAACATAAGTTCATAGGCGCATCTAAAGGCATTAAATTCTATTAAGAAACCGACATGTTTCCAATGTTGGTGAGGTCAGTGCAATTTTTTTGTTTTTCATTACGCAATGCACTTAAACTTTCGATAATGATCGAAAGTTATATGAATAAAAGTGCATAGCACGTACAGATAAACACCCACGATGGTTGTCTTATCTGTGCACAACATTTTAATAAAACCACAAGACGCGTTAGAAAAAAGGTTCATTATAATTAATAATATTATACAGCGCAAATGTATAATTAATTAATAAAGGCCGTTTCGAGAAAAGGAATCACGTTGCATATAAGTAACGCCTGGACTCGATCCTAAATTAGCATTAATCAAATAAATCAAAATCAAATAACATATAACTCTATCTTGTTCAGTGAAATAACAAGTAATATTAAATAGTATAAATATTAATAACAATAAAATAAATATTAAAAATAATAAAATTGTAATAAATAAACTACTTCAAATAAACTACTAAAAATAAAAATTATTTTTTTTCGTTAACTGCAACGCTCCACAGTTAACTGGCGCAGTCGGGTAGGATTGCTTTAGTGAGTACCCATAAGTGATAAATTGTGTGTACTTATACAGTGGAAAAAGCAATCTTTCGAACTAATATATATGTACTAAACGATACATCTACACGTATGAGCCATATTGCTCAGTAAGGCGGGTAAGCCCTTACCAACTTTAACTCAAGAAGTCCGCCAACAATATCAAACCAGCCCAGCAGTACCAACATCTACTACGATCTACAAGCTTCGCTCGTCATGAAAATTAACATAGTATTTTTAGCGTAAGTCATTTTTAACTTTACATCAGAGCAAGATCTTTCAATAATTTATATGTCAACATTTGATTTAAGCGATTTAAATCAATCCCTAGAAGAAATTGCAATTGAAATATCTTCCTCTACTAATTCTATTGACAACAATACCGCTTTAACAATGACTACACCAGCATTTGATAGACATGCATTTGCATTTATACCAGATTTTGATGGTAGTAACTCAGACGTACTTAACAATTTTATTCAAGGCATCGATTTAATTGTCGCACGTTTCGCAGTGACATCTCAACCACTTAATTCCGATGGCCAATATCAAAATTTTCAAATTATAAATGGAATATTGTCTAAAATTAAAGGAGAAGCGAAACAAGTAGTAACTGCAAATCTTTGTCGAGACTGGCACTCAATCAAAGACATTCTAACTAGAACTTTTTCTGATCCTCGAGATGAAAATGAAATCCTATATGAACTAATAAACCTCAGACCAAAACCTTCCTATCCATACATACAATATTACAACGACACATATAAATATGTTAGTTTGTATGCTTCAAAATTACCTGCAAATGACACAGTTAGGAATGAAGTTAAAAATGAGATTGCACATACATTAGCATTAAAAAATTTGTTAAAGTTTTCGCTGGAACCGATTGGTACCTTATTACGTACCATTCGACCTACAACCCTAACCGAAGCAAAATTATTAATCGATAATGAAACAAAAAATATAGGACAATATCCTAAACAAGCCAAAGCTCACTTGAATTCTAACACCAATTTAAATATGCGAATGGCACCGCAGACCTTAAATAGATATCCTCCCCAAAATAAACAGACTAATGTTTGGCAAGCATCACCTGTCAACCCATTTTTAAGATCACGACCAGTTGTAAATCAAAGAATTCCCATAGCTAATCAAACCTTTGGACAAAATGCTCAAAATCAATACCATCCACAACAACAACAACAAAATAAAAACGTCTTTAAACCCAATCCCGTTCAACGAGCAAACCTTCCACCAGCAACCCCAATGTCTATTAGCTATACAAATCCCCGTACCGTTAGATATCAACAACCACAAAACCGATTTCAACCCAATCGAAATTTCTTTCAATCCTCCGGACCACCAAGGTTCGCTGTTGAAGAATTGAGACATTCAGAAACTAACGATGACATTGATTATACATACGAGGAAACTGACTTTGTCTATGACGAATTTCAGAACGAAGGACTTAATAATGAACCCGTAGAATATAATACAGAACCCGAAAATGAAAATTTTCAGCAACTAGCCTCGGAACCCCAGACAGATTCAACTACATTAACCTAAACTGCTTAACGAATAATTCTCAGTTTGATATCTCACCAAAAAACGACCTAAGCTACATTCTTATTAATGAACCTCCTCTAAAATTGATGGTAGACACTGGCGCTACGCGTTCCTTCCTTAATCCAAAAATTGCACAGCAGTATTATCCAAATTCAATCCAAGATCATAAATATACTGTCACAGCTCTAACAAAAACAGTCACAGGCAATGGTAAAATTGTTATACCAGCCTTCGATGAGTTTAAAGGTGAAAATACAGAGCTTGAATTTTTGCTACTGGATGCTCATCCAATATTTGATGGTATCCTTGGCCTGGATTCAATGCGTAAAATAAAAGCTCAACTAGATCTAGAGCATAATTGTTTAGAAACACCAAATCAAACGCAACTTCCCATCCATTACCTTAAACCTGGTCAGTTTATTCTATTCGAAACCATAATACCAGCCCGATCATCAAAAATTTGTCAAGTACCCTTAGATAACCCTGACGCAGATGTTTTTATAGACTGTCAAACTGTCGGCACCATAAAAACTACTCCCATGCTAAGTAGAATCAAAAATCGCCTTGCTACAATAGAATTTACAAACAATGACACTAAACCATATCATGTAAAAATAACAGAGCCTCTTAAATTCCAAATTTTCAATGATAAAACATATGAAATTCATAACATAGATTACAAACGCCCTAAACAAATTAAAGATCAAATACAAAAACTTATTCGCACTGATCATTTAAATAATTTGGAAAAGGATCAACTAATTGAACTTTGCAGTAATTATTTTGATATTCTATCTACAGACGACAGTATGTTAACATTTACCAACGAAATTAAACACGAAATACGAACTACTGACGAAATACCTATTTACTCAAAACCTTATAGATTACCGCATGTTCATAAACAAGAAGTACAAGAACAAATTACCAAACTTCTTAATCAAGGAATAATAAGACCCAGTCACTCTCCCTGGTCCTCACCAATATTAATTGTCCCTAAGAAATTAGATGCAAGTGGCAAAAAGAAATGGCGAATGGTTGTAGACTATCGTCGCCTTAATGAAAAGACAATTTCTGACAAATATCCTCTCCCAAATATCGATGATATTCTCGATAAATTAGGTAGGTCAATATATTTTACAACTTTAGACCTCACAAGTGGATTTCATCAGATTGAAATGTCACCAGATGATATTCAAAAAACTGCATTTATCACCGAAAATGGTCATTTTGAATACACCCGTATGCCTTTTGGTTTGAGAAACGCGCCCAGTACCTTCCAAAGAGTCATGGATAACATACTACGTGGTATTCAAAATCATTTCTGTTTAGTCTATATGGATGATATAATAATTTTTTCGAGTTCCCTAGATGAACATATACAAAATTTAAAACAGGTTTTTAGCCGCCTTCGACAAGCTAACTTAAAAGTCCAACTTGATAAAAGTGAATTTTTAAGAAAATCTGTTAATTTCTTAGGTCATGTCATTACTAGTGATGGAATAAAACCAAATCCCGAAAAAATCAAAGCTATAACAGAATACCCACTTCCAAAAACACCTCGTGAAATAAAAGCTTTCCTAGGTTTAATAGGTTACTATCGCCGCTTTATTCCGAACCTAGCTAAAGTTACTCAACCTATGACAAAGTGTTTAAAGAAAACAAATAAAATAATACTCGATCAAGCCTTTATCGATTCTTTTGAAACTTGTAAAAAACTCTTGACCAATGATCCAATCCTAACCTTTCCTGATTTCACTAAACCCTTCACAGTGACTACAGACGCTAGTAACTTTGCTCTTGGTGCTGTTCTTTCACAAGGACCCGTGAGTAAAGACAAACCAGTTGCTTATATTAGCAGAACCCTGAATGACCACGAACGTAACTACAGTACGATAGAAAAGGAATTATTAGCCATAGTATGGGCCGTAAATAAATTTCGACCATACTTATATGGAAGAAAGTTTTCCATAGTAACTGATCATAAACCACTAACATACTTAAATGGACTAAAAGAACCCCATTCACGTTTAATGCGTTGGAAAATTAAGCTCATGGATTACGATTTTGATATTTTATATAAAAAAGGAAAAGCGAATTCTAATGCAGACGCGCTTTCCCGTATAGAAATAAACACCAGAGAAATTTTAACCTTGCCAAATGATTCCGATTCTATGGTAATAAACATTGACGATCTTCCAGTATTAACTGATGAAGAGTTAGCCGATGCTTTATTAGAAAACCCTGACATGTTGCTTGACATAATTCCAACAGAAAATGTAACAGAGACTAATAATGATCCTGTCCCTAGTACCTCTCAAAATGTACCTAATCCTAATGTGGAAATCGACGTTGAAGACGGAAACACACAACACTCCGCTTTAGAAGACCCAATTTTAGAAATACCATTTTCAGACCAACCTTTAAATTATTTTACCACCCAAGTAATAATTCATACAAAAAACGTTCTCATGAAAAATCATTCAATATCTTATTTATTCAATAAGAAAAGAATAAGATACAAATTTGAAATTACAGAGAAAAATTTTAAAGCAGATTTAACTTCTTTATTTTTGGAATTTTTAAAGCCTTCACACACTATTGCTCTTTATGTAGAAGATAAAAACTTCATAGAATTAATTGTTAATACATTACAAGAAACTTTTAAGAATAATGCTTACAATTTGCGAATATGTAAAACATTCATAACTGATGTTGAAACTATCTCTGAACAAGAAGAAATAATTTCACAATATCATCACGGCAAAACAAATCACCGTGGAATAGTCGAAACTTGTGCGCATTTATCTCGAAGCTATTATTGGCCAAATTTAAAAGATCACGTGACAAAATTTATCAATAATTGTGACACATGTCAACGTTTAAAATATGATCGTAACCCACAAAAACCGTTCCTCGAAATAACTCCAACTCCAAGTTCCCCACTTGAAGTAATAGCGATCGATATTTTTCAATATAATAACCAAAAATATTTCACGATAATTGATGAATTTACCAAATACGGACAAGCTTATCCGATATCATCAAACACTACTATTCTTATTAACGATTTATTGTTGAAATATATATCGCATCACGGAATACCAAACGTCATTAAATATGATAGCGCCGCTGAATTTAATAATACTCTTTTTTCTGAAATAATAAAAATGTTCCAAATTACACCACATAAGACCACAGCCCGTCACCATGAATCGAACGGAACCATAGAAAGATTTCATAGTACTTTAGTCGAACATCTCAAATTATTACAAGCTAAATTAAAATCAAAAAATCTTTCGTGTGAAAAGAACCATATTGAGTATGCTATTATCGCCTATAATTCATCTATCCATTCTTCCACCGGACATACACCATACGAACTCATGAATCCTCAAAACACCGAATCTATCCTGTCAAAAATTGACATAAACAAAAAGTTTTTCAATAATTATATTCACGAATCCCAAGAAAAATTTAAAATACTTTATCAAGCTATACATGATAAAATAGCTGCCCAAAAGGAAGTATATACAACAAAAGCTAATGAATCACGTCAAGAACCGATTCAGTATTCAACAGATACAGCTCGAATACAATTAACACCTCGATCCAAATCTCAGCCCAAAGCTTCCAATTCTAGAACCATCCTAAAACAAACGAAAAACAAATTAACTTTACAAAATCCAGCTACCGCTAACATTGAAACATATCATAAACAAGAAATTAAACGACCGTTGAAATTTCAGGATAATCTCACTGACAATACAGACGAAGATAGAAGTAAAACTGCTTGACGAAAACCCCGGTATTTTACCCTTTTCACTAGGACCCACTAAATTGTTTAAATCCTTCTACCAAACAGTCCACTATTATAATTTGTCTATCATTGAGAATCAGTTGTTACAAATTAATGAAACAATAAGTTTCACACAATTCCACAAAAATGAAAATTCCACACAATTTCATTGGCAAATACAACAACTGTTAGATCTCATACAATTAAAAGTTAAAAACAATCTGAACAGATTATATTCAATTCTTTTGCGAAACTCACGATCTAAAAGAGGTCTTTTAGACTTTTTAGGATCCGGAATAAAATTTATAACAGGTAATTTAGATGAACAAGACGCTCAGCGTTATGATAAAGAAATAACACAATTAAAATCAAATCAAAATATTTTATCGAATAATGCCCAAAAACTCCTTAGTTTAAATAAAGCCCTTATAAAAAACTATGAATCAAGTATGTCAACACTTTCGTCGAATCAAATTAAAATAAATAACGAACTATTGAATTTACATGCTCGTTACAACGAGTTAGAAAACGAAATAGATCGGATGATTATTTTTGACACAATGTCAATAAATTTACAACTATTGACAAATATTTTATTCGAAATAGAAGAATCAGTCGTTTTTGCCAGTCAGAATATTCTACACATATCATTAATAAAACCAGATGATTTAATGAATCTTTTACAGAATATTTCAAACGAATATGGAAATGACCTCTTGCCTTTTCCTCTCACTCATTTGGACGCCTACTATTCAACGATCCAAATATCCTCCTATCTCAAAGAATCTATTCTGTATTTTATATTAAAAGTCCCTCTCGTTTATTCAGAAACTTTTACTCAATATAAATTATTGCCTATACCAACCAAAAATAACATGATTCTTTATACTGAAAAACCATACATGACTTTAAACAAAGAAAACTTTTGGTTACACCTGGAACCATGTAAGAATTTTGGAACTATCAATTTTTGCCAAAATGTAGTTCATTTAACCAGTGTTAGTAACCAATGTATTCCAAATATTATCTTAAATGAAAACTCACAAAATTGTAAACTTCTGCCTATTGAGATTATATCAAACGTTTTAATTGAACCCCTAGATCAACAACACTACGTTGTAATGTCGAAAACAACTCAGAAAGTTTATTCTAATTGTGCAGATAATCTTTTGATAAACGGAAAAACTTTGCTTACCCTACCAGTGGGATGTTTCATAAAAATTAAAAATCAATTATATACGAATAATCAGATCACTAAGCAGAAGGTTCCCATAGTGTTGCCTGATGTTCATTTTTATAATAATACTAATAAAACATATAATATTGTAAAATTAGATAAGATTAATTTAAGTGACATATATAAATTAGCATTGGATGCACAGGAAATAAAATTCGAACCATTTGATTTCTTCAATCAAATTTTGAAATTTTCTTTTGCACCCATATATATTTTAATAATAATAAGTATTCTTTTCTACATATATTATAAACGTACATTTCTAATGAAACGTTTTCATATCAGACAAAAACCTGAAACCGAATCAGAAACGGATGCAAATGTTTCATTATAAAGTGATCATATTCTTTCTCAGAAAATTTATTTTAATAAAGATTAATTTTCTGTCTTAAAGGGCGGAGGAGTTATATGAATAAAAGTGCATAGCACGTACAGATAAACACCCACGATGGTTGTCTTATCTGTGCACAACATTTTAATAAAACCACAAGACGCGTTAGAAAAAAGGTTCATTATAATTAATAATATTATACAGCGCAAATGTATAATTAATTAATAAAGGCCGTTTCGAGAAAAGGAATCACGTTGCATATAAGTAACGCCTGGACTCGATCCTAAATTAGCATTAATCAAATAAATCAAAATCAAATAACATATAACTCTATCTTGTTCAGTGAAATAACAAGTAATATTAAATAGTATAAATATTAATAACAATAAAATAAATATTAAAAATAATAAAATTGTAATAAATAAACTACTTCAAATAAACTACTAAAAATAAAAATTATTTTTTTTCGTTAACTGCAACGCTCCACAGTTAACTCGAAGCTATTCTGTATGATCAATGCTAGAATTTAGTCTTGTTACATTTTTGTGGCGTTGCATAATCCAACAAAATCAAAAGTCCTTAAACTGAGGTTGGGCGTTGTTGAATAATATGCATGAGATTGAATAAAAAGTGCGGGCCGTCTACTAAAAGAATTTAGTTTTTTCAGTTTTATTGTAGCACACAACATTAATATTTTTATTTAAGAACTGTGTTAGGT
Organism: Venustoraphidia nigricollis; assembly: GCA_034508555.1. Taxonomy (NCBI): domain Eukaryota; kingdom Metazoa; phylum Arthropoda; class Insecta; order Raphidioptera; family Raphidiidae; genus Venustoraphidia; species Venustoraphidia nigricollis. Next base: position 139,924 of record JAVRKA010000052.1, on the reverse strand, counting down.
GTGATTGTTATTTTTTATTACTATTAGCTGTTAGTGTTAAACTGTTATTGTAATTTTTCTTTCTTTAATTAAAACAAATTATAATAATAATTATTTAAAAACTATTACCATCTTATTTTGGTACCTATCGTTAAAGATTTATTCTTGTTAAAAAACATTTTCTCATTCACAAAAGATAAATAAATATAAATTAAAAAAAAACTAACTGATCGTCGTTTCAGAGTAATTTTACATTTTATACCTATAAGTACGTTAAAGTGGAAACATGTATTTTTATAGAGCTCTAAATTAATAACATTGATCATCACTTTTAATCATCGAAATAACTAAATAGACCAGCTTTCATGAGCTTAGGAGGACCATATTTTTTAGAAAATAAAGTACAAAAAATGTTAAATGCACTAGTTTTTTTTTTGTAGTTCAAACTAACGTAAATGTTTCCAACAAAATATATGTTCTAAAATTATAAAATAAAATAAAATAAAATAACAAGAAATATACCGTTTAATAAAAAAAATGTCAGTAATATATAGTACCAAAAATTTTCCTTCGATGCACAGTGAAGAGTTATAATTTAGAGTTTAGTGATTTCGTTTCGTTTTTTAACGTTTATTTAAAAAGTTAAACACAGTGAAAAATATTTCAATCTTTTTTGCTCCTTTAAAAAAGAAGTAGGTACAGTAAGGCGCACTTGATGAACCTTTTAAGGGCAGTAGGACATTCTTCGAAAAGTAAGTACTGCTCATTAAAATAAATACATTTACACAGGCTTGCAATCAAATCTATGCGCATAACGTTTCCCAGACCATAGAAAAGTGATCAGTTTTCTTCGTTTCTCATCATTTTCTGCATTTATAAACTACCCCCGATCTAAGAAGAATATTTTGATCGAAAACTATTATTTTAATAGTAAAGTCTTAGTAACGAAACACCCATTGTTATAATGCAATATTAAAAAAAAAATTTCAAATACTGTCACAGCCGGGAGATAGACCCGAAACTTTCCACGATTTCGACAGAATGAGTTATCAGTTACTCTACGGTGACATATAAATACCGAAAAAATTCTCAAAATCGTTTCAATCAATAGCAATTAAAATGTGCTCCTAAAATTTTAATAAAATCGGCCCAACAGAACCGGACTTACAGTATAGCAACTTATTTACTGAAGGGTGTATTTAATTCGGTGTAGACGTTAGATTGATAATAATATTGCAATTTAAAAAAAATATTTTGATGGGGTGAATTAAGGGGATAAATTTTTTATTTTGTTTAACACACTTAAGTTAGCATAATAGAACCAGACTGCCTGTATTAGCAAATACAACTATATTGTCGGCAGGATCTTTTTTTATATTTGAATGATTTCATTTACAAGAAAAAACTATTGACACCTACCGCGAAAGCATATGATACGGAATAAGTTTTTTTATGAGTACACTTTTGTAAATTAAATACGTTTATAATAAAAACGCTGTATTTTTACGTTAAGAAATATATCTGGCTTTTAATTTTTAGCACGGTTGGACAACTTACATTAATTGTGTCGTAGCGCTACTGTCTCAACTCTAAGCTTTCGGTGAGTTTCTCGACCCTTACTATAACTTGAGGCAAACTTCTTGCTGAAGGAGACGTCACGTTTTAGAGATGACAACAACTTCGTGCACACACATGTATATGTGTATGTGTGCGTGTGTGTATGTGTGTGTGTGTGTATCGATCGAAACACACACACACACACACAAAATATATTGTATGTTATGAGCCCGAAATCATGCAAACCTAACAGCTTTAAACTATTTAGATAATATTATTTACTAGCCCTTCGCCCGGATTTGTAGATTGTCTATTAAAGATAACATATTATGCTCCCGCGCACTGTCATAAAATATTTTAGATCCCCACTGCCCCTGTTTGAGGAAATAAAATCGTGACCCCCTCAAAATGATAAGACGTAAGCATGGTTTTGAAAGTTCGTTAAATAGCAAAACAGACAAACATTTACAGAAAAACGTATTTTAACTGTGCCGTCCATATATGTCTATTTTACTTTATGTTTTATTAAACGACGTATCCATAATTATGATACGTTTCAGGTTATCCATGGACATAACACAAGGAATAATTCTAATATTATTTTACCAAAATCGACACTAACGTTGTTTAACAAGAGCGCCGAATATCACGCTTTGAAAATGTTTAATAAATTGCCACACAGTTTAAAAAATCTACACATTTCTAAATTTAAAAGAGAATTAAAGGCTGCTCTTGTTAAACAATGTCTGTATAAGATAGATGATTTTGTTATAAATGAATTGTAAACATATCTTTCTTTTTTGACGAATCCTATACATATTTGTATGTCTTTGGATCAATAAATTCTATTCTATTCTATTCTAAATTGGCCTTAGCCGTTTTTCAAATATTTTTCATCTTACGTAAGATTCATAATATCTCCCGAATCCGTTTGTAGACAATATTGTCTATTAAGTAGGCATAAAGACTATACAACGAAAATTTGCCTTGCTTTTTTTAATTAATACCAGCCCCGGATCTAGAGGGAGGCAAACCGTGGCACCTGTCCCGGGTGGCAGTCTCAGGAGGCGTCAAAATCATAATACAGTCAAAACCGTTTACGACGATATCGTTTAGAACAACACACCGGTTATATTGATCAAAATCATAGGTTCCGGCTGAATGCTATATGACGGCCTTATAAAAAACACTGCTTTTTACGACATTTCTTATTATGACATACCGGATTAAGCGACTACATTTAATGTAATATCTTCATATCTTCTGTCAGAACGACCAGTTGTATTGTAAACAAAATTCGTACGCACAGAAGTGTTCCAAACAGACTAAAATTACAGAATACAGAAAAATGACAATGATAATGTGAATATTATTCCTATTATAATATCTATGGATTTATATGTACCTACACATTTAATAATACTAGATACGTAAGTAATAAAAAATTACTTTGTACCTCGAAACCATCACCGGTTGTTACGACTATCGGTTTTTACGACCAAATATGAGTAGACCCTTCGATGGCGTTATAACAGATTTTGACTGTATATGTTTGAAAATTATTTTAAAAAAAATATTAAATGGTTCTTATTCTCCCCTCCCGGTCACAAAAAATGCCACCCATTAAATATTTTTGAGTTTTCGTAAACAATTTATCTCGAACGCTGGAGAGAGGGGGCGCCACTATCAAGTTTCTGCCCTGGTTCGAAAAAATCGTAGATCCGGGGCTGATAAATACGTGTTATATTGTGGACAACACTTTCGATGGAACAAAAGAATCAACATATAATTAGATTAGTTGAAAGCGGTCAAAAGAATGATTTTTTTTAAATATTACATTCATCAATACATTTTTCAAAAGCACAAGTTAAATCAAGTTGACTGGATATCTTTTCAGAGTGAATTTTAATGAATAAACGCTGATAATTTATGCTTTTTCTTTCTCTTTTAATTTTGAATAATAAACAATGTGCGTGCGCTTATTAGAATCAATACAAAGTTTTATTTTGTAATAAACTAATTATGACTGATTTAAAAAGATTTGAGAGATAAGATTCGAAATGTTGTTGGGAAATTACAAATATAAAATATGAAACTTTCCTTTTAATTAAAAACAGCTTATTTTTATGGAAGTTTTCGAAGTTACAATCGCTTAAGAATCCTATTAAAATTATCAAATAATCTTTTAAACTTTATTTTTCTAAAGAAAAATGTCAAAAAAGTTATCATACGTGTTTTAAATTTGAGAGAACAAAGCAATTTTATATCTACTTCTAGCATCTACTGCACTGAAGACAAACTTTTTGTTCTAAATATAATAACATAATAATAATATGTGCAAGTATATAACCTTTGTAGTTATGTAGTACATAATGTTTCGCAAGAAATTCTATTTTGAAGTAAATTTCCAAAGTTTCAAGTCTCATGAATAATTGAATTTAGATGGTGATGCGCTCATTAAAAAGATAAAACATTGTTATGTACATATTCTCAACTAATATTATTACTCTCATATTTTATTACATTCGCGGAAAAGCTCTTTTAATTTATTTTCATATTAATACAGACGAAAAGCAATTAATATCTTCATAATATTCATTATTTGAACAAAATGACATCAAAATTTTTCAAATCGGAGCTATTGCGGAACATAAGCTTTTATTTTAAGTCGCTTGAAAAATAGCCAGGATTATTGGGATGTATAATTATCCAGCTATATAAAAAGAGGGTTATTTTTACCATAGTAATTTCCTTTTTTTTTCTTTTTTGTCCTTGGTAATTAATATAAAAATGATTTGTCGGGAAAAAGGACTTTTTAAGTAAACACTTATTTGTTATTTATAGCGACGTTTCGTCCCTTGCTTGGGACTTTTTCAAGCTTTATAACTGTAATTGAACTATTAAAATACAATTTGTAAATTTACAATTATTGAAATATAAAATATCAGATATTAATTATACACACCTATTAAATGTTTTAATAAGGTGTGTATAATGTATAATTAATATCTGATATTTTATATTTCAATTGTAAATTTACAAATTGTATTTTAATAGTTCAATTACAGTTATAAAGCTTGAAAAAGTCCCAAGCAAGGGACGAAACGTCGCTATAAATAACAAATAAGTGTCCTTTTTCCCGACAAATCATTTTTATGTTACCATAGTAACTTCTGTATTGCAATTAGCGTTGTTACCAGATTCTTTATCTAGTTTAATTTTCTAGTTTAATTTTCAAAATAATAATATATTATTATTAGTTTTAACAACACGTCTGGTTGACGACGTTATTAAAATAAAAAAAAAATATAGTACACCCTCGATACTCTCAGAATATGCCTAATATGATGACAGTCAGGTATAACCTTATTTTTTTGACAGCTGCACAAAAAGAATATAAGAAATCAAAGAGTGAAGATTTGTGTCACTTCAGACATTTTCACATGAAAAAAAACTCATATATTAGAAAATCGATTATAAAATTTACACGATTACATAATAATCCATGCAATATACTTTAGCACTAAGGTTGACGAACTGGGTTGGATAATTTGCTATAGATAACTAGACAATAATAATTTTATACTTATAGCTTGTTAAAATAACAAATAAACAATAATAATAATAATTAAATAGCGACGTTAAAAACAATGCATAACAAAAATACCACGTGGGCTCAAGCACAATACTTGAACCTTTATCCAGAAAGGCGACAGGCTTATTCAATATCTTTTAGGAACTTAAATAGAAATTTAAAGGTATACGGTTCATTTTCAAAGACAAAAAGGCAACATTCAACACTGTGAAGAAGAATTAGGTTTAGCAAACGTTGAAATTAATGGAGAAAAGTTCCTAAAAGTTATTGAATAAGGCTGTCGCCTTTCTGGATAAAGGTTCAAGTATTCTGCTTGAGCCCACGTGGTATTTTTGTTACGCTGAATGTATGCGCAAAAATAGCCTGTTTCTCCAAATTTGAGAATGCTTGAGCCATCTTAGAGAGTAAATCAAACAAAATGAATTAGCAAAACTGTAGCGATCGCTCGACAGATTGTTAACCTGTCGATATGTATTTGTTTCAACAAATTTCGTTTTACACGGCACACTTTGATAAAGCCAAAAAGCTATTTTTGTCAGTTTTGTAGCTTCTGATTGGTTTAGATATAGGATATGCTATGTCAAATTATTCAGAAAAATAAGTAGAATTCGAATATCTGAAAATCAAAAATGCCGTCCATAAGAAAAACCAAAGTTCATGTCAATATCTCATTATGCAGTGGAAATAAAAAAATTAAACCTACGCCACTGAAAATACCTTAAAAAGTTATCAAAAAATGGTTAATGAAATTTTCAAATATCTTCATAAATAAAAAAGTTATGGCCAGTTTTCATAAATGGCAATTTTCACTATTTTCTGAATAAATTCATAGGGTGTCAAAATTCAATTGTTTTTTCGACGGGATGTTAATGAGCCCAATTTTCTGCACTACTTTGCCCATTTAACCGACTTTCTATCTCCACTAATAACAAAGTTACCCATGTTAGCCAACGTTCGGTGAGACACCCTGTATATAAACATTTTTAAAAATGGTGCCAAAGTGTTTAGGAGGTTATGAAACGGCGAGAAATTTTGGTCCGACACCTAGGTCCCGCCATCCGACCAACGCCAATAGTGTATGTTGCCATATGGCAAATACACTAATTAGACTCCATGCAATAAAATGTATAGGAATTCAACGATAGAATCAGTTCAGAGCGATTAAAATTTATGTAAGTCAACGAGCAATACAATAGATACCCAATGCAAACAATCTAAGCGGGGGAGTGTTTTATTCGAGCACATATGTGTACAAACCACACACATTCAACATATCATATGCATATTATTATAATATAATGGTATAATGTATCTCAAGACAGTTGGTCGTGACTAAAAATAAGGTACTTTTAGGAAGTAAATGATAAAATAACCCAACAAAACGTGCATTTAAATTATTCCTGTGAATGTCTGGGCCTTAAGTGTTCAAATCTCAAAATGTATTGGCCATGATAAATAGTGCGATCTAAAACTTGGCCAAGGTCAAAGTACATCAATAGAATAAAAAAGGAATGACTAGAGTTCTGAGTCTTGAAGTGGAAGTCGCTGATGACAGATGTTGAGCGTCTATAATCTGCAATCTCTCTCTCTCTTGAAGTGGAAATGAAAAAACTTCACCAAGCTTATATTTCGCAAAAGGAAAACAGTTATGTGACTGGAGCTTTAGCTGGAAAAAAAAAACTTTTAACTTATCTAAGTTTTTTCACGACTACTCCAAGCCTAGACCGCGTCATTAGTTATTTTTGAAACCGAATGTTATAGACACCGCATTGAAACTTGGAGGTTATAGTGAATTCTATAAGAAAATTCGAGTTTTGATATGCTAAGCTAAGGAAAGGTTCAAAAAACCGGCTATTTACTTTTGGTAAAGCATGTCCATTGTCCAATAGTGTGACGAAAATTATGCACATAGATTTTTGCTATTTGCTATCTTAGGTATCAAATCAATACGGTATTTTTTGCGGTATATTTTTCTATAACACAGAATTCATTAAAATAATGTGTTATATTTACTTCATGGGAAATAAACTAGTTATTATTATTACCGGAATCTCCTTCACACTACCCATCCGTTTTATATTTATTTATTTTTTTTGCATTTACTATTGTTCATTCACCAATTTTCAATGTATTATATATTTCAGAACTCAATGAGTTGATGCGCAATTTTTTTTTTGTTCCTTTTTTTTAGTTTAAATAAAAAAATATATATTTATTTCTTACGACGCACATAGCCTAGTAGTTGAGCGTCTTTAAAAAAATATTTATTTGTTATTTTTTTTTTCAAAAATGCTTGGATTTTTAAAGAAAACATTAAGGCTGTCAGAACGCTCTGAATTTAAGCCAAAAATAGGGCTTCAGCTGATTGTAGACTTATTTTGCAAAAATTATTTCTCTATTAGGAAGATAAAAGACAAATCTAGGTCTCTAATGGACTACTTTTGTAATTTATGTACGATTCACTAGAAAAAAGTTGGCTTTAATTGTGCCAAAAAACACACGTTTTCAATGTCTCCCTACTACCTTATTCGTACTTATTTGACAAAATTATTCCATCAGAAACCCAAAGTGACTCTTCCTTTTTCGGAAAAGTTTATTAAATCTTCAAAATATTTCCAAAAATTAGAGTAATCAACTGACAGCGGCACCCACGCAACAGCATTTTTTAGCATCATAGTGTGGCCTCAGCACAAACTGTGTGAAAGTGATCCAACACTGTTAAGCGTTCTGTGTTTTGTCTAGCTTCTCCAATTTTCTTTTTAGTGGAGTAAGAGAGTAATGGTTTATATCTCGAAACTGGTAACAACTTCTCTGATTTGAATCATATTTTTTAAATGTCATAAATACGAAATATTTAAATCGGTATCCGTTAATAATTGGCGCCCGCCTCCTTGATTTTTGGATGGATTAAACTTCAAAAAGTTGTTTTTGTAGACATCTTAAATAGCTATATTTTGAAAATGAATTTAATAATGGAAAACAGGATCACGGGTAATTGGAATAATGAAAATAAATCAATTCAAACACTCATTGATTGCAACGTTTCGTCTTTTTTATTAAGACTTTTTCAAGCTCTAAGAATTTTACAACAATTAACATTCATATAATAAAAATATTAGACATTATGGATCAAATAATTTACTATTATTAACATATATCTGGAATTGAACTTTGAAGATGAATGAATTTAATCTTTAGTCACAACAAAATAGTTTGAAATAAACTATAGATACAGTATATAAATAAACTGTGCACTTGTATGTATAATCGGGCAGATGTCTCCCACGAAGTGTGCGACCATAAAACATCACCGTAATATATGAATAAATAATGTTGCATTTATGACTATCTTAAAAACGCTGTACGAGGCCTACGTGTGTATTACATCCGTACATAATTATGCATAATGTGTTATTGTATATTATACGTTTTATCATACACTATTTTCGTTTGATAGTTTTATGATAAAAACTTTGTAACATTTACCGCGATACTACTTAGTATATCCAGGACAATAGGCATGATGACAGATTTTGAAAAACTGTTCTATAATGTTCGGAAATATATATTATTTACTACGAATATCATATTTCTGCAGAAAATAAAGATTTAGTAGAAAAAAATGTCATTTTCATGTTTAAGTTTAAAATTCCCACCAAAACACTTGCCAGTGTCATAGCGTCGCTTGTGATGTCACGTCTATATAACCCAGGCATAAACACTAGATGCCAATAATTGATTCATTTTGTGTTATTAAATTAGCGCTGCGTTTGCCTTAGTAATTCCATGACTCACGTTACTTCACTTTTGATTTAATAACACAACAAAACTTAAACTACTCGCTTTAAAGGAAATCGAATCGTAAGTAAAATCACAGATAACCAATGCTGGAATGAAAGATGACATATTCGTATGTTTATATAGTAGTACGTAATTAACTATGATTGGTGTTCTACATATCAATGCGGATTGCTGTATTTTGTCATTTTATTTTATCAAAATAATTATTAATCTTGCCCATAATATAAAAAAACCCGGGTCGCAGTGCCAAAACCCTGCCGACAATATAGTGTATTTGCTAATAAAGGCAGTGTGGCTTTATTATGCGAACTTAACTTGGTTTTTGGGCAAAATAAAAAATTTGACTCCTTAATACACCCCTTAAAATAACATTTTTTTTCTTAATAGCAATATTATTATCAATCGAGCTTCTATACCAAGTTATATACACCTTTCAGTAAATAATTCACTATCTGCAAACTAGTGTTTTCATAAAATTTTTAAATCCGGTCCTGTAAGGTCGATTTTATTAAAATTTTAAGGACACATTTTAATTACTGCCAGAGGGTCAAATTTCAATTTTGAAATGATTCGGAGAATTTTTTCGGTATTTTAGGGCCCAAAAACATTTTTCAACCCCTAAAAACTACCCTTAAAATGGCCCGATTAGGCCCATTTTAAATAGGCTTCTTGCGGCGATGGATTTCAACACGTGGGCCAAATTTAGTTGAAATCAATTAGCTCTTTCGAAAGTTATTGCCCGCACACATATATATATACGTATATATATATATATAAATATATATATACATATATATATATAAACATTTTTAAAAATGGTGCCAAAGTGTTTAGGAGGCTATGAAACGTCGAGAAATTTTGGTCCGACCCCTAGGTCCCGCCATCCGACCGACGCCAATAGTGTATGTTGCCATATGGCAAATACACTAATAAAGACGTGTTCTGTTATATATGACTCAGGTTTCAATAAGTAAATCAATGTTAAAGAGTTCGTTTGCAAAAGGCGATTTTCCTTCGGATATACTGGGCCCATCCTCAGAAAAACGCTTCCTCAACCTTGCATCTGTATCCGCAATAGCTGATTAGAATGCAGTATAAAGTTTGTTATGTTAGGTTCCAAATTTACGTTGACAGTATTGCAATTATAACTTTTTTAAGTTATTACATCAGCTGTAGAAGAAAAACGATAATAATATCCATTTCCAGCGAAATCATGTTTTTGATAGCTGAGAGTGAAAGAGACAATGAAAGCGTTTAAAAACAGGGGAAATAATTTACAATTCAATGCATTTTTTAATAAAAAAATATATACCTACAAACCTATATTATATAAAACCTGTATTATAAATTTATAAAACGGAGGGATGGAATTTTTTTCCTCGTTAAAAGTGAGAACGTGCTCGAAATGCAATGCAATCCATAAAACTAACCCCCGGGTGGAATTTTAGAGTAAACTTGTTAGATAAGTATGTTGCATAATGTGTGTCTTTCAAATTAAGGATAAACACGAACAAAAAATAACAGAACCTTTTTATATGCAGCTATGTGAGTATTAAGTTTCATACATTTATGTTTTAAGCCCCTTTTAGATGTAAATCATATGGCTCGAGGTTACGACTTATAAAATGTTAGTTTCAAATGTCGATATAAATTTTGAAACAGGAGTCAGGTCGTTATTTTTTTACTAGATAAATTATCAGATTTGAGTTCAGATATAGAAAACTTTTAATGTTCAAAATAAAATATAGCGTCGTCAAATAAAACACATAAAATTTTTAATCAATAACATTTGATTGTTTTAAGATTACATTTTAAGGCTCAATCCATAGGTATTAAATGACATACTATTTGTTAAGTTTGTTTTTTTTTCATTGTAAATCTGACTTTTGTCATTTACATTAACTGACTTATTAAATGGCATAGATAATGTTTTTATACCACTACGGTTACAGTTTCACCCTCTTACGAAAAAAGGAAGGCTTATGGTTTTAACAGTGGTGACATAGGACCAAATCTACTGACCATATTTTTATAATCAAAATATTATTTGATTTGTCCTATTCACGTGAGCGGAAATGTTCTAGGCTAAAAAATATTTTTTTTTTGAGTTGGTGGCCTTAAGGTGCAAAAAATCTTTTAGTTTTTAAAGAGATGCAAAATACAGGGCGAATAGTTAAGCAATTTGTAATCTCATTTACATAAATTTACATTTTTAAAATGACGTTGCATCTATAAGTTTGGAAATTAGATTCAAAAATTAGATTTTACTTTTATTATACGGTACCAAAAAAGCAGAACATTATGTTTTCAATTTTATCTTATATTTAATCTAAAAGACGTATTTTATAAAAAGATGTTAAAAAATTGTTAGGTACATTCTTTGTTTGTCGTATTATAGTGTTTATCGTAAACGATTGCGTTTAAAAATACAGTCTTGAAACCCAAAATACTGAAACTATAAATGTTTGGTTCATTTACAATAATAGTTCGTGAGCTGTTAGACATTTTTGGGTAGATATTTGAGGGACTGTGAAAATTTGTACAATACCGATTTAGTAATATCCAAATACAAAAACACAGACTTAACAGGCTTAATCGACCCTCAAATTTTTAATCACCTGGCAGGTAGAATGTCCCACCGAAACGACTTGTTTTTTTTTATATATCTCATGTATATTTTTAAAATTTTTCAAAAATACAATTTTGCTAACACCTGGCCCGATTAAAAAATGTGGCTTTTTTGTTTTTCAATTCCTGAAATACTAAATTTCAAGTTATTAAAATTTCAAAATGCTTCAAGGGCCTTTTATTGCGAAAAAAATTTGCTAATTTAAAGATTTGAGGGTCGGTTAAGCCAGGTCTGTGTTATTATATTCGGATATTAATAAAGAGGTACTGTTCTTTACACAGTGCCTCAAATACCTAACCAAAAATCAGCTCTCCTACTATGACGATAGAAGCAAAATAAATATCTTTATTTAGAATTGAATCAACTATGGTATATAAAACTTTTATTCAAGAAATCAGTATGTATTGCAAAGATCCTTTGATGACAGTGCGGCAATGCATGTGGTATTTTTTTTTTGTTTTAGCTAGAAACAGTTACGCAATTAAGCGACCAGTAAACAAGTGTTTGAGCTATTAAATACACCTACTACTAACTCATTTGAATATCCTCGACAGCTGTTGTTAATTCCACATAATCACGTATATATGTATAAAAATACCGGATGTTTCGATTTGTTTATTTTTCCTTTATTTGAATGCGAAAAAACTTATTAAAAAGCACATTATTGAAGTTTTGATTCTTTTTTTACGGGTATGGTTATTTGAACCGTGTACCAATTCATATTTCTATTATTTTTAGGGTTCCGTACCTCAAAAGGAAAAAACGGGACCCTTATAGGATCACTCGTGTGTCTGTCTGTCCCACTGTCACAGCCAATTTGCTCCGAACTACTGGAACGATTAAGTTGAAATTTGGTACACATATGTGACGGACGTGTAATGTAAATAAATAAATTTTGAACAATGGGGTCATTTTTGGGGAAAAATTAGCAAATTAAAAAAAGTTTGACAAACTGTATCATGTGGCATATCAAATAAAAGGGCTTGTAGTTAGGGTCTCAAATATATATAATTTTATAATTTTAAGATAAATAGTTTTCAAGTTATTTAAGAAAATAGATGAACAATTGACCACACCCCTCCCTCATCTCCGAAAGTATTGAGTCTAAAATTTCGAAAAAAAATAGGGAATTTCGGGTGTCACCCATAGTTTACAGGAAAATCTAAACGAAAATCTTAAGTCTTAAAGTACTCACGGAAAACGGAATAGTACGATACCCTCTTCTCGTGAGTTCGACTCGCACTTGACCGGTTTTTAAATATTTTTTAATATTAAATTAAAAATATGTTACAAACCAAAGCCCGCACGCTACCTTTTGTTGTAAAAAAAAGATATCATAGGCAGGCAAAACAATCCTGACTTCGAAGTCTGTTAGTAAGACGATGAAAGTGTAGGAAGGTAATATCCAAATTGGTTTCACTTTGGAGCAGGGTCTACAAGACCGTGAATTTGAATGACTGAATTATATCAAAAACACAAAGCTTAATTTTGCGAGACTGTCCCATTGCGATTAAGTTATTTCGCAATCATTTTAAAATCCTTCATCATCTTTCGCCTAATGCCAGAAAATAAATTCAATTGCACTAGAGCTTCAACTTCAATCTGGTCAAAATAGCGGACGTTTAATAGTTGAGAAATCGCGACATAGAAAAAGAAGATTGAGTGAAAGTTGGATCCTTTAAGTTTGGGCATTACTCGTTTCAACAAAATCGGTGTCGCCGTTTTTTAATGATCTCGAAACGCGTTCTCGCGTCTAGGTAACTTTCTCAAAACTTCCTAAATACGGAATTACATATTATGTAAACGAATGTTTGACACATATAGTTTGTAAACGAATATTATTCAGTATTGTCCTATGAATTGTGCAATGGTTTATGTTATGTTGCGTACATTGATATTGTAAAGACTGTAAGCGGACGCCGTAGCATTCTGTGTTGAGACAGAATGGAGTTCACATTGACTGTATTGCTGAATTGAATATATTCTGTTTTATTTCCTACAATTAGTGTGATTGTTAGTGTATTTGCCATATGGCAACATACACTATTGGTGTCGGTCGGATGGCGGGACCTAGGGGTCGGATCAAAATTTCTCGACGTTTCATAACCTCCTAAACACTTTGGCACCATTTTTAAAAATGATTATATATATATGTATATATATATATATATATTTATATACGTATATATATATATATATATATATGTGTACGCGCGATAACTTTCGAAAGAGTTAATTGATTTCAACGAAATTTGGGCCACGTGTTGAAATCCATCACCGCAAGAAGCCTATTTAAAATGGGCCTAATCGGGCTATTTTAAGGGTAGTTTTTAGGGGTTGAAATACCGAAAAAATTCTCAGAATCGTTTCAAAATTGAAATTTAACCCTTTGGTAGTGATTAAAAAGTGTTCCCACAATTTTAATAAAATCGGCCCGACAGGACCGAATTTACAAATTTTATGAAAACACTAGTTTGCAGATAGTGACTTATTTATTGAAGGGTGTATTTAATTCGGTGTAGACGTTAGATTGATAATAATATTACAATTAAGAAAAACATGTTATTTTAAGGGGTGTATTAAGGGATTAAATTTTTTATTTTGCCCAAAAACAAACTTAATTTCACATAATAAAAGTATAAAACCACACGGCCCTATACAAGCAAATACACTATATTGTCGGCAGGGTTTTGGCACTGCGACCCGGGGTTTTTTCTCTTTAAAACGAGTTTTAGAAAATAATCTGTCGACAGTCGATATACTCACGCAAAGTTGAGCACATATTTTAGTTTCATTTTTGATTGTGTTAGTGCACACATTCACATAGATATAATGTTATACCCGTGCGTGTGAATCGTCTAGACTAAACAGACGACTTGAATCGAGCATGTATTTGAATTGTGTCTATCAAACCAATTAATTGATTAACAAAGAACCGGTTTACACAACGTACGCAACTTTTTTAACTCATCTATTTTCGCATACTATTCCGTTTTGTTTTTGTTTTTTTTTTGTAATGCATTCAGAAAAGGAAAAAATTCCATGAATGATTCTTTTTTAACCTTAAAATAGATAGACTTTTAGATGTAGGGGGGGTCATTCATAACCTATGTAAACATTTTTCAGAACAATGTTTTACTCCTCTTACCCTTGGTGAGCGTACTAAAATATGTGGCTCAAGACTTTCCTCCTATGTCCTAATTGTATTTTAGATTGTGAGATCACAGAATGGGATGCAAATTAGACTTTTTGACTCCCTTTTATAAAGTAGCTGCTTTTTACGCCTCGATCACATAATGATCAATTTGACACGCGCTGTAAAGTAAAACAAATAAATGCGACCGAACCAATTCAAAAGTAATAGGGATGTTGACTATTTTTGGGAAAGTGTTTTAAGTCGTACATAAGTACCTAATATAGCCACAAATATTTATTATTTTTATTTAAATACGACTCAAGCCTTAAAAATCATGTATTTTAAATTCCGTTTCAAATTTCGGTCCAAAACGCCAATACTTGTCATGTGACTGCCGTGACGTCATCCGGTCATACCAAAGGAGGCTCAAAAGTTTAGACGGGAGTTATCATCCTATAGTTTCGTAGCTGTTGCTATAGTTACATGTAATTTGACGTTTCCGATAAACAAAAAATAATATATTACACACTGAATATTAACCAAACAAGGAAGTCTTTGACAGCGTCTGATGCGTATACATGACTCCGTGACGTCATGCGCTCTGATTGGTGTCCGTTGTCACATGATTTGAGAGTGATTTTACTAGATTTTATTTATTAAATATTAATTAAATTCCTTAAAAGTAAGGAAAAATATAGTGTTTTTTAGCATTGCTATAATAGAAACTACCACTTAACATTAAAATTGTTTTTATTAAGTAACTGGTACATTATTTAAATGTGCAGACATAAAAATGTCCCAAAATGACTGCAGTGTTATGAGAATTTGTTCTGTATGAAAAATTTAAATGAAAATATGAAAGCAAAAATGTTCTGTGATCAATCACATTCATCTGTTCATTTTTTATTAACATCTGTACAGATTTATCATGTAACTTCTTTTTATCATTTACATACTGTCAGCTCAAAGCATTAATTTTAAATTTTACTACAGTAAGTCGCTTCCTTATGTCAGACCGAAACATAATGTTTATTTTCATTTAGTTAAAAAAATGTAATCAAACTACCTTCCAATTTGTTAAAAGTTTAAACTTATGGAATTTGTAATGTTGAATATTCTTACAGATAACAAATTTAGTTTTTCGACAAATTTGGACATTGACGTGTTATTTAATTTTTTAGTAGGTTTGATTAGAATGTTTTGAAGAAAATCAAAAATGTTCATATTTGAGTTTTTCCTGATTTTCAGGAAACCAAAAGCCGTACTAAACATTTTGAGAAATAATGATAACTATACAATATGCGTGCAAAATTTCAACTCAATCGGTTGACGAGAAGTGGGTGAAAATTCAATTACAAGATTTTATGATGATAGATATTTGATGATGGTATTGCATAAACTCCTTTTCTTCTTGTGAGTTGTGTTGTATACAGTAGGTTATAAATAAATTGTTTCCATTTAAAAGATGCAAATTTTATTTTAATAATAAAATAGGCGACAACATGTTTCACTAACTTAGGCTTGCATCATCAAGTCAAAATGAAATTTAAATTATAAGAAGGGAGAATAATCTAAAAATAACGTATAGAATTCAGCAAAATCCAAATAGATATTAAGTACATTGAATATAAAAACTTGAAACCCTTTTTACTTGTAATGTTTGTATTGGTCAACTTTAGTGATTAAAAATTAATTATTATGCAATACAAAATTTATGTTATACAATGAATTTAGACTATAAGATTTGAATTTTGTATCTTGACAAGTCACTTTTAATTCCATTTATTTTAAATATAATAAAATTTATTGCTAGAAAAATTATCGTCTATCTATTTGTCGAAATACAACATTACCCTGTTTACAAAATCAACATCTTAGATAGAAAACGAAATTATTGTCATTAAAGAAAATCATAGTGTAGGCAGCCTTCGTAATTCAAAACATAACTGTAAGAAAATATCTGACATAGAAAACATACAAAACAATCCTTAATTGGGCAATACATAGAAAAAATATAAGAAACCTTAAATTCATTATTACATCTACCATCAAAGTCATAAAAAGAGAAAAATTATTGCTATTAAAGCAATTTATTAAAAAACCATAATCAGACAAGCAGCATGTTGTCAAAATTACACAAAGAAAGGAAATAACAATACCAACCTGCGTAAGTTCATTGAAAAAAAAATATCAAGAAGGATTATAGTAAAAACACACGCCTCCGTAGAATTTACTCAAAATACTCGTATATGATTACCATATTAATTGAAAGATGGTGGTAGTTTGATGATAACAGTAATAAAAGCGTAAAAAGAATACGTTTTGGAAACTCTAACTTGAAAGGGCTACAACTTCAAATCGTTGCACTTTCGTATATATTTCGCAGGGAAATGATAAAAGCGGAGATTTGATCAAATCCCTAAGGTAGATGATCAAATTGATCTTTTATCTTAGGGATTTGATCAAATCTCCGTTTTTATCATCTCCCTGCGACATATAAATAAATTGGGTTCAATCAGTTTAATATTTTCTCATGTGTCTACTCGTATATATACTGTAAAACGTTGTTGGTCGTTTTTAGAGACACACTGTATAACTAATCTTGCAGTTCGCATCATTTTCTGCTGACTACACTTTTAAACTATTTTAATTTCAAAGAAGAAGAATTGGTGTGTGTGTGTTAATAAATATACAAACTAATAATTAACTATTCTAAGGCAATTAGAGTATTTTAAAATGGAAAAGAAATGTATTTTTCCATTTGTAGACACTTCCTCATTTCAAGTATTTTTCCATGAAAATAAATAAAATGTCTGAAAAGTTTTTTACAAACATAAGACATACATGAAAGGAGGTAGTAAGAGCATGCGAATGAGAGCGCACATTGCAAAATATCTATCCTTACAAGGGTTTCCTTCATAAGAAATAGCAATCGTCTGCTTGTACTAACGGTATTCAGGGCTACCGATTAGTTGGTTTTAAAAATATTCTGATGAATTCATTATCGTTAAAAAGCTTCATAAAATATAAAGAGCAATAATTTAAAATTTGATACTTTTTCCAATAAATATGTCAAATCATTGGATGTTATAATAAATTGAAAATGAAGAATGGCAAAGCTAAAAGTGCACACTCCACTAAGTTTGATTGTATGATAAAAAAAATTATGAATAATCAAGAGGAATATGAAACAGATGTAAAAAAAAAAAACAAAAAAGATATTGTTGCCCCATCAGAATCGAACCAGCGACCTTCAAAATGTAACAATTTTTCGGTATAAAACCTTTGACCGTTTGACGGAAATTTTATTGTAAAAAAAGTAATGACTACTAAACGCGCATTTTATGTGAAATATATATTTCAATTTTAAAAATGTTAATTGATTTGGCCAATTGAAATTAACTTTTAGTTTTTTATTTGTTGAGAGCCCTAGAGTAAGCTCTTTATGGCGGCAATGCGTCACTGAAGCCTCAGTTAGGTCAGTCAGCATTTATATGGATTCGTCAAGTCATTTATTACATGCTAGAGATTCCCCTCTTTCAATGTGGTTGATAAAGAAGCCTTCCCTTTAAAAGAAAGAACACTACGTGGGCATAGACGCCGTTGATTATTTTTTATTTATACTAGACTCTCTAAGAACGACTCTTTCTTAACGAGTAAACGTTCCTATAGCTTACAAATCATATAAATAGCTACATAAGCAAGCATATTATATAAGGGGGGAAATGAGCTGATGGATGTTGTAGTGGAGGTTACATTACTTTCTCTACTTAAAGTCCTTGGAGAGAGAATAGTATTAATTACTAGCTGACCCGGCAAACTTTGTTCCGCCTTATTTAGTTCAATTTTTTATTAGAATTTTAATAGTTAGGATTCTTTCATTACTCAGTCACTCCGTTCGTTCGCTCGAATTTATAATTATTTGTTTCATTACTCTCACTCACTCCGTTCGTTCGCTCGAATTTACAATTATTTGTTTCATTACTTACTCACTCACTTCGTTCGTTCGCTCGAATTTATAATTATTTGTATGATATATACCGGTAAAGTTGTTGTCGGGAGCTCATTTCTTAATCAATTAGAAGTGAAAACTGTCTTTATTAGTTATTTATAAAATGTAAATAAATAATAATAGCACTGAGAAATAATGATAAATTCACTATGAGAATAAAATTAAATTGAGAGTTGCACTAAAAAATTAAAATGATACGTATAACAGTCACTGCTACGATCGAGACACAAATAAAACCCAAAAAAAAAAATGGACGAAAACTGTATAGTGAGTGAGAGAAAGGAAGCCGGCTTCGTTCTCACCCCTACTCCATGATGTTTGCTGGTTGAAAAGTGACAACGGGAGACACCTGGCGCGGATAACTGATTGGTTGATAGAACTATATAGATGAAAATTATAGTATACTACAATGATTATATTCGATTGCCATCTTGTGGATTTGTAGATGGAACAGAATAATATAAAAATCGCGAATAAAAATCAGGGGTTGATCGTATCAGGGTGAAAATTTAGAATTAAATTTATTTTTCAATACTGAATCATGAACGAATAAAAACAAATAATTTTGTCCAAAAAATAAAAAAAAAATTTGGGGTGGACCACCCTTAACATTTAGGGGTATGAAAAATAGATGTTGGCCGATTCTCAGACCTACCCGATGAGCACACAAAATTTTATCAAAATCGGTTCAACCGTTTCGGAGGGGTTTGGGAACAAACACCCTGACACGAGAATTTTATATATTAGATTTGTATAATTCGTTTATATATTAAATTGATAATTCTTTTTTTTTTTTTTTTTTTTTTTTTTTTTTTTTAATTAAAAAAAAACAGTGTGCAGCAGCTAGGGCTATTTACACTGTACTAATAAATATAAAGAGTGTGGTAATATATGCGGTAAGTAAATAAGTCATATAATAATTGGTTATATGTTAGTATATAACATGACAGTTGGATTTAATTTATATTTTATTTTTCAGGTTGGAGATTTCGAGGAATTTAATTAACTTTTTTACTGCGGTTTCTTCATCTTCAAGTATCTTGGGGAGTTGTACTGGTAAGTTGAATCTAAATAGTTGATATTTTGTGCATGTTGTTAGGATGTGTTCGACGGTTAATTGTTGATTGCATGTTTCGCAGACTGGTGGAAGTTCTTTTTTAAAAATGTGTGCATGTGTTAACGCCGTATGTCCGATTCGGAGCCTTGTTAAAATGATATCAGTTCTTCTCTGACTATGTGTTGATGTACATTTGATGTTGACATAATCCCTTATTTTACGTAATTTATTGTTAGTTAAATTTTTCCATTCATTGTTCCATTCAGTATGTATATTTTTTTGCTGTATGTTTAGCATGTCATCTTTGGTTATGGATACTTGTATGGAGGGATTATTTTTGGATGTTTCGGCTTTGGCGTCCTCATCTACAAGTTCGTTGCCCGGAATACCACAATGGCTCGGAACCCACATGAATATTATTTTATATTGCTCTGATAGCATTTTGCATAGTAGATTTCTTATGTCCTGAAGAATTGGGTTATCATAAGTTTTGCTATTTAGTGATGATACTGCACTCCAAGAATCAGTACAAATTAGATAATTATTTATTGGTCGTCTATAAGTTTCCTCCAAAGCTAATTTTATTGAGAATAGTTCTGCCGTGAAAATACTAAATTCTTTAGGAAAAGTAAAGCTATAACTTTCATTATTAATTCTGAAGGCTCCTGCTACTTTAATTATGTTTTTGGAGGCATCTGTGAAAACCTTTATGAAGTTATGATATTGTTGAGTTAAGTTTATGAATTCTTTCTGATAGATAAGCGGGTGCGTGATTTCTTTTTGATATTTATGTAACGAGCTATTGATTTCAAAGATTCTTTGTTTCCAAGGTGGATATTCTGGAATTTTTACTTTCATTATTTCTGTTTCCTGTGTAAATCCACTATTTAGAAAAAATGGTTTTCTAATTCTTTTTTGTTTATTATAGACACTTTGATATTGTGGATTTTTTCTAATGTTTCTAATTGGATGTTCTTCTCTGGTTTCTATTTTTAATGTTTGACGTAAAGCCAGTGTCTTTCTTCTGTATTTTAACGGAGGTATTCCAGTTTCGTTGCATAGGCTAAGGACCGGGCTTGTACGGAACGCACCTGTTGCTAAGCGAAGCGCTTGATTTTGTAGAGGTTCCAGACTATTTAGAAGAGTGTTATTAGCTGCTTGATAAATTTGACACCCGAAATCCATAACTGGGAGAATTATGGTTTTATATAATTTTATTAAACTTGGTTTGTCTGCACCCCAATTTTGTTTAGATAGAATTTTTAATAAGTTTAATTTCGAAATGCACTTTGCTTTAGTTTGGTTAATGTGTTCTTTCCAACTTAGTTTATCATCATAATTTAGACCTAAAAATTTTTTTGTTTTACAGAATTTTAGAGTGTGTTTGTTTAATTTTAAAGTAGGGTTATTTATATCTTTTGGTATTCTATTAAAGTTTATGCACATTGTTTTTTCCGGAGCAAAGTCAATTCCGTTTTTATACGACCACGAATTTAATTTATCTAAAGCGATTTGCATTTTTGATTGAGCGTATTTTAGGTCATCGGTTCTTATATAAATTAGAAGGTCATCTGCATAAAGGAGTTGTTGTATTGGATTTTGTATGTTTATGGCAAGTGAATTTATAGCAATATTGAAAAGGATAGGACTAATAACCGAGCCTTGCGGTATGCCATTAGCGAGTTGCCTTTCTGTGGAGAAAGTTTCATTAATTTTTACTTGGAATTTTCTATTTGATAGGAAATTCTGGATGAATATCGGTAGACGTCCCCTTAGGCCCCAGGCATGAAGTTGTTGTAGTATAATTGTTTTCCAGATTCGATCATAGGCTTTATACATGTCGAAAAAGATTGCAATTACGTATTCTTTATTGATCAAAGCGTTATGTATTTCGTTCGTGAAAATCGTATGCACGTCTAATATTGATCTATTTTTGCGGAATCCATATTGGTTATTGTTCATAAGGATGTTTCTTTCAATGATCCAATGCAATCTTTCATTGACCATCCGTTCATAAAGCTTGCAGAGTTGACTAGTAATTGAGATGGGACGGTAGCTATCTTTATTTATTTTATCTTTGTCTGGTTTTGGGATTGGAATAATAAATGATTTTTTCCAATTATCTGGTATGTAGTTTTCTTGCCATAGCATATTTATGGTGTCTAGAAGGAACTCTAGTTCTGAGTCCTGAATATGTTTTAGAGATTCAGGGAAAATTCCATCAGGTCCTACAGTGTTTTTGCGTATTTTTGAAATTGCATTTTTTAACTCAATAAGCGTAAAAGTAGAGTTGTAATCTTCGGTATTATCGGATAAAAAATTCGGAATTGTTTTGTCAATCAGCTTTTTATTTTTTATTGCTTTTTTGTTAATTTTGGCATCACTTGAAATGTCTTCAAATTGCGTAGCGAAAATGTTACAGATTTCATTTGGATCGCATGTGATTTTATTATTGTGTAATATTGCCGTAGTATAGTTTTTGGCCGATTTATTTCTAAGTTTATTAACGTTAGTCCAAAGTTCTTTAGTCGGAGTTGACGTTGTTATTGTGGAGATGAAATTTTGCCAGCTTATTTTTTTTGCATTTTTTGTTAGATATCTGACTTTGGCTTTCGCTTTTTTGTAACTAATTTTGCTGTCTGTGGTTTTCTTTTTCAAAAAGTCTTTTAACAATTTTTTCCTATGTTTAATGGCCTCAGCAATTTCGTTATTCCACCAAGGTACGTAATTGTGTCTAATTTTAATCAATGGAATAGCATTATGTATCGCACCGTTAATTATTTCGTGGATATGTTTTATTCGATCTTCTGAATTCTTTATGGATTTATCAAATTTGATTAGCGAAGAAAAAAGTTCCCAGTTCGCTTTCTTGAAGTTTAATTTGTGTGTTATATTCATATTTTTATTGCTATCAACGTTGTCAACAGAGATAAGGATAGGAAAATGATCGCTATTGCATAGATCAGGATGAGTATTCCAGTCAAGTTGTGCTGCAAAAATGTCTGATGCTAGCGTTAAATCAATAATTGAGGTGTTACCAGTTGCTATATTATGGTGTGTGGGTTGGCCGTTGTTGATAATGCAGATATTAGCGTTGTTTAGTAATAAATCTTCAAATACTTTTCCTGTAGTATTGCTGTTTGAATTTCCCCAAAGGGGACTGTGGGCGTTTAAATCTCCCAGGAGTAGGAAAGGTTTTGGTAATTGGTTAATGATTGCGTTAATATCTTGTGCTGAGATAATAGTTGCAGGTGGTAAGTATATATTGCAGACAGAGAAGGTTGAATTTTGTTGTGTTTGAATAGTTGCTGCTGTAATTTGAAGTTGCGTTTGAATCTGAAGTGGAACGTAGTGCACTAAATTTTTAATACATAAAAGTGTTCCACCTTTGGCTCGATTGCCTGTAGTGTCATCGTATCTGATCGTGTTGTATCCTTTTAGGTTTATTTTATTTTCAGGTTTGAGATGCGTTTCTTGAAGTGCTATAACGCAAGGTTGGTATATTGAGATGAGTTGTTGTAGTTCAATAAGGTTATTAAAATACCCATTTAAGTTCCATTGTAATATATACATAATTTGTTTTAGTTTTTATTAGGTTAATTATATTATTAATAAGTTGTTTTAGTTATTTTTTTTCTCGTATTTGGGCGCTTTCGTCTTCTGTACAGGATGCAGTTTCATCAGTGGAATCTAGGTTCATATTTATGATTTTATTTATTTTCCTAGTAAATCGGGTAAAAATTGCTTTACCTTGTTTGCTTCCTAGGTCGGGATATAATTTGTGAAGTAAGTTTGTAATATCTCTTGGTTCTTTAGTATATTTATAGAGTGTTTGTGAGATATCGTTTAGGTTCGATTGCGATAATAGATCTGTTAATTGCTCGTATGTGATTATAAATTGGTCTTTGTTTCCTTCCATTATATGCTTAATTTTTTGCGTTTGGTTATTTATTGTATCTTTTGAAAAGTGTTGTTTTTTTGTTTTTTGTTCATTTTGAGACGTTTTGATTGGTTTTAAGGTTTGACTAGGCTTTATAAATTTATCATTTTGCTCGTCGGTTGAGGTTTTAATTTGTTTGGTTTTTATGGTGTTATTACTTGCCTCTTCCGACGAAGAAGTTTTATGCGGCCGTTTTTGTTGTATAGTTTCGTAGTCCATATTTGCGTTGTTTAGTTCATCCCTATCATCGGCTAGTGATGTTTGATTTGGTTTATGTACGGTCGGTTCTGAATGTATCATCGCTGTTGTCATTTGAATAGTACGCGATTCTTGTTCTGGCTCACTGTTTGGTACCGAACTATCTTCGTCCGTATCGTCGTTTGTTGTAATGATGTTTTGTGCACATCTTTGTGAAGAATGGTTAGTAGATTGGCAGTGTTTACATTTGTTTTCTTCAACATTAATGTAAATTTTGTATATTTCGCCATCTGCCTCTATTTCTATTGTAGAGGGTATATTTTCAGTTGGATTGATATATATTATTTTTCGGGAAGTTTTAATATGTTGATATATAGATTTTGGAGCATAAATTTTGATATCGGTTATATTTGATATTAGTTTTAGGTTAAGTTTCGTTAGATAATTTTCTAGTAGTTTATTATCAATGGCCGGGTGTACCCCTGAAAGGATGAGTTTCATTCCAGAATTTATTAGGCGTCGTGTGGTTATTATTTTATTTTTTATATGTATTTTAGGATAGTTTGTGACAAAATTATTAACCAATTTTTTATTTTTCAGATAAATGCACATACGATCATGCGACATCCTGAAGGCATGGGTTATGTTAGATGGATCAATCCTTTCTCCGACTGCTTCAATATAGTCAAAATTGTCTAAACCGTCTACGATTGAGAGTACAATGGCATTTTCTTTGGTAGTTTTTTCAGTTTGGCTTAAGGCTTCGGTATATGATTTTTGAATTTGTGGAGGTTCATGGTTTGAATTGGTATTAGGGTAAGTAACACTAGGTCCAGGTAAGTTTGGAAAAGTTTCTATATTATGCATATTTATGTTTTTAATTGTATTTTTAAAATTATTATTTTTAGGTGAAGTCATTTTGATTTGGTATTGTTAAAGTTAGGTATCAGACCGTCTATCCGTATAGAACGTCGGACGCAGCCGCACGTCTATTGGAGACGAACTTATTATTAATTAGTTTGTATTAAATAATAAATTATTATTAAGAAAAGTTATATGCAAATAAAAATTGGCGTTAATAATACAAAAAAATGATTATCACTCACCATTAATTATTTTAAACAAATAGCACTTTGCTAAAAAAAGCAAAACGAAATTTAATAATTATCTTGATAATTCTTATATATACTATATCTTCGCTATAAGACCTGTTGAATGAATAAACATTATTATCACTTTAATCTATTAATAGCGGTCCAGTCCGGCTTCGCCCGGGTGTAAATATAATATATAAAAGATGAGAATCATTGTCATAAAATTCTCAACGTGTATTGAATTTGCGCGAATTTAATCGCTTTTAATTGTGAATGTTCAAAAATCGAACAAAAATCAAAATTGCCAGAAAACAAAAAAAAATCTGTTGATCCCATCGCTACCAAACATCACAAGATCACCCGCTGGGCTAATCTAAATATTGCCTGAAAATTTCATCAAAATCGGTCCAGTCGTTTTGGAGTCCATAGATAACGTACAATACATCGCCTTTTATATATTATATAGATTATTTAGACTTCACGACAGGTTATACGTGATAAACTACATACTCTCATGATTATCAAGTTTTTTTCTGAAAGAAAATGTATTTAACAAAGTTTGACAAAAATATACGCACGCCTCTGTAAGTATATAAACCCGAGGAAGGAATGTTTAATTGCTTTTTGCTGGTAGGTCTGTCTAATATCTATAGCTGATATGAACTTAATGATGGTTCGGTCTTTAATTTGAATTTAATGAGATAGCTATTTGAATTATCTTATTGGTACAGTCATTTTTTAATACTTATTCTTTAATATTATAGATACAACTTGCATAACAGATTCTAAGAAAATAGATAAAAAACAAAATGTGTAAAATATAAAGAATTTAAATAAAAAAACTCGGGTCGCAGTGCCAAAACCCTGCCGACAATATAGTGTATTTGCTAATACAGGCAGTGTGGCTTTATTATGCGAACTTTAGTTGGTTTTTGGGCAAAATAAAAAATTTAACCCCTTAATACACCCCTTAAAATAACATTTTTTTCTTAATTGTAATATTATTATCAATCTAACGTCTACACCGAATTAAATACACCCTTCAATAAATAAGTCACTATCTACAAGTTAGTGTTTTCAAAAAATTTGTAAGTCCGGTCCTGTCGGGCCGATTTTATTGAAATTTTAGGGACACTTTTTAATTACTACCAGAGGGTTAAATTTCAATTTTGAAATGATTCGGAGAATTTTTTCGGTATTTTGGGCCCCAAAAACATTTTTCAACCCCTAAAAACTACCCTTAAAATGGCCCGATTACGCCCATTTTAAATAGGCTTCTGGGAGGGATGGATTTCAATACGTGGGCCAAATTTCGTTAAAATCAATTAACTCTTTCGAAAGTTATTGCCCGTACATATATATATATATATATATAAACATTTTTAAAAATGGTGCCAATGTGTTTAGGAGGTTATGAAACGTCGAGAAATTTTGGTCCGACCCCTAGGTCCCGCCATCCGACCGACGCCAATAGTGTATGTTGCCATATGGCAAATACACTAATAATAGTTTGAAGTAATGTTCCTCGACAGTTAGTTATAATGACATAAGAAATTCCGTAGTACGTACATTTAGTTATTTTTAGTTCTTTTAAACTTCAACGTTGTTACTAAATACTAAGATATAGTGCAAGTGGAGAAATGAAAGAAAATTAAAGTCATTCAATCGCAAAGACATTGATCCACCTGGAATTATTGAGGGATTCTAATAAATACTAATATAGAGAATGTCTCAGATCAAACAACCAGTAGGTATATAACTCAAATAGCAAAAATATGAGGGTATCTTCATCGCAAATGCGACACACTGTATATTAATTAATTCTGTAGATTTTTAAATTCATTTAGTTTTATTAGTGTATTTGCCATATGGCAACATACACTATTGGCGTCGGTCGGATGGCGGGACCTAGGGGTCGGACCAAAATTTCTCGACGTTTCATAACCTCCTAAACACATTGGCACCATTTTTGAAAATGTTTATATATATATGTATATATATATATATATATATATATATATATATATTTATATATATATATATATATATATATTTATATATATATATATATATATATATATATGTGTACGGGCAATAACTTTCGAAAGAGTTAATTGATTTTAACGAAATTTGGACCACGTGTTGAAATCCATCACCGCAAGAAGCCTATTTAAAAAGGGCGTAATCGGGCCATTTTAAGGGTAGTTTTTAGGGGTTTTTGGGCCCCAAAATTCCGAAAAAATTCTCAGAATCGTTTCAAAATTGATATTTAACCTGTCAGTAGCAATTAAAAAGTGCCCCTAAAATTTTAATAAAATGGCCTCAACAGGACCAGACTTACAAATTTTTTGAAAACACTAATTTGCAGATAGTGATTTATTTATTGAAGGGTGTCTTTAATTCGGTGTAGACGTTAGATTGATAATAATATTACAATTAAGAAAAAAAATGTTATTTTAAGGGGTGTATTAAGGGGTTAAATTTTTTATTTTGCCCAAAAACAAACTTAATTTCACATAATAAAACTATAAAACCACACGGCCCTATACAAGCAAATACACTATATTGTCGGCAGGGTTTTGGCACTGCGACCCGGGTTTTTTCATTTTTAATGACGCTCTTAATAAACCTATTAATTACTATACGATATTATTAGGACGAACTTTTCCTAGATGAAAAATTCTATCGATTATGAAATATATATTTTTCTTTAAATTCAGATGCTTTATAGTCCGTGAGAAAACTTGTGAATTATTCATGTGGAAATTCTTCAATAAAGTGTTCATTGTTTGTGGAGTGAATCTCAATACAAAAGAGAATTTAAATTAGTTCGACTATATTTAAATTGCCTGCTTGATTTCATTTCATTATTTTTAATTTTTTTTTTTTTGCTCTTTTATAAATATAGTCAGCACATAAAATCTTGCACTCTGGAATTTAAATGTTTGTTGAAACTTTCTAAGAAAAATATTTGGCCACGTCAATTTTGTTTTTAAAAAAGTATTTATACTGATGTTCACATTTCGATCGAATTTTGCTTTTGAGCTATAACGCATTAAAAAAAAGGGAAGTCGTGAGTACCGGTCCGATTTTCTAAAATCGATTTTACATCAAATATCGACGGTTTGAATTCCTAGGAAGTTATTCTGCCTATATTTGAATGGACTTCTGTATTTATGTGGGTGTAAACAAATTTTTGTCGTATGTTATCTTTAGTGCGAATCATCCGATTGTGATCGGCTTTGCGTCATTCGAAAGGGTTTATTGAGACAGATCTGATTAGATTTTAGGGTCAATCGGTTACGCAGTTTCAAAGTTATTCAAAGAATATATTTTTGTCTTAAGGAACTTTAAATCGAATCAACCGATTGAGATCGGGTTTGCGAATATATGTTTTTTGAAATTTTTAAAGCAGCAAGCCAAATTTTGTGAAGTTTCTTGCCTAATCACAGCTAATAAAAATAATAATAAAATGAATTTTGCGACCACAGTTCGAAATTTCCCGAGAGCATATTTCAGAATTTGAGGGCTCAATAACCTTAGATTTATAGAGAAACAGGACGGCTAGTACCTTTTTATTCCATTCTAGTAATTGTTAGGCTTTTCAAGAGTTTTTATTAATTGAATCGAGTTCCGCTGAATATAGATATAGTGCGAAGTTTATATGCTGTGTGGACATATTTTTTGTTTGAATGTAAATTTGCCACATTTATTTAATTGAAGTATATAACATGCTGACTACTTATTTTCTCAGCTCTCTTAAGTATAATATTAAGTGCTGTTTTCATAAAACATGAAACAAATCTTTACAATAAATTTACTGTTTGGTACAGAGAAACAGCAAAACTTAAACAAGGAAAAGTTTTCTGTTTATTATTTATACTTTTTGTATGAATAAAAAAGTAGGCCAGATCTTTCTAAAGAGTGTTTTCTGATTCATAAAAGATGGTACATTTTTAAATTTATGAAAGGATGAAACGTTTTTATAGCGTTATATAAATTATAGTTAAAAAATTATATACTTGAAGATAAAAAAGGACCCTTTTTGTACACCCTCTTATAAATAAGATGGCGTCACTAGCGACATAAAATGCAACTATTTTACGAATTTACGATATATGCACAGCCATAGCATAATGCAATGTGGTGAAACATTTAGCTTGGAATATCGACAAACGTATTGATCTCATCGATCCGCATGACTTTTCATTGGATATGACCGCTAGATGACAATTTATAGGACATTTCATTAACTGGCGCCATTTACGAAATGCCCAGGCACATCATAAACTGTCCAATTCTACGATCAAATGACGACATATACGTGCAGATATCAATCAGAAACTGGCCTCAAATTATTCCCAAAGTATCAAAACTTGAAGATCTAGTAAAATCTCAAAAACATTTTTTCGAACAGATTCCAATATCTACCATTATAATATAGATTTGAATTAATAAAGAATTAGATACCTGATGAAATAAGAAAATAGCTTTAAAAATGTTTCAATGAAAACGTTAGTCATGGTCAACTTCATACTTAAAATTACACAAAAGACAGTTGAAGCACATTCAATGAACTACATAATAAACCTAACATGATCATCTTTCTGACCAAATTAGACAAATACAATTTCTGAAAATGACTATTTTAGTTTAGGTATTCTCCTATAAACTATACATCTAAAACAAAATTACGTTGAAAAATTACATTATTACAAAATTACGATTTTCTTTATTTATATTGAAATATATCTTAATCTATTCAAGTTGTTATCGTCCATAATATTAAATATGTTTATAGATATTGGATAATTGGACTATATATAAAAGAAAATTCTAAATTTTTTTAAATTTGCGAAACGTCGCAAATTTAAAAAAATTTAGAATTTTCTTTTATTTATAGTCCAATTATTATCCAATATCTACAAACATATATTTTAATCATTGTTCAGTGAGAGGAAATTTCAAAAAACCGAGACGAAAATAATTACTGAAACCTACAAAACATGGCGATATAGCAGAGACGTAAAAAATAATCATTCAGAAATATCCTTTGAAAACAAGACAGAATAAATCGATAAAAGTAAAGTGAGATATTTGCTATTCGAAAATAAATTTCTAATATAAAAATGATTTGTCGGGAAAAAGGACTTTTTAAGTAAACACTTATTTGTTATTTATAAATAACAAATAAGTGTTTACTTAAAAAGTCCTTTTTCCCGACAAATCATTTTTATATTAATTACCAAGGACAAAAAAGAAAAAAAGTCAATAAATTTCGAATATTTCAATACCTTGGATTCATAAATTTTTTTGAAATTGATTTTTATTTTCTTCTTTACTAACATAAGATATTTCTCAGACTTACGGAACGAAAAATTCGTTGTAGTTTTTTGGTCACATCTTCTGATAAACAAACAGTATGCCGTAGGTATATACAATATGTATATATTCTATCTTACTATGTTAGTATATAGTGCATAATACAATAGCGTTGAAATACACGTATGTAATGTATGTATTCGGTGAGAGATGTAAGTAATATGAGACATGTAACACCTCATGCGCACACCTTAACACAGAGTGTTGTCTATAGAGTATATATATATAGTACACACACATGTAGTTGGTGTGTAAGTAAATAACATAATGTATAATAAGATATATACGTAAGAGCGGAGATGCCTCCAGAAGGCCAAAGACTAAAACAGAACAATAGCCGGAGTTGTAACACTAGGAAGATGTGCTGTGCTATGGCAAATGGAAGTGAACGTATCTCATTCTTAACTTGAAGCACGTCCAATTCCAGGAGCGTTTGTATCGTCGTCGGACAATATTTTCATGGCTCAAACGTGAACTTTAAAAGGATCATAAGAAAATAGTTACTGAAATTGGAACAGTAGAAAGATGAAAAATTGAAGTGAAAGAACCGCATTATTAAGTTGAAATGTGTGCATTTTTGGAGCTATTGGACAAAACTTTCATGATGCATTCTTTAAAATGTTGAAGAATCAAATAGGAAATAGCTACTCAAGTGAAAAAAGTAAAAAGATGGCAAATGGAAGTGAAAGATCATTCGTAATTTGAAACACGGCCATTTCAGGAACGTCGAACAATGTTTTCATGGCGCAATCGAGTTCTTTAAAAGAGTGAAGAATCAAATAGGAAATAGCTACTCAAGTGGGAAAAGTAAAAAGATGGCAAATGGAAGTGAAAGATCATTCGTAATTTGAAACACGGCCATTTCAGGAACGTCGAACAATATTTTCATGGCGCAATCGAGTTCTTTAAAAGACTGAAGAATCAAATAGGAAATAGCTACTCAAATCGGTACAATAGAAGAGAAAGAAGATCATTCTTAACATGAAATATGCTCATTTCAGGAGCGTTTGATTACTTATTGGACAATACAGTCATGATTTTTGAATAACTAGAGATTCAACTAGAAAATAGCTATTGAACGATAGAAAAATATACTGGTCAATGGAAAATGTGGGTGAATGTCTTTCTCAACTTGAAAAGGCTCCCCTGAAATGAATTCATTTTGAGTTTTAACGGTTTTCTTTCAAACCAAAAATTTGCACCTAAGTGGTCAACTCTACAAGATGGAAAAGAACGGTGTAGAATTCATGTCACAAAAAGAACGCACGTGCTTACATGATGTACATACAATGTGAGGGTGTCAAGTATTTCATATATGAATACGTAAAACACAAAACAAAGTGTGTTTTTATATATCAGTCTTCCCTCTATTTTCTGGATGCCGTTTTTCTTTAAGGTGCGTTTAGACCGACCCAACGAAGGCCAACGAACGAGTTTCAAAGTTGACTACCACACGTTCGTCGGCTTTCAGAAACACGCCCATATCAAATATATGCATTATTTAGGCTCTTTATTGAACATAAATTCGCTTTATATGTTCGCTGCAAGATGGATGACGGCAATGAAGAAATGTTTGCGAGTCTCAACGAAAAACGGAACGAAAGCGAAGGGGGTGGACGAAGATCTTTTTTAAAAACAGAAATTTCTATATTCTTTCATTCGCATTCGGTGTTCCTCCACACTGAGTTCTCTCAAAATTTTCGAAGCATTTGAGGTTACCTTCATGCTACGGATTGCAAGCAAATACAAACAAACGTTCGTTGGCCTGCGCTAAGTCGTCCATGCCGGATCAACGAAACCCTTTCGTTGAACCAGTCTAAAGGCACCTTTTACATTTATACATCATCACACATACGAATACCACCGCAGGTACAATCTCTTAGAACGTATTAGAGTGCTTCCCATTAGAGTTGGGTAACTCAGATCTGAACCGGTTCAAAGAGCCGACTCCGACAGAAGATCCGTGAGAGCCGACTCACTTTTTTTTGAGCCGACGAATCAACGGATCCGTATCAGTGAAACACTTAATACACAGAAGCAAATTTTACACTTACGTATTAGGTCTTGCTTTGATGCATCTGTCAGCTCAAATGACTCATGCATCACATGTTTGGCTATGCATTCTTGATTCTATACAGGTTGTGATATGATTGACTGAACTAGGTAACTCAGTGGCAGACTACAGTAACATATTCAGAACTCGGCTCTTTTTGAACCGGCTCACATACGGGATCCAGATGCAAAGATGCAGATCACTAAAAAGACCCGTTTTTCCCATCTCTACTTTCCATTTTTCCGACTCCCAACAACGTTAGTGCATGTCTATGCCAAATAGAACTACGCGATGAATTAGCAATGCATTATTGTATAACAATTCGAATGATTTGAAAACTTACCTACATTTTTTTATCGCAATTCCTCCACTCTTTACGCTGACACAGCTCAACTCTTCACCTCAGTAGTTTCTCTTGTATCGATCAGCAACGCAGATTAAATGAAACGCACTTTAGAAGGCACAAGTAGATTTGTATCAAATAGAAACCATATTTCTGTCGTAAATTTTCTAAAACTTGCGAATAAAAAACAATCTCATTGGAAGACCAAATCTTGATGTTAAAAAAGGCTACTTTGATCCTGTACAGTCGTTAATAGAAACAATTTTTTTAAAGGTATATCCAATTGTATAGGTCCACATATATATAAGAGAATATCACTTGGGGATTTGGCTTCCACCGTCAGATATTTTGGCCAGTTAGTACTAACATTAATTATCAAAGCTGAGTCAACTAAAATTGCATTTATTTTCCTCTCCCGGATTTTCCATTTCTCTTTCTCTTCGTCAGGAACATACAATCGCACCTTCTTGCATCCTTCTCTCGGCGCCTATGATTAAGAGAGTAATCCATATGTAGAGAAGTGCAATAAAGACATGAATCATGATGTCATGTAATAAATGGAATGGATCAACAAATAGTTTCAGGCTCCAGAGCTTAAATAACTTTATAATATGTACATAGGTATATATTATGGGCACACACATGAGTTTATGACGATATTAATAATAATAATAATATAAAGGAGCGGCTTACATAATACAAATGTAGGTAGAAACGTCTTCTGTATCTGAGAGTGTGCATTAATGTAGCTACAATATTCCTAGAGTAAACATGAATATATAGAGAGCAGCAAGAATACAGGATCCAAATCTCCATCAGCATTCCATTGGGTTGGTCACTCCGAGACGTTTAGTTGTCGAGCGTTTATGAGCTACCGAAATTGAATCTATCCTTTCGCGATTCTAATAAGAACCTGATTTTAGAGTCAAATCGAATAGTACGGAAGAAAATTTTCTATATTTTAGTATCTAATTTTTTTCTCCTTGCATTGCTTGACCGACATGAATTATTTAGAATGTCAGTTACATATAAATTCGTCCATTATACAATTTAAGTCAAGTTGGTCAATTCAGCCCGTAGAAACATTCTTTTGTTTACTATTCGACTCGCATTTTTTCGAATACTTATATATACTACCTACTCGATTTTTATAGTTAATACACCAGGCCTTCTTATTCCGAAATCGCGGCATCGGTTGAATTTAAGTGTGCTTCGAGATCGAGATTCCTTACGCTAATTTAATTCTGTAATACATACTGAGACCAGCGTTGCCAGACGTCCCGATTTTGGCGGGACGTCCCGATTTTTAAATCAAAATTAAATGTCCCGCGCGGGACAGGCTCAGTCCCACTTTTCGGGGATAACTCGACCGTGCGTAAATAATTATTCTCTTATTGTAAGTTGCAATTTTCAACACTCACTCCTCAGATTATTGTTTGAAACGCCATATTTTTCTAACGAATAAAACTTTTTTGATTTTGATTTCTGTTTTTTTAATTTTTTTTATTCAGAAGACGAATAAGACAACTATTTAACGATAGGGTAAATCTGATTTAAAATATAATATTTTTATTAAAATACATTTTCTGTGGCTATTTTTGCTATCTATTGTCACGTAAACGTAAAAAAAGATAAATATTTAAAACTTCTGAATATATACGTTTTTTTACTATGTCCCGCTTTCGACGAAAGAATCCCGCTTTTTTCACTCAAAAAGTTCCAAAATCCCGACTTGGCAAAAAAAAATCTGGCAACGCTGACTGAGACTTATATCTAGATTGAAATTCGTAAAAACTTACAGCAATGACTTGTTTAAATGGCTATGTTTCAATTGCGCCAATAAAATAAATAAATAAATAAAAATATCGAGACTAAAATATGGCCACTCGGATTAAAACCCTAACACCTACTTACCAGTATAAATAGAATTATGTTACAGTTTTTCAATTTGCCTGTCTTCTACTGAAATTATAATTTAAGTGTCTCAACTGTTATTGGAAAGATAATTTTTTTCCAAAATACGCTTATGTAAATGTTTAAAATACAGAAACTAGATAAACTCTCCCAAAACAGTTCACCGTATCTAAAAAAAATTGACATTTAAATAATAATCTTTTCTGTTTAAATTTATCACTGTTTTTCGACTTCCGGCACAGTTACATGACTTTATGGGTGTATGCGGGCATTTATCAATACATCATGATTTTATTATCAAAAAGTCGTCTTAAATTTATTAAACAACCTACTCTACCGAAATAGCGGACAGATGCTTTTTATTTATTCATCTTCTTCAAGCTGGTTCATTTTTGGTAACACGATCATATTATCTTGTTATACAGTTCTTCTGTGGGAAGTGTTTTTCGTGTCAGTCGATATATCAACACCTGTGTATTTAACAAACAGCTGTGAAACATCATGCCTCTATCTTCTGTACACAGTGTACTGTTCTTATAGCGTCTAACTCTAATTGCCTTTAGTGTATTTTACCGGTTGAGTTAAGCTATAAACTATGATTCACATCAACAATTGCACATCATATTGCAGGGTCGATCAGACGTGTTATTGGCTGGTTTTACAAAGGTTCAACAATCAACAATAGGTCAGTAGGTAACAAAATATAGATAAATAAGGTAAATATAGATAATTAGTGGCCCAGTCCGGCTTCGTCTGGATTTGAAGATTGTTAAAGATAGACATATGCTCCAGCGGACTTTATATTATTATTACATTTATATTATTGTTACATTTTATGTGAAAGTGTGAATAATATTATGATATGATATGATATGATATGATATGATACTTTATTCATCAAAAGACCTATTACAGGTATAGAATCGTCATAATATAAAAGTACAATAATAATTATAATAAATACCCAACAATATAGCTGTACATCAATAATTTTTAAAATTTAAATATTCTGACAACTTATAGAAACTATTATTTGCCAAGAATATTTTTAATTTACTTTTGAATGTGTGTATATTCGTTATATTCAGGGAGTGCATTATATAATATTATGCCAGCATGAGATGGAGATTCTTTGTGATAATAGTTACTAAAGTTTTTTAGATGCAACATTGTGCCCTGCCTAGTATTATAAGTATGCATTTGCTCAACAGTACTGAAAGTATTTAAATTAATTTTTATAAGCATTAACGATTTGTAGATATACATTGATGTAACTGTTAGTATAGTTTTTTCTTTAAATACTTCTCTGCAGCTAGTTCTAAAATTTAAATTAAACATCAATCTAATCACCCTCTTTTGTGCTTTAAAGACCCTTTCAGTATCCTTGGCTTGACCCCATACTAAAATGTTGTAATTCAAATAGGCGTGCACAGTTGCAAAATATATTTTCAAAATTTGATTTTCATGCAGATATGGTTTCAATACCTTGATTAAGTAGTACGCTTTATTGATTTTTTTACATAGTGTGTCTATATGTAAATTCCACTTCAGTGTACTGTCAATATTGATGAGAATCATTATTATAAAAAAAACCGGTCAAGTGCGAGTCGAACTCGCGATAAGAGAGTTCCGTACTATTCTGTTTTCCGTGAGTACTTTATGACTTAAGGTTTTCATTTAGGTTTTCCTGTAAACTATGGGTGAGACCCGACATTGCCTATTTTTTTCAAAATTTTAGGCTCAGTAGTTTCGGAGATAAGGGGGGGAACGGTCAATTGTTCATCTATTATCTCAAATAACTTTAAAACTATTTATTTTAAAATTATAAAAAAAATATATTTGAGACCCATACTACAAGCTCTTTAATTGATATATCACACGGTACAGTTTGCAAAACTTTTTTTTGTAATTTCCTAATTTTTCCCCAAAAATTACCCACATGTTCAAAATTTATTTATTTACGTTACACGTCCGTCTTTGGGTCACCGACTTACATATGTGCACTAAATTTCAACTCAATCGGTCCAGTAGGAGATAAAGGGGGGCAAATGGTAAATTTTCACATATTTTCTTAAATAACTTGAAAAATATTTATTTTCAAATTATAAAAATATATATATTTGAGACCCTTACGATAAGCTCTTTCATTTGATATGTCACACGGTACAGTTTGCCAAACTATTTTTTTTAATTTTCTAATTTTTTCTCCAAAAATGACCCCCTTGTTCAAAATTCATTTATTTACATTACACGTCCGTCTTATGGTCACCGACTTACATATGTATACCAAATTTGAACTCAATCGGTCCAGTAGTTCGGAGCAAATTGGCTGTGACAGGGTGCCAGACACACGAGTGATCCTATAAGAGTTCCGTTTTTTCCTTTTGCGGTACGGAACTCTAATTATCAACGTGTATTGATTTTGCGCGAATTCAATCGTTTTTAACAGTGAATGTTCA
Source organism: Venustoraphidia nigricollis (assembly GCA_034508555.1). Lineage (NCBI taxonomy): Eukaryota > Metazoa > Arthropoda > Insecta > Raphidioptera > Raphidiidae > Venustoraphidia > Venustoraphidia nigricollis. Next base: position 102,775 of record JAVRKA010000052.1, on the reverse strand, counting down.
AAAATACAAGAAAAATCAAAATTGCAAAAACAAAAATAAAATCGCTATCAAACATCACAGGATTACCCGCTGGGCTAATCTGAAAATTGTCTGAAAATTTCATCAAAATCGGTCCACTCGATTTGAAGTCCATAGATAACATACATACATACATCGCCTTTTATATATTATATAGATTAGTTGTAGCATTTTGTGATCCTGACCCACTTTCTGACTTTCGGTGTAATTTAATGAATTGAAAATTGTACTACTTAGAAATTCTCTCAGGCTGAGAGCTCTCAAGCTGAATGAATGGTAGATCCTCATTCAAGTTGGGAGCTTTCAGTCTGAAAAATACAATTTACTTACATAATATCGAATTGCATCTAAAGCTATTTATTAATTATCTTTTTGTTAACTAGTGCATGTAAACAATAATATACTCCCCCTGCTCTAATACAAGATATGCTTCCATCATGATAAATATAAGTAATGGCAATGAAAACCAATATAACTTGATAAAATGGAATTCGTTTCATTACCGTTAGTGTTTTATTTGTATTGATGAAAGTTTCATGTTAGGGATGTTGAAAAAATATCGATATATCGATATCTTTTATTAGATATATCAATATTTTTGGGCGATATTTAATATTTCGATATATCGATATAAAATTCCGGGTATCGAAACCCGATATTTTTTTTTCCAGTAGCCACACTTGTGTGTACTACCGCGACTGACTATGGTCGTTTGAAATTAAGCTCAGAGTATTTTTTCTACATCTAGAATATTTTTAATTATTTTGATTTTCACCTTAATTCATGCTTTACCAACAATTTTCTGTCGCATATCACCTATGGCACTCATGCCATAGGTTCGCCATCCCTTAGTTTATTAAGTAATTGTTCTATTAATCTCTACAATTATTTGCTCCTAAATGTATTAGACGTTTGATTAATAAACAAATAAAAATTCTTATCGTTGTTATTGATTTCAGATACTTATTTATTACTTCATTTATTAGACATAATGTCCGTTAATTGCACATTTGAGATTATATTAAGCTAGCTAATAAAATATATCCTAAATTTATTCGAGTGCCAATGTTCTGTTTCAAATTGTACCGATGTATCGATATTTTTAAAAAAATATATCGGTACTGATATCGATACTTGAAAAAAATATCGATACGATATATATCGATACTTTTTGGCACTTCTGAAATCCCTATTTCATCTATGCATTATACTGTATGCTGTATTGCTTTCTCATGCAATATGTCAAATAAAAAAAAATAATAGAAAATATTTAAAATGGTTTGCGATATTTTATTAATAATGAAAAAGTATTACAGTTATTCGTAAGTTTATTTCTGTACATAAAAAAGTTGAAAAATATCATTCAAAATAAAATAGCCAAATTTTATGTTTCCAGTTTTACTATTATAATACTTGAACTATCAAACTTTTGTCTTCTTGCATTCAATAAAAGTTCTATATTGAAAGAAAGTGACAAAATTTAAAATTTTCAAGGAGTAGTGAACATTTTCTTTTAGGTTGTCGAATTAACTTTTAATTGTAGTATTTCATTCAAGTGATGTAACTTTTAGGCATTCCTAATTGCAAAACTATAAGTTCTACACTACATTGGGGCATTGTGATGTTTTCAAATGATTTAGACAGACTATCAACTTGAGGCTTCAGTTCATATGTCCTGAAGATATGAATTAAATATGATTAAGATATTTTTGAAGTTCTTTTGGCGCACTGAAAGTAAAATATTCTGTTACAGACTAACAAAATGAAAATCATTTTTTATTCGTGTTTAGTATAGAATCTACTTTTTTCGATCAAAAGAAACTCCTGGACTGATTTTGAAAAGAATTGTTTAAGATCCTATTGACGTTTTTACGGTTCTACTGATATCCTAACGAAGTCGATATAATTTTTTATTCGTGATTATTTCATTCTGGAAAGAAATGACCACGTACGTCCGTACGTACAAACACACACTCACACATACTTCTTTTCAAAAAAAGTGTATAAACACTGTAGTAACAGTGAAAAACAGAAATATGTTAAACATTTTGATTTCTATTTTCGGAATATCTACTAGAAACTTAAAAATACCAAATCGAGCGGACGACTCCTATCTCTAAAGGAAATGTATGGACTGATAATCCTTGACTTTTGGCTTTAAATCTGTTAAGATGTCATTTGTTTTCAACTAAATGGATATCTCGTGAGCATTAAACTTTCGTTAGTGTGATAAAGTTTGTGATTCCCTGACATTTGCGATAGTAAGCGCACCCTGAATGCCGGAATGTAATATATGTATTGTGAACATAAAACTAAAGTAATAAAAAAACAAATTTTCCCAACGAAAATTTTATATTATACGAAATCGCGTATAGTTGTATATGTATAATCTTTGTGTTATAAAAAAAACGCAATCCAAAGTGCCGTCGTAAAATGAAACAAAAATTCAGTTATATTTAGTTGTGTCCTCTACAAAAAAAAACATATTTCTTTTGTCTCTATGTATTTATAATCGCTTGATTTCAAAGTGCAACTAAAGACTTGTCACCTTTATAACTTTTCTTCCTATTGAGCTGTTAAGTACAGTATAAACTCCATGTAACGTCACTCTATTTAAAGTCAAACTCCTTAAAACGTCGATATGACGCGACTTTGTTGTCCATACAATGATACACTGTATGTAACATAACACCCACTCTAAATAACAACAATATAAAGTAAGTAATTTCGTCACCTTAGAAAGCACCTACTGTTGGTAGACAGTTTCTAAGTTGCCGAATTTGATAAGAACTGCGCCTTTATTGTCTAGCCCGTATTTACCTCGACTGTCGGCATCATACATACCGAAGATTCTGAGAAATTCATTCTTTTAAGTGAAATATGGACAAAAAATTTAATTATAGTTTTTTTTAATTAATGATATCCATGACCTATTTTAAGAAACAACCCAATCGCGATTTATTATCTTATAGATAATAATTGATAAAATATACTTTTCGTCTGGTAAACCGATCGGGGACCATTCATGTATTACGTAACGCAATTTTCGAGGATTTTTGACCCCCCTCCCCCCATGTAACGCACTGTAACGTTTTGCTGCACCCCTCCCCTCTAACGTTACGTAACACCCAAATGATCAAAAGATAATTTTCTGTCAATAAATTTATTCGGAATTGACTCTAATTCAAAGAAGTTAATTAGAAAGGTTGTGATCCTTGATGATTGTTGGATAAGTGTAGATAAAATCTGTGGCACAGGATCAATAAAAACACAATACTGAAGTTTAAATTTGTATTTTCACTGACGTTTCTGAAGATGGTGCAAAGCGCACCGAAACGTCAGTGAAAATGCAAATTTAAACGTCAGTATTGTGTTTTTATTGATCCTGTGCCACAGATTTTATCTACACCTATCCAATAAATTTATTGTTTTATTTAACAGAAATATGTTACGTAACACTTTACTTTAACCCCCCTCCCCCCCTTGTAACGCGCTGTAACGTTTTGCCAGATCCCCCCTCCTCCCTAAGTGCGTTACGTAATACTTGAATGGTCCCTCGGTGAAGGACGAGCTCTCTTCGGATCCTGTACTATTAAGATGTCGTGCGCATTCTAGAGATGGAGGTTTAGAAGACCTTATTATCCGGGTTCTAGAAATTAAAGTGTTGGATATAAATTGAATAGTCTGCAAATGCGTTTGTGTTTGTAAGTAAGAACATATTATGTACATTCAAACGTATATCATGTACATATATGGTATACGGTTTTATTCGCGTATATGTATTTAAACAGAACAAGTTCACCAGCGCGTAGAGAATGAGCAATTATCTGTTGTACGTTGCAAGTTTTGTGTAAGTCATCTTCTTGTACATACCACCTCTGCATCGAACATGCTTGGTTTCGGTTCGAACCCTGCCGTTGGCCGTCTATTATAAACTTCTCTAACTGCGTGACTTCACTTTCAACTCCGTTTCGAACAGTTTGTCGGTTACGGCATCGACTATATTTTTTTAACTGACAAGAAAATCGGCCATCAATTCGACGATTATATTTTTATAAATATACCATTTTTATTTTATTTAATTGTTAAATTTGTTCACTCTAAAAACATATTTTAAAAAACGGTCATTTTCAATCTGTTCAGGGAGATTTGACTCCTTAATGTTGGATAAGTTTGGATAAAATCCGTGGCGCAGGTTTTTTAAAAAACGGAATTATTATAAACTTTTTATTAATAATTGTTTAACTCAAATTTATATTTACATGTGTATTTTAACTTTTATATCTACTTAATCAAAACATTAAACTTGAAAAAGTTCCAAACAAGGAACGAAACGTCGCTGTAAATAACAAATAAGTGTTTACTTAAAAAGTCCTTTTTCCCGACAAATCATTTTTATATTTTTTTATTTATGTAATTATTAATTCATCTTTAAAGTTCAATTCCAGATATATTTTATAATAATTGGAATAATTTATTTATATCAATTTAAACACACATTGATTGGCAACGTTTCGTCTTTATTCTTAAGACTTTATCAAGCTCTGAATATATTTATCAACAATAGGGATGTTGACTATGTTCAAATAAAAACATAATTTTAACGAAAAGTGGTAGTTTCTATGATAGAAATACTAAAAAACACTATATTTTTCCTTATTTTTAAGGAATTTAATTAATTTCACTTTAAAAGTTTGTTATGTAAAACGATTTTGTTAAATATATTGTTGACGTGAATAACCAGAATGGTAAAACAAAGCACACGGTTCGCAACATCAAGATAGACACAATGTAAGCACCACAAAGATAATTTTAATGGTAATGAACGTAAACTGGCGATGCGGTGCTCTGCCTGGTTGTACCTTTTTTGTTACTATTATTAGTGCAGGACTGTAGGAGGCGTGCAAAAACTAAATGCCAGTTTGAAACTTGTCTCTCTGTTATGTGCTTATAAAGTCTGGCTGTTTACTAGCCAACATATAGGCATTACACATTAAATTTAACTGACAAACACAATTTTGTTCAATAATTTCAAATTTTAAGATAGCCTTTCCACAATAGCAAACTGTATGATTTGTGTACAAACGATTAAGTTAAACCATAAAAAATTCAGTCAACTGGGCGACAGGACCATTCGAAGTTTAAAAATATTAACATTTGACGTATTATAAATAAATACAATTAAATTTCTGTTAAAGAGTGCAATGACGCGCGTAACGGCTAGTAAAAAACAAACGTTGTGTGTGTGTTCAAATTTCAATAATTATTTTTTGTGAATTTATGAAAAGCTATAAAAATAAAATACTTATACTCATGTACACGGCAGCGACAACAGTAGTGGAACCTCCGGTTCCTCCGTGTTTACCTCGCGAAAGTGCGCTCCACTCGGTAGCAGCAACAATAGTTGAGCGTCCGGCTCCACCGTATTACTATCTTACAGGAAAGGAAAATTTGGTAGAGGATCAATAAATAAATAAGCTTTACCAAAGTTTCGCTAATGGTCAACGTTTCGAAAAATATATTTTCATCTTCAGGGCCTTAAGCTGGTCGAATGATGGTAAATTGTTCTAGTAATATACATGATCATTTTTATAGATATAAATTTATTTGTGCACATAATAATATCGACAAGGAATTTAATTTTTTAATTTGTGGCAGTTTATTACAATTGAATTAATATTTTAATGTGTCTGTGATGTTTAAAATTGTATCAATCTATAAAAAAGATCATGTATATTACTAGAACAATTTACCATCATTCGACCAGCTTAAGGCCCTGAAGATGAAAATATATTTTTCGAAACGTTGACCATTAGCGAAACTTTGGTAAAGCTTATTTATTTATTGATCCTCTACCAAATTTTCCTTTCCTGTGACATTCTATTGGATCAACACCACCATATACGAAGACATTACTATCTTACGTCGTGGAGCTACATCCTACTTGGTAGAAGCAACAGTAGTGAAGCCTTCCGATCCACCATACCGCAGTCTTCCCTCGAGAGGCTATCAAACAACATTTGCGCACGTAGTAGTAAAAATCCCATAGAAAAAACACGTTCAGTTTTTTCCGAATTTTCCACTATTCCGCACAATTTTTTCAATTTTTCTTTTCCTAAAAACCTTATTAGAACTATTACGAATATTTAAAAAAATATTCAAATAGGTCCAACTGTTTTCAACGAACAGCATTTCATTTTTATTATATATTAGTCAACTTACTAATTAATTATTGGTGTAACGGGATCTCTATCGTCAACAAATTCATTTCAACTAACAAAAAGGAGAGGTACTTGTTTTGCCTCAAAAATTTAAAATCAGTATTTGTTACGAACGTTCATTTTTGTTGAAGTATTGAAGTACAATAAAGTAGATGATTAAAAAAACCCAGAATGAATGCCATTTTAAAAGATTGGAATCTACTTATTTTAGGTACTAATTGAGCAGAACTACTATCCTTTTCTATATCTTTTATAATAATAATCTATCCTGATAAATTGGAATTCACGTCTTTTAAAGGCTATCGGTGTTCTTACAGTTCACTGGATATCGACTTCTACGGCCTGCTTCGATCACGCATAGCTAATGTATCAAGGGAAATGGCCTATTACTGTGCCACATTCATGTACATAATGCGTGCGCTCACTTTACTCGCTCAAATCTATGACTAAAAGGCAAAACGTCTTTTACCGAATTTTTCTATTTTCTTCTGTATGTTCAGAAAGACTTTTTAGCACTAGTTTTTGTAACATTATGTTAAAATGTGTCACCTCCATAGAAATTGTGAATTTTCTCTGCACTTCTAAACGACAAAAGGTCCTCACACTCACTGAATGATATTAAATATGCTCCAAATAGCCCTCCATATTTTGATGAGAAAGGGTGATTTTCAAAAAAGAAATAACAACTTCTTATGACTTTGGATTTGATTATTCAAGGTTCATGAGCACAAAAGCTGTGGGGGCCCCCAGGTAGGGGGGATCAAGAGTGGATGAATCTTAAAACACATGATGCAGGTGAAAAATTGATTGCAAATTGATACTGAAAGTTAATTAAGAGTATTGATGACATACATACATTGTTATTTTTTTCGGAAATTGAACTTTGTTGATGGGGTCTCTGGATCTGGGTCCCAAGTACTCTTATGTAAATCCGGAAGTGGTGACCTTATTAATTTTGTGCAAAATACGAGTAATAAACTTTAATTGACTTTTTTTCTTTTTTGTCCTTGGTAATTAATATAAAAATGGTTTGTCGGGAAAAAGGATTTTTTAAGTAAACACTTATTTGTTGTTATAAATAATTATTACAAATAACAAATAAGTGTTTACTTAAAAAGTCCTTTTTCCCGACAAATTATTTTTAAATAAACTTTAATGTTTTCCCGCTTCTTTAGTCAGCAAATCGATCAGTTGCATTTCGGAACTCATCGGCCAGCGTTCAGGGGATATATTCGGAAAAGTTCCACCCCCTCTTCAAGAGATTCATTGAATAGGAAACTTGTTTGAAATTCAACCTATTTCACTGAAAAACGCAAAAACTTTTACGAGACTCCGTATAGTAATATTAATACTTTGTAAAGATTTTTTATAAATGGAAATGCAACCGCTTTTAAAGAAAATTATAACATACTTTGTTGAAAAACACGATGAATGAAAACGTGCAAAAATGTTGGAAATAAAATGACATTATACGTTTTAATATGAATGTTTCTGCATCAGTTCTAAGTAAAAATGCGGAGAAATACTACAGAAATTAACTTGGTTTATGAAACACATTTATTCTACAATATATGCATTCTTGTGAAATTTTCCAACTAGGAACGATGAAAATAATATTATATGACGCGAAAATTTAGTAAAGTGTCTGAACACACCAGTTACTATTAACTTTAAGTACGTAGTTTGCATGGCTGGCGATGAGACGTGAAAAAACGTTATCTTTATTGGAATTAACTCAACACCTGCATACAAATATTCACTGCTATAGAAAATAATATAAAAATTCCAGTTGGGACTAATATTCATTTAAATATTTTAAGTTTTTTAGTAGCGTCAAAAACACACATTTCTAAACAACATCTAGAATATCTATCATTGTGGAAACGCGGCCATGTACGACGGATATATTGTAGATACTTACAAATGCCAATAATAGCAATGTGATTAAAAACAGTTTTCTTTATACCCAGTCGAAAGTACGTATTATCGGCTTTGATTTTAAGGCAGAAAGTCTAACATTTATGCTCTGTTGGAATTACTCGCACGCCATTTATAACAGCGGGCCGAAAGAAAGTAACAGCGAGATGAAAGAGTTTTCTCGTGCACACTATTACGTGAGACAGCCACCAGCCAGTAATAGCTAACAGCTGTTATTGCATATAACCTCAAAATTGCTCACTTGAAAGTTATTAGTTTTTTATATAATGGTGAAAGTACGTAATTTTGACCGGGTATAAAGAAAAATGGGATACACCACACGGGCAGAAAATAGAAATTCCTGAACTGCGCAACATGATGGTGTAATATACTATTTTTCTGCAGTTCTGATTAATTTATACTTCCCAATTTTACTATGGTAGGAAAGTATTGTATAATCAATATTTTAATACAAGGTAATGCAGACTCGACTATAATTGGCAATATAACATAAAAATAGATGTTAAGCACTATGTACTAAAGAGACGTCGAATCAGTGAAAATGCCAACAAAGTGAGAGAAGCTACTGAACGTAGTCCATGACGCTCAATTCGCTAGCATCGCAAATCTTGGACATTTCTAAAGAGCTTGCGAATTTATCAATTTTTTGAAACAAAATGTTGGGGATTTTATGGAACCCATCTTTCCAATACCTTCTTAATTAGCGGCAAGGCAAATTTTCATTTTATGAAGATATCCGAAGGTACATATCGCTCGAAGACATTTCGTGAACTGAAGAGCGTCATAACAGATTATATCCTTCGGAGAGATCAAGAATTTTTAATTAAAGTCTACAACGCATAAGAACGCATTGTAAGTGAAGGAAGACATCTAGGTGGCATAAAACTGCAAATTTCATACTTTTTACTGACACACACATTATTTTTTTCTTGGAAGTTATTAATTAAAATCCATCAGTCGATTTTGGGTCACATTTATAGAGCTTGACATGTTTTGATACCCTAAGGAATAGTTTGAGATAATTTTCTGATTGATGTCTCTTATGTATATGGAATGTAGGCATGTATGTGTGTGTGTGTGTGATAAAATATTTCTCCATCGATATCAAAGAAAACGACACAACCTGTGAAATGTTGTTTTTTCAGGAGTCCCTTGACCTTGAATCGCTACCCAATGGTATCTAACATTTCAAAATTTTCAATCTGGCTCATAAACATGATTTAATCATTGATTTTTCAAAATTCGATACAATTTAATTTTATTATTTCCATGAGCACTAGCTACATAGTCAGTGGTGGCATGATTTTAGGGGCGGCAAAATCTTAGAGACGACAAAATTTCAAAAGTAAACAATGTTAGGACAGTTGAAATTTAAAAATTAATTTAACTAATTTTTCATCCGTTGTTCAAATTTACGATTCTCTGGCTTCATTAGATGTTTAATTTCAATAATTACTTTCCACAGAGCTAAAAGGACGCCATATCGGACGGGGCCTAGGGCGGTTTCGAACCTAAATCCATCACTGTCATAGCAAAGACAGTCTTCAAATACTACCTTATATTTTGTTGATATAAAAAAATGTCGTAAAACGAGAGCTGTCGGTACAGATAGTTCCCGACTTAACGAGCTGATTCGTTCATAATGTTCGTAAAGCGGGAACTGCCTGTATATTATGTTGTAAAGAGAAGAGACGGCGGTGCCACCCTTGCACTGGCAATAATAAGTAGCGCCGTCAGTGCGGCCATGTTTTCCATGGTGTTGTTAATGTGCTCACTGGCATCGTGATATGCCTCATGTCCCGCTTGTCACATTAATTACAACATAGCTGCAAACACTTTAACACAAGGCTACAGTTTCACACGTGTCTAACCACACAACACATGAGTTAGTTCATCTGACAACGAGAATTGATTAAAAACTCCACTCCCTATGTTATGTAATTTACTAGCCTGTACCCGCAGCTTCGTTCGCGTCAATCCCGCTTTTCTTAATCCGATCGCAGCCATGTCATTTAAGTTAAGGTGATATCACACGGTTCATTTTTTGTTCATTTCTGTCTTTCATTCTGCATCATTCACTTGAAACGTCTGAATAGGGATGGAGATCTGAGTTCGATTAATCGAAGAATCGATTTCTTGGGCCAAAAAAATCGATTTTTTTAATCGATATATATAGTACTGACTCGATCCAATGAATCGATATTTCACCCTTGAAAATCGAGATTCGATTTTTTCTAGTTTGATAAGAATGATAGAATGATTTACAATTAGCTGAATAACAGTTTTTCACTTAATTACTCAAAAACTCGCGAGATGGCTGGGTTTTCAGTTTCTTTCGTCTCTCTTTAAGCACTGGAAACTATAAATTATATCATTTCCAAACTTTTTAATGGACGCAATAAATGTTTTTTTTTATACTTGATACTTTGATATGGTTCTAAGAACAGCTTTAATTAGTTAAAATGATAAATAATCGATAATTATGGTGTCCCTTATGTTTTCCATAATATAAAAATATATTTATACGGTAAATACAAACTCTAAAAGCAAATTGAAAAAAGATCGATTTCTGAGAAATCCATCTTGTAGACCGCGATTTTTTTGTGAATCGATTCATCAGATTTCGATTCGAATCGATTTAAAAATCGATCTATTTCTGAAATAATCGCTATCTCTACGTCTGAACACAAAATGAAGCAATAGTGACGAATGAATTCATTCATGAACCGATATGCAACAACGCTAGATTTTGGCCTTCGGCATGATTCCTTCGCACTCCGAATGAACGAAAAATGAAATTTCTGAACTTGGAGAGAATATTCACTTGGGTTTGGCCATTTTGTCTCGCGTCTTGTAGCGAACGGACTTAGAACTATATTCTGTCTGTGTATGAGACAAAATGGTATTCAATTGGAACGACCAAAACACGTTGCTATTTTTGGAGAATTTCAAAAATTCTCAATGTCTTTGGAACCACAAAGACATCGGCATTCGACATGATTCATTCGCACTCCGAATGAGCCTAAAATGACACGTCTGAACACAAGAAAGAATATTCATTCGGGTTCGACCATTTCGTGTCGTGTTTTGTAGCGAACGGACTTGAAAATACGACATCGCATAGTGAATATATTCTGTCTGTGTATAAGACAAAATGGTATTCAAGTGGAACGACCAAAACACGTTGCTATTTTTGGAGAATTTCAAAAATTATCAATGTCTTTGGAACCACAAACTCGGCGAATACAAAGACAGAACAATACGTACAAATTCTATAAAATCTCTAATTAATGATTTAAACTTAGAATTTGCTTCTTTTTTATCAATTTTTCGATCAATTGATCACAAATCAAACGAATTCTAAGGCGCACAACTTCATTGGACGACATCTTCGAGGAGAAGACTGGATGAACGTTCATTTCTATATCATTCTGTCTGTGCCGTGTGAACGCGGAATGAAAAAAAAATGTAAATTCACTCAAATGACCATTCATCCGAGTGTACCGTCTGATATGACCTTTAGAATATACGAAAAGACTGCAAAAAGTCGTAATTACTCGGGAGATTTACGTTAATAATTAATTAACTTTCCAGTCCATAGGGAAGTTATTGTAATGGGTTCGATAATGAAAATCGAAGTTTTCAACATATTTTAAAATTTCTAAGTAGAAATAGCATCGCAACATAATTTTGAGAAGAAGTCTGTGTGCACGCGTACGTGTTAAATTTTTTCGTCTCCGATATCTCGTGAATAAAAAATGATATCGACTTCGTTATAGTGCCAATCGTCGCGTATTACCATAGGTAAGGTTGATTAGATTATCGATAACTTTGGTCCAGCCGTTTTTTTTTTTTTTTGTTTAAACAAAAAGACTCCAAAAAAGTGTATTTTAGAATTTTGTGAAAAATATTTCTCGGGTCTAATTTGTTAAATATCTGTACCTATATTCAATATTGATCATACTGGAAAGTTGATCGTGTGAACCACTACGACTTTTTGAACCATGGTAGGAATTTCGGAAGTATGCCTAGAAAATTCTCGATGTGAATTCTGGGACAGCCTGTAGCCTGTAGAAACAATATTACATAGATTTAATATACGATAGAAGAAAGAAAAGTTTTAAGTCGGTTTACGGTAAAGTTTCAGCGCTGAAGCAAGGAAAGAATAAAAGTATCGTCGATGGACGTCAATGAAAAGAAAAGAAACTCCATACATCATCGTATCGACGATACGTTGAGATGACGAAACGGAAAACAGAAGAAAGGCTGATCGAGCGAACAATCTTGTAAAAATGGAAAACTGCCATCGACCAGTCGTTCTTTTCACCAAGCAGTTCTCAGTCCGAGATAAAAAAGAATGAAACCAATTTCATATCACAAACAATGCAGTGTTGCGAAATAACTTCATTTCTTTATCTGAATTGATTCTGAGTGTATCCACCACCTTAGCATCGTCATAATATTGCATTCTGACGTTTAAAGCGATCTGTATCAATATATTTTTTTCGTGCATAATAAAAATATAATTTGTCAAATCCTTGGCGAACCAAAAATATGCGGTTCATTACCAAACAAAAAACAATTAAATATACCAGACGACATTTATCGAATACCAGTAACACAATATTTTTCAACCGTTATTAAATAAATAACTAAACGCGGAAAGTCGGTATGTCAGTAGATCCAGAAATCTAACAAGGGGACAATTTTTGTTTGAAATTTTTGAAGTTATACTTCTTTTGGCGCATTGAGGGTAAAATTTTCTTTGTTATGGATGTTGAGCACGCACAACATCTCTGTTACGGAAGCTGCACAGACAGCATGCAGCGAAAATGAGACACCATGAAGTTAGTTGTTAATTTAATATGAATGTACTACGTGTATCGACAAGGTTAAAATCGTCGATAAAGCTGACATAGTCTTTCTTTGTATTCATAGATGACACGTCTCATTTTTTACAATGTCCAACGCTTATCCAAAGCAAATAAGTACTACTCGCAAGGTTGAAATCGTCGATAAAGCTGACATAGTCTTTCTTTGTATTCATAAATGACACGTCTCATTTCTTACAATGTCCAGCGCTTATCCAAAGCTAATAAGTACTACTCGCAAGGTTGAAATCCTCGATAAAGCTGACTTCGATGCAGTATAATTTCACTTTGTATTCATCTAGCTGACACGTCGGATTTCTCTGTTACAATGAAGTATAACTTCTGCCGCGCGTTTAAGTACACATACCACTTTTTTTTGTAATCCTAATCGTTCATGTCATTTTTGCAGAAACACATCTATGGGGGCAGTTTCGTCTTCCAAAAAATCAAGAGAGGATGAGCGGCAAATTTTAATCTTTTAGCATTGAGCTTTAACGGGATTCTTCTTTTGACTTATACGATCGCCCGTTAAAAAAAACCCGAGTCGCAGTGCCAAAACCCTGCCGACAATATAGTGTATTTGCTTATACAGGCAGTGTGGCTTTATTTTGTGAGCTAAGTTGGTTTTTGGGCAAAATAAAAAATGTTACTCCTTAATACACCCCTTAAAATAACATTTTTTTTCTTAATTGCAACATTATTATAAATCGAACCTCTATACCAGATTATATACAACTTTCAGTAAATAATTCACTATTTGTAAACTAGTGTTTTCATAAAATTTGTATGTCCGGTCCTGTCGGGCCGATTTTATTTAAATTTTAGGGACACCTTTTAATTACTACTAAAGGGTCAAATGTCAATTTTGAAATGATTCTGAGAATTTTTTCGGTATTTTGGGGCCCAAAAACATTTTTCAACCCCTAAAAACTACCCTTAAAATGCCCCGATTACGCCCATTTTAAATAGGCTTCTTGCGGTGATGGATTTCAACACGTGGACCAAATTTCGTTAAAATCAATTAACTCTTTCGAAAGTTATTGCCCGCACACACACACACACACACACACATATATATATATATATATATATATATATATATACGTATATATATATATATATATACATATATATATAAACATTTTCAAAAATGGTGCCAAAGTGTTTAGGAGGTTATGAAACGTCGAGAAATTTTGGTCCGACCCCTAGGTCCCGCCATCCGACCAACGCCAATAGTGTATGTTGCCTTATGGCAAATACACTAATAACATATTTAAGTAGGCTGAAAACACCCTGTATTTTGTAAAAATAATGGTTGATTTCTTTTGAAAAATATTTACATTTTATGTATAAACAAAATACAATATTGCATATAAAATAGCTACTAAATATGTAGAAAGAACATGACGATACTTTATAGTTGTTTGAAATATATATCATGTCTTTTATTTTTTATGCATGCATTCTTTAAACTTCATAAATATCTTACTGGAATAATACATACATTCAAGTGAAAATGTTCTTAGATAAAATCATTATTGGATAAAAATGTCTCGTGTTGACTATTTCTTTGTGCTCAATACCGCTTTTAATTTAATTTAATTTAATTTAATTCCCAACAGATAGACATCCAATAACAGGGAATTACAAATTTCGACATTGAATACATGCTATAAATAGCATGACAATACAAATATAGCACAGCAATATAAACTTAACAATCTAAACATAGTAGAATATAATATAAATGTAACAAAATGTGAACATAACAGAATAAAATATATAAAAAGTGTAATAAAATGTTGGAATACAATAATAATAATAAAAACCCGGGTCGCAGTGCCAAAACCCTGCCGACAATATAGTGTATTTGCTAATACAGGCAGTGTGGCTTTATTATGCGAACTTAAGTTGGTTTTTGGGCAAAATAAAAAATTTGACTCTTTAATACACCCCTTAAAATAAAATTATTTTTCTTAATTACAATATTATTATCATTCGAATCTCTATACCAAATTATATACAGCTTTCAATAAATAATTCACAATCTGCAAACTATAGGGTTTTCATAAAATTCGTAAATCCGGTCCTGTCGGGCCGTTTTTATTAAAATTTTAGGGACACTTTTTAATTACTAACAGAGGGTTAAATTTCAATTTTGAAACGATTTGGAGAATTTTTTCGGTATTTTGGGGCCCAAAAACTTTTTTCAATCCCTAAAAACTACCCTTAAAATGGTCCAATTGGGCCCATTTTAAATAGGGTTCTTGCGGTGGTGAATTCCAACATGTGGGCAAAATTTCGTTAAAATCAATTAACTCTTTCGAAAGTTATAGCGCACACACACACACACATATATATATATATATATATATATATATATATATATATATATATATATATATATATATATATATGTATGTATATATGTATATATATGTATGTATATATGTATATATATATATAAACATTTTTAAAAATGGTGCCAAAGTGTTTAGGAGGTTATGAAACGTCGAGAAATTTTGGTCCGACCCCTAGGTCCTGCCATCCGACCGACGCCAATAGTGTATGTTGCCATATGGCAAATACACTAGTAATTATAAGTATAGTATTTAGAAAAAGGTGCATTGCAATAACTTCATGCACGTATTAGCTTCTGTCCTGAAAAAAATCTATAGCACTTTTTTTAGCTTGCAGAGCATTCACTAACATCACCATCCTACACAAAGGTGAATTGTCACAATGCTGCGTTGAAACTTGAGAACGTGCTAAAAGTTGATACTTTGATCTAGTTGCTGCACTGGGGACCCTAATTACAGATAGCTCGAATCCTTTCGAGAACGGTCCTAAAAGTCCTCCAAAAATAATTTGCAATAAGAATAATTCTTAAGGCTATTGCAACCATTAATTTTAAAACTGTTAGTTATATAATACAACCCTGTATAAATGTACAGTCTAGTCTAAAGGTAGCTGCACACTAGGCTGGTTTTGCCGCTAGATTCGCTGCTAGGTTCCAAGCGTGATGTGGCGTTGGATTTTGTGATGAACCAGGAGAAACAAGCTTCACGAATTCCGCGAATTGTGTCTGCGAAAAATCAGAAACAACGTTAAAGATTTTTGTAACTTTTAGTTTAAATTTTAATTATTTAATGACTATGTATGTCGCATTGCGCTCTTCATACAATACGATCATCTATCTATCTATCTATCTAACGTTAAGGATCGTTCAAATAATAATAAAAAACCCGGGTCGCAGTGCCAAAACCCTGCCGACAATATAGTGTATTTGCTTATACAGGCAGTGTGGCTTTATTATGTGTACTTTAGTTGGTTTCTGGGCAAAATAAAAAATTAGACTCCTTAATACACCCCTTAAATAACATTTGTTTTTCTTAATTGCAATATTATTGTCAATCGAACATCTACACCAAATTAAATACACCTTTCAGTAAATAACTCACTATCTGCAAACTAGTGTTTTCAGAAAATTTGAAAAGCCGGTCCTGTCGGGCCGATTTTATTAAAATTTTAGGATCACTTTTTAATTGCTATTAAAGGGTTAATTTTCAATTTTGAAACGGTTCTGACAATTTTTTAGGTATTTTTGGGCCCAAAAACTTTTTTCCACCCCTAAAAACCACCGCAAAATGACCCGTTTTAAATAGGCTTTGTGCGGTGATGGATTCCAACATGTGTGCCAAATTTCGTTAAAATGAATTAACTCCTTCGAAAGTTATTGCCCGTACACATATATACCTATATATATATATATATATATATATATATATATATATATATATATATATATATATATACATATATATATACATATATATACATATATATATAAACATTTTCAAAAATGGTGCCAAAGTGTTTAGGAGGTTATGAAACGTCGAGAAATTTTGGTCCGACCCCTAGGTCCCGCCATCCGACCGATCCCAATAGTGCATGTTGCCATATGGCAAATACACTAATAATAAACTTTTATTGAATAAAAACTTACATAAGTATGGAACATGTCAAAGAAAGAAGCAATCCGTTTAATTCCTTCCTCTGCCACCTACAAATATAACCAGTGTAAATAAGTCAACGAAACAGAAACGTCGTCGTTTGGATGAAGGTGAATGAAAACTACACAAACTAATTGTCCGAAGTGGCGATGGTTGAAAAAAGACAAAAGGCAGTGAATTCCAAGAGACTTCGAAGCGAAGGAATTGCGCGAGAAAGACGAGATAAAGAAATTGTAGAGTTAAAGGTAAACCCTAAAAAACCTAAAGATTTTTAAATATAAGCACATATATATACGGACCTCTGAGGACCCACGCCAATGTTTACGTGAAATTAAATCCACCTCAGTAGTTTAAAGGTTAAATCACGCAACTTAGGAAGTTACACATAGATTTGGTTTTTACCATACTCCACAGTGAATAAGTACCAATCATAATTTAGGTCGTTATGTACCTGCTGCCATCTACGTTACGCTTGTCGTATGTCCTAGGGATGTCGAAAAAATATTGATATATTGATATTTTTTATTTGATATATCGATATTTTTAGCCGATATTTAATATTTCGATATAAAATTCCGAGTATCGAAAACCGATATTTTTTTCCAGTAGCAACACTTGTATGTACTATCGCGACTAACTATGACCGTTTAATTATTCCGAAAATATCGAAAATTCCACTGAAAAAGAAACATGTGGTTTTACATATGTTTTTGGAACATACTTTTAAGTGCGTTTCAAAAACAACAGTGAATAAAGCACATGTATAACACGTTTCTTTTTCACCGGATTTTTCGATATTTTCGGAATAATAAACAGTCAAAATAGATTCATACATTATTTCAGTTCATTTCTACAACATCTAGAATATTTTTAATTATTTCGATTTACCAACAATTATATCTGTTGAATGTCACCTGTGGCACGCATGCCATAGATTCGCCATCTCTGGCTTTATTAAGTAATTGTTCGAAGAATCTCTAAAATTATCTGCTCCTAAATGTATTAGACGTTTGATTAATAAATTAAAAAAATCTTGTAGTTTTTGATTTCAGATAATTATTTATTACTTGATTTATTAGAAATAATGTCCGTTAACTGCTATTTGAGATTATATCAAACTAGCCAATATGTCTACTAAATTTCTTCGAGTGCCAATGTTCTCTTTCAAATCGTACCGATATATCGATATTTTCGGTACCGATATTGGTACTTGAAAAAAATATCGATACGATATACATCGCTACTTTTTGACACTCCCGACATCCCTATAATATGTCCATTTGCTGGACATTTTTCATTTTCATTCAGCTACATAATATAGTGTAACACGCTGGCAACACTACCGACAAAATCAGCAAGGATAGAATATACGCAGACAATCGAAAGCTTTCGAGTTGTATGTGGGGTCGCAATAGGCCGTTTAAAACGGAGCGCGGCAACTTGAAAAGGGGTCTGGCCGATAGGAAAACCACAGTTTCATGTCACTAACAAAGCCAATTTGCATGTCTGTCTCATCTCAAACAATTTACTTATACTTTGATATTCTCTTTTGTTGTCAAGATATAGCAGCTATATGTATATTGTAAATGCGTATGTCTATTTACATTTGTAAGTTCTAATATTATGTCTACGTCATAACACTTAGAATAATACCTATGTATTTGTTTTTGTTGTTTTGCTAAGAGGTATTAAGTTGATGAGTTATTGTTTACGTATAATGTACTTTGATTAAAAGTTTTGTTATAATATTAAAAGCTTTCTAACATTTTCTAAAATATAGTGTCGCTACCCGCGACTCCCAATGCGATTGAGATGTAACGCGGCGGCGACAATAGTAGTGGAGTTTTCGGGTCCACCGTATTACAGTCTTGCCGAGCGGGACACACAGATGTTTTTTATATTGTAACAAAACTGTTCTGTGTGGTGGTTTAAAATTGATTTATTTTCAACAAACGAAATAAATACAAAACAAATAAACTAAAAAGTACTTTTCTAATAACAATGACATAAAGAAACTAACAATGAAAAATAAACGGATTCTATAAATAATAATACAATAATGCACTTTTCTTAACACACACACACATATTTATGTAATAATGCTATTTAATGTATTTATGGCTGCTGTCTGCCGCGTGACCGCTTTACTGCACTGTAGCAACTGTCGACTGAGTGACTGTACTCTGACTGAATGCCTGTCGCGCCCCACATGCGCTGTATTTATAGGCGCGTATATCCCGTTCTCGATCATTCCAGAAACTTCTGTCAGTTTGTTCGAGAAGCCTATGTCATTTCCAGTGGCGTAACAATTCGGGACGCGCTACAATATACTCGTACTTTCACCATAAAATTACTGTATTTCCACTGTGTACTTAAATTGAACCAATTTATGTAGGATTTTCATTTTTATTATTAAAATAAATTGTAGCCTATATTACCTCAGCTATAGCAGAGCTTTTTATAAGTGAAAGAAATTTTAAAATTGGTTCACTAGCTCCAGAGATTACCCTCAACATACACACAAACAAATAAAATTTATCTCTCTATATAAATAGTAAAGATTGCAAAGGAATTCAAAACGTTAAAACAGAAGGGATGTTTAATAAAACCGTAAACAGATTTTGTCTTCTTTTATGCCTACAAACTTTTTAAAACTAAATTATGAAGTTACAACTTCTTATAAATAAATGTTAAAGAAGGAAATAATATTAAAAACATTGCAAAATATTTGGCCACTTATTAAACACATCTTTTAACAACTTTCAGGTAAAAATGTATGAATTTTAATATTTTTTCATTAGTTTTTTTTATACATATGTAATATATTTCAAGTATGCACCTCATCTAGAACTGGATAAGAATTTCTGTATGCACAAACAAATATATTAAATGTGATATAAGATTTTGATTCTTTCCCGACTTTGGAAAAACTATCGACGCTAAAAAGGTAATAGAAACAGAAATATTTATTTGTTCCCAAAACAATATGTAAGGGCAGCAATTCAAAAATAAATGGCAATATACAGCCAAATTCTACACGTTAAAATGAGTACTGCAATATCCAATTCAAGAAAAGCAATTAAAAAATATCTTTATTAACACAGATTCTCTCAGTGCACTACTCTCGTCACAAAATACTTACTCGATGAATCCAATGGCCCAAGGAAGCCTACTTAAACTCGCCCTGGACACCGATAAATCATAATTTGACTAGTCGTGTTGCCAAAATATTGATCGCAACATTCTAAACACAATATTTCTTTTCTTCTTATAAATAACTCATTTAAAGGATGGAAGAACAATCGTAAAATAAATAAATTTTAGAAGGCATATTCATAGTTTTGCTCCATTAAACTTAAAATCCACACCAGCCAGTACAAAGTTACGTGTTTTAACTAAAATGAAGGAAGAGTTTTGTGGTCAGCCTGTACCATTAATCTTAGAGACAAGGGGAAACCATTAACTTCTAAAACATCAGGAGAGTCGGCTGACGCATTGACGTGGTGGTCTGTCCTCCACTATCCATCATACTCTTGACTTAGACACGTAGTAAAGAACTACTTCTTCCTACACTTCACTTATTACACCGAGATTCCATTTATCAATTCATTCCAGGACCGATAACCGTTAAATATTCTAGCATCGTTAAAGCTAGATTGTACAGTGCAAATTCTCAGAAAATACAGTTTGAGAAGAATGGCGGTCAAAAGTGGCCATAACATTTTTGTCAATAGTAATACTCATATAAAAAAAAACCGGGTCGCAGTGTCAAAACCCTGCCGACAATATAGTGTATTTGTTAACACAGACAGCGTGGACTTCTTTATAGGAATTTGTCTGTTTTTGGAGAAATTAAAAAAAAACTCTTAATACACCCCTTAAAATAATATTTTCCTTAATTTCAATATTTCGTCTCTGTTTAATCAATTCATCATCTGTACAAAATTATATACTTACAGCCTTCAGTAAGTATAATTCTGTATCCACAAACGTTTTCATAAAATTTATAAGTCCGGTCCTGTCGAATCAACTTTTTTAAAATTTTAGGTGTACCTTTTAATTGATACTAAAAGGTTAAAATTCAACTTTGAATCAATTCCGGATAATATGATTACTCACGAGGTATATATTATGTTATTTTTGAAGTTTGACTTCTTTAGCGACGTATCTGTTTGAAAAAAGTAATAATCGGGGGGAAGTAGAATTGTCCCCGGAGGGGAAAGTTAGTTTGTCTCCTAAATTATACATTAAACTGACAAAGACAGAAGTTAATACCTTGTTGTTAAGTACATGTGTATGTGTAAATATTATTAATTAGTTTACAAAAAATTAAACTAGGGAGTAATATTAAAAACTAAAGAAGTTAAACTTCTTATGTGAGCTTATGAGGGTGAGGCTCATTATATATATATATATATATATATATATATATATATATTTTTTTTTTTTGTATATGCATCCATAAAATATTTGTTTTCACTTATTTTTTTTTTTGTATATGCATCCATAAATTATTTGTTTTCACTTCATTTTCAAAAAATTTGACAGTTCACTTGTGAGCAAACGTTACTTCTAAGAGTAGATTATTAAAAAAAACTGACAAACAATCAACAAACCGTGATTCACTTTGAAATTGGTATACCGTACTAGTGCGTAACGGATCAGTTTACATGCTTTTTATAGGAAAAAAACTATTTAGATGACTTTTCTATTGTATTCATTTACATTATAGATGAAGATAAGAAATAATAAATAAGTGATAATTTTATTGTATAATAATAAGCAATAGGAACTCATTTTAAAACTAAAAAGTTTTAAAAATAATAAGTCAGATAAAAATCAACCCAATTAAAATATTTATGTTTCGTCCGCTTAATAAACTCAAAGCGAGAGAAAGAGAATTTATTTTATTTTTAATGTAATATAAAAGGTGTAAATAAAATTATACATTCGTTTAATTATCTTGTTGTTTTAGATCTTATCTCGCGCGCTGCACGGTAAAATTGTAGGTACGTAATTTAACAGATTTATTCAACATTTTACAAAATTAGTATAGAATTTCATTGTATTTGTTTTCTGTTCTCAAAACAACATTAATAATATATTTCTCATGTTGCTCATCTATGTATTTAATAAATTTTGTTTATAAATGACAAATATTTCAGCTTTATACTGCTTTAAATTATCGAACTTATACGATTATTAATAGTAGTATTACATCGCAAAAGCAGAAAGTTGAAATTTCTGCACAGCACGACACACGATGTCCAAGGCGAAGCGGTGCAGGAATTTCAACTTTCTGGCCGTGTGATGTATATAGTATTTTTCTTTATACCCGATCAAAAGTACGTACTTTCGTATCAATGTGCACGAGAAAACGATTTCAGACCACTGTTACAAATGGTGTGCGAGTAATTCCAGCAGTGCATAAATATTAAACTGTCTGCCTTAAAATCGTAGCCCAAAAGTACGTATTTTCGTATAAAGAAAATTTGTTTTTAGCGTTGATTGTGTCAAAAACCCTTATGTCTCCATTTGACCCCTTTAGGGGTAGAATTTTGAAAAACTGTAAAATTTAAAATACACTCCAATTTTAGGTTTATGTTTTTCTAAAAACTCATTCAAATTGGATCTACAGGTTTTTCGTAATGCGTGCATAACGTTGGTTGTGTCAAAAATCCCTAAACCCCCCTTTGACCACTTTTGAAAAATTGTTTAATCAAGCTTCACTCCATGCTCAGGCCTATGTTTTTTAGAAAATCCATCCAAATTGGTTCAGCAGTTTTTACGTGATGCGTGGACAAACACGCAGGAAAACAAACAAAAATTCAAAAATGATGTTAATGCCTTCGCTGTCATTTATCCGTCATCCACCCAATAATTTTTTTGCAAATATTTTCAATGTACAGACACGCAAAGTTCACAACTGCATGTACATTTAGACCCCGCTTAACACGGGAGATACATTCCAATAAGCTCTTGAGCTATACAAAACAACGCAAAACGAGGTCATCTTAATACGTAGATAATAGGCATAAGTCAAACAACAGAGAATAAGACAATTTGTTAGTTTTTTTTTGTTTAATTATGTAACATTTATTGATAAATTTTTTTTATCACATTAATTATTATAGATTTATTAACAGCTAATATCGATTTTTATTCATAAAATATTTATGAAAATCAAATAAAAGTTCGAGTAAGAAGTTATGTTTATGATGAGAAAGGTTCCTTATTTGACATATTTCGTTTTTTGTGAAGAAGTCATCTAATGTCATTTGCCTTTTTCAGTATCGTTCAGCAAGCTGTTGTCGATAGCAAGATATTTGCATCAATGACACTTCGTCTTTGAACTTCTATCAACATTTGAATCATTTTGTATAAATTTATCCATAATTTACGTTATAGTGGCTAAACTTTTTTTTGAGAAACCACGTAATACTGAAACAGCTTTAAGCGGAGCGGCGTTTGGCGCGAGGTCTTACTGCACTTACATTATTGAGCAAATACACATTTTTTTCGGCACGATTTTGCACTGCGACTAATATTATTTTTTATTTGGCCTCAGTGCGATTCATTATTCTCGCAAAACGTTTTGCAATATTAATACAAGACTGATAACGACC
Organism: Venustoraphidia nigricollis; assembly: GCA_034508555.1. Taxonomy (NCBI): domain Eukaryota; kingdom Metazoa; phylum Arthropoda; class Insecta; order Raphidioptera; family Raphidiidae; genus Venustoraphidia; species Venustoraphidia nigricollis. Next base: position 79,088 of record JAVRKA010000052.1, on the reverse strand, counting down.
TTAGATAGTTCAGTGCCACACAACATAATAGTAAAATGTTGATATAGGTATAAGCGATAGAACAACAACAACAAAAGAATATTGACAAATGACCTTAAATCACATTTCACTGATTGATGATCGGCTACTTTGTTCGAGTACTCGCTGAATTTATCATAGTCTAATCGATTTTTATTCATCAAGGCTATATCTACTGTAAATGAATGATACAATAAAAGCTGTGGCCAAAAGGGAAAATCGCTTATGTCGAATTATCCACGACTTACAAACCTCCAGCTTTCAGGTTTTAATCTACAACTGGTAAAAGTATTTTGAAGTTATTTAGATTTAAAGTGTACATTGAAAAATCCATTTTCTTTACACCCGGTCGAAAGTATATACTTTCGACTTCGATTTTAGAGCAGAAAGCTTAACATTTAACTGCTGGATTTACTCGCACGCCATCCGTAACAGCGGGTTGAAACAGTTTCCTCGTGCACACTGATACGAAAGTGCGTACTTTCGACCTAGTAAAAAGAAAAATAGTATACGCCACACGGCCAGAAAATTGAAATTCCTGCCCCGTGCGGTGTAATATATTATCCCGACTCGACGCACCATGTGATGAAACGATACCTTGAAGCATCATAATATTTAATTGGCACTATTTTTTCGTTAATTATATCGCAAAAACGAATTTAATGATCTGTGTGTTATAAATATTATTTTACCACAAAAGACTTAAGGTAGTTGTCGTGGTTAAGGCACACCGTCAGAAAATTCTTAATTTTTGTATACTTATTAAGAACATGATAATACAATTACCCTGAAAATTTGAAGTCGATCGACCGTATATAATCTGAGATAAATTCAATTAAAAATTGGATAATTAACATTGATTGTATACGATCTCTGTAGTTCTGAACCAGTTTCTTATTTATAAAAAAAGTCAGAAACTTTCCAAAAATTGACAGTCTTTCAATGCATTTGTTATGAGTTTAAAAAAAATAAGAAAAAATTTTTGACCATCTAATTATTTATAAATAACGGTTACGTTTCCACGGGTACAGTCTTGCGTACAAATTATGGATCACTTAGCTACAAGCTAGTATACTTTTGTGGCGTGTATAATCTATAACTTTTTGACAATATTGTACCACGACAACTACCTTAAGCGTTTTTATTTATGGCCCCAGAAATTATATACATATTATGGAATTTCGTACGTAGATTGATTTAAGCAAGAAATCAAATATATTAATGAGATATAATACATAGGTACCAGGCGCTCAGAAAATCGTCTTTTATAAAAAAAACTCAATTACATATATATTATAGATATTGTCTGTCAGCGTTTTTAATTACTTACTGCTATTAGCTTTTCTTTCTGATTCTATTCACTAAAATACTTAATGAACTGCACAAACTAATAAATGCGTCATTTCGACGTTACATTTTTTATCATTCTTTTGTAACCAGTTGACTTAATTGAATTCAACAAATCTCTGGAATCAATTTGCACACTAATTTGCAGAACCCTAACTCGAAAACCTATTCAAGAAGAAATACCTACGAAAGAATGGAATGGTGTGGCGTAATAAAGAATGGATTTCCAGTCGTATTATTTTTAAGATGTGTATTCAACCATAGAACACAGGACTTATTATAGCGTGCAGCATACATATCTGTGACCACAAGGAAAAATCGCTTATGACGAATAACTTTAAATAAGATAAAATTTATTTGTTGGGAAAAAGGACTTCTTTAAGTGAACACTTATTTGTTATATATTTCCCAACAAATAAATTACGTCGCAATATATAACAAATAAGTGTTCACTTAAAGAAGTCCTTTTTCCCAACAAATACATTTTATATTAATTACCAAGGACAAAAAAGAAAAATGTCAACTTTAAATAAGCTATTAATACAATACTTTAATATAATGTAAAACGAAAAAACGGATACTACAGGCTAACCCAAAACAGTTCCAAAGATGGAATTAATATGGAACAATAAAATTATTAGGATAATGCAACAAAAAGATTCCAAAATCCGGTGAAACAAATCTATCCAAGGGCGTTGCCAACTTTTGAGTCATAAAAGATACGCTGTCTGTATTTCTGAAATTGCTTAAATCGAAAACGTCACATTCGAGAAAAAATACTCTTCTTAGAAATACTCTTCTCGATTGTCTTTTGAACACATCTTCCCGAACGGGGTGGGGGTAGATTTTGTATAAAAGAACTGTGGGTACAATCTATACCACGTGGACGAAGTCGCGGGTAAACCGCTAATAATATATCTATACACCGGGTACATTATGTACCCTGGGTACCATTATGTATCGTAAATATTTTTTTATTTAAAAACTTACCTAAAACATAATCTCTCAGGTCCCACACAAATCGCACAATCTTTGTGCCCTGCGCGAACTCAAAATACGGTGGGGTTCAAAGGAAATGTGTAAATTTATGGCAGTAGTCGGTAGTACGAGTATATAGAGGCTCATTTTTATCCTTAAATTTGATTTTAGTTTGAGAGTGATTCTACTGACCGCTACAATAGGGATGTTGACTATTTTTGGGAAAGTGTTTTAAATCGTGCATAAGTACCTAATATAGCCACAAATACTTATTATTTTTATTTAAATACGACTGAAGTCTCAAAAATCATGTATTTTAAATTCTCTTTCAAATTTGGGTCCAAAACGGTCACGTGACTGCCGTAACGTCAGACTGTCACAAAGTAGGAGGCTCTGCTCATAAACGGTGGTAAACTGAAACTGTGAAAGGTTATTTCGTAGTTGTTGCTATAGTTACATCTAATTTGACGTCTCCAATAAACAAATAATGATAAATTACACACTTAATATTAACCAAACAATGAAGCCTGTTTACAGCGTCTGATGCTGTACACCACTACGTAACGTCATGTGCTCTGATTGGTGTTCGTTGTCACGTGAGTGATTTAATTAGGTTTTCTTTATTAAATATTAATTAAGTTCCTTAAAAATAAGGAAAAATATAATGTTTTTTAGTATTTCTATCATAGAAACTACCAAGTAACGTTAAAATTATGTTCGAGTTGATATCGTCCATTATGTTAATATATATTTATCGCAAAATTTATAAAACTTTGGATATTTATTTATTTATGTCCATGTACCCGCTAACCATAAATATATGTTAAAATTATGTTTTTATTTGAATACAGTCAACATCCCTAATTCCTAATTGAGCAACTGCCCCCCCTGGTGACATCCCTGAATCTATCTGAAGATAATGAAAAAATTACGAAACATTCGACATAAGTATTGTCGCCTTTTGGCCAGAGATACCGAGCTGGAGGTAAAGTAGAAAATACAATAATATAGTAAGTAAGCAGGCAGACTCTGTGTGCGTATTGTGTGGTGCGATGCATGTTCTTATCTCGAACTCTGCTGCCGCTATTCGAATTCCACGACTCGACCGACGCGACGACCGACTGCCGCAGTCGGAGTTCTCCCTGCAAGACAAGCCGGCAAATACCATCTCACCATCTTCCGTAGACCATAGCTAACGTGATCCTCATACCCCACACGGCATAGCACCGCACTGCTTCAGACATTGACCGACCTCCTTCTGCTCTCTGTTTTATACTGGATGTTTTAAGAACAGGTCGAAACCCTGTAAAACTTCTTGACTTCCGGGCTTGTACGTCGTGGTCCATTGGTATTTCTACATGACGTTTCGTCTAGAACTGCGATAGTCATTAATCAAAGGCGATGTGGTAGCGGGCAAAGTGTCCTTCTAGGCTACTCACTGCTTACCTGTGAGCAGCCTAGTAGAACAGTTCGCCCGCTACCACATCGTCTTTGATAATGTCTACCGCAGTTGTAGACGAAGCGTCAGATAAAAGTACCAATGGACCATCCTTTTTTGGGAAATAAAAATGTACAAATGCTACACTTTCTTTTGATTATTATATTTTTATACACCGTCGGCCCCGTCTGCTTGCTACACACTCCCGGCTCGTAATGTTCCTCCCAACGCCACCAGAGTAGGAATTCAAGGTCAACCGAGAAAGGATTAAATCACCCATGTCAAAGTCCTGAACATAAGATTATTTCAGACTTGGCTTTGACCATTAAGGCTGTCGGAACGCTCTGAATTTAAGCAAACTACGAGGCTAAAAGATGCTGTTGCAAGGATGCCACTGTCAGTTGATTACTCTAAATTTTGGACATATTTTGAAGATTTAAAAAACTTTTGCGAAAAAGGAAGAGTTAGTTTAGGTTTGTGATGGAACAATTTTGTAAAATAAGTACGAATACGGTCGTAGTGTGACATAGAAAACGTGTTTTTTGGCACAATTAATGTCAACTTTTTTCTAGTAAATCGTACATAAATTACAAAAGTAGTCCATTAGAGACCTAGATTTGTCCTTTATCTTCCTTATAGAGAAAGAATTTTTGCAAAATGTTGACGAATAAGTCTATAATCAGCTATCAGCCGAAGCCGTATTTTTAGCTTAAATTCAGAGCGTTCCGACAGTCTTAAACAATTACATAGTGAACAACACAAATCATATTATTGAAGTTTTATAGCATAATACATTATTACGTAACCAACCGTATGTAACACGGCACTGTTTATTATACTCCTTGTTTTTATTGTATTGCACAAATATAGGTATACAATTATACATTGTAGATAGTACACGTGACATGACGTATTAGGAGGAGAGAGACAGCTTGTCTCTATATGTTGTGTTAGATTTTAGAACGTAGTTAGATACAACCTGATGTAGACATCGGTGCTGCTCGAACAGACTTCCTTCCGCTTAGCTTGCCTTGATGTCTCCCGCCTACTATTGAAAGACGTAGCCTGATTCCTGCTGCATTTATAGTAGACTAGTCACACATTCGATATAACGTATGAACGTCATCACAAACTCATGCCAATTTTTATTTTTTATGTTTGTTCCGATGCATCCAAATCTTACTTATGTACTATAAATCAAAGGCGTAGGCGAATTTAGATTTAGTGGGGACAACGTTGGATACGACAAAACTGGTATGTTCGACGCGGTTTGAGCTCAGATAAACATGTCGATCTGTAGGTACAACACTATAATGGTTGGTTGGATCGTTTTTTTTTTTTGATCGTGTAGTATTAGATAAAAAAATGAAGAATAAAGATAACTAAAATAGATAATAAATTTAATAAATGTATTAAAAAAACCGCTCAAGTGCGAGACAAACTCGCGAGCAAGAGTTCCGTATTATTCCGTACTTTAAGACTTTAAGACTTAAGATTTTCGTTTAGGGTTTCCTGTAAACTATGAAGGAGACCCGACATTTCCTATTTTTTTCAAAATTTTAGACTCAGCAGTTTCGGAGATAAGAGGGGGAGAATGGTCAATTTTCATCTATTTTCTTAAATAACTTTAAGACTATTTATTTTAAAATTATAAAAAAATATATTTGAGATCCTTACTACAAGCCCTTTCATTTGATATGTCACTCGGTACAGTTTGCAAAACTTTTTTTCTTAATTTCCTAATTTGCCACCCAAAAATTACCCCCATGTTCAAAATTCATTTATTTACACTATACGTCCATCTTTGGGTCATCGACTTACATACGTGTCCAGTAGTTTCGGAGCAAATCGGCTGTGACAGCCGAATCGACAGACAAGACACGCGAGTGAGTCTATAAGGGTTTTCCTTCTGAGATACGGAACCCTAAAAACAATACATCAAATACACTAAAAATGGAAAAATAAAAATCCTGCACGGAATAAATAAGCCTTTATTATAAAAAAAATTATTTTATATTTAAAAATTCCAACTGCTTATTTTTCATGTGATTCGGTAGTTTATTTATCATGTTTTTTTCGAAAAACGTATGAGTGTGCCTAGGAATAGCATCAAGTTGTTCCTAGTGTTGTAATCATAAGTTTGTTGTACAGTTCCGAAGTTAGTAATGTTTTGTTCAACATATAGTAGTACCTAAACTTCGTATAAGCTTAGTACCGTTAATATGTTGAGCTTAACAACTATGACAACAGCTTAGACAGCATAGATATTGTGAGTTTTGATTGATCGTGTGCTTTTGATACTGTAAAACAAAAAGAATTGTTACAAAAAAAGAGTGTCTAAAAATATATTTTTATCCGATCGGTTTACCGTTTTGAAAACAAAACCCGCACTGCAGTTGTTATGTACGTGATTTCATCCGATTTTCAGTAGTACTAGAATCGCATTGATAAAATTGTACTGCAGTGTAATTTATAATGTGTAATTTGATAGAAATTCAACAAAAAAAATAGTCGATAATAAATAAATACAAATCGACAAATAGAGCTATTTTTAATATGGCGCGCGTATATTTTGTTAGTAGTTAGACCATTTGTCGTTATGATTTACAAACAGGCGCCAACAATCAGTATCGAGTCCAGACGCCGCTTTTGAGCCTGATCCGCGCAGTTCATATGCAAACATACGGTTCACAAGCCACACAACGATGATTTCAGCACATCAGCAAACAGAGGGTCGCTAAGCGACCTCGCACTATCTACTGTCATGCGAAACACAGGCTTCAAAAGACAAGAACGCAGTGGTCGCGGTTGGATGTCATTAAATCACGTACCCATCAAAACTGCGGACGTAAAATAAAATAAAAATAACAAGACTAACAAAAACTATTGTAGCGACGTCTGAGTTCAATCAATTCAACTACCGTTAATTAGTACTCAAATGGCACGTTAGAAGAAAGCGTCGTGCAATAATTAATCATAGGTATGAATCAGTAAACTGGAATTATTATAGCGTACTAATTAAAAATGAAAATAAATATCCGAATGTTAAGCTATATAATTAATATTCGTTACAGACTCTATAGAGATATTAATCTTTTTTTTTAGAAACCGCGTAATACTGGAACAGTGCTAAGCGGAGCAGCGTTAACTGAGGTATATACTGCCAGGCTGGATCCAGCAGATTGTGTGCAGTGGTTTCTAAGAAGCACAGTACGACACAATTACTTTTTATAACATTTTAACTCATTCATAAATTGCATTCTGAAGTTTGTCTATATATACTTACGAAACATCTGTATACATGGCTTATCTATATAATACGAACAGATAATATACTCAAGTTGCTAAAACACTTTCGCCTTACAACTACACAATATACTTGGTGTTTCAACTTAGTCATATCGAATTTATACGGAACTGCAATATCTATAAAGATCGAAATAGCACCTATTTACTATTTTTCATATAGCTGTTTCCACTCATAACTTCAAAACTGCATCAGTCATCATTTGATAACGAATAATGCAAATACAGTGTCACTCGATTTAACGTGAAACTCCCTAAAACGTTCTTATGTGCTATATAAAGCTTTTTAAGTATGTATTTTCATAGTACTCCCTTGTCCTCTCCATAGCGATCTCTTTGTCAATTCTCCTGCAAGTTTGTCCTGAAACTCGCTCTAACTAAAGCTAACAGAACTTAATTGCCAACAGCAAGCATAGACACTCAATCTAGTCTGCATATTATATGCCTGTCAAAGTTTAAAGTTAGTTCTAACTTATTAATAAGCGTATCAAGAGGAAGCCGTGTTTTGTTGTTGCTGAATAATGAAATTTGTACAATGATCAACTTCGTGACTGAAGTGACAACTTAACGAACGACGTAGATATATTTTGTAACGTTTTTATTCAATTAACACAAATTATCGGTTTTAAACTAAACTAAACTAAACTAAAATTTGAAAATTTAGAGAAATAATAAGAATTACTTGATTAATTATTAGTACGTACTCAATTATTAAGTAAAATTTATCATTTCTTCAAATTGTTGTTTTTAGTGTATTTGCCATATGGCAACATACACTATTGGCGTCGGTCGGATGGCGGGACCTAGGGGTCGGACCAAAATTTCTCGACGTTTCATAACCTCCTAAACACTTTGGCACCATTTTTAAAAATGTTTATATATATATGTATATATATATATATATATATATATTTATATACGTATATATATATATGTGTACGCGCGATAACTTTCGAAAGAGTTAATTGATTTCAACGAAATTTGGGCCAGATGTTGAAATCCATCACCGCAAGAAGCCTATTTAAAATGGGCCTAATCGGGCTATTTTAAGGGTAGTTTTTAGGGGTTGAAAACTGTTTTTGGGCCCCAAAATACCTAAAAAATTCTCCAAATCGTTTCAAAATTGAAATTTAACCCTTTGGTAGTGATTAAAAAGTTTCCCCACAATTTTAATAAAATCGGCCCGACAGGACCGGATTTACAAATTTTATGAAAACACTAGTTTGCAGATAGTGACATTTATTGAAGGGTGTATTTAATTTGGTGTAGACGTTAGATTGATAATAATATTACAATTAAGAAAATAATGTTATTTTAAGGGGTGTATTAAGGGGTTAAATTTTTTATTTTGCCCTAAAACAAACTTAATTTCACATAATAAAAGTATAAAACCACACGGCCCTATACAAGCAAATACACTATATTGTCGGCAGGGTTTTGGCACTGCGACCCGGGTTTTTTTTAATAGTGTCTTTCCAACCTATAATAAAAAACCAGAGCCATTCTGAACAAATGTAAACCCCAGTCACAAAAACAAAAAATAACCAGAAACTCTATATTGTGACCTTTACTCATTCTTGTGGTTAGTGCTAGAGTGTTTACTTGGAATCAAGGTCACGAATCCACGCATCGCCCCCGAAATATGCTTCTAGTTGTTATTTATTTCTGTGTTTCAGTTACTCGTAGCATCGGTTTTATTTTAAAAAAACTAGAAACTAAATCAGCTTATATATGTCGTAGGATAATTAAATTCGGAGTTTCGCTAAAATCCTAGGACGTTTGCAAAAAACCGAATTCCAGTTACCCGATTTTTTACAACCATCCTATGATTTTCGCGAAGATCCGAATTCTTCAATTATCCTACGACATATTATATATTTAATTTTAAATTAAGGAACTTGAGAATAACATCAAAGTGGAAATACAGAGAGCTATTTGAAATTGCAATATAATAATAATAATAATAATAATAATAATGCGTTTAACGTCCGTTTCTCGACTTTATGTCATAACAGACGCCATTCGCACCATTACTATTTTTCATTTTACCACTTCCCGTTTTTTCTACATTTCTTAAACTTCAACTTATATAATAGCAATGGGCGAATGAAGGAATTACAGGAAATTAGGATAAGGTAGGTAATTTTTGAACTAGGAATTTGATAGGTAATCGGCCATGGCCTCAAATAAGGAACCACCTCGATATTTATCTGGAATTAATTGAAGGAAACCATGGAAAACCTCAATCAAGATGGCCGGTACAGGAATTACCGTTTCTCGGCGAAAGGCAGTAGGAAAAAGTCCCAGCCACATCTGCCCCCGCCGGGAATCGAACCCGGACCTCCCGAATGCGAGTCTAGTGCTGTACCACTACTCTACCCAGCTCGGTTGAAATTGCAATATAACGGTATGGTGTTTTTATATTCTAAAGGCTTCGTATAATTCGCTAATGAAAGCTTAAAACTTATGAATCAACATTAAAAGTGTTATTATCCTATTATCATAAACTAATGTTCATTATTATTGAAAATGAAAAATATAATAAAGCTTTTCCCGATCCAAAAAAAAAATTATTTACTTAAGCAGCCATAAGGAGCTGACAACAACATGTACACGACGTTTCGATGTTAATTTACAACATCCTCAAGTGTAAAACTTTTAGGCTCTGACACGTTTTTTTGATGAGACGTCTTGCATAAATTATTCTTTGTCCAGTTAAAACGTAGGCAGTATCTCCAAAATTGTTCTTAATTTCTCGAAGAAAGCCCATTTTAATGAAATTGAAGGCCAAATTTGTGTAATATTAATTAGATGCTGCCTACGTTTTAACCGGACAAAGAATAATTTACGTTTTTAATCGTTTTTAATCGTTTTTAATCGTTTTTAATCGTTGTTGTCAGCTCCTTATGGCTGCTTAAGTAAATAATTATTTTTTTAGATCGGGAAAGGCTTTATTATATTATATTTTTTCATTATCACATACCGATTCATCTAATTAATGTTCATTATTATTATTATTTCTTATATGACAAAAAGGATATTTTACAAAATAATTGCCATTTATCTCTTACAATATGATTTTAAGTTATAGCCAAGAGCCCGTGAATGTCAAACCTCAGTTATTTTATAAAAGCTGAAAGTTTCTCAGGGCATGCTTCCAACACAGATAGGAACGATAGGCGACTATGAACTTTGGGTCATCGTGGCTTTGGCAGGTAACAGACAGCGAAGGGGTATAAAATACCGTCTTAATTTCGTCAAATTATAAAGCGTAATTTTCTTATATTTTTCTTTGGAATAATATTAGAAATCACGTCGTCCATTGTCAGACACTTAATATCGTGGCAACCCCTTTCCAGACACCCTTAAACTTCAATAAATTGTAACTGTATTTATACGTTATAGTATAAAAGCTGAATTTTATACATGTTACTTGGGTAACTATTAGAAGATGTATATATATATTTATATATGAGAGAGTTTTTAGTGAATCGCTGACGTAATTTGTCAACTGATCTCTTTCAAACCATCTAAATGTGACTGGTTGTCTTCTTGTACCCAACCATTATTCTCTGGTTGAGATATAGTTAAAATTTTCTGGTGAGCATTATTCCAAATGCTAGATCGCAGAAATTGCTGTCGAAACTGTCTGGCTACCGAAGAAACATCTTCTAATAGTTACCCAAGTAACATGTATAAAATTCAGCTTTCATATACTATAACGTAAGTACAATTACAATTTATTGAAGTTTAAGGGTGTCTGAAAAGGGGTTGCCACGATATTAAGTGTCTGAAAATGGACGACGTGATTTCTAATATTATTCCGAAGAAAAATATAGGAAAATTACGCTTTATAATTAGACGAAATTAAATCGGTATTTTATACACCTTTGCTGCCTGTTACCTGCCAAAGCCATGATGACCCAAAGTACATAGTCGCTCATCTTTCCTACCGATGTTGGAAGCATGCTCTGAGAAACTTTCAGCTTTTATAAAATAAAGGTCTGGCACTCACGGGCTCTTGGGCTATTAACTATGCAGCGGTGGTACTTGTGTGCATAAAGTACAGGTGTGCCAGATATGCAAACAAATTGATATTAATATTGTGAGCCAAACTTTGGTAAATCTACAGAGGTATATATCATTTCCTAATGTATGTCTGTCTGTCTTTCAAGAAGGCCTCTGTTGACCTAGGGAGTTGAAACTTATAGTATATAGTATACACTTATAGTATATATATGCACTTACATTGTAGGACGCAGGACAGAATCGAACGGAGCCAGATTTTCAATTTTCTCCCCGAGGAGAGAACGAAATGGGGTTTTCAAAAACAACTACAACATTAATTTTTGTAATATTATTTTATATAAAAAACGTGTTGTTTTGAATTCAAGACTTTGATATTGCGCTTGGCAAAGACAGGTTTAAACGCTAGCGCTGGGTTGCAGAAAACCTTGCCAGTAAGTCAGACTTGTGAAAAATACTTTTTAAAAGTATTTAAATCCAAATACAAATACTCTGACTTCATTGACTATTTAAATGCAAATACTTCTGTTCCTAAAGTATTTGAAATACATATATACTTTGGAGTATTTGAAATACAAATGCAAATACTTTTGGGTCATGTTTACGAAAATATTTTTGAGCAATAATTATTTATTATATAAGCGAGTGCGAGAGCTCAACTAGGTAATTAAAAAAGTATTCTTAGGCAAGTATATACTCGTAAAAAATACTTAATTTTAAGTATTTAAATACAAATACTCGCTTAGCTAATTAAAAATTATTCTTAAGCAAGTATATATACTTGTAAAAAATACTTAATTTTTAAATACAAATACTTAACTGATAATTTCTTATTTGGAAAATTACATTGCATTATTATTTTCATAATAAGAATGGTTTGAATAATTTATATGTAGTGAATACTTTGATGAAAATATAACGTGCAAGAGTTTTTGTTTTCAAATAAATATTATAAGTCAAACATGTGTTTTAAAAAAGCGACAGCTATACAGATAATTCGACGAAAAGTTCCGAAATTCCATTTATACTTCATTTATTCAATGTATTTCCACGAAATAACGATGTCACGATGGTGAAATGAGCATTTTCCCTGGGCGGAACAACAGGTAACTTCCGGCTATCGTTGAGCGATGCATTTTAATGCTGCTTTGCTCAAGCGTAATCTTAACACAGCTCGTCAAAATCGTCTTTATTTCGTCCTTGACACAAAATCTAGAATTATCACTAACACGATCACATTTCTATATTATGTTCTTAATTTCTTTTACATCTTAATTTTGTTGGATTTAACAAACCAGACAACTGGCAACTAATAAACGGTATTCAGTAATTTACGGAGGGAAACAATTTTGAATATTTTGGATACGATGTTGCAAAGTCCTCCGAATAAATTAAAATCTTTGAAAGTATCCTCAACGAGCGGATATTTAAAACCCGTGCGTGGGAGTTTTTACCTTCAACTATTTTGAAAAACGATTCAGCCAATGGAAATTGAAAGAAATTAACCAAGAAGATGAAAGTTTAGTTGTAATAAAAAATAAATTTATCGTAACTAAGAAAAAGTTATTGGCAAAAAGCATTTCTTTTGCACACTAACCTTTATAAAACAACTGCTTTTCATATGTGTATAGAGGACATAAAATGATCTATTTAACGCTAGTGCATAAAATACAACAGACGTATGCGATCTGAGCAAATCAACAGTAAGTTTCATAAATTAGCTAAGTCTACCAAATAGACGGTAATGACCTCAGCTGTTTAGCGTTTATATTCTATAATTTCTCTCTATCTTCCTCTCTCTCTAAACTTACCAATAAAAGTGTATGATATTCTACTATTCAAAACTGCTGTATTGGGTTTGTTTTTTGTTGTTCTGAGAAACAGAATCCGGAAACCACTATGTTGTTTTATAGATAGCCGGTTAATTGACCGGTGAATTAGCCGACTAAAATGATTACAATAAAAAATAATAGCTAATTTTGCATCACTATTCCTCGATAATATACTTCATTACACGTCCTAGGTAAATAAACTAATATTCTGCATCCAAACTTAACTTTAAAAAATGTAGAATTTTTCAGTTCACCGGGTACAGACTTTTCGAACGCACTATTTAGGTACGCATTCACTAGATTTGTTTAGTTTTCCTACATTTTCCTATATACTTTTGCCTATACATATAAAAGATTGGTTTAGGTAGATGCTTACAGTTATCATGGGATTGCAACTTATTTATATGTATGTCAAAGTTCAGGATTTAGAATTACATCTGAACCGATTCTCTGTGATGGATTTGATTCCGTGATTTTATTGTTGTCTGTTAAGAGTCCCAGATTACTTTTGTATTAGTACACTAGCGCAAACCAGTTGTAATACAGATTCACACCTATGAAAAATTAGTGCACGACTCTTTGTTCTAACGTGGCCCTTGAGTACTAATTAACGGTAGTTCAATTAATTCACGTCTGATGTCGCTACACTAGTTTTTCATTACTGTTTTTATTTTAATTTTATCTTACGTTCGCACTTTTGACGGTATGTGATTTAATGACACCCGAAAGGAACCGCTAAACTGTGCCTTTCAAAGGCTTAGTTTTCCGTAACAGTTGATAGACCGTGGTTGGATGATGATCAATTGTTTGTTACATCTGCGAGAGCCGGCGTTGCGTAGCATATGACTCGTATGTTATTTTCTTCACATCAGTTACGAGGATCGGCGCTAAAAGCGGTGTCTGGAGTACGAGTCTAATTTAATTGGCACGTGTTTAAACATCGAGGTGTCACAAAATGGATGATCATCGGGCGGCAATCGGTAAACTGGAGTTATTGGCCACAAAAAAAATCGACTGTCGGCCATTCTCTCTCGATTCACAATTTTTTAATATAAAAGAGAATATATGCCCAGTCACTACCAATTCTTGAAAAAAAACAACAAATTTACTTACTGTGCATGCGCAGTAAGCAAAATTGGCCGATTTGCATGAATGCGCATGCGCAGATGATCAAAAATGTGAAAAATACGCTTTTTAATTCAAAAATCAAAAAATCTGGAATTTTTTTTCCTTTTTTATTTTTTAAATTCAAATTTTTTATTAAGAAATAATATTTTCTAGTTGATGCGTGCTGGTATTGAAGGGGTCACGGAGTTATCTAAGTAGGTGCATTTGCTCGATGCACAAGCACATGCCCAACAATTCGGTCATCTATCTGACGCCGAATTTCAGACCGACCTCGCTGGCCATGCATAGAGCATACCATTCGCAGCAACGTAGCTCCGATCTCAGCACAGCACCAAACAGATGATCACTATGCGACCACGCTCTGTGTACTGTCGCGGAGAACAGAGTCTCTTACAGACAAAGTTTTACAAGTCGTGGCCGAGATGCCATTAAATCATGTACCGTCAGAAGTGCGAACGCAAAGTAAAATAAAAATAGCAATTGATAGATAAAAAATATTGTAGCGATATCGGACGTCAATCAGTTGAACTACTATTAATTAGTACTCAAATAGAACGTTAGAGCAAAGCATCGTGCACTAATTAATCATAGGTGTGAAACAATAATAAACTGTATTGTGCTAGTAAATCAAGATGTCGGTTCAACCAAGTCACAAGTACACATAGAGTACAAATAAAAATGAAAATAAATCTTCGAATGTTAAGCTATGTATTATTACGTTTAATTAAAAAAATACAATCATTCTTTTAGTTAATTTGAGTTTATTTTCTTACAATCTTTACAAATACAATAAAAATATAGTAATGCAGCATATTCATTCAGATAAACATAGTATAGATATTACATATTTCAATAATATTGGATGTAAATGCTTAGTGTTTCTTTTAATATACAAGATTCCGATTTTCTTCCAGCTACTTGATGTCGATTCAACAAGGGCGAATAAGGTTTCCATCTGTAACAAAAAGAAAAAGTTATTTTTAAAATTTTTTATTCAACACTGTTATTCTTCACTACTTATGATATATGAAATTAAAAAAAAAACTTGTGTCATAGTGTCAAACCTTGTCGACAATATATGCAAATAAATTGCATTCATATGCGAACTAAAAATAAAAAATTTAACCACCTAATACATCCCTAAACGAAGCCGAATCAAGCATAATTTGCACTTCTAGTACAAACCAACAGGCAACTGCTGTCCGCGATTTTCAGTTGCAACTTTAGGAGTTATTATGAACTTGAAACAATATTAAAATGGTTCCATTTTATAAAACATATTCTCTCTTTTTCAAAAGGCTACAATTTAAATAAATTTCTTGCTCAATTAACCTAGATCTAATTGTTTTAATGAACGAAACTCAGTTTTGGTGCGCAAAGCATTAATAGAGCACATTTCGTTGGCGGTGTGTACAATATACACAAAATTGCCAATTTTTCCAAAACCAATGATCCAGTTGGCACCAAAATTAATAGCCACCATTGAAATGAACATTTAAAAAGAAAACCAATCAAATTGGTGCAAGCGTACAGCCGTTATGCGAAAATCCACTTTTCTTTACATTTTGAAAGTACTTAGGACATTGAGCCTATCTCGGGCATGATTTTTCTTACGAAATAAAAATGATTTGTAATTTTTTTCATATCACCCTGGTTTACCCTATAATAATTTCTCCTAATCCATTATAAAAGCGTGAGGTGTGACTCATAAACTTAGAGTTTACAGTCTACGCTTTTATATAGGAAGCGAGAAATTTTTTATACTTTTTAGTCGTGGTATATTTTTTTATTTAAACAATTATTTTCTGCTTTTTAGTTATGTGTGTGTGAAATTTTAAAGTTTCAAGTCTCTAGCTCATCGGAAAGTGCGATTTGCACCCGGAGGAGAGCCGGGCCAATCAGCTAGTTTCCATTGTATTGTCATAGAAACTACACGTGTGCAAAATTTCTGCTCAGTCGGTTAACGGGAAGTGGATGAAAATTCAAAAGTGCGATATGCACCCGGACGAAACCGGATCGGTTAGATAGTTATCACAATATTGTATTGTTATCAGAACTACACATATAACCAAATTTCAACTCAATCGGATAACGGGAAGAAAATGAAAAATCGATTCAAAATTTATACCGAACCAACAGACAGAGACAAGCGAGTTAATAAAATTAAAAACGTCTTAAATTTATAGTCAACTTTTCAAACTTGATCATGCGCAAAAACTATGACCACTGACACTACTTGTAAGTCCTTTTCTGTAACTTTGAACAGCTGCTGACGACACGGATGTTTGAAATTGAATGAAATACAGTTTACGGATAATGAACATAGAACATAAATATAGAATGCACATTTTGCGTTAGTGTTGTTACACTGAATTAACTTGAAATACAATTTTAATGACAGTAAAAATATTATGCCTCGAACTGTATGCTTTGCAATGTTAAATTACATTTTGAAAATAGAATGTTTTAAATTGACTGCACCTCTATACACACATGAATAATTTAAACTAACAAAGCCAACCATTAAAAAATTAGTGCATTTCATTTGCCGTAGCTATAATTATTTATTTTTATGCCCATTTTTATACTATAAAGTATTCTATGAAATTATGTTTTATACTACACTTGCACAATCAATAAATGTTGTGTTAACTTATTAGCTGAATTAAATTCAGTTTTTTATTAAGATAAAATGTATACTCAGAATGAATTAAGTTCAATACATGTACAAAACCAAAATGAAATATATTTTAATTACATTAAAATGAATGTAATTCACGTGGCAGCAAGGCATTTGCTTTATTGAAGCGAATCGAAATGCTTCGCGTAGCATTGTTACACTACTTTCTGGATGGCACGCGGGTATATTCCCTTCATTGCAGTACCTTGTGATATATGGATTTAATTTTTTTGTGATTTTGTAACGTTTCCAAAGCGCTAAGAAACTTTTCGAGGTCGAGACGGACAAAAAAAAATTCATCGAAATCAGTCAATCCGTTCTCGAGATATCATCAAAAAAGCGTCCATACAAAATGTACGAAAAAATGAATTTTCTTCATAATTTTTTTCCATGTTGTAATAGTTGTTCTGCTATTCGGGGCGGAGACAAATCCAATAAATCAATGATCATAAAAATCGGTTCAGCCGTTCTTGAATTTTAAATGGTGTAACTAACCCGACTTCTATATGTACATATATAAATACATAGAAGACTAGCGGCCCGGTTCGGCGTCGCCCGGATTAAGACGTATTATGCTTCAGTGATCTTTGTTTTAGAATAATTAATAGACGAATTTGTCCGGTGTTGCTTTCTATTTATTATTAATGGCCGCAGGCGACTGAGATAAAACACGGCAGCGACAACAGTAGTGAAGTCTTCGTCTCCACTGTATTATTATCTTACCTCGCCGCGCTGCGCCGCACTCGGTAACATCAACAGTAGAGGAGCTTTCGGTTCCACCATATCGCGATTTTGTCTTGCGTGGCTGCGCCCCGTTCGACACCGTCAACAGTAGTGAAGCCTCCAGAGTTCAATTATGAGTCTAAACCATTCTCGAATCCATCTGAACACAAACAAAAAATTTCATCAAAATTGGTCTAGCAGTCACATACACATGTATAGAAGATTTTTATATATATAAAGATTAACGTTACAGCATTTTTTTGATGAAAAATTAATGTATGTAAACGATGTTGTATAATAATTATTCATATTTCAGTTTCTCAGTATTTTTCGCGTAGCGAATTAATCTACAAAATATATTATACGTGTGTAGAAATTTGATTTTTTATCTTTGTTTTTTAATCACAGGAATTACACACTTCAAAAGGCATTTTAACTACCATTTCAATGCTGACACTATACAAGGAAATTTTAATGACAGTTTTTAATCTGATTTGAACAAGCTGTAAGCAACCATACTTAAATAAAAATAGTCTCCACGATGGCAAGGCTTACAGTATAAATTGTTATAACAATAATAACGGGCGAATGCAATCCGAATTCTCTCTACATGTTACGTGACAAGCATGATTAGGTGGTCTGGATTCTGTTCTCAGTTCCTTTTGAACTCGCTTAATGCATGAGATTTGCTTATTATACACGGTTGTTTCAAAACTTACGTATAGAAGACGTTTTATTTTAAGCTACTCCAACGTCTTGTTGCTAACACAGTACTTGTCAAAATATTTTTTACAAAAATAGGACTCACGAGTAATCGATGCGCTGGAGCCAATACCTGGAAAGCTAATACCAGGGATCGAAACCGAAATCTCACCGTAATTACTCATTTTAGCTAACCGAAGTCGAAACCGAAAATCACGAATAACCGAACACAAAAAACCAAAATTAAAACCTACGTAGAAATATTCTCACCGCAATAAAATCATAAATAAAAATTTATAACCAATAATACACAAATACAAAATTTGTGAACTGGACGATACTACACTCAAAGTCAAGGTCAGTAGAGTAGAGGATGATGTCATCCGGTGGACCTGTGAAGTGATTCAGCGACTGTTCAACTAAACAGAATTTTTATTCGTAAAATGCAGAAAATTATTTTACACTCCAAAAGAAAGTTGTAAGAATAATAAATAAGGCCAAATACAATGAACACTGTTCTCCGTTATTTAAAAAACATGGCGTAATGTCGTTACCATCACTGTATATTTATCAAATATTGATGTATGCAAAAATTAACTTAAACCGCTTCGAAAGCCATTCTGACTACCACTGCTATAATACCAGGTCAAAAAATGATATATGCCTGCCTCATAGAAGGCTAAAACTGTCCCAGACTGCCACAGATTATATGGCCAGAAAGATATATAACAGGCTGCCAGAGTCAATACAGGAACTACCTATTAAAATATATAAACAAAAACTTAAAATATTCTGTAAGCAAAACTGCTTTTATAATGTAGAGGATTTTTATATCTATAGCTTTTAAACTATTTATTCTTTGACGTTTTGATTCACAAATAAAGCATCTATTCTATAATTTCGTCAAAAATACTTGATTTCGCTCAGCTGCTGAACCGAAACTGTAGAGCAAAAACGTTTAAAACATATTTTGTGGAAAACTGAATTTTATTTTATTTTCATAAAAAACATTTCTTGCCGTATGAGGCACCCGAAGCAAGATATTTCACAGAAACTGTTTTTTGCATCATATTTGTAATATAACGATCCCGTCCATTGAGATCATATTTTGCATATTTTCTCATTTCATTCAGGATATTGAAATCTACAAATTCCTAAAGTTTCAAAACTTCCGCACTTATTCGGAATCTACCTATCGATTGGATTATATATGTATCAAGGGTTGTGTAGTTTTCAGTGACGCTGCTTACACGACCTTTCCATGACTTGCCAGTTTCCAGATTCTTATCTGATAACTCGTAAAACTATCAATTACATTTTCAATTTCAAATATTAATTAATAAATATATTAATTAACTGTGGACGTATGCGTTTTTGGTGGAACTTTTTTAGATTGTGTATTCGACGAGACAGACTAAAAGCCAATTCAGACTAGCCGTTCTCGGTTACGATTCACCGGTCCGGTTGGGAACTCGACCAATCAGGGCGTAGTCGTTCCCGATTGCGGTTCGGTTCGAGCGTTTAGGTTCAGCTCTAATTTCAATCGGACCGTTCGCAACCGTAGCCAATAAGAACGCTTGCTGGAGTCACGTGACTAGCCTGCTGTTTTTGTTGAAGTTTAACTACACATCAAACGTCAAATTATATTTCGAAATTGCGCATGCGCACCGAGAATAATCGTAGAACCGAATCGGGATAGTGTGAGCAGCCTAAATTAATCGAAAACCGAACCGGACCGGTGAACCGTAACCGAGAACGGCTAGTCTGAATTGGCTTTAACAGACTCAGGGTATGAATACTCTTCAAGAGGTATGGACTGCCCGGGGGTGAATTAAAAGTGTTTCTCCCTCATAAATGGTTACGTTGATTTTTTCTATCATATTAAGAATACTATGGTTTTTAAAAACATTCTATAGATATACCGTGTATCTTACATTGTAAGCCATGACTTATATATATTTTTTTTCTTAAAAATCGTACCATGGCTTATTTTCAAGGGATGGCTTATATTTTTTTGAGGATTTTTTTAGGTACCTATGTATAAAAAAGTTAATAATTCTTATCTATTGAATTTATATTTTCATGTAAGTACAATGAACGTAAATAAGTATCAGTCTAGCTAATATTAGACTTATTTATTCAAATATAATATTAATATCATCTTCTTCTGGGACATCGTCATTAATATTCGAATTATCACTCCCTGTGGGAAGTTCATCCGATCTTAATCGGAAAAGAATAAAGAATCACATTGAACTGTAAAGGTAGGTACCTCCTTGAAATTGAAAAAAAAATTCGTGATATGGCTTATATTTTTAGAAATTTCGAAAAGCGTGCATGGCTTATTTTCTAGGGATGGCTTAAAATGTGAAATACACGGTAATATTTTTCTATACTTACTGTCTGAGGTTTAAATTGAAAAAAAAAAACCCGGGTCGCAGTGCCAAAACCCTGTCGACAATATAGTGTATTTGCTAATACAGGCAGTGTAGCTTTATTATGCGAACTGGAATTGATTTTTGGGCAAAATAAAAAATTTAACTCCTTAATACAGCCCTTAAAAAAACATTTTTTTTCTTAATTGCAATTATTATCAATCGAACCTCTACACCAAATCAAATACACATTTCAGTAAATAACTCACTATCTGCAAACCAGTGTTTTCATAAAATTTGTAAATCCGGTCCTGTCGGGCCGATTTTATTAAAATTTTAACAGCATATTTTAATCTTTACTAAAACGTTAAATTTCAATTTTGAAACGATTCTTAAAATTTTTTCGGTATTTTTTGGCCCAAAAACTTTTTTCAACCCCTAAAAACTACCCTTAAAATGGCCCGATTGGGCCCATTTTAAATAGGGTTCTTGCGGTGATGGCTTTCAACATGTGGACAAAATTTCATTAAAATCAATTAACTCTTTCGAAAGTTATAGCACGCACGTATATATATATATATATATATATATATATATATATATATATATATATAAACATTTTTAAAAATGGTGCCAAAGTGTTTAGGAGGTTATGAAACGTCGAGAAATTTTGGTCCGACCCCTAGGTCCCGCCATCCGACCGATGCCAATAGTGTATGTTGCCATATGGCAAATACACTAATAAATCTGATAATTTATTCCAAAGATATTAATAATGAAAGTCGTACGAGTATGGCATACCCATGTGGTTCTGAATCGGGAAGCCGCTATAGTGCTTCTCTTGAGAAATAATACTATTTTCTGTGTATGCAAATATAAACTCTTGTTCAAAATGACTGCACAACTCAGTTTTATTTTTAATATTGAAGGCATGGTTAGACTTGAAGCACATTTTGTTTTCTGATCAATCAAAGTAAGTTTTGAAATCACCAGATACTCATGAATGACAATGACGGAGATCTGGGCATACATACATGTCCTACTTGCAATATCTCTGCACGTGACACATTTTTGGGGAAGAATATGGAAGCAGAAAATCTTTCTCAAGGTCTTCACCATATTCGTTCACAAACATCTAATGGTTTCAAACTTATCTTGCAAGTATGTCCCGATGGCGACAGTGTTTAAAAATACATTTTTCTAATAATGCATTGTAACAATGGGTGTTTCTTAACAATGGTAGCAAAACTGTAGCTATTCTACTGTGAATAATTAATCTTACGAACTAAACCGTTGCTAAAACTGTATTGTTACGTTACAAGTTTGATCCGAAAAAAGAAATATTCTTCCAGTTCAATTATTCCTTCAACACTGAAAATATAACAGATAAACTGAATAGCGTCCATAAACCACGTAGCCCTATTTCAGCCTCTCTAGAACCCCTTTTTCCCTTCCCCCCGGATGGAACATAGTTTTTTATTATCAAGTCCAGAAGACCTTTTGTGTTTTCTGTTAACAAAAACTATTAAAAAAATTTGGTTTAAAATTAACAAGACTATAAATATTTGTTACCTATATTATTACGATAAAGTAATCAATGTTTGAAACTAAATATTCAACTTATTCTGCAAATTATTTTTATTGTGCCAGATAAAATACATGAAAAAATTACGTAGCTTGACTCCAACTCCCCCCTTCCCTCACCTAGCTGAGCGTAGCTTTCGAAATGATCCCCGTCCATGTTGATCGAGTTACGTGGTTTATGGACGCTCCCATAACGATTTGACCAGAACAGTATTGCCTCGTCAATAGCTTTTGAAACATTCTATATACTACATCTATACTGGAATAAATTCCAGCATTAAAAACTACTTTAATTCCTTTAAAACGAAACATAAAGGCGCACGTTGTTTTGTTATTTTATTACATTATTAGAGGCTTGGAACGAGCGCTACAGTTTTGGTTTACATTAACATTTATACATGTTATATGGACTTTAAATCATTTACCAGCAGTTTAAAAAATGTGTATTTCTATGCGTACGTAGCTATACAAAGCTGATTCTCATTACACATAACAATTCGCATAAAAATGTATTGTCAAATCTTTTATAGATATATGCTTCCGTTGTTTGGGTCGTTCACAGAATTGCTTTTTTGAGAGATCCTATTTCTCTTCTCAAACACATTATTGCAAGATAATACATTATATGCAAAATATAGTTCATTTATAAATCTCTCTCTTTCTCTCACATATTTATTTCCTTTTCCAAACATTTGACACAATTGAATGTATTTTTACAAGCTTTTATTTGTTCGGGTGGAATCTTGCAACTGATTTTTAAAGCAGTTATCCTCAACCGATTGAGCTGAAATGTTTAATTCACGTTTAGTTTGGATGACAATACATGGTTAGATAAATGACGTCATTCTAAATCCAATATGGCGGACAGCCCAAGATGGCGAACTAGTTATTTTTTATGCACTTCCACGATATGGGTATCAAATGAAAGGGTATGACAAGTAGAATACAATCAGCAGTGTGACTTAATTTCAAATCCAAAATGGCGGCCGACACAAAATGGCGAATCATCTATTTCTTTACAACCCTCTTGATATGGATATCAAATGAGAGAATATGAAAAGCAGAATACATTAAACTGTGTGACATTATTTAAATTCCATTATGGAGGCCAAAAGGCGTAGATAACTAAAAATTTAAAAATAAAATATTAGTAAAAAAACTTTTTAAAAACAAGCTTTTATTAAATTGTACTAAAAAAGAAAAAATAACTTTTAATACTTTAGGTTCATAGTTATAAAAGCATGGGTCGTTATTATCATAGAGCTTACAACCCACGCTTTTAAAACTATGAACCTAAAGTATTAAGAGTTATTTTTTTCTTTTTTAGTACAATTTAATAAAAGCTTGTTTTTAAAAAGTTTTTTTACTAATATTTTTCAAAATATTAATAAACATATTTCTAAAAATAAGGAACTTCGTTCCAAAAAAAAATTCTTTTAATTTTTTTCAATTACAATTTATTTTTATCATACAGCGGAAAACTTTTTGGGTTTGCCAACAATTTTGCAATGTTCATTACAAAATTGTTTTTTTCATGTCTAGTATGTTTGTTTCTTTAGCATTTTTTCGTAAAACCCAGAACGTGTTTTCCCCTTTTGTAAATTCAATCCAAATTTCATGAACACACGGTATAGGTACATGCACGTATTAAGCTGGTAATAATGACTATAAAGGCTCCTTTCATAACGAGAAATGAGTATAAATTGTGTGTAACACACACGCGTGCATTCTGTACTTACACATATATGATAAAACCTTCCGTATCAGCGGCTTTATTGTGTTCTGCTGCTTTAGTCGAGGCCCTTTATTTTGTGTTGTTTGAGCAGAAATTATAACGTAAGGAAAGATCGTAAGCCAAGTGTGAAGAATAGAACATGGCCTTGTGTTGTTCGGAGCAACTTGCAACTTTTGGTAAACTTGCAAAGTATCTTTGTAAATACACTCAACACCTTACTGCCTAGCTCCGCGAACAGCTTATACATACAGTAGAGGGTCGTTTATACACACCATTATAACGCGACGGTGGGGGGAAGGTGATAACACGTCGATTACTTTGCATTTTTCTAACAGTATTGGGGTACGTCTCGCTAAATTAAAACTAACGCTTCTGATGATATAACTCAACCATTCTTACATGGCTAAGAATTAAAATACTAGATGAACGGCTAAAAATTTCATCATTTCTATTTTTAGATCACCAATCTACGTCCGTATACCAAATTTCATCTTAATAGTGTTACAATCCCACTTCTGATAAATTGATCAGTTTACTTCTGATAAACAGCTGTATCCCACTTCTGATAACTGTCAGGTCGGTTTCACACTATACGGTTTTGATCGTACGGCAAAAAACCGTACGAGTTTTTGCCGTGACATTATTGTTTTCACATTGTACGGCTTTTTGCCGTGACCAATTCTAAGTATGTTTAGTTCGTTTTTAGTGTATTTGCCATATGGCAACATACACTATCGGCGTCGGTCGGATGGCGGGACCTAGGGGTCGGACCAAAATTTCTCGACGTTTCATAACCTCCTAAACACTTTGGCACCATTTTTAAAAATGTTTATATATATATGTATATATATATATATATATATATATATATATATATATATATATATATATATATATATATTTATATACGTATATATATATATATATGTGTGCGGGCAATAACTTTCGAAAGAGTTAATTGATTTTAACGAAATTTGGTCCACGTGTTTAAATCCATCACCGCAAGAAGCCTATTTAAAATGGGCGTAAACGGGCCATTTTAAGGGTAGTTTTTAGGGGTTGAAAAATGTTTTTGGGCCCCAAAATACCGGAAAAATCATCAGAATCGTTTCAAAATTGACATTTAACCCTTTAGTAGTAATTAAAAAGTGTCCCTAAAATTTCAATAAAATCGGCCCAACAGGGCCGGACTTACTAATTTTATGAAAACACTAATTTGTAGATGGTGACTTATTTATTGAAGGGTATATTTAATTCGGTGTAGACGTTAGATTGATAATAATATTGCAGTTAAGAAAAAAATATCATTTTAAGGGGTGTATTAAGGAGTCAAATTTTTAATTTTGCCCAAAAACCAATTTAAGTTCGCGTAATAAAGCCACACTGCCTGTATAAGCAAATACACTATATTGTCGGCAGGGTTTTGGCACTGCGACCCGGGTTTTTTTAATCTTATGTGCGTGTTAATATGAATCGTAAACAAATTATTGCTTTGTGACGCTTCTGATATAACTCAACCGTTCATGGCTAGGATTCAAGATACTAGATGAAAAGCTAAAAATTTCATCATTTCTGTTTTTATATCATCAATCTACGTCCGTATGCCAAATTTCATCTTAATAGTGTTACAATCCCACTTCTGATAAACTTATCAGTTTACTTTTGATAAACTGCTATATCCCATTTCTGATAACTGTTACAATTCCACTTCTAATAATCTATTACAATTGGTATACAAATGAGTTGGATGGAAGGGCTATAACATGCAGATGGGCGGACCGATCGAAACTAAAAGGGTTCCTAATTTCTACGGAACCCTAAATATGCGAAAAGACTCCACTGGTGTATCGATTTGGTAATTTTTATCAAGTGAAACTGTATACAGATATTTTTAGGTTAGTATTACTAAATGTGTCGAACGATACTCCCACTGGTAGACAATAAAAGCTTGACTCTGCCTTCTACCTACAAGTTATTGTAAGCTGCAAACATGGACACGTAGAGAATATTTACAATACAGATTGAATATTGATTATTACAACAGAAACAAGCTAGCTGTTCTTTAGAAAATGTACAATGTACCTACTATGATATATGCATTTCTCTTTTCTTCGAACTGAATTTATGTACAATATGCATGTACTAACGTCTTAAGCGTCAAGTGTCAGAAAATTTAATAAATCCAATTATACCCACTGTTTTGTATTCAAATCAGATCATGTTTTGATAAAAAACAAATCTAAATTGCTATAAAATTGATATAATAATAATAATAATAATAATAATGCGTTTAACGTCCGTTCCTCGACTTTATGTCATAACAGACGCCATTCGCACCATTTCTATTTTTCCATCTACCACTTCCCGTTTTTTTCTACATTTTTTACAGCTTCAACTTATGTAATAGCAATGGGCGAATGAAGGAATTATAGAAAATTAGGATAAGGTAGGTAATTTTTGAACTAGGAGTTTGATAGGTAATCGGCCATGGCCTCAAATAAGGAACCATCTCGATATTTATCTGAAACTAATTGAGGGAAACCATGGAAAACCTCAATCAAGATGGCCAGTACAGGAATTGCCGTTTCTCGGCGAGAGGCAGTAGGAAAAAGTCCCAGCCACACCTGCCCCCGCCGGGATTCGAACCCGGTACCTCCCGAATGCTGGTCTAGTGCTGATGAAATTGATATAGTGACCAGCTTTGTTTTTCTTTACGCGATAGTGCGTAATGGGTTACTTTACGTGCATGTGAAGCAGCTATTTTATAGAAAGATCAACTTCGAAGATGACTATTATTGACCAGTCTGATTAATACGGTACTTCAACTCTGTATTTGTTTTAAACAGGACCTCCGATTACTATGAATACGTTAGAGAAAGATTGCAGATTATAGACGATCAACAGTTGATGTCATTAGCGTCTATAAATAAGTTATAAACACTACTATATTTTTGTCTCTAGTAATTACGCTGTTTTAATGAGCACGAATGATTTTGCATTATTCTAAGCCAACATAGCATTAAGAGAAGCCAGACAGGACAGAAGACATTCGCGCCTCCTTTATAAACAAATACAACACGTAGTGTATGCTGATTGACAACAGCTGGCAATTGCAACTATCGTTTTATGGGCCGTGACGTGCAAATGAACGAGTACATATTCTTAATGCACCATTAGCGTCGGCGGCTGGATTGGCTCGGCCGCAAAATGTGTGCTCTTTCATCTTGGTGTCTTGGGGTGTGACCTCTTACATATCGCTAGTTTGGCCATTATGCCATGAAATGTTAAAATATATACTATAGCCCATTATTGTGTGTCATAAAGTTAAAAAGGACTCATGTCCTAGAGAGAGAGGAAAATGAAACCGTCCGGATATGGCTGACAATAACAATTATACAATTTAAATTTACATTATTGGGTAATTTATGTATTTTTGAATCTGATGTTGCTTTTTGCACAGCCTCCTATAAAATAACTGCTCTCCATACCTGCATCGCAGTAGTAAAATGACCCACAGATCAAGGGCTTTTTATTACGAAAAAAATTTTGCTAATTTAAAAATTTGATGGGTCAGTTAAGCCCTGCTACCCTCCAGCCAGGTCTGTGTTTTTGTATTTGGATATTACTAAAGAGGTATTGTACAAATTTTCACAGTGCCTCAAATGCCTATCCAAAAATGTTTAACATCTCTCCTACTATAACCTTTCTTTCTACAGGAGACACTGCGAATAGAGCACAAAAAAATATGTAGAAAAATTACGTTTGATTCACGAATAGACTACAACTTTATTCCTATTTATCTATCCTGAAGATACAACCGTGCAAAATTAAGTGAATCAAACATTTATTAAAAATGGGTCACGAACTATTCGCAGGCCCGGATTTAGAAATTTGCCGCCCCTAGGCAGTTGCGAAAATTGCCCCCCCCCCCCTCTCATCGCGAAACTTCTTCAATGGTGGAATAAGTTTGGTACAAAAGTTTTCCAATAAATAAAATGCACCTTTTTGAAAGCAAATATTTTATTTTATTATAATCAGTATCCAAATAATCATGAAGTATATGATACATTGAGCAATTACCATTATGTATGCGATTGTTTTTCGAAGAGTATTGCTCATTGGTTAAAATTTTTACGTCTCGATTTTCGGATGGCAAACTCATCGATCACGGAATCAAAATCTAAAGACATGAGCAAATCTGACTATAGTTAACAAAGCGAGCGCGTTTTCGACTTATGATGTTGGTACGCGTGCCGAAGAAATAGGCAGAAAATTCAATTCCCACGAATAGAACAAACTTTTTAAGTTTCCGCTAAAATTTGCCGCCCTTCAATTCTCGCCGCCCTAGGCAGCTGTCTATACTGCCTGCATGGTAAATCCGGGCCTGATTATTCGACTAGTACATGAAGCGAGCAAATCAATATAATATATAAAAACGGTACAGTAAGAATGCCAGAATAAATAAATGTTTACAATCTTCTCTGTAATAAACACGCCCTTGTAATTGAAAAATGCTGCTAGCAGAGGTAGAATATTCCCACAGATAACATCTGACAATTTGGATTGGAATAAGTCGTAAGATGCTTAAATAGATAACCTACATGATCTGTTCATGCTAAATCAGGATCAATTTATGATTCACAGAAGGACAAAACTGACTCATCATGAAGTATGTAACTTCAAAGCTTATATGCATGTGATTCATTCAGTGCGAGTTTTAATTCATCAAGGTTATCAGCTGTATTTATTATAGTGGTGTCATATTTGAACTGTACAAATTGAGACGATAGAAAAATGCCAAGCAAATTATTGACATAAACAAGTAATTCATTGTTTCAGTTAAAGTATTTATTGGCATGGTACTTAACTTGAAATCTCGGAAACCAAATTGTGCCTCATTAAATATTTTATTAGATTCAAAGTAGTCGCATATTGCAATTTCAAGTATTTTTGCTATAACTGAAATAAGAGAAGTTGATCTGTGGTTATTTAATGAATCCATAGGTCCTTTTTTGGGGTTTCGTACCTCAAAAGGAAAAAAGGAACCCTTATAGGATCACTTCGTTGTCTGTGTATCTGTCAAGATTCTTTTCCTCAAGAACGTATCAAGGTATCAAGTTGAAATTAATATCAAATTCCCAGGTCTGCATTCCCTTGGAGCTGTAAAAAAATCGAACTTCTAAGTCAACGCAATCAAAATATACGGTCGTTTATGCCGCATATTTTGACACTCGCAAGAAATTTAAACTTATAGGGTACTTCTCGTTGAAATTTGGCAAGAAGCAATGCCTTATAGCACAAGTAAAGGGAAAAATCCGAAAAATATAAATGTTTAGTTACATCACAAAAGGGCTCTTTTCAGGTCACTGCCCTTTGAGGTATCACCTTAAAAAAATTGGCGTAATAGACATCGAGTCATGTCGCTTCTGTCTGGAGGCTCCTGAAACATCGGAGCATCTTCTTTGTAAATGTGAAGCAGTCATGAGGCGAAGACTCCGTCACCTCAATAATCCATTCCCAACACCTGATCAGGTATGGGACACAGATCTTAAAGCAATTCTAGGCTTTATCAAAATGAGTCAGGGCTACACAATAGATCTATCAAGGTCGCGGTGTTGACGAGGAATAATCCTCTCGCCCTCTTTTCTAATCTAATCTAATCTAATCTACGTCACAAAAAATATGTTTTTCTATAAACGTCAAAATAGTGCATACTAGCGACATCGGACGGAATCTCTTAAAAGCTTTTAGTTCAGGCATTTTTTATTGATTTGCTGCTGTTCTCAGTGATACGCTACTGTCTTGTCATATATTATCACGTGAATATCGTATGGTGCTAGTCAGTCAGTCAGTCAGTCACATGAGTGGTGCAGAATATATCTCATGTCACGCATTTAAAAAGTCACACATTCACAACGGAAGCGTATGAATGTGTACATGTATATTCATACAAACATAATAACTCCATTGTAACTGTTTCTAAAGAGCTTTAAGCAGATAAGTAGCATTGTTCACAGTTGCTATATACCGGATGAACTACGAATACCGGTATTAACTACAAAGGTATTTCGTATCAAAGAAATTTTGCTTTTTTGACCGATCAAGCAAAGCGAGTGTGATTTGCTATTATCTCGTTGTTTGACATATACAGTCGACTCGATAATTTGACACTCGTTAATTTGAATCTCTTGATAATTTGAAATTTTTTCCCGGTCTCTTGAAAAATACTCGATAATAAAATTAATATTAATCGGTTCCCTCGGTAATTTGAAGCTGAAGGAGTAGTATCTTGCACGCCAACATGCAATAATTTGAAGTTCGGGCTTCCCTACTCTCTATAATTTGAAGCGTTTATAATGCACAGACCTATCGTTTGTTTACATAAATATACAGATTTGTCGATCGCTTACATACATGAGATATTTGTGAGTTTGCAGTTCGCATTCCAGTTTTCCTTCAAACGTAAAATTAAGTCATGTTAATGTTTGATATGTGTTATTAAAATGAATTCAAGAAAGAACAAGTGAAATCTCGAATTTTGACCAAACTCCTGTTTACTCGATTTTTCCTCCCTCCCTCTTGGTTATTTAGACTCATGTTATTTTGAACTCTTGGTAATTTGAAATTTTTCTCTGGTCCCCTGAGTTTCAAATTATCGAGAGTCGACTGTATATATGGATTGAAATCAGCGGTGCCAGACGTCCCGATTTTGGCAGGACGTCCCGATTTTTAGCCCAAAATTAAATGTGCCTAGCGGGACAGACTCAGACCATTTGAAAAACGCCTGTTTAAATTAAATTACTGTCTTGTGTGGTATTTATGAACCCCACATTTTAATTTGAAAAGAGATTAATACATCAATTGAATTTTCAAATACTAAAAATAATTATTATAATATTTTACGTATAGAAATTTGGAAAATATAATAGTATAAGATATACTTTTATTATAGAGAAACAATTGTTTTTCTATAATAAAAGTATATCTTATACTAAAAATAATTAGTCAGTAATGGGGCCCAATCTATATCTAAATGAATTCAACATTTATAAATGACAAAACAAAGTGGAGTTGGCATCTCTACATTACTAGTTATATGATTATTTAAGAAAAAATATCAATATCATTAAAGTGGAAAGCGACGAAAAATTTTAAACAAAAAAATCGCATTGTGTTTTAAAATATCTACCTACATATATCGTCGGTACAATGCCAAAACCACGAATGTGCAAATTTATAGTTTTGAGAAAATGGGTTTTTTAATATTCATTTCAATTTTTAAAATTGAGAACTAAAGTTTAAGAGCTACCTACCACAGAGTTTTTTATTTTCGTAATCAACAAATTTATGCCACCAAAAAATTTGATTTTTCATTTTTTATTTTTGAAAAAAAACACATTCGTTTTTTTGGCTTTGCAAAATAAATCAAAAATTCTTAATTGTTAAAATAAAACAGTAAACATTTCGTAGCAAAAATGGTTTATTAAACTTTTAACACCCTTGAAAATTATCAAAATACAAAAAATCAAATATCATTCTAGCCAACAAAAGTCTTTGAAATGAAATGGTAACTTAAAAGTAAATAAAATAAGCAAAAATCTTCTTTCAATATGAGGAAAGGGTTTTCAGCTA
The DNA here is from genome assembly GCA_034508555.1 of Venustoraphidia nigricollis. Classification (NCBI taxonomy): domain Eukaryota; kingdom Metazoa; phylum Arthropoda; class Insecta; order Raphidioptera; family Raphidiidae; genus Venustoraphidia; species Venustoraphidia nigricollis. The sequence goes on along the minus strand of JAVRKA010000052.1, from coordinate 47,584 downwards.
ATCTTGCTCGCTGTCAGTCTCCGTATCTTCGTCTATATCTGGCTCAGGTAAGCTATCCCTGATGTCACGGCTTGATCTTAAAGATTTATAGAAATTATGATAAGCCCTAGGAATTGTTAAGTCTTCACACATTTTTAGCAAATCTTTTTTCTTCGCATCACTAATAGGCAATTCTGTAGCATAAGCTTTGTTTATTAAAGACGTTGTACGACGACCACGGTTTTTAGTTTTACGGCAGTCTACCTCAACAAAATCTCCAGAAAAATCAGTTTTGTAATAGAGTTTTGATGGTTGCTCTTTTAAATAGCGAAGGCAGCAAATTCTCCTCCAGGGAATTTTAAAACTAAGACTATTGCTTGAAAAAGCTTTAAAGTCATAAAAATCATCAAACAACATGTTTTTTATATTAAAAGGCTCCGGTGATATACGGGCATCTCTTATCAACTGTGCCCAACCATCAGGAGTATACACTGGTACATACTTTGCCTTTTTTTCAATCTTGGAATGAATCGAGTCACACTCCATTTCAGTGTGACCAGTCTCAAAAAAACGGTGATCAATTACCTGTAAGGACTGATGATTGCGAAGGAGTTGCATACACATACAAGCGAACACAGAATTTTTTTGCTGTCCACCACATCCATCGGACATCATGCGGACGGTAGTAATTTCAGTGTGAGACATGATGAAATCATACACACAAGAGGCAATGTCATTTGCCCCTCGTTTGCCTTGCGTCTCATCCCAGAGATAGCATCTAACTTTTTGATTACCCAAATTGTACATCGTCAAATTGTAGACTGCTAGCTTTCGCAAGTAGAAGATTTGACCTGCGGGTCCTTTCGGTGTGTTAAGAACTGCTTGAAGGTCAAAATTAAAAGCTAATACTTGGGGATTTTCTTTTGCAGTGATTTTGTCTTCGTCACGGGCTTCTCTTGCGGCGGTTTTTCTATCTAGATGTCTTTTAAACTCATCACCAGCTAGACTTTTTTCTTCTTCGGTTAAAGTTTTCTGCACCAAGCATTTTCTGCATTGATCTTTTTTTGGTTTAAAGAAACCCAAATTATATTCTTGAAATATTTGCCGATATTTTTCAAAAGTGACCGGCTTAAAATTCTTTGTAATGCAAATTTCCTTATACATTCTGTGCATTATTGATAAATTTAGGGAAGAGTCTAGATACATTTTGGTGCTAGAAGCACGGCAATAATGCGACTCCACTGATGGGTAGGAAAGAATGTGTTCTCGTATGAACTCCTCAGCTTCGTCAGATAGTTTATTAGATGGTGCGTGTTTTCCGCGCCTATCTTTTTCTAAGAAACCACTAGAAGAACACTTCTTTAAAGAACTGCGTAGTAAGGCATCCGTTATATTCAATGTCGCGATAAAAAAACATCTGCATACGTTGTGTTTTATACCCTCAACGGAAAAAAAATATTTGCACGTGAAATTTTTTCGTGAATTTTCGATATTTCGCGTTGTGCGTTTCTTTAGATTTTGGTCTATGTGGCTTCGTATGAAATGTCGCTGGTCATCAATGCATTTTAAACTACGAAATTTTGTATAAATTTTCTGGCGATTCTGTTCATTAACAAGTTGAATGCATTTGTGTTTTGGTTTGCCAAAGCACGGAGCTGGTAAAAGAGGACATGCAGGCCTTTCAACACCTCTATGCCCAATGTAGGATTCACCCTTTATTCTTTTCGCCTTCCTAATGTTTTTTTTCCACAACATCTCGTTTTTTTGCCTTTTTTTTACAAGTGTCTTCTTTTTCGGTTTTTCAGTCTCTTGCATAGCCTGAAGTTCTTCACTAGAACTAGATAAGTCGTTTTCTGACCCACTTGTTGATGGTTCATAATTGTCTGACGAAGAAAGTTCCAGATCGTCTAAAATATCTTCTTCTGATGATATCACCGGAAGAGTAGTAGAGTGCATAGAAGAGGTAGACGGCTGCGGTTCGTCCTCAACAAATTTCTGTTGCAATATTGCATTAGTCTGCATAGAAGAGGTAGACGGCTGCGGTTCGTCCTCAACGAATTTCTGTTCCAACTTTGCAAAAGCAGTAAAATGTTCATTACTTGAAGTGTCACCTAAAAAAAAAAAACATTTTTGGAAAAACTATTCAAAACCTGTACTGCGCGGATTAACACGTTGTTTTGTTTATTCGCTGTTATTTGTGAAGTTTCATGGGTAAATTTAACAGCGAATTAATAAAACAGCGTGTTAAATGTATGATAAATCCGGCCTTAGTATACTTGTTAATATTGTATAATTTTACTTACCTTTTGAATTCAATTTCCTAGTCAGCTCCAATATTTTTCGCGCACGAGAACTCATCTTATAACACAAACAATTTCACCAATCTGATAAATTTTAACAGCCGAAAACACGAATGTGGCACATTCACTGTTTTGAATTTGTAACAGTCACACAAACTGCAATGCCAAAAACACCAAAGTGGTACATTCGTGTTTTAAGTATTGAAACAAATGGTAAATTCTCACTTTGACGAAACAAACATTGGGCACAGGGGGATATAGACTCGCAAGGCACGTTCGTGCCTTTGCCATTGAAAGCATCCAAGTTTAATACGTCTTTTCATGCACATAGTCGAAAAACACCAAATTTGCACATTCGTGGTTTTGGCATTGTACCGACGATATAATAATATATATAATTTCCAGACCCTCCAGAAGGTCCCGGTAGACTTAAGAACTTGAAATTTGGCATACTTGTAGTATAAGACACAGGACAGAACCTAACGGAACCGGATTTTCAATTTTCTCGCCGGGGATCGAAATAGGGGGTTTTTTTGAAAAAAAATCATAGAACGTAACAGACCGTGAACGGATTGGTTGCCTTGGTTAAGAACAACTGTGAAACATTCTGATATAAAATGTCAAATAAGTTTTTTAATAATAATTAATTGTTTAATTAAACTAATAACCATTTGAAAAAAATTGTTGAATATGTTTGTGCGCAGTAAGTTATTACTTTACAGATTATTTTTCGTCTCATGGCAGTAAAAAATGTTAATTAAACGAAACATTGAAAATATGAATATTCCAATTTAGTGCAGGCGTCAAGCGTCGTATTTCTGTATGCAAAATATGAAAACCACATTCTGGCGTCTAAAATAGTTTCAGGAGTCACAGTGTTGCCAGGAAAAATATTTTTTTTTCACTTATTCACAATTCATACCTCAGGTTTGAGAAAGTTGCTTTTGAAACACGATATTTGGAATATATATTTTTCTATAACCTAGGCATCCAAAGTGAAATTATAGATTTTCTCCCCAGGGACAGAGATAAGGAGAAGTCTTCTAAAATATGTGTTAACTTCTATATTATATATAAAAAAGATGCTATTTTGAAAATTTGGACTTCTTCCTGACGGAGACACGCTTAACAACTACTTCTTGGATAATAAATTAAAAATATGAACCGATGCATGCACCACGGATGCTAGATGTAGTAAAATTGGCAATTCATAGCTTTAAGAATTAATAAAATGAAAAAAAAACTAAATATATACCCGAGTCCGTTCTGTTAAAAACAAGTTGATTATTTAGTTATTACATTTATAAATGCCCACGTAACATAGCAAGCGTTTAAAAAGCATTACTAGACAAAAATTTGTGGTCGAGATGAAAACTGTAATTAAGATTTCAAAACGTCATCTGACAAATGTAAAGGCATACACATAGCACTTCAAAGTATTGACAAAAAAAAATGTATGTGTCCCGAATACGAAGTGTCTTACATCTGAATATTAGAGGCACTCCTAAAATACTCGACTGGTCACTTTAGATCACTAACTGATGCAGTAGTACTATTATTATAAGACGCCACACACCTTGTCTAGGTGTACCTTGCTGAAAGACATATATTCATCTATTTTACGTCGTTATAAAAAACAGATAAATATTATTTTTGGACGTTATTTATAGATGTAGACCAGTGAGTATGTTTAAGAATTAATTATTTTTACTGTCTAGTGTTGAAAAATAAAATGTGAAACAGGTTTATATTTCTTAAAGGCAAAAAAATAAAATTGTACAACGTATAACACGCATGTTTATTACATGCTGTTATAATTCGTTCCCAAAAATGCAATGATAACAATATTTTGAAATTACTTTATAGCGCATAGCTATTTTGCTATCATGTACAGGGAAGCAGACGAGGTGGTACCGGCGCTGTCGTTCCGATTTTAATTCAAATTCAGTTTTTTTGCTGGAGTCATAGGTTAATCATAAATTAGTCATCATAATACATGAACAACAGAGAACCAATGTGACGCATCCACTGTATGAGTATAAAATAGAGATGGGAAAAACGGGTCCTTTTAGTGATCTGCATCTTTGCATCTGGATCCCGTATATGAGCCGGCTCACTGAACCGGTTCAAAAAGAGCCGAATTCTGAATATGTTACTGCAGTCTGCCACTGAGTTACCTAGTTCAGTCAATCATATCACGGCCTGTATAGAATCAAGAATATATATATATTATGAGCACTGTGGTTGAAACAATAACAATCAAAGAAAGCATAGTTACTTCTTGTGGTAAGAAGTAACTATGCTTTCTTTGATTGTTAGAATCAAGAATGCATAGCCAAACATGTGATGCATGAGTCATTTGAGCTGACAGATGCATCAAAGCAAGAACTGATTCGTAAGTGTAAAATGTGCTTCTGTGTGTTAAGTGTTTCACTGAGTTATGCGGATCCTTTGATCCGTCGGCTCAAAAAAAAGTGAGTCGGCTCTCAGATCTGAGTTACCCAACTCTACATCATAATATATGAACAACAAAGAACCAATGTGACGCATGCACTACATGAGTATAAAGTGTGCAATAATTTCAAACCTGCACCTAAACAGTCGCAAAAGTTATTGACAATTAACGAATCCCAAAAAAGGGGATCTATTTCTTTTAACCCCCGACGCAAAGTTTGACCGCTATGTATGTGTGTGTGTGTTTCTTGTGTGTCTATCTGGGGCACCGTAGCTCTTAAATGGGTGAACCGATTTGGATGCGATTTTTTTTATTTGAAAGCAGGCTTTTTAGCGGTGGTTCTTAGACATGTTTAATCAAAATCGGTTCAGCCGATTCAAGGTCATCAGTTCTTTTCTTAGCTGCGGTAGGGATCTTAGACGCATAACGGGTATTTTCTTTGTAACTAAGTTTAAAAATTCAAAAATAAAAATTAAATTTAAAAAACCCCCGACACAAAAAAACCTATAAAAAGCTAAAAAATAAAATTTCTGGACCTGGTCCTTCAACATTAATATTTAAATAGTTAATTAGTAATATTTTGTGATTCAAGCGTCGTCGCGTCGGGGGACCGCTAAATAAATAAATTAAAAAACAATACAAATAAAAAGAAGCTTGGTAATGATATAAAAAAATGTGCAATTTTAATATATGTATACTCTACCTAGGTCCCCCGACGCGACGACGCTTGAATCACAAAATATTACTTATTAAGTATTTAAATATTAATGTTGAAGGACCACGCCCAGAAATTTTATTTTTTAGCTTTTTTTGTGTCAGGGGTTTTTTAAATTTTAAATTTAATTTTTTTTTGCATATATCTCGAAAACCATTATTGCTAATGGAATTTAAAAAAAATCCTGACAGGAGAAAACTTTCCGAAAAAATGTCGACCCCCAGAACATCATCTTTATTATTAATACTTTTCATTTAGTGTTGAAAATAGGGCTCCGCCAGTGTAGATAATGCCCCAATTTCATTTTTGCACCGGGGCCCTTGGTTACGTAGCTACCCAATGACGTCTATAATCTACAATATCTATCTATCTAACACTATGGTCGTCATTCACTATCCATAAAATGTGTACAGCAGTGCTAATAAGAGACTGCTGCACCGAATAGCTTATTTTTAACCACCTAATAAATCATTGTAATGTATTTTTTTCTTCAGCTATATAATAATGTATATTATTGTTTTAGAAGTGTTGTTCTGTTTTGCCAAATTTTTAATTGTACATATAATATAACCTGTCGTAATTTGAATGCAATTGGCAAGATGCAGAACCCATTAGCATCAGTGGCGTAACTACGTAACCAAGGGCCCCGGTGCAAAAATGAAATTGGAGCCCTATCTAAATTGGTTAAGTTTTATCGGCACAGCACCGACCACACGAAGCCTCATTTTCAATATTGAATAAAAAATATTAAGATAAACTTTATTTGTTGGGAAAAAAAAGGACACTTTAAGTTAACACTTATTTGTTAATTTGCGACGTTTCGTCCCTTTATTGGAACTTTTTCAAACTTATAACATTAAATGTTCTGTTTAAGTAGATATAAAAGTTAACATGTAGATATAAATTTTATTTAAACAATTGTTCATAAAAACTTTTATAATAAAACCGTTTTTTAAAAAAAAAATTACGGTTCAAATTAATGTATTTATTGACTGTTATATTTCCCAACAAATAAATTTTATATTAATTACCAAGGACAAAAAGGCAAAAAGTCAATAAATATTAAGTTCCAGGAGTCGAAATTTTTTCGGAAATTTCCTACGTTCTAGGAATCTTTTTTTAAAATTTTATTAGCATTAATAGTTTTCGAGTTATTTGCAAAAAATTAGTTCCCTTTTTTGAGATTCTTTAATTGTTAATAACTTTTGCAATTGTTCATGTGCAGATTTCAAACTTTTGCACATTTTTCTAGAGGTGATTTCGAATCCAATGAACTATGACACATATTTTTTCGCAGTAGCAAAAATTAACACGGCTTTCAACTTGTTAACCAGACTGCAGGGGCTAAAGACTTAAAAGTAAAACATTCTTTTTTCGATTAGGATATTTAAATAGCGTTTTCGAACCCCCTGAGCCTGGAAGCCCCGGTGCACTGCACGGTCTAACCCTTCGATAGCTACGCCATTGATAACTGGTACTTTGTAGCTGTTTAGTGATTGCATTATAATTGATTGCATTGATGTATTATAACTGTTTGCACAACGATTGGCGAAAAAAGTTGACATTATTCTTTGACCGTTTGTGTATATGGATGGGTATGTCGTCTCGCGTCCGTGTGTTGACTACTTGACTGCTGACAAGCGAGCAAAGAGCACACGGCCGTTTGTTTATTTAAGATATTTTCTTTACAAACAAGTTTCTCTCAACTAACTCCACGTCCATAAATTTACGTCAATTATGTGTATGTAACTAATGGAATGTTTGTATGCAATTATTTTTATAAACGAACGTTGAATCCAAAGTGCTAAAGCTAACAGTACGTACGAAAACAACATTTTTTTCCTAAAATCATCAACGGTTTTAAAACGCATAATATCAAACAGTGTCGAAATTGCACTCATTGCATGTTTGCAGCAAAAGCCTTCAATAGCGGATCATTCGCAATTCTACAATTGGGTTCGATATTTGGTTCTCAGTTTAGAAATTCCTGAACTAGTTCTAAAATCGAAAAAAGTCTACAAAAATACTACCTGCTTGTGGAAGAAATGTGTGTTTTTTTAAATCGACATATGTATGATATAGAAAACGTTGAATTAAGCTTCGAGTCAGAAAAACAGTCAATATTATTGACTGTAAAACGTGCTGGACACTTATTAGTATTATTTTTATTTTTATTATTTAAATACAATAGTTTAATTAGGGTTTGTTAGAAAATTAGAATAAGTTTTACAAGTATAATTAAATTAATTATATTTAATTGTCACGTATCAACTTAGTGTAATCGTTCAATATTAATTATTATTTCAACATTTTACTGTGGCCAACGAAATAAGTTTACTAAATTTTATCTAAACTAATTAGTTCGTGCACAGAAATATTAACAAAACATTGCTTGAATGATCGTTGGTTTTAAAAATAAGAAAGCTAAGCTAATACTGACTTCAAAAGTCTAACGAAATACAGTATTTATTAGACGATTACTTAATTTGTTATAATTATTACATGAAATATTATAAAGTAGGCTTCACAATGTTTCACTTCACTACAAGACAATTAATGCAACTTTTGGTGCATCTTGATTCTTGCGCCGTAGCGCAATGAAGGCAAGGCTGTCTGTAAGGGTACGAGCTAGAGATGGGAAAAACAGGTCTTTTTAGTGATCTGCATCTTTGCATCTGGATGCCGTATGTGAGCCGGCTCACTGAACCGGTTCAAAAAGAGCCGAGTTCTGAATATGTTACGGCAGTCTGCCACTGAGTTACCTAGTTCAGTCAATCATATCACGACCTGTATAGAATCAAGAATGCATAGTCAAACATGTGATGCATGAGTCATTTGAGCTGACAGATGCATCAAAGCAAGAAGTGATACGTAAGTGTAAAATGTGCTTCTGTGTGTTAAGTGTTTCACTGAGTTATGCGGATCCGTTGATCCGTCGGCTCAAAAAAAAAGTGAGTCGGCTCTCACGGATCTTCTGTCGGAGTCGGCTCTTTGAACTGGTTCAGATCTGAGTTACCCAACTCTAGTACGAGCTCTCGCATCCGTCAATTTATAGCGTACCAGCCATTTTACAGGAAATCAAGAAGACACACACGTGTCTCGATTTTGTTCAATTATTTTGAGATTTTTCTCAACGGTGGTAAAACTGGAGGAATTAGTTTTCATACTTACATGGAGGGGTTTCTTAGATAATCATGACTTTCTTAATGTCTGTTAGTTATTTAAGTGAGTGGTTTTAAAACTTGAAATGACACACTTATCAAGAGAGAGGTTGTAGACGCCCGACGACTGTGGTCATTAGCGTTTTATTTATTTGCTAATAATTACAATCGAAAACGGTAGCAACAGGAATTTTACCAAAAAAGAAACACATTAGGGATGGAAAAAGCGCGCGCTAAATCGATTTTTGACTTTGGAATCGACTTCAAATTCTTTGACTCTTGAAGTCGATTAATCATCTCTGATAATCGACTTTTGTGACTTAAGTCGTCTTTTTAGAAATTTAGTAATTCGTGTATACAAACTTAGATATTTTAATATTTTATAAAATTATGAACGTACAAACGTTAGATGCAAATGGAGGCTTGCGCAGGTATAGTTGGTTGAAAAACTACGAACTGGCGCTATATTATTATTTTTAATTTAATCTAAAGGTCTAATTCCTTGCACTAAAGTCATCCATCCTGGTCGTATTTGAGTGTGGGACTTTGGGGGTTCTCAGCAGACAAATTATCATCTGAATCACCGTATTAGGCATCTTGAACAATCAAAGAAACAATAATGGAATACTGGACTGTACTTTATAGCGGGAAAGCGACAATTGACAAGACAACGAACGTTAACCAATCGCCGACGAGTACACAGTACGTGTACTCGTCGGCGATTGTAACTGGAAGGTGGTAGGAAATAGGAACCTTCCTTTCCCACAAAACAACCAAAATATGCATTTGCGACGCTGTTTGTGACTAACTTCAGAACCTTTTAGAACCGCGGCGAGTATTGTACTAAGTAATGTATAAAAACGCCGAAAAGTCATCGAGTGAGAATCGATTCTAATCAATTCGAGACAGACTCAACTCGACCCTAAAAAGTCGATTATTAGATCGATTCTTGACTAAAGTCAGAGTCGACTTTCCTATCCCTAAAACACATTTGTAAACAAATTTAAACGTTAAAAAGTATCCAAATAAAAGCCCTCGGAGTATTGAGTAGACTGAAGTTTGTTTTTATCACAATGTTATTGGCATTTTTATGGCATTCAATAATACTATTCTTTGTTGTTAACTTTTGATAGAACATTTTTTATTACGTATATACAGATGTGTGTTAAATGTACACAGGTGTATAGACACACGTGTGGAAACGCATTATATTATACGGAGTGAGTCAATTTTGGGAAAAATAAAAATACTGAACCCAGCGGACAAATTTACCACGTGCAGGATATTTATTTTACATCCATATTCATGGTTAGAAATAGAATATTCATTTATCAACCGGCTTGTGCAAGCGAAGATGTTATTGTTTTGTCTTTTGAGTTAGAAACTCGCAAATAGGCAAGATTCTAAAATCAGCGTTGCCAGATTTTTTTTGCCAAGTCGGGATTTTGGAACTGTTTGAGTGAAAAAAGCGGGATTCTTTCGTCGAAAGCGGGACATAGTAAAAAAACGTATATAATCAGAAGTTTTTAAATATTTATCTTTTTATTTGAGTTCAAATTACGTTTACGTGACAATAGATAGCAAAAATAGCCATAGAAAATGTATTTTAATAAAAATATGATATTTTAAATCAGATTTACCCTATCGTTAAATAGTTGAGTCTTATTAGTGTATTTGCCATATGGCAACATACACTATTGGCGTCGGTCGGATGGCGGGACCTAGGGGTCGGACCAAAATTTCTCGACGTTTCATAACCTCCTAAACACTTTGCCACCATTTTAAAAAATGTTTATATATATATGTATATATATATATATATATATATATATATATATATATATATATATATATATATATTTATATATATACATAGGTATATATGTGTGCGGGCTATAACTTTCGAAGAAGTTAATTTATTTTAACTAAATTTGGCACACATGTTGGAATCCATCACCGCACGAAGCCTATTTAAAATGGGCCCAATCGGGCCATTTTAAGGGTAGTTTTTAGGGGTTGAAAAATGTTTTTGGGGCCCAAAATACCGAAAAAATTCTCCGAATCGTTTCAAAATTGAAATTTAACCCTCTGGTAGTAATTAAAAAGTGTCCCTAAAATTTTAATAAAATCGGCCCGACAGGACCGGACTTACAAATTTTATGAAAACACTAGTTTGCAGATAGTGAATTATTTACTGAAAGTTGTATATAATTTGGTATAGAGGTTTGATTGATAATAATATTGCAATTAAGAAAAAAAATGCTATTTTAAGGGCTGTATTAAGGAGTAAAATTTTTTTTTTACCCAAAAACCAACTTAAGTTCGCATAATAAAGCCACACTGCCTGTATCAGCAAATACACTATATTGTCGGCAGGGTTTTGGCACTGCGACCCGGGTTTTTTTCGTCTTCTGAATAAAAAAAGTAAAAAAAAAAACAGAAATCAAAATCAAAAAAGTTTTATTCATTAGAAAAATATGGCGTTTCAAACAATAGTCTGAGGAGTGAGTGTTACAAATTGTAACTTACAATAAGAGAATAATTATTTACGCACGGTCGAGTTATCCCCGAAAAGCGGGACATTTAATTTTGATTTAAAAATCGGGGCGTCGCGCCAAAATCGGGACGTCTGGCAACGCTGACTAAAATACTAGAAAGTTGGACATAAGAGGCTGTAAACATGGCCACGTCTGTGATTGGTTGAGTCGATTGCTTACGTCACTGAATGTCGGATGACCATGGCTTTTTCACGTGACACTTTTCCCAACTGTTTGGAAGAAGCCTCCTGTGACGTCACAAGCCTACTTCCCCCGACTCTCTCTTGCGTCTCGCCTAGACCTTCAACGATGCCCAACCTTAGTTTCCAGTAATCTTGACTTTTAGGAGTTATAACAGATAAATCAAACACAGCGTTTAATTTATGTGTTCTACCAAACGCCGAGTTAAAAAATCAGTGCAAATTATTTTAGAGGTTATAGGTAATCGAGATCAGGATACAACCCGACTTATAGATTTTAAATTGTTGCGTCTCCTCTAAAGTACATTTTTTTTTCTTTGTTTCAGACAGCAGAACAGTCACAATCATGGTCACCGCCTTTCTACTTATTACATAGAGAAGCTGCAAAATTGATTCTATAGTCGATATATCGACGTCAAATAATAATTGGTGAACATTCTTCAAAGATGAATAAATATTTTCACAAAATTTCAACGTTGTGTCTTTTTACGACGGTCCCCTTAAATTTTAACCATTTTTATGTGATAAAGTACCAGGCTAGTCAATATTTCTGAAGTACATGAGACCAAAGTTGGAGATTTGCCATATTAAAACAAAATACAGAGACGGCGAAATTTTGTGGAATTCTTCAATTATATTTCAGTAATTTCGATTAAGTTTTAAAAATACCAAGATAACCAAATTTCAATGACAAAAATACCTTTTGGCATTTCTATAAAAATTTCCCCAACTTTGGTTCAGATATTTCAGAAACCAATAATTTTTTTCTGCTATTTTATTATATGAATAAAATAGGTTAACAATTTTTTTAAGTTAAACGGTTTTATTGTACAACTGTTGATGTACTAAAAGCTAGAAAATAATTGTGGATCAGTAATTTGGGGCGTTGATCAAAATAAAATAAAATTTTAACAATATATGTAATTATTTAAAGTATACTTGTATTTTTTTAATAGAATAGAAATGATAAAATAGCTTATTTTATTCAGGTCTAAGCTTTCTGTAACAACCGGTATGCATCATAAAGCCCTTAGAGCCTCGAGAAAAATCAATAGCGAGTACTGTTCGACGTTTTAACACTTATATGGCTATCAATTCTGTAATAAAAATTGTATTTTTCTGTATCACGCTCAGCGGTAGCATAAAACACAAACTGTGAAATGTACATGACTCAGGGGCGTAGCTACCGCCGTATCTGCCATATCAATTATACGGGGCCCCAGGGCCACGGGGGCCCCCAACGCGCGTAAGCAAAAATTAATAAAAACTTCCCAAAAATGTTTTTATTTCAGAACTGACAAAAGTCAAAAAAAGCAATTTCTTTTTTTCCCGCGTAAACAAATTAAACAAAACAAAAGGCGAAAGATAACGAAGCGTTTTTTTTGATGAGTTATCGCAAGATGAGAGAATTTCAGACCCGGAATCCTATTACAAAGTCAATGTATACTATTGCTGTTTAGATATATTAATTTCTCAAACTAAACAAAGATTTCAGAGCCTTTGCGACCTGAGTAGAATGTTCGAAATATTACAACTGGAGAAACTCCTGTCTTCTTCAAACGAAGAGATATTAAATGCTTCCGGAAAACTGTCGGCTAAATACAGTAAAAACATCTCAGTTAATCTTTATGACCAATTAAACTAAAAATATGCTTAAAATCTGAAATTCAAAAAATTCATTCCATTAAGGAACTCATTGAATTATTGCTGATAAAATTCAATAGTCTTGCATCCAGTTTTCCGGAGGTAATAACAGCATGCTTTTTATTCTTGACCCTTCCAGTTACAACTGCAACTGCTGAAAGAAGTTTTTCAAAATTAAAACTGATAAAAAATTACCTAAGAACTTCGATGGGACAGGAACGCCTGTCAGACCTGTCACTATTGTCCATAGAGGCAGAAACTTTAGAAAAACTTAAATCATCATCAGCTATAAATGATTTAATAAATCAGTTTGCCGAAAAAAAGGCAAGGAGAGTGTATATTTAATTTGAATTGTTTGTAAAAATTTTGGAAAAAGTGACAGATAGATAATTATGATGAATAAATATTATTTCTTTTAATTTTATGCAAACATTTTTTTTTCTTTTGTGAGAAATCTTTACCCTTCCTAAGGGCCCCCAAACAAATTTTTATACGGGGCCCCGCCAAGGCACGCTACGCTTCTAACATGACTGGTCGAAAAATGCCGGTTTATTCTGTTTTTACTGCATTGAAAAAAATAATACTTTTGAAGGGTTATTTTGAAAAAGCTAGTCATGAGCTTTTAAACAGATACCATGCTATTTTGCTTTTAAAAATGATCTAAAGCTCCACTCAATTTTATTTTTAATTCAGTTTTCAAAAAGGAAGTCAAATAATATATACAAAACTCAGGAAATGAATGAAACTGGTTATATCCAAGTGATATAGAACAAAATCTAAAAAACATCTTCACAGAGTATACTTAAAAAAGCTAGGGTGTCGAGATCTACAAGACTTATCAAACTCGTCTTATGTTAGTGTCCTATTTATTTATCATTTATCACACTAATACTCATAACAATTATATTAGCTTGCTTAACATTAAAAATAAATATATTATTGTCTCTATAAGTAATGAAAATATATTCTATGCATATATGATGAGTTTTCATCTTATAAAAACAACCTAAATATTTTCTCTGAATCTCTCCACTATGCTCCTTGCGGTACTGTATGTACCTTCCATATCTCTGTTATCTACTCCAATCATTATCTCTGTCAAATATACGACAATTTTTATTTAACGGAAGATACACAGATGTCACATTATTTAATTTTTTGTTTATCATTTTTTGTTGTCTGTATCTCGAATACGACTCAACACTACTTGACGTTCATGCAGATCATAGAGAAGTATCAATTAATTATTTATACAGTTATTATTGTCTGCCTTGCGTTTTGCATACCTGGTAGACCTCTCTCTAAATGAATAAATGTTCTATGCGAGGGCTGACAAGTATGCAAAACAAAACAGACGATAATAATTGTAAATAAATTATACTTTTCGTCAAACCGTACTCGATATATTGATAACAAAAAACGATAAAAATAATTGATGAAAAACATCAATCCGATTACAGTTTTTCATCATAGAATCTGTCAAAATCTATATTCAGCTACTTTTTAAATTGAGAGTTGGCAACACTGTCTCTCATCATTTCTGGGCGAATTACATAGTTTGAGAAAGTTATCATCTGCTTCTTCTGCGTAATTCGAACTCAGGACCTTCCAAATTAGAGTTCAAGAAATAACGGGCACTGCAATTACAAAAATTCAGTTTGTACAAGCTTTCAGATGTACTATAATATATTGTGTTTTAGATATTCCAACATAGTAGCGTTATGTATGTAAAAAATATAGTGCAATTGGAACTCGTCTGAAATCCAATTTTCCAATATTAGATTCGATAGTATGCGCATTTTGTATGGCATCTTTTTACATTCGACAGCAACTTTTAGTTCAATTTTCTTTATAAAAATGCAAACATATATAGCAAACTGTGAACAAAGATCTTATTCTCTTCTATGAAAGATATACAAATGTAACAGCAGCTGAGACTATGTTCCCTGGGATATGGGTTGATGGAAGTTAGGAATGGGAAAACAAAACAACGAACGTTTCAATTGTTTTTAGATTATTCATTGTTTTTATCAATTTTGTATTAGCATGAAATGTGAAGATATCTACTGCTAAGATTATTTATTTATGATATACAGTGCGAGTCAGACATAACGATGCTGAAAGATCGCTATAAAATACAGTCGTTATATTCGATCGGCTTTTTTATTTGCAAAGACGATTTTTTTATCAAAGCTAGAGACAGACTGGAGCGTGTATTAGATGGAATGTATTAAGAATTCGTTTATAAAAATTTCCACGTATTTCTGGAGCTCAATGTTGGCATCAAATTTTATTCTCGTTTATGTAATCTCGCCGTGTTTTGTAGTGATAATGGCCTCAGGAGCCGATTCACTTTGTTTTATTATAATAAAAAAATGCTGAGAATTGTTTCAGTTTAATATTTTTTTAGCACTGGAATTTTTGAAAAAATTCATCTTAGCGTAAGGATCAAGAGAACACAGCAATACTGATGTTATAGATTTGTATTTAATTGCTGACGTTTCGAGAGATTTTCGCTCATCTTCAGAAGCTTACGCTAAGAAAAACATCTTCAAAAATGCCTATTTAATACATCTAGGGTCGCATCTACCTACAAAAATTTGTAGCATATAGTTATTTTGTCTGTTAACATACGTCGTAGCTTACAATAAATTACTTTTCTCGTGTTTGACACATTTTCGATAAAAAACATCACTTTTTTTCTTTTTTTTTGAGGTATATCCAATTATGTCCACGTATACCGGGTGTCTCAGAAATCGCGCACCCAATTGTTGGGATCGAAAGAGAAAAATATTCTGAGCCCAAAAATCCATGTTTGAAATTATTTGATAACGTAGTTAATTAGTAATTAATTAATGAAAGTGACCAATCAGGAGCGCGCTACAGAATAATAATTATTATTATTAAAATAAAAAACCGATGGACTCAGACGAACCGAGAGAGTGTCGTTCGCTGACTTATTTTGGTTAATTAATAAAATAATAAGTATTATTATTCTAGTAATTAACCGAAATAAATCAGCCGACGACACTCTCTTCTGTAGCACGCTCCTGATTGGTCACTTTCATTAATTAATTACTAATTAACTACGTTATCAAATAATTCCAAACATGGATTTTTGGGCTCAAAATATTTTTCTCTTTCGATCCCAACAATTGGGTGCGCGATTTCTGAGACCCGGTATAGAGCATCAGCACATATATCACTTGGGGATTTGGCTTCCACCATACAGTATTTTGGCCAGTAACGTTAAACATCAAAACTGATCAAATAAATCGACATCACAAAACATCCATGAGCAGAGACGGAATTCGAACCCACGACAGTTCGGTCAAGAAGCCAACACGCTAACCACTGGACCACACTGTCCTCTCAAAACGTTACTTCATACTAACGTTCATAATAAATCTTACCATGATAAAAACATGAACGTTGAATACGATGTTCAAATATTTATATCCGCTCCTTGAAAGTCGGGGGAAAACAAGAAATTTAGGTACTGCCAACTTTGGTGGCCTTACATGAATACGGTTTCATTCTAACGATCAAAAATTTGCTAAAAATCTAGAATTATTTTTCTTGAAGTAAACCCATCCGCTGAAAGAAGTGGAAAATTCAAAAGGGAGCTGCAAAATTGCCTTTTCTCATACCAGAAAATCTATAACTACCTTGTAAGGACTAGGCCCAAATAAGCAACATGTTTAAGAGTTGACGGTCGCTGTGGACATGTCGCTTCTGTCCTTTAGTACTTAGGTTTCTGGCGCCATAATACAACTAAGGTTAAAACACCGAGTCTTGGTTTTGCAGATACACTTCAAGATGTTGCTACTGGATGGCCTAGTGAAGCAACAAAGAATCATAATAATTAATATTTTTTTAATCAAATCATTGTAATAACCTTGTTTTTGTCTGAATTTTGTTCCGTCATAAAAACATATCATAAATGTTAGTATTTTATATTTCAGGAGGTAAAAACATTCAAAAAAGTAATATTTGAAGAATAGGCCAATGTGCGAAAAACATTCGATTTTTAGTTTTTACCCACTCACTTCACCAAGCCCTGCACGGATGTAGTCAGTGGCAGAGATAAGAAGAATGTTGATGCTGCCATTTGAACAAACAGAGTTGCGCGGTTTTACCGCCGCGACGATACAATTCGGTCAGCCTTGTTGTAGGACATCTGGGATACTGGGACCAACAGCGGAATTTGGTGGTATGCTTTATATTTGTGTATTATACAGTTGTACGCATACAACTGTGCATTTTAGATTCAATAATTATTAGTGTATTTGCCATATGGCAACATACACTATTGGCGTCGGTCGGATGGCGGGACCTAGGGGTCGGACCAAAATTTCTCGACGTTTCATAACCTCCTAAACACTTTGGCACCATTTTTAAAAATGTATATATATATATATATATATACCTATACGTATATATATATACGTATATAATAATAACAATAACTTTCGAAGGAGTTAATTGATTTTAACGAAATTTGGCCCACGTGTTGAAATCCATCACCGAAAGAAGCCTATTTAAAATGGGCCTAATCGGGCTATTTTAAGGGTAGTTTTAGGGGTTGAAAAATGTTTTTGGACCCCAAAATACCGAAAAAATTCTCCGAATCATTTCAAAATTGAAATTTAACCCTCTGGTAGTAATTAAAAAGTGTCTCTAAAATTTTGATAAAATCGGCCCGACAGGACCGGATTTACAAATTTTATGAAAAAACTAGTTTGCAGATTATGAATTCTTTACTGAAAGGTGTATATAATTTAGTATAGAGATTCGATTGATAATAATATTGCAATTAAGAAAAAAAAATGTTATTTAAGGGGTGTATTAAGGAGTCTAATTTTTTATTTTGCCCAGAAACCAACTAAAGTTCGCATAATGAAGTCACACTGCCTGTATAAGTATAAGTCGGCAGGGTTTTGGCACTGCGACCCGGGTTTTTTATTTTTAAATCACTCTGTATAAATATTGCCAGGTACTACGCAATCTCATGTGTTTTCGTTTATTCTTAATAGATATTTATGTCTTTTCTAAAAGTGTTGACAATTGTGTGCTTTTCCACGTCGAACCATAAAATTACACGACAGATACCTCAATTATTGTTTTAATTAGATTTTGTGATCAAATTTAGAAATCATTCGTTTTAGCCTGATACTAAATGAAAAATGATCAAAATGAGAACTTTCTCAATCCTGTCAAAAACATTTAAAAATAACAAAGTTGCGTTTGCCAGGAGCACTGGCTGACGCAACGATTAGATACCTATGTCTAGTTTTATAAGCCCCAAAAGTTTCAAAATGATTTCCAGTCGACGTCCATCCCTGTGAGTTATTTAGCCTAGTTTTCAAAAGAATTTACGAGTTTTTCGTTTTAAACTAAAAATTTCGAATATTCACAATTTGCCTATATAGTCGGGTTCATGTATTTTCAACACAATTTTATTCACGGTTGAAGTTTTTTGTTTACTTCTACCGCAAAATGTCTCCAACTATGCTGCTCAGTCAATGAAACTCAAATTAATAAAGATTTTTTATGATTGGCCACGAAGTGAGGAAGAAGGAGAAGTTGAAAATAGATGAATCGATTAGTCCCACTAAGTTAAAAATACATCTACCTATCGAATATTTTGAATCCAATGTAGGTACTAGGTCACCTAAGTCACATAAAACCACGGAACTTCCTTAAATAGCAAAGAAGTTTTGGAATCAATTAAAATTTAATAAAAAAACGTAAACATAATTTGTTATTTATATGAATGAATCATTCGTTAAAATGTCAAATAAATTACCTATATATGCTATGGATGCATCTAAAAAATTAACAAAAAATTTCAGGTTTACAAATTCCATAATTTTTTGCCCAAATTTACATTAGAAAACAATTGATGGTAACAATGGATTGAATACTTTTATGTATTAACGAAGTCATCTTATAAAAAAGTACATTTAAATTGACCACATCAGGTAATGATTTATGTCTGTCTCATAGTCTGACAAACAATTAAATGCCGACAAATTGTCATTATAAAACAGATAGATATATGGAGAAAAAAATGCACAGAAAATAATCCGCCTAGTGCATTATAACGAACTACTAGCGAGTTTTAACAGTCGACATTAGAAATGCATAGGTACTAGATTTTTTGTACGTCCTGTAAAATAGTTATTTTCACTCAAAATAAGTATACAAAATATTATTTGACAGTTGTGTTCGGCTACCTAAATATCTACAGATTTTTTACCAATGATTGATGATCTGTCTCTAAATTACGTACCTATAAGTTTTTTGCGAGAGAGAGAGAGAGAAATTGTATATTATCAACATCTGAGGTCATCAGCGTCAATTTTTTTTTGCACACCCCCCTATAAAATAACTGCTTTTAATGTCTGTATACCTATTAATTGATTTTTCACATTAGTGTCTAAAGTAAAACAAAAGAAATACATAGTTAAATAATCCAATAGTAATTCTCTGTCAGTTGCCATTTAAATCCACATGAGTAATAGAGACATCAAAGTACGCGTTGTCTTTGTAAACAATCCAAATAGATTTCAAAAAGACCGAATACTTAACGGTTAGTTATATAAATACTTATTATTAAGTGAAAATCGATTCCCAAAGGATGTTACGGGGGCGTTATAGATAAAAAATTCCCGTTTTAGCCGTTTCCAACAAAAAAATGTATACAGTACAATCTCGGTAAAATGAACACAAAAAATCCTGAGGAGTTCATACTAGCGGTATGTTTATATTATCGAGGCAAGAAATATGTACATTAGGGTGGTCCTTAACAGGGGCATTGTCAAATTTCTATGCTCCCAAGGAATCAAACGTTTCCAAATTGATAAAAAAAATTCTAAAAATTTGAGCTCTTAATATTAACTCTAAGATAGTCCTCATTCCAACCAGTTTCTTATGGAAAATAACATGTGGAAAACTCCTTTTGTTCTACCAAATTTTAAAACTTGGGGACAAATGAATCTACAAAAATGAGACATACTTATTTTTGTAGAGAATTTAACGCTTTACAAAAAAGGTATCTTGTGATTTTTCGCTAAGTTTACAGGTTCAACAGTTTTCCGAGGATAAAGTTTAAACTTTTTTTGTAGAACGTTAAATTCTCTACAAAAATTATGGTCATATTACTGAGTCGTTCATATGAGCGCATATTCATATTATAGGTACTGTACTTCTTAGGCAAATCAATGTCATGTCGAACGCTGCCCCTGGAGGCAAGACTGTAATACGCTGGAGCCGACGGCTCTACTACCGTTTCATCTCAATCGCGTTCAAAGTCGCGGGTAATGCCTAGTATTTCAATATGACTCATTTTCCTATACCCTATAGAAAACAAAATCATTGATAAAATATGTTACCGCTACCTCACATTAATAAAACCATTAAAGCATGATCGTTATATTACGTATAAAATACACATACACACATTAACGCATGCATTCGGTTGAGTTAAATAATACATGTATATCATATTGTTGTGTATGTTACTGTATAATATGTGTATACGTTGTTCCGCCGGAGGTTTATTCATTAAACCTGCATTTGTGATTGTAGGCGTTTGTAGAGGTAAAATGCTGTAATCGTTTAATGTGAAGTTAGCAGACTTTGAAAGTATAGTCGTCAGACAGTACTGGTATTTCTTAATATCTATCAATTCTTAGAGGTAATATGTTGATTGGCGTATTTTCTGTACTGGAAAAAAATTAAACAATGTAATATATTTGAAGTGAAACTGAATTAGATTCATGCAGCTGAACGTCTAATGGAGGGGGAATCAATTCGAAAGCTACGCTGAGCTACGTAAGGGGAAAGGGAGTTGGAGTCGAGCTACGTGAGGGGAAAGGGAATTGGAGTCAAGCTACATAATTTTTTTCATGTATTATTTGGTACAATGAAAATAATTTGCAGAATTAGTTGAATATATGTTTTCAAACTTTGGTTACTTTTATTTAACAGAAAACACAAAATGTCTTCTGGACTTGATAATAAAAAAAACTATTTTTCATCCGGGGAGGGGAGGTCATAGGAAAGGCTACGTTAGGCTACATGAAGGGAGGGAGAGGTTGCAGTGAACGTATTAGTACAGACTGTATACAGACATTTTAAATAAAAAATAACCAAATAGAAGAAATAATTAAAGTACCGTAGATTTTTCTGACAATGAACTCTCAAGAGCTTATTAAGCAGTGATTCCCAAAGTGGTCTATATCGACCCCCAAGGGGTCCATGTCAGCGAGAAAAGAACTTTGGGCTCCATGAAATGAAAATAGGGGCCAACAATAGTGGATTTCATGTAATCAGGTCGTGACTTCCATTTTGGCATTCCATGAATGAAAGAATCCACATGCACAGATACAAACTATTTACTTGAAGTAAAAAGTTTAAAAATATAATTGTTCATGAAACGTGATGAAGAATCATATTAAAATTTAAGTTATTAGGTATATTTTCTGATATGTGAAAGAATCATTATAAACTAGCAGTTTCCCGCAGCTCCGCCCGCGTACGTTTATTTAAAAAAAAACTTGGAACGTGTCGCGGGACACGCGTTTGGATCGAAGTCCCTTTATTATAAGACTTTTTTCGTAACGCGTTTTATATAATTTAAAAACACCCGGTATAATCTAAAAACACCCGGTATAATCTAAAAACACCCGGTATAATCTAAAAACATCCGGTATAATCTAAAAACACCCGGTATCACCGTATACCAGTATACATTATACGTCTTACGGTTTTTCGTGACACATTACATTTTTTGTCTTACGGTTTTTCGTGACATGTTACATTTATTCTCGGCTAGGTCCCCTCGCTAACCCGCGATAAGGAACTTCGTTCCAAAAAGTATCTTTCCAAATTGTAGCCTGTGTCTACTCTTTAGCTAGTGAATGAATTTGCAAAAAAACAATATCCAAAACCGAAAAATATGACAAAAAAATTTGGGGACCTCTGCAGGCTTAAAAGAATAAGGGACTAAAAAATGCCCACCGATATTGTTGTCGGAACAACCTTAGGCGAAAAAGTACCCATGGAGAGGGTCCGTTCAGGTGCTAAAACGCCCGTTTTGATGAAAGATTATCTGGCAACGGTGGTACATACACTTTCACGATATTTTAACACAGCGTGCAGTCGTGCCGTCTTCTTATAAACGGTTAGTGTATGTTTATATAGAACTTGCGACAAAGACAGTGTGACACTGCCGCTATAAGTGAAAGTGAGATCAACACACAAGTAGAGTAGGTTTATTATAGTAGCTACTGTTTGTGTTGAAGATGCATAATTGAATTGTTCATTGTGTATTTTCTTCGTCATCCATCTCACTCTCTAACGTAATGTTTTATACACTATAATGTGTTGAGATGCCATAATTATAAGGTACTATATGACAAACTTACTCAATATGTAAGCATTTCATTAAAACGTGCCTATTACATCTTCACCGGCTGAAGTTGGATTTTTGAAGTTATACTTCTTTTGTAGAGATGGGAAAAACGGGTCTTTTTAGTGATCTGCATCTTTGCATCTGGATCCCGTATGTGAGCCGGCTCACTGAACCGGTTCAAAAAGAGCCGAGTTCTGAATATGTTACTGCAGTCTGCCACTGAGTTACCTAGTTCAGTCAATCATATATCACGACCTGTATAGAATCAAGAATACATAGCCAAACATGTGATGCATGAGTCATTTGAGCTAACAGATGCATCAAAGCAAGAACTGATACGTAAGTGTAAAATGTGCTTCTGTGTGTTAAATGTTTCACTGAGTTATGCGGATCCGTTGATCCGTCGGCTCAAAAAAAAGTGAGTCGGCTCTCACGGATCTTCTGTCGGAGTCGGCTCTTTGAACCGGTTCAGATCTGAGTTACCTAACTCTATTCTTTTGGCGCACTGAGGGTAAAATTTTCTCTGTTACGGAAGTTACGCACGAAGCATGCAACGAAAATGAGACACCATGAAGTTAGTTGTTAATTTAATATGAATGTACTACGTTTATCGGCACGGTTGAAATTGTCGATAAAGCTGACTCTTCGATGCAATATAGTTTTATTTTGTATTCATAGATGACACGTCTCATTTCTCTGTTGCAATGTGCTGATGGAGTTTGTTCATCTATTATCCAAAGTGAATAAGTACAACTCGAAGTGAACAGACTAACTTTTAACTATATTTATCATTTCCCTTGACATCCTATTTTATTTTATCAATGTATCTTTAACGAAAATGTGAATATTAATTACCGCAATCATGCGAAAGAAGGGATTTAGGAAATAATTCAGTGTTTTAAATTCTTAATTAGTGACTTGAAGTCGAAACAATCTACAATAATACGGTTCGTTTTACAATTAGTCCCCGACTCCCCCTTTGCATCGAATGTAAAAAAAAACATATTTTGCTTTACTTTTATTAATATTTTTGATATTTAAACTATTTGCGCGTAGTGAATTAATCATTATTCAGAAACTAGAATATTTGAAAATCAAATACAAATTGTGTTTTAAACATTCATGTTTGCGGGCTAATGCTGGTTCATTCATATGAGCCTGCAGCAACGTTCGCCATTTGCATTAGTGTAATATTTTTACGCTTATGGCACAACTGTATCAATGATACATTATTATTATGGATTTTATAGTCCTTGTACAGTACAGCTCAAGTGGAAATTATACAAAAACTATATAGATGTAATATTTGAGAAATGTTATTTGTTTAAAAATAACGTCTGGCTTTGGTATTAGGGGTCATTCATAACTTGCGTCACACGAATTTCATGATTTTTTGACCCCCACCCCCCGTCCATGCCCCCCCTCCTCCCTGGTATGACGTCACATATTTTGCAATTTTACACCTAGAACTGAGTAAATGAAAACAGCACTTCCAAAGTTATACAATACAAACCTTATATAGCCTAAAGATAGAACATTTTTTCAAGTTTTTCGTTTATAGTTAAAGTTTTGTGTTTGAATACTTTAGATTTTGACATGTGACGTCACGAGGCTCATGCGTTATGGTTAGGGTTGCCAGGCGTCCGGATAAAGCAGGACATAGTTAGGCTTTTTGATTGCGTGTCCGGTCAAAATTAAACGGTGTCCGGCTTTTTAGGTTTTTTACATTTCGCAAACGAGCGAGGCTTATTTGACAATTGCCTTTATTTAATTTAAGAATAATTTAAAAATGTTTACCTAGCATTTAATTTAGACTGATGGCTTTATTTGACTGATAGAAAATAAATTATTTGGAGTGATTTGGAATTTTATTTATTTTTCATTAGAATTTAACAAGATTTATGGTAATAATCAAAAAAGCTTGATTCTACATAATTTTTTTTGTCGTACCTATTAATACTTAGAAAAAAATCCTCAATAATGTAGGGTGTCCGGCTTTTTTACCCAAATGTCCGACCAAATAGTCTGGTCTGTTCGGCTTTTAGGTTTGGCGTCCTGGCAACCCTAGTTATGGTTTAATTTTCTGTTGTATCCTTTTATGTCAAATCTCAATTATCCTTAACAAAAATCTTGGAATGTTTGATCACGAGCTCTTGGCCTATGAGACGAGAAGTAACCTCACATACCATTCCTTCTAGGTAGGCAGTATACAGGTGCTGTAAGTTTAGTTTAACTGAAGTCTCCTTTTGCATATACGTCAAGTAGTCGTTCTTGTTCTTCCTATTCCTGTCAACTGTCAAGCATCCATATAGAGATAATTATTATTGTTTGCAATAGTATAACGTAAACTGTAGCTCACCATGGACAATCTACGAACGCACATGTAGGTATGTCAAATCATTGTCAACGCTAAGAAATCGATATTTAAAAATTTATTAATTAGATGAAGAATCGGTATGTGATTCATAGTAATTGATAGTCTAAATTGGCGGGTTCAGACTTTTTATTTGCACATTTTTACATATATATAACTTTTCTGATGTGTTATTCAATTACATTCTGATGATTAATTTAATGACATTATTGATGATAGTTGATATAACAAGACTGTTAAGGAGTCTAACAAGTTTTACACTTGACAATGATGTAAATTAACATCGAAACGTCGTGTACATGTTGTTGTCAGCTCCTTATGACTACTTAAGTAAATAATTTTTTTTTTTTGGATCGGGAAAGGCTTTTATTATATTTTAAAAATTTATATTATCGATGTTTTGGGCTTAAATAGTGTTCTTCAAGAAAACTCGCTGGTCCATGGAGGTTACAGTTCGTGCTGTGCTGGTCGTGTTGGTCCGTAACCTAAAATAGTTTTTAACAGTTTTTGAAGAAAACTAAAACCGGACGCCTATTAAATATGCTTTAGTAAAATTTAAAAGAATTTCAAATATAATCCACGTTAAATATTTTCGTGTCGGTTAGTATGGAAATATTTTAAATTTTAATAAAAAGTAATTACTTTAAAACAAACACCGTTCCGTTATATGTTTCTGCTTGCGATTTAATTTATATGTTAAAATGACTGGATTCAATGTAAATGAGACACGCGCTCAACGTGATTATCTCTAATATTTTAGTGTCATTCATTGCAGGTCACTTAACCTCTGAGCAGAAGTGTAATATCTATATAATCAAATGTTTGAAGCAAGTTTTTATTCTACAACCAGAACCCACATTGATCTACTTCGTCACATATGAATATTTTCAAAGCCGAGTCGTGGAAACGGATGTACCTATTTGCACAGATGTTTGCCACTAGTCTTTTTCCGCAGATAATTGGCAAAGGACGGCAAATAATTGTAGAGTACCTTTTTCTTCCAAACTTTGGATTCGATACTCTGGAAACAAATAATGTGGGGGAATGACCCTGCAAGGACTGATATTTTTCTATTGTTGTGTTTTTTTGAGACAACATTAATACTCTGCATTGCCGACCATAATATTGTTTTGTTTTGTTTGGAGTTTCTATTAGCAACGCTTAAGAAACAAACAAGTATAATATAATTTTCAATCTCGTTGTGATCAGACATATTTAGAATTCGTCTTGATTAAATAAAATTTTATTGTTTTATTTTTTTTTTTTATATCCGTAGTTCCAATAAATTGATCATTATTGCAGATCTTATTGATCGTTATCTATGAAGGCTTCGACTTGTTCAGAGACGTTCTATAACAATAGCAATGTGGTGCTGCGCAAAAGCTTCAGTCTTTTAACTCTGGAAACCAACAATTTGAGACTCATTAGGTACCATCACGAGTCCATTCGTGATGGTGTGTTTTTTTACAAAGGACATACATAGTTGTCGGGGAGGCACAATTGACTCATATAGACCTGAGTAAACTGGAAAATTTCTATCTACGTAACATTTTTCCCGGTCACTATCCATTTTCTAATGATAGTACTGACTTCGTTTTTTCACAAGTGTCTTTGACCAATACCAGTCGTGGGAACAGTTAATAATTATTGACTTGACGTGGTCTTGTATGGAGTGAGTATCATCGTGGAAAGAGGGATTTCGTGTTCGTTTTTTTTTTTTAATTTTCGTAATTATGATTGAATTGATGTGGAAGTAATTTCTCTATAATAATTACCCAAATAAAGAATATCTAAAATAAAAATAAATGTTAAAAAGACT
The DNA here is from genome assembly GCA_034508555.1 of Venustoraphidia nigricollis. Taxonomy (NCBI): domain Eukaryota; kingdom Metazoa; phylum Arthropoda; class Insecta; order Raphidioptera; family Raphidiidae; genus Venustoraphidia; species Venustoraphidia nigricollis. The sequence continues at coordinate 20,979 of JAVRKA010000052.1, read as the reverse complement.
AAAACCCGCCTACGTAAAGGATGAAAACAAACAAGACTCGAATACCGACATTTTTTCTTCAGCTTCCGAACAGATTCCAACTACTGATATAAAAAAAATCTTGTCTCACGTTTTGATTTGCCAATATAGTTTTCTTCTTTATGTAGTTGGGTTTTTTTAAAAAATTTTTAAAAAAGCGTCAAACATAATATGCGCTTGAAGTTTTTCGTTACGTATGCACCATTATGTAAATATAGAAAAATGGCATTTTTATTATTTATGTACAGGCCCTATATGACGTAATAAAAAGTCAATATTTTATAGTAAATTTCATAATAGTATTTTGCACAAGGTCTATTGCAAGCAATTAAATTTTTTATATAGCCATGTCAGTAATGAGTGGTTAAAATATGTCAATTATTAAGTCACTTGTAAGTTCATGACTTTTTTAAGAGACAAGATGACGTGGTTTTTAGTCGCCGTTAAAGAAAGACAAAATATGCATATCAGACGGTTATTTTCATACAACTCGTTACACTGAACATCGATTGACGGCTGAGCCTACAAAATCCATATTTGTACTTGCAAACGAATACCGCCTCATGCCAAAGTAAACAGAATTTATTAAGATATTCTGTATTTATATGTATCTATCTATCTATATGTATAATTTGCTACATGCATTATCTTTATATTTTTAACGAATTATTCATCTAATAGGGTGGAAACAATTTTGACCTAGGACTAAAGACAAACGCAGTTCCGCGTTGGCTTTTGGAAGTTTTAAGGGGGTTGTTCAGTGTAATCTCTGTGTTTCTAAGATGTTTTCAGAATGTTTTTGGGGGGAACTGATGAAAAGGCACAAGGTTGAAATTTTTTGGAGATATTTATTCATCTTTGAAAAATGCTCATATTTTTTTTTATTTAGTTCCATGTTCAGATATGGTTTCTGCTTTTTAACCAAATCATTTCTTTTTAACAGGTCAATTACTTCAGAACAAAAGAACAGCTGATGTTTTATTTTCTACATATTTACGAGACTATTAGGTCTAAAAAAAACATAGACAACTTTCTTGCAAAAATGAACAGAATAATGAAATGATATGAACAGTATACCATTGTAGTAGAAAAAGTAACGTAACAGTGTGTATCTTGTCTACGCATGCGCCAATTTTCCCCAAAAATAATAGGGATCTTCCTCTCGGCATACCAAACGTCCTATCAAAATTTCGTCTCTATTCGCTTAGTCGTTTGATCTATATCGCGATCACGGATTAATGTACAGAGTTTTTTTCTAAAAATACGCTGTTATTCTTTAGCGACGTATCTGTTTGAAAAAAGCAAGATATCGAGGGAAAGTAGAACTACCAATAAAGGGGAAGTTAGTTTGTCTCCTAAATTACATGAAACTGACAAAACTATCTAATCTATGCTGACAACGACAGAAGTTTATAGTGTGCTGCATTTTGTTTTTCTGTAGATTATAGTATGTAAATAATAATAATAATGCGTTTAACGTCCGTTTCTCGACTTTATGTCATAACAGACGCCATTCGCACCATTACTATTTTCCATTTACCACCTCCCGTTATTTTCTACAATTTAAACTTCAACTTATATAATAGCAATGGGCGAATGAAGGAATTATAGGAAATTAGGATTAGGTAGGTAATTTGAACTAGGAGCCATGGCCTCAAATAAGGAACCATTTCGATATTTATCTGGAATTAATTGAGGGAAACCATGGAAAACCTCAATCAAGATGGCCGGTACAGGAATTACCGTTTCTCGGCGAGAGGCAGTAGGAAAAAGTCCGGGAATCGAACCCGTATCTCCCGAATGCGAGTCTAGTGCTGTACTACTACTCTACCCAGCTCGGTTATAGTTTGTAAATAAAACTATGGTATGAATGTGACAAGCTGTGCATGTGAGAATTTTCACATGACATAAACATCAAAGTGCCCTCTTAAAATGTGTAATAATTTCGCCGTAATTATAAAATTAAAAACTATAGATTTTAAACTTCTAATGTGAGCTTATGAGGGTGAGGCTCATTATAATTTTTTTTTTTGAAAGAGAGAACTCGGGGGACCTCAAAATGAAAAAAATTGTAAAATTTTGATATGTGCGTTTTGACACAGATTAGTACTATTCTTCACTTGTGGAGTGGAATGGTAATTCACAACGATTTTAATTATGCAAAATGTCACTACGAAATTCTGAATCACAAATCACAATAAAATTATAGTTGTAAATAAAGTGTAAGACTAACCGTCAAGTCTTAATTTGTCTTTAACTGTACGTGCAAGAGTGAAACACATGTTGTTTTATTGCCCATCTACCTTCCATAGCCTCATGCTGAGACTCTAATTACCAAGAGGACGTATGTCTACAATTTAACTTATAATTTTCAGGTTCCAGAATTGAAACAAGAGCATGACTCTATGAACATATTCGGCGGTAAAGTTCAAAGTTTTAGAGCATCTAACTAAAGTGTCTTCACAGCATCCACAAAGTGAAACAGTTGTATATATATATGTACATCTCTGTTTCTCTCTCTCTCTCCCTCCATAATATTCTCTCTACACTCTTTCCACGCTCGGTTTGCCGTTTCGTCGTAGTCTTTTAGTCGAAGCCGCCGCCGCTTTAAATCCTATTACCAGTTTGTAAATGACATTACAAATCACAGTTTTGTTCCGCTAGCAGACAACGTCTAATGCTTCTGCTGCATGCCTGAGTTTTTAAGTTTGATACACTTGGGTACTATACCCGCAGACTTTACCTCAAATAGGTTCTGAGGGTGGTCTGACCTATAATCTGTAACTTTTTCTATTTCTATATTATGCATGTTTAACATGGATATTAATAAGTACTTATCTATCAGTGTTGCCAGATTTTTTTTTTTGCGAAGTCGGGATTTTGGAACTTTTTCAGTGAAAAAAGCAGGATTCTTTCGTCGAAAGCGGGGCATAGTAAAAAAACGTATATAATCAGAAGTTTTTAAATATTTATCTTTTTATTTGAGTTCAAATTACGTTTACGTGACAATAGAGAGCAAAAATAGCCATAGAAAATGTATTTTAATAAAAATATGATATTTTAAATCAGATTTACCCTATCGTTAAATAGTTGAGTCTTATTCGTCTTCTGAATAAAAAAAAATAAAAAAAACAGACTTCAGAATCAAAAAAGTTTTATTCATTAGAAAAATATGGCGTTTCAAACAATAGTCTGAGGAGTAAGTGTTACAAATTGCAACTTACAGTAAGAGAATAATTATTTATGCACGGTCGAGTTATCCCCGAAAAGCGGGACTGAGCCTGTCCCGCGCGGGACATTTAATTTTGATTTAAAAATCGAGACGGCCCGCCATAATCGGGACGTCTGGCAACGCTGTTATCTATATACCCTACAGTCCTGATTGTTTTATCTTATTACACGACTGCGACTAGTTAAAGGGTGCCGCTGTCAGTTGATTACTCCAAATTTTGGAAATATTTTGAAGATTTAAAAGACTTTTCCGAAAAAGGAAGAGTAACTTTAGGTTGTGATGGAACAATTTTGTGAAATAAGTACGAATAAGGTCGTAGTGTGACACTGAAAACGTGTGTTTTTCTGGCACAATTAATGCGAACTTTTTTCTAGTAAATCATACATAAATTACAAAAGTAGTCCATAAGAGACCTAGATTTGTCCTTTATCTTCCTTATAGAGAAACAATTTTGCAGAATGTTGACGAAAAGTCTACAATCAGTTGACCACCGAAGCTCTATTTTTGGCTAAACCAAAACTCGTGCTGCGAGGTCGTTACATGTGTGGGCTCATCCGATTTCCAACAAAATTGTACTGCAATCACATTCGACAAAATCACATTACAGTGTTGAATCGCGAGTGACAGGCTTAACATTCCGTTATGAACTCAAATTAATTCGCAAAAAAATTCTTTTTGAAGTTTGTGTAACGAAGATTGGAAGGCAAGTTGGTTATGTAATTTAAATGCACACGTTTTCATAAACTCGTGTATGTAGCACACATGTAAAAAAATAACGAGTTGACTGAAGAACTGCTAACTGTAGCTCGGGGCTTCGTAATCTACATGAATATTTATGAGATGAGTACGTTTTAGAATAAAACAAAAATAAAATGTCTGCATCTGATAGTTACAGTTTACAACTATTGATTAATGTATTAAGGTTGTCGGAACGCTCTGAATTTAAGCCAAAAATAGGGCTTCGGCTAATAACTGATTGAAGACTTATTCGTCAACATTTTGCAAACATTCCTTCTTTATAAGGAAGATAAAGGACAAATCTAGGTTTTTAATGGACTATACTTTTGTAATTTATGTACGATTTACTAGAAAAAAGTTGGCATTAATTGTGCCAAAAAACATACGTTTTCAATAGTACACTACGACTTCATTCGTACTTATTTCACAAAATTGTTCCATTACAAACCTAAAGTGACTCTTCCTTTTTTAAATCTTCAAAATATTTCCAAAATTTAGAGTAATCAACTGACAGCGGCACCCTTGCAACAGCATTTTTAGGCTCCTAGTGTGGCTTAAATTCAGAGCGTTCCGACAGCCTTAAAAGGCCATGCTACAAGGATTATTTCGAGGGACAACGAATATCTAACGAAACAAGAATGAATCAGTTTGAAGATTTATATTATTTACACCTAGTTCGAATAATTAATCTTCATTTGATAGATCACTTCAATGATTGAGTGTTATTGGATGCTAATGATTTTTGCATAGTTAATGTGAGGTAAAAGTTGATGGCGTTAAAGAAATACTACGTAATTAAATTATACTTATTTTTAATACATGTTTATTTTAGATAGATATTGTATTTATGAACGATTGACTACAGATGTCGTAAGCGTATTATTATATTTAATTATTCTTATTTTAAAAAATCAGAATAAAACAGCATAAAATGTGTGTCAATACTTCGATATATCTTTAATCATTATTCCATTGTTAAAACTTAAGATCTTCGAACCTTTATTTATTCAAATAGCCTTTGTATCATAGAATATGTCAATATTACAAATATACACATACAATTTACAAGTAAAAATTAAAATACAAAAATGTGTGTGATCGAAAATTTCAATCAACTTCCAGGTGAGCAGAATTATTGAAATTTTGCATATTTGTAGACAGAGCTTTTAAACTAATAAGACAATCCAAAATCTGCTAAATTTTACAGAAATATTTTTGTTTCTTGTCTTGTTTTATTCAATAACCAAATGGCTTCCGGAGATGCTCTGTGTACCAAAAATCCTTTTAATTTCATAAACAACTATAGTTTTAAAACGAATTTACTTAGGAGATAGAATCTTGAATAATAGGTAATTTAAAAGTTCATGTATTTATCTATTTTATATATAACTAGCGGCCCAGTCCGGATCCGCCCGGGTGTAAATGAAATATATAGGTTATAAAAGATGAGAATCATTATCACAAAATTCTCAACGTGTATTGAATTTGCGCGAATTCAATCGCTTTTAATTGTGAATGTTCAAAAATCGAAGAAAAATCAAAATTGCCAAAAAACAAAAAAAAAAGATCGGTTGATCCGATCGCTACCAAACATACATACATACATTGCCTTTTAAATATAGTACATATAGATTTTGATTCGAAACAAGTATGGGTTCTTACGTCAAATTATAACTACAGCGATATTATATTTGCATTATTTATAATAAGACTGTTGATCTTAAAGAGAGAAAAAGAGTTATGAATAGGTGAATATTTAAATCAAATTGACTTTAATATGTAAAAAGATGTTTTGCAAGTATGCAAATGAGGCATAGATGCGAAAACGATTATGTAATTTTTATGCAATCTATATGTCATCTAAATCTTTTTTTAAACAACGGCAACGGTAATATAAAACAATTCACGTCTGTCTACGTTAATTTAAAAAAAAAGGGAAAAAACGACACAGAAGACTGATTTAAAATATTTAACATAGTCAGGACAGTTCACACAGCTGGGGCATGTCTCAGGTGATCGCAGGCGGCCTAGAGACAGAGGCGTGCACGCTAATTGGCGCGATGCCAGAACAAAATAAAAACAACAAACGCACACATAGACAGATGAAGGTAGGCAGGCAGGCGAGTAGAACAAACGACTATCGTTGATGACCTGTCGTACATCGTTACTCACGTTAAAAGTGTTTGTTAATGAACTTTCACGCACCGTGTTTTATTTTAGAGCTGGCGTAACTGTATTTTTGTTTTTAGTGTTATCGTCCTGAACTGATGCAGACTTTTGCCAAGAAAATGAGAAATCTGGTGTCACAAGAATAATATTACACACAAAGATGCATTGTTGTAAATTCTGTGAATTCATATTTTCAAATAATTGCGTCCACGAAATTACGTACGAAATACAAACATTTTATTTAAGATTAACAGGGTCATCAAAATGTATTAATTTTAAGGTAGTTGTCGTGGTTAAGGCAAACTGTCAGAAAATTTTTAATTTTTGTATACATATTAAGGACATGATAATACAATTACCCTGAAAATTTGAAGTCGATCAACCGTATATAATCCGAGATAAATTCAATTAAAAATTGGATAATTAACATTGATTGTATACGATCTCTGTAGTTCTGAACCAGTTTCTTATTTATAAAAAAAGAACTAACTGTCAGAAACTTTCCAAAAGCTGACAGTCTTTCAATGCATTTGTTATGAGATTAAAAAAAATAATAATTTTTTTTGACCGTCTAATTATTTATAAACAACGGTTTAAAGTTCAACAATTTATAGAAAAGTATACATGCATATGAATACTGGATGGGTTACGTTTCCACGGGTACAGTCTTGCGTACAAATTATGGATCACTTAGCTACAAGCTAGTATACTTTTGTGGCGCGTATAATCTATAACTTTTTGACAATATTGTACCACGACAACTACCTTAAACAGTGCATATTATTCTTCATACATAGACAAACCATGCAAAGCAATTTTGTAGGATTCCATAGACAAATGGCAAAAGAACGTAACTGTTATAATTTCGACATGTCTGTCCATATGTGACAGCCTTATAACTCCGCCATTTTTCTATCGAATCACATGAAGTTTTATAGGCAGGTGTTCTACACAGTTGTATAACGAATTACAAAAAACATTATTTAGAGGTAGCTTTCCATGCAGCGAATTCAGGGATAAAAATTTGTATTTTCGCCCATCACATATTGCATAGGGACAGGTCTTTAAAAATGAAATAACATTTCACTATCTTCTCAAATTAAAACCATGGTCATATCATAAAAATGAAATTAACGAAACTTTTTACGGGATTTTTGTTCTTGAGCTGCTCACAGTTATGCATTCTAATGGATATTTCATTGAAAAGAACAACGCATCCAAAACGTATAACACCCGCAGGAATGATATTGTGTTAAAACATAAAACCACTTTTTTTGAGAGAAGTCCTATGTATTTGGGAATTAAAATTTTCAACACACTACCTGATGAAATAAAAAATTGTATGAAAACAGAACATTTTAAAAATAAATTAAAAAAATAGATATTATTGTAACACCGTGCCTTATGATTTGAAAGATCTTTTTTAAATTATTATATGTATTTGACGTTTGTATCCGCATTTGTGGCATTTCAATAAATGATATTCTATTCTATTCTATTCTATACTCAACGATTAAAATTATATATATGTGGTGAATTCAGGATACAAGGCCAATAAAATAACATATAAAATCTTATTGGATCTATTATTGGTATAACGTTTCATAATTGATTTCCAGGTATCTGAGGATGACTAGATCTTAGTCGAAACGTTAGACCAATAATAAATCTAATAAAGATTTTATATGTTGTTTAATTGGCCTTGTATCCTGAATCCATCACATATATTTAGTACAGCAAGGTGTTTCTCTTACTTAAATAAAATTATATGTATATAAACCCTCCTTATAACAGTGCTTTTGCCAAGTTCCGTGGATTCATTTCGTAGGATTTTTTATTTTCACTCTTTGCTGGCAGTATTATCTGGTATTCCGACTAAATTTCTTTATTATTATTATTTTGTTATAACCCAACTTGCTTCATTTATTTACAGGCATTAGAAGATATTTGCTCTGAAAGTAGGTTACATATTATGATATTACCATGAACCCGCTATAGCTACTTCAGAAAAAATGCAACAAATAATGATTTTTTAGCGTATTATGAAACATTGACTATTAACGGTTCTTAATTCTGAATTTCAAAACATTTCAACAGCCAGAAATCAGAAATGTAATCGTGCTACAATTCCATTAGTAGTCAATTTAAATAATTTAAATTTTACACAGATATAACTTTCCGCATAGCACCCATTTATCATCTTAATAGAAGCAAATAAAAAATATAAATTAGAGCCATTCTCGCAAATATATAGTATTAGCCAGCTACATAACATTTTTTGCCTCCTTTCACTATAATTTATAATTTGGTAAATATGGTTCATTTCCTTGATACATCTAAAAACACAAGTCGGTGTACTCTATACATAGTTATGAATAATTACCGTCATAAAAGCACTACGCCTATGTAAAAGGCGAGCATGCAGCGAGCTTTATAATCTAATTTACATTTCGGACGGCAAAAATGTAAATTTAAGAAGAAAGAGGGAAAAGAGAAGGTTGACGGAGAATTTATTTCATTCACTTTGTACAGTCGCACACATACAGAGGTTAGAAGGACAGAGAAGGATTTAGACGTCAGCGAAATATGACAGACGCTATTCCTTACAGATAATGCAGACAATCCCTAACTCTGGGTTTCTTATGTTATACGTTGTTTATACGTTTTCGTTTACAGCAGCACACGTGTGCTTGGATATTTTACGATAAACTGAAAGCAAATTTATAAAGAAACTATAGTTTTCCGGTCCGGGTTCGACAAGAAGTTAATTTAATTTAGCAGCGAAATTATCAAGGGCTACAAATCTCTCTCAATGCATCAATTTACAGTATATAATTTAGTTTGACCAACTTGTATCAATTTAGTTCAGAAATCGTGTGCGGGATTCTCGACTTGATTAACTTGATTTTGATTTTTGCTCACTGCGTGTCCCTCTTTTGTTGTAACGTAACAATATTTTATAATCTGTCTTTTAAGAAGGGACCGTTCAAGTATTACGTAAGCAGATTTACAACAATTATTTATCCCCCCGTCCCCCTTATCAGCAAAAGTAAGCAAAGCTCTTACCCCCCCCCCCCCCAGTGGTATATGCATTTTTCTTTTAATGTAATCTTTTTTTTATTGATTCATGAACAGCAGTAATAATTCTAGAAATAAGAAAATAGGCTTAGGATAGAGGACTTTAACGCACATAATATTCATTTAAAAGTAAATAATTACTGCTGACGCAATTACCATTTAGATTCCCCCACCCCCCATCTTATCAAAAATAAGAAAAGCAAAGACCCCCCCCGCCCCCCTTTAGTGCTTACGTAATACTTGAACGGCCCCGAAGAAGTAGGCTATTAAATACTGAAATGGTTTTCTAAATCAATTTTATAGTTCCTGAAACTCTATTTGAGATAGTGGGAAGACCCCGAAACTCTGCCTGCCGCAAATTAAACATGCGCCATTTTTCGGCTTCAAAATCTATAACATAAAAACGTTAATTGTAGACTATATATAATAGACGACACAATATGTTTTTATAAACTTTTTATAGAACTTTTCATATTGATATATCTTGACAAAGTGTGATTATACAGAGCCTATACCAATCGGGAAATAATTCCCTATAAGTTAGTAAAAGTTTTATAATAATAATAATAATTTTATTAATCCCGTTTGTACATTTGAGATGTATAGGATAAGTCATAAATGTGGTACAATAATTACAAAAATTAAAGTACAAACACGATAAATTAGTTATAAATAAAACTCATTGACAGAATAAAAGCAGTTACTAATTAACAGAGCCTTAAGTCTTCTTTTAAAAATTGTCATACTACCACTGTTCTTTATATCAGACGGTAATGTGTTGAACACTTTAAAGCGTAATTATGCAATGGTCCACTTTTCTATAAGCTAAGGTTAACTTTTTTAAATCGGTCAAGTGGCATTTTATTAAAGCGTTACCTTTCTCTTTTATAATAATATATACCTACTATTCACGACAATTTTAAAATCAATTTCACAGAATAAAACAAATTTTCGCTGTAGAAGAAATCATAAACGTCATGGTGCTAACTGAAGCGAATGCATTTTACAAACTTTTTTATATATCTACTATGAAAAAAATGTTTGATTTATTTGACAAAGTTTAAATATGATAACAGAAATATTTGTGGTCAAAATTAGTTCAACTTCTAAATTAAAACACCGTCAACCTGTTAAATAAATAAAATATTTATAATAAAAAAAATAAAAATAAAATATTGATAATATACATATATGATATGCTTCAACTAGTTTTAATTTATAAATTAACCTACTTTACTATCATATACCTGATTCAATAATTTATTATTTCAATATAAATATGTAGAGATTTCTCGAAATTGTTGTTTCAGCGAGATGTCAACAATTTAATCTTGGAATTCGAATGCTACGTCAACATAAGGAGTGAGCATTATACGATGACGTCGCCATATGTTGGAACGGTTGGTAACCCAATTGACGGGCAAATTTGTAAGGCTTACAAAGTCAGGCCTAAGGGCAAATATTTTTTTTAAAGTCCACACCTGTGTCCCGTAACTCCCGCGTGACATTATAAACAGGGTGCTATCCCATTCTAACATATTATATCACTTTAGTGTTGTCTCATATTAGCCATTAAATCAAGAACAATAAATGTAGATATGGAGAAGACAGAATGTGCCCATATAATCATAGATGAGACTTCTATGCCTTTATATCTATATATTGTATACTCTATAAGTTTATATTCTATAGCTTTGTACTTAAATTTCAAATTAAATTCCATTTATGTATTATATATCTTTCGTTTTTTTCTTCAGCCTTGTTTTTTTTATTAAGTTTTAGGATTGTACGTAATTTAGAAACTTAATTATCTTTTGCAAAGTATGTATATTTTGTTTTCTCTTCAGCTTATCAAAAGCACCAATTATGAAATCTACTTGATATTGTATTTTGTAAATACATCCAGTAACTTTAATTACGCGAACTTTCCCTAAAAAAATATAGTGAAATATTTTAATTACGGAACAAGAAGTGCCGGTTTTGAGCTCCAACCCTAACAATGGTTCTCCAAGTTGGACAGGACAGCATAATAGGTAACGCTGTATATGAATTATTAAGAAATAAAATTAAAAAATTAAACGATTGACAATAAATAACCCTCAAATGCTAAAACTATGCTCTACCATTACACGCTTAACATTAATAATCGGTCTAATCGGTAAAAAGAGTGCTACCTACCTTGATGGATATAAAATGTATTACAATATCCCAAAACTAATAAGAGATTCCACGGATTTTGATAAAAAGATAAAACATTACATAATTAATACGGTCCCATATTCCATAAACGACTTGTTATAGGATTAATTATTTTAACATTTTCTTTTTAACTGTGTAATGACGTTTTGTATCCATTTTATATAATGCCGCAACAAATAAACATTTATTATTATTACTAGTGGGTTAGGCCTGTGTCCGGCAGGCGCAATTCGAGTCCAAATAGTATGAAATATGAATATTACAATTTATGTAATATTCATATTTTCAATGTTTCCTTTAATTCACATTTTTTACTTCTATAAGACGAAAAATAATCTGTAAACTAATAACTCACTGCGCACACAATTATTCTACACTTTTTTTTAAAGCAATTGTAATTATTTGCAAACTTATTTGACATTTGATATCAGAATGTTTCAGAGTTTGTTATTGGTAACCAAGGCAACACCCATCCATGGCCTTTTATGTTCTATGAAGTTTTTTTCTAAAAACTCCCCTATTTCGACCCCCGGAGAGAAAATCGAAAATCCGGCTACGTTAGGATCTGTCCCGTGTCTCACACTATAAGTGTGCCAAATTTCAACTTCCTAAGTCTACTGGGGCCTTCTGGAGGGTCTGGAAAGACAGACATCTGGACACACAATAGGAAATTATATATGTAGATTATTATATTATTTCTCAAAGATGTTTTTTTTCGGCATAAATATCTCCCTTAATACTGTATCAAAATTAATGTTTGATACGCCCTTTTGGAGATTATTTTTGTCTCTAATGAAAAAAAAAGTTATTTTCCATTTTCCAACTATATTTATCATCTCCCTAGACATCCTATTTGATTTTATCAATGTACATCTTTAACGAAAATGTGAATATCAATTATCGCAATCACGCCAAAGAAGTATAACCTCTGCCGCGCGTATATAAGTACACGCATCGCGTGTTTTATTATAAAACTACCTTCAGAATAAAAATTAGAAAGTCTATAGGTAGTAGAGCCCAGGAACGAAATTTGATGAAGATTGACACATACACACACACACACCCATTTTCTCTAACCTCTTTTACAGTACCTATAGGAGTGATATAGAATCAAAATCTCGCGAATACAATCAAAATCGACTGTAAGGTCGCAAGGAAGTAAAAATATTCTAAACATTCGACATGGACTGTTTTGCCTTTTGGCCGCAGATTTTACGAAGATGAAGGCAACTAATATAATAACGCCGCCTATACACAGTGAATTCCCGCGCGTGGGATACGACGAGGTATAATAAACATGACACATGTTTCCTAGATACGTACGGTTGCCAATTTATATCTGTCAACATTATTAGAATAATAGGAAACGCTATTCGTCAGCTTGTTTTTATTATTACTTATATGAATGTTTAATGACTGTACTGGCAGTTTTCATTTTTAATACTAATGCCTTGACCTTAGAATTACTTCTAAAAAAACACGTGTCCGTTTTTTATTAATTTATTCAAGATTATTCTTTTGGTCTGTCTTGAAAAGTTATAAATAATTTAACAATGGCATTTAATAATATTTTATGTTAGGGTTGCCATCCGTCCGGGTTTCCCCGGATTTGTCCTAGTTTAGAGGGCATCCGGGGAGCGTCCGGGCGGGGCTTCATTTGTAGTCCGGGTTTAAAAATATAAAGCAATTTTTACAGAAAGTTCAGCTCCTTATTGTTAATTAAAAAAAATAATTCAAAGGATACTTTTTGGAGCAGATAAATTAGTTAATAATATTTTGTTTAACACAACGTTTCGTAATAATTTATTACTTCATCAGGTGCTCTATAAACAATAATATAAAATATAAAAATATGTTAGAAATACAAATAAAGAATTAACAATAATATTAAATATCATACATAAGTACAACAATATTACGAAACGTTGTGTAAAACAAAATATTATTAACTAATTTATCTGCTCCAAAAAATATCCTTTGAATTATTTATTTTAAATAAAGCAATTTGTAACAAACTGTAATGAAATTCTGTTTTTTAGGTATATTTAAAATGATGATAAAAGATGACTAAATTTAATTTTAAGGTCTGAAAATAAATAAAAAGGTGTTGTATGACATTTTCAACTATTTTTTATTACACTGACTATGTTTAAAAAAACCTGTTGACATGTCCGGGTTCTGGGCTCTAAAATCCGGGGTTTTCACGCGTCTTGCCCGGGTTGCCAAATTTTAGAGATGGCAACCCTAGTTTATGTACAATTAAGGCTGAATAGGGTTGAGCCTATAGGGCGACAAATTTTAGAGGCGGCAAATTTGGGGATCGATTTTTTTTAAATTACGAAACAAGCGATCTGAGATCAACCTTAAGTCAAGAAAAATTAAACGCTTTAGCTCTTTTGTGCATACGACGATGTCATCGATGATTTTGCCAACAAAAAATCGCGCAAAAAAGTATTGTAAGAAACTTTTACAATTTATTATTTTATAACTGTTTGTAAGCGCAATAAAGATTATTTAAATACGTTATTTAATTGTGTAAGTAGTATGCATTACCTCGCCTTATTAGTCGTACATGATTGAGCGTTGATTAGCTCAAAAATATATCCAGAAACTCTTTTTTGTGAAATTTCAACCAAATTGTTGGGTCGTAAAATAATCTAGGAACTGACAAAGTGCAAATTGTTCGTCATATGGTTATATTGAAAATTATACAGAAAATATAAAACAAAAACGAGTGTCAGTTAATGAAAATGTCTTATAACTTGAAAATTTATTACGCTATCGGCATCGAACAAAAGCATCGTTTCGAACATTCTATTTGCTATATAGTGATGTGAACCAATTACAAATTTGAGAACCGGCTTTTAGCGGTATTTTAACGGTATTTTAGGTATTTTTTAAAGAAAGACCAAAACACTTTTAAGTTTATCTAATTAAAATCAAAACAATTTCTACCTAAAGATAACCAATCGCATAAGTCGTAATTTTGATTAAGAAAATAGGTGTGATCGACAGCATCCGCTTACAACCTGCTCTTCTGGATGACGGCTAGGGATTGCAATGCTGGCTCCCGCAATCCAGCTGTATCCAGCACATTTTCGGCCTTGCTGGATCCAGCATCTGGCGCTGGATCCAGCGGTGCGGATCCGCAATTGGCTAAAAACGAGTAATTAATTGGGTCTGACAAGAATTATGATAAGATATTAAAGAAAGAAAGGACACTTTATGAAAATGAGGGAGTAAGAGGTGAAAACCTAACTTTAATCTATGATTATTAATTGATGACTCTCAAACCTACCAGCGTAGAAGCAGAAAGAGCCTCTTCCGTAGCCGGATATATTTGCAGTTCTTTAAGAAGTAGGCTGAAAGATAACACCGTCAATAACATTTCTTACTTTCAGAAAAGTACAAAAAAAACTGTTACATAATTGATTGTTTTCATTCTTTAAAAGTCAAGTCTTAAATTATATAATATAATTTATATTAAAGTGTTATTTCTTATAAGACTTAACTAAAGATTTTATAAGCACATATTGGTCTTGACTTTGGTGTTCGGATACACGAATAATAAAACACAAGTGAGTTCAAAAGTAATCGGTTTTAGTAAACAAAAACTGGTGTTTATCGCTTTTTACAAAAACCGGCTTTTTTAGATTTTTCTAAAACCGGTTCACATCCCTAATTTGCTATGGATTTTTTCATAGTGGCAGATTTTCTCGCAGAGGGTGTTTATGCAATATACCGTTTTTTTGTGAAGTAAGAAGGGGAGAAGTGCAGAAGAGGGAGTTCCTAAAAACGCCGCAAGATGTTTTGGTGTAATCGTCCCTCTTCGTAGCTCCGCAGCCTATGTTTGCTTGACTCTTTTCTGAGACACCCTGCATATTTCGGTGCATATTTTTGCACTTTCGCAAGTGTAGCGGATGTGCAATATTATCGTCTAAGCGTCGTAGAAAGGCTTTTGCCTTCCTGGCAAATTCCACTGAATGTTTTGAAGTTTTGTAGAGATAAACGTTTCATAGAACAACATAAAATATTATTTTATAGTGTGCAGTGAATGTTTAAAACGTGGCTTTATTTTGACAGCACTGTACACAAATGAGTTGGTAATACGATCAAACAGTCCCATTTCCTGTTTTTCGGAACGAATGACGACAAAACGCGCTTTTACATTTTATTTATACAGCCAGGACACTATATAGATACGGTTGTGCCATACGCATTAAAGCCTATCCAAATAACTGCGATATACATTTATACAGACTATATAGACTACACAGTACACACGTTCCTGAATACAGTAGAATTCCTTGCAAATCAGCACCCTGTAACCGTCACTAGTCATATAACTTCATTTACATTTATGCCCTTAAGTAAGTGCGTCAAACGTATAAAGTATATAAAGTGTATTCAAGTGATTGCAATGCTGGATCCAACAATCCAGCTGGATCCAGCACATTATTGGCTCTGCTGGATCCAGCAATCCAACTGGATCCAGCACATTATTGGCTCTGCTAGATCCAGCAATCCAACTGGATCCAGTACATTATTGACCCTGCTGGATCCAGCATCTGGCGTTGGATATAGCGGTGCGGATTTGCAATCAGCTAAAAACAAGTAATTAGCTGGGTCTGAGAAGGATTATAATAAGATATTAAAAAAAAAAATGGTACTTTATAAAAGTGAGAGAGTAAAAGGTGAAAACCCAACTTTAATCTATGATTACTTGATTATTCTCAAACCAACCAGCGTAGAGGCAGAGAGAGCCTTTTCCGCAGCCGGGTATATTTGCAGTTCTTTAAGAAGCAGGCTGGAAGATAACACCATCAGTCACATTTTTTTTGTGATCTTACTTTCAGAAAAGTAAAAAAAAATGTTACATAATTGATTGGTCTCATTCTTTAATAGACAAGTCAAGTCTTAAATTGCATAATATAATTTATGTTAAAGTTTTATTTCTAGTAAGAGTTAAACAAAGATTTTATAAGCGGGCTAGGCAATTTTATTTTGAAAATTATTGTGACTAAGAAACTGAGATTACATAGTTAGTAAAATAGGTAAATGAATAACCATTTCAAATATCTAGAATATCAATTTAGATGATTTATAATTGTATTGTGATAATTAATAATATTACTCCGAATACTCGTAACTATTACTTACTAATAGAGTACTTTACTAACGCCAAAAATTTGATGTAAATGTAGATAAATAGTTATTAAAGTTTCTAGAGTTTAAAAAAAATTATTTCATTTATTTGAAAAATCCATTGATGCTGGATCGTGTTGGATCTAGCTGGATTTGCTTTGATGCAGCATAAATCCAGCTGGATTGAAAAAATGGCGCTGGATTGCAGTCCCTAGTGTATTATTGACGAGTTGTGACATTATGTTAAACAAGCGCATAGTCAATCACTACGGTTGAAAATACCTGAATTCTACTGTATTGCTCAATGTTCTCTGCTCGAAAACTTTATGAATCGCCTGGTCATTTCGGTATTCGAACTTCTACTGTACCTAGACGATAGATAATGTGTTTACACTTTGATAAAGTGGAAAAATCGTTATTGCTCCGACCGTAAATATTGCGTTTTGTATTGTGTATTAAACGTTTGTATGCTATGCGATAGTTATAATAGTGATAGACAAATATCAATATGTGCATGTTATTATCTGGAATCTCTCCTCCTACCCTACACTAGATTTGCCTCCTGTAGCATTGAACGAACTTTTAAATATTGTAATATATTGCATTCGATTAAATCGCACTCACAATATTCTGTTTTAGTTACATGTTTTCTACAAAACGTTCTGTTTATTTATTTTCTTTTTATGTAAAATGTTAATATTCCAAGTATACCGGGTGTAATACAAAAAAAATAAGAAAATTAATATAGAATAAGAAATACCACGACCCATGACTCTTCTATTTATAGATTTCGCTTAGTTCCTCTGTTGTTCAGCATCATAGACTATAATAATTGTAAATTCCGCCAAAAACGTTTCATGTGAGTCTTGGCAACCAAGACTCACAAGTTCGTAATGCTTTCACTATTAAAAAGTTATCAAGTCTACGAGACCGGTCCAAAGTTCAAAATATATAGTATTTGGACATGTGGATAGAGAACTATATATTTTCTGAAGCCGGTATATAATTTTGTGCAGATGATGAATAAATTAAAAGTTACTTCTTACCACAACAGATTTAATCAGTGGATGTACATTTCAAAACACTAAAGTTGAATGTTTGCTGAAGATGAGAGCTTAGCTCTCGAAATGTACATCCACTGAATAAATTTGTTGTGGTAAGAAGTAACTATTCTTTTATTTTATTGTTCCAACCACAGTGCTCTTAATGTTTATATTTAGATGATGAATGGATAAAACACAGACAAAATATTGAAATTAACAAAAAATATTATTTCAAGGGGTGTATTAAGGGGTAATTATTTTTATTTTGTCCAAAAATAAACTTAAGTTCACATAATAAAACCACACTGCCTGTATTGTATTAGCAAATACAATTTATTTTCGGCAGGGGTTTGGCACTAAGTTATTGAGCGTCTATAATCTACAATAAATAAATAAATAAAATGCATTTCAAGCATGTATGCAGGCATGAAAATTAAGTGAAAACAGCTATTTTATAGAATATACACGTGCAAAAAATATATAGTACAAGTATCTCGGCTGGAATGTCATGTTTTACATAACGTCAAACCTCTAGATATGTAAAAACTATTATTTTACGAAAAATTCGACATGACTGGTTTTGACTTTACACCGGAAATATATAATCCAGAATTAATCAGCAGGACTTCGTTGTTTTTAGCTGAAACAATGTAAGCTAATTAAGCTCTTTTCTTATACAAAATTATCCGGTATAAAGTATGATTAACTCTTTTCAAAGAAACTTTTAACATTTTATCATCCACTCTTAGTTAGTTTTACTACATGTAAAAAGCATTAACAAATTCATGAGCTATATAAATTATAATTTATGTTTATATTTTTATTTCACTACTCGAGAGATTTATATTCATATCAAGTTGTAGTAGTTGCGGGGATAGCTATATTGTTACATAATATATTTTCCTATATTAAATGACATAATGGCGGTCCTACAGACCAACCTTGAAGCTGAAGCGAGAGCAAGCGGCGCGGGAGCAAATTATATGGCAGGATATGCTAGCATTTACACTAAAACGATAACCCGCCGTATAATTTGATGCTCGCAGCTCCCATTTCAGTTCTGCTACCGTAAGTCCGCGACGGTCTGTGGGAGCCTTTATCATAACAATAATCCGTGAGGTGAATCCTTTATTAGGACTCTATAAGTGCCATCCTTGAGGTCCTCCCAACCAACTTCCCAATTTGATTAATATTGAATATTAAATATATAGGTATTAATAAATTAAAGCCGATAAATATTTTTCAAATAATCTTAAAGTACACTTTTTTCCAATCTTTTTGTTTAAACAAAAAAAAAACGACCGGGCTGATTTTGATAAATTTTTTTTTACATCATACTGACGTTAATAAGCTCCGATTGGCACCATAACAAATTCGATATCTTTTTATTCGCGAGATTTCGTATAAAATCCATCTTTTTTAACCGACTTCAAAAAAAAGGAGGAGATTCTCAATTCGTCGGAATCTTTTTTTTTTATTTTTTATGTGTGTTCCTCGATTACACGAAGACGCCTGAACCGATTTGGAAAATTCTTTTTTTGTTTGAAAGGGTATACATGGTCATCAGGTCAAGATATGATGATGGAACCCTGGAGAAATCGAGGGGAATCTTCAAAAATGTGCGAAATCAAATCCACCACTAAAAAGTAAAAAATAAAAAAACTTAAAAAAAATATATTAACCTCCATCAAAAAATCACTAAAAAGCTGAAAATAATGAAATTTTGAGGTCGGCGCCTATTTAATAAATGTAGATATGTAATTAAAAGTTTTTGTAATGAAATTAGCTCCGACCTCAAAATTTCATTATTTTCATCTTTTTAGTGATTTTTTTGAAGGAGGTTAATATTTTTTTTACAGTATATGTATTTAAACAAAAAATCTGACGTCTAACAGTGAACATAAACTTGTAAGGGTAATATTATGAGAGAAAAGAAAATAGAATTTTTTTGGAATCCAGCTTACAAATGTTATTTTATTCAAACCACTAATTTAGCAATTTGAATTAATTGTCGTATATAGTAACAATTATTGTTAAATAATACCTGTATATTATCAAAGGTAAATTATAAGATAAGATGAAATATTAACGTTATCTACAAACTGTAGAACGTCAGTTTAATTGTTAAATATTCAATTGTTACACTGCTAAATCAGAAAAATTTATTTTTATCCACCAACAACGTCTGGACTCAAACCAGAATCTTTCCACATTCGCGGCAGAATGAGTTATCAGTTACTCTGCGGTGCGATATCTAAACTTTAGATATCGCACCGCAGAGTAACTGATAACTCATTCTGCCGCGAATGTGGAAAGATTCTGGTTTGAGTCCAGACGTTGTTGGTGGATAAAAATAAATTTTTCTGATTTAGCAGTGTAACAATTGAATATTTAACAATTAAACTGACGTTCTGCAGTTTGTAGATAAAGTTAATATTTCATCTTATCTTATAATTTACCTTTGATAATATACAGGTATTATTTAACAATACCTAATTGTTACTATATACGACAATTAATTCAAATTGCTAAATTAGTGGTTTGAATAAAATAACATTTGTAAGCTGGATTCCAAAAAAATTCTATTAAAATTAAATATATCCAAACAGCTGTAATAAAATCAAAATATTATTAATAGAAAAGAAAATATTGTACAACCGCTAGAGCGCAGAATGTGGTTTTAGCGCACGTTTGAATTTGAAAACTATTTATTTTCATTTTTTTTACTCACAGTCAGAATATCGAACTGTTCCAATTGTTCCAACTTTTAAATCAAAAGGCAAAACAATCAAATTATTGAACACCTGCATACAAAAACTATATCATGATATTGCAATAAGTACATATTATGATGTGAATGTTGAAAGACATCACATATAGGGCGAGAGCTGTTAGACATTTTTTGGGTAGATATTTGAAGGCACTGTGAAAGTTTGTACAGTATCTCTTTATAATATCCGAATATAAAAGCACAGACCTGACTGAAGGGTAACGGGCTTAACCAACCTTCAAATTTTTAATTACCTGGCAGGCAAAATGTCCCACCGAAAACGACCTGTTTTTTTATTAATACTATCTATTTTTTAGTTAAATTTCAACGTGCCTCAAATGTATATTTAAATTTTTTTAAAATATAATTTTGCAAGCACCTGGCTAAGTTTTAGACCCGATTACAAAATCTGGCTTTTTATTTTTCAACTCCTTAAATACTAAATTTGAGGTATTAAACTTTCAAATGCTTCAAGAGCTTTTTATTGCGAAAAAATAATTACCAATTTAAAAGTTTGAGGATCGGTTTAGCCTCGCTACCCTTCAGGCAGGTCTGTGTTTTTATATTCGGATAATTAACTAAAGAGG